>JAJHJA010000194.1:0-1478278 GCA_021202915.1 Heliconius himera | reverse complement strand
TCTTCGAATGGGAATCGAAACCACTACCTGTCACCACGACTGGCTATATATATATATATATATATATATATATATATATATATATATATATATATATATATATATATATTTAGTAGAAGTGTAGGTGTTAAAAGTAGACAGAGTACATAACTTAATTAGCGTCTTATCACGGACATCGCGTGTTACGTGTTGTCTAATAATCCGATAAGAAACTGTCTATAGTTCAAATACAGATGTTTAACTGGTGTGGCTATATAATTATCTCACCTTTTAAAATTTGAATCCATATATACTTCTTCTTCTACTTCAGCGTGGCGTGGAGTTTCTCACTCAACATGCAATGTCTCCAGAGTTCGGCGTAAAATGAGAAACGGAACGGTCTCTTAATGGGCACAGAATGTCTAAATATATTTAAGTTATATTAAATAAATATTCTTACAGTTAAAGCCGCTAGTAACAGTGATAAATATATATATGTAGATAGAAAAGGCAGTTTGAAGAACCCCGTAAATATTTGTTAAAAGAAAGACAGAAAAAGTATTGGTGGACCATTAGAGGTGCTAGCTCTGATGACACTCAACTAATACAAACACGCTAATGCTGTTACAATGTTTGTTTAGTTCATATTTCCGGATATCCGGTAAAATCACATTAATGTCTTACATTTACTAAACCTTATTATAGACTTACGATATAATCATTTTTTTTACATTAAAAGCTACAGTCAAGAGTAATATGAAAATTATTTATTAGTATAGCAGTGAAGTATTATTCATATATATATTTATAAAACAATACCAGGCTTTACTAAAATAATTAAATAATTGTGTATGTTCACAAAATACCTAATATATATTAACGATTAAAGAGCTCATACTAAAGCTGTTGTTGTTATTAGCTCATTTATAAAATTATTAAAAATAGAATATGAAAACTCCCAATTTTTGGTCTCCCACTTCCGCCCACTAAACATTTTAGTTAGAATTGCGCGCCGGGTGGCGGAACAACGTCACGTTTTATCAAACCACATCGAAAATATATAAATTTAACCTTTCCACGATTTAAATTTGAACTTGGAAATGAAATACATTTTTATGAAATATCTATTAGTAGCTGGGAATTTTCAATAACTAACTAAACTTAGCTTCACGCTGTATCCCTAGCGGAGTAGGTCGTCCACTGCCACCAACTTCTTCACACATGCCCTCCGGAGGGTCTTCATGCAAAATTTGTAATATATTTCATAAATTGTATTTTGTATTTGTAATACTCAATAGCGTGTTAACATCAAAATATCTTTATTTTGTAGGTCGCTTCTACATCTCTATGACAAAGTTACCGTAAAATTCAATGAGCGTCTATTGCCTATTTAGGATTCATACCGATAATGTGATATAGTAGCCGATAATGATGAGGCTAGTACAACAGCAACATTTGGTTTGTGTAATTAATTTGTTTTGTTTCTCTTTTAAATTCTACTCTAAAATCGTAATTAAACATTTGGTTTCAAACTATTATATAAAGCAATAACTTTTTTTTTTTTTATTTATTTATCTATTTTTTACATTGTAAATACATATAATCTTGCCAAACTCGTGAGTTTGTAGGCAAGAAGCGCTCATTACAATTTTAACCTAAACTAACATTCTAATACTAAATTACTCTACCGACAATTATAATTTAAAATACCTTACAATTAAAAAAAAAACTATACCAATACAGTCTATATATTGCATCTATAGTTTTTTAACTCGTTATAGATAGATAAAATATATATCACAAACATATATTTCACAGCAAAAAAACGTATTTTGATAATAAAAACAAAAAACACATGATTTATCTATTTTAAAAGAAACTGAGATTGTTCATTATTTCTATAGAGCAGCGGTCAAATGTTGGTTGGTCATTGCGGTTGTTGGCGAACCGCCAGTTATTTTCTAATGTAATAAAAGGGTATTTAACTTCTCTTCTTATTCCACTGTACACTTATATAGAAAGATTTTTTGTGTTACTTTATTTATCTAGCACTTACTAGAAATTCGAACAAAATATAAACGTCAAGTCAAAAAATTACGTATTTTAGGAATAATTAATATTTTTTTCCCGAATGATAGATAAGAGTTCAATTGCTATTCCGATGAATAGGTAATATATACACATTATTTATTTATTATATACAACATTTTTATGGTGTATTGTATTTTATAAATCAAGAACGTGAATTACCCGACCGAAACGGAGATGGCGAGACGACTGGTGGACCATTGCTGGCCTGACTGGTGTTCAATAGCACAAAATAGACCAGAGTGGAAATCATGAAGAGATGATGCCTTTGCCCAATAACGGGACAGTACAGGCTAGGAAAACAAAAAAAATATATATTTGACTTCATTGTTATCTCAACTGAAGACAATCCAAGTTTTAAGCTCAATCAGACACCGGAAAGTAGGTTAAATGAAGCTTATAAGGTTTCCCATATACTAACTAACTAACAAGGTAAGTTAAATAAAAGCTTTAATAAATTATATAATTATTAATTACTATATTAGTTAAGTTATTACGAATTCATAGAAAGACAGCAAATTATATTTGCTACATTTTTTGATAGTTTTACAGATTATTTCAACGTTATATCACATATTCTATACGGGCTGAGCATGTAAAATGCTAATTTTCACGTGCATCACGCGAAGAGCAATGAACTAATTTTAATGAAAATGAACACTACATTATTGTGAAAGCTATAGCTTTTATGTTAAAATTTCACAATACAATTGTGTAATAGAAATTTTCAACAGGCAAATTAAACAAAACATTTCATTTTCTCTACATACATTCTTATATCGAAATAAAACTGCAGGAACACAAGCGTGCGACTATAAATGCAACAGTTGTGGATTCGATTTCCACTCGGGAGAGTTTAATATTTTAATTTTCTTCGATTTTGTAACGAGGTAAAGCGCGATGCGGCACTCAACGTACTTGCTATATAAATTCGAGTATATTTATTAACTTTGAGGGACTGAAACCACTTTTCAGTTAATTTTTAAACATTTTCAAAGAGATCTATAAAAAAATCCGCTATACAGATAAAATGCATTTGTGTAGCGGTATTTTTTTAAAAAAACATTTGTATAATTTACATTCCCAAGTAAGAGCTGTCACCGAGCGGGAGAGCTTAGTCATGTGAGATTAAAACTCTAGAATGCCCTAAATCTGGCACTCACAGTTGCTGAAATGTTTGCCATTTTGTAATTCTGTTGTTTTAAACGGCGAATACATCTGAATAAATATTTAGTTTTAATTGTTTCTGATATAAAAATTATGTAATGTTGTAACTCAATTCTCCACTTTCCGCCAAATTTTCAAAATATTATGTGTTGACACAGAGCCAAAAAATTAAAGTATTAAATAATTCATACAAAATTTAGTCTACCAGAAACATTCTCAATAAGTATTCTTTTATTTATTTTCTTTTTTTTAAATGGTATTTAATATTTTGCTGAAATTGTCATGTACCTACTTACAGATACATATGTAAAACAAAATTACTTTTTGTTACTTAGTGCTTTGTTACTTCACTAAATTGAACTTTATATAATTTACTCATTATTTTAAGTTTTTCTTAAAATTAATGAGCACGGGATTAAAAATTCCTTTAATTAAGAACTCCCACCACTAAGGGTCAGGGTGGTCAGTGCCTACTCCAGAAATGTTATTAACAAACAAATCAACCCGAAAAATAGAAAAAGAACTCTTAAAAGAATAAATTTATTCAAAGCTAGTCAGTCCATGGAAAGTATATAGATACGAAATAAAAAAGAACAATTAATCTTTTTTCAATAAATAGTTGATAAATTACCAATATTGTACGAACTTGACCCTATAGCAGAATATATTTACCAATATACGTAAGTATTATTTTTACCGTTACTTTTTAGATATTTGTATAAACAGCAACCTGACTACAGCAAAATCAACAAAAGTGAAAATGCTATGCGACGCTGAAATGCAACTCAACAATAAACTATGAAAATTTCTGTATAAATTTATGAGAATTTCAAACAACTTGTTCACAGTATAGATAATTTAGTAATGATATATCTCTACTCTTTATTCGATTTTTTAAAGAAATGCTGATTAGAAACTAATTTTAAGTTTGTGATATACGAAAGACGACCTCAGTTTTAATTTAAATGAAACTATTACATAAAACAATAAAGTTTTATATATATTTCGGATTTCTTTATTTCAGATTATTTTAGAAAACCAGTCACAGTAAACATGCTATCAATAGAAAATTCACTGAGCAGAATTTAAAACTAAACATGCGTTGCTAGATCCCATAACAATTAAGAAGCTTTGATTTTTAGCCCAAAATTAAAAGTCCCGACCAGAACAGGCAGTAAGTGTTAAGTTTTTATTGTGAACTTTAAGTATCTAAAATATCTACTTTTAATTGTGACAGGAATTTGTTACTTTGTCAAAGTCATTTCTTCGATAGACTTATCTGTTAGAAAGAAACCGTATCTAAATCCGACTATAAATAAAAAAGTATATTTTCAAATTCACTTACGTAAACCGGTTTTCATACAAATTTTAAAAAAATCAAAAAATTTAATAAATTCCATAACTCGATAACCAATAGACTGATTTAGAAGCGGTTTTCACTAAATTGAATATTTTTAGGATTAGTAGTAAAATTTTAAGTAATAAATACAGACCCCCCCCCCCCCCTCACAGACACCTCCTCTCTCCTGAAAATTTCTGAAATAGGGATATTTGGACCCTAAAACGTTAGTAAAATAAACTCCAAACGTTAAAATAATTTAATTCTAACACTTATAAATACAAACGTAAATATAGTAGATAATAAATTCTAGTTTTTATACAATTTCTAAATAAAAATATTTTATTAATAAATTAAACTCACTAGCCATGATTAGAACACCGCCAAAAACACGCGCAAAGCGGAACATGGAGGAAAGTGGGAGGATTCGGGAAGAAAGTAATCATCCTCATGTAAAAAAGAAAACAAGAATAATTAATAAAGAACCAATCGTTCTCCCTGCGACCGCCGCAGATGTCCAAGATCTTGATACTTTGGACAGGACTGTCAGTCGACTGGTAACCGCCATCTGCGTAGCGATCTCAGAGGGAAAAAGTGTTAATTCGAGAAATAGACATACAGTAGCTTCGGCTGCAATAGAAATTAGAAAATCGTTAGACACATTTATATTATATAATATAAGTATCTCAAACACACCCGACAACCCTACTTCCACTAATGTTATCGAGAATCCTTGCGTCTCCTCTGTACCTACCACCTTAAATAACAAGGCAGTTATGGATAAACTTGAGTCTAAGATCTCTGAATGCGTGAAAAAAGAAATGGCCTGTATAAAAGAGGAGTTATCTCTATTAGTAGCCACTCACAAATCTCCACGTATTGTTTCGCCGATGCCCTCGGTTCCGCCGCTGCTACCACCTGAAACTTCGCCTACTTATGCACAAGTTCTAGCTACCCCGCCTTTACTCAAGAAGTATAAATCTATACCGACTATTCAGGTCACAACTAAAGCTCCTATTAGATCTAAAGCTGAATTGATTGATAAATGGCATAGAAACACTTCTTTTAAAAACAAAAGTTATGCTCCTAATAAAGTTGTTCCTATTTCAAATCATAAATTACTTGTCACTTTTGATTGTACTTCACACAGAGACGAAATAATAAAATTATTAGATAATTCCGACCAATTAATCGCAACTGTTCCCCAGTTTGTTGAAGCCTATGTTGGCGCTCAAGGGCATCAGCAAGCACACAAATAAAGCTGAAATTGCACGAATTATTCATACGCAAAATCCAGAAATTGCCGAGATCAGTAACGCTGACGACATATCCCTTAAATACGTTTTTAATAATAAAAACCAAGCACTTTACAATGTAGTTCTTATGGTATCGCCTAAAATATTCCATGCTGCACTCAATAAAGGTCGTCTAAACGTGGATCATCAGAAGATCCACGTGTCAGAACATATCCCGCTTTTGCACTGTTTCAAGTGCCTTCAATTTGGCCACACTATGAAGCGCTGTACTAGTCTAGACCAGAATTGCTCCCATTGTGCCTCTGCTGGCCACATATATCGCACCTGCCCCAATCACAATATCCCATCGTTACTCTGTTGTTTCAGTTGCAAATCCCACAATGAAAAATATAAGCTCAACAATAACACAAACCACTCATTTACATCAGCTACTTGTCCGCGTAGAATGGCGGCTGCTGATAAAGTGGTTATTAACATCGATTATGACATTCAATAATCCGAAAGCTTCTCATAACAATTGCTTAACTAATAAACAAGTGGGATTGGGATCTAATATTAAAGTTATACAATGTAACGTAGACAAATCTCATAAAGCTCAACACGAATTAATACAATATTTTACGTCACAGAAATGTGATGTTGCGTTGGTCTCAGAGCCGTACACTGGTAGCGTGGGTTCCATCAGGTCTATTCCTGGGGCCCACGTGTACCAGTTCAAATCAACGGAAAGAGTCAAGGCGGCGGTAATAGTAAGAGCCGGCATTGGTGCCACTGTCGGAGTCAGCGCATATTCCACGTCTAATTTAGCAATTATATATTTGCAAACGAAAAAATTTAAGCTTTACATAGTCAGTACATATATAGAACCAAAAGAAGATAAATTTAACACAATAAACAGTATAGAGCAATTTTTAAAAAATCATCCATATGCTAATATTGTGATGGGCGGTGACTTCAACGGATGGCACACACAGTGGGGATCCATCAGAAATAACAAGAGAGGAGTAGAGGTGATGGATCTAATAATAGCTAATGATTTAGCTATATCCAACACTGGTAACACTCCCACTTTTGAAACGGTGACACTTACAGTTGACAGGTCGTCCATAATTGATCTCACGATGCATTCTGGCAATATATCTAACTTTATGAGTGACTGGCGTGTAAACCTAGAAGCGTGTAATATATCTCAGCACAATGCTATAGAATTTAATATTAATCTCAATCGTAATTATATAAAGAAAAATAAAAAACAAAGTACATATAAATATACAACCAAAAAAGCAGATTGGAGTCATTTCATCACAACTATAAGAGAAAATATTAATAAAGAGCAGTTAAATATAAATAATATTTGTACCTTCACTGAACAAGAAATAGAAAATTACGTTACTTACCTAACGGAGACAATACAAGCAGCTTGTGAGACATCTCTTCGGCCAAAGACTGATTCTTTTTGTAGGATTCCTTGGTGGAATGATGAACTCGATGGATTAAAGAGACAGGTCGTCAAGCTTCATCACAGGATCCAGGATTTAAAAAAGAGGAAGAAGTCATTAAGTAATATATTAGCTGAAAGAGATATAGTTAAGGAAAAATATATAGATGCGCTGAGGAGAGGATCAACTCGTAATTTTAGAGATTTTTGTACCATCCAAGGCAAGGACAATGTGTGGTCTATAACCAATAAGATTATTAAATCCGGTCCTAAGAAAACTCCTCCATCCACTCTCAAATTAGAGAACGGTACCTATACCCATTCTGCATCAGATACTGCCGACGTCCTTCTTAACAAGTTTTACCCTGACGATACTGTAGACATACTAGAAGCACATATAAAAACTCGTACACTATCTGTCGAACCGCCTGATACTCTCAATGACCTTCCACTCACTGAAGAAGAAGTAATAGATAGTCTTAAACAAATTAACCCCAACAAAGCCCCTGGACCTGATCATCTTACAGCTGATATTTGCCTTAAGTTCACTGCAGAATACCCTCAAATAATAACCGCACTTCTAAATCGATGTCTGGAAATAGGTTATTTCCCTCGTCAATGGAAGATAGCACATATCATTGTGATACCTAAAATAGGCAAAACTGACTACAATGATGCATCTTCGTACAGGCCTATAGGTCTATTAAATGTATTTGGCAAACTCCTTGAAAAAACAATAGCCCAACGTCTACTTTTTCATATTTCTCATAATAATTTAGATAATCATCTTCAGTTCGGTTTCAAGCAACAAACATCTACTATAGAAGCTTTAAAAACAGCCGTAGATACAATAAATAGAATGAAAAACAACAAAGAACATGTCATCGCTGCTTCATTGGACATACAAGCCGCCTTTGATAACGCATGGTGGCCAGTCCTCTTTAAAAGGTTGAAAACTTTGCGTTGTCCTCGGCAACTGTATGTTCTTCTTCAAAATTATACACAGGATAGGATAGTAAGGTTACATTTCGCAGATGTGGTCAAGGAAAAAACTATGACCAAGGGCTGCATCCAGGGATCAGTCCTTGGTCCTATCATTTGGAACATTGTTCTCGATGACTTATTTGAAGTGCTTATGCCAGAGAGTTGCCATCTCCAGGCATTTGCAGATGATATATTAGTTATAGCTGGAAATAAAAATATCCACAGTCTCGAGATACAAATGAACGCGGCATTAAAAAAGATATTCACATGGGGGAGTGACGTAAAACTCAAATTTGGCCCAGCGAAAACCCAAATAATTTCATTTAGTGCAAAGTCCAGGCACATAAAAATTTCACTAGATAATAAAATATTAGAACCAGTTAAACAAATAAAACTTCTAGGCGTAATTATTGATCACAATTTAAAATTTATTCATCATTCGAAATATATAATACAGAAAGCTATTAGAATATACAGGTCGATTTGTGCATACATCCGTCCTACCTGGGGAATCAATCCTGAAAATGTAAAAATAATTTACGAAAATGTTATAGTCCCAATAATAACCTATGCTGCTGGAATTTGGGGCGGTGCGATTAATTACAAAACAGTTTGCGACGCCCTAAGGTCCATGCAACGTATGTTCGCCCTCAAAATTATACGAGCATTTAGAACTGTTTCAGCCACCGCCGCCATAGCCCTGGCATCACTTGATCCATTGCATCTCAAAATTAAAGAAGCATTAGACATTCATAACGCTAAACACACAGGAGTTTGTAACTTCCTTCCGACCGATATATATATTGAAAGACCAGTTAATCACGCACAACTTCCACATCCAGCTCTTAGAAAATCAATAGACATTCATACAGCGATAACTTCAGAAGAAATAGCCGAATTCACCATTAAAAATACCACACAAATATATACTGATGGCAGCAAACTCAGCGATGACAGGACTGGAGCGGCTTTCGTGGCCTACCTCACGGATGGCAGAATGGTCATCCGCAAATACAAATTACATCCAAGTTGCTCGGTATTCCAGGCCGAGCTTCTGGCTATCGGAAGAGCTCTACAATGGGCATTAGCTTCGATGGAAAACAATATCATCATACTTTCAGACTCGCTTTCGGGGCTGCAAGCCATAGCAGATAAAAATAACACACATGCGCTAGTTCATAATATACACAATAACTTGCAGCGGATGAGGGACAGAAGGAGAAGCGTAGAATTTGTCTGGGTCAAAGCACATGTTGGCCTAGTAGGCAATGAAACAGCAGACAATTTGGCCAAATCTGCAGCTGTGTCACACCATCCTTACGTCTATACTTGTTTTCCTGTCTCCTATCTGAAACAAAGGCTAAAGGAAGCCACTATAGTTGAAGCTGGACAGATATATTCTAATTATACCACGGGACAGCACACCAGGTCTTTACTTCCCACTGTTGAGGATATTCGTAAAGTCATGGGTCACTTTAAATATTCATTCGCAATGACTCAGGTACTCACGGGGCATGGGTACCACTTATAATATCTATATCGTTTTAAGATAAAAACCACAGACAAGTGCCCATGCGATGGCGTTTCCACCCAAAGTTTGAACCACCTTATTAAAAATTGTCCTAAATTTACCCGCTCAAGACTTCAACACTGCATGACATGTAATGCAACAAATATTCAAGATCCATACGACGTAATAGAAATTTGCAATAGCCCGGACACTATAAATTCTTTCAAAATATTTGTAGAAGAAATAATAGGCAAATTAAAAGACTTTAATGTATCTGTAACTTAAAATAAATCAACTATTAAATAGCTCAAGTGTAAACCAGTCAATTATATTAAAATAGCGATAACTTAATATCTCATTACTAATTACATAAACAAGAATTAAATAATTCAAATGTATTATCTAAATCTTTCTGTCGCCCGTACCAAATCGCGAGGACATTTAGTTGATGACGAAGTAGAGGAAAAAAAAAAAAAAAGTGTTAAGTTTTTAGTTACTAACAATTTGATGGAATTATAAATAAATACGTTCTTACAGGTTATTAATCTAACAAAGTAAGCCAAAACATTTATCAGTTAAGTATTGTGACTATTAAAAACATTATATAATGCTATCTATCAACATTGGAAACTATATTTAAAGCACAAATAGTTGGACAGTAATAAATTAAGTACTCATATTATTATTGTCCCGTTTTTCCCTTAAAACGCGGTAAAAGTCCCGCTTTTCCCCTATATAAAATCTGACCACGCTGCTAGAAATGCAGTTTTCCGTGTTGCTTACATAAGTTCTACATGAAGCCAACTCTAATAGCTTAATTAAAACGTGCCTTTTAGCAACAATGCAAGCATTTAACGTAATTTCAGGCAACAGCTGCAGTTGCACTCGGTCCAGGCATTTTAGAAGATGACAGTAATTATAGACGCTCATTAGAAATTCCAAGATCTTTTGCCATTAAGTGAACCATTATCTCCATGATATCTTTGTTGCGCTTCATTGCAGTGTGTGTTCACTATTGTGTAATATCTTAGTACCTCATAGAACTTACGTACTTTTATTTTATTCTTTTGTGCACACTTAAAATAAATAATAATAACACAATAAGTAATTTGGAAATATTTACAAAACTTGAATTGATGATGAAAGATTATTTATTTGTGTTACAAATATGCGAGTACGTAAAGAAAAAGTAAATTTAAAAAATAAAAAATTAGATAATCAAATTTCGTTGACAGAAAAAGTTAATACTTATAAATTATGTTAAGTTCATAAAATTTAGAAGAAGTTGGTTAGTTAGCCAGATGTTTTTTTTATATTTTAAATAGAATTTCTATCATCGGCTTCTAAGCACGATACTATAACATTTACAGATAATAAATAAAGAATATTTAATAATAAGGCCATCAATTTATATCAATGATATTAAATTAGCCCTGACATACATCTTCCTACGCAGTGGCGCGGCTATCTTACACGCTTCAGTGCGACATCAGGCAAAACGGCTTTCCGGCGATAAAGCTACATTTATGTTGGTTTTTACAGTCTTTTTTGTACGGCACATTTAATCTACACGACAACTTGACTGTGATCACAAAAAGATAAGTTAAATAGAAATGACCTTTAACCTTTGGTATGTTTCTCCTTTTAACTAAATACAAAATTGTTGATGCTAGTTACTTTATAACATGCAATTTTTTAACTTTCTTTGTTTATAAGTCTGAGGTAGAGTTCCGGTATTAAGATTGCTTTATTTACAAAATAAATGTACAATGATAAGAAATGACAAAATTAATGTATGAAACGAGAAAATTCAAGAAGAAAATTACATTAGTTACGAAGAATATACAGTTGGTTAATTTTTTAACTCACGTTCTAATCTAGAGCATACTCTACATAAATAAAATTTTCTAAACTGATTTCATGTTAAAATTTCATCGCAGTTAACTTTAAAATGGCGTTTAATTTATTATTTTGATAATGAACAAGAATATGTTAACAGTTATGTAAAAAAGAATGCTAAATATAAAGTAGACAATGCAAGAAAAATATTAAGAGATGTAGAGAGTGCCTCAGGAAATTATTATAGTCCAGATTTGATTCTATTCTATCAAACTACCAATCTTTTTTTTGAAGATATCTTAAAAAATATTTCTTTTTTAATGCTTCTCTAATTATTTTACAACAAGAAATCCAACAACAAGAGACAACTGTTCTCCGAGTGGGAATCGAGCCCACAACCCGACTCGTTTACAGTCACACATTTGTATCGCTGCGCCACGACTGGCCTTAATAATCAATATATTGTAGAAGTTAATAGTAAAAATGGTTAATACGAACACGCAATGGTTTAGATGATAGTTGTGTATTCTATTTATATATAATGCAATAATTAAATAAAATGTTCTCTAAAATATGCAAACAAAGCCACCTGTTGTTAAGTTATCTCAGTTTATACACAGTTTAGTGACACAATTACTTAATAACTATTAAGCCTTGCAAAAAAAACGTTGTAATAAACAATGAAGCAAACAATTTATGCCTTATTATTAATTATTATAAAAAATAAAACATAATTATATTTAAAAAATATATATAATTCTAGTAATTATAAACTTCAAAGTTTATTTCTTTACTCTTTGAATTATATTCAAAATTGTAAAAGTGATCAACAAATATTAAATTGCGGTTGTGCTAATACTAGAAAAAGAACAAATCGAATTGTGAAAAATTCAATTGGAGAAAACAATAGGGTAAATAAATACGAAGCTGTCGTAGAATTTCCAATTAGTGTCATTAACAGTAGCCGACAGATTTCTTGGTGCTTTAAACTCACTTGCAACAAATGCGGGAAGCGCAGTCTTTGTAATATTATTAATAATTGAATTCATTTATTCATGTGGTTGTATTGAAAATATATATCGATATGTATTGTTTCTCTTTATTTAGCTTTAGATTATGTGAATCGATTCGTAGGTTCGCTTCCTAATCAAGGTAATGAAGTATTTAATATTTTCATTTCTTCATTGAGGGTGGAGAACGAAGCGTCTTAACACTAGGCTCCCTTCTGCCTACCCTGCTACATGCTGAATATAACGTTAATCTTAAAAATATAATCATTAAACATCTGTATGCGCCTTATGGTATTATCATTCAATTCATGTTTTGTGTCAATTTATTTAAAACAAAAAATATTTTTTTTGATTAAAATGAAGTATATAAGTAAAAGCTTACTTACGATAATAAATATTACCCTAACAGCCTAATTAGGGTGTATATGTTTCAGTACGTGCTAAGATAAAATGTAAATTACTGCTTTCTGTTACAATGTTTGACCTCACCTGAAAAAATAAACGTAGACAGAATATTAATCAAATTATAAAGATTTTTTTATCCATATGAACATACTGTCTGTACCTGTATAAACATTAGAATAATTTATATTAACTTTTGCTATCCATACCTATATTATAAATTAGAAAGTAACTCTGTCTGTCTGTTTGTCTGTGTAGCAATCAGGGCCAAACCACTGACCCGATTGTGCTAAATTTTCATACATACTTGAGAGTCTTGGGATGGACATAGGTTACTTAATTATTCTCATATTTGCAATATTCTCGATATATACTAATATATTAAAATAACTTTCAATTTAACATGCAATTTATTCTGCCATGTTAATTACAACCGTCGCTAAGCAACCGTTGCTAGGCAACAAGGAATTATATTGTTTTAAGAAAAAGTTGCCCAAAATGAGCTTCCTGAACGCTTACTTACATGTCGTGCGCTACCTTATGAGACACATAAAAACAATATTTTACAAAAATATTGTCTTTTAAAAAAATCTATTAGATTATATTATTAGATTTTTAAAAATTTCTTGGTGTTATTAAGTCCTTGGTCCTGCGCGGCATCGCTCTACATTATATACTATACCGTTGTTATATACTTAATAAATCGTATTTTTTATCTTATGGGATTTTATTTGCTATTGCTCGCAAAAAATATCGTACTTATATAAAAAATACAGTCGAATTGATAATCTCCTTTTCATACCACCACCACCATATAAAAAAAATATTACAAATCGTCTAAAGTAATAAATACTAAATAACAAATAAATACTAAAATCGGTACAAAATAAACACACTGACCTTAATTATAGAATTTCAAAGTTTCTCGGTAAATAAATGACACTGCACTAATTTTTCAAATATTTACAAAAATTAACTGCCGTATTTGATTTCTAAAAATTCTGCAAAATTCTACTACATATTACTTAAACATTGATAAAAGTATAGTATATCATCAATGGATATAGTGGGAATATATTTAAAATGTCCTCGAATAAGTGGTTAGTAAACCACCCAACCTGAAATAGTTAAGGCAAACGTAAGTAAGGGTTAACAGAACAGAACAAATATATTTGTTTTTACACTTTTCAAATGTCGCTTTTTGGTCAGTATTTTTCAGATTGTGTCCAATGATCACGGCCAGGTGTATTGGAACTGTCACTTTATTTGGACATTTTAATACCGACGGGTGTGTTATAACTAGATGTCGTCCGCAACTTCGTTTATGTGGACCTGATGTTTTTTTTTTCAGCTTTACGCTGTATCCCGCATACAGCTGGGTAGGCAGAGGGAATCCGGTGCTAAGACACTCCGATCCCCACTTTGCGCTGAATTTTCGAGGCATTTCGTGCTGAAAAGTGGAACTTAACGCCGCGCTTTTGCCTTGGTAACAGAGCGAAGAAATTAAATATGAATAAATAATAATTTATTCCCCCGAGTGGGAATCGAGCCTGTAGCCGTTACGTTACAGTCACATGCCACCGCTCCACGACGACCTCAAACTTGATATAAGGTTTTTATGACGTAAAATTTCGCCTTTTCCCATTCCCATATGAATTTTGAACAATCGTTTCTTAGGGAGAAATAGAGGAACAACTTACAATCCTAAGGATATTATATGACAAATTCCAGCTTTCACTTAATTTTGACTGTGCGTCGTCTGTCAATGATTTAATGATATATATATATATATATATATATATATATATATATATATATATATAGTAGAAGTGTAGATGATTAAAAGTAGACAGAGTACATAACTTAATTAGCGTCTTATCATGGACATCGAGTGTTACGTAACTTAACGTCACAATTTGTCTAATTCGATAAGAAACTGTCTGTAGTTCAAATACACTTTTAGACACCTTTAACTGGCAGGCAGTTTGAAGAACTCCGTAAATATTTGTTAAAAGAAAGATAGAAAAAGTATTGGTGGGCCATTAGAGGTGCTAGCTCTGATGACACTCAACTAACACAAACGCGCTAATGCTGTTACAATGTTTGTTTAGTTCATATTTTCGGATATGCGTTACTGTCTTACATTTACTAAGCCTTATTATAGGCTTACGATTTTATCACATTTTTTTTACATTAAAAGCTACAGTCAAAAATTATATGAAAATTATTTATTGGTATAGCAGTGAAGTATTATTTATATAGAGATTTATAAAACAATACTAAGTTTTACTTAAATAATTAAGAGCTTATACTAAACCTGTTGTTGTTATTAACTCATATATGAGATTATTAAAAATAGAATATGAAAACTCCCAATTTTTGGTCTCCCACTTCCGCCCACTAAACATTTTAGTTAGAATTGCGCGCCGGGTGGCGGAACAACGTCACGTTTTATCAAACCACATCGAAAATATAAAAATTTAACCTTTCCACGATTTAAATTTGAACTTGGAAATGAAATATATTTTTATGAAATATCTATTAGTAGCTGGGAATTTTCAATAACTAACTTAACTTAGCTTCACGCTGTATCCCTAGCGGAGTAGGTCATCCACTGCCATCAACTTCTTCACACATGCCCTCCGGAGGGTCTTCATGCAAAATTTGTAATATATTTAATAAAAAACATACTCAATAGCGTGTTAACATCAAAATAAAGAAGGTCGCTTCTACATCTCTATTACAAAGTTACCGTAAAATTCAATGAGCGTCTATTGCCTATTTAGGATCCATACCGATAATGTGGTATAGTAGCCGATAATGATGAAGCTAGTACATCGTACACTGATAATACAATTTTTTAAATATTATTTTTAACGCTTTACTGACTGCATTTTTAATAATAATAATAAAAATGTCACAATTTGGTTTAGTTTAGAAAATCAATTACTTAATGAAATAGATAGTATATTATTAAATAGAAGTATTCAATATTTCTAAATGATTTAAAATGAATTTTTATACAGTATTTTTTTTTAATAAATTGTATAAAACATTTGGTTTGTGTATTTTGTTTTGATTCTCTTTTAAATTCTACTCTGAAATCGCAATTAAATACTTGGTTTCAAACTATTACATAAGGCAATAACTATATTAATACGGTTTTTATACTGCATCTATAATTTATTAACTCTAAAATATATAGCAAAAAACGTCTCCTGATAACTAAGACAAAAACCACATTACTTATCTATTTTAAAAGAAACTGAGATTGTTCATCATTTCTATAGAGCAGCGGTCAAATGTTGGTCGGTCATTGCGATTGTTGGCGAACCGCCAGTTATTTTCATTTCTTTCTTCTACTATATTACATAGTAAAAAAGGGTATTTAACTTATCTCCTTTTTTAACTATATTCTTATACAGAAAGATTCTTTTGTGTTACTTTATTTATCTCTTCTTATTCACTTACTAGAAATTGGAACAAAATATAAACGTCAAGTCAAAAAATGCCAATGACGCATTTTAGGAATAATTAATATTTTTTCCCGAATGAGAGATAAGAGTTCCATCCAAGTTTTAAGCTCAATCAGACACCGGAAAGTAGGTTAAATGAAGCTTGTAAGGTTTCCCATATACTAACTAACTAACACGGTAAGTTAAATAAAAGCTTTAATAAATTACTTATTAATTATTACATTATTTAACTTATTACGAATTCATAGAAAGATAGCAAATTATAGTTGCTACATTTTATGATAGTTTTACAGATTATTTCAACGTTATATCATATATTCTATACGGGCTGAGCATGTAAAATGCTAATTGTCACGTGCATCACGCAAAGAGCAATGAACTAATTTTAATGAAAATGAACACTACATTATTGTGAAAGCTTTAGCTTTTATATTATAATTTCACAATACAATTGTGTTATAGAAATTTAACAAAACATTTCATTTTCTCTACATACTCTTACTTCTTATATCGAAATAAAACTGCAAGCGCAGAGCCACATGCGGGCGACTATAAATGCAATAGTTGTGGGTTCGATTTCCACTCGGGAGAATTAAATATTAAATATTTTAATTTTCTTCGCTTTTGTAACGAGGCAAAGCGCGGTACGGCACTCAACGTACTTGCTATATAACTTTGAGGGACCGAAACCACTCTTCAGTTAATTTTTTAACACTTTCAACCAGATCTATAAATAAAACCGCTATACAGATAAAATGTATTTGTGTAGCAGTAGTTTTTTAAAAAACTATTTATATTATATTTGTAATTTGTATTATTTACATTCCCAAGTAAGAGCTGTCACCGAGCGGGAGAGCTTAGTCATGTGAGATTAAAACTCTAGAATGCCCTAAATCTGGCACTCACAGTTGCTGAAATGTTTGCCATTTTGTAATTCCATTGTTTTACGGGCGAATACATCTGAATAAATATTTAGTTTTAATTGTTTCTGATATAAAAATTATGTAATGTTGTAACTCAATTCTCCACTTTCCGCCAAATTTTCAAAATATTATGTATTGACTCAAAGCCAAAAAATTAAAATATGAAATAATTCATACAAAATTTGGTCTACCAAAACCATTCTCAATAAGTATTCTTTTATTTAATTTCTTTAATCACGCAATACTTTCACTACCATTTGATATTTTGCTGTAATAGTCATGTACCTACCTACTTACAGATATATCTAAAACAAAATTACTTTTTGTTACTTGTTACTTGCAAGATCAGTGTAAATAGTATAGTAAGATATTAGAACAAGTGAATGAAGTGGTACACTTGGGAAGTATGTTCAGTAGAGATGGAAGATACGAGATGGATGTGGAAAGGCGTATTGCTGCCGGTAACAAGGTTAACTGAGCCTTAGCTGCATTGATGAGACGGCGAAACGTCAGCACAGCTGCGCGTTTGGCCGTACACAATGCAGTTTTGGTACCAACTCTCTTATACGGCAGCGAAACGTGGGTATTACAGAAGAAGAATGAAAGAAAGATGAATGCTGTGGAGATGCGATCTCTTCGTAGGATATGCGGAGTCAGCTTAACTGATCGAATCCGCAATGAAGAGGTACCCAGAATGGCAGGTACTAGCGAGGATGTCACGGTGAGAATGAAGAAGAACGTGCTCAGCTGGTTTGGGCACGTCGAATGAATGAGTGATGAAAGAATGGCAAAAAAGATTTATGATGGAAAAGTGAGCGGTTAGAGAGGTAGGGGGAGACCTCGGTTGACCTTCGAAAACACAGTATCAAAGATACTGGAGGAAGGTCACGTAAAAAACATGAGGACCCCCCGAAGGGCATGTATGAAGAGGTTGATGACAGTGGACGAGGCGAAAGAGGTATGTAGAGACCGTAGCGTTTGGCGCTCCGTTCTCTCTGACTACCCCGCAAGGGATAAAGCGTGAAGCTAAGTTAAGTTAAGTTTTACTTAGTGCTTTGTTCACTAAATTGAACTTTATATTATTTACTCATTATTTTAAGTTTTTCTTAAAGTTTATGAGCATGGGATTAGAAAATCCTTTAATTAGGAACTCCCACCACTAAGGGTAGGGGTGGGAGTCAGGGTGGTCAGTGTCTACTCCAGAAATGTTACTAACAAACAAATCAACCCGAAAAATAGAAAAAGAACTCTTATAAGAATAAATTTATTCAAAGTCAGTCAGTCCATGGAAAGTATATAGATACGGAATATATAATCTTTTTTCAATAAGTAGTTGATAAATTACCAGTATTGTACGAACTTGACCGTTAGCAGAATAAATTTACCAATAGACGTTAGTATTATTTTTACCTTTGCTTTTTAGATATTTGTATAAACAGCAACCTGACTACAGCAAAATCAACAAAAGTGAAAATGCTATGCGACGCTGAAATGCAACTCAACAATAAACTATGAAAATTTCTGTATAAATTTATGAGAATTTCAAACAACTTGTTCACAGTACAGATAATTTAGTACTGATATATCTCTACTCTTTATTCGATTTTTTAAAGAAATGCTGATTAGCAACTAATTTTAAGTTTGTGATATACGAAAGACGACCTCAGTATTAATTTAAATGAAACTATTACATAAAACAATATTGAAGTTTTATATATATTTCGGATTTCTTTATTTCAGATTATTTTAGAAAACCAGTCACAGTAAAGATGCTATCAATAGAAAATTCACTGAGCAGAATTTAAAACTAAACATGCGTTGCTAGATAAGAAGAAGAAGCTTTGATTTTTAGCCCAAAATTAAAAGTCTCGACCAGAACAGGCAGTAAGTGTTAAGTTTTTAGTTACTAACAATTTGATGGAATCTATACTTATAATAAATCTGTAGAAAAGTCGTTTCTGTACATTGAAAATATTTAAGAAAAAATAAGCCAGGGTGTTAAAGGATAACTAACAGAATTCATTTCCAACATTTTTGGAATTTTTGTCTGTTTGTCTGTTTGTCTGTTTGTCTGTTTATGTGAACACGTATCACGTAAAAAGTACACAATAAATTTAAGCAACTTTTATACATAAAAATTACAAATAAATCAAGGTAGGTTTTAGTCTTTATTTCATTGTAATCGCTTCACTCTATCAAAAGATATAAGTATTTAAGTTTTCAAGACGTTAATATTTGATATAGTAAAAAACGACACAAGTAACGCTATCTATTGACTAATAATAGGTACTAACGAATCTTGATAACGCAAAAAACGTTCTGTGGAGTTAAACACTAATTACGACGGGAGGAATATTAATCATTTTAATACTAAAGAATATTAATCATTTTAATACTAAAGATATAAGTATTTAAGTTTTCAAGAAGTTTATATTTGACATATTAAAAAATCGATACAAGAACGCTATCTATTGACTAATAGTAGGTACTAACGAATCTTGATAACGCAAAAAACGTTCTGTGGAGTTAAACACTAATTACGACGGGAGGAATATTAATCATTTTAAATACTAAAGATATAAGTATTTAAGTTTTCAAGAAGTTTATATTTGAGATATTAAAAAATCGATACAAGAACGCTATCTATTGACCAATAGTAGGTACTAACGAATCTTGATAACGCAAAAAACGTTCTGTGGAGTTAAACACTAATTATGACGGAAGGAATATTAATCATTTTAATACTAAAAAATATTAATCATTTTAATACTAAAGATATAAGTATTTAAGTTTTCAAGAAGTTTATATTTGACATATTAAAAAATCGATACAAGAAGGCTATCTATTGACCAATAGTAGGTACTAACGAATCTTGATAACGCAAAAAACGTTCTGTGGAGTTAAACACTAATTACGACGGAAGGAATATTAATCATTTTAATACTAAAAAATATTAATCATTTTAATACTAAAGATATAAGTATTTAAGTTTTCAAGAAGTTTATATTTGACATATTAAAAAATCGATACAAGAACGCTATCTATTGACCAATAGTAGGTACTAACGAATCTTGATACTCTCTTCCATACGCGTAACGCTATCACTAATTGTGATGGGATCTTAATAGATGGCGCTGTGCATAAAAGAAAATATAGTTTGGAAATAAAAGAAATATAGTTTGTTACCGCTACACTTTATCAAAAAATAATGTACTTAAAGTTTTAAAGATATTTATATTTGAAAAAAAAAAGAAATTATTAAGAAATAAATTATTATACTGTTGAGTTATTATCTGCTTAACGTTAATTACGTCATGTAAGTGTAATCTATACTTATAATAAATTTAACATAACATTGTAATATTTTTCTAACAATGCTCGAATGGTTACAGTTCAATTGTAAGTCCAAAAGAATGACTTTAGAAACGTCTTATTTATTTGACTGTTGATAAATTTACGTATTTTTAAAGTACAATTGTTCATAGTACTAACTACAAAGTAAACCTAATTGAATTGTTGGTGAAGATTACCTTCGTAACAGTCTAGCTTAATTCGTAATTATTTAACACAGTGATAAAGAATGACTTAATATTCAAAGAAATATTTTGAATAGGTTCTTCAGTCCGTTCGTTCGTTTATGTTATTAATATTTTTTTAAGAAACGTATAAAAAAATAACTTTTGGGAGCAAAAACGTGCTTTCTACGTATATTCTGTATATCAATTATATATTTAACTAATAATATATGTTACTAATTTAAAAACTGTACAGGAGCTAGATAAGTTATTTTGCAAATAATATCGTGAGTACTAATCCAAATCAATTAATTATTAGTTAAGGCTGTTTGTAATATCTATATTTCTTAAAAGAGTAATCATGTAATTCAAGCGGACAAAGCCGCGAATAAATAATAAAATTATCGTTGTAAAATAAAATACAATTTGTCAAGAACGACGCACGCACATTTTTTTTTTTTTATCAAAGGGAGACCGCCGCATACGCCTCATTCCGAAATCGAGCTGTAGGTTTTGGCGGCAAAGTTCAAAGTTCTAAAATCTAAAGGTTTTAGTAGTATTTTTGTAGTAGTATGTGTTTACGTTATTGGTATCAAAGCGTAACTGCCTCACACGAAATATAGATATGATTAAACATCGTGAAATGAAAAAAAAAACTTACGTCTACACTGTTGCTTAAATTCTTTAGGTATGGAATTAAAATATTTTACCTATATGCTATTTCCGTAAAAGGAGCGCTGACGCGCTTCTCTTCTGTTCTTTGTTAAAGGCCAAAGTTGTGGCTGCAACGCGACTGGTGTGGGTCCGATCCCCACTTGGAGGATTGAATTATAATTTAATAATATTTTCATTTCGTTTAATAATATTTTAATTTCGCACATCAGTCACACATTATACGCAATATCTTAATCCTTACATTACAACATAATCTCATAATCTTACGCATAATCTTTACCCTGCTAAAGGCGGGATAAAGCGTGGATCTGGTTTTGACTTTGTGTGAACCGATTAAAATAAAGTCCAGTCCAGTTGAGGCCAGTCGTGGCGCAGCGGCACGAAGTGCAAGCACTCGAGGAGATGAAATATTTACTTAAATTTATATTTCCATTTCTTCGCTCTGGTGTCGAGCGAACGAGAACACGAAAGAACGAGAACACGCAATGCCTCCAGAATTCGGCAGAAAGTGGGGAACGGAGTGTCTTAATACTAGGGTTCCTCTGCCTAACCTGCTGTGTAAGGGATACAGCGTGAAGCTGATTAAAATAAAACTAATATTAAATTGCCAAAATGCAAACAAAAAAGGATTTAAATCGGTTAAGCCGTTTCTGAGATTATCGTGAACAAATTCACAGACAAACAGACAAACTGACCAAGTTCTATTACAATGTTAATTGTAATATCTTCCATGTACAGCCACCGATGAGTTAGGATTTTATTGTAAGTATCGATAAGTTGTGTTTTTATTTCAAAAATTCAAGTGAAGATTCTCATGGGAGGTACGAAAATGCGACCTAAAGTTTTAATAAATTTGTCATTAAAAATCTTCATTGCGTTGCAAACATACATTATAGGTATATCAAAACACGAACATAATTCAGTGTGTTAATTAAATAATTTTGTGGTTTAAGCGTTTTATAAATAAATACGTTCTTACAGGTTATTAATCTTACAAAGTAAGCCAAAACATTTATCAGTTAAGGTATGGTGACTATTAAAAACATTATATAATGCTATCTATCAACATTGGAAACTATGTTTAAGGCACAAATAGTTGGACAGTAACAAATTTAGTATTCATACTATTTTTGCCCCGTTATTTCCTTAAAACGGGTAAAAGTCCCGCTTTTCCCCTATATAAAATCTGCCCACGCTGCTAGGAATTCAGCTTTCTGTGCTGCTTACATAAGTTCTACATGAAGCCAACTCTAATAGCTTAATTAAAACGCGCCTTTTAGCAACAATGCAAGCATTTAACGTAATTTCAGGCAACAGCTGCAGTTGCACTCGGTCCAGGCATTTTAGAAGATGACAGTAATTACAGACGCTCATTAGAAATTCCAAGATCTTTTGCCATTAAAAGAACCATTATCTCCATGATATCTTTGTTGCGCTTCATTGCAGTATGTGTTCACTATTGTGTAATATCTTAGTACCTTATAGAATATTTTTATTTTATTCTTTTGTGCGCAGTGGAAATCACTGAGATGGACAGACATAGACACAAAAGATTAAAATAAGTAATAATAATAAAATAAGATGATGAAGAATTATTTATTTGTGTTATAAATATGCGAGCAGGTAAAGAAAAAGTAAATTTTAAAAGCAAAAAATTAAATAATCGAATTTCGGATGACAGAAAAAGTTAATGCTTATAAATTATGTTAAGTTCATAAAATTTAGAAGAAGTTGGCTAGTTAGCCAGATGTTTTTTTTAATATTTTAAATAGACATCGGCTTCTAAGCACGATACTAAAACATTTACAGATAATAAATAAAGAATATTTAATAATAAGGCCATCAATTTATATCAATGATATTAAATTAGTCCGGACATACATCTTCCTACGCAGTGGCGCGGCTATCTTACACGCTTCAGTGCGACATCAGGCAAAACGGCTTTCCAGCGATAAAGCTACATTTATGTTGGTTTTTACAGTCTTTTTTCTACGCCACATTTAATCTGCACGAAAACTTGACCGTGATCGCAAAAAGATAAGTTAAATAGAAATGACCTTTAACCCTTGTTATGTTTCTCCTTTTAACTAAATACAAAATTGTTGGTTCTAGTTAATTTATAACATGCAATTTTTTAATTTTCTATTGTGTAATTGTCGTGGAGGTAGAGTTCTAGTAGCAAGCTTACTTTATTAGGACAAAAAGAGAATTCAACAAGAAAATTATATTAGTTACAAAGAATATACAGTTGGCTACTTTTTTAATCTTTTACAATCGTTTTAACTCACATTTTAATCTAAAACATGGGTACTGGACATAAATAACATTTTAATCTAATTTCATGTTAAAATTTTATCGCAGTTAACCTTAAAACAGCATTTAATTTATTATTTTGATAACGTCTCAATCTTAAACGCTTTCTGTATAAATTAGAAAAAGAACAATAGAACAAGGGCAGTGGTGACTGGTGACATACATATATATTCAGTACAAAGAGACGACAAAGAGTCCCAGGAGGTGTGGGCACCAATAGTAATGTAAAAAAATGGTAAATATAAAATAGACAATGCAAGAAAAGCATTGAGAGACATATGGTGTGCCTTAGTCAATTATTATCGTCCCGATTTGATGAGACCAGTCTACCAATCTATTTTCTGAACGATTTCTTAATAAAACTTTCTCGTTTAAGGCTTTTATAATTATTCTACAAGGTTTTTTTATTCGTTCAAAATTACAAAGCATATTAATTAAAAAAAATGGGCAACAAAGAACCCCGACAATCGGACATGTGAGTTACTTATCTACATTCTCTTCCTTTATAAAAATATAAACAAAACTTACTAAATACTTACTTAATAAAATGTTTAGGACAACATTATTCACGTTTAAAATTTTAGCATTTGTCCTCGTTGTGTTTTTATATAGCGTGAAGCTAAAAAAAAATAAAAGCAGACATTTTATTGTTTTGTAAACCAGAAGATGATAAGAAAAAATAAAAACTAAAACAACTAAATTCAGATGAAGATGAAGAATTACTTACTAGTCGATTGATTTTACTTTCTTAATATTAATTTTGCCAACGTCTTCCGATTTACGATCTGCAAATAGTCGTTCTAATTTTATGTTATGACCCCATATAGTTTTATTACTGCAAACAGTTTTATATATTTTTAACGCTGAGAAAATTCCTTACATTGTAAATGTAGACGAGGATTTGCTAGCTTTCGCTTGAAAGGTTTTTTTACCATCACATAATTATAAGCAGATATATATAAAAGATAAGCAGGTATTTATAAAATTTTCTTACGGAAATTCATAAAAAGGAACGTCCAGTCCGTCTGATACAGACTATTTATTCCGAAGCTACTGGAACAAATGATTTATAGTGTTTTGTTATAGTATGTATTATATGATGCCAGTCGTGGCGCAAGGGCACAAAGTGTGACTGTAAAATCGACTGGTTGTGGGTTCCATCCCCACTCGAGGAAATGAAATATTTATTTACATTTATATTTTCATTTCTTCGCTCGGGCGTCGAGGCAAAGCGCGGCGTTGAGTTCCGTCATTCAGCACTCTATGCCTCCAGAACTCGGCGGAAAGTGGGGGAGTGTGGGGAGTGTCTTAACACTAGGTTCCCTCTGCATACCCTGTTATGTGAGGGATACAGCGTGAAGCATGTAGTATATACTTTTCCACGGCGCGAAAACGAAGATTACACGTAAACAACCAAATTTTGAATTGGATAATATAAATAAAATATTTTAAAACATACTAAATGCAGTAATCGGGTGAACATTTTTGGCATACTTACCTAAATAGCTAACAATATTATCTCTATCTCTATATATAATAAGACAGTAAAAATATTTTGTCTGTACTTTAGTAATTTTGACTGAAATGGATAGAGGGACACTTAAAAAGAATAATAGAAAGCAAAAAGATTTTTTTTGAATTTCTTGTCTGTCTGTCTGTCTGTCGACATATTTCTGTCCGCATTTTTCTCTGAAAGTACTGAACCGATTTACTTGAAAATTTCACCAATTGCTTTGTTTTAACTCAACTTAAGTACTAAAGTTTGGTTCATCAAAATCGGTTCATTAAAAAAAAAGTTATCGTCATTTGAATGAACTCAAGGCATTACTTTGCCTGCGAATATTACATAGCAATCGCGCTGGTAAAATTGCTGACTAAAGAATGACATTCGAAACGTCTGGTTTATATGATTGTTGATAAAAATATATATTTTTGAAGCACTATTATATAATATTTTATACAATAAAGTAAGCAAAATTGAATTGTTAGTGGAGATTACTTTCATAAATCATAACAGTTAAGTTTAAGTCGTAATTAATTCAACCGGCCGGTCGTGGCGCAGCGGCACGAGGTGTGACTGCAAAACCGACTGGTTGTGGGTTCGATCCCCACTCGAGGAGATGAAATATTTACTTAAATTTATATTTCCATTTCTTCGCTCTGGTGTCGAAGCGCGGCGTTGAGTTCTGCCACTCAACACGCAATGCCTCCAGAATTCGGCAGAAAGTGGGGAACGGAGTGTCTTAACACTAGGTTCCCTCTGCCTACCCTGCTATGTGCGGGATACAGCGTGAAGCTAATTTTAATTTATTTTAATTCGACACAGAGATAAAGAACGATCTTGAAAAAATATCAAGTAAATACAAAAATATTTTGGTTGGTTCGTTCATATAATATATGTAACTAATTTAAAAACTGTACAGGAGTTAATATGCAATTAATACTGTTATTTTACAAAGAATATTATGAATCCTACAACCTAAATTAAATTATTCACTGACATCAGCACATTTAACAGAGTTTTAGAATTATGATGAGACGTATATTATATAGGTAAAAAGAACATAAAGTTACAAAAATATATACGTGTAATACATAATTAGCTTTATGTATATTTTATAAATATCAAATATCAACAATGGTCGTATTTTTTTATTTAAAACAATCAAAAATGCTTTGACGATAATGTCGTAAAAAAAATCATATTACTTCATTATAGTTGTCAATCCATTGTGCTTATTAAATCAGTAATCATGTATTTTAAGCGGGCGAAGCCGTGGGCGAGCCGCTAGTTTAAAATAAATAAATATATTTTATGTGTGGAAAAACCAATTGAAAAAAATAATAGTAATACTTCAAGTGCACTAATTTGGGTCACTAAAATAAAGCGCTCCAGTTTAGGTACACGATTAATATTAGGATCGTATATCCATCCCTACTAGATGTAGTGCACTTAAAGTAGTGTGGTGTAATCGACAATTTTGCACTAACTTAGCTTCGCGTTTTATCCCTAGCTGAGTAGTCATAAAGCTACGACTAACGCTACGGTCTCTACATGCCTCTTTCGCCTCGTCCACTGTCATCAACCTCTTCATACATGCTCTCCGGGGGGGTCCTCATGCTTTTTCCGTGACCTTCCTCCAGTATCTTTGATACTATGTTTTTCGAAGGTCAACTGAGGTCTCCCCCTACCCACCCCTCTTACCACTCACTTTTCCATCATAAATATTTTTCTTTTATCACTTATTCGTTCGAAGTGCCCAACCCAGCTGAGTATGTATCTCTTCATTACGAATTCAATCCTACGAAGAGACAAATCGCGTCTCCACGGCATTCATCTTTCTATCATTCTTCTTCTTTAATACCCACATTTCGCTGCAGTATAACAGCATAGCAGTATAGCAGCGATACCAACAATACATTGTTTACGGCCAAATGCGTAGCTGTGCTGACATTTTACCGTCTCATCAATGCTGCTAAAGCATCGTTAACCTTATTACCGGCAGCAATACGCCTTCCCACATCCATCTCGTATCTTCCATCTCTACCGAACATACCATAAATCAAATAAATCAGTTTCACGCTGTATCCCGCACACAGCAGGGTAGGCAGAGGGAACCTAGTGTAAAGACACTCCGTTTCCCACTTTCTGCCGAATTCTGGAGGTATTGCGTGTTGTGTGGCAGAACTCAACGCCGCGCTTTGCCTCGACACCAGAGCGAAGAAATGGAAATATAAATTTAAGTAAATATTTCATCTCCACGAGTGGGGATCGAACCCACAACCAATCGATTTACAGTGACACTTTGTGCCCCTGCACCACGACCAGTCTCTACTGAACATACTTCCCAAATATACCACTTCATTTACTTGTTCTAATATCTTGCCATTTATACTGATCTTGCATTCTTTCCTTTCTTCATCTCTTTCAAAAACCAGACCCTTTGTCTTATTCGATTTCCCATTTATTTATTAATTTGGCACTACTTTTTTTTAATTTAATTATAGATTTTTTTAAATAAAAAAAATACACTTTTATATAATACTTTTATATTTTTAGTGTGAATAAAAAATGTGTTGTGATGTAACTTGTAGTTTTTTCTTTGCTTTAAAGATATTAATAATATATTTTTATTTGTGCTGTTTCGTCCATACCAAACTTAATATATTTAATGTCTAATTTGAATATATCTATAAAAAATAGCAATAAAATTTGCTATTTTTTATATTATTTAAATAATAAAATGGGAAAAAAATATTTCATAATTTGTTTTATCTATTTTCGTTTACGTTAATTTATTTTATTTATTGTAATACTATATTAATATTCAAATTCTGCCTCTTATTAGAATCTTCAATTTACAGAAACTGGGCGTCTACGGTAAACGGAAACCTAAAAATGTATATAGTTCATTTAATTTGATAGTAGAAATATAAACATACCACCTACCGAATACAAATTTAAACGAAATTCTTTAAATTGCGATAGTTTTAGAAATTACAATGTAGTGTACATTGTGCTTTTCTAGTCGCTTTTTAATAATCCAAGTTTTATTTATTCACTATAAGTTTTTTTAATGATATAACGGAAATAAAACACAATTTACAATCGTCATTTTAGATTTTATTTATTTCTACATAACAAATCTGTCACAGTATAGTTTTGCATGGAACATTCATTATTACATCAACATATAATCATTAACTCCTACAGTCAAAGCATTCGCAAAAATTAAAAAAATAGCATACTCAAAATTCAAATTTCATATATCGACTTACATAGAGTAAGTAAAAACGATGAAACATTAACAGTTTTATCACATTAATTACATACAAAGCATTATAATTATTTCATTAAATTCCATTATATTAAAATTTAATTTCATTTAAGTAATAGTCTTATCATCTGTTAGTTGAACATCAGTAGTTACTTCATCATCCATAGACGTTGATTTGTCATTTATCACTGTTGTGGTCTACAAACAAATAAATAAATAAGTTAGCTTCATGCTGTCTCCTACATATAGGCTAGGCAAAAGGAACCTAGAGCTAAGACACTTTGTTCCCCACTTTTCGCCTAAATCTCGGGACATTGCGTCGTAACATAACAAAGCGCCGCGTTAAGCACCTCCACTAGACACGCAATATTTCGAAAATAGGACAGTGTAGGAAACGGAGTATCTTAAATCTAGGTTCCCTCCCTAGGATAACCTACTGTATACAGAAAACATGAAAATTATAGATAGTTTGATAGAGTTTACCTCAGCTTTCTTGGCATCCATATTGTCTGTCTCCATTTTATTTGAAGTTCTCTTTTTCACTCTCTCAGCAAGCTTAGCTTCAAACTTCTTTATAAAATCACTTTGGTTCACATAATCTTCAGGCGTCTCTGATAAATAACCTGGATGTAATGTAATGCCTGGAAACAATATTATAATTCCCATTATTTTACCTTATCAAAATCTATGGATATTAAGCATTTATTAAAATCGCACTCTCTGTAAACAACATAAATAAAACAACAAGCCTTTAAAAATTTCAACATTGCTAGATAAGGCTTAGTGGTCAGCCATGTAGAAATTTTTATACATTTTCGAAAATATTTTTCTACCATAAGTGTTGAATAACACTTTAAAAATGTAAAAAAAATATTATTTAACAAATTTTCATACACTTGTCGCACTCTGTAAGAGTGAGAATATTGTCATAATTAAACAACTTCCATTATAAGAGTTTTTAGTTACAAACTATCCTGCCTATAGCAAGCAAGTAAGTGAGAGATACCAATAACAAGCCATGACCAGCTGTCGCAAGGACGTGAGAAGGGTAAAAGGTTCCATAAAATCTGTATGACATTGTTTGAAAATGGCCATTATGGCCAAAAACATTATGAAAAAATGTTATACTTACCATCACCAAGTACTTCAGGTATCATATAAGGATAAAGCCAGCCAACCAAAGGTGTTTCTCCCGCGACGTAATGCGCCTTCTTGTGGTAAAAAAGCAAACCATCCAATGGCGGTAAGTTGTCTTCAAATTGGGGATATGTGCTTAATAAGCTGAAAATATATTTAAATTTTATATAATACTAGTGACACCATTCGCGGCTTCGCCTGCATAAACTACAAAACTATTTATTTTCTAAACTGAATTATATTCGTGATCTAATAATATTAACATTATAAAGACAATATTAATACATTGAAAGCTAATTTCAGACAATTTAAATAAAACACTTATTTTATAGCAATATTATCACATGTAATTCATTACATTAACTTCACTTTTTTATTTATGAACCAATTCAAATCAATCAAACACTAAATATTAAAAGAATCTTTCAAATTGGTTAAGCTAAAATTTTAAATTAAAATTTATAATTTAATAAAATTTTAAAATTTTTACATTTCTATAAAAATAATTAAAAATTTGGCAGCTAATATACATTTGTCAGATTTGAACCAATTTAATATGGATTGAAAGATAAATGTCTTATTGCTGCTGTACTATGGTTGTAAGTAACAAATCTTACATGTATTCTATAATTGTGTATAGTTATCTTTTTTTTTACCGGTCAAATTTCCTTGTGTCCCATACAACGTGACATTGGCGACATGAAATGTGCTCAACTGGCACGCTCGAAACGCCATAATTTAAGAAATCAATCAATCAAGTAACAAATCTAGATATTTAGAAATAAAAATTTGGACAAAGTGGAACTCAAAAACATTCTTAAAGTAACTATAGAATAAGTTAATTTAGAATAAAAATGGTAAAGATAATATTTTTAAAAAACTTACAATGTCAAAAAGTGATCTGTGCATGGCATCATGGGTAATATCTTAATAATTACTTTATTCTTTTTACTAATTGTTTTAGTGTCAGGAAAATCTTCTAGTTGTGTCTTCATCCAGTAATGTCGAAATTCAGTCTAAGAGAGAAGAAAGAATCATCATTGTTAAAAAGAAAAACATATTACTATTATTATGAGATGATTATGGCTCAATGGCACAAGCATGTGATGGTTGTGGGTTTGATTTCCACTCAGGGGAATGAATATATATTTTAATTATAATTCATATTTTTATATTTTATTATAATATATTCATTCCCCTGAGTGGGAATTAAAATAAAATTGCTCATTTTAATATTTTTAAACACAAAACAAAGCTTATATTTTAAATATTACTAGGTCAATTATATTTTGAATGTGTTATTCCATACTTAGGAAAAATAAAGAGTTATATTTGAAAAAGTTTAATATTTTGGGATTATATGGGGGATTTGATTTCTTTGGGAACAATCCATGTCAATGATTTTAATTAATAATATAATATTCTTAAAAAAATACCTCTCCATCTGTCATAGGTTGATTATTCCAAGCAAGCAAGTCTAATAAGAACAATGTATTAGTCTTTTCATAGTAAAAGCAATCTAGTACACAACAATTCTTGCGGAAACAATTGTAGGGGCTGCCCCCTGGCAAACCAGTGTGACACTCAAACTTAAAATGACCAAACTTCGTATAGAACTTTGTGGTACCCTGAAACAGAAGTTGTCATGTAATTTTTTATGTAAAAATTAATTATTACAAAAAGCTTCAGAATTTATTTCAGAAGCCATCAGAGCATCTACTTCAGGGCATGAGATACTTTCATTTCCTCCCTCTGTTAGGAAGACTCAACATAAAATTTAATCACTCTATATGCAGTATTCGAAAAATGTACAATGGATGTATCTTAACACCAGGTTCCCTCTGCCTATTTTGTTATATGAGGGATACAGTGTGAAGTTAAAAAATAATTGTTTATGTTTTACTTTTTCCTCTCTTTTAGGTCATTTTATTCACAAGTGACTTGTAATTTCACAATTACTTTCTTAGAGAATATAAACACTTAGCTAATCTTTTTGAATAATATATTTATAACCTTATATGTATAATTGTAGCTGCCACAGCACAACAGTACAGAGTCTGACTCTAAATGCAACCATTGTGTATTCAATACTGAGAGAGTGAAGTATTTTGATTTCCAAGCTTCGGTAAAACTGTGCAACATTGAGTTGTCACTCTACTGTATATGTAAAGAGGAGAACAACATTTCCGGACACTGAGTTTACTGAGATACAGAATGAAGCTGAAACATTGTTAAAAATTAAATAATTTACATAATATAAAACTTACATGATTGGCAATTGCAAGTAGCCTTAATCCTTTGGGACATGGAACAACATACCAGTTCTGACTAAAATCCCCTGGCTTTTCAATCATCCATTCTGATAGCATCAAAACATTACTGTATGTCAGACATGTCTTATGAAATCCAGACACATAAATATTAGGTTTGTATGGTACCTGCAAAAGTAAAATAAATTTTGAGGTTGAGGTATAATTATTTTACTTTGTTGTATGCTTGGTTCTCTTATAAACTAACAGAACCATTTCCAGTTGAATAATCAAAATGCTTAAATTTTAATAAAAATACATTAATATCAATTAAGCCATCTGCCATTGAGTCCATTCTGGTGCAGGAACAAGCACAAGCATATGACTATAAATGCTACATTTGTGGGTTCAATCCTGCTTGGTGAAATCAATTATTATTTATTATTATTTTTTCTTACCTCTGAATTCAGTTCCACCACTCAACAAAATACCTCAAAACTTCAGCAGAAAGCGCATAATGGAATAGTTTAAAGACTAACATCTGCCTACCCTGACAGCAAGAAGCGAAAAAAAGCCAAACTTCAACGTAGATTAAGTGTATTTCAATAAACTTACCTTCTTATAGGGTTTAAATAACTTATTGTCTTCAACAGAGTTTGCAAGCTCCAAAATACCTCGGAATTTATCTATTTTGTTGTTTCTATTGCTGTAATGAATGATATGCACTATTGAAATGGTAATAAGCAAACTACGTTTAACTACATAAAATTGTTTTATACACTACAGAGATGAAATTGTTCATATGTGCATATAATATAAAATATTCAAATATTGATTTAATGTACAAAAAAATATATTACTTCTTTTGAATCTCTAAAAGATGTTTACGCCTCTCTTCCTGATTTCCTAGCTTTCCCCAGTTTTTATAAAGGCCTTCATAATTGCTGGCTTGGCTTTCTTCCGCTTCTGTAGCTTCAAGGTTCAATAACGCTTTTTCTAAAATTTCTAAATCTTCTTCCATAATTTCAAAGTACAGGTAACGGCTACAATATGAAAATTCACTCTTATTTTACATTACAATTTACAATACAATAGCCGGCGTGTATCGCTGAGCCACTTTGACTTGACAAGTTGACACTTTCGAAATATAAACTTGTCTGCTTGTCAAATTGACAACTTGCTTTACTTTGACATATAAAGCCAACCATACACTATAAAACTTTCGCTCTGACGTAAAAAAATGCTGTACCTAATAGCTATTAAATCTTTAAGCGTACCGTAGCTATTAAATATTTACGAGAAGCATAAGCATTTCTAATTAAATAGAGAGAGAATATTCCCTTATTTAATATTTTCATTTCCACAAGGTAATGAGACAAAGCGTTGTGTTCCGCCAGTTAACACGCAATGCCTCTATAATACGGCGAAAAGTGGGGAATCGAAGTGTCTGAACAAGAGGTTCCCAAGTTCCCTCTGCGTACCTTCTTATTAGTGGGATACTAAATAAAAAATATATCCTAATATTTCGCAATATTTTAAATCATAATCAATTTGTTTGTTTTTAATCAAACAAAAAAGTGCTAACACTGTTGGTGCTGTAACTTATGCTAGTATAAATATCACAAATCAGAATCGTTTTTAAAAGAAAATAAAATATTTAAAATATTCAACAAATCATGTCTGAAATAAATTTTAATTTCGTCAAATCTTGGTTTTATTTTGAAATATTTTACGTCATGATACGATTTTGTCTTATAATTTTGGTATTTTAATACGATATAGAATAACACACATAACAGAACTTAATAAGTAAGTTATATGAATTATCAAATAATTATATATTGAGCTATACAAGTATAATTTATTAATATTTGATTTAAATGTCGATTTTAACCTCTATGCACATAATACAATATAATTATTCTTCTTATTTGAATACAACATAAAAACAGTACAAACAGAAATAGAAGTAACAACAAGTTAAAAATTCATTAATATTTAAAAGTATATAAAATAATATAGTACATATTTTAGATGATTATTGTGAAAATTGGACACGGTTACGAGACAATGTTATACTACTAAAATATTAACTTACTTTTAATTAATCGATAAAATCAATACGTATACGACATTAATAAATTAAACTTTATTAACATTAAACATGCAATTTTAGTGATAAAGATATTTATAGGAATAATTTTGTAAAATTAGTACTCAAGAAGAATGAAACTTACATGTTTACAGCTAATTTCAGGGATACGTGGTATTGTTTCTATTTTTATTTATAGTCCACTGAGGCTATATTGCAAAGCGCATGCGATTAGACATGCGCGCGAATGCAGGTGGCTGCAACTTAACATCTGGTATATTCGATTGTAAACCAATCACTCGATGTTACTATGACGTTAATGATCAAGGTATTTTAGATTTTAATCATATTATAATAAGCTTTGTTTTTGCACAAAACATTGTGGGCGATCATGAATAAGGAATGGACTACTGTAACATTATTCGTTTCAGTGATACTATGCATGAGCTCTAGCTAAGTCGATATGTATTTTCAGGATTCTAAGTGATGCAATTCTCCGTTATAAATTTGCAATAATAATAAATTATTAATACCACTAACATACATTTCTTTTTTTTAGGTCGACACAACACATAGGAAGGGAACAGGGCAGAAGGAACATGAAAACCTAGTGTAAGACATAATATAAACAGTCGGGACCTATAAGTAATTCTTCAATGAATAAAATCTTTACCAGGAACCCCACATAATTTAAAAAGGTCCCGACTGTTAATCCTAATAAACTATTGGACTTGTTTATTTTCTTTTTAGTTTTATGCAGTCGGGGTTTTTGTTTTTACAAATATTTTTTTATTTACATTTATTTATCCAAGTGTTATTTTTATATTATTGTTGTATATTTAAGGGTCCAGTTTACAAAATATTACTAAAGTGATAAAATTTAAAGTATATCCAATAGAAATTTTTATTTTTATATAAATACCACCCGCAGAGATTTTCATATAGAACAAATGCGTTTACAAATTCAATTTAAATTCATAAAATTCTTTATTCAAATATACGTTTGCAAGCACTTGTGAATCGTCGAATGAACATAAATTTACCACCGAGCACCGGCTCGGATGGTAGTTCTGCTGAGAAGAGCCGGCAAGAATCTTAACTGTTGCTCTTTTCTACGGCACGGTATAGGATACCCATAAAAGCTTTATTAACTTTTTGGAGGCGATAATATGGCGTTAAAAACTTACGTTTATTTCTCATTCCTGCCGTATAGTGATCACTATTTTTACTGTAACATTGAATATGTATGTCAAAGGCTGTGCCGCTGCGACACCACGGCCTCATAAATTCAATTACTTTCAGTTTCAATTATTGAATAAAATATAAAACAATCTCAGTACTAGTGACCGTCCGTAACTTCGTTGAACTAAACTATTATTTATTTAAGGTTAAGAAATTAATTTTACAAAACCTACTGTACAGTGTACAGTGTTAAGGAATATCTTAACACTTAGTGGCGAACGGAATACTTAGTGGCGAACAGAATGCCGTTCGCCACTAAATATTCGCCGATTTCTGGAGGCATATCGTGCTGAGTGGCGCCTCAACCCTGCGCTTTGTCTCGTTACCAGAGCGAGGAAATGATAATATTAAATATTTCATTTCCTTGAGTGGGAATCGACCCCACGACCTTTTACGTTCAACTAACTAAAGTCAATTTTTCTAATCAATTCTTCTATTAATCTCTGATGTTTTCTAAAATAATATGCTGTAAACGATAATAATTATGATCTACAGTGAATTGGATAAGGATATATATTTAACTGTTTAAAATATTGTCGTCACCGACTCTTTTTTTTTTCTAAATTATGTAAAAAAATATTAAAAGGGTTACTGTAAAAAAAATTATATAAAAATGTCCGTTACTCCTAAAGAACAATAATCGTGTATAACGGAATGTAGACAGCATTGCCGTCGTGGCGCATGGGCAACAAGAGCGTGATTGTAATGCGACGGTTGTGGGTTCGACCCCACTCGAGGAAATGTAATTATAATTTTGTAATATTTTCATTTCTTCGCTTATGCACCAAGGCACAAAGCACGACATGGAGTTCCGACACTCAACACGCAATGCCCGAAAAATTCGGCCGAAAATGGGGAACGGAGTCTTACTATTCCCTCTGCCTACCCTGCTGTGTGCGGGATACAGCGTGAAGCTAATTTAATTTGATTTTTTTGACTCTATCTATATTCCATTATACACGATTATTATTTTTAGTTTCTCCTCAGTTTTATCACATTTTCAGATAGGCCTGAGGCACTGACAGCAACTTGAATTATTGCATTATTTAAATACACTGTAATATAATTTTAAAGATCAAATGTTTTTTGCCTTACTTTTTTTTATTGTAGGTATCTATATGAAAAAAGGCGGCGTAGCCACTGCTTCCTTTACTGTGCAAATCCGCCCGCTGCGCTCGCTCTAGACTAGTCTAGTGCAAGTAAAAAAAATTGAAGGACAATATTGTAAATGTTTTTTTTTATTATAATATTACAATAAATAAATTTACAATGCGCTCCAGCTGTTAAAATACACTCACTAAAATCTTTTTATAATATAAAATATGGAAATTTCACTTATAGTACTTATAATGTAATTCATAAATATTCATTAATAAGCGACAAATGGATAAAAGCAGCCGTAATGGTGACATTCTTCTTTAAGATCTATACCTCAAAAAACCCCGGTCAATTGCGAGTCGGACACGCCGATGATCTCAGAAAATTGCTGAACCCTCGACGGTATTATGTTATGCAAAGTTATATTTGCCTTGGTATTTGCTATACCTATAACCATTTCTCCATTTACAGTGTTCAATTTGTAGATTTTTTTAATTATTGAAATAAGATAAAGAACTTTTTCGAAAGCGAAATTAACTCGCACTTGAAAATATCATAGAAAAAAATATATTTTTCGTATCTAATTTTTTATATTTGATGTTTGTTGTGTTTAGTGGTAGTTACTTGCCATAAAAACTCACTATAAAACCTTAATATAAAAACGAAATAGATTTTTCCAGAAATGAATAAGTGATTTATTTAATCAAAATAAAATATAAAATTATCGTCGTAAAAAAAGCCATTGATAGACTGACAGGAATGACGCACACAGATATTAACCTATCAAATATACAGTAGATATTGGCGGTGAAATTTTACGTTTTTTAGGTTTATTATAGAACATAGGTAATTGCGTCTTCGCGACATAAACTAGGATCCTTACCCTACTTTTTTATGTATAGATGTATATACATCTAACATACGTACATACGTATGTTACGCTGTAGAAAATAAATGCCTTGGCAAATTTTGATAATTCTTGAGTTAATCCATCTGTCTTAACTAACGAGTGACACTAAGCACATGGCACTAATCAAAATTCACCATATCGACAATTAGTCGTATTGTCAAAATAAAAAAATGGACAAACTACGTCAAGTTTACTATTTTTCATTTTAAGTAGCTGTTTATATTATAATATATAACGTTTAAAAGTTATTTTGACAACCATTCTTGCTAAATTTCAGATGGTAGTAGAAGCGGATTCAAATCACGACGACATGAGGGATATTCGAAGTTAAGAAATCCAAAAAAAATGTGAAATTAAAATAATATTATAAAAAAAACCAAAAAAGCCGACTGTATACTACTAAAAAGAATAAAATAGAAGAATTAATTAGTTCATTAGAATTAATAGTCGACACCTATTCTTTTAACCAATTAAATCTTCACAAGAAAAAATTGTGTAATTGGTTGAAGGAGGTCCCGACTGTTAATCCTAATAAAATATTGCATATGCTTTTTTAGTTTTATGTAGTTGAGATATTTGTTTCTTTATAATATTTTTATTTCTAGTGAATAATGTTGAACATTGTTTTAAAGTTTAAATAATTCAAAGTGTCATTTTAAAACGGACCATAGTTAGGAAGCCGCATCGTGCTTGCGCGTGATCTGTATTTACGCATTTTGCGGCATAGACAGAAAAACTTATGGTAATAATGCTTCACATACAATTTTCTATGGAGACTTTTTTAACGCTGTTTATATATCAACTTTTAACTGTATCTTAACATTTTTATCGTATTATTTACATTTAAATTATAAAATTATATACTTTATTTGCACTATACAATTACGTATCCATTCTAATATTTATCTATTCAAATGCTGAAATATCTCATAATAAGTATCAGTAAGTTATCGAAATATAAATAAAAATCAAAAGTTACATTTATTTAAAAATATAAATCAATAAGAGCGACAAATATATACTTATCAAGTATATCAAATATGAATACAACAAAAGATTTTTTTCTTACACTATAAGATTAATATTATAATTTATCACTGTGAATCATAATTCTTAATACATTAATCACCTATGATCATTTGAAAATTACGTTACGATTTGACCTGCAATGATTGTGTCCGTTTAAAATTTCGAATTTCCCGCAATTTTTTATACTCCATTACTATTTAATTGATAAGAGGCAAATGTACTCAAATGTTCATTTTAACTAATTGGTAATAAATTTCATTGTTTTTCCTCAAAACTCATGATTGTTATACATGGAAGATAATGAAAACTACTTTTAGATTTACCATAATATATCTTGTGCAGTTTTAACAATATTGCCATATAGGTTTGATGTTCCCACTAAAGTAGGTATAATATAAAATATGTGTAATATATTTTTGAAAAGATATAATTATAAAATTGTTGCATTATATTTTTACTTGTATCAATAATAATAGACTATTGGTCTATAATAGAAATATTTATTTATTATAATACATTTTCATTTCAACCGTGACAAAAGAAGATTTGAATTATTATTGCTGAAGAAAGCAAACCACACAATCAGATGGTAGTAATAATGCGGACGAAAAATAGAGAGAGACTCTTGGCATGTTAACAAAATATATAACGTATATGTATTATAAATATACATATTTTTGAACCGTACAGTCAGAGCTGCTTCCTTAATATTAACGATTACATTTAATTCAAATCAATATTTACTTCATAATATTTAAAATATTTACATTCTAATTGATAAATTTAAAAAGGTTAGTATGAATGTATGTGCTCGAAGCTAGGGAGTTCAATGATTATGGAATAGCAACATTATGGTTAGTTCCGAAGTTTGCCGAGCGTTTTTCTATTGGAGGCCGAGAACATCCGAATGTATGATTAGGTCACGTGGTACTTTTGGAGTCTTCGTGGCGTAGCTTGTTCAGCTGCTCGTCGAAGCGGCTGTCGGACGGTCGCCTTTCAGCGAGTCTGCGTACAATGTAGCAGCCATTTTTGTTCTTGTTCATAATAGCGTGCGCATATTTTAATGTATTTAGAGGGATATATAGGAATTTTTTCACGATGACTATCATAGTCTTTTTAATAGATACATCTGCTTCTATGAACCAAAGAGCTTATTTGGGCGGACGCCCAACGTTGCTCGATGTAGCCAAGGGCGCTGTGGAAACGTTCGTAAAGGTACGTGCAGTGTCATCGACTCCTCAAACCGCCTCGTTTTGTGATCGATTTGTTTATCGCGTGTATAGTGTGTGGAACTTATTAATATTATGTCCTAGGTTCGTCAAAGATCTCCTGAAAGCAGAGGCGATAGGTATATGCTCCTAACTTTCGAAGAGCCACCCGCGAACATCAAGGTTAGTAAATCAGAGTGAACACGTTTTCTGGGGATATTCTTGTAATTTATTCGTGAATAATGATAGCAAAGACTGTCCTGGTGTGTCTTTATGAAATGCACTGTGATCTGGAAACTAGAACATGATCATACGTTGAAAATACGAATTTTACTGAAATATAAAACACGACGTAAACAGGACGAACCGCTGCCGTTGCTGCCTTCGCGATATCGCTCGCGACTGCGCTTTCGTCGAGCGCTCATTGGTCGAGAAAACGTATTTAACGAAATGGCGAATTGGGGGGAAATATGAAAGGATGAGTGCAGAGGAATGTGTTATATGATTGCGGTTTCGTTTTGTTTGATAACGATTAATGATACCGAGGCATGTTTATTTCCTAAATAAAATATACGTTTATAATTATTTTATTTTAAAATGTTTTTGCAGGCTGGTTGGAAAGAGAATTTAGCAACATTTATTAATGAACTTAAGAACCTGCAGTGCCTTGGATTGACAACAATGGGTGCTGCTTTGAAACATGCATTTGATGTGCTCAACATAAATCGAATGCAAACTGGTATAGATACTTATGGTCAAGGTAGATGTCCTTTTTACTTGGAACCATCTGTCATTGTAGTCATTACTGATGGTGGAAAACTGACAAGCAATGCAGGAATTCAGGAAGAAGTGAGTGTTACATATGGTTATTGCTTAAAAAGTTCTTATTAGAATTTTGTATTTTTTGTATATTTATAATTAAGATTACATCCATTGTTTATAATACATGTTTAATGTTTTAAAGTACAAATCTCATATTTAGTTGGTGTGATTCATCATTCATAGTATATTAAATATAATCCATAAACAAAACTGAGATAATGTCAACTCTTTAATTTCATAGATTGTGTCCCTTAAAATTGTCTTATTTGTAGGTTTAGCTATGATGCAAACATTTACTCCTGCTCATATCTTATCTATTTACTTTTGTTTGGTTACAAGTTAACTTAGAATTTTTGATACTTTTTATTTCAATGTTTTTGAATAGGAAAGTTAGTAATATGTAAAATTGTATACAATATAGTATTGTTATAATAACTCTTAAGACAAAGTCTTATAAGACAATTTTTAGGCCTTTGCCAAATAATTAATTAGAGTAAAGACTTAATTATATATTGATTAACTTTGTCACATTTTTTTTATAAAGTCATATATTAATATAATAATTAAAAAATATTTTAAAATATAATTATGTAAATATATTGAGATTGAAAAGAAAATTAAGTATTAAAATTTTAATTACAGTTTAATCTACCTATGAACTGTCCTATACCTGGATCTGAGTTAACAAGGGAACCATTCAGATGGGATCAGAGGTTATTCTCCTTGGTGCTTAGGCTGGCTGGCACTCCTGCTGTTGAAAGAGATACTGGACTTGTACCGTCTGATTCATCACCTATAGATGCAATGTGTGAAGTTACCGGAGGTTAGTATAAATTAAATTATAATAGGTTATGCAATGTTCAATTTTTTTTGTGAAACATTTATATTAAATATGTCAATGAAATAAATATACTTCAGTTTCGTTATTTATTTATCTGATGCACAAGTTAACCAATAAAAGTTTTAGTCAATAATTACCATTATTGACACAATATTTCATTTATTATTTTATAACTAAATAAAATCTTGCTAACAGATTATAAAAATCAGATGATATATTTATTAATTTATTTACATTAAGTATATTTTTCTCTTAATTTATTTGAAGCAATTTTTCTCATTGTAAATTAAGCAATCAGCTTACTTTAAAAGTAGTTTTTACACTGTACATATTTGTATTTATTTATTATGCTAAATAGTTAGTAAACAGGGGTGACATTATAGGCCCTTTACAAACCAGTTTATCAAGTTTTTTTGTATAGAATTCTCGTTGAAAATTCTTGCAACATAATACTTTATTACAATTTACTTACCTTTACTGAATATTATATGTGTAAGATAGGCATTGTCCAACTTGACCAATTTTAATGAACTGCTCTGAATTTCCCAATTTAATTGAAATAATATTTCTTCTATATAAAAATTATTAGTAGCATATTTTAAGAATTTGAAGTAAGGAATAAAAATATATTACGACACAGTTAAGGGTCTGCTTGTAAATATGATTGTAATGGGTTTGATTCCTATTTTTTTTAATTTATTTTCGTTTTCCAATCTAAATGCCACAAAATATATGCCATTTTTGTTTTCCTAGATTGATAAGACAAACTTTTTGTCTTATCAATCTAGGAAAACAAAAATAATCAATGAAATAATTATCTTATTTTTTTTTTAAATATTACTATTTACTATTAATATTTGTTAATGCATGTCTTGATGAGACATTATAATAATATTAATTTTTAAACACATTCTATTAATTTATAACAAATGTCAAATTATATATTATAGAATCACAACGTAGTATTATTTTGACCTCTAATTAGGTAAAAAAACCAAAATTTTGAATTTGATTGCGGCGCAGCGGCACAGTGTTTTACTGTACACACTATGGTTGTGGATTTGATTCTCGCTTGAGGGAATGAATTATCATCACTTTTCCATTCTGGTAAGAAACAAAGCATCTCATTGAGTTCAGCCACTTGACACTCAACATCTCAAAAATTATGCACTAGGTTTCCTCTACTATGTACACTCTTATGAGACACAAAACAATTATAATAATAAAAACGAATATATTTTTTTCAGGTCGTTCCTATTGCATAACATCACATCGTATGCTAATGCAGTGTATCGACAGTCTAGTACAGAAGGTGCAGAGTGGTGTAGTTATTAACTTCGAGAAAATTGGCCCCGACCCTCCTCCAATAGATGGTGGAAATAACAGAGAGGGCGAGGAGGATGTACCAGAAGGCGATAAGGAAATGGATGTCGATGGAGATAGAAATGGAGTATGTACTTTATCTAATTTAATATATCTTTTTATAGGGATACAAAGAGAAATTATAAAATTACTTTATTAATCTGGGGGCTGGTTATAATATATTTCGTACAATTAAGTTAAAAATATATTAAAGTATTACATACAACGCTGTGGGTTTCGAACCTAAATCATATCCCATTTTAATTTCAATTAAATACTTTATTTGTAATATTATGTGTATTTAGTTAGTGCTCCGCTAAAATAAATAAATAAGATATTAATTAATTTAACATTAGGCAAGTTGTGGCGCAGGGGCACAAAGTATCATTGTAAAATCTACTGGTTGTGGGTTCGATCCCGACTCGAGGAGATGAAATATTTACATAACTTTTAATAAGTTATATGTCCATTTCTTCGCTCTGGTGTCGAGGCAAAGCGCGACTTTGAGTTCCGTCACTCAACACGTAATGCTTCCAGATTTCGGCGAAAAGTGGAGAATGGAGTGTCTTAACACAAGGTTCCCTCAGCCTGCCCTGTTGTGTGCGGGGTATAGTGTAAAGCTGACTAATTTTATATTAAAAATATTTACTTCCAGCGCTGGAATGGAGGACCCTATCAAACAGGAATACCCAATCAAGCGACTGCACCTCAAGCGTGGCATTCATGTCGGCGTCTCATCTATGTACCGCGTACAGTGTCGCAGAAGGGCTTCGCTGTTGGCTTCTGGCCGATACCTGAATCATTCCGACCTGACCCCAATGCACCATCTTTGGTAGGTTTTATTTATTTTGTTTACATGATTTTTTTCTCTCAGCGTAAAGCTGTAAGTGTAATGAGGCATCTCGCATATAGTTTGGAAGAGTGGTGGAACTCAACGCTGCTTTTTTGCTTTGTTACCAGAGAGAAGAAATGAAAATATTAATAAATAAAAATTTATTCCCCTGAGTGGGAATCAAACCCACAACCGTCACATTACAGTTAGAATTAAATATTTCTTAAATATTTCTAGTAGACCTAATAAAAAGTTATTTGCCATTTTAATTCTCATAATCTTGGATTATTGTTTAACAAACAGATCGCCAAGTAGCAGGTTACATAAAAAAAAATGTTAATATGCTTACTTTCTCAGTGTTGGAGTTTCTATATATTTTATTAGTAGCTTATGATATGTTAGCTATTCATGTGCTTATTTAAATTAAAAGATAAATGTGAATACATTTGTATGTAATTAACAACAGCAATATATAAAGAAGAAACAATCAACTCTGCTAAAGATATCCAAATGATGGTCATGCATATTTATTCCATAGGATGAAACATAAATTAGCATATGTTGAATTGTAATGTAAATAGTTTTTGTGTCGCTAGCTGGAACAAAAAATAAGACAAGCAATATATTGTAATTTGTGATCGAAACATTTAGTAAAAATGTTTTCTCATATGGTTTTGAATTATTTAATTTAAAGTTTAGCAAAAGTTAGTAGATGTTGATAAATAAAATGTATAGTTTTTTGTAACATTAAATAAAAAATAAAAAAAAATACCGTACATAAAAATTAGGTAATATACATCTAGAATGGGGTATTTTAATATATTTTTTTCTTGAAAAACATACGTCATTCTAAATTGAAAATAATTTTACCAAATTTTTCTATTGTAAAAACTATACGAAAACCTCACCAAGCTAAGCTATTGGACTATTAAAAATGAAATTAGTAATAATATTTACCTTTATTTAAAACAATTCTTTCAGCCTCCACGATCAGCACATCCTGTAGTAAAATTCACATGTTCATCTCAAGAGCCGATGGTGATCGACAATTTACCTTTCGACAAATACGAGCTCGAACCCAGTCCTTTGACTCAATTTATATTGGCAAGAAAACAACCTACTATATGTTGGCAGGTGTGCACTTGAATTTGTATTTATGGTTACTGTATTACTAAATTGTTTTTTTTTTTAATTTTTTTTTGTATCACTTTATATTCCACATAGGGTAGGTTGAGGGGACCTAGTATGAAGACACTCTATTCCCCCTTTTTGCAGAAATTTCGAGACATTGCGTGTAGAGTGGCGGAATTCAACGCCGCGCTTTGTCTTATTACCAGAGTGAGAAAATGAGAATATTAAATAATATATTTATTAATATAGAAATCAGACCCACAACAGTTGTGTTTATAATCAAACACTGTGCCATGATTATATTATTTAATTTTAAAAATTCTATGGTATTAAGTATCATAATAGACCGACCGGTTCTTCACAAGGAATATTTTAATGTTTTTAATAAAGTGAGAGGCCAGTGGTAGCGCAGTGGCACGAGGTGTGACTGTAAAACCGACTGATTGTGGGTTCGATCCCCACTCGAGGAGATGAAATATTTACTTAAATTTATATTTCCATTTCTTCGCTCTGGTGTCGAGGTTAAGCGCGGCGTTGAGTTCTGCCACTCAACACGCAATGCCTCCAGAAATCGGCAGAAAGTGGGGAACGGAGTGTCTTAACACTAGGTTCCCTCTGCCTACCCTGCTGTGTGCGGGATACAGCGTGAAGCTGATTTGATTTGATTTAATAAAGTCCTTTAAAATAACTAAAATGTTCTCTTTTCAGGTTTTCGTGGCCAACAGTGGCTGTAAAAACTCCGAAGTCAGTCATCCGTTTGGTTACCTTAAAGCATCTACAAATCTCACTTGCGTCAATTTGTTTGTGCTACCATATAATTATCCAGTTCTATTGCCGTTATTAGACGATCTGTTTAAAGTGCATCGCTGTAAACCAACGCCTGAATGGAAACTGGCATTTCAACAGTATTTGGATAGGATGCCTTCTTACTATGTTACGGTAATTTCTTTTTATATGTATATATTTAACAGAATCGACGAGTCGTGGCCGCCCTGAAGTTAGATTTTCTGAATTTTTGCATATTTTATACTTGGTATCTTCAAAAGTAAGAAAAGTCTTAAAATCAAAAGTATGCAGCTGTCTATAGCTAACTTTGAAAGAGCGTCCACGACTCATCGACCTTGCTGTATGTGTATCTATATGCACATGTTTATTCATGTTTTTAATGACGTCATCTAGAAGTAATGGGTGAGATTCTATTAAGAGAGTAGGTTATATTAAATAAATATTTGTTGCAAATAAACGCGACAGTTGTGGATTCCATTTTGACTAATATTAATTTTAGTAAGCGAAGTGCGAAGTAACTAAAGTCGCGGGTCGTAAGCTGCACATTGAATTTGTGTGATTGATTGATTATAAAAGTAGAACCAGAAAAAAAGAAATAGAAATAAAGTTTATTCTTAATAATCCATTAAAATAAAATAACAAAACTTCTACACCAATCACCACCACCGCCACCATCCTCATAAATTTTAATTACTCTTGTATGGTTAGAGTTAATAATGTAACTTTCTGTTTTATTCATAACTGGCTTTCACCACGGTTTCGCCACAGTGGTCTAATGCAATCATTCTAAGAGGGTTCTATCGAAATCTTTCCTTGTTAAATAAAATATTTGACGCAAAAAAAAACCATTCGAACCAGTAGTTTCCGAGATTATCGTGTTCAACCACTCTTCAGTTTAATAATATCAGTATACATTACTTTAAAATTTATTTAGTTTATTTTCAATATAATATTTTGTAAACAAAACATTTTCAGTACCTACTCGTATCCATTGCTTCACTTTGGCATTCTGCCAACACTAACTTCTTCACTGTTTTAAGCAACACAAATGTTTTAGTAATATTATTTCTAATTGAATTAAATAAATTAAATAAAAAGATAATAATATTTGAAATATTACGTACAACACTAAGATATGATGTAGGTTCGAAACACACTGGGGGTTTCGTACCTGCATCATATCCCTATTGAGTTTCAACAAAATATTTTATTTGTAATATTATATGTATTACTAGTGTTCCGATAAAATAAATACTTAAAAAAAAATCTAATCAAATCAGTTTCACGCTGTAATCCGCACACAGTAGAGTAGGCAGATCGAGATAGCCTAGGAGAAACCTAGGAGGAGGATTGTTAAGACACTCCGTTCCCCACTTTCCGCTTAGTTCTGAAGGCATTGCGTGTTGAGTGGCGGAACTCATCTTAACTCATCGGTCACTTTGTGCCCCTGCGCCACGACTGGCCTCATAAATAAATAAGATATTAATTTATTTAATATTAGTCCAGTGGTGGCGCAGTGGCACAAAGTGTCATTGTAAAATGTGTTTCGATCGAGTTTGTGGGTTCGATCTTCACATAAGGAAATGAAATATTTATTTAAAGTTATGTTTCCATTTCTTCGCTCTGGTGTCGAGGCAAAGCGCGGCGTTGTATTCCACCACTCAACACGCAATGTCTCCAGAATTCGGCGGAAGGAGTTTCTTAACACTAGGTTCCCTCTGTTTACCCTGCTGTGTGCCGGATACAGTGTGAAGCTATTAAAAAAATGATTGAAAAAAATAGGTTAATTGTATGGTAATCACTTGATTCAAAACTATTTTTCCGACTTTATAATGAAATGATAAAACGTTACTTATTTTGTTATTTAATTATTTATATTATCCTGTCAAAACATGTTATGAAATATAATAATATTGTTTTATTTATATATAATAAGTGTAGCGCGTTAAAGTGGGTCAGTTTCTGACTGCATCTCTAATTGATTGTAGATTCAATACCCACTCAACGTAATTATGATAATTCAATTATATTAATTTCCTCTCTCTGGCGTACCTTTGTCTTAAGAAAGCATGGATTTTTCACTTGTCACTTAACACGCAATATCTTAAATTGTAAGGAAAGTGGGCAATGAAGTGTCTTGGCACTCTGCCTCCGTCCCTGTTTCACAATGCTATAGGAAAATATTGAAAATTAAATGAAACAAATAGATTAATTAATTATAGTAAGTGTTATATATTTGGTAAATAACAAAAATAATATATATTTAATGATAAGTAATTTCATAATAAAAATATTTTTTCAGCCACTTCGCCGAGCTCTAACTAAGATGGGGGCGTCTACACCGCTGGTTCAAAGTTTGATTCCTGACACTCAAGATAACTCGCTCAGCTTCTCTGTACTGAATTATCTGAAAAGACTGAAAAACCAAGCTAAGATTGAATTTGAGAAACTGTGCGCCGATGTCATTAATAAAGCATCTAGTGGAAATAATCAAAAGGTATAATTTTCTTACAGCTTCATGCTGTATCCTAGGGGAACTTAGTGTTAAGGCACTTTGTTTCCCACTTTCCGCCGATATCTCCTGACATTGCGTGTTGAGTGGCGTAACTTAACACCGCGTTTTGTCTTTTTACCACAGCAAGAAAAATGAAAATATCCACTCCCGAGTGGGAATCGAAACCACAAGTGTCGCGTTTACAGTTGCACGCTTGTGCCCCTTCGCCATGATGGAATCAAAAATCAATATGAAAATCAAAAAATATTTTATCTTACAAAATATAATATGAATCAATATGCCTTTCAGATAGCAGAAAGTGTTCGTGTAATGCCACGGTCGCCTCTCAAAAAGGATCTCACAACGCATCCGAGTTTACAAGACAAGTTCACAGCATTACGAGACCAGCTGAACGAGTTTGGTGGTTTCGTAGTGGGTCTGTCCAGAGGCAGGCATAAAACACAAACGCACACGTATAGAAACCCCTTCGATATACAGCGGCGTGATTTGCTAGATCAAGTTAGTGTTGCTTTTTCTTTATTATGGTTATAATATAACATAATGGTATTTATTGTTTAAATGTTATACATTTTGTTATACTATTGATCGATAATATATTAATAATATAAATCAATTATATTATTTTGATTTTTGTCTCGAATTTTAGTGGAGTGTTTTGATAGAGAACATCGTTTGCAACGTCATGTACCTTTTGTTGTTTTTTTTAAATCAATTAAGTATCATCGGCCAATAATACTATCTCATGATTCTTTCCAACTATACCCTATTCACGAAGGCATATGATAAAAGATAAACATGCCAAAAAAAAGGTTATTTTATAGTTCACGTTTCATGGAGCTTAATATGGTAAAGTATATTGAGTAACAAAATAATCTATGGATTTATGGATTTTTATAATATTATTGTACAATGTCTATAGAACTTATTAGTTAATAATAATGATGATTTAAATTTATCGATTTCATCGATAATGAAAATATTAAATAACTTATTACTTAAATACTTGACATAATTGGGTGTTTTTAACACCCAAAAGCCAACTTGTTCAGATTTATAATTAAAAAGTTAGAAACAGTATATGTTTGTTTACATTTTGTCTCGTGCCAAATTGAATGGGGTAAAGAACAAAAATAGACCCCTGTGGTGATTAATTGACCAGGAAACTTCTTACCATTCACATCAAACGGCGAAACCTATTAGCTAAATAAAAGGTTAGAAGATTGAGTACACGTCCTTAATAACGTAGATTTATGAACAATGTTGAATGCTGCACGCAAACAAATTCTTGGTGCTAAATCACAGAATATGCCAAAGACATCCTGTGGTCTCTCTCAAGCTTCTTATTATACTCTTATAAGATCTATACCAGCATTTGTAGTTAAACTATATCTATTATACATATAAAATAAATAAATAAATCAGCTTCACGCTGTATCCCGCCCACAGCAGGGTAGGCAGAGGGAACCTAGTCTTAAGACATTCTGTTCCCCACTTTCTACCGAATTCTGGAAGCATTGCGTGTTGAGTGGCAGAAATATAAATTTAAGTAATCAATTCATCTCGAGTGGGGATCGAACCCACAACCAGTCGGTTTTACAGTCGCACTTTGTGCCGCTGCGCCATGACTGGCCTCTATTATACCATACTGTTTATTATGCATACCATACTGTTTATTATCTGAATCAAAGTTCAGTTATGTTTGACATTAATTATTTAAAAAATATAAATACTAAATGAGATTACTATAGATAGATACGGGTCGATCGTTGAAATCAGTTATACTTCCCGATTTAAATATATGTAGATATATATGTATGACTTTGTCAATTTTCATAGTAGTAAAAAAATAAAATTAAATTAGCTTCACGCTGTATCCCGCACACAGCAGGGTAGGCAGAGGGAACCTAGTGTTAAGACACTCCGTTCCCCACTTTCTGCCGAATTCTGGAGGCATTGCATGCTGAGTGGCAGAACTCAACGCCGCGCTTAACCTCGACACCAGAGCGAGGAAATGGAAATATAAATTTAAGTAAATATTTCATCTCGTCGAGTGGGAATCGAACCCAGAACCAGTCGGTTTTGCAGTCACACCTCGTGCCGCTGCGCCACGACCGGCCTCTATACTTAAATATATACTTATTATAGGTAGTAAATATATACTTATTATAACTTAACTTCGCTTTACGCTGTATTGCGCCTAGCGGGGTAGCGCCAAACAACACGGTATACGCATATCTCTTTCGCCTCGTCCACTGTCATCAACCACTTCATATTTGTCTTAATACTTATTACGTGACCTTCCTCCAGTACCATTGTTACTGTGTTTTCGAAGGTTAACTCCCTCTACCTCCTCCTACCTCTCTTGCCGCTCACCTTTCCTTCATACATCTAGAACTAAAAAAAATTACATATCTGTTAAAATAATATATTAATAATATAAATAATATTCCAGGTAGTAAGAATGCGCGCGAACTTCCTTCAGCCGTCGCTGGCGCACACGCGGCTCGTGGACGAGGACAGCGTGCACTCCATGCCGGTGGCGCAGATGGGCAACTACCAGGAGTACCTCAAGCGCATGACGCCGCAGCTCCGCGAGATCGAGTCGCAGCCTGTTAGACAGCACATGTTTGGCAATCCGTTTAAGATTGATAAGGTGTGTTTGTGTGTGTATATACTACTGTGTACAGTATGGTTGACAAGTCGTGGCCATTTTGAAGTTAACTGTGGATGGCTGCGTAGATTTGATAGTTGATTTTTTTCTTATTTTTGATTAATTTCTTAAGAGTACAATGCGCAAAAATTCAGTAAACCTAACTAAGGTGGCTATGACCTAGGCCGTCCTGAAATACTGAAATATGACTTTTATTCCTTCATTTATGGTGATTACCAATCACCATACTTATTATAAAATAATGATAAAAAGTAAAGAAATGTACTATATAAGTATATAAAATAATAAATTTAACTATGCATAAGTAAATTTATTTTTTGTTCCAACATACAGAATTATTTCAATTAAGTGTTATTTTTTTATGTTTGTTCAAGTAAAATGAAAAACGTTATAAAATATGTTTGCAATTTTCAGAGGATGATGGTAGACGAAGCGGATATAGACCCACTTGGCGCAGTGCGAGGTAGTGGAGGCCCGGGCGCGGCAGGGAAACGGGGCTCAGAGAGTCCTCGGGCCGCGCCTCCTAAACGCAAAGCCGGGCCTCTGCCCCCACACATAGTGGCGAGGCGGCCGTCCACTCCCGCGCCAGTGGTCACGCCGCCAGTGATGCCCGCGGCGCCACTGAGCCCGGTGACGAGGCCCACGTCGCCCCTGGCCCCTGTGCCGACGGAGCTACCGTCTGGAAGACCACCCGAGGTAAGTTTGTAAATTATTTTTGTAATTAGACGGAAATGTGATTATAAATGTTTGATACATAATAAAGATAACAGTTTTTATTTAGAACATATGATTTTATAGTTGATTATAAATTTATAAAACCTGGAACAGACAAGTAGTATGATATTTTTATCTCAAATAATTATGTTTATATTATAAATAGATATTTCGGCTTTAATAAAGGAGTTATATGTTAAAATGAAATCTGTAAAATCTGTGAAAAATCTGTCAAAATGAGTAAAAAATGGAGATCAATAGTACTGTCACTTATTTCTTTTGAATCATATCAATTCATATTTATATAAAAAAAACCAGAGTTACCAATAAATCATCATTTTATTTTTTTTCTTTCCAGGAACCTCCAAACGTGGAACCGGAGGGCCCTTCACCTCCGCTGTCTCCGCAGCCCGCCGCGCCCACCAACCTGCCGCCCGTTATCAAACCTTTTCTCAATGGAGGTTCGTTCTTTAAGTTACAGTACAGCCGATGTCGTGGTCGTCAAGTTAGGTTTTCTGTACTTTTGTGTATAGTATACTCGGGAATAAAATAATGAAAAAAATAAAATCAAAACTGCATCAATTGACTTCAGGAGCACGATACGGTATTATTGTGTCTCAGTGTCTCTAAAGAAAATAAATTTAAAATAGATATCTATCTCTTAAGTTTTTCAAATATATTTTGCAAATATTTAAATTATAACGAAATGGATAACAAAATGCCTCGAATTTGCCATTATTACATAATTATCACATTCAATCATTAAAGGCCAGTCATGACAGGTACACAAGCGTGCGACTGTGAATGCGATGATAGGTTGTGAGTTCGATTCTCACTCGAGGAAATGAAATATTTAATAATTTCATTTCTCTGGTAAGGAGTTCCTCCTCTCAACGCGCAAATGCCTCCATGGAACTAAAGTGTCTTAATAGAAACTAGAGTTTCTTAACAATAGGTTACCGAGTCCTCTTTGGCTACCTTGCTGAGGCTAAAAATAATAACTACAAGACTATTATATAATTAACACAACCAAAGTAACAAAAGAACTCGCCTTACAGATGCCTACACAACAATGGGTACCAAGATGCCGCGGTCTCCGTCCCCGCCAGCGGAGGCGTGCGTGCCGCTGCCCTCGCCGCACGACACGCAGGAATTGCAGATCAACGCGATACTGCAGGGCATCGCGGCCGAGAACAACTTTATAGCGAGGAATAGACGGAAGAAGCCCAAGGTAAATATGTCATTGTTGTCATTTTTAAAGAGACGCGACGGTCGTGGGTTCGATTCCTCCTCGGGGGAATTAATTATTATTTATTAATATTTTCATTTCTTCGCTCTGGTATCAAGGTAAAAACGCGACGCTCGAAAATTAGGCGGAAAGTGAGAAACAGTGTTTTCACACTATTTTCCCTCTGTCTACCCTGCCACATGCGGGATAAAGAGGAATTGTCTCCCAAGCATAAGCACTGGTATTTTTTCTTATAGTGAATATGTGATTTTTGTGTATTATTACTTATTAAGTACCCCAGTAAATTAATTTAGTCTTATGCGTGACTGTTATTTTATTACATTTAGGTTGTTTTGTCTACAGTAACAGACTTCTGCGCTATCACTACTTTTCAAATAATAGCATACGCGGTCAAACATAAATATGCTACGATAAGTGATTGATGTAGTCAAGTGCATTTTTTTTCTTACTATGCTAAGCGGGATCTATCGTAAAGCTTTAAAATAATCAAAAATAATAATTAATAATTTATTTTTTTTAAAAACCCTTCATTAGTTGCTAGTTTAGCTTTAGTTATGAAAATAAATAATTTTCGAAAATCGGACGGAAAATGGAGAAAGCAATGTCTTAACATTAGATTCCCTCTACTTATTCTGCTAAATGTGCGGAATACAGCGTGAATTTAAAAAAATCTTTTATATTATAAATATTTCAATATACTATATTCTTTTTAAAGATCGAAAAGCAAGAACCAATACTGTTACCACCTCAGCCAACCCGCAAGGAATTGGCGGAGATCAGAAAGCATAATCTCGAAGTACGTTCTGAAGTGTATCGGGCGGTGAGAAGGCCGGGTAGAGGTATGTATTTTTTTTACTTTTATATTTTCGTATTTACCTAGTCACTATGTCAGTGGTAATGTCAATGATGAATATCTTGTCTTCTTTATTCCTTTTTTTGCCAGTGCATTTGATGCATCTATTATTTCACTATGTCATTTTGTATGGCAATGATATAAATATGCGTCTGATTTGAACCCACATCTATATCTTACATTGTTATCTATTTGTCATTAAGGTAAAACTGAAATTAATCATATTTATAATTTTTTGGTGAGTCATGATGAATGCAATCAACATTTTTTATTTAATAATCTTGATAAGAAGAAAGTATTTAGAACCTTATTTTTTATATCTTAAAGTTATTTGTGGCATGTCATATAATTTTGTAATTTGAAATTCCTTTATTTTGACATGAATCATATGTGTGTACGTCATTAATTATTAAAACATACTCCGCTGATTCATATTTATGTTTATAATTAATTAGGAAACTGTGATGCATGTGCATAACCTATGCTTGAAAATGAAACTTTAATAAATATAATACACGTTGAATTAGCATTTCAACCCACAACTATAGTTTGCGTCATATGATAATTAAGCAAAAATGAGTCAATTACTGCTGTAAACTAAAAACTGTATGTGTTATCGCCTAATGGTTTCTATAGTTAGTGATAAGGAGTGTAAAAACAAATATGGTAATAGAAATATTATTATATTTTTTATTACACAACAGATGCAACCTAGTGGCAGGTCACCTTGTCTTCTTCCGATTTTTGTCCAAATTTGCTTGCCTTACAGCCTTGCCGTGCCTTGCAGGCAAATGAAAATAATTTAAAATATAATCATTATCCCAAGTGGGAATCGAATCTACAACCTTCGACAACAGTCGTATATCGTACCACTGTGCCACAATGGCGTCACATTATTTCTTACAAATACTAAAATATACGATTCTTCCCAACAGATTTCACGAAGCTGTTCGAATACTTAAAACAATTGAAAGGTAGTGTGGATATTAAGAAGGAAGTGATACGTGACGTTATTAGTGAATCATTGCGTTTCAAGCGGAAAGCGCTCGCGAAACTTCTAGAAGACTTTTTAGCGGGACTAGAGAAGAATGGGAACAGTGCCTCAGTTAACTTGAAAAGGATAAACACAAATAGTCATAGTTAGTGGTTTGTGAAATGAACTCGAAGACTCTGTGTTCGTATATGTTTATGTAATGTCAGATAATATTGTTATATATTATATGAATGGCGCTGCCATGGAGCTGTCGGTGTTGGATGGTTAAAATGCATTTTTGTTTATTATATGCATAATATTTTTTTTTATATAAGGATATAATTAATTTTTAGTGATATTAAATAGGCATGGAATTTTTTCAATGAGTTTTTTTTTAAGAAATATATTATTATATAACTATGCACTTTGTGCATATATGAAATATATTGCCAATTAACAAGGAAATACCAGGTTTTGTCTGACCAATTAGTTAATTGAATTTTATAATATAATCTACTACTTTACAAGTGGAACTGCATTTTAACAATATTTTATAGCTTTATATATTATTTTGATAACAAAGTATATATTAAATAAATAAAAAGTTAACACCACTTTTACGCCGACAGTCTCAATTATATAATTATATAATTTGGAAACAAGCTATTTTAGAGATGCGTCGTAATCGCCTCGTAAGGCTGTGAACATTTCTATGTACAGGGCGGCTAAGCAATAGTGAATGTTATAAAAAAATATTTACACGCATTCATGTTATTGTGATAAATTATAAAAATGAGATTTTAAATGTCGTTTTTGTTATTGAACTTTGGACTTTTGTGATACCGCCACGTTTCCGTTACCACGTATAAGCATTTACATAGCATCGAAATTGTTTGTAAGAAAGAGTCTGGAAAATGATTTGGGACAGCAATATGTATTGTATTTTGAACTGGGACGATTGATTGTGTTTGTTTGTTTGTATATAGCATTGTAAATATTAGCATACGATTGGATGTAGGATGCTTTTAGGCATCTCTGAATACGACTTTTAGTATGACCGGGTATTAAAAAAATCTAATTGAAAGCAACCATAGTATTATTTTAAAACATAGTTCTAGTATAGCATATGTATTGGTAGGAAATTATATTTTAAAAATGCTAGATCATTTTAAATTACCAAATGCTTTGATTGGATTACAATAAAACCCTGTCGCTTTAAAAGTCGTTTGGTCAATTGTAAAGTGTATATATCATTTTATAAATAAATTATGATCCTTATTGGATTTTTTATTTTGTGTTTTATTATCCTTTGTTTTGGGTTAGTGTAAGTAGTGTGGGTTTAAATCAATAAGAGAATACGTCATTTACAATTTGAATACAGCGCTATACGAGTACAGCACATATTGGACACAACTCTGGAAGAGCACATTGACAAATGGCTTAGGAAGAGGCAAACACTAAAGAGGTTGCACAGAATTTTGGGAAATTCCAGGAATGAAGTACTTATAGATTTAGCCAGGGATTACTACAAAAAGCTAAAATGCAAAGTTTTGCCTAGAAGCAGTAGACTTAATTTAAATTTAAAAATAAATTAGAAATAGTGTTAATGGTACAATCACACTACAGTGTGGTGTTTTTTTTTGGAAAGAATAAAGTAAACGTCGAAGTTCAGGATTCAACCGATTTGATTTCTACGTGCGTTCGGAGAACTTAATAGTATGACTCGAGCTTAATACCCCTATAATGAGCACACCAACAGAGCCCGACGGATTCCACGTTTCAATCGGGATATCATAAGGTACCACTGCCTTTCCGTTCTTCATGCGTCGAATGCAATTATTTTCATCAAGGGTTATTGGGACAATAAGTCCGAGGTTAGGAGGTGCATCGTGAGAAAGACTGCGCTGGTGCTGTGTGTTCAGCAGCTTCTGGAAGTAGCTTCTCCATCGTTCCTTCACATAGGCATGACTATAAAGCAGCATGCCCTGGGATCAGGGCATCTTTGACACGTCCTTCCTTAGAAACACCAAGAACTCGCTTGCCCGCCGCAATTATTGCTGTTTGTGCTCGATGTTTTATTTCATTGTTATTTTATTTATAAATACACATAAACATACTTTTGACGATTAGGAAAATATTCCCTAAAAGTCCAAATGCGTTTACTCTTTAATATTTACTCGAATTCAACTAAAATGTAATTTTTAAAGGATAAAATATTTTTTAGAAAATATTTCCATTTCTTCGCTCTGGTGTCGAGGTTAAGCGCGGCGTTGAGTTCTGCCACTCAACACGCAATGCCTCCAGAATTCGGCAGAAAGTGGGGAACGGAGTGTCTTAACACTAGGTTCCCTCTGCCTACCCTGCTGTTTGCGGGATACAGCGTGAAGCTAATTTAATTTAATTTTTTTAAAATATTTTTTTGCTTCAGTCTGTATCACTCATATAACGGAATAGGCATAAAGAACCTAGTGTCAAGACACTAGTTGGAGCTTGGATTGGTGACAAGGCCTTATATTTTTCAAGTAGAGTTTCCGTGTGCAGTCTGATCAGTCACAGACGTATGGTCGGTATGTTTGAATTGTAATTTTAATATCATTTTGACTTTCCATCACAACGTTCATGGGAAAACAATGCAATGCTCCCTCCTCTTTCATTTCAAAGCCTCTCCGTTCCAGCTAGACTAGAATAGGTATAATAGTTATTCTGTTCTGATGCTAGAGCACAGCCCATTTTCAAGCTGGCGGCACCACGGTCTTAATCGCCGCCATTACGCCCTAGCAGGTGTGTTAATATTTACCCCTTACTCTTGTTGAGGCAAGATGATAACGTGGTAGGTGTACGAAATCATCCATCTAAGGTAATATTTTTATAACATTCAATACGGATGCGGCTATGGTCCCTTGAGCATGGGGAAAAATAAGCTGCTGTCAACGCAATCAAAAGATATGAGCGTTCATGCGTAGTTTTCGCTGAATTTCGTATAAAATTCCAAGCGTAATCAAGACATATAAGGTACACAAAACTTCCTGGCCTGACCTACAATGAGTCACACCAACGTTTTTTTGTTATCAGCATATACAAAATTAGACAGCGCGGGAAAAAAGAATCTGTTTTAATTTTTTTCTTATCTTAAAAAATAACAGATATTAAGCATTAAAGTACTTTCTTCGCTGCCAAATATGGCGAAGAGTGTGACGTCATGTTGCGTCTTGCCAGTCTGCGCTTGCGAATTCATACTTTTGCTCGTTTAGCTCTCACGGTATTGGTATAAATTCTATTGTTTTCTTATACTAAATAAATAAAATAGTTAAAAAAAAAACTCCGTATCACCTGTAATAGGACATAACAGTCACCGTGACGTCACGCAGCTACTTGGCGAAAAAGCGCATATATAAAAAAGCTCTGAAACTTTACACCGTTGTAACTTTTGAAATCCTGACCCGATTTTGATGAAACAAAAGTTACTATTAATTGCACGTTTTGAGTACTAGCATTAAATTTAACTATTACATTTATATGTAAATATAACAGTAACTGTTGAACAGTAAAATTTTGATGTGTTGGTTCATTCATCTTTGGTTGGCTCATTGTGAAATTCGACAAAAATTGAGAATTACAGTAGAAACGAAGCAAAATATACGAAAAATCAAAATTTATATACTATGTGATAGAAAAAATGATTTAGAAGAGTTTTACAACACATAAAATATTAAATCAGCTTCGCGCTATATCCCGCACACGTCAGAGTAGGCAGAGGGAACCTAGTGTTAAGACACTCCGTTCCCCACTTTCTGCCGAATTCTGTTCGGAAGGCAGTTCTGCTGAGAAGGGCTGGCAAAAAACTTAACAGTTGCTCGTTTCAATATAGAGGTTACAATTTTATCTCTATATATAATAAGACAGTAAAAATATTTTGTCTGTACATTTAGTAATTTTGACTGAAATGGATAGAGGGACACTTAAAAAGACTAATAGAAAGCAAAAAGATTTTTTTTGAATTTCTTGTCTGTCTGTCTGTCTGTCTGTCTGTCTGTCTGTCTGTCTGTCTGTCTGTCTGTCTGTCGACATATTGTTGTCCGCATTTTTCTCTGAAACTACTGAACCGATTTACTTGAAAATTTCACCAATTGCTTTGTTTTAACTCAATTTAGGTTCTAAAGTTTGGTTCATCAAAATCGGTTCATTAAAAAAAAAGTTATCGTCATTTGAATGAACTCAAGGCATTAGCTTGCCAGCGAATGTTATATAGAAATCGCGCTGGTATGACCCTGGCTAAAGAATGACGTTCGAAACGTTAATTTAAACTTTATATTTGTTTGTCATTCTATTATAGGGTGTGAGGCCAGTCGTGGCGCAGCGGCACGAGGTGTGACTGCAAAACCGACTGGTTGTGGGTTCGATCCCCACTCGAGGCGATGAAATATTTACTTTAATTTATATTTCCATTTCTTCGCTCTGGTGTCGAGGTTAAGCGCGGCGTTGAGTTCTGCCACTCAACAAGCAATGCCTCCAGAATTCGGCAGAAAGTGGGGAACGGAGTGTCTTAACACTAGGTTCCCTCTGCCTACCCTGCTATGTGCGGGATACAGCGTGAAGCTGATTTATTTATTTTAAGTAAATAAAATTGAATTGTTAGTAGAGATTACCTTCATAAATCATATTAATTCAATTCATTATTAATTCAACACAGAGATAAAGAACGATTTGATCTTCAAAGAAATATCAAGTAAATACATAGATTTTTTGGTTCGTTCGTTCGTTTGAAATAAATCTATATAAAAATGCCTAAAACATCCTTTCTACGTGTACTGTGTAATAACTACATATTTACCAATTATTCATTTATCTATTAATATGCAAACAGGAGTTAATATACAAACATTACAGTTATTTTACAAAGAATATTATGAATCCTTAACCAAATCAATAATTTTACATTTAAGGCTGTTTCTGAAGCAGTACATTAAATTATTAAGTGACGTCAGCACATTTAACAGAGCTTTAAAAAACATAACATAGGTAAAAAGAACGTAATGTTACAAAAATATATATATATATATAATAAATAATTAGCTTTATGTATATTTTATGAATATCAAATATCGACATTGGTCATATTTTTTAGTTCGAAACAATCAAAAATTCTTACAGAAGTTACGATAATGTCGTAAAAAAATCATAATAGAATATTACAGATTAAAGTAACAAAAAATCATATTAGAAGTCATTATAGTTGTCTTTATATTATATATGTTGTCTTTATATTTGTTTGTCATTCTATTATAGGGTGTGAGGCCAGTCGTGGCGCAGCGGCACGAGGTGTGACTGCAAAACCGACTGGTTGTGGGTTCGATCCCCACTCGAGGAGATGAAATATTTACTTAAATTTATATTTCCATTTCTTCGCTCTGGTGTCAAGGTTAAGCGCGGCGTTGAGTTCTGCCACTCAACACGCAATGCCTCGAGAATTCGGCAGAAAGTGGGGAACGGAGTGTCTTAACACTAGGTTCCCTCTGCCTACTCTGCTGTGTGCGGAATACAGCGTGAAGCTGATTTATTTATTTATTTTATTATAGTTGTCAATCAATTCTGCTTATTAAATAATCATGTATTTTAAGCGGGCGAAGCCGTGGGCGGGCCGCTAGTTCTTTAATAATTATTTATTCACCTTCACTCTGTATTCCGCACACAGCAGGGTAAGCAGAGGAAACCTAGTATTAAGGCACTCTGATCACTACATTCTGTCGAATTCTCGAGGCGTGCGTTGCGTATTAAGTGGCAGAACTCAACGCCGCGATTTGCCTCGACACCAGACCGAAGAAATGGAAATATAAATTTAAGTAAATATTTCATCTACTCTAGTGGGGATCGAACCCACAACCAGTTGGTTTTACAGTCACACCAGTGGCCAATGCGCCACGACCGGCCTCATTAACAATTTTATTGCTCGCTACAATAATACAATTGTAGCAATCCTGCATGAAACTCAAATAGTCTTAATTAAAAACATTTTCATTTTTCAAATATTTTGGACAGTATAATAAATAAGCTTTCACAATTAACATTATTTTTACAGTCACTTTAAATCTCTGCAGTGCCAAATTTAAAACACACTGCAGAGTACTATTATAGACACGTATATTTAGACCCATAAATGATTTATTTAATTTTTGGAGGCAATAACTAGGAGTTACATGTCTGTCTTTGCTTCTAGTCACTATCGTATGAATGCCACTTTTTTAGTATAACATTTAATACGATGACGGACAAACAGAATAACTAAATTTGCTATAATTGAGTAAAATTCTAGCATTCTTAAAGAGATCAATCATCTCGTACATCTTTTCTCAAATGAATCAATGATATTTTATTGTGTAAAAACATTACACTGCTTAGATTTAATATAGTTTACCGAGTTAATTGTTTTGAGATAATAATTACTTTCGTATTGTAAAATTTATTATTAATTATTGTTAATTATAGGTTTCTACAAAAAAATAACAGATTTATAAGTGCTTAATGTTTGTAAATAATTATTAAGAGATTTTATATCATAATAACTTGTGTCATAGTTACAGTATCTTTCGTAAATTTCTAATAGTAAATAATTAAATAATAATTAAATATTCATTTATATTTAATTCCCGACTGCTAAGGAAGGGTTATGTTTTTCGCGCGTATCTTGTATGTATGTAATATTCTTTATTACCTCGTATCTCCAGAACCCCTGAACGGATTTACATATTTGAGGTATCGTTAGATTCGTATTAGCAACCCAAGTGTTCTTAGATAGGTGACGTTAATAAAAAATAATCATGGCGGCTATGGTACGCCATTTTACTTAGCGATAAAAAAATTTTCGTTTCGAATACTAAAATATGGGTATCAAATTCAAGAGCTCAATTTTAGGATTTCAAAAAGGTATATCATGATTATCATTATCATAATAAATTCTAACAAAAAAATGAACAATAAAAAATATTTGTAAAAACAAAAACCCCGACTGCATCAAAATAAAAAGAAAATAAACAAGCTCAATAGTTTATTAGGATTAACAGTCGGGACCTATAAGTAATTCTTCAATCAATAAAATCTTTACCAGGAGCCCCGCATAATTTAAAGAGGTCCCGACTGTTAATCCTAAGAAACTATTGAGCTTGTTTATTTTCTTTTTATTTTGATGCAGTCGGGGGTTTTTGTTTTTACAAATATTTTTTTTATATATATATTTTTGTGTTATTTTAATATATATAAAATGTAAAAACGTCCGATAGATAGTTATTAAAATATAAGTAAAAACGCGTAATAATCATAGTGAAAATATTAGTTTAATTAAAGATAAAACGCCTCGGTGGCTTGCGGCTCTCTTTCCGGTATAGCTTCGTGCTACGTAAGGTAGCAAAGACGCGCAGTCGTGTATCGGACAACCAGTTCAAGCATATATAGTGAATAGGAAGAAAAATAGGAAGACAAATAGAATCATAGGAAGACCTATTTGAAGAAGCCGTCAGTCATTGACTAGGCTTGTGTCGATCGGTCAATCTCCGTGATTGATATCGATCTCGATCAGTTGTGACAATGAACCGGTTCATATGATTCGTTCATTTGAACGATTGGATTGATGTACTCAGGAAGCGACTCGCACTTTGCTGAGACTGAGTTTTTTTTATCACTTGGTCCATAGACATTTTTAATTTATTATTATATCTATTTTTTTCATCATATGTATTAAGTATATTATTGTTTTTATATTAATTACATTATTTTTCACTTTATATTTAATGGATCGCAGTATTTGGTAATAGTGATTCAGGGCTTTTGGTTTTGATTTACTGATTTATAAACGCATTAATATTTTTTTTATCTATCATTTAATATTCGTTGTTTTATACTATGTAACTTTTGTACTTTTAATATAGCCCCATCTATTGTATCCTTACCTATTTCCATACAGCCAACAGACATCGCCATCTGCTTAGAATCGTTTGAAGCTAACTAAATCTACTAAATGACTGTTACAAATTACTGTAAATAATAAACAAATAATTTATAATAAAATAATAATATTGCAATTATAAATTGGGATATCTTTCAAGTTAATTCAAACTGCTAAGAAGTAAGAAATATTAACTTTGAAACGTGCAGCAAAAACAAACTCTAATTCTATTATAATTAAGATATATTTTATTCCTGTTTTCATACTGTCTCTGTCGCATTCGAATGACTCTTGCCTACATTGTCGCCAAACTGAAAACTTAATTATCATCTCGATTTTGTGGAGGTGGGCTTTAATGGCTGCCATTATCGTACTAAACTATGGTATCGAACTAAAGCAGCCATTATCGTACTAAACTATGGTGTGTACTTTTACTAGTTCCAATAAAGAATTTTTATTTTTGTTATTTATTTTTTATCTATTATGACTCTTATTTCATATCAATATCTAAATATCCTATATCAAATAACATTTCAATAAAAATAAAAATAAAACAAAATCGGTTTTACGATGTATCCCGCGTACAGCAGGGTAGGAAGACATGGTACATAATGCTCTAAGACACTCTGTTCTCCAGTTTCCGCCGAATTCTAGAGGCACTGCGTATTGAGTGGCTTAATACATTAAATAAAAATAATTACTAATGATTTACAAACGTTCCAAATTTTGTAATATAAATATATCATAATAGTTACTCATAGTTGTTATATTTTAGTATTCGTTTGTCATATCCATTTCTGAAAACTTTATTATCGATATAAAAAAATAATATCGGATATTATAAGTTATGGGTACGCAGCGCCGCGCCGAACGGTTTAGCAAGAACGTTAGTCAAATGTCAATACTGGTGACCGAGATCGAGAAGCCACAGCGGCCAATCATCGGTCGCGTATCAAATCTCGGTCATTTGTTTGAATTCGGTCATTTGACCGATGACCGAAATACACGGTTCATGATTGGTTGTCGTATAAGATGGCCGCCACCGTTCATTTGATAATGATTGGCTGTATATGATCACCGATCATATGAACGGGTCATTTTGTTATTAGTGACAGAATCAATCACGCGTTTCTCGTGATTGCAATCATTTGTTTCGGTCAATCATGACCGACACAAGCCTATCATCGACCGTTATATAGAAATAGCATCTTGTTTCATTCGGCGATCTCTGTGTTCCCACTATCCGGAACCTATAGTGTACAGGGCGTCAGCGGCTCGTTCATTCGAGATCCGCCCGTCTGGTACAAATAATAAATAAAAATAAATAAATCAGCTTCACGCTGTATCCCGCACACAGCAGGGTAGGCAGAGGGAACCTAGTGTTAAGACACTCCGGTCCCCAATTTTTGCCGAATTCTGGAGGCATTGCGTGTTGAGTGGTAGAACTCGACGCCGCGCTTAACCTCGACACCAGAGCGAAGAAATGGAAATATAAATTTAAAGTAAATATTTCATCTGCTCGAGTGGGGATCGAACCCACAACCAGTCGGTTTTACAGTCACACCTTGTGCCGCTGCGCCACAACTGGCCTCTGGTACAAATAATAACTTAAGAATTTATAGAGGTAAGAGCAGCTTGAGAATGTGGGAATCAGCCATTAGACTTAACGGAAGGAACTATATTAACGATATTAAACAACGACTGATTTAGTCAATTTTGCTAGTATGATGTTATAAATTAGCAAATAATAAAATGTTTTAATTAATATAAGACCACAGGGATGTTTAATCGAATGTAACAGTTTATTTCATTTCATTTATCTTTGTGGATTTAACGTGGTTGTTTCTGAACCCAAACAAAATTGGATGAAGCTGAAAATTAATATGTGAGAACTTTGTGACCGTCGGATTTATTAAAAATATTGAGAAAAAACTGAACTTTTGGTTTTGTTACTATTAACTAAAAGAGTATAAATTGTAATTATGTCAATTAAAATGATATTCGAAAAAGCAATAGAAAATTAATTATATTACCCATGATCAATACTTAAGTAGGTATAACATATATAAATATACCTATACTTGAAACTTATGCCAAAAAATTATGAAATAAGGCCAATTACTAATTTTTTTTTTCAATTTACTAAATTTGTGTCTATATCATTATTTTTACGAGTACTTACTAACATGGACATAAAAACTATTTACAAACAACGTGAATATGAAGACGTACAATTCCAGGCGAACGTAACCTTGGAGACCCTTAATGTTTAAATAGAATATATAATAGGAGTAACCTATCTGTTTAAGGATATTGTAACGATCCATACCAGAACTAATTGTGTTGGTAAATAATATAATTAATTAAAAAAAAAACATTTATAAATATAATTTATAATATTATTTAATTATAGCTTAAAATAAATACAATCTTATAAATAATAGTTTAGTTCAGTTATTTAATTACGCGTTCCGTTCACAAGTAATATTGAAGTGACGTAATATACCGTAGGTAAAATACTCACATATAAAATATATTTATTAAAAATAATTTAATAATTATAATGAAACGTTATGTATTATAATTAAAAAAAATAATAACATAATTAATATTTTAATTATTGTAAAATATCATGTTGGCTGAATAAGCTACTGTCAACGTCAAAGTCAAGGAAAAAGAAAAGAAAGAGAAGGGAGATGGCGGACGCGTCTGAGGAAGGATGGATGTTTTAAATGTTTAGAGAAGTTTTAATTTATAATTTGGTGCCGTGACCAGGATGGTCAAAACGGCTTTACATTAAATATTTTATCGTAGGCTTTTGCCTACAATTTGTTGTCCGTGAAATGGAGAGAGACAGAGGAGGTAATATGGTGTTAGGAATTTTCAGGTCGGGGGGTTGAAAAGTTAGGGGGTTGTATAGTCGGGGGGTTGGTTAGAGAATTGTTGAATCTGGGTATAACAGAGAGGGAAGGATAGGACGTCTACGATATTCTTTAGAAATATCACAAGAGAATGAAACGGACAGACAATGACATTTTATTTATCATAATATCTTTTATTTGTATTTATATTATTTATATTGTTACCTCTGAATCTCTAAAAGATCTCGGATTACTTACGATCACTACGAAAGAGTTCTAACTATATTAGATGTATCACGAGCTATACTAAAATATTAAAATTATTATTTAAATATTTTATTGAGTGTAGGGTGGGATGTCAGTTACAATATATGTTACGCAAATTTTGATATGTACTTTAGGTTGTATAGTAGATACTTAGAGACTCCATATTTTGTGCATGGGTTTGATTGATTATTAATTTAATATGGTTATATTGTAAGACAAGTGGAAGTCGAAATTTTTTTAAGACTCGTATTTTAAAACAAATTAAAATCTTTTGTTAAGTTGAAGAATTTGAATGCTGATAGAAATAGCCCGGCCCACCTGACTCCTCTCCTTCCTACGGCCATGAATATCGTATAAGAAAAAAATAAATAAATCAGCTTCACGCTGTATCCCGTATATAATCATTATAATAGAAATGTGCATGAAACTTCAACAAAACTGGAAAACACAAAATTTGTGACTCTCGAGAAGATAAAATATTTACTTACACTTATATTGTCATTGCTTCTCTCTGATGCCCAGGCAAAGGGCGGCGTTGAGTTCCGCCATTCAACACACAATGCCTCCAGAACTCGGCGGAAATTGGGGAACGGTGTGTTTTAACACTAGGTTTCCTCTGCCTACTCTGCTGTGTGCGGGATACAGCGTGAAGCTGTTTTCTTTTGACATTACTACGTATTTATTTTTTACTCTATCCTTGCCTACATTTATATTAAGTTTCCAATTTATAATATAATCTTATTTTACAATTATATGTGAGTGATATAAATTTAAAACGTAAATATAATTAATATTACCTACGTGCTAATATTAAACAGGTAGCACATTAGGTTGTAAAAGTTAATGCTTCAATTAATTCTCGACCTACATTCTGACAAGTATGAATTTATTTTAAAATTTAAATGTGTAAAACCGGGAAGTAGTCTGTTATCTGGCAACATTGTCGCCAACTGGAATAACTTGAAATAACGTAATACACATGTGAACCACAGTAGGTATTTTTATTTTATTTTTCACTCGTTTTTGTTGACGAATGTACACGGCAGGGACTTTGTCGGTGGGTTGAACAAAAAGTGTTTCCAAATTATATTTTCTTTTATGCATTATGTTGAACAATATATGAAATCATGAAAATTGTATTTTTCCCAACCAGCTTTTATTTAAAAGTATGTAGATAAAAGATATTCACTGCACTGCATATTTTACACAAAGTAACTGAATTTCTATAAAGAACCAAATAAAAAATAATAATTTAATATGCTTACCTAATATACATATTGTTATTTATTAAATGATTTTTAGATATCATTAATATTGTCTTTTTAATCCTGATCATCTTCATCAGTACCCCTACAATGCTATACGGTGCTTACTCCTGGCATATTTAAATTGGCCGCCGCGTAAGCAAAACTGTTTAGTATTACACGACACAACATGATATGGCGTTTATCTCTATCTGTTTCAGACATATTTGTGCTAGCACTACGTACGGTAAAGTGTAGTGGACACTCAGACCTGTTCTTAGCTATATATATTATTTATTATTATTAATACAGAAAATAGTTTTAGCAACAATTATATTTTTTTTAATTTTTATTTCTGCGACTGTAAATTGGTTGTGGGTTCGATTCTTACTCGAGGAAATATTTAAAACTTTAATTTTGTCGCTCTGATAACATGGTAAATCGCGGCGTTGAGTTCCGCCACTCTGTTGAGTGGAAGGCATTACGTGTTGTAATGCCTCCAGAAATCGGGGAACGAACGAAAGTGGGGAACGGAACGAAGTGTCGTAACACTAGGTTCCCAAGTCATTAAGACTCATACATATTCTACTAAGGACTTAAAGCTTATGACATCATTGTTATTATTATTTTTATAGCTTCATGCTGTAACCCGCGCATATGATGGTAAGCAAAGAGTACTTGGGAACCTAGTGTTACGTTATATATTTATTTTCTTACAAATAATAAGAAATCTTGCAGGTATTAGCAATAAGTATGTTGCAAGCATTTGCATTTTACTTATTGTAGAATACACTCCTCATGATTTGTAATATTATGAAAAGTTCTACAACGGGTATTTAAATCGTAAAACCTTTTTAATTGGACGTAAAATATTGTATTGTATACGTAATATCGTCTGTCTGCCTATTAAAGTTGACATGTCGAGTCGTTGTGATATGTTGTATTTTTTTAATAGTCTTCTTTGACAATTTTTAGGATTCCGTATCTTAAAAGGAAAAACGTAACCCTTATAGGATCACTTTGTTATCTGTCTGTCAAGATTTTATCTCGAGATTACGTGGATTAAGTTAAAATTATTTATAATGCAATAATCCCAGTGTTACGGCCTCTTCAAGCACAAAAATCTAGCTCCTAAGTTAATACAAACAAAAGATACGAGCAATTATGCATCATTTTTGTTGTATTTTAATGAAATTCGCCCCGTTATCAAAATTTGTAAGTCACCTTCCGTTTACTTTAATTTTATATTTTTATTTCTATAGAAAATGAGTGCATACGCCCGTCGCAAAGTTACGTTCGTCAATTTTTATAAATTGAAATTGCTGAAATTGGTTATTTAGCGTCACTACTAAAAATCAATACAGAGAAGTTCAAAAAGAGATTATTTCGGTAAGACATGAATATAGATACCAAATAACATTATAATGTAAAGTTTTGTTTTCACGAATCAATAAGTTATAATAATTCTTCACATTAATCAAATTTTGTGGCGCAGGTAGTTTCTTCTTTCGTATGCTTCTTTTTTTTTCTTTTTTTGAAGCTGAAAACGCCTTATCCGGCATATAACTGAGTAGGTCCGTTGCCCACTTTTACGCCGAATTTTCGAGTGGAGTGCCGGAACTCAACGCCACGCTTTTGCTGTAATACCAGAGCGAAGAAATGAAAATTTTAATAAATAATAATTCATTCCCGAAAGCGCGAATCGAACCCACAACCGTCACGTTACAGTCACACACTAGTGCCCCTGCGCCAACAACTTACATTGTTATGTTCGAGAATTAAGATACGATATAGATATAGATATAGCAGTATAAAGGTTATGTTTCTAAGAAGTGATCAATATGATACTTACCTGCTACAAATTTCCCATATATGTACGACTAGAAATTCTGTATAAAATTCTGAAAGATGAAGGATTTTAGGCTTCGTCGTTCTAGAATTACACGTCCAAACTCACAAGCCAATTAAGCCAGACGTTTACGTCAACTACAGTAAAATTTCTATGCCGCACAAAACATTTTATAAATCATAAGATCGCTTTTCAGGAATATTATTAAGCTTTTCTCTCTTAGCTTGAAAATATGAACATATGATCATTTGCTTAATTACATTTTTATAAATGTATTTATATTGATTATATTATTATTATTTTGTATGTATTCTTTTATGTAAGATTGAAAACCATAACATTAAACTTAAGTGTAATTTAAACGATCGTAACTAGTTTACAGCGTGACACTTTTTATATAATTTATTTTATTAAATTATATGAAAAGTGTTAATGCAGCTATATAATCATATATACATACAAGTAAATAGGTGATGCTTTTAAGACTTTATGAAAGCGTGTCAAAGAAATTATGGAAAAAATGCTTTCTATGGACAGGGCCGTCAAAATACCACTTGAATTTCATAAATTGCGACCTACATTTTTTATTTATGTTGAGCATTTGTGACATTTCTACAGGTGATATACCTGTGAGGGTCTCTAGGGGTATGTAGAGTATTGAACTGAATGGTTTTTTAGGCTTTCCAAAATATGCAATAACAATAATTATACTTATTTAGAAAACCACTAAGCCATACGTTTGACGTATGGCTTAGTGGTCAGAGCGCCTCACCTGAGCAGTTTCCAGGAGGCGCGGGTTCGAGTCCCGCTACTTTCAAATTTTTATACGTTTCCTAAATAAGTATTTTTCTTTCCTAAGAGTGGATTACACTTTAAAAATGTTTAAAACAATAATTATTTTATTAAATATTTTTTAAATAAATACATAAAAAAGACAAATGATGTTAGAGTGATCAGGTCTAAAATCAAAAGCTGAATATAAGACTGGATGTCGCACATTTTAAAACCTTGATTTCTCTTTATTTTTAGTGTATCACGTTTTATTTTATTTGTAGGATTTTGTATCGATTGGAAAAACAGTTCTTTATTCTATTTAAAATAAAATAAAAGAATACATGAATTATAAGAATGCACATGTTATAACGTCATATAATAATAATTGGCAATAATATCTACAGTTGTTTCCAACGACTATAGTATCGATATTACTTTCTATCGTATAAAGGCTTAACTCAACTGGGTCGCCAATAACTCATGCGGCCACCTAGGACGATTCGCCATGTATTATTGTTATATATATTTTACAAAAATTATTACGGAGAAGCAAAACCCCAATTGGAAAGACTTCCTGTGGGGTAATATTATTATAATATAATTTAAATTCAGTTTCGGAGTAGTGTCATGATTTAGAACTATTAAACAAAAATGTTACTGTACTGTTATGTTTGTAAGTTACACCTTACCTTTTGATTGTGAGCCTGATCACACTAAATTTTTACTCTAAGATCTTTTTGTTTTTTTTAATAAATTAAATCAGTTTCTCCCTGTATCCCGCACATAGCAGGGTAGGCAGAGGGAACATAGTGTTATGATACTCTGTTTCCCACTTACCGCCGAATTTTAAGGCAATACGTGTTGAGTGGCGGAACTTACGCCGTGCTTTGCCTGCCGACACCAGAGCGAAGAAATAGAAATATAAATATGTCATTTTGTAGAGTGGAGATCGAACCCACAACCAGTCGCGTTTACAGTCACAGTTTTTATATCAATCTTCTTAGCAGTAGCATCGCTAGCCAAGATTCAAATTTGCGCATCCCCTAAACAGAACAAGTACAAAATAAAAATGTAATATATTAAATACTCGGCAATAACTTTTCAAGATTTAATTTTATAATATTACGGTTAACATTTTCTGATATAAAGGTTCTCGTGCCCGTAACATCGTGCATCGTCGCTTCTTGTCCATTGTGCTGGTATGTTGTGAGTGATATATTAGAGCAGGTCTACATTGTAAGACGTTGTACTTCATACTTTATGTCAAAAGACTTAAATTTACGACCAAATTGTTTTTTTTTTTTCAAATAAGTACGGAGAACGTAATTTCTTTACGAAATTCGTTGAGACGCGTGAAAAAATATGATGTGGTTCTTCATTTTTTTTCTTAAACGGCATCTAATTTATTCCTACTTGAAATCTGTAAATCTATATAGCATCCTACTATTTTTAGGGTTCCGTACCTCTTAAGGTAAAAAGGGACCATTATAGGATCACTTTGTTGTCGAGATTGCGTGGAGGTATCAAGCTGAAATTAATATTAAGTCATCCAGAGGGTGTCCTGACTTCATCCAGAGGGTGTCCTGACTCATCCAGAGGGTGTCCTGACTCATCCAGAGGGTGTCCTGACTTCATCCAGAGGGTGTCCTGACTAATATCTGTCCGATATTTGTTCTTGGGCATACGGGTACGCGACCCCGGATCCTCGAGCCACCACTTGTTATAACCTCCGTCCAGTCCATAAAAGTGGTGTCCCCTTCTTTTAATCTCCTCCTTTTCCTACCCTCTCCCTTTGCCCATCCTTTCCCCTTTTCTATCTATCCTATTCCTCTCCCCCCGGTTTCTCCCCACATAGGGGTTTTGGAAGTCAGATGGCAATCGCTCCATTAAAAACCACAACTCGCCATAATATGGAACGAACCACGAAAAGACTGGGTACGACTAGGGCGTCGCCGCAAAACGACGCGCAGGCACATCGCCCTACACCTGCGACAAGTGGGCAAGGGCTACCGTGTCAAGTACGGGCACGGCTAAAGACGTTAGTACCCAGACGGAAACTCCGCTTTGCAACGTGGAATATTGGCTCTCTCACCGGACGATGCAGGGAACTCGCAGATGTACTCATGAGACGTCGGGTCCAGTGTGCTTTCCTCCAGGAAACTCGCTGGAAGGGCAATAAGTCCCGTAACATCGGGCAGGGTTACCGGCTCATGTACACTGGGTCACCTTCCGGTAGAAACGGTGTGGCGGTAGTGCTTTCTGAAGAGCTTCAGAATGGGCTCCTTGAAGTTGACCGTCGCTGCGACCGCTTGATGCGAGTAAGGGTACTGATTGAGGGCATTACCACAAACTTAATCAGTGCCTATGCCCCCCAGGCGGGATGTAGCGCGTCCGAAAAGGAGATATTCTGGGAGCAGTATGAAGAGGTGCTACTTGCTGTACCGTCTACCGAAGTGGTCTTAGTTGGGGGGGACTTGAACGGTCACGTCGGTAAGGCTGCTGAGCCGTATGAACGTGTTCACGGGGGTTTTGGGCACGGTCTTCGCAATACAGAGGGAGAAAATATTCTCAGAACCTGTATTGCGTCTGATCTGGCCGTCGTGAATACGTTCTTCCAAAAGAACCCTCAGCATCTTATCACGTATAAGAGCGGGTCCCACTCAACTCAAATAGATTACTTATTGACCAGACGGTGTCATATGAGCAGGGTAACTAACTGCAAGGTCATTCCAGGCGAAAGCCTCACGGCCCAACATCGTCTTCTTGTCATGGACTTTAACGTCATTCCGAAGAAGAAAGTAGTCGAGAAACGTAGGCCCCGGTTCAAGTGGTGGTTGTTGAATAGACCGATGCAGACCGACTTCCTAGCAGAGGTGAAAAGTCATAATCTTTCGGCTAACACCGAGACTGCTCAGGATGCTTGGGATCGAGCTCAATCGGCAATCATTGCGGCGGGCAGGCGAGTTCTTGGCCTTTCTAGGGGAGGACGCGTCATCGACAGGGAGACATGGTGGTGGAATGACAAGGTGCAGGAGGTGACTCGTGAAAAGAAGGATGCCTTTAAGAAGTGGCAGAATTCCAACTCTCCTGAAGACAGACTGGAGTACATAGAAGCTAAACGTGCCTGTAAAAGAGCTGTAACCAGAGCCCGCAGTGAGAGTTTGTCACCATTGTATGATAAACTTGAAACTGTGGAGGGGCAGAAGTTCATTTACAAACTGGCACGTTCCCGGGATAAAGCGACGCAAGATATCACAAAATGTCTTTGCGTCAGAGACTCCCAGGGCACGCTGCTCTGTAGTCATGACTCTGTGAAGGAGAGATGGAGAAGCTACTTCCAGGAGTTGCTGAATACTCAGCACCCATGCAGTCTTCGTCACGACCCACCGCCTAACCTCGGACTTATTGCCCCAATAACCCTTGACGAAACTCGTAATTGCCTTCGACGCATGAAGAACGGAAAAGCGGTTGGACCTGACGACATTCCGATCGAAGCGTGGAAATCGTTGGGCTCTCTTGGTGTGCTCATGCTTACTGTCCTTTTTAACCATATCTTGAACACTGGAAAGATGCCACATCAGTGGCGGCTCAGCTTCATTACCCCTATTTACAAGGGAAGGGGCAGTGTTCAAGATTGTGGTAGTTATAGGGGCATTAAGCTTATGAGTCATACCATGAAGCTCTTCGAGCGCATGATCGACCTCAGGCTCCGCCGCGAGTGTACTATCTCTGAGTCTCAATATGGATTTCAGCCAGGATCGGGCACTATGGACGCCGTTTTCGCCCTCAGAACATTGATGGAGGCATACAGGGAAAAAAGGAGAGCTCTGCATGTGGCCTTTTTAGATCTGCAGAAGGCCTTTGACTGTGTGCCTCGTCAGTGCATCTGGTGGGCATTGCGATCCAAAGGGATCCCTGAGGCCTATATTGAGATTATCAGAGACATGTACCACATCATCATCATCATGTACTGATCGCAGGATACCGCCCAAACTTAAGGGTCTGATATACAAGAGCATCATCCGACCGGTTCTTTTATACGGCAGCGAATGTTGGCCAGCACTATCTCGGCACACTCAAGAGCTTCACGTCACGGAAATGAAGATGCTGAGGTGGATGTGCGGCGTAACGCGGTCTGACCGCATACGCAACACATTCATTCGAGGTAGTCTTGGAGTCCGTGACGTAGCGGATAAGCTCCAAGAGCGTCGCCTGAGATGGTTTGGCCACGTTACGCGCCGGCCTAGGAACTATGTCGGATGCAAGTGCCTTGCTATGTCAGTCCCTGGAGTGAGACCTCTCGGACGCCCAAGGAAGCGCTGGTTGGATGTCGTGAAGCAGGACATGAGAGCCAATGGTCTAACCCCGAGGACGCTAAAGACCGTGCAAAGTGGAGTAGGTTGAGTAGGAAGGCAGACCCTGGCAAAAGCCGGGACTAATGCCAGGAAGAAGAGAAGATTTAGGTCTATGGTCCCTTGAAGCATAGAAAAAAACAACATACTAGGTCTACGCCATCAGAAGAACATTTATGCATCGTTTTTACTGCATTTTGTATAAAGATCGCCGCGTAATCAAAATTTATAGGGTACTTCCCGTGGAAGTTATAAAATTATACTCGAAGTAAGAACTTACAATAGATACAATTAAAGGAGAAAGTCCGAAAAATGAAAATTTATAGGTATTTCATAGAAAAGTAATATTTGCAGTACATTTCATACAAAATGAGTACATAGCATATGAAATTTAAGTTTGTCTTCTTTTATAAGTTGCACTTTCCGTAAACTTACAATATTGAAATTCTCTTGACTCGCACTTGACCGGTTTATTTAACCATGTGAAATTTCACATTTTTTACTTGATTAAGTAAAGACAAGATATTTAATATGTATATTTAAAATGTAGAATATATTAGTCACTCGTATATATATGTGTATGTAAGATATATATTTTATGCTTTCAAAGACTCTTTGACAAGATCAAGTCGCTACTTACTGTTGGAAAAACGATGTTCCTAGTTCTGAGAAATGAAAACTTTCATATAGAATTTCTATTTTTTTATATAAAAATTTAATAATGGTTCTAGTATGCTTAGTAGAAAATATTAGTATGGAAGTATTTATTTCTATTTAAAACGATTGATGCATTTCTATTTTTCATTTAATAGCGACGTTATTACATTTATTCCAATGAACTCTCTTGAACACTGTGAAAGTCTGATAAAATCAAGGCTATCAATGTAATATAGTTATCATTTTTTTTAGCTACTCAGTTAGTTTATTTACATTTTCTGGTTAAATTAAAAAAATATATATATCAACACCACCGTAACGAAATAGGAAAGTGTTCGATGCGCGACGGTAAGTCCGTTTGTACTCATAAGAATGTTGAGATTTAAAGTGCTTTTCATTCTTTGGTCAGTACATTTCTAATAAACGCGTAGGGCTTTTTAGTAAGGGCTCTCTAAAGGCGATATGCAAAAATGTATCCACGATGAGAGTCAATGTGTATACAACTGTATTTCATAATTGATATTATTCTTTGAGTAGAATAAAAAAAAAATACATTTTTGACTTGCAAAGCAAAAAACATCTATTCAAACATATACAATTTCATATTTAAAACATCAGGATAATAAATTAGAGATTTAGAACGAAAATTATTATATATACTCGTATACGGTCCGAAAAGTTCGAAGACCCTAATTTAATGTTTGGCCTCTAACATTAATAAATACTAATCTGTCGTAACCCTTTTCTATTAACATAGCTTCTGAAATTATTGGGTGACTAATATAGTCTACATGTTACATTTACAGAAAATATTTAAAGTAATTGATTTAGTATTAATTATAGCTTAGGAATGTAACCTAATATTAAAGACCAAAAAATAACCGCGACCTTATAATATATAAATGATTATTAATTAATATTATTTTAGTCAGCTTCTCGCTGTATCCCGCACACAGCAGGCAGAGGGAACCTATTGTTAAGACATCCATTCCCCACTTTTTGCCGAATTTTGGAGGCATTGCGTGTTGAGTGGCAGAACTCAACGCCGCGTGCCTCGACACCAGAGGGTAAATTTAAGTAAATATTTCATCTCCTCGAGTAAGGATGGAACCCACAACCAGTCCGTTTTACAGTCACACTTTGTGCCGCGGCGCCACGACTGGCCTCCCTGACTGGTATTATTTTAATATTTTTAACATTTGTACATTGCCCTTGACTGCTTAAAAGTAAATTATTTTTTTTATAATAATATCTACATAGATGATATTTGCTATAAAATCAGAAGATAAAATAAAATATCTAATATCAGAAGATTTTTAATAAAACAAAATATGTTATCTATTGTTAGTTATTTAATTTAAAAAAAATTGTATTTATTTTTTTCTAAAATGCTAAAAAAAATATTTTTTAAATATTTTGTAATAGCATTGTTGTTAATTAACAAATCTGTATACTGTCCACGTCGATGGGACGGTGTCTTGTGCCGGGCAGTAATTCAATCACTCAACGTGTTCCCAACGGACTGGCTAGATGCTTTTGCTCAGACGTACCTATGTAAATTTGAGTTTTCAAATAATATTACGTAGTGTAAATAAATTATTTTGATGAAAATTTTAAATATACGTTTTTTATTATATTATTTATGTATTTTCAGCCCATACATAGCAGGACAGACAGAGAGTACGTAGTGTTAATATACTCTGTTCCCTTTCTTAGTACGTAGAGTTAATAATTCCGTCATTGCGCTTTGCCTCGTTACCAGAGCGAAGAATTGAGAATATTTTATTCTCCCGAGAGGGACTCGAACCTACAACCGTCTCGTTTAGCTCATAGTTTATTTTGTAATACACAATTTACTTCATAAAGAAGAGAACTAAATAAAAAAACATTCTATGGAGTCGATGGACAGTTATAAAATAAAAAAAAAATATAAAGATAATATAATTAAAACAGTTATATTTTTGCTGTATTTCTTTTTTTAATGCAATCTTTTATTGTGAACGTTATTACTTTCTTCTTTATCGATAAATTTCCTTTGTGCGTTGTTCATACAACATGACATTGGCGGAGTGCACAGACCTCGCTCGAAGCGCCACGACCACAGAACTGAACTGAAATTTATAAAATAATTGAAAATATAAAACCGATAATATGAATTGTTTTCTCCAATTTAAATAAGCAGACATTGCTGTAAGGCATCTTGCCAGGATCCTGTAACGATAAATCTTTCAGAATTCCCAGTGAATGGGACGACTTGCGCAAATTATGAACGCCCCATTAGTTTCAACCAAACCTCTTGCGTGGAATGTGTACTCAATATGTTTTTGTTATAAATGTATGTATGTATAAGTAAATTTAAACAAGCCGTAGTCCAAAAATATTGTATTTAAGCTAACAAAAAAAAGGTTATTATGTATTTAATATAATTTTAACTCATACATTAATTTACGCTGAATTCTGAAGGCATTGCACATCCGTTGAGTGGCAGAACTCAACGCCGCGGCATGCCTCGTTACCAGAGCGAAGAATTATTAATATTTAAATTCTTCGAGAGGGAATCGAACCCACAACCACAACCTGTCGCGTTTACAGTCATGTTTCCTGCCTTTGCGCAACGACCAACCTCGTGCAATGTGTTTTCAATATTTTAATATAACCAAATAAGAAGAGAATATCAGATATACATACATATATTTAAATTTATATGTACTTAGTCATGCTAGTAACCTCTAAGCACCCGTAAATAATTTTGACTAGCCGCACTGTAAGCACTAAAGGGATGAATTACGGTTTGCTCGTCCTAAAAGTATTAGGCAGACATCTAAATATTTACATAGAAAAAATATTTTGTACATTTGTAGCAACAATGATTACGTAGGGCATTTTTTTTCTATATCCTAGTAGGTGATGTGATAGAAAAAATAAAAAATCAGCTTCACGCTGTATCCAACATAAAGTAGGGTAAGAAAAGGGAACCTAGTAAGAGGTTATGGGTTCAATTCCCACTCGAGGTAATGAAATATCGAATTAATATTTTCATTTCTTCGCACTTTAGAGTAGGGAACGGAGTGTCTTAACACTAGGTTCCCTCTGCCTATCCTGCTGTGTGCGGGATACAGCGTGAAGTTGATAAAAAAATGTTGTCTAGTATTAACGGTGCCCATATTGAAATGTTTCAATTTAAAAAGCTTAATTGGATCGTTGCTTTAGTACTTAGGAAGACCTTTTCAACTAACGTCTCTTAGAGATGAATGTTTGGTAAATAGTTTACTAATGAAAAGGAAAGCTCTTTTCAGTTTGTTCGACGAAAAAAAAGTCATATCCACCACTTAGTTGAAAAAAATAATAATCATTAACAGTTATATGCAAATATATATATATATATATTTGCAACTTCACGCTGTATCCCGTGAAAGCAGGGTAGATAAAGAGAACTTAATATTAACTTAACTTAGCTTCACGCTTTATCCCTTGCGGGGTAGTCAGAGAGAACGGAGCGCCAAATGCTACGGTCTCTACATACCTCTTTCACCTCGTCCACTGTCATCAACCTCTTCATACATGCCCTTCGGGGGGTCCTCATGCTTTTTACGTGACCTTCCTCCAGTATCTTTGATACTGTGTTTTCGAAGGTCAACCGAGGTCTCCCCCTACCTCTCTTACCGCTCACTTTTCCATCATAAATCTTTTTTGCCATTCTTTCATCACTCATTCGTTCGACGTGCCCAAACCACCTGAGCACGTTCTTCTTCATTCTCACCGTGACATCCTCGCAAGTACCTGCCATTCTGTGTACCTCTTCATTGCGGATTCGATCAGCTAAGCTGACTCCGCATATCCTACGAAGAGATCGCATCTCCACAGCATTCATCTTTCATAATAAATCTTTCATTCTTCTTCTGTAATACCCACGTTTCGCTGCCGTATAACAGAGTCGGTACCAAAACTGCATTGTGTACGGCCAAACGCGCAGCTGTGCTGACGTTTCGCCGTCTCATCAATGCAGCTAAGGCTCCGTTAACCTTGTTACCGGCAGCAATACGCCTTTCCACATCCATCTCGTATCTTCCATCTCTACTGAACATACTTCCCAAGTATACCACTTCATTCACTTGTTCTAATATCATACTATTTACACTGATCTTGCATTCCGTCCTTTCTTCATCTCTTTCAAAAATCAGAACCTTTGTCTTATTCACATTGAGGCTTAGACCATTATATTCACACCCTTCTTTCAGAGTGGTGACCAATGCCTGCAACTCGCATTCTGATGATGCAATAAGCACTGCATCATCTGCGTACAGCAGGCAATTCACATTCAGGTCACCTACTTTCACTCCCATATCACTTTGTTTCACTCCTTGGAGAAACTTAATATTAAGACGAACTTAATATTAAAACGCCATTCCTTATATTCCGCTGATTTTTTGAAGCATTACGTGTTGATTTGTGGAACTCAACGCCGTGTTTTGTCTCGTTACCAGAGCGCAATAAGCACTGCATCATCTGCGTACAGCAGGCAATTCACATTCAGGTCACCTACTTTCACTCCCATATCACTTTGTTTCACTCCTTGGAGAAACTTAATATTAAGACGAACTTAATATTAAAACGCCATTTCTTATATTCCGCTGATTTTTTGAAGCATTACGTGTTGATTTGTGGAACTCAACGCCGTGTTTTGCCTTGTTACCAGAGCGATGAAATTAAAATATTAATAAATAATAATTAATTTCCCCGAGTTTGTATCGAACCCACAACCGTCGTGTTTATAGTCACACGTTTGTGGGACAGCTTGCGCTACGACGGTGAGGCCGAGAGAAATATCAAATATGCAGATTTATAGTTTCTAGAAGCACAAAAAATCAAGCTTCTAAATCAGCGCAATCAAAAGATACAAGCATTTTGCCATATTTTGTATGAAATTCGCCGCGCAATCTAAACTTATAGGGTACTTCCTGTGGACCTACAGTTGTGGAATTTAGTACAAAGTGAGTTCTTAAAATACTGTAACAAAGGAAAAAAGTCCAGAAAAGTGAAGATTATTAAGTCTTTATAGATAAAACCTTTACCAACTTATATTTGTAGTTAATTTCATGTAAAATGAGAGCATGGTGTATGAACTCATTTTACATGAAATGTGAACGTGAACTTAACTTTGTCAAATACTTGTTAAGAAAACGTATAAAAATATGAACATAGCGGGATTTGAATCCGCGCTTCGTAAGCCGTCCAAGCGCTCTGACTAACTAAGCCATACGTTCTTATCGAGCTACATCGAAATTCTTATATGCTTTTTATTACATTAGTAGCAGTTAGATTGCGGGTTCAATTTCGCTACGTTATAATTTTTATACGTTTTCTTAATAAGTATTTTTCTTTCCTAAGTGTGGAATAACACTTTAAAAATGTTTAAAAATATTTAACTTTGTCTAATTTTAAAATTTGTACTTCTTTCTGAAATTGGTAAGGAAACTTCAGTGGGCGAGTTCTACTCGCACTTATAACTAAGGATTAAAGAAACGGGTTCGTAAATAGTAATTTTGGCATGAGAGCCAAAGGGTTGGATTACTGATAGCGTGTATATGTGTGTGTGTGTATGTATGAGCAACCATGCAGAATTCTGTAAATGCATAAAAATATAATCGGTTAACCTCGTTTGCGAAGAAGTGAGGATGAAGTTTAACGGGCCAACTACGATTGTTTTGATCTTCTAATAAAGTGGTCTTTTAGTATACAGAAATAGGCTCAATGATACTAACGCTAACTTTTAAAACAACAATTAAAGTAAAATAATATTTATCTTCTAACCTAATTTTAATTTCTAATTAAAATTAGGTTTCGTTAAAAAAAACACCATGTGTAACTATAAAGCATTCAATTGTTACAGGGATTCATGCACAATTCCGAAAAATGAAGCTACGACTTTTGTAGGCATGGTTTTGGCCCTTGTAGCTCTACGTTTTTGTAAACGTAATAAATATTTCGTCTATGATACCTTTTATACGCTAACAGTTTGTATGTACCTAGTAGACTAAAAGTGATATAAAAATTTAAATTAAAAATCAGCTTCACGCTGTATCCCGCACACAGCAGGGTAGGCAGAAGGAAGCTAGTGTTAAGACACTCCGTTCCCCACTTTCTGCCGAGTACTGGAGGCATTGCGTGTTGAGTGGCGGAACTCAACGCCGCGCTTAGTCTCGACATTGGAGCGAAGAAATGGAAATATAAATTTAAGTAAATATTTCATCTCCTCGAGTGGGGATCGAACCCACAATCAGTCGGTTTAACAGTCACACTTCGCGCCGCTGCGCCACGACTGGCCTCTAAATAAAAACCCCTCCCCCAGGCCTCTATAAAAAGTGATATAAATATCAGTAATTTAAAATTCCATTAGGGGAATAACTACAAGTATAATTACAATACACTAGCTTCAACCAGCGGTTTCTCCTGCGGTCAGCGTGGTCAAATGGAAATAGGCAAGAGGTATATGACACATAAAATATTCTAACTACTAGAGGTTACTCTGACCGCTGGTAGCGTGGGTTACATCCAATAATTAAAATGATCGGTTTGTAATATAGACTTCTTCGATAAATGGCAGCACATTTTTTTTTTATTTAAACGAGTAGCTACCGAGATTAGAGCATTTCACAAAACAGACTCTTTAATTGCGTACTATTAGTATTATATAAGTTTTTCTTTGATCAGATTAGACAAAAGGTAACATTGGGTTCTGTAACCTAACTTAACATAACTTAGCCTCATGTTGTATCCCTAGCGGGGTAGTCAGAGAGAACGGAGCGCCAAACGCTACGGTCTCTACAAACCTCTTTCACCTCGTACATTTTCATCGACTTCTTCATATATGCCCTCCCGGGAGTCCTCGTGGTTTTTAAGTGACTTTCCTCCAGTATTTTTCATACTGTGTTTTCGAAGGTCAACTGAAGCCTCACCCTACCTCTCTTACCGCTCACTTTTCTTTCATAAATCTTTTTTTGCCATTCTTTCGTCACTCATTCGTTCGACGTGCATAAACCAACTGAGCACGTTATTTTTCATTTTCACCGTAATATTCTCGCTAGTACCGAGTGAGTTGGGTAAAATGTATCTGTGGATGCGGAGAGATTACTCTGTCCGTCTCTGAGCCTAAAATATTTTTTATTAAGGTTTAATTAATATAACTTGTCGATAAAAGTGGGCTTTTAGCCATTATAAATTCTTTTGTTCTTTCGTCGAAACCATCAAATGAAAAAGATGAACCAGGAAACAAAAAGAATAATTTGAATAATAGATTGTCGGCATTGTTTCAAAGTAATAAACAAAGATGTCCATTTGCTTAAGAAAAAAATAATAGACTAATTAAAAAGTGTTGAGGCCAGTTGTGGTGCAGGTGCACAAAGTGTGACTGTAAACGCGACTGGTTGTGGGTTCGATCCTTCGATCGTGCAAATGAATTATTTATTTAAATTTTCAGATCTTCGCTCTGGTGACGAGGCAAAGCGCGGCGTTGAGTTCCGCCTCCAGAATTCGGCGAAAATGGGGAAAGGAGTGTCTTAACACTAGGTTTTTTCTGCCTACCCTGCTGTGTGCGAAATACAGCGTGAAGTTGATTTAATATATATTTCTTAAAAAAAGTGTCGAGATTTTTATTTTTTTTCAATTATTCCTATTTTAAGATATACTGCATGCACATCTTAATTTTACCGGATTTAACAGCCTTTTACAAATAACAAATCGTTGGGATCGTATTACTCCATGCGTAGATTTATCGATGCAAGCGGATAAGACCCCTTTGTTGGGTTTTATTATAAATCTTTTTCGTATTTCGTCGCTTATTCAGACACGATTGGTTTTTATTTGAGTAACATTTTTGGAAAACTAAAAATATGATAAAATAGTAACGTTTTTTCATATTTTTTATGAGAAATGATGTTAAAATTATGACCATTATGGTCATAATTTTAACATCATCTAAGAATTGGCATCGTGTATTAAGAAGAGTAGTTTTAGTGGCCAAAATTTACTAGTTTTATTATTTTATAATTAAGTAGAATAGAGGCCAGCCGTGGCACAGGGGCACCAGTATGACTGCAAATGCGATTGGTTGTGGATTCGATCCCCACTCCAGGGAATGAAATTGTTATTTAAATTTATATTTTCATTTCTTCGCTCTGGAGTCGAGGCAAAGCGCGGCGTTGAATTCAACACGCAATGCCTCCAGAACTTGGTGGAAAGTGGGGAACGGAGTGTCTTAACACTAGGTTCTCTCTGACTATCCACCCTGCTGTATGCGGGATACAGCGTGAAGCTGATTTAACTTTTATTTTTTTTTATTGTAGGTGGTAAGCGAGCGAAGCCGCGAGAGGGCCGCTAGTTGCAATTAAAATGCAAGTTTACATTTTTTTCACTAAGTGCGAGTTGTCACTAAGTGCGAGTTAAACTTCCTGTTAAACTATAATCATGAAATTGGTACGAAACCCTTCGTGGGCGAAGCTGACTCGCACTTGACCTGTTTTTTATATAGAGACTAATAAATATCTAATTTACTGACTTAATAATGTAAAATAGACACTATTAAGACAATTTAATATACAAATGGTGATGTCTTGTTTATGTTACGTTTTAATATTGGTTCAAATAATTTAGCCTTAGGAAACTAACTACTTTTAACAAGTTTACTATATTGTGCTGAATATTAAAGTTTACGTTAACGCCCGGTTGAAACTAGATACTATAGTTTGTAAAGTAGGTAAAGCAAGGTATCGGGTAAATGTTTGCTTTGTACATAATATTAAGAAGATATAAAGAAATTTGTTGAGATGTTCTTTTGAAGCAACATTTGGCGCGATTGGTAAACGGAACAAAACCACGGATGGATGGTTGTACCTATATTTGTTAAATTTTAGAAATAAACAGAAAAATACTGTTGAGGCTAGTCGTGGCACAGGGGCACAAATGTATGACAGTAAGCGCGACTGGCTGTGGGTTCGATCCACATTCGAGGAAATTAAATATTTATTTAATTTATATTTTCATTTCTTAGCTCTGGTGTCGAGGAAAAGCGCGGCGTTGAGTTCCAGAATTCGGTGGAAAATGAGGAGTGTCTTTACACTAGGTTCCCTATGTCTACCCTACTGTGTGCAGGATAAAGCGTGAAGCTGATTTAGTACTGTTTACATAAAGGTGTTAAACTTAAAAAAACAACTTGTTTTCGTTATGCTGCCCACTGCCTAAGCATTCATTATAATTTTTTCTTTCACCATTTTCCACCGAATTTTCGTGACACTGAGTGTTGAGCGGCCGAACTTAACGTCGTACTTTGTCTTACCAGAGTGAGGAAATGCAAATATTAAATTAATAATTCCCCCGAGTGGCAATCGAACCCTCAACCGTCTGTTTTTACAGTCACCCGTTGTGCCAGTACGCCGTGACGGCATCCACGTAAATACATACACAACGGCATGAATTATAATATGAAAAGGGTTGTTTTCTTTTATTGATAGGTGAAATTAAAAATAACAATCTTTAAATCACGTACATACGACGAAGCCTTCAGAGGACAAAAAGTTACTGTTCATTCATATATATCTACTTTGATATAAATGTTCAGGGATTTCTTTTTAGGATTCCATACATAGGATTTCAAAAGTAAAAACGGAACTCTTATAGGACCATTTTTTAGCCCGTCTGACCGTCTCGAGATAGCGTGGAGGTATAGAATTAAAATTGATATCAAATATTCAGGTCTACGGTCACTTGGAGCACAGAAAAAAACAAGGGAACTCAATAAAAAATACGAGTATTTTATGTATGTATCGTTTTTGCTGTATTTTTTAATTAAAACCTATAGGGGACTACTGTAGACTTACAGTTACGAAATTTAAAACGAACTGAGGAGCAAAAATGTTATTTGTTTCATATAAAATGAGTGCACACGCCCCCAAGTTTTTGCCACTTTATCAAAAAACGGCAGGAAGTGGAGGACGAAAGTGTCTATATGGGGAATGAATAATTACTAGGTTCCCAGGTACACTCTACTTATCCTACTACGTGACAGCATAAAGCTAAAAAAAAACTTATACATTATTATAATTATTATATGTAACATGACTTTAATACTATATTTAGAATTTAAACTTCGTCCTTGGTCGTTACAATACATGGACATTAAGAGCAATACTCCAGCAGTGTGCGGAGACCACCTGAGGGCCTCTTTTCTCACATACTGTCCGACTAATTAACGAGCCAAGTTACAACAACTACCTAACTTAAACCAACTGCTTCATTACGTTTCGCACAAATGAAACCTATTTAATGTAGGTAAATTCTTTAGGATATTTGTGTACTATAAAATAGTTTAATCAAAGGCGCAAGGACTGTAAACGCGACGGTTAGGGGTTTGATTCCCACTTGGAGGAACGATTTTTTTTTAATATTTTCATTTCCTCGCTCTTGTACGAAGGCAAAGCGCGGCGTTGAGTTCCTCCACTCAACACGCAATGCCTCAAAAATTCGACGGAAATTGGGAATGGATTGTCTTAACACTAGGTTCCCTCTACCCTGCTATATGCGGGATACAACGTGAAGTTGAAAAAAAAAACTTAAACTTTGACGGAGATGGTACCAATGTGTGAAAATTTAAGAATTCTATCTTAAAAGATAAGAATTACTCTTGTATTATCACGATTATAATCCAGATTAAATACAATATTGACGAAGTCATAACGAAAATCTCTCAAAGCCGGATCTCGGCTCTTTTGCCCTGAAAAACAGGGGTTGAAATTAAAGAAAAGATAAGTAATTTTCCATCCTACTTCGAAGTGAAGTGGCGCAAACAATAAATCTTGTCCATTTTCTTCCCGGCCGCGGCAAAAACATATAATTAATTACCTCACTCTGACGAGGTCAGCTTTGGAAAATCTAATCCCTGCTTTTGACTTTTTTGGCAAAGTAATAGCTTCGATTTCTTACAATTAATTGTTAAACTTTTTTACAGGACAAAGTATCTCAATGGCCTTACAGTGACTGACATTTTAATATAAAATTTTATTTTCGGTGTTTTTATTTAAAGGATTGCTTGACTACGATCTTAGGTATGTATTAGTATAGTAAGTTATATTTAATTGCCTTTATAAATATATCGATGTTATGTAGGTAATAGTGCATGAAATAGAAACTTAGATAAAAAAAAATCTAAATCAGCTTCACGCTGTATCACACAGCAGGGTAGGCAGAGGGAACCTAGTGTTGAGACTTTCCGCCGAATTCCGGAGGCATTGCGTGTTGAGTGGTGGAACTCAACGCCTCATAAACTTAGATAATCTATGTTAAATTCTCTTTTATTACCATAAAAATTGTTTTAAATCGAAAATTTTGCTAATATGATAATATACCAAAATTCTAAAAGATAAAGGATAAAAATTACAATTACAATAATAAATATCAAAATAACAACAAAATATCATCCCTAAATTACTTACGTTTTCCTTTCAATGAGCAGCTTCCGACGGACGACTTAGTTGCTGGAAATACGAGGCGCTTATCTCCTTCTCCGGAAACGGACTTAGCCTGTGAGATCTTCGCTTTCTGCCCGTAAAGGGTCTACGTAATGTTTTCTGTTTACGTTTATGTATTTGCGAAACAAATATTAGAAGTATATATTATTTATAACTAGGCACTATATTAAAAAAATAAAAAGATTATTTTAATATTTTAGTTTCTTCGTTCTGACAACAAGGCAATGCGTGGTTTTGAGCTCCGCCACTCATCATGCCATGTCTCCTGAATTCGATGGAGAGGAGGGAACAGAAGTGTCTTATCAGTAGGTTCCGAGGTTCCTTCTGTCTACCCTGTGATGTGCAGAAAGCTAAAAAAAATATTGGTCAGGCATAAAAAGGATATTTAATAAGTTACAGATTGTACATTTTTATTAATAAAATGTGATAGATTCTATTACTTTCTTGAGAGTAGGTAGGTGTCATAATTTCTCTAATACTGATTAACAGAATATCAAGGTATATTTTTATGAGTCCTACCGTAAAAGTCTTTTATATTTCAATAAAAATCCCATCATTTTTAATACCAAAGTAAAAGTTTATTTACCTAAGCCACTTGCAATACTACTGAATGGATAGCGTTTGAAATAAGTAATTTAATGTAAAAATATAAATGAATATTCGATGATATGGTAGTGCTTTCCAGAATTTTATAACTTTCCTTGGTTGTATTTACCAAATTTTAGCGAAGGCTTAGCAAAAGAACTCAATCCTGCCGGACAAACCTGAATAGCTGTGTTGAATCCTCAAAGCGTTAAGTATAGAGCTTAAAATCGATGGTTTGGTGGTCTGGTTTTAGTTCTAGCAATTTGTAATGGATAATCCCTTGCCAGGTCCAGCTTGCATATAGCTTTAGTTCATCATACAAGTTGCTTAACGTGGATGGAGTTCCAGTCTCGCGTATGCTGTGATTAGTTACGGGTCTGGATATTTGAATATTAATATACATATAATAACTAAAATATGTCTTTATTCATTGTCAGTAATAATAAAAAACAATAAAAAAATTGTTAGTACTGATCCACTAGATTAAGCTTTTTTGTTTTTTTTCTTGCCAGACCAAAAATCCCGCACGTCTTGTTTAGACCATAATACATCGAGACGCAATGGTTTCTTTTTTACAAAATATTTTTAACTGATTTATCAAAATCAACGTTACCAAACCACTATGTCTTATTTTCTATAAAAGCAGAGTACAAATAAACACCAGCCAACAATGTCAACAAATTAACTAGCCAAAACCAACATAGTTATTAAGCGGTAAACCACATATCAATATACTGAAAACTTTTGATTCAGAAAATACACATTCAATAACTTTAATAGTATGATTGCTTTTATTTTGTATTGTAGTTTTGCATTGTAACTTTGGAAAATATTTATAGTGAATTACAAAATTTAGTCCATTTTTCAGTATTTAATTCCCAATAATATTTAGAAAGTATATTTATTATAATTATTTTGGCAAAGCAAAGCAAAAAAAAACATCCTAATCGAAGTTAGACGTAGAAAAACCTTAGCAGAAACGTACGTAGCTTTATTTTTCAAATTTGAATCTGGTTCAAACTTTCCTTTTCTTAAAAAACACAACAGCCAGCTCAAGTTAGGTTTCTAAGCCAGACATTTTCAGTTTGAAACTGTATATCTAAGTGACATACATTTAGTGCCTAACAGTTTTTCAAGCTGTATATGTTAAGGCAAAACGGAATATGTAGGTAAAAAGTCATAGTAATTAATTTAACAGATTTAAATTAATTATTATTGCTTGCAGGTGATTATTGCTTAAGTACCTATACCACTTTGCTTTCTCAATACATATTATACGACTATGTTCTACATACGTCAATCAGCTGCACGAAGCACGTTTTTTTCATCTATCTGATTGAATGATTTTATTTTAGAATCAAATGATCATATAATTGTTATATATAATTTAAATAAAAATATATCAGCTTCACGTTGTATCCCGCACACAGCAGGGTAGGCAAAGGGAACTAATACACTCCGTTTCCCATTTTCTGCCGAATTCTGGAGACATTGCGTGTTGAATGGCAGATCTCAACGCTGCGCTTTGCCTAGACACCTGAGCGAAGAAATGGAAATATAAATTTAAGTAAATATTTCATGTCCTCAAGTGGGGATCGAACCCACAAACAGTCGGTTTTACAGTCACACTTTGTGCCTCTGCGCCACGACTGGCCTTTGTTATATATAATCTATACTTATAATAAATCTGTAGAGAAGTCGTTTCTGTACATTGAAAATAATTAAAAAAAATATATTTTTATAGTTTGGAAAGGTTATCGCTACTCTCTATCAAAAAATAATGTACTTAAAGTTTTAAAGATATTTATATTTGAAAAAAAAAAGAAACATACGCAATGATATCTATTGACTACATATGATAATAAATATTGATAACGCATAAATCATATTGTTGAGTTATTCGTAACAATCTAGCTTAATTCGTAATTATGTTAAATAACAGTGATAAAGAATGACTTAATATTCAAAGAAGTATTTTGAATAGGTTCTTCTGTCCGTTCGTTCGTTTATGTTATTAATATTTTTTTAAGAAACGTATAAAAAAAATAACTTTTGGGAGCAACCTCTAAAAAATTGTGTCTCAAGAAAAAAATACTCTGACACTGTTTATAAAAATATCCCGCAGTATTATTTCATAACTTACAAGCGACACGTACCGACATTGCACTATTGCACCTGTATGTTGCATGTATGTATGTGCCAAGGGTATTTTAGGGTACATACCTCAAAATCCTTATAAGGTAACTTTATTGTTTTTCCGTCTGTCCTTCTGTCAAGACTATTTTGTACAAGATCGGTTAAAGGTTAGATACCTCAATGTTCAAGTCTATATTCCCTTAGAGCACAAAAAATCTATCTTCTAAATCATCGCAATCAAATGACGATGAAATATGAGGGTTTATGCTTCGTTTTTTGTCGCATTTTCTATCATAACTATAGGGTACTTCCCGTTAATATACAATTACGAAATTTGTTAAGAAGTTAAAATTTACGGCACGTATAAAAGAAAATTCCAAAATTATTTTTCAAAAATTGAATACTTATTGTATTTGTGTCACAGTAAAGAACCATTAGGTACAAATTTTAATCTGTACTTAATTTGATACAAAATGACAACTTAATTAGTTATTCTTTTGGTGTATTCATGAAACTGGTACGAAACTCTCGGGGCATGAGTACGACTTGAACTTGACCTAAAATGTTGATTTTTTTATAGATTATATAAAAATGCCTTAAAACGTGCTTTCTATGTATATTCTGTATACCAATTATATATTTAACTAATAATATATGTTACTAATTTAAAAACTGTACAGGAGCTAATATAAGTTATTTTACAAATAATATCGTGAGTAGTTATCCAAATCAATTAATTAATAGTTAAGGCTGTTTATAATATCTATATTTCTTAAATGAATAATCATGTAATTCAAGCGGGCAAAGCCGCGAGCAGGCCGCTAGTTATATATAAAATACGAACTGAAATAAAATATTAAAAAAATATCACACTATACAGCTCTCAGCACTATCCGTCTTAGCTATATAAACTCGAGCGTAAAATCTTTCATTTGTCGTTTGAGAACTATTTTGGTAAGATTTATTTAAGATGTGTTTAACATTTTATTGTAGTAAGATCTCAAACCTGGTGGTGGTGGTATATCAAAACAAAGGTGGATTTCAAACATTGTTAATTGTAATTTAACGAAAAGGGACGCGTGGGCTTGGGCAAGCAGTCCTGACTCGATAGGTCTTCTTTTGTACCGTTCAATATGCCGCTCGAAGGAAGTCCGCTTTTTTTTTTCGAGCTTGAGGATAATGCTGTTAGTCCTGCTGGCTTTTACAGTGACACCAGTTGGGTAAGGAAGAGTTTACTCTGTCCTTGAAATAATGCAAGCAGTATGTGGCTGCCTGTGAGAAGAAATCCGCTTACTTATACTATTTATTCTACTCTTACTTATACTATTTATTCTACGTTGTATTGTAATATGAACTGTCAGTTGAATGACGCAACTGTCGTTGTGTTGATAGATGAATGGCATGGCATGGGAGAGTATTTTTTAATTATATGATAAAAATGCATCGACATTTTTAAATGATGTTAGCTGAAGGGTTAGAAGGTGTGTGTAAAAAATCTAAAAAAAAACATTTTTTTAATTGACTCATCTTCTGTATAAAAGTTATATCTAGTAAAAAAAAACAAATTATTCTCCATCCACTCTTAAAACAATAAATAATTAAAAACTATACAATTTTATAGTAAAACTGTTCCAGAATTGAAAACTCTCGACATCTTCTGATATTGAATCGAGATTATTAAACATTGAAGATTTCAGTAATGACTTGCAGAAGAGGAAATTGTCTTGAAAGTGTTCACTACTAAAAAAATTCTTTAATAATGTCACAATTAGGAAATACTGTATACTTAACGAAAATATTGGTTCTTTATCTCCGTCGTGAGGTCGTCGTGGCGCAATGGCATAAGGTTGTAACAGTAACGCGACGGTTGTGGGTCAATTAATTCTCACTCAAGAGAATAAATTATTACTTATTATTATTTTAATTTTTTTGCTCTGGCACCAAGTCCGGCGTTGAGTTCCGCCACTCAACACGTAATGCCTTGAAAAAATCGGTGAAAACTGGGGAACGGAGTATCTTAACATTAAGTTCCCTCTGCCTATTCTGTTGTATACGGGATACAACGTGAAGCTGATTTATAATGAAATTACCAAAGAAATTATTATGTTTATACTTTTAATAAGTTTATTACTCTTAAAAAATATATTTAATAAAATTAAAATATATTCACTCATATATACACAAATATATTCACTATCGTTCACTTTCTTCAATTTTCTTATATGTTATTTCATTTTCAATCAGGTTTAACTCACACTCGAGGAAATGAATTATTTAATATTTTCACATATTTGAGTCAAGACAAAGCCAGACATTGAGGGCTGCCACTCAACACGCAATGCCCCCAGATATCAGCGGAAAAATGGAGAACGGAGTGCTTTGTCACTAGGTTACGTGAAACTAAAAAAATTACAAGACCTAAATTCAAATTGTATGTACTAGTAACGTTATTGTCAGTCCTAGTGTTCACTTACATTGGTGAAATGGCTACTACTACCGCTCCAGATATCGGGATGTTACGAATCATTCCCATACACGCTTCATCTGGCAACAGACGGAATGTGTACATTGCAGTACAGACGCAGTAAATCGATGATTTTCGGCATATGATGCACCTAACGTGGTTGTCGCTTATACAATGGATTATGCCTTTTAGCTATGTTTTGTGCTAATTACCAATAAACAATAGGTAATTAGCACAAATAAAATAGTGATGGAAATAATGTGATCACTAAATATAGTGATAAATCACTAAATATACTGATTATTGCTTGAATATTGTATTTTAGCATCTTCTTGTAACAGTAGGTGTTTCTTTTATTTTTATCGGTTAATAAATTTAAAAAAACATAACATGTAACGAGAATTGGCTAAAAACTTTACTTTTCAATATAAATATTGTTTTTCAAATTGATATTATTATTATAAACTGAAAGTAAAAGAGATTAAGAATTGCTTAGTTCAAGTGGGCGAAGCCGCGAGCGTTTCGTTAGTTCTCTACAAATATTTCAACTAGACAAGACAAGGTGAGCGATGTTAGCATTAACGTGAAAATCGGGCTAAATTATTTATAAATCCCTGCTCTCCGGGGATTACCCACTAATTCCCGGTACTCTATTCCATTGGGCATGCAGAACGAATCGCCGTACAGTGGTGAAATAACCGCTCAACTTTTTCCCAACAACACCTCGATAGTCAATTTTATTTTCACGCCTGCACTCTACTGATACGATGAAACTTTCATCACAGGCTTTTACTAGACGTGTATCAAATATAAATTGTTAATGGACGACGGATGAAGTTCTATTTTAGTTCTTTTTAATATCATTAGCAAGTAATACTGTATAATAAAGTATACTTGAGGCCAGTTGTTGCCTGATCGATCGTGATTAGTTGTGGGTTTGATTTCCATTCGAAGATAGATGTTTTTTTTCAGTGCTATATCCCGCACACAGTAGGGTAGGCAGAGGGAACCAAGTGTTAAGACACTCCGTTCCCGTGTGGGGAACGAAGATAGGTAATATTCAATATTATAATTTCTTCGCTCTGGTATCGAGGCGAACTCAACATGCAATGCCTCCAGAATTCGGTGTAAAATTGGAAACGGAGTGTCTTAACATTAGGTTACCTCCGCCTATCCTGTTGTGTGCGGTATTCATCCTGAAGCTAAAAAAAGTGTATTTATTTAATGAAGCTACTGTATTTTGGGTTTGTTATGCATGTTTGTTAAATTTTCGCTGTCTACAAAATATGTAGTGTGGTTAGAATCCGATTTTAATTAAATTTTGTAAAGTTATATTTTTGGCTATTTTATAATGAATAGTTATATAACGCATAGAAAGTTGACTGTAGCAGAATTTTTCTAAAATACAATTTATATTTCTTCAATGAGGAAAAAACTTTAAAAAATGTTAAAATATCAATATCAAAAAGTTTATTTCCTAATAAAAATGGTTTCCAAAGTTTAAGATAACCCCTAGATTACCCTATATAAATAATCTAAATATAAAAAATAAGCAATCATTTAAAAAATAAAATTAATTTACAATCCCAAAAGCAACGTTATTTCGGTAGCAGACAGACGATAACGAATCCTGAGCCAGTCTCTCTTAATTGAAATGTGTCGCGCGGAGTACATATTACACTCGCACTGTGCCCGCATCCGCCTGAGCGTCTTGAGCGAATTTAGATCTGTGTACGTAGAACCAGTCAACGCGATACAAGGGGTGTTAATTAATGAAACTTCCTAGTATAGTGTTTTCGTATGTAAATTTTGGTTTATTTTAGCCTCTTTCTGGATGTATAAATGCGATTATTTAATAATTCTATCTAGTATGTACGGGTTTTAATTATCTATTGAGAACTATTTTAGTAAGATTTATTTTTAAATGCATTTAATATTTTATTGTAATTCAAGATCTCAAAGGTGGTTGTAGTGGTGGTATGTCGATTTACAAATTTCAGGTACATCTTATGTCGATATACTGGTGTATATCGACATAAGAACAAACATTTTTACTCATACATACATTTTTATTGACGAAGGCAATAGAAAATATTTTTTTTAAAAATTAAGAGTCCGAATCAATCAGATTTTTTTTATTTGTTCTATGGTAGTGAACTTGAATTATATTTAAAATATATAAATAATTTCCACTAGCATTCCACTTTGCACGCAGCTTTAAATGATATCTCCTATTTTGTCCTACAACAAAATGCGACATATCCTAATATAATGAATATTAATATGTTCAGCCGTTTGAAGATTATCAGCTCTTTTTTGTTGTCTATTTTCGAGAACTTGTTGTAAACGGGGGGTTTTCAATTATCAATTATGGATATTTTGTTACTGCTGGCTTCAAATACTTTGCTCGCTTATAATACTAAAAAATATATTTATACATTTTAGTCTACATTGTATTGTAAACTGTAATATGAACTGTCAGTTGAACGACTCTCGCCGTGTTGATAGATGAACGGCACGTTGGGAGATTATTTTTAAGTAATATGATAAATATGCATCGATTTTTTTTACTGCTATTAGGAAAGTTAGAAAGAGTGTGCAAAAATCTTAAAATAAAATTGAATTGTATAAAAGTAATTCTAGTAAAAAAAACTCTACCTATACTCCATCGACTCTTAAAATAATAACAAATAAAAACTATAACATTTTATGCTAAAATGTTTCAGCATTGAAAACTTTTGATATCGTCTGATATTGAAAGTATAATAAATATTGAAGATTTCAGTAATGACTTGCAGACGAAGAAATTGTCTTAAAGTGTTCTCGTATCAAAAAAATCTTTGAATGATAATGTTATAATTAGGAAATATTATATACTTAACTGGAATACTTGTTGTTTATATTATAAAACTATTATGTTTATACTCGTAATAATTTTATTTTCATCTCTAAATTGATCCTGTTAACTCGTATCGAAGCGTCCTATTTTCTGTTACTAATATATTATTCCCTTGTATACAAATAGATGTGTATCTTGTAGGAATTAGTCTGAACAGATCCCGGAAACATTTATATTTTAAGGTTGGTTAGACAAAGGGAGGTAATGCCCACGCCCTGTTAAGATATTTTTTAAGTGATGGTTATTAAAGAGAACAAACACACAACCCAAGGTAATTACTTTTATATGATATAAAAAAACTGGACAAGCACGAATCGGGTTCTCCCATCGATGGTTCCGTTAAAAAATTGGAGGACTCAAGCTTTATGTGAAATTCAAGCTTGTTATCCCAGGGCCATTGCATCTGATACCTCAATTGAATTAGCAGCTTTAATATAAAAAATTGTCCCCCTTTTGAGGGACTGGGATCTGAGTATATGATTTGAATTTCAACTCGATATCTCCAAATTATCTCGAGGTAAAGACTCTTAACAGACAGACGGACGGACGGACGGATAACAAAGTGATCTTTTAATGGAAATAAGGTTGACTTAAAAGGTACGGAACCCTAAAAATATATTTTACAAGAAATAAAAATGTTTATTTTATAAAAATTTAATAAAATGTATATTTTAATTTTCTTACATGATTTTGTTATTTCAGCATGTTTAATTTAATTTGCTTAATAATATTAGACTCAAAGATAAAGATTAAAAAAAGCTTGTCTTGAATCTACTTATTAGATCTCATTGACAAGGTCCAAATTCGAGCTGTATGAACTAGTAACGTTATTGTCAGTCCTAGTGTTCATTTACATTGGTGAAATGGCTACTACTACCGCTCCAGATATCGGGATGTTACGAATCATTCCCACACACGCTTCATCTGGCAACAAACGGAATGTGTACATTGCAGTACAGACGCAGTAAATGATTTTCGGAATATGATGCACCTAACGTGGCTATCGCTTAAACAATGGATCATGCATTTTGGCTATGTCTGTGCTAATTACTTAGGGCTAGGTAAATAGCACAAACAAAATAGTGATGGAAATAAGGTGATCAATAAATATAGTGATAAATCACTAAATATATTGGTTATTGCTTGAATATTGTATTTTAGCATCTTTATGTAACAAATAAAAAAAGTTATACCATGTACCAGAATTGGCAAAAAAATTTTATTTTTCAATATAGACATTGTCTTTCAAAATGATATTATTATTATTATAAAACAAAAGTAAAACAGATTATTAAATTAATAATTACATAGTTCAAGCAGGCGAAGCAGCGAGCGGGTCGCTAGCTCTCGACAAATATTTCAACAAAACAAGACAAGATGAGCGATGTTAGCATTAACGTGAAAATCTTGTGAAATTATTTATAAATCACTGCTCTCCGGGGATTACCCACTAATTCCCGGTACTCTATTCCATTGGGCATGCAGAGCGAATCGCCGTACAGCGGTGAAATAACCGCTCAACTTTTTCCCAACAACACCTCGATAGTCAATTTTATTTTCACGCCTGCACTCTACTGATACGATGAAACTTTCATCACAGGCTGTTACTAGACATGTATCCAATATAAATTGTTAATGGACGACGGGTGGAGTTCTATTTTAGTTCTTTTTAATATCATTAGTAAGTAACTGTATTATAAAGTATATTTGAGGCCAGTTGTTGCCTAAACGTACAAAGTGTGAGTGTAAACGTGTTTTGATTTCAACTCGAAGATAGATTTTTTTTTCAGCTTCACGCTATACACAGTAGGGTAGGCAGAGGGGACGTAGTGTTAAGACACTGCGTTCGCGTGTGGGGAACGAAGATAGATAATATTCAATATTTTAATTTCTTCGCTCTGGTATCGAGCCGAACTCAACACGCAATGCCTCCGGAATTCGGCAGAAAGTGGGGAACGGAGTGAAACAGAGTGTCTTAACATTAGGTTACCTCCGTCTATCCTGTTGTGTGCGGTATTTATCCTGACGCTAAAAAAGTGTATTTATTTAATGAAGCTACTGTATTTTGGGTTTGTTAAAATATATAATGTGATCAGAATTCGTTTTTAATTAACTTTGTTAAGTAGTTATATTTTTGGCTATTTTATAATGAATAGCGGCTTTCAAAGTTTTATATATACTTTTATATAACGCATAAAAATTTGATTTGAAGAAGCATTGTAGCAGGATTTTTATGTCTTCTAAAATATTTTTAGTTTTTCAATGTGGAATAAAACTTAAAAAAATGTTTAAAATATCAATATCAAAAAGTTTATAAATTTCCTAAGTGTGGAATAACACTTTTAAAATGTTAAAAATACCAAAAAGCTTATCTCTTCTCTATCTCTATATCTTATAAAATAAGAACGCATTTCGTCTCTGTCTGGCCTTTCTAAGCGATCTTCTTCTAAACCACCCAACGGATTTTGATGCGGTTTTCACCATTAGGTAGAGTATTTCTCAGGGAAGGTTTATATATGGTTTATTATATGTATATTTTATTGTAATTTGACATAAATATGATAAATGTGCATAAAGTCCTACCCGTTGAGACACTTTCACGCATGCGCTGCTTTAATGGTAAGTCCTACATGAAAATAATGTACTAGAGTATTATTCCTCTTAATAAGATCTACAAAAAAGTCAGCGACAGCATATTTGTATCTTCTAAGGATAACATATAGTGAGCATATTTCTGTCTAAAAATAGTAATTAGACTATATTTTTTATTGTGAGGGATGTTTGTCGATAATAGTATCAATCCTTATCCTTTTAAATAGTTTATTAATTTTCTACGTTAAACGAAGATAAAATTTGCTTTTTACACTAATTTGAAATTACGAATAGTTTTAGAGAAAAACGCATTTAATTGTTGACACATCACGCCGGCTATAAACCGCAGTTTTGGAGCAAGTTTCATTTATTACCTTACTCTCAGCGTATAAATAAGTATATTATTTACGTTGGCCATTTAATGGAGATCAAAACTGTCTTTTACTGTTTTTCATTTTAATAAGTACTTTAGAAGTTACAATATCAAAAAATCCTTGCTGCGAAACGGCTCACCACGCGCCATGCGTCCCCCCGCGCCCCGCGACGCGTCCGCCGCGCCCGTCTCCCCGCCTGCCTCTGTAGCGAAGTAGATTTAGATGCGATTGTACGTATTGGATAATTAGAGTTTAATGTATTATTTCAGCGCGATATATTTAGTTTCATCTTTTTTGATTTTTAGAATAGTAGGTAGTTTTTTGTTTATCACTTCTTTCGGTTAAGTATCCTATTGTTTATTTTGTTTACTCTTCTTCTGTTCTTTTATTTTTTTTTTTTACCTTTTTAAACATTTCCTTTTTTAATTTAATTATGCCACGAAAAAGTCGTTCATAGGTCTAGAACAAGAAATGCAAATAAAAATCTTTTAAGTCTTACTAATGAAAGCGTAGAGGAGACGGAAATTAGACGGTAATTTAAATATATTTTCTTATTGTAAGGGATGTGTGTCCATAATTATATTAATCCTTATCCTTTTAAATAAGTTCTTAATTTTCTACGTTAAACAAAGATAAACTTTGCTCTTTACAATATTTCGAAATTACAAATAGTTTTAGAGAAAAGCTATATCGACTCATGTTTAACTCTTACTTTCAGTATATATATAAGTATAATAGTTACCTTTTGGCCATTTAATAAAGATTAAATTTATGGTACTAAACTTACTTGCTGTGTAACGGCTCGCCGCCCACCACGCGCCCCCCCGCGCCCCGCAACCTTTTGCTTATAAAAATGGATCCGCCGCACCCCCCTGGCTTCTTTCCCCCGGGCATGGAAGCAAGGCCTGGTCATCATGTTGCCCAAGGCTGGGAAGAGCCCGCAGCCTGAGGGATACCGATCTATAACCCTCCTTATCGCGGTCGCCAAGCTGTTCGAGAAATTATTCCTCTCACTTCTCCAGTCGCACATCCACCCGCGAAGCGAACACTTTGGCAAGCGGGTATACCACTCTGGTTATACTACGCCGCAACAGCGATCAACCGAAAGGAGAGTGCAATAGTAGTCTTCTTCGACGTAGCACGCGTATTCGACCGCGTTGGCACCCGGGCCTACTTCATTAAGTGCTCAGAGCCGGCACCCCCCAGCACGTCACGCATGTCTTTGCCTCCCTGCCTCAGTGACAGGACATTTTGCGTGACAGTTGAGAGTTCGAGGTCTAGCAGCGACTCAATCGCTGCCGTTGTTCCCCAGGGCAGCATTTTATCACCTGCTCTCTACGCACTATACACTGATGACATCACAACGCCCTAGCGAGTATCACTCAACGAGAAATCCTGCAGGTAGTCCAGAACCTCATTCTCCGTCGAGTGACGCAAGCGCCATACTAAGTGAGGAACACCAAGCATAATCGCAACATAAAAATAGAAAGCCTGGAGGTACACATTGGTTGTCTCACGTCCAACGCATTCCGCTGCGCCAATGTATCACCTGCACCTAAGGAGCAGCACTCCGTGGCATACCCGGCCGCCCGAGGTCAGACGTAAGACTACTTCCGAGGGATTTTCTATTCTCCTCCAAATCCGACTCATGAGCCTTGCATTGAACCTTGGTCGTTTAAGAAGGGCGTCCCTCAGGAAAACGAGGGTCTCTCCTGACTGAGTTGACCGCCTAGATGGCATTTGATAATCCTTCCAATTTCATACTGTGTCAACGCCCAGATGTCGTTCGGAGCTACTACGGAGATAGACGAGAGAATGCTTCAATTCTGCGCCTGGCTCTATAGCAAAGTTAATTTAGAAGTGATTGCACGTATTTTGGAGTTATCCAATAATTTTGATGTATTTCAACGCCACATAGTTGGTTACATCTTTCGTTTAAGTATTTTTGGGTAAGAGAATAGTAGGTAGTCTGTTGTTTATAATTCCTTTCGTTAAAGTTTTCTGTTGTTTGTGTCATTTGTTTAAGTGTGTTTTTTTAAACAATTGGAACATCCTTATTGGAACTACGAAAATGCGGGTTGCATTAAGGTTTAAATAATTTTCACATTAATAATCTTAAGTGTTATGCAAACATAGGTACACTACACGAATAATTCGTTCGCTAGTTTCCTAATAAAAATGGTTTTCAAAATCTAAATATCAAAAATAAGCAATAATTTTAGAAAACAAATAAATTTACAATCCCAAAAGCAACGTTATTTCGGTGGCAGACAGACAGTAACGAATCTTGAGCCAGTCTCTCTTAATTGAAATGTGTCGCGCGGAGTACATATTACACTCGCACTGTGCCCGCATCCGCCTGAGCGTCTTGAGCGAATTTAGATCTGTGTACGTAGAACCAGTCAACGCGATACAAGGGGTGTTCATTAATGAAACTTCTTAGTATAGTGTTTTCGTATGTAAATTTTGGTTTATTTTAGCCTCTTTCTGGATGTATAAATGAGATTATTTAATAATTCTATTTAGTATGTACGGGTTTTAATTTTATTATTTTGTTTATATACTAAATTAGTTTTATCATTGAATTACTATTATTAAGCAAACCTATAAGAGAACTGTACAGTTGTACTGTATGTATAATATAATGTTGACATTTGTCAATAAAGTCGATGGCTTAATGTGCAATAGTAAATATTGTAAATATCTACAGATTTCCTATATTATAAATAAAAAAAACAATCAAATGTAAGTCGGACTTGCACATCGATGTTGCCTATCAATTTCAGGGTTGTGGGCCAACGAGAAGTAAAATTATAAAAGTTTACAAATTTAGTTATTAATAAATTTCTGTAATATACAGGGTGGAAGTGTCAGCACCACATTAAATAAAACCACAGTTTTAACTACTCTATAAAAGCCTAATATAATTCAGAAAAAAATAAATTCCCAAAAATTAAAAGTTTTTTTTTCAAACAAAATAAATAATAAAATTGTCATTTTAAAACAAAACGCCATTTGTAAGGATGACGCACGCACACATAAACCTATCAAAGGAACACCGCCGCACACGCCTCATTTCGAAATCGAGTCGTATGTATTGGCGATAAAGTTCAAAGTTGTTTAACCTTTACTAGTATTTTTGTAGTAGTAAGTGTTTATGTTGTTGGGTTCTATACGTAATCGCGTCACACGAAATACAGGTATGGATAAAAATCGTGAAATGAAAAAAAAATCCTACGTCCAAACTGTTGAGGCATCTTTATTAATTTCTTTAGGTATAGGTTTGATATATTTTACCCTATATGCTGTTTCCGTAAATGGAGCGCTGCCTCTTCCACCCTGTATATAAAATTTTCAGCTTTTCGAATTTATTTCTTTATTCGTACTTATACGTCGACATTACGTCTTGGCCATAATAACTAGAGTGTAAAATTTTTCATTTATCTATTGAGAATTATTTTAGTGCGATTTATTTTAAAATATATTTAATATTTTATTGTAATTCAAGATTTCAAAGATGGTATTAATGGTGGTATGTCGATTAAAAAAATTCAGATACATTTTATGTCGATATACACCAAACATTTTTATTCATACATACATTTTTATTGACGAAGGCAACAGAAAACGATTTTTTTTAAATTAAGTGTCCGAATCAATTTGATTTTTTTTATTCTATGGTAGTGAGCTTGAATTAGTGAGAAGGTTTTTTTAAATATTAAAATATATAAATAATTTCCACTATTCCACTTTGCACGCAGCTTTAAATGATATCTCCTTTTTTGTCCTACAACAAAATGCGGTATATTTTAATATAATGAAGCTCCCAAACGGAGGAAGTCATATTGATTAATATGTTCAGTCGTTTGATGATTATCAGCTCTTTTGTTGTTATCTATTTTCGAGAACTTATTGTAAACGGAGGTTTTTAATTATCAATTATGGATGCTTTGTTACTGCTAGCTTCAAATACTTTGCTTACTTATAATTCTAAAAAATATATTTATACATTTTAGTCCACGTTGTACTATAAACTGTAATATGAACTGTCAGTTGAATGACGCAACTGTCACCGTGTTGATAGATGAACGGCACGTTGGGAGATTATTTTTAAATAATATGATAAAAATGCATCGATTTTTTTTACATTGTGCTATTAGGAAAGCTAGAAAGAGTGTGCAAAAATCTTAAAATAAAATTGAATTGTATAAAAGTATTTTTAGTAAAAAAAACTCCATCTATAATCCATCGACTCTTAAAATAAAAACTATAACATTTTATTCTAAAATGTTTCAGCATTGAAAACTCTTGAAATCTTCTGGTATTGAAAGTATTTTAAATATTGAAGATTTCAGAAATGACTTGCAGAAGAAGAAATTGTCTTAAAAGTGCTCTCGTATCAAAAAAAATCTTTGAATGATAATGTTATAATTAGGAAATATTCAAACTTGCTTACTCAGAGCCATTGCATCTGATACCTCAAATGAACTAGCGGCTTTAATATCAAATTTGGTCCCCCTTTTAAGGGACTGGGCTCAGAGTATATAGTTTGAATTTCAACTCGATATTTCTAAATTATCTTGTGATAAAGGCTCTTGACAGACAGACAAACGGACGGACGGACGTACAACAAAGTGATATTTTAATGGAAATAAAGTTTTCTTAAAACGTACAGAACCCTAAAAATATATTTTACATGAAAAAAAAATGTTCAATCGTTTTTTAACTACTTTTTTTAATTTTCTTACATGATTTTGTTATTTCAGCATGCGTAATTTGCTTAATTATATTAGCTCAAAGATAAAGATTTTAAAATAGTTTGTCTTGAATATATTTATTATGTTTTACATTCACAAGTTCCAAATTCGAGCGATTCGATTCCTAGTGTTCACTCACATTGTTCACAGTGAAATGGCTACTACTACCGCTCCAGATATCGGGATGTTACGAATCATTCCCATACACGCTTCATCTGGCAACAAACGGAATGTGTACATTGCAGTACAGACGCAGTAAATCGATGATTTTCGGCATACGATGCACCTAACGTGGCTGTCGCTTATACAATGGATTATGCGTTTGAGCTATGTTTGTGCTAATTACCAATAGGCTAGGTGAGTAGCACAAACAAAATAGTGATTTAGATAAAGTGATCACTAAATATAGTTACAAATCACTAAATATTCTGATCATTCTTTGTATATTGTATTTTAGCATCTTCCTGTAACAGTAGGTGTTTCTTTTATTTTCATCGGTTAATAAATTGAAAAAAATATACCATGTATGAGAATTGGCTAAAAACTTTACTTTTCAATATAGATATTATTTTTCAAATTGATACTATTATTATAAACTGAAAGTGAAAGAGATTAGTAAATTAAGAATTACTTAGTTCAAGCGGGCGAAGCAGCGAGCTGGTCGCCAGTTCTCTACAAATATTTCAACAAAACAAGACGAGGTGAGCGATGTTAGCATTAACGTGAAAATCAGGCTAAATTATTTATAAATCCCTGCCCTCTGGGGATTACCCACTAATTCCCGGTACTCTATTCCATTGGGCATGCAGAGCGAATCGCCGTACAGCGGTGAAATAACCGCTCAACTTTTTCCCAACAACACCTCGATAGTCAATTTTATTTTCACGCCTGCACTCTACTGATACGATGAAACTTTCATCACAGGCTTTTACTAGACGTGTATCAAATATAAATTGTTAATGGACGACGGATGGAGTTCTATTTTAGTTCTTCTTCTAGAAAGTTTCATTAATTAACACCCCTTGTATCGCGTTGACTGGTTCTACGTACACAGATCTAAATTCGCTCAAGACGCTCAGGCGGATGCGGGCACAGTGCGAGTGTAATATGTACTCCGCGCGACACATTTCAATTAAGAGGGTCTGGCTCAGGATTCGTTACCGTCTGTCTGCCACCGAAATAACGTTGCTTTTGGGATTATAAATTAACTTGTTTTCTAAAATTATTGCGTATTTTTTATATTTAGATTACTTATTTAAGGTAATCTAAGGGTCATCTTAAACTTTGGAAACCATTTTTATTAGGAAATAAAGTTTTTGATATTGATATTTTTCATATTGAAGTTTTTTCCACATTGAAGAAATATAAATAGTATGTAAGAAACCATAAAAATCCTGCTAGAGTCAACTTTTTATGCGTTATATAAAAGTATATGTAAAACTTTGAAATTTTACATATACTTTTATATAACGCATTAAAAAGATTATAAAATAGCCAAAAATATAACTTTACAAAATTTAATTAAAATCGGATTCTAACCACACTATATATTTTGTACACAAATTTTCGTACACACGAAAATTTAACAAACATGCATATCAAATCCAAAATACAGTAGCTCCATTAAGTAAATACACTTTTTTGCGTCAGGATGAATACCGCACAAAAAAGGATAGGCAGAGGTAACCGAGGTAACCTCATGTTAAGACACTCCGTTTCCAATTTTATGCCAAATTCGGGAGGCTTCGATACCAGAGCGAAAAAATTAAAACATTGAATATTATCTATCTTCGTTCCCCACACGGTAACGGAGTGTCTTAACACTAGGTTCCCTCTGCCTACCCTGCTGTGTGCGGGATATAGCATGAAGCTGAAAAAAAATCTATCTTCGAATGGAAACCAAACCCACAACTAGTCACGGTTACACTCACCCTTTGTACATTTAGGCAACGACTGGCCTCAAGTATACTATATTATACAGTATTACTTGCTAATCATATTAAAAAGAACTAAAATAGAACTCCACCCGTCGTCCATTAACAATTTATATTTGATACATGTCTAGTAACAGCCTGTGATGAAAGTTTCATCGTATCAGTAGAGTGCAGGCGTGAAAATAAAATTGACTATCGAGGTGTTGTTGAGAAAAAGTTGAGCGGTTATTTCACCGCTGTACGGCGATACGGTCTGCATGCCCAATGGAATAGAGTACCGGGAATTAGTGGGTAATCTCCGGAGGGCAGGGATTTATAAATAATTTAACACGATTTTCACGTTAATGCTAACATCGCTCACCTCGTCTTGTTTTGTTGAAATATTTGTAGAGAACTGGCGACCAGCTCGCTGCTTCGCCCGCTTGAACTAAGTAATTCTTAATTTACTAATCTCTTTCACTTTCAGTTTATAATAATAGTATCAATTTGAAAAATAATATCTATATTGAAAAGTAAAGTTTTTAGCCAATTCTCATACATGGTATATTTTTTTCAATTTATTAACCGATGAAAATAAAAGAAACACCTACTGTTACAGGAAGATGCTAAAATACAATATACAAAGAATGATCAGAATATTTAGTGATTTGTAACTATATTTAGTGATCACTTTATCTAAATCACTATTTTGTTTGTGCTACTCACCTAGCCTATTGGTAATTAGCACAAACATAGCTCAAACGCATAATCCATTGTATAAGCGACAGCCACGTTAGGTGCATCGTATGCCGAAAATCATCGATTTACTGCGTCTGTACTGCAATGTACACATTCCGTTTGTTGCCAGATGAAGCGTGTATGGGAATGATTCGTAACATCCCGATATCTGGAGCGGTAGTAGTAGCCATTTCACTGTGAACAATGTGAGTGAACACTAGGAATCGAATCGCTCGAATTTGGAACTTGTGAATGTAAAACATAATAAATATATTCAAGACAAACTATTTTAAAATCTTTATCTTTGAGCTAATATAATTAAGCAAATTACGCATGCTGAAATAACAAAATCATGTAAGAAAATTAAAAAAAGTAGTTAAAAAACGATTGAACATTTTTTTTTCATGTAAAATATATTTTTAGGGTTCTGTACGTTTTAAGAAAACTTTATTTCCATTAAAATATCACTTTGTTGTACGTCCGTCCGTCCGTTTGTCTGTCTGTCAAGAGCCTTTATCACAAGATAATTTAGAAATATCGAGTTGAAATTCAAACTATATACTCTGAGCCCAGTCCCTTAAAAGGGGGACCAAATTTGATATTAAAGCCGCTAGTTCATTTGAGGTATCAGATGCAATGGCTCTGAGTAAGCAAGTTTGAATATTTCCTAATTATAACATTATCATTCAAAGATTTTTTTTGATACGAGAGCACTTTTAAGACAATTTCTTCTTCTGCAAGTCATTTCTGAAATCTTCAATATTTAAAATACTTTCAATACCAGAAGATTTCAAGAGTTTTCAATGCTGAAACATTTTAGAATAAAATGTTATAGTTTTTATTTTAAGAGTCGATGGATTATAGATGGAGTTTTTTTTACTAAAAATACTTTTATACAATTCAATTTTATTTTAAGATTTTTGCACACTCTTTCTAGCTTTCCTAATAGCACAATGTAAAAAAAATCGATGCATTTTTATCATATTATTTAAAAATAATCTCCCAACGTGCCGTTCATCTATCAACACGGTGACAGTTGCGTCATTCAACTGACAGTTCATATTACAGTTTATAGTACAACGTGGACTAAAATGTATAAATATATTTTTTACACCCTTCTTTCAGAGTGGTGACCAATGCCTGCAACTCGCATTCTGATGATGCAATAAGCACTGCATCATCTGCGTACAGCAGGCAATTCACATTCAGGTCACCTACTTTCACTCCCATATCACTTTGTTTCACTCCTTGGAGACAGCTATCCAAATACAAATTGAACAACCAAGCTGACATGGCGCAACCTTGTTTAACACCCGATCGGATGTCAAACCAGGGCGACATGCCAGCTCCTACTCGCACGCAGGCTGAGTGATCTCTGTAAAGAGACTTTACAGCCTGCAGCAAGGGTCCGCTCACATTGTACCGGGGTAGTATCTCCCATAATTTCGCTCTAACAACTCTGTCAAACGCCTTTTCCAAGTCCACAAAAGCACAGAAAACTTTTTGGTTAACGGCCAAAAATTTTTCCGTGATCATGCGGAGGGAAAAGATCTGATCCATACACCCTCTTCCAGGTCTAAAGCCCCCTTGGGCCTCCCACAACAACCTTTCAGATCTCTCCTGCATTCTTCTCGCTAAAACTTTAGCATAAACTTTACTACCTAAGCTAATCAAACTGATAGCCCTATGGCTTGCGCAGTCTATCTGTGAACCTTTGCCTTTATACAAAGGCACGATGACCGCACCTCGCCAATCGTCTGGGACCTCCCCTGATTTCCAGCACAAATTGCACAAAAACCAGAACAAGTCCAAGACGCGTGGCCCACCATATTTGATCATCTCGGCAGTAACTCCATCTGCTCCCGCTGACTTACCACATTTCAGACTTCGTATTGCACTCTCAACTTCTTTTATACTGATTTCGCCATCAGCTACATCAAGACTCAGCGTTTCGCTGCTACTTGAGACTGAGGCGTCATCACATTCATACATCTCCTTGTAAAATTCCGCCCATCGCCCATGTTTAGTAATCACTTTATCTAAATTACTATTTTGTTTGTGCTACTCACCTAGCCTATTGGTAATTAGCACAAACATAGCTCAAACGCATAATCCATTGTATAAGCGACAACCACGTTAGGTGTATCATACGCCGAAAATCATCGATTTACTGCGTCTGTACTGCAATGTACACATTCCGTTTGTTGCCAGATGAAGCATGTATGGGAATGATTCGTAACATCCCGATATCTGGAGCGGTAGCAATAGCCATTTCACCAATGTAAGTAAACACTAGGACTGACAATAACGTTACTAGTTCATACTGCTCGAATTTGGAATTTGTGAATGTAAAAAAAACATAATAAATATATTCAAGACAAGCTCTTTTAAAATTTTTATCTTTGAGCCTAATACAAATAAGCGTAATAAGCATGCTGAAATAACAAAATCATGTCAGAAAATTAAAATAAAGCATGTAAAAAAATTTAAAAAACATTTTTTTTTGTTAAGATTTATTTTTAGGGTTCCGTACCTGTAAAGGAAATCTTATTTCCATTAAAAGATCAGATGCAATGACTCTGGGTAAACAAGCTTGAATTTAAGATAAAGCTTGAGTCTTCCAATTTTTGAAAGGGACCCTCGGTAGGCGAGCCCGACTCGTACTTGTCCGGTTTATGTCATGTAAAAGTATTTACCTTGGGTTGTGTGTTTGTTCTCTTTAATAACCATCACTTAAGAAATATCGTAACGAGGTGCAGTCAACACGTACCTTTGTCCAACCAGCCTTAAATTATAAATATTTCTGCGGTCTGTTCAGGCTAATTTCTACAAGACACACATCTATTTGTATACAAGAGAATAATATGTACAGAAAGTGGGACGCTTCGATGCGAGTTAACAGGGGCAATTTAGAGATGAAAATAAAATTATTAAGAGTATAAACATAATAGTTTTATAATATAAACAACAACTATTCCAGTTAAGTATATAATATTTCATAATTATAACATTATCATTCAAAGATTTATTTGATACGAGGACACTTTCAAGACAATTTCCTCTTCTGCAAGTCATTACTGAAATCTTCAATATTTAATATACTTTCAATTTCAGAAGATATCAAGAGTTTTCAATGCTGAAACATTTTAGCATAAAATGTTAGTTTTTATTTATTTATTATTTTAAGGGCCGATGGAGTTTAATTTGTTTTTTATTTACTAGAAATACTTTTATGCAATTCGATTTTATTTTAAGATTTTAAGCACACTCTTTCTAGCTTTCCAAATAGCACAATGTAAAAAAATCGAATAAAAAAATAAAGCTGTAGATATTTACAACATTTACTATTGCATATTAAGCCATCGACAATGTCGAGAAATGTCAACATTATATTATACATACAGTACCATACAGTTATCTTATAGGTTTCCTTAATAATAATAATTGAATGGTAAAACTAATTTAGTATATAAGCAAAATAATAAAGTTAAAACCCGTCCATAATAAATACTATTATTAAATAATCTCATTTATACATCCAGAAAGAGGCTAAAATAAGCCAAAATTTACATACGAAAACACTATACTAGAAAGTTTCATTAATGAACACCCCTTGTATCGCGTTGACTGGTTCTACGTACACAGATCTAAATTCGCTCAAGACGCTCAGGCGGATGCGGGCACAGTGCGAGTGTAATATGTACTCCGCGCGACACATTTCAATTAAGAGGGTCTGGCTCAGGATTCGTTACCGTCTGTCTGCCACCGAAATAACGTTGCTTTTGGGATTATAAATTAACTTGTTTTCTAAAATTATTGCGTATTTTTTATATTTAGATTACTTATTTAAGGTAATCTAAGGGTCATCTTAAACTTTGGAAACCATTTTTATTAGGAAATAAAGTTTTTGATATTGATATTTTTCATATTGAAGTTTTTTCCACATTGAAGAAATATAAATAGTATGTAAGAAACCATAAAAATCCTGCTAGAGTCAACTTTTTATGCGTTATATAAAAGTATATGTAAAATTTCAAAGTTTCAATGACAATGTCAATGTGGAAAAAACTTCAATATGAAAAATATCAATATCAAAAACTTTATTTCCTAATAAAAATGGTTTCCAAAGTTTAAGATGACCCTTAGATTACCTTAAATAAGTAATCTAAATATAAAAAATACGCAATAATTTTAGAAAACAAGTTAATTTATAATCCCAAAAGCAACGTTATTTCGGTGGCAGACAGACGGTAACGAATCCTGAGCCAGACCCTCTTAATTGAAATGTGTCGCGCGGAGTACATATTACACTCGCACTGTGCCCGCATCCGCCTGAGCGTCTTGAGCGAATTTAGATCTGTGTACGTAGAACCAGTCAACGCGATACAAGGGGTGTTAATTAATGAAACTTTCTAGTATAGTGTTTTCGTATGTAAATTTTGGCTTATTTTAGCCTCTTTCTGGATGTATAAATGAGATTATTTAATAATAGTATTTATTATGGACGGGTTTTAACTTTATTATTTTGCTTATATACTAAATTAGTTTTACCATTCAATTATTATTATTAAGGAAACCTATAAGATAACTGTATGGTACTGTATGTATAATATAATGTTGACATTTCTCGACATTGTCGATGGCTTAATATGCAATAGTAAATGTTGTAAATATCTACAGCTTTATTTTTTTATTCGATTTTTTTACATTGTGCTATTTGGAAAGCTAGAAAGAGTGTGCTTAAAATCTTAAAATAAAATCGAATTGCATAAAAGTATTTCTAGTAAATAAAAAACAAATTAAACTCCATCGGCCCTTAAAATAATAAATAAATAAAAACTAACATTTTATGCTAAAATGTTTCAGCATTGAAAACTCTTGATATCTTCTGAAATTGAAAGTATATTAAATATTGAAGATTTCAGTAATGACTTGCAGAAGAGGAAATTGTCTTGAAAGTGTCCTCGTATCAAATAAATCTTTGAATGATAATGTTATAATTATGAAATATTATATACTTAACTGGAATAGTTGTTGTTTATATTATAAAACTATTATGTTTATACTCTTAATAATTTTATTTTCATCTCTAAATTGCCCCTGTTAACTCGCATCGAAGCGTCCCACTTTCTGTACATATTATTCTCTTGTATACAAATAGATGTGTGTCTTGTAGAAATTAGCCTGAACAGACCGCAGAAATATTTATAATTTAAGGCTGGTTGGACAAAGGTAGGTGTTGACTGCACCTCGTTACGATATTTCTTAAGTGATGGTTATTAAAGAGAACAAACACACAACCCAAGGTAAATACTTTTACATGACATAAACCGGACAAGTACGAGTCGGGCTCGCCTACCGAGGGTCCCTTTCAAAAATTGGAAGACTCAAGCTTTATCTTAAATTCAAGCTTGTTTACCCAGAGTCATTGCATCTGATCTTTTAATGGAAATAAGATTTCCTTTACAGGTACGGAACCCTAAAAATAAATCTTAACAAAAAAAAATGTTTTTTAAATTTTTTTACATGCTTTATTTTAATTTTCTGACATGATTTTGTTATTTCAGCATGCTTATTACGCTTATTTGTATTAGGCTCAAAGATAAAGATTTTAAAAGAGCTTGTCTTGAATATATTTATTATGTTTTTTTTACATTCACAAATTCCAAATTCGAGCAGTATGAACTAGTAACGTTATTGTCAGTCCTAGTGTTTACTTACATTGGTGAAATGGCTATTGCTACCGCTCCAGATATCGGGATGTTACGAATCATTCCCATACATGCTTCATCTGGCAACAAACGGAATGTGTACATTGCAGTACAGACGCAGTAAATCGATGATTTTCGGCGTATGATACACCTAACGTGGTTGTCGCTTATACAATGGATTATGCGTTTGAGCTATGTTTGTGCTAATTACCAATAGGCTAGGTGAGTAGCACAAACAAAATAGTAATTTAGATAAAGTGATTACTAAACATAGTTACAAATCACTAAATATTCTGATCATTCTTTGTATATTGTATTTTAGCATCTTCCTGTAACAGTAGGTGTTTCTTTTATTTTCATCGGTTAATAAATTGAAAAAAATATACGATGTATGAGAATTGGCTAAAAACTTTACTTTTCAATGTAGATATTATTTTTCAAATTGATATTATTATTATAAACTGAAAGTAAAAGAGATTAAGAATTGCTTAGTTCAAGTGGGCGAAGCCGCGAGCGTTTCGTTAGTTCTCTACAAATATTTCAACTAGACAAGACAAGGTGAGCGATGTTAGCATTAACGTGAAAATCAGGCTAAATTATTTATAAATCCCTGCCCTCTGGGGATTACCCACTAATTCCCGGTACTCTATTCCATTGGGCATGCAGAGCGAATCGCCGTACAGCGGTGAAATAACCGCTCAACTTTTTCCCAACAACACCTCGATAGTCAATTTTATTTTCACGCCTGCACTCTACTGATACGATGAAACTTTCATCACAGGCTTTTACTAGACGTGTATCAAATATAAATTGTTAATGGACGACGGGTGGAGTTCTATTTTAGTTCTTTTTAATATCATTAGCAAGTAATACTGTATATGTGGTCCAGAGGCACAAAGTGTGACTGTAAACGTGAGTAGTGGTAGTGAGTTTGATTTCCACTCGAAGAATTGATATATTTAAATATATTAATTTCTACACTCTGGCGTCGTGGCGGTAAATCCGATACTCAACAGGCCTTCAGAATTCGGCGTAAAATGAAGAATAGAGTGTCTTAACCTTAGGTTCCCTCTACCTATGCTGCACTGTGCGGGATATATCGTAACGCCAAGAAAGTTTTTTTTTAAAGAGTCTATTGTACTTTGGGCATATATTCGACTGTAGCGGGATTTTTATATGTTTTTTAAATTATTTTAACTATCTGATATTTTTTCCATGTTAAATAAAACTTGAACAAAAAAATTAAAAACACATATTGATAAGTTTATTTCCTAATAAAAATGGTTTCCAAAGTTTAAGAGAACCCATAGATTACCCTAAATAAGTAATTTAAATATAAAAAATAAGCAATAATTTTAGAAAACAAGTAAATTTATAACTCCAAAAGCAACGTTATTTCGGTAGCAGACAGACGGTAACGAATCCAGAGCCAGTCCCTCTTAATTGAAATGTGTCGCGCTGAGTACATATTACACTCGCACTGTGCCCGCATCCGCCTGAGCGTCTTGAGCGAATTTAGATCTGTGTACATAGAACCAGTCAACGCGATACAAGGGGTGTTAATTAATGAAACTTCCTAGTATAGTGTTTTCGTATGTAAATTTTGGTTTATTTTAGCCTCTTTCTGGATGTATAAATGCGATTATTTAATAATTCTATTTAGTATGTACGGGTTTTAATTTTATTGTTTTGCTTATATACTAAATTAGTTTTATAATTCAATTATTATTATTAAAAAAATGTATAAGAGAACTCAGATCTTGAAAGCTTGTATAATATATATCTAATCCGGCTAATTTTTTTTAAAATTTTATGCTATATCCCGCGTATAGCAGGATAGGCAGAGGGAGCCTAGTGTTAAGACACTCCGTATAAATGTCGGAAAGCCTCGCTTTGCGTTCTTCGCTCTGGTGTCGAGGCAAAGCGCATCGCTGAGTTCTACCACTCAACACGCAATGCCTCCAGAATTCGGCAGAAAGTGGGGAACGTAGTGTTTTAACACGAGGTTACCTCTGTCTACCCTGCTGTGTGCGGGATACATCGTGAAACTGTATATATAAAAATAAATTTTCTGAAATGGAAATCGAACTCACAGCCTATCGCACTTACAGTCTCACTATTATAGTGTCCCTGCGCCATGACTGTTCTCAGTTAATAATATTTAAAAAGCACACTACCACCTTTGCTTTGCATATACGAGTATATATGTTCGCATTAAAAATATGTTGTAACAGCTAAACTAAAAGGACTATGTCGGTTAATAAAACTAATCGCTTTGAAATTTATCAGTTGGCCACCGCGCTGACGCACGAAATCGATTTTGAACCTCACTCAATTTATTTTGGAAGTGTAAACGTTTTTAATGTGTTGACATTTGCCGACATTCTTTAGGGTTTAATAAGCAATAATAAATATGCCACCAAAAATATCGTGTAAAAAACCCGACAAGCGCGAGTCGAGCTCTGCCACCAAGAGTTCCGTACAAAAATTAGAGATCTCGAGCTTTTCTGAAATGAAAGTTAGCTTAGATCTCTATCTATCTATCTCTTTCATTTGATACCTAACGTAGAAATGGATTCAATGTCGAATTTTGCCAACTTTTAATTCTATTATTTTTAAAGATTTAACCACAAATATAGTTTTCATTTTTTTCCTGAACTAGTACTACCAGTAGATGCTAGCTGCCGAACTTCATAATTCTAGGCCAACAGAAAGTACCCTATTCATTTTGATTCCCTGTACAGTGTTGAAATATGCATTTTTTGCGATATAAACGGCCATATCTTTTTTTAAAGTAAATGTAGGAATACAATTTTTTCAGGAAATAAAGGGAGCGTAGATCTGATTGATTATGTGGTTTTAATTTCTACTCGATATCTTCATATGTTCCTGAGATAAACGCTCTTGATAGACGGACAGACTGACAGATAGACAAGCGGACCGACAAAAAAATTAGGGTTCCTTTTTTCCTAAAACCGGAACCCTAAAAACTAGCCGTCTCGTTAAAGCTGTTTGTTTCTTTATAAAACGTAATGGAATTTCATCAAAATCATCTTAAAAATAATAAACAAAAAAGTTAAAAACAAAGGAACTAGCATTAATAAAATACATTATTTGCATTTTTTTATCAGTTATATCATATTTTTTATCTTTGTTTTTTTACTATTAAGGTTGAAATTTCACAGAAAAAAACTAAAATTTTTAATAAGCACCTGGTGTAAAGGCACTCCGTTCCCATTAAGACATTTCCGTTTCCCATTTTCCTCTGAATGTTAATTTGCACAATATATTTTTATTTGTAAGTAACAAAATAAACCAACAATAAATCTCGTGGGAACGATATGGTTTCTGGAAAAAGTCACATTTTTATATGCATTTTTAGATATATGTTGCAAATCACACAAATTGAACCATATATAAATTGCATCTGTTATAAATATTGCTTTAAGTTATTGGCACAGATTTTTATTTCTTTTGGATAATAATTGAAATATATAATAGTTTCTACTTACACGTTTTTTGTGTTTTGACGAAACTATATCGTATTTAGTTATAATTTATTATACAACAAATCCAACTAGGAGAATCATGTTTAATTAAAATTGTCTCTTATACATGCATTCAACTAGGAGAGGATGTTGATTTTATGTTGAAAAAAAATTCAAAAGGCAATTTTTGAAAGTATATTGCTGAGACGGTATGTTAAAATAATGAAGTTTGTATGAACGTTTTTGTTTCTTTGATAGCTTAAAACTTTGTGCAAATATTAATAACCCACGCAAGTGACGTCGTTAGTGGAAAGTTACCAGGCAAGCAAGCTGCTATTACGACAAAGTTATTATGAAATTAAAATAGTTAAAAATAGTATATACTGCTACATCTCTATCATCTATTTTAGACAAAATATTAAAAAAAACATTTTTTACTGTATTACTACTAGTTACTTATTTTCTTATTTATTTACTTATTTTAGAGGCCCGTCGCGGCGTAGCGGCACAAGGTGTGACAAAAAAATGCAAAATCGACTGGTTGTGGGTTCGATCCCCACTCGAGGAGATGAAATATTTACTTAAATTTATATTTCCATTTCTTCGCTCTGGTCTCGAGGTTAAGCGCGGCGTTGAGTTCTGCCCCTCAACACGCAATGCCTCCAGAATTCGGCAGAAACTGGGGAACGGAGTGTCTTAACACTAAGAAGCTAATTGAAGCTAATTTTTATTTACTTATTTTCAAAAAATAAAAGGCTTCGGCTTTATAGTCAACTTTATAAGTAATATATGAAAATTAATTTAAATTTCCAGCAATACCGTTGAAAAGAAAATTATATGTATGAGAGCTACTTACATTTACGAGAATTCTTAAAAGACCTAATTATTTCTATTTACAAAGCGTCTTTTGGGTTATTTTCTATGAATGTAATATTTACTTCAACTATAATTTCAACTGAATCTCAAAATGTAATTTTATATGTCAGCTTGCCTTTTTCTGTGGCTTCTCTGGCGTTTACAAAATGAAACAACCAAAAAAGAGGAATTCGAACCAGTAACCCCTAATATTAGTGCATTAAATAATGAAGAATCATACTTATTTATAATGTTTAAAAAGGTTTTAAAACAATTTTGTTTAAAAATAATGAAGAATCTTTATAAAATTTATAATAGTATAGATGACTAATCACTGTCAATGAAACATATTACATTATAATTATATGTTTTGCTTTTATTATCTCAATATTTGCATACAATTCCTTGAGGGCCACCAATTTTTTGTTCTTGTAGCATAGTAAATCAGCTTCACGCTGTATCCCGCACACAGCAGGGTAGGCAGAGGGAACCTAGTGTTAAGACACTCCGTTCCCCACTTTCTGCCGAATTCTGGAGGCATTGCGTGTTGAGTGGCAGAACTCAACGCCGCATTTTGCCTCGACACCAGAGCGAAGAAATAGAAATATAAATTTAATTAAATATTTTGTCTCCTCGAGTGGGGATCGAACCCATAACCAGTCGGTTTTACAGTCACACTCTGTCCCGCTGCGCCACGAATGGCCTCAATTAATTTCAATTTATTTTTTCTTATATATATTCATTATAGTCTATTTTTTTTCTAATGAATTAAATAAGTTTACCATGTTTTTTCATTTGAGTTTATAGACATTTATTCTCAATAAGACCTAAGCCAAGTGGCTTATTTGAGAACATTATTTTAAATACAATAGTTAAGTTGTCGTTGTCAATTGTTACACTACATTTAATTTAATTTAATTTTTTGGTGAAGTTATTATTTTAGTATTTTTTACACGAAATCAAAGCACTGAGGCAAGAAAGCGCCGATAAAGTAAAATATTAAAAGTAATTCTACGTCTTTAACTTTTATAGAAAATAAGCTCTAACCGCTGGAAAGATTAGAAGGCAACTGAAGCCAAAAGAAAATACTGAAATATTTATTTTTACGTTACTAAATGTAACTATAAAATCTTTATTTTATTTATAATTAAAGCTTCACAATTACGCTGTATTTTCTTCAATATATTTCATTAATATAAATATGTATTTAAAATTGACATTATTAAACTGCTACCATTTCGTTTCTTTATAAAAGAAAACAACAAATAACAATTAAATTCACAACCATTATAGAAAGTATCTGCAGACGTAGAACGAAACGGCCCGAAGCATTTATTTCGATTGTTAGCGATCTCTCCTAAAACGGCGAGCCGATGTCAATGTGCCATAGGAGCGTACGCGCGAATCCCCGAACACCAATGAAATATCAGCTCGACTGTTCCCAAACAACGGCAGATAGCCGTATTTTTGAAAGCCCTCAGAGCGCTACAATTTTATTTTTACGCCTGCAGCACGCTGATAGGATGAAAGTTTCAGCGGATGCTTTCACCAGACGCGGCTCAAACGTAAATTGTGGCCGGACGCGGTGGTGGCCAGACTGAATTCTTTATTAATATGCATTAAAATGTGAAAGTGGATGCAATATGCAAATTTGAATTAGTGTTGTATGGAACTAGTCTAGTTAAAATGTTCTGTTCTTCGTGGTTTTAATAATATATTTATATTCAAAATTTATATAGGTAATGTGATTATGTAGAGAGTGTTCTGGTGCTTCTACGACGTAGTATGTAGTCTGTATACTAATGAGATAAAACATCAATTGCTTTGACTTTTAAATTGTATATCATGGTGACATACGTACTGGAATATTCAAAAATACAAGATTTATATATTAAAAAATAAACTTGTGTAAAATATAAACTTGAAATAGACTATTCAGTAATGTACTACGGTGATTAAGTAACTAGAGAGTAAATTTGGGAGTTTCTGTTAGAAACAATCGTTAAACTTGTCGGCAGAATTAATTGCAGGTACAATATTATAAACCGCGCTCTTTCGAATTAATTTATTCCCAAATCCTAGAGACCTTTTAACAGCCTTTAACTTTGTTATCATGATGAATAATAATTTAACCAAAAAGGAATATAAACAGTAATAAATTATTTTAACATCTTCGAAAACAACTCATTTAATATTCATGAATTTGAAATTAATAATGTACTGACAGTATTTTTTTGTTAATTTTTTTATAGTTAAAATAATGAAATATAGCGGTATTTTATATATATTGATATTATGTAGTGACTTAACTTAACTTAACTTAGCTTCACGCTGTATCCCGCACACAGCAGGGTAGGCAGAGGGAACCTAGTGTTAAGACACTCCGTTCCCCACTTTCTGCCGAATTCTGGAGGCATTGCGTGTTGAGTGGCAGAACTCAACGCCGCGCTTAACCTCGACACCAGAGCGAAGAAATGGAAATATAAATTTAAGTAAATATTTCATCTCCTCGAGTGGGGATCGAACCCACAACCAGTCGGTTTTGCAGTCACACCTCGTGCCGCTGCGCTACGACTGGCCTCAACTCTATGTAGTGACCTATATATAATTATAATAAAATACATGATTTATGGATACATATCATAAGTGATACAATATGATATTTGTAATATATAAATATTAATAATAGCATAATATTATTAATATAATATTGTAGTATAGTAAATTAGAAAAGTAAAAAGAATAATAATATATGTATATGCAAAACGCCGCGGTTATTGCAACGAACAACCGCGACGAAGCAACGAAATAAGTTGAATTTATCTGCAACTAGCTCCACCGAGGCTTGCAAATCCCTAGCCAAATTTAAGAGGAAGCGTGAATTGGCAAACTTTAATTGAAATAAAGTTAATTTCAATTTCGACTCGTATTTAACTGATTAAGTAATTTATTTGATGCAGCTTCAGCTTATTGGAAGGAGGCAGCCGGTAACACATAGCTCTGCAAAGCATTTAGCACGAATTCGATCGTACTAATACCACCTAATACCGCCTGACCGGTGCCGGTGGCGCACAAACGCGGGTTGCGTTGTAAAATGCCTTATGCAAATCGCTTGTGATTGATGATAATCCCAGCACATCTGCACTGGGAAACAATACACTTTCAACGCTAGCTGTTGCAATTTAATGGGGATTCCCCCAGTGGAACAACTTCTATCGTATTTTTACAAATGCTCGCTCGTATATTATTATTAAACTACTTTTGGTTTAGTGTATTTACAGTTTTCCTTTATTGCGGTTAAATATAAATATTTATAAATTTAATATTTAAAGTAAATGTCTATTATTATTGAAAGGCATTATAAAGAAATATTAATATTCAAATTTGTAAGAAAGTTCTATATAAATATTTTTCTTTCTCTTATTGTGAATTCTTTTACAAAAACGCCTTTTGTGAATGTTACTATTGGAATTTTATTTTTAAACCTGGCTAATTCTTTTATTTCCCTGTACGTACTGCTCTATATATGTATATATGGCAGTTAGAGCGCGGAGAACCGGAAGCTAGCCGCATTTTGTTATTGTCCCATATGGCGGAACATAGAGACAAGCAAAACGAACACGCTTTATAGTATATAATTCCCCCTGCCTATTAACTTACTATACCATCCCAAGGCATGATGCCAAAGCTTTACAAACTGCATTTTTTTCGACTTTGCTTAGTTGAAGTTCAATTACATCACAAAATAGATTTTTACTTGTTTTAATATATTTAAAGTGTTATTCCACACTTAGAAAAGAAGAATACTTTTTTAAAAAGACGTATAAAAATTTATATTGTTATAGATTTGCTAGAACAAAAAAATAGAATTTCAAATAACAAATTGCAAAATTGCAAATTTAAATATTTTTGTAAACTACTTAGATATTTGTTTCCTTTCAAACTTTTACTTCAGACCGCTATAGAAACGATGGGTGAATCATTTTATACAGAGTGATTTTTTTCAAATTGAAATAGCTTGCACGCTCAATTTGTAATTATAATAAAACATAATATATTTTGATATTTTATTTTCTATAGTTATTAATGAATGCAATAACTTATGAAAATATAAGTTAAGTTTATCTTAATAGTACAGGCGTTGAGTTAAGTCACTCAACATGCAATGCCTTAAAAATTCGGCGGAAAGTAGGTAACAGTCATCTTAAAATTAGGTTCCCTCTTCCCACCTGCTATATACAGGATATAGTATAAAGCTGAAAGAAAAAGTATCGTGTACACTTATACAAATCAGACTTCCAAACTGTTGCATTACACGTCGAATTCCAATAAAGTCATGTATTACAAAACTTTTTATTCGTGCACACGAACTCACCTCATAGCAATATACAGGAATATAATTCGAAAAATATTAAAAATATTGTCACATACTCAGTCATGTAAAATGAAAAATATTTATTTATGTTGTTCTTCGTAAAAATACCACGTTGGTAAAAGATTTACGTGGCTACGTGATTTTAGTAAACCACAATAAAATATTAAAAGCAGCATTCTAAATAAATGGCCGTCAGTGTGTAGCGCGGTCGGGCGGAAAGGCGGAAGGTACGCCTTCGGAAACAGGATGGTGTAAGATAAAGAGAACATTTCCTATGGAACATCTTGGGAGAGATTTAGCAAAATTTCGACGACCTCGTTCCTTTAACGCGCCGCCGGGTAAATACAATTCGTTGTTTTTCATATAATTTTTTAACTTTTTTGTCGAATTTTTTTTTGAGGCCGAGGGATTGTAAAACCGACTGGTTGTGGATTTGATCCGCACTCGAAGGAGATGAAATATTTACTTAAATTTATATTTCCATTTCTTCGCTCTGGTGTCGAGGTTAAGCGCGGCGTTGAATTCTGCCACTCAACACGCAATGCCTCGAGAATTCGGCAGAAAGTGGAGAACGGAGTGTCTTAACACTGGGTTCCCTCTGCCTACCTTGCTGTGTGCTGGATACAGCATGAAGTAATTTTTTTTTGTTTTAATTTTGTCAGCCGCCGTAGGTACCTATCGTTAGTTAGTGTAATTGTGCGAAATGCTCGTTAAATCTGAATTAATCTAATCTAGCAAGCCCACAGCTGGCGTTGCTGCGCTCCAGCTGCTAGGATAACGTTAAACTTCATTAAGTATTATATCTTTGTACTCGTAGATATGGCAAGTGAAATTTATGTAAATATATTTTTTTACATTGATTGGCCTTTGTTTTATTTTAGTAAATATATAATCTCACAAAAGATGAAAAAAAAAGTTTTTTCTCTCACATGAACATGTAAAGTACCATATATACATGTATTCTAGTGGCTTACGCGTAGCTTAGCCCACTAAAATATACGAATATACATTTGATAATATTCAAAGGTATTGTATTGAGGGATTATTGATTATTTTAGTATACCAATACTGTTGTTATACACATCATAAACAGTAATTTTAATAAATAGTTGGTGATTTTTATTTATTTCTTTTACCAAAAATTGTCGTATTTAATACAAACATGTATTTATTTTATATCTACTTAGGTAGGCACGGTTATTCTGAAATCACAGACAGTTAGTTAAATACATTTCTTAATTGAACCAAGTCACGCACACATCATAATCACAAACACTACTATTTGTTTACTTCATAATACAAACACAAACACACACACATTATATCATGTTGTTCATATTAACATACCCTAATATAGCCCACTCAATACAAATCCCTACAATCCCTTAAGACCGCGCACACGAGGTTTATTAGCGGCGCCATTGGCTTACTTGTCTGTATATCATTGGGTAGCTAGGCTCTAATCATATTAGATGGCCTAATAGTCCAAGGATTACTCCAAGTGCTTAATTAAATCGATGTAAACTTATCATAATAGTTTGTGGGTTTATTATCACTAGTATATATTATAATATAGGGATGGCGGCGCAGGGGCACAAGCGTGTGACTGTAACGCGGCAGTTGTGGGTTCGATGTCCACTCGTGGGAGTTATTATTATTTATTTCCTAGTAGTCCTAACGCTAGGTTCCCTCTGTCTACGATGCGGCATAAAGCATGAAGCTGACAAAGAAGGACATATAATGAATTACTTTGATGAATGTTTACAATACAGATACAAAGAACTTTTGCTACAAAATTGAAAATCAGGAAAGTATTAGCCGAGTACTTATAACTCTGGAGACGTTGCGTGTTGAGTGGCGGAACTCAACGCCGCTCTTTGTCTCGACATTAGAGCGAAGTAACGAAAATATTAGGTAAGTATTTAATTTCCTCGAGTGGGAATCGAACTCACAACATGTCGCCTTTACAGTCACAAACTTGTGGTCCTGTGCTGCGACTGCTAATTACTCAAGCGTACAAATTCGATTCAATGGTGCGGAAATAATTTTAGCTTTATACCAGAAATAAAATGTAACATACATTTTATTCCAATTAATGATAGCGGTAATACAAATAATATAACATTTTTAAATACATATTGTTAATATTTTTGTTAATTGACATCTTAATATAATTTATTCGATTTTTTTCAGTTTCATGCTGTATCCCGCATATAGCAGTGTAGGCGGAGTGAATCTATTGTTAAAACACTCCGTTCTCCACATTTTCCGGAATTTTCGAGGCATTGCCTGTTGAGTGGCGGAAAACAACGCCGCGCTTTTGCCTTAGTATCAGAGTGAACAAATGTAAAATAGTAATCTATTACCCCGAGTGGAAATCGAACCCACAGCCGCCACGTTACAGTCACACGCCTGTGCCTCTGCGCCACGAGGCCTCAGTTTAGTGAGGTAATATTTTTATATTGATTATTATGAGAAAAATGTTCCGAATATAGACTCTAATTAAGGAAAATTGTTAACTAAAATTTATATTTTTAAACAACAAAAAGAAATTGAACAAGAAAAATTCTAACGTTGGTATTTTCTTTACAAATTCGAAACAATATAGAGCTATATCTTTACATTTTCTTCGAATGGCCGGTGGTATTTACTGAAAAACTTGAGCTTTTACGTCACGATGAACAAAAGCGGCCGTAATAAGTCTGCAGAACTCCGCGAAACAACTGAAACTACCCCAAACAAAAAATGAAAAAGTCTATTGATGTCCAAATAAAATATAGTTGTAAAGGAAACGTTATTGATATTGTGTTGTAAAAGCTATTAAGTACTTAAAAAATCTTTTAGTTCCAATTTACAAAGCAATTTTGACTAATAGTAAATATATATAAAAGTATAAAAAAATATTTATTTTATTAGAGTTAACTCTACACTGTTTTATTGTATGTCATAATTGTCGGCACGTTTCAGTGAAGTTGTGTTTAAGGGTCCAGGAGATAAGATAAGGCGGCCTCTAGTAAGATATCTCCTCTAACTATTTACAAGTCACTTTGCAACTTACTAGCAATATATAATACCAAAAATATCTGTTTTGTATAACTAAATCAATTGGTGGTAAATGCAATTGCATTAATTAATTGTAATGCTTGCATATTCTGAGAAGAAATAATTAAAAAATATTTATCAGTTTATATTACATTATGGCCATTTTGCAGCCTTTAGTCTTCGCCTGATCAGAATTAAGAGAATGTTAAATTAAATATACTTAATATTTAATTACATATATTTTATAAATAATACATTTTAACATCAATAAATTACGAAAGTTATTAGCAATTATAATAGTATTTATATTCCTAAAATTATAAAGAATTTTTCCGCTTCATAAAAATGATAAAACCATAAAGTCAACGACTATTTTTAATGTATATTAATTTTGTTACGATTATATTAAAAAAGCTGTAGAAAGGTCTTTTACCGGAAGCCAGCGACATCAGTATTCCACGTAGTACTCGACTCGGGGAAACAAATTCCCAAAATTGAATTTTATAAAACGAGCAGTATACGAGATAGATAGAAGTTTAAACTTGAAAAGACATTTTTATCCAATGATTTAATTTTAAAGATTTTAATAGGATTATATGCATTGAAAATTTCTTGTTTTTATAAAAAAAATATTTATAAGCTTGTGTTTTGTTTGCGATTTTTTGTTGTTTCCGATTTTATAATTCTGTCAAGTTTTATTAAATGTTTGTAGTTTGATATTTTTTGGCCCAACTTAATAGCATCTAGGTGTTATACAAACTTTATAACAAATAGAAATTACAATAAAATATGAATTCCTAATGTTTTGCTTTGTATAGACTTACTGATTAGTAATTTAAAAGGTCAGTTTAAAGTATGCTATATTTAAAATTTTCGCACGAAGTTTCATCGTAACGGTAATTCATATTTTTTTAAATGTCCTATAATATAATAAATAGATCTGGATTTTATGGCAGAATAATAAACAATAATGATAAATAAGATAAGCACATAGGTTATAAATATAAAAATGTCAATACCAAATGATTATTACAAAATTAAAGCGAATGGTAAAAATATCAAATGAATAGTTGAAGGTAGAGATTTGTGACCTAAAAACAGTATCTCTGAAATATACTGACGTCAATAAAGTTCAGCTAGACGTTTCATATCTTTCGAATGCAAAGATTTGCTAACTTGCGGTTCTTGGTTTGTGATATTGGCGTTTGGATTGAACTCCGCCTATGTAAGTCGTTTTTTAAACATTTTGTACGAATTCATTGAAGTGAATTGGAATATTGTAAGTATATACACAAAGGTTTTTCAATTTATACTGCAAAATGCTAAATTATATAGTAACTACATTTTTGTCTGTGTCGAGTTTTTCTGTTTGTCCGGAATAATCTTTTTAATAGGACTTTCACTGAAAGATATAGGGAGTCGAGCAAAATATTGTCTAATTTCTTTTCTGAAATTCCCGCAAAATCGAAATTTCCTCTGAGAAAACGTGCGCACCTACCGCCTATCTATATAGATATAAATTAATTTAACATTTTTCTATTTTTCTTTAAATACACTTAAATAAATAATCATATGGTTTAAACAGGCGCAGCTGCCCGGTGGCCGATAGTCTTAAATATAATAAATCTAAAATAATTAATATAAATAATTAATATAAAATCTCTGAATACTTACAGGATGAAGATATCAATTAAACATATAGATTATAATTGTTTAAATTTCTTCTACAAAATAAAAGATGAAATATAAAAATTACACAAATATGTTTAAAATTTATTCGAGATATGTTCATTTTGCACCTGCAGACTAGGTTTGGTACTGGCTGTATCACAGACGGCTCGTTCTCTGAGATTCAATTTTAAAAATTTGTTCCTCTCACTGAGACGTACTCTGAATACAAATAGCGCTGAGATATTACTAGTGTTGGCCACATTTTTAAACTGAATTTGCTTTGTTCAATGTTGTATATTATTTCCCGGGTCAAAATGTCGTTATTCAGCTTTATTGTATAGAGCTTGTTCAGAAAACTTTCAAATATATTTTGTATGTAAATAACGTAAAGTGGGTAGCGGAAACTTTATGTTATTTTATATTGTAAGCGTTACATTAAATATTGATACAAGATGTGCACACTTAACTAAGCTTTCGTATGTAACATACAAGAATCCTTACCATCTGAAAATATCCAAATGGTAAGGTTTTTTTAAATAGATTTATTAATAATTTGGGATTAATTGCAATGGTTTAAGCTATATGGAAAATATTTTTCTATTTAAAAATTTATTTATTATTTGGTAGAAAAAAATATAATCCTACATCCATATTATATAGAAATATGATGTTAACGTATATATAAGCATTTCTAGGAAAGTTATAAATATATGTATGTATTTGTATTTAATTTAATTATTCATTCATAAAAACATATACTTAAAATATGACAAAAAAATATTGTTTATGTCATTATTTGCTGCGAATAAATGTACACTCAACCATAATAAAATCACCCGTATATCTCTCTCTAAGTCTTGTATCAGTGAAATGATGAAAAGTAAATGTGTTGTCAAGAAAACGTGACGTACACCCTTATCGCTTGCAAATATTTGCGCTTGTGAGCGAGCGGGTGTGAGCCGAACGCAGCAGAACGTGAGGTATTGAAATTATTATTTCTTACAATTATTCTTCATACTTACTTGTCAAAGGATAGTTAAAAGTGAACTATTAGAATTTATTTATTCCACTGGGATTCGTAGGACGATAAACTTGCAGTTGGCGGCTATGTGTGTGGTCTTACTAAAAATATATTATAGAATTGTATTATATAAATGTATAAAAATATATTGAAGTTTTGTAATTATGTAATTTTTGTTTCAGCTTCACGCTGTATCTCATTTATCTACTATCGTATATTATACACATATTACATGTATATAAAAATGTTTAAAACAAAGTTTAATTAAAAAAAACAGATACTTGCAGATTCATGCAATGGGATCTTAGGCCATTATAATTGAGTCGTATTTAAATATATGAAAATGAACGAAGAAACCTTACATATTAAGCTATTGCTAAGTATATCTATCTACACTCAGCAAAGCTACTAATATTTGATATTCAAGAAAATATGCATTAAAGACATATATATTAGTTTTCTCTACAATTTTATTTTCTAGCTTTATGCTAATATAATAAATTCAATTCGTTTCATTTCTATATATTCCTTCGAAAAACCCAGCGGTAAATACGAATATCAGTTATAGTTTATCAGGCATTTCATTTGGACGAATAATATATATAGAGTGCGGTCCGCGTACACGCTGCTAACGGAAATTGAACGCGAACTCCTATCTGGTACTATCGGGTATGGACAGCGCATGACAGGGTGGCTATGTACATTGTAGGTTGACTGACACTCTATCTGCCTATCAGTTGCGAGCACAAAGACATCCATCTCGCGCTGCAACAACTTCCGCTGACGGGTTTCAATTACGTTCAAAGTTTATCGCTGCGCTACATTCGTTTTGATTTCGGTGATAGAGTTATAGAGACAGATGTGTGGGTGGGATGGATTGATTTGGAGGTGAAATTTATTTGTGTTGTTCAAATGAAAGGGGATCGTCGGTTTTGTATTTTTATCAGCACAAAACTATATCTTCTCAATAGGCCAGTCGTGGCGCAGCGGCACGAGGTGTGACTGTAAAACCGACTGGTTGTGGGTTCGATCCTCACTCGAGGAGATGAAATATTTACTTTTATATTTCTATTTCTATTTCTTCGCTCTGGTGTCGAGGTTAAGCGCGGCGTTGAGTTCAGCCACTCAACACGCAATGCCTCCAGAATTCCTCAGAAAGTGGGGAACGAAGTGTATTAATACTAGGTTCCCTCTGCCTATTCTGCTGTGTGTAGGATACAGCATGAAACTGAGTTATATTTTGTATATTATCTATTGTAAATTTTTAAGCAAAGGAAATTTTCGAACCTAGTATTAAGGCACTTCGTTCCAATTAAGACCCTTTTGTTCCCCATTTGCGCTGAATTCTGGAGCAGTTGTATTGTAATCTCCAAAACTAATTTAGTCTAAATTTTACACATGACATAACATAATTTAGTTAAAATTTACCTTACCTACATCATTTTTATTAGGAGACAAATAAAAGAATAGTTTTTATGGAACAAATCTTTTCTCTTATACGAATGATGTAGAAGTTTCCTATATAAACAAAAGTTACGACGGAAGCCACGTATCAGAGTAAGGAAAGATTCCCTAACTATCAACAACTTTCAATAATCCCACTAACTTCATTGTAACGAACGTTATTTTGGGCAGTTAACTAGCCTTTCCTGTCGTCGCCATAAAGCCATGGTATCAAGAGGAAAATAAATTTTGTACTAAATTCTTTAATTTGTAGCTTTTATTGTTATTTTAGAACTAAGTCTAATGTTGTTATAACGTTTATTTGTGGCTAAAATGTAACAAAGACTTTATTTTTTATAGCTTCACGCTGTATTCCGTAATAGGATAAAGGGACCCTGGGGACCTAGTGTTAAGACACTCTGTTTACCCACTAAGTTGCTCCCCACTATCAGCCGAATTCTTGAGGTATTGCGTATTGAGCAATGGAACTCAACGCCGTGCTCTACCTTATTACCAGAGCGAGGAAATGAAAATATTCTGTTTAATTCCCCTAATGGGAAAAGAACCGTCGTGTTTAGAGCTTATGCTCCTACGATGGCCTTAAAACACTTAGAAAATTCTAATATCATCATGATTTTTATCAATTAAATACAGGTTGAAGTGAATAAGTGACTATATAATATTCATAAATATAAACGGCTTCTTTACACATTTGTAATATAACTTTTCTCGATATTTTTTAACCGAACATCAATTAGAAAATTTTAATTTTAATTTTGTTAGTTTTATGTTATACTCTGTGGTGTTTGATTGAACTTTGAAGTCAAATGTTAAAGTAATTAATTAAGTTAGCACCTCTTTGATGCCAAAATAGGTTGGCCGTAAATGTTGCTAAAAAATTTAGGGGATGATTAGTGATGGTCTGTGTAGCTTTGTGTGATTTGTATTTGTATAATAAACAGTTGATGGAATATACATTATATACACTGGCTTACATTCGTTGTAAGGTGAGGCCAGTCGTAGACTAGAGTAAACGTTACAGGTTGTGGGTTCAATTTTCACTTGAGGAAATCTCAAGGTCCACGACTCAACACGCAATGCTTTCATATTTCAACGGAAACTGGGAAGCGGACTGTCTTACCACTAGGCTGCATCTGTCTAACCTGTGTATTTGATATCTCAAACACCTTTGAAAATATTATTTAATAAATAATGCCTTGGCTCGTGATGTGTCTAGTGGTTAGAATCGTTTATAGTTGTGATCGTGAAGAACCCAAAATCTTTCAGAGATTCAGAGGTAACAGTGTTAAGAATTTTATTTATGCCATTAGAAGGTATCGCTTGAATAAAATATTTGCCATCAGAAGTTTATCCAAATAACTGAAACACGACAATAAAACATTGTCATAACTCGAAGCTCTTCCGAGGAAAAGCCAAGAGTGCGTCCTACAACGACCAGACCGCTGCTTTATCAGTCATCGTTGAACCCTCCGAGACGTTTATGTGTAATCTTTCTTAAGGTACTTGTAACGCTTGTTTTTATTAAGATTGTATTAGAATGGTGATTCGTGATGTAGATTGATTTGTAAGTTCAATATAAGTCGTTGGAACGAACACACTACCGCAAGGCGGCCGATATGTTAAATAAACGCACGGCACACACCCCACAGTCGTGTCTCGAACCGTAGGCGGACACTACTACATACACCAGAGTTCCAGGACATAAAATAGCACCACACACCCGTATGAAACGAGCAAACCCTACTACATACACCGGTCTGGGACATAAAATAGCACACACCTTCTAATCGTATACCAAGTCATAGAAGTGGTATATAATATATCAATGACCAACGCCATATAATACATAGACATACATAGCATACGTACCGTGAGCGTACTGCGAGACGGCGTCAGCCACGATGTAATTAATGTTAATGTCGCTATAACAGTTCGCATAGGCCACTTCAAGCAGCATTTAATATTATAATATTGGTGAAAGATAACTTTGAACCATAATATGTGTTGCTCCTACACATAAATTGCATTTATAACAAAATCGATCCTAAAAGATCGTGCCATTATAGGCTTCGAATTATTATATTATATTTATAATATATTTGGTACGAGTCTTTATGTGCATCATATATATTAGTACCGTAGTACTTGACTGTTTGACGCGACCATTGGCTTCCGAGTTCTGCACCCACTATATATACGAAACGACGCACTATGGGAAATCTAGGTCTGTATCCGTCGCGACGGTTGCGACACTCAGGACGACAATACATGAACTTATCTCGATTAATATGGTATTAAAAATATATAGATTGTACTATTCATTATTAACTATGTTATTTATGTGTATTGCCATGCATATTTTATTTTATTTTATTTATTAATTTATTTTTAATATTTCATACCCCAGGTACATACTGTTCCACCTGCTACATGTGGGATAATATATGAAAGTGAAAAGAAGGGCAAGATTTTGTATATTTTTAAGGTTAAATAATTGCAATAAATATAATTTTATTTTACTGACTTATAATAGTATTTTTTAAGTAAAAGTAGATTTTTGTCCATTTACACCGATTTACTTACTTATGTTTACCACAATGTAAAAATTACAACATATTAAAATTACGTCACATTAATAAAATGTTTGATTTCATCATTGAGCATACCTTAATCTTCGTTATTGTGAGAATATATAATACCTGATATAATCACGAAGAAGAAACCAAATTTCAGATATAGAGAGAGACTAGGGTTTCATTTTATTAAATTCGCTCATAGTATTATACTATCTATACTTATAATAAAATTGTAACGGATCGGTATCTTTACTCGGAAGATATATGACAAAAAATGTTATTGGGGGCCTTTATTAATATAACAGAACCCAAAACATTGATTTATAATTTTTTTTGTCTGTTTGTTTATGCGTTTCTCACTCGGGTAAATGAATTATAATTTATTTATATTTTTATTTCTATGCTTTACTTTTTTTTGCTAAATTTGGATTCAGGTTCAGTTTGGTGGAACTTAGAGACATACTTATAGTAAAAATATTATAGTATTATTATTTATTAATATTTTCATTTCTTCCTTCTGGTAACAAGGTAAAGCGCGGCGTTGAGTTCCAACATTCAACACGCAAAGCCTAGAAAAATTAACGGAAAGTGGGGACACCAGATTCTCACTGCCGACCCCGCGATGTTCGGGTTAGGCCTGCAAAATCAATAAGGTTCGTGAAAATAAACAAAAATATAGAAGAGGAAAAATAAATTGAAATGATTTGAATTGATTGAAAACGTCTTTTGTTATTTGTATAGATCTTATCCTTTTTGCGAGGTTAACTTCGAACAAACACAGATGCATTTCGGCTAATCAGGGTAATGAAGCTGTTGCTATAAACATAATTTTCAGTAAAATTTTATCGTGCGAACTTCTTTCGTAATTTTATTTTAATATTAATAATCGATTGTGCTTTGGTGTTGAAAATGCTATAAAATTATGAAAATTATGATATATAATTTATTATAGGTTTTAATTTAATGTTTTTCTTTGAAAAAGTGTATACAGAGTGGAAGTGTCAGCACCACTTTAAATGAAACCATAGTTATTACTTCTCCATAAAAGCGTAATAAATTAATATAATAAATAAAAAAAATATTCCCAAAAATGAAAAAGTGATTTTTTAAAACAAAATAAATAATAAAATTATCGTTTTAAAATATAACGCCATTTGTCAAGAACGACGCACGCACACATAAACCTATCAAAGGGAAACCGCCGCATTCCGAAATCGAGTCGTAGATATTGGCAGCAAAGTCCAAAGTTGTTTAACCTTTAGAAATATTTTTGTAGTAGTTTGCGTTTACTTTATTCGCATCTTTGCGTAACTGCGTCACACGAAATGCAGATATAGATAAACATCGTGAAATAAAAAAAAAATCGTACTTTTAAACTGTGGAGGTATCTTGATTAATTTCTTTAGGTATGGGTTTAAAATATTTTACCCTATATGCTGTTTTAGTAAAAGGAGCGCTGCCTCTTCCACTCTGTATAATTACTAATAAATTAATGTTTGTTTAACATGAAGATATTTTTAATGTTCAATAAACAAAAGTTTATAACTAAGAAGAAAGAATAAATTATGTAAAAATTGAACCTTCATATATAACGCTAAATATAAGGGTTCTCTAAGTTGTATAATGTTTGTTGATTAAAGAATTAAATACTGGCCACACACTTAAATTAGAATTTGTAGAATAGTAGCACAGTGCAATACGAAATTAAGGCAAGTTCATAATGAATATTTATAGCTTTAATATCCTTCGACTGGATAGTGGAGCTAGTCGATTAACAATTCCAGTTGTATGCAGAAACGGCTATTTTTATTGTGGGTGTTCGTTTTAGTTTTTAAATAAATTTTACTTTTTCATATAAGCGTTCGGAAAATAAACGATAGCGCTTATTTTTTTTTATTTTCAACACATTTTTAGAGCAAGTAAGCTTTTCGGTCTAGCTGTAACTAAAAAAAATAATCTCAACTAAATATTATAATTTAAAAAACTTCATTTTAATTCGTTAAAATGTGCATTTCATGAGGAGCCTCTTTAGTCTACACTTAGTCGCAATCTCAGGTACTACTCAGATCTCCTCTCCCTAAAATAGACAAAGAACCCATAAAATGCTGAAGTTTCTTCTTATCTCTCTTTGGTACCTTCAGCTGGTCTGACTCTGAAACACCTTTTTAGTAAAACCAAGCAACCTAGCATTTGGGCTCGTTAGACATACTCTATTTGTTTCCCCTGCAAAAAAGAAAATTTTATTATTTTAAGTTTTTTTTTTTTTAATTTAATTTTAATTCTGTAATTACAGTATGTATGTTTACGCTTCCCAATGCATATTTTCGCTAGTAAACTATGTCATAAGATGTTACTGTTTGGGGTCTGACGACTGGCCTGACTGTCAACGCGACAGGCTGTGGGTTCGTAAAGATGAAATAAAATATTTTCATTTCTACACTCTGATATCGAGGTGGTGCTCGGCGTTCAGTTCCGCCACTCAACATGCAATGCCTGCAGACTTTGGTGGGAAAATGGAAACGGAGTGCCTTAACATTAAACTCTCTCTGTCTACCCTGCTACATGCAGGATACAGCGTGAACTGAAAAAAAAAATTAAACGTTAATATTACGTTTAAGATTAAGCCAGGACACAATATGAAAGAAGTGCATAAGATATTCGTTTCTTCAACAATATATCCAAGCCTCGTGTACATAGCAGTATATTCTAGAGTGCGGTGCAATATGTTTGTTTGTTCCGGACCGTATCTTCCTTTTTATAAGATGTCCCTGCGAGTCAAGAGTTACGAGTCGATTCACCCTATAAAGTTTACAACTCCTTGAAAGCTAATACTTTGGTCTTAAGCTGAGCGCCCACAATAAGTGTCCTCGGAGATTCAATATAGGTAGTATTAGATAAAAATATATTATACTTATATATATTTTGAAGCTATCATGGCGCAGAGACATAAGGAAATTATGAATTATTTATTAATATTTTAATTTCTTTGCCCTGGAACCAAGGCAAAATCCCGGCGTTTAAGTCCGCAACTCAACACGCAATGCCTTGTAAAATTTGGTCGAAAGTGAGGAACGGAATGTCTTAACACTAAATGATTCTACATCATGAGAGTGAGAAATAAAAAACAAAATGCATTTATATACTTACTACGTACTAGGTAAAGTACTCGTCAGAGTCCAATACTATCAAGAAAATGAAGAGGGACGATAAATTAGCCTTCCATAGGGGCGTCGCAACTACTTACTTACGAGCTTTTAATGAAGCTAGTGTTCATGGGAAAAAATAAAGTAGTAACCGTATTATATATGTATATATTTTTACTTATTATGCCAATATATGGAATATTATATATTTGTTTTCAGCTTTACTGAACATCCTGCATGCTAACACACTCTGTAACGCACTTAGCGCCGAATTCTGGAGACATTATGTGTTGAGTGGCGGAACTCAACGCTGCGCCTCGACACCAGAGCGAAGAAATGAAAATATTAAATATTTAATTAGAGGCCAGTTGTGGCGCAGTTCTGGTTGTGGGTTCACTACCCACTCAAGGAATTGAAATATTTATTTATATTTATATTTTTATTGTGCGGGATACAGAGTAAAGTTGATTGTTATTAGATTTTTATTTAATTACGTTGAGTGGGAATCGAACCCACAACCTGTCACACTTTGTAAGTTACAGGCTTCTGCTTGTGTTGAGTCGCATTTAAATGTAAAAAAAATAATGGAAATTACATGGAAAAGTCGTACTAATATTTGATATTCAAGAAAATATACATTCTACAAAATTCTAAGATATTCCTACAACTTAGAAAACTTTACGACATATTAGTTTTCTCTTATACAATTTTCAAGCTCTATGCTAATAATTTCAATTCGTTTCGTTTCTCTATATATTACGGTATAGAGCAAATTGCTATCTAAGCACATAAAATAGACCAGCTTTGCTTCGAAAAATCCAGCGCTCGACACCAGAGCGTAGAAATGAAAATATTAAATATATTGTTTCCTCAAGTGGGAATTGAACTCATAATCTGTCGCGTTACAAAACACCACCGACCAACACTAATGATTAATTTTTTTTTAATTTTCTGAATATAAAGATATAAATAAGATAAACAGAATGGTGAACACTAAACTAAAAAATATTTCCTGATGAAACTTACCATAATATATTTTTTGCCGCCATTTTATTAAAAGATAGCGAATTGAGGTTTATATAGTGTGACGCGAGTGAATGGTGCGAGTGCTTTATTAGGGCGTTGATAACCATTTATATTTCGAACTTTACAATTTTGTGAACCCCATATAATCGATACGATAGTTCTATATTATACTATTTTGAAAATAAAATTATCCATTTTTTTAATCACGTTCATTATTAAATATCCTACTTTCTGCCGAATTTTACATTGTAAAATGAAATTCTATTGTAAAATTAAATAAAAGTCTCGTGTTAATTCTTTAGTCCTAGACGAACGAGGTGTTTTTAAAGTGTTACAATAGATTTTTTATTGCTAGTTTAATATAAACAGTCATAACTTATTTTTAACATTTTTAAAGTGTAGTAAAGTAAAGTCAATCCACACTTAGGAAAGAAAAATACTTATTGGAGTTCTGACTACTGAGCCATACGTTAAGCATGGTCTGGTCTCCGGAAGACGCGGGTTCGAGTCCCGCTACGTTAAAAATTTTATAAGTTTTATAAATAAGTAATCATAACTTAATCTCTAATAACTTACTTGTATATATTTAAGCTAAATACTACAAGTTATGGTAACGTAACTTACATTTTAAAAATATAAACATGATTTGTGCTTCTAAAAGCTTTTAAGCTCAAGCCCTTTATATTATAGAACTAAACCAGCTCTCAAGATTATGCGTCATACGCATAGGTGAGTAGAGTTTAGTGTCGCTAAAGACATACTTATGTTTATTATAAACTATCCCGTTCCTTCTTTTATAGCTAAACTGAGTGAAATTATGCCTATTTCTTTTTCTCTATGTCGTTTTATATAAACTACGGATTTTTAAATATTTTTTTTTCTTGTTTCTAAAATTGAACTATCAATAAATAAAAATAAATATCAAATTCACGCTTTTTACCCTGTAGCATAATGGGCAGAGAGAACCTAATATTAAGGCAATCAGTTATCCAATTTTTAGCCATTCTGAAAAATTGCATGTTGAATATACATTTTTTTAAGCTGAAAAGCTTAACACTGTATTTCGCACATAGCAGAGTAAGCAGAAGTAGCCTAAGAACTTAATGCTAGGAAACCTATTAAACCTAGAAGTCTAATCTACGCCTGCGAGGCGTAGACTCTACTGAATATCGTTGGTCCCTTTCTAACAGTTTCGCCAACTCAGTGGCCGACGGGAGCTCGCGGATGGTGCTTGTATTGTACTATTAGAGGTAAGTACCGCTATTTTTGTTTTATCGAAGTATAGCACGCCTGCGAGACGTATGTTTAGGCTTTGTATAACTTTTAACTAAGTGTGTGTGATTTTATCTTTCTTTGTTTTTCGTATATTTTATGTTTATTTTCGCCGTAGTTTCAGGTAATATATGTCAAGGTCTAAAAGATTACACGAAGACAATAATATTGTAATTTTAAACTAGAAAGATATAATCATTCTTTGGACAATTCAGATTCCGAAGTTGAGGATAACCAGATTATCGACGACGTTTAAACCAAAGAGGAAAATAATTGTGTGATTGAAAAGGTTTCGTCTGTATAAGAATCTTGTCCCTCTGACATTGACACGGGGCTTTTTGCAAAAGCTGAACACGAGGCTCCTGCTTACCCTGCTACACGGGATACAGCGTGAAGCTGAAAAAAATAAACAATGTTTAATATAAGACAAATGCAATGTTTAATATAAGGCCACTCATGGTATGTATGTATATTACCATAATTTAGGCCCCCATCAATCCATCTCAAGTTAAGTGCGCTTCAAATGGCCGTTAGTCATAAGTACGTTTTATCTTCTGATATTGACACTAATATTCTACTCTGCATATAACGTGTTGCACACGTAACTAACATGTATAGCTACTATATTAATATTTTTTTAATATAAAATCAACTTCACACTGTGTGCCGCACACAGCAGGGTAAGCAGAGGGAACCTAGTGTTAAGACACTCCCTTCTCCATTTTCCGCCAAACTATGGAGGTATTGCGTGTCGTGAAACTCAACGCCGCGCTTTGGCTCGACAATAGAGCGATGAAATGTATTTTACATTATATATGTTAAATTAATATTTGATTTCCTCGAGTGTGGATCGAACCCACAAACAGTTGCGTGTACAGTCACACACTTGTGACTCTGAGCCACGACTAGCCTCGTAATATGATTCTTTGTTTAAGTTATTCAATATATTATTAATATTATCAATATGACATGTGATCTTTGGGCTGTTACACTGAGGCGACATGGTATTACTATTACAATTAATTCTAATATTCTATTGTAATATACGTAATGTATGATGTAAGAATAGAAAATATAAGATTATGGATTAACATAAGTTGTGTTTGTAATCATATATTTTCTTCTTTAGATTCAGATGACATTCTAGTCATTTTAGTGAAGATATAATTTTTTAAATTACATGTTTACTTAAAAAAATCATAATTTTGATGCCGCTGATGCCGCTTAAGCTTATGAAATTCGTAGTAAGAACTTAAATAATATTTTTTAACACTTGATTAAAAGAACGCAACGGAGTATAATTTGGGAAGTTCTATAATATCATACTATTTTAAGTTTACAAAAACACCAAAATCTACCAAAGATCAGCAAATATCGAGCACAATGTGCACATGTGAGTTAGACGTACAGCAATATAACGTGATTTTCTAAATCGGACAGCTCTTCTCTGAGTGCTCTCTGGCGCGTTGGTAAAAGGTATTACATTCTGACCCTGCCCCTTGAAAACGTGATGCTGATATGTTTGGTACGAACATGTGAGATAGATGGCTATCCTCGCCAAGCTTGGAAGTCGTTGATGTCCAAAGTTACGTAGCATTGACTATTTTAAAAGTTAATCTTTAAAATATATATGTATATTCAAATATTTCAACAGCAAAAATTTTTTTTTCAGCTTTACGCTGTATTCTGCATGTAGCAGCAGGGTAGGCAGAGGGCGCCTAGTGTTAAGACACTCCACTTCCCACTTTCCGCCGAATTCTAAAAGCATTGCATGTTGAGTGGTGGACCTTAACGCCGCGATTTACTTCCTAGGGAGTGAAGCCTTATAACCTGTCGCGTTTCAGAGTCACACGCTTGTGCCTCTGCGACATGAATGGCATCATGGTTATCATAATATGGACGTAATTCGAGCTAAAGCAAATGAAGCTGCAGGGACAAGCTAGTATATAATAAAGTATGAAATATCTATTTATAAATATTTTTTTAGAGAAAATTACGTATCTGCCATTCGACTTTGCATCTTTATTTTGCTTTGGATATCATAAATATTAAGGATGTATGGTCAGCTAAAAGCGAGCTTTACATTTTCATAGAAATAATATTTTCTTTGAAGTATTGGATACAATTGCCATCGTCGATATACTACAAGTATTGACTATTAATGGCCAGTACATCGTTGTTATTTATATTATACTTTTTGGTTTTTAGCTTCACACTACTTATCACGCATATAGCAGGGTAGGCAGAGGGAATCTAGGGCTTTCTAGGAATTATCTACGTATTTTCGAGGTATTGCGTGTTGAGTGGCGGAACTCAAATCCGCCTTGTTACCAAAGCGGTGATAGAAAAAAATTAATAACAATTTATTTCCCCGTGTTAATTAATAATAATTCATTTCCCCGAATGGGAATCAAACCCACAACCGTCGCGTTCACAGTCAAACTCTTGACCCTTGGTACTTTAGAAAAGTTTTAATAAGAATTTACAAACCATTTTAATAAGAATTTACAAAAATTATTTACATATTGGGCTGTTTTAAAAGATTTTTTATAAATTTAAAAAGAAGAAGACGAAGATAAAAAAATATTTTAAATATTGCAATTGATTATAAAAATAACACTTTAGATTATATAACATTAGCTCTTGGCATAGTAATAAAATGAGTAAGTATTCACATTAAACAGGCATTTAACATATTCACTAAGTTCTTTAAAGTGGAATAGTTTAACGACTTTTTATTTCACAAAGCATTCGTAGAATATTTTTTCTTTGCTATTAACTCTGTAACATCAAAAATGGGTTAATGGAGGGCAAAATGACGTCATTCATCTTAGTTGGATTCCTCTTAACTCTTACGCGCCGCTCCCTACTACCTAATTTCCTTCATTATTGTTTTTTTCATTTCGCACAGGAAACAAGGATGGTGTAGTGATTTACTATGTTATAACGACTACGCTTGCCTTTTATTTATATTTTCTTTGTATTTCTTTAGTTTTGGTTGAGGGTTGGGGTGCTTTTTTTATTTCTTTTAAGGTTTCACACATTGGATTGGATAGAGAAATTTAAAACTGGATGTGTTCTATTTCGAATACTCTTTTTTAGCTTCGTGTTAAATCTCGCAAATAGCAGGAGAGGCAGAGGGAACTTGGGAACTAAGTGCCCCAAATACTTATCCATTTCCCGCTAATTTCTGGAGGTATTGCGATGAATTCAACGTCGCGCTTTGCCTCGACACCAGAGCGAAGAAATGGAAATATAAATTTAAGTAAATATTTCATCTCCTCGAGTGGGGATCGAACGCACAACCAGTCGGTTTTACAGTCACACCTCGTGCCGCTGCGCCACGACTGGCTTCAATTTACTATTAATAACGAAATAAAGAGTTCTCTCTTAACCATTAGAATGAATTTAAATTTTAGCTTTGTTTTAATTGTTTATTTTTGCATACAAAATCAATACTTGAAGAATATTCAAAAAAACTTAATAGAAAGTATTTTATATTATCTTAATAATAGCTTAATTATTTTTAATGAAATTATACTTAAATAATTAGTTACAGGAGAGCATCCTTAGCCTGATTTGAATTGTAATTGATTTGAATTGATTTGAATTGAAATGTAATTTGAATTTGAAAAGTAATCTTATACTATAAGATTTTGTAATTAAATATCAAAATTATTCATTTAATTTGTTAAGAGTAGATGTTCAAATTGTTTCAATAAATTTTAATTTAGTTGTAATTTGAACGCAGTACATGCTAAGTATACTGGATAAAATTTACATTAGCTTTTTACTGTTCGCCACTGGTTTCTTTGTCGCTTTTGCTTTGTGAGATATATATAAAGACTTATTATTATTATTATTAATTATGTACATAAATGTGAAATGGGTGCCAAGTTAAATATTTAATAATGCGTTGTTGTAATTAATAAATATTTTTATTATTTTATCTCCAAATTCCAATAAGCTAATACTATAGAACGATACGAACCGAAGAAACCTCACCAGTATTACAAAAGATTGCATCTAGAATTTGTCGCCATAGTTCATGTCTCGCAATATTGAACTGCCAAGTACCGATTCACAATATCTACTTATTATATCCCTTTTTATTCTTGTCTTTAGATCGGAACATTTATTACTGTCTTATTGCTTGTGGAGTGCTTGGGGCTGAGAGAGTGTCAACAACGGGTTATTATGTTGAAGCTGGCGAAATTTAACAAGAAAAGAAACGTTGTGGTGCCAACATTTAGACAAATGCTAACGTTTGTTCTTGTGGAAATGGAATCTGTTAAAATAATTGTAGTAACATTTAAGCGTCTGAGACTTTGTGTAAAAATATTTGTTTTATAATATTATTTTTGACATTATAGCGAAATTGTAATGAGTCTTTCGGTGTACCATGGCTGTGAGTTCAAAGCCTACTCTGTGAACATTTGGTGCTAAATATAGAATTATATGTATAAAAAAGAAATTTGTGTGAAAATTAGTCGCTTTAGCTCCAAGGCCAGAAACATTAACATCTACATGTATATACCTTCATAAAATGTATGCTATTTAGTAAGAGTAGCAGTGTATATTTATAACTGGCCCAAACGCGGCTTCGCCCGCTTCAACTTATGCAATAGTAGTTAAACAAGTTATAATTATTTATTTGAACACTGGCAAGTAAATTTGCTTTAAAGTTAATGTTTTAAATATTTAAGTACTTAGTATATTTATTCTGATGTTCCTTTGTTTCGTTCGACGTCCTGGAATTTCAGTCAGATGCAGTGGAACTTAAATTTTTGGATGATCAAAAGAAAGTACTCAAAAAGCCGAAAAATATTTTCTAATATGTTACATTCATCTTGGTTAAGTGCGACTGTAAAACCGACTGGTTGTGGGTTCAATCCCCACTCGAGCAGATGAAATATTTACTTAAATTTATAATTCTATTTCTTCGCTCTGGTGTCGAAGCAAAGCGCGGCGTTGAGTTCTGCCACTTAACACGCAATGCCTCCAGAATTCGGCAGGTTCCACATCAGATTTTAGTTTTTTTATGACAACAAAAAGACCTCATGATATTGATCAACGTTTTCTAAGGCGTTATATTAATATCTCGTATAGAAAAGATGGCTGCTAGGGTTCCAGGTTAGATGTTAAACGTTTGAAGTAGATTACAGCATTTATTGCCGAAGACTAGCAGATATGACGTATAAAATTCCCTTTTACTACCTCTAATGCTTTTTGTTGTATTTACGGCTTATATTGTATTTTAAATTTCAAATGAATCGTTTAATTATTTAAATACCTTGAATTCGACTCTTAATTGGTCATACAGATTATCCTTGGTCTCATTAAGATTAAATATACCTTTTAATAACCGTCGTACATTAATAAAATCTTCTTAAAACAGAATGAATAATGAATGGTTGGTCAAATTATTATTTTCGTTTCAAGGATATATTCGTTAACCATTGGGGGGAAATATTTAAATGAGGAATAGAGTGTTTTATTATTACAGGTTACCAGGTTCCCTCTGCCTATCTTGGTGTGTGTGGGATACAGTGTGAACTTAGAAAATATAGTTATATAAATAACGAGGACTAAATAAAGGAGAACACCTTAATCTTTATTCTCTTTCTTTTGGTATCAAGATATTTACTTTTTTAAATTATTTTTATACCGTTAAGCTGTACCCCGTATGTAGCAGGGTAGAGAGAGAGATTCTAGTGGCTAGTCACATTCCGTTTCCTAATATCCGCCGATTTTTGTAAACATTGCGTGTTGAGTGGCTGAACTCAACGTCGCGGTTTATCTTGATATTAGAGCAAGGATATTAAAATATGAAATCATTTATTTCTCCAGTGGAAACCGAACCATAAACTATCGTATCTAAAGTCACTTGCTGTGCCACTGTGTCACGACGGCCTTAAATAAAAAATAATGAGCAGATAGGTATTTAGTAGTATTCGCTTTATAATGAAAAAGCAAATATCTATTATAAAGATGTGTGTAGGTATTTCAAATGAACTAAAATGTAAAAAGGCACAGATAAAACACATAAATAACACAATAAAACACAAATAATCGGGCAAAAAAGGTGTTTTTTCACAGATACAAAGTGTTGGGAGGCAAATAAGAATTCTTGATGTAACAACATAATGTGTATAAAGGTACTTTTGGAAGGGATTTATGGAGAAGGCCTCGGTTGGTTTATGACGACAATACCGCCGCCGAGTGCCGCGAGCGCCACCTCATTTCCTCACTGAAAGTTATAAAAACATATTGAAAATGAGATTCCCGTAGAGGATGTCCCAGCGAGTATTATCTTGTTTGTGATTTGCCTGTTTTTATGCATGCATGAGAAAAATAATTGTGTTTTAGACGTCTTTGACTAAAAGGTGATTTTTACTAATTATTATTTTATTTGTCAATTTGGCTTATGAGCTAAGATACTATTTTGGTAAAAAAGAAACTTGCTCTATTACTTTTTTTCAGCTTCACGATATATCTCGCGTTTGCAGACTAGACAAAGAGAACCTAGTGTTAAGACACTCCGTTCCCCACTTTTTTTGAGGCATTGCTTGTGTAATGGCGGAATTCACAACCCGCTTTGCCTTGGTACCATTGCGAAGAAGTGAAAATATGAATAAATAATAATTGATTCCCCGAAAGGGAATCGAACAGACAATCGTTAAGTTTATAGTTACACATTTATACCCCTGTGCTTGTGCCAACATCCTCTGACCATAATAACCATACATTATTAGAAAAATTGCTCCACTTTTATATACATATATGGGTCACATTTATATTATGTACTGGTAAAAACCTTTTTTCGGTGTTTGAACAACCTAAACATGTAACTGTACACGTATATTCGCAGTTACAAAGAGAATCACTTCAATGATGGCATCGTTGAGACCCTATTTTCTTTCAGGTCGCTTTGTTTTCAGCTTATACCTACGGCTTTTGTCTAAATCACTTTGTTGCCAGTTTGTCGAAGATAAAAGAAAAAAATAATTAGTTTTACGAACCTTTGTATATTTATATGCGTTTTTTATATAATTTTCTTTTATAAAGATTTTTTTTCGATTTTTTTCACATACAACGATATTTTTTATTTAGTTTGTATTTTTACTGAATAACGTTACATAAATGCGACCACAGTTTTCATTAAAATTTTAAATGTCTGATCAAAACGCAGCATTGTTTTCAATTTGCACAATTCTATTTGTGTATAGAACAATCAGAAATTATTAACGAAATGTAATTTACACATTTATCAAATAATCATAAAAACTTAAAAGAGAAAAGTCAATCATTGTTCCATATATTTTTTTTATCAGCTTCACGCTGTATCCCGCATACAGCAGGGTAGGCAGAGGGAACCTAGTGTTAAGACACTCCGTTCCCCACTTTCTGCCGAATTCTGGAGGCATTGCGTGTTGAGTGGAAGAACTCAACGCTGCGCTTTGCCTTGACACCAGAGTGAAGAAATGGAAATATAAATTTAAATAAATATTTTATCTCCCCGATTGCGGATCCAACCCACAACCAATCGGTTGTACAGTAACACTTTGTGCCACTGCGTCACGACTGGCCTCTGTTCCATATAATTCTGTAAAATATAATTTGTACCATAAAAAATATGCAGCGGTTAAAATTAAATTGTACATCGAAATAAAATATTTTTATTATACTACAAATAATAATACATATACGAAAAGTTGTAGAACAAGAGAATGTTTGGCTTAAGGGTAATCAAAATATACCTACAATTTTATTGAAAGAGGTTAAAATTCGAAACTACTAAACTGAAATTATTTGATTTTCGTTGTTGTATTCATTTATATTCAATATACGATCGACATGACTGTTAAATGAACCATAATGGCCGGTGGTTCTTTTTCAACAAGCACGATATGCTTTTAAAATAACTTTTTAATTAGAACTATTCGAAAGGGTAATTTTGTATATTCTGTATTAATTCTATTTTAAAATCAATACTAGTATGTCGAGGTTCTATTGGTTTCATATTAATTGGTTGACCGTATTGAAATATTTCTCTAATGATGACAGTTCTATATGACTATTTTTTACTTCTTGTTGTGTTTATTATACGATACCTTTACGCGGAGTTTCAAGGTATGTTTATATATATAATTTTTTCAATTATATAATCTTTGATATATAGATATAAAATTTTGTGGTGAATTTAAATCATATAAATCACGATCATTTAATTTAAAATTAAAATTTGCGTAGTAAAAACATTGAATTTATTTTAGTATTATTTTGACATCTCTAACATTTTTTTTTTGATATATTATTTTTTTGCTCTTTTCTAGTATCTTTTTGTAATTGATTCTTAAGTCTGTTTTAGAGAGAGCACAAGGTCAAATTCTTTTCCAAGCAAGGACTATGCAATAATAGTTCTACATATATGTTCTTAGACAACGATTCACCATTTACAAATAATAAATATACAACTCTATAAGTATTACCGTCAAGGGTCAGTCGTTAATGTCGTCGCATCTAAGTTATTATATTTCATTTATGATCACACATTATCGCTCAAAGTGCTATTAAGCCCTGAGGGGTAATTCTGGGAATAAATAAATCCACTAAAACTTGAAATGATGGACTCCCCTAGCTTTACCCTGCGGCGCTCACTGTGTGTAAATTAGAAAATTTATCTAGTGACAACAAATTGTTTACTAATTCTATTTACTCTGACAATGTTTTAATTGGCTAGTCATGGTGCAAGAGCACCTGTGTGATCGGTTGTGGGTTCGATCCCTACTCGAGGAAATGAAATATTTAATATTTGCATTTCTACGCTATCGCCACTCAACACGCCTTCTGAATCCGCCGGAAAGTGGGCATCGGAGTGTCTTAACTCTAACTTATCTCCAAATACTCTGCTACATGCGAGATACAGCGTGAGGCTGAAGAAGTCTTAAAACAGAATTCGACAGAAAATGGGGAACGGAGTAACACTAGGTTGCCTCTGCCTACCCTGCTATGTGCGGGATACAGCGTGAAGCTGATTTATATAATTAAGTTATAATTATTAATACTGCGAGGACTTTCTCGTAATTGTTCGGTCAATTAGCAGATGAAATAATAAGAATACTCGTATTTATAAGGGCAATAGTCAAATTGTTAAGAGTTTGTTAATGTTATTAAAGATTTGAACTTAGGAAAATTTTCATTTATATATTTGCAAGAAATATAAAGTCAGTATCAAAGAGAGTTGCCGCCTTACACAGTATAAGGAAATGTATGTACCGTTTAACAATGAAATTATACTAGAATAAATGTTATATTTACTTGACTTGCTATTAAGTAAATATAATATTTTTTCTTAAACTTGAGAAGTTTCCTTGGAAATGCTCGTTCAAATCCCGCTACGTTCAAAGTATTTTTCTTTCTCAAGTGGAATAACACTTTAAAAAAAAGATAAAATATATATTCAAGTGATTGGTTGGCTTGTAGCTGTATGAGGTGATCTGTAAATTTTGTTGTAATATGATTACACTTAGAAGTTTTACTTAGTTGTCCTGTTGATGCACAACAAACGGATTTCCTTGCATACTGCTTTGGAGATTTGTGTTATATGTGTAATATTTATTCGAAGAAGAAAAAGAAGTGAAATATTTAAGATTTTCGTTTCTCCGCTCTGGTGTCTAGGTTAATTCAACTCAGCATTCAACATGCATTGCTTCTAAAATTCGGCGGATCGGAACAGGAAGAGAGGAACGGAAGTGTCTTAAGAGGAACGGAGTGTCTTAACGCTAGCTTTCCCAGAAAAAAAAGATAATAAAAAATGGGCTAATAAAAAAAATATCACACATCCTCTCCATAAATAACTATATAATGTAGTATAGTAATGTAATTTCGACATTATACCTTAGTAAAAGGGAGTTAAAAGATTTTCCTTCACGTAATATTATCATAATGATAATAATTATATTGGAACTTTGAGGGATTCAAAACTCCACCGAAGTACTATTTGCTTATTATTTATTAAGAAATATGTATATTGAGGATCACGAGAACTGACAACTGTAGAATTTCTCCCCTACCTAAATGTGCCATAGCCCTTAGGCGTTTATGCGAGCTGTCAAGGGACACTCTGTACAATAAAATAGAATAACAAGATTGTTATTTATTCATAAAAAAGAGACAGTGGTGCTTCAAAGTCGAAGCGACAGTTTAGTCAAACTTGGTTATAAATAAATTACACATCACAAGTAAGTAATATGCATATTATTTGATTTATTTGATTTTATTGAGTTGTTTATTAATACAAGTATTTATAATGAAAAATATTACAAAGTTGCCATATATAAAAATAAAATGGTATTAAAGTTGCAGTCTCACTTTGAATAAATAGGCAGGAATTAGTAGGTGTCTCTAATAAACTAAAAAAAAGCTTCATCCTGTATCCCAAAAACACCAGGGTAGGCAGAGAGAATCTAGTGTTAAGACACTCCGTTCCCCAGTTTCCACTGAATTCTGGAGGAATTGCGTGTTGAGTGGAGGAACTCAACGCCGCGGTTTGCCTAGACACCAGAGCGTGAATGAAAATATAAATGTAAATAAATATTTCACTGCCTCGAGTCGAGATCGAACCCACAACCAGTCGCGTTTGCAGTCATACTATATGCCACTGCGCCACGACTGGCCTCAATTAAGTAACGTAATGTATAAATATATAAATGTGTCTGAAATAATATAAGTGCGTTTTGAAAAAATATATATATATTCAGGTCGTTAAATATAATCTCATTTTATTGCCCCAGCAGAACAAATCGCTTTATGTTAGAATTTAAATGTTAGTATTTCACAGGGGTCTAACGTCCCGCGTGTAATAAGATGATCTTTTTATTACTTTGAACCCATCTAATAAGCGAACACTGGTTGTTTACGCGCAAGCAATTCACACCTATATTCGCGGGAACCGGCAGTAAAACAACAACAATAATTATTTAGATTTTACGATTTCATTAAAATAAGATTTATGCTAAGAACAATTATACACAGTACATACAGTTTAGTAGGTCACGCAATGAAGATATACACAGAATGGCAAGTCTTCTTCTTCTTCCTGGCATTAATACCAGCATTTGCCAGGGTGGTTCCTGCTCAACCTACTCCACTTTGCACCGTCTTTAGCGTCCTCGGTAGTTAGATCATGACAGAATGGCAAGTACTAGAGACGATATCAAAGTGAGAATGAAGAAGAACGTGCTCAGATGGTTGGGGCAGGACTGGAGGTGGAGTGTTTCATTGTTGCAGGGGGACATCTCGATAAGCCTTCGACCAGAGAGTATCGACAATACTAGAGATGAGAATCACGTTTAAAGCAAGAGAACACTCCAGAAGGGAATGAAGAGGTTGTTATAGTGGATATATAAATCAAAAAAGTATGTATGCAGAGACTATAGTGTTTGGTATGCCTTTATCTATTTCTACACCGCTAGGAATGAAATAAGTTTTTTAATAAATTAAATATTCTTTATTTTTGCAAAAAAAAATATTATGGTTAGAGTAGGCAATTATAATAAACTTTTTTCCAGTGACAATAATATTATAAGACGAGTAAATTGTATAGAAAGATCATAGTGATACATAGTTTAATTAATTAAAAATATATGCAGTTCTATTTTTTGTGTTAGACACTTTCCGTCTTCGCTGGATACAATGGCTGTTATTCTTTCGTAACGAATTTGTCACCCTTTTCCTGTTCTGAGGGGTGAAATAATGCATTTGGCTTCACCATTTGTCAGATGTTTAATATAATATGGAAATGAAAAGATATATTTTTTAACGAATCTAGTAAAAAATCACTTGCGTTGGAAATATGCAACGGTGCTTTAACTTATCGGATCGGGAAAACGAAAACAATTTAAAAATTAATCATATCTTGAAATAGATATCGAACTTACAACCATCTCATGTGCAGTAAAGCACTATTATTTAGAAGTGTACCTAACTAAAGTTAACTTTTCATATATATATATATTGAGCTAAATGTTAAAACCGACTGGTTGTGGGTTCGATCCCCACTCCAGGAGATGAAATATTTACTTAAATTTATATTTCCATTTCTTCGCTCTGGTGTCGAGGTCAAGCGCGGCGTTGAGTTCTGCCACTTAAAACGCAATGCCTCCAGAATTCGGCAGAAAGTGGGGAACGGAGTGTCTTAACACTAGGTTCCCTCTGCCTACCCTGCTGTGTGCGGGATACAGCGTGAAGCTAATTTATTTATTTATTTTATTTTAAATGTTAAAAACATTCAACAAATAACAACGTACAAAATGAAAACAAATAACGTTTGCGATCAAAACCATTGAAATCTATATTTATTAGTTACTTTATTATACCGATACTAGCAAATGTCATGTTTTGAAATGGATGTGAACATTTACTTTTAATTTAATTGACAAATTTAATTGAAATTAAGATTTAAAAGCAATTTGAGGCTATCGTGGCGCAGGGACACAAGCATGTGACTGTAAATACGATGGTTCTGGGTTTGTTTGCCCGAATTAAATATTTAATATTTTAATTTTTTCGCTTTTTTTATGGAAAAGGACAAGGCAAACGAGCGTGCGGGTCATCTGATGGTAAGTGATTACCCCCGCTCACGTCCCCGTGCAACACCAGAGGTGCTACAGGTGCGTTGCCGGCCTGTAAGGTGGGTTGGGCGCCGGAACCCGGCGTTACCTGATGCGAAACGCAGTGGCATAAAGCCGCTACTTAACGCCGGTTTTAAATGCCGGGGGTGGTAATGATCCGGTCGAATCTGCCCATGCGTGTTGCCATTACTGGCGACGTGACTCTACCATACGTTTTTTACTCGCCTCTTACGACACCACCAGTACCAGGATGATCCTATTCTAGGCTGGGATCACACGGCATAACAGTAACGCTCTCGTGTCAAACGCTGAATAAAAGGAGAATGGAAGTATCTTAATGGTAAACGGAGTGTCTCAACACTAGGATAGATTCCCAGATTTCCTCTGGCCATCATTAAATGTGCGGAATACAGAGTGAAGCTATAATATAAAAAATCAATTAAATACATATTTGAATTATTTTGAAATATTTAGTTGTTTTGCTTTCTACTTATTTTAAAATACTTTAAAATGTTTTCATTTTAAATATCAAAAACTTTTAATTAACGAGTTGGGTCATTGTTTAAAATAATACCAAAAAAAGGAAAATTGCATTTTAAAAGAAATTTTAAAACTTTCTCACATAAAACTATATACATTAAAAAATACGAAAACATAATATTTTAATATTATATTCATAGTATTTGTATATCATTGGATACAAAGTTAATCTGATCAAATCAATATAGGAGTAATTTGCGAGAGTTTACGGTCCATTTGAACAAAGAACACAATACCGTCAAGTCCTCACAGCCTTTATTTCAAGACCCTTTAGAACCATACTTGAGAGTCTGAGCTTCGCCTTTGGGGCTCCGCTTCCGCCCCTCCGAGGAATACCCGAGATAAGAGGAACGCTTTGGCGCCATTCATGTTTATAGCAGGGCAAATGGCTCTAGAATACGACGCACTTATTATAAACAAGTACACACAATATATTTAAAACGGCTTGACTGAACCCTTGGTGCATTATAGTAATAATACTGAGTTCTTAAGTAAATTAAAAATAGGGAATAGAATTGATAGGGTGTTCAAATTGTATTAATTTAGTTAAATTTTATCGATGTATTTATTTCATAATATGAAGGATATGATTACAATTGGTTCGATAAAATTAGCATTTATTTTTTTTACTCTTTGTCTATAAGAATAATTATTATTTAGTTTGCGAGATTTTCTTCTTTTTTATGTATGTTTAGAATATAAGTAAGTAGAGGTCAGTCGTGGCGCAGTGGAGGTTGAGGAAATGAAATATTTATTTACATTTGTATTTTCATTTGTTCGCTCTAGTGACGAAGCAAAGCGCGGCGCTGAGTTCCGCCACTCAACACACAATAACTCCTTACTCCATAACTCAGAGGAAAGGGAAAAGCCTGGTGTTGATTTCCGCCGCTCAATACTCAATGCCTCGAAAAATTGGATGGAGAGTGGGGTACGGACTGTATACGCTAAGTCCCCTTTACCTACCCTGCTATATGCGAGACACAATGTAAAATTGATTAAAAAAAATTGAAATTGTATTTTTTTTATTATATTGTACAATTATATTATATATACTGTATAATGACTAAAATTAAATACTCTTAAAACAAGAGAAATCTGATTCCAACCAATTAAGTACAACCAAATTTGCCAATTGAATTTCTGCTCATTTCATGTAATTGAAAACATTGAACAAATTTATAATTATATTTTTGTTGCATGTGCTTAAACATGTGCAATAAAAATATAATTTAAAATATATAAAGATATATAGTTGCATATAAAAATAAATATATATTTGTAAATTAAAATATATAAAGATATAATTATTTTAATATGCAACGCCGCAGGCATAGCTCAGGATGTAATATATATAAACGAGGAATATTATGATAACTAACATTTCCTTTTAGAGGCCACTATTATTTTGTGAGGCTAAAGGACAGGGTGGATGGCTCTATTGTGTTAAATACAGAAACATAAACAGTTATGGCAGGATAATGTAGTCCTTTCCAATGAACTGAATTTAGTAATAAATCTGATAATTCTTAATGTTAAGTATTTAGTAGTTTTAAATTATATAGAAATAATTAAATATATGTATCTGCAATTTGCTTAAATTTAATACTATAGTACTATTTGATATTTTTTTTTTTAGCTTCACGCTGTATCCTGCGCATAGTATGTTGCATAGTAGGGTAGGCAGAGAGAACCTGGGAATCTAGTGTTAAGATACTCCGTTCTCTAATTTTCACTGAATTTTGGAATCATTGCGTTTTGAGTGGCGGAACTTAACGCCGCGCTTTGCCTCGTTACCAGGATGAGGAAATAAAAATATAATACATTTAATTTCTTCGAGTGGAAATCGAAACCACAAACTGTTGCGTTTACAGACGCACGCTTGTGCTTACTTCACCACGACCAGCCTCTATTTATATTATATTAATTGATTTTCAATTACATAGATATCTTATATTTATATAGCCAATATATTTAAAGTGGTAAACATGTCATATTATACAACAACAAAACAAAAACGGCACGCTGCGAGGTCTGGGCGGCTGTCCTCAGGGGAACTTGCCCAACAAACTTTTTGTTTTATGAAACTGGCAATACTAATTTTTTGTTTTATTGCTCAAAATCTCTAGAGATTTATGACCGGAAAATTTGCATTAATTTCACATTTATTACGAAACCGGCTTATGATGTATTTGGTGTGAATTAAGTGCGAGCCTAATAAATTTTAACTCGTGGGATCCGCTGATTTATCAATGTGTACTTATATATAAGATAATTATTATATAATAATTAACTTATTATGAGGCCAGACGTGGCGCAGGAGCACAAGGTGTGACTGTAAAACCTACTGGCTGTGGGTTCGATCCCCACTCGAGGAGAAGAAATATTTACTTAAATTTATACTTCTTCGCTCTGGTGTCGAGTATGTATATTTATTATAGTGTTATGTAGTGTATATACATATATATATATATATATATATATATATATATATATATATATATATATATATATATATATATATATATATATATATATATATATATAAATATATATATATATATATATATATATATATTAAATAAAAAAAAATAAATTAAATTAGCTTCACTCTGTATCCCGCACACAGCAGGGTAGGCAGAGGGAACCTGGTGTTAAGACACTCCGTTCCCCACTTTCTGCCGAATTCTGGAGGCATTGCGTGTTGAGTGGCAGAACTCAACGCCGCGCTTAACCTCGACACCAGAGCGAAGAAATGGAAATATAAATTTAAGTAAATATTTCATCTCCTCGAGTGGGATTCGAACCCACAACCAGTCGATTTGCAGTCACACCTCGTGCCGCTGCGCCACGACCGGCCTCAAATAAGACCGGCCTATATCCATACCTATATTATAAATTCGAAAGTAACTCTGTCTGTCTGTCTGTCTGTCTGTCTGTCTGTCTTTTACGCAATCAGGGCCAAACCGCTAATTCAATTTCGATAAAATACTCATATAGAGATACTTGGGGGGCTTCGGATGAACATAGGCTACTTTTTTTTCTCATATTTGTAATATTTTCGATATATACTAACATATTAAAATATTTTTTAATTTGACAGGCAATTTATTCTGCCATCTTAATAACAACCGACCGTTGCTAAGCAACGGTTTGCAAAGTTTGTTTGTTGTTTTAAGAAAACTTTATTTACATTAATATTTTCATTTCTCCGCTCTGGTGTCAAGGTAAAGTGTAGAGAATACGGCGGAAAGTGGAGAACGGTGTGTCTTAACTAGGTTCTCTCTGTCTACTGATTTTAATTAATTTTTTATGACTTTTATCCATGTTGTAGAAACTTGTTACAGTCATGATTAAACACAAATTATGTTAATATTAAATTATGTAAAATTTTAATTTAAGTATTGAAGGTTGTGTCTTTCATTCACGAAAATCATCAGCATTGTATCGGTTACTCTTCTACGCACCTATCATTTTTTGCAAACTGAGCTTGCTTAACGCATGCGTGGCGTGCGTCGACTCCACCTAATGAGATACATAAAAACAATGTTTTACAAGAATATTGTTCTTTAAAAAATGTTTAAAAAAGTCCGCGATACATATATCATGTTTATCTCTGAAGGTTGAGCAAAAGTAACCATTTTAATTGATTTACTTTATATTTATCGGCTTGGTATTATGTATTTTCTATAATTTGATATTGATCCTTATGAAAATGAATATAACAGTCACTTTTAGCATTCTATCTAGATTGAAATTATAGTTTACTGTATAACATTCTAATAAATAATTAAGGAGATGTCACAGATTCGAAATGACCTAGCCTACGAGCGGCATAGTATGACCGACGCGAACGGGAGATGACTTTGACGGTTTTGTAAATTTTCATACATTTTCGAACTACTGTAAGTTTTTATGTAATTATTTACTGTTTATAATTAATTTATACTTTTCTTTGGTTCTTCGCTTATTCGAGTAGTAGATTAGTTAGATTTTCATTAATTTCTTGGTGGGGTGTAAGTTGCGGCCCTGCGCGGCATCGCAATAATATTATTTAAGTATTAAGGAAAGTATTGTTGGTTATTTCATCTTGGTTGGATGGTTATCTATACCGTTGTTATACACTTAATAAATTGTAGTTTTAGTTTTATGGGAATTTATTTGATATTGCTCGCAAAACTTATAATATTTAATGTAGAAAGGACTTTAGTTATTTCATATAGTATCTATGTACGCGCGCAAGGAAAACGTGGAAAAAGATTTTTCCCGGGTAAATCAGTGAAATCGATCACTGAAAGTCCAATAAAAATCAATTCAAATTCTGGACATTAGCTCGGGGAAATAGAAAGACAGACAGAGACAAAAAAAAAATATTTTTTATTGTATTTGAGTATTATGTAATTAACCACATGCACTTTCAAAGACATAGCACAACACATTTAATTTTAATTCTTTTAAATGTTTATTTTAGGTACTTTGATAATATTAATAATGTAGCTGGTTTTGTTTAGTTTTTTTTATTAATATTTTATTGGTTATGTTTACTTATAATTTTTTTAATCTAAATTAGTTACATATTTTCCAAAAACTATTTCATAAATATATCTAATAAGCATTTGTATAGTTTAAGCGAGCGAAGCCGCGTCCGGGTCTGCTAGTATATATATATATATATATATATATATATATATATATATATATATATATATATATATATATATATATATATATATATATATATATATATATATATATATGTTATTATTTTGACGTTGTCGTGCGTCGGTACGGTACACTAATATGACTTCATTAGCCGTCGCTTATTCGCATCGTATTGTGTATACAACGTTTTGTCATCAGCAATTAATCTTCATTAATGTAAACGTTCCGTGGTTGGAGGCGCTACACTGTTACACCGGTAAGTTCAAAGTTAAATACAAATATTTCGAATATCCTATTGTTTGGAAGATTTAGGTGATTTTGGAGACTGTACAAGGAAGGAACTGATTGTTTTCTTCCTTGTTGTGCTTGTTTGCAGGTTAAACTACGGTTAGATCAGCGTACTTACATTTTTTTCACACACGCTTTTGTGCCACGTAGTGCTATTTTATAAACATATTTGGTTGTTTTTATGTTTTAATAGCTTCACATATCCTCTCCAGTAAGGAGTTGAGGTCGATGTAGTGGTTATTGGTTAGGTTTACACTAATTTTAATAAACGATCATCAAATATTGTATATTAGTGTTTGTATATTACAATAATTATAGCGATCGTCCGCGTTCATGTTCACAACTTCGATTATTGCGAAGGATGTGGTAGTACACGTATGTCGTACATTAAATAGTGGACCAGTTAGACAAACAGCAGTAATTTGATGAAAGTTTAATTTATATATTGTTTTAAATAAAATTTTGTAATTTTAGTATTTAATAAATTGTTATCGGAATTAACCGTTGAAACTTAGTATAAAATAGTCATCATTGGGTAGGTAAGTTCAAAGTTTGACTGTAAAAGATAGAATGACTTTCTTATTTTCATAAATTCTGGTAAGAAGACAAAGAAGCAGCGTTAAGGCAGCCGCATGCAATATCTCGACAAAAAGACGGAAAGTGGAGAACTAAGAGTCGTAACACTAGGTTCCCTCTATCTAGCCTGTTATATGCGAGATAATCTTGTAAGTCGTGGTCGTCTCATAAGCACGGATGCATTCCTTGTCAACGATTGTGATCCATTGCGCATCTCATCACTTAGTGAAATATGTGAGAGGTGTTCCCATTCTTTAGTTGGTCGGTCTATCGCGCTGGTGATCGGTCACGTGATCTGTTGCCTTCAACATTCCCAACAACGGGGCCATATTTTTTTTCTCCACCTTTTCTCATTATTTTAAAGCATTGTCGCATTATTGAGAGAGAGATGTGTCTATATTTTGAGCTCAAAAAGTATGGACTCATTTGTGCTTTTCGGAGTTCAAGGTATTCGTAACACGCGACAGCCAGCACCATACTTCATAATATTTGTTGCTTCGTTCTACTTTTGATGATCCAAGTAAATATAGGAAACACAAGGGCTCGCACAAGTCGCAGTTAAGTGTTTTAATGCGGGATATAGCGTGAAGCTAATAAAAAAAAACTAAATAAAGTATCGCAAGAAGTATTAATAATCGTTGAATACATAAGGAAATCTTGTAAATAATATTTAAAATGAAACTTTATCGTCGATTACATACATGAACTATATTATATTTATATTAAACATGTAGAATGTATACAAATCTAAAATATCATTCCAAAATCGTTCTTCAGTTTCGAAAGCCTGGATAACAGAGAAACATTTATCTAAAAGCCGCTCCCTTCCGCTATCAAAACCGAATCAAGTAGGGCGCAAGACATAAATTCGACCGCCCTTGCAGTTAGATAAAATGTAAGGGAAATTTGACTTACTAGTATGACAGCGCACGTACTTGGTCCCATACCACTCGTCAACGGTCTCGTAACGACATCTTCGTAGAATAGAATTCTTTCCTATAGACTAACCCTTGTTTAAATTAGTGTACTTTAAAAATAAATGTGAAAGTAAAGTGAGTTTAAATCAACCATTCAAATTTCTTATACAGTTTTTTTTCATGGATACAGTTTCATTCGTTATGTAACTATATATAAATATACTAGTGGACCCATGCGGCTTATCCCTCTTGACTCTATACGAATATTTATTAAATATATTTATGAAATTATTTTCAGTTTTCAAAATGAATGAATAAACAAAATAAGTAAAAGTAACTAAAGGAAATTCTTAATAATAAACAAAATACCTAACTAATTAAAATGAATAAAATATAATAAGTAAACGAAACCAAAGAAAAATATTAATAAAAAAAAACTAAACAAAACCAGCTATATTATCAATATATTATTCAGCACATGATCGTTCTACCCCCATATTTGAAAACTTTGATTTTAAAATATCCATTTCTGTCATATACTGTAAAAGTCAATTTTATCTGTATAAAGGCCACAATGTATCTAAGATTTTTGATAGGATAAAGAATAATACTCTACTGTTAAAAATAGTTTCGCAATTATCCTTTCTTTATTTTTAAATAAAAATAGTTACTGTGAGGTACCTTAAGAGATAGACACACTCATATTATGTGCTATGAGCTATATAACATTATTTGTCTATTTGTGATTTCAAACTGTTTTTGTAAGTTCATGTGGCTAGTTATATGATACACAAATATAAAAAAAATATTTTTATATTTTTTGTCTTTGTCTGTCTGTCTTTCTATTTTCTCGAGTTAACAGCTGAACTCATTTTTATGGGACTTTCATTGACCGATATATAAGGAAATCCAGAATCTCCACGGGATAGGGACTAGCCCGAGAAAAACATTTTTATACGTTTTTTGGGCGCGCGTATATAGATACTATATGAAATAACTAAACATTTTTCCATATTGATATTATAATTTTTGTCAGAAATAGATAATAAAATCCCATAAGATTAAAATGATTATTTATATATATAGATAACCAACCAACCGAATTGAAATAACCAACCATTCTTTCTAATATACACTCAAATAACATTAAATAAAAAGAAAAAAAGCCAAACCAAGAAATTTAAAAAAATAATCGAATAAGCGAAGAGAACCTAAGAAAAATATAAATTAATAATAAACAACAAATAATTACATAATAATTAACAGTAGATCGTAAATGTATGAAAATTTACAACACCGTCACGTTGTCTGCCCGGTGTTGGGATCATACCGTGGGGCTCGTAGGCCAGCTCATTTTGAATCAGTGATATCTCCTAAAGTATTTATTAGAATGTTGTACAGTAAACTATAATTTTAATCTAGATGAAATGCTAAAGGTGACTATTATATTTATTTTGATAAGGATGAATAATAAAATTATTGAAAATATATTAACAATAACCTAATAATTTATATTAAATATATTAAAATGGTTACTGTGACTCAACATTCAGAGATAAACATACAGTGGAGTTTTTTTATTTTTTAAAGGATAATACTTTTGTAAAACATTGTTTTTGTATCTCATAAGGTTGAGACAGCGCACGCCATATAAGCGTTTAGGAAGCGTATTTTAGGCAACCTTTTCTTAAAACAACAAAATTCCTTTTTGCAGCAACGGTTGTAATTAACACGGCAGAATAAATTGTATGTGAATTTCATTTTTATTTCAATATATTAGTTTATATCGAGAATATTACAAATATGAGAAAAAATTAACCTATGTATGTCCATCCCAAGACCCTCAAGTATCTCTATATTCAATTTTATCACAATCAAATCAACGGTTTGGCTCTGTACTCCGTAGTTACTTTCGAATTTATAATATAGGTATGGATTAATGGAATAAAACATAGCACATTTTAAAATAGATCTTTTTACTGATTGTACTGATTTTTTCACAAATAATAAAAAAATAGAAAGCTTTTGCAAGTATATTTAATTTATTATAGAGAAACCCAAATTAAAAACCCAAAACTGAAAATCCCCATCAATACTATGTTTCGAAGTAAACACCAAAGTTAGATAATATCTAACATGTATATGATAATAACAGATCCAAATTTAAAAGGTAAATCTTAACAAGACATAATTTCTAAGGTGTGGGTTCATCTTGAGATAAGCGGGAGCAAACAGCTGCTTCAGTAATTAAGCACATCTGCCTACATTCAATTTTGAAGCCCGGTAGACGAGAGTTAGCCCGCACGACGTAGCGCCGGGTCCATTTGGGAGGGTAGAGCAAATTGCTAAACTTTCAATTAAAGAGTTGTTATTCAAACCGCTCCCGGTTCCTCGACGGAATTATGTTTTATTCCGAAGCGAAAACTCTGATGGATACTTGTTCCCATTATACTTAGCACCAGTTTCGTTCTCAAATAGAACAGTCGCGATTATTTCCTTTTATAATTGTCAATTTCCAGTTGGCCAAACTGTATTGTAAAATAGAAAATTCGCGTGAAATTTTCACACCAATATTTCAAGTTGCTTAATGAGATTATTTATGAAAAGTAAATTATATAAGTACTTGAAATATATGTAAATATTATTTAAATTGTGGGTAATTTGTGGGAGTTGTCTACAAGAGAAAACGTATTTACGTAGGACCATATACCTAACTAGCGACTCGCTCGCGGCTTCGTCTACTTGAACGATACAATTTTTTATTTAATAAGCTAGATTACTTTTGTTTTTTTAATAACATTATCATTTTAAAGACAATATTCTTACATGGAAAATAAATGAAATTTGCAGTCAATTCTATAAAACAATTGATTTGTAGTAATTTTGTCGAACAAGATACTTTATACTAATATAAATTTAACAATAATAATAATATTGTACACTATATGAAAAAATGAAAAGACAAGTACTTACATGGGAAAAAGAAAATCAGGTGGCTTTATCGCTTTAATTTTTTTCATTTTTTATTGCCAGTCAGCTTTAAGGTGTTGGAGTAGTAAAGAAGGTAGGCGGGTGTACTTGCATCATTCTAATAACCTATATATATATAAATACATACATATAAACATAGCATCAAAATTAAATCAGCTTCACGCTGCACTCCGCACACAGCAAGGTAGGCAAAGAGAACCTAGTGTTAAGACACTTCGTTACCCACTTTCCGCCGAATTCTGGAGGCATTCCAGCTCAGACACCAGAGCGAAGTAATGGAAATATAAATTTAAATAAATATTTCATTTCCTCGAGTGAGGATCGAACTTACAACCAGTCGCGTTAACAGTCATACTTAGTGCCTCTGCGCGACGACCGGCCTCTGTATAATTAATAGTATAATTAATAATTATTCTCGTATATCTTCTATGTATAATTTTTTTATTGTATATATAGACTTAATACTTACAATATGCTTTAGTTATAACAAACATAATAATTTTACAATGTCAAAAAAACATCAAACAATCCCCAATACGTACAAAACACGTATCACAAACGCAGTCCGAAATTACTTTCATAAACAATCAAAAATGAACACACAAAGCCAACACACACACACACACACACACACACACACACACCAACACAGTAATCTAAAACAAAAACCCAAAACACAAAACAACAACTTTATAAACGGCCTGATTCCAAAGTGGCGAATACCGAAAAGCACCAACAAATGCGGAACAGCATCCACATTCGCTGAAAGTGTAAACGAATAGTTTGCGGCAACATTCGTGTCCGAGTTAACAGTTGCATAGCGACTGAATACTAAAATGTAAATAAGGACGAAGGTTCTCATCTCATGTGAGAAATGCTGGCCTGTTTGCTCGACGACGACGACGCGACGTTTACACATCTATCCTATAAACGTAGTGCACTACACGAAGCTCTGTAATATTAATATTGATATACGCTTTTGAATGTGAATTTCTCATAACGTTCACATAATCTGTTTCCTTAAATGTGATGGGTAAGATATGTGTACTGTGTTGGGTGTGTGTGTGTTCGTTCAGTAGGATTAAATTATAATGATATCTACTGATATATTGATAGTGTTTGTAGTGATATGATTGAATAGCGTTTGTTGAGGATTAGTTAGGAATAATTAATTAATTTGATTTTTTTTCTGTGCGTAAACAATTATAATATAGCTTAGTGTTGGAAAAATTATTGTGTAGAAAACGTGCAAGCGTTTAAATTTCACGAAGATATCTTCAATAGATTCCGAGAAAATAAACATTAACGATAAGGGTTGTTACCCTTATACTTACATATACCAACAACTCCCTTTCTGTCAGAGTTATAGACAAAAAAATGAAGTGCCCCTATTTTAGATGAAAACCAACAAAATTATATTAAAAATTATTCGTTAGAAGCTGGTGCAGCTTTTTTTGAAGCTTTTAACCTTACCTTTTTAAATATCAACGATAAGAATTTCGACGTAGCTTGATTGGAATGCAAGATTGGATCCAAGAGGCGCGGGTTCAAATTCCGCTACGTTCAATTTTTATTCCTTATTTAAATAAGTCTTTCTTAAGTAAACCTTGGAAATGTTAAATTATCTTAAAAATTTTATTAAAATTTTTCAAGATTTTAAATTAACATTAAAACTTGCTGCTTGTATTAGATCAGCACCCACACTAAAAATAAATATTCTTTATACAAATATTGGAAATATATTTTGATTATACACATTTTTTGATAGTTACCTAGAGAATTTTAAATTTCATTGATTGATTGACTTATCTAAAATTTAAAAAGCTTATTAACTAGCCAAAAGAAGTGTTTTATACTCAACACAACTTTTAGGATTCTGTACTTTTAAAGAAAAAAGAAACTTTTATGAGATCACTTTGTTTTCCGTCTGTCTGTCTGTTAAGAGCCTTTATCTCAGGAATGCTTAAAAATATTGCAATTCAAATTATATACTCAGATCTACGGTCCCATGATTTTGTAAAAAAAAAATTCTACAATTACTTTAAAAAATCTTACGGCTGTTTGTATTGCGAAAACTTTTTTATACGTTTTCTTAATAAGTACTTTTCTTTCCTAAGTGTGGAATAACACTAAAAATGTTAAAAACATATAAAATATTTTCATTTTCTATGTTCTGGCGCGAGGCAAAGCGCGGCGTTGAGTTCCGCCATTCAACACGTGTTGCCTCTAAAAATCTGCGGTAAATGAGAAGTGGGAGTGTCTTAACACGATGCCGGAAGTTGGAATAAAATTAAAAAAGAATCTATCTACTAGAAGATTTAATGAAATAACAACTTTGAAAGTAACACTTCCCACGAGATGGGTACGTCACTTTCTAACACAATATTATGCAAGTTTCGAAGTCCCAAGAATCCGGATGCACAATATGCATTGTAAAGTTCCAAACACTATTATCTTCGACCTTAACGTAAGAGAAGTTAACTTTGAGTCAAAGATTATATAAATTCCTTACTTAAATAAGACTCTCTTGTCATCTTAATTATTTTACATGAAATGTTCTGATATATTTAAAATCTTTGTAGAAGTTTTTTTTATCACACAAAGTAAGGTAGGTAGAGACAACCTAGTGTTAAGACACTACTCGTTGCTACCAAATTCTGGAGACATTGCGTGTTGAATGGCGGAAATCAACGGTGTGCTTTCCCTTGACACCAGAGCGAAGAAATAAAAATATAAATTTAAATTAAAATATTTAATTTTGTCGTGTGGGGATTGAACCCACAACCAGTCGCGCTTACAGTCATACACTTATGCCTCTGCGCCACGACTGAACTTTTAGAAGTTTTAAAAAAAAAATGCAAAACAATGTAAAATTTCGTACTCCACGTTTTATAGTGATGTGAGTGCTTACATTATAATTTGTGCAAAAACGTAAACACGGAAAGTTTTGTCTAAAGCTTACCGTTTTACATTTATCGCTCGTCTATAAGAAAGTTGAATGCTTAATCCCAAAATATCTTCAGCGCGCGGCCCCTGTTGTTTGCAAATAATAATATTAGTCTCGGTAAGTTTAAAAAAAATCCCGTTAAATTTGCATAAACCTTAAGGCACTGTGTTCACTTATATCATTTTTTTACTCGTCTCGAGGATTTTGCGGGTGTCTTAATATAACTTTATACTATTTTAGAAATTTCGAAAAGACTAACTATATACTATAGATAAGTTTATATTTTAGAATTATATCAATCTAGCAATCTAGTCGTGGCTTCGCCAGCGTAAACTATGTTCATTTTAATAAGCGAACGCACTAAGATAAGATTTACCAACATTAAACCACAAATATTTGATATTCTTGGCATGAGCTAATTACAATATGTTATATTAACCCTTAAGAGCTATAATGAATTACATAACCCACTAAGACTAAAGTGGGTGTAAAAACATCTTATTATTAAAAGTAATAAAATTATTAATTATTTGTAATATATTTTAAATAATTTACTTTTATTACTTAGTTTGGATCTATGTTAATAAATGTATGTAGTTATTTGTATGTATTTCTGTAAAAAAACTAGGAAAAAATAAAAATTGAAAATATATATAAATATATTATATAAATATAAATATATAATATTTAACAATATGTTTTATAACGAAATGAAATTCAAATACAAACTAAAGTTTTTATTTCTGTTAAGTACAATACGTTGCTCTTAATCTGGCCAAGTTTAATAAATTATATATTAAAAAAATATATAGAATTTTTTCCTCACAAGTGTTTTTTTTTTTTTTTATGGAAAAGACAAGGCAAACGAGCGTTCGGGTCACCTGATGGTAAGTGACTACCGCCACCCACGACCCCGTGCAGCACCAGAGGAGCTACAGGTGCGTTGCCTGCCTGTAAGGTGGGTTGGGCACCGGAGCCCGTCATTACCTGATGCGAAACGCAGTGACATAAAGCCACTACTTCACGCCGGTTTTAAATGCCGGGGGTGGTAATGATCCGGTCGAGTCTGCCCATGCGTGTTGCCATTGCTGGCGACGTGACTCTACCACACGTACTTTAGTCGCCTCTTACGACACCATCACAGTGTGACAAAAAAAAAACTTTAAATTCTTAGGGAACTTTTAATTTCTCAGTCATTTTCAAATATTATTTTCTACTTTCATTTACAAAGTGTTCTCGTAGAGATGAGACAGAAGTTCTTCTTAATTATCAACATTTTGGAGATCATCTTGATGAATGAATCTTCTTCTAATAAGTTATCTTCGTCAATCGTTTAGTAGGCAGATGCTAGTATAGCTTTGATTTTAATTTTTTGTAGATACTAGTTACTAGTACTATCGCGGACTTATAATCCAAAAAACAAGAAAGGTCTTCACTTACGTTGTTAAACAATAGGGCACTATGACTATTATGGGTGTCGATACACCCAGGAGGCAAGCGTGTGGTAAAAATTGCTCATAAAAGCGACTTCTTCTCTCACGCTTTTAAGGGTTACACATAACTCAGAGGGATACACAAAAGTGCAATGCGTCTCTGCCTCGGTGTTTTTAGACCCATGTAGCCTTTAAGGGTTAAATATTTCATATTCTCTCTGAGTGGGAATTGAACACACAACAATCCTGCTCACAATCATCGAGTACATCTGTGTAAGACGATTTTGTTTTATAAATAAATACTACTTCGAAATTTTCAATTTCTCAAGCCATCATACAAATGCATGTATCATCCAAAATAACATTACAAAATTTGAGATTAACTTTCCCAAAAAAAGAAAAAGGGTGAGGTGTTATAGAAAATAACTATAAAAAGTATCGAACATTGCCTTAGTGAACTTACAACTGAATCCCCAGAGGTTTATGTCTTTTCGGATCAAGCGGCTTACCGAAGGAAGCGAGAGGAAACTCCTTTCCCTCATAAATATTTACTTTATGAAATAACGCGTCCCACGCTCAGCTTAGTATTACATACCGACTGGCAGCAGGTGATAAGTGCCGTACGACAAGTCGTCTCTAAAATGAATTATTCCTTCGGAAAGTAATTATTAATATTCTCAGATAGAAGGTCTCGGGCAGATTAAATAGGTAATTTCTTTCTCGTTTGTAATTTTGCGAAAATAATTCTTATCTTCTATGAAAGAAAATTCTGTAATATGAACACTGAAATCTAATTTCAATTATTATTATTATAATTTATTTCATTTCAGTCCGTCAGAGTTCAGTCTTGTAAAAAAAAATTGTTGAAGTGAAAAGTGTTTATACTGCTTCGGAGTTATCATTAAACAGATCGTTATCATTTCCTAAACATTGTCAGAAAAATTAAACTTCCCAACGAGAAGTCTTTAATTTATTTATTATAAAAGCAATTTAAAAATATTTACCATTGGCGTAAGTTAAATGAAGCAGTTTTTACTATATAATTTTACTGAACTCAAATAATATTTTGGGATCTCCCAATTGGAAATTCTCGATCAATATAATAAAATTCTTGAATATTTTTATAAAATTTGTTAAAAATATACCTATATGTTCTTATTTTTCTCTTAATTTAAGTTAGTTTTTTTTGTATATAACTCTCTTCATCACAAGAAGTTACAGTTGAATTGCTAATATTAGTAAGATGAATTATTAATTTACATTAATTTGGATGGTTGGATTATCCATTTAATAGAAAATATACCTATTTTTTACGAATAGTTGTCATAATAACAAATTATTGTTTCACTATAGAATACACATGTCTTGTCCATCATCACATGCTGTATGAAGAATATACACATCCAGAGAATTGGTAAACTACTTGTTTGTTTTATTTAAACTAAAAAAAAACTACTAATGTAAACAACCTTCTCGGGCCGCGCAAATTGAAATCTTTACGTAACTTTTCTCTGCTTACGAAGTGACAGTAACAAGCCCAATAATAACCTTATATCCGCTTAAAGAATTTCCTTGTATTTACAGGAGTAACGTCAATTTTTGTTGCTATAAAAAGAAATATAAGTAACTATGTGTTATGTACATATATTGTAAAAATGTTTATTAATGTCAATCATAAGCCGATTTATATAAAAAAAAATCCATATAGTAGGATAGGCAGAGAGTACCTAGTCTTAAAAGACTCCATTCTCCACATTCCGCCGAATTTTTCGAGGCATTGCGTGTTGAGTGGCGGAACTCTACGCCGAGTTTGCATTGGTGACAGAGCGAAGAAATAAAAATATTAAGAAATAAAAATACATTCCCACGATTGGGGATCGGACTCACAACCGTCGCTTTCCAGTCACACTCTTACGCCACGACGACCTCTACTATATCTATATTTTTATGCAAATTGCCTAATAACTAATAAATATTCTCAATACAATAGTTAAATTAATTTACAACCACAAAATGGAGCACAGCTAATTATATTCGATATGTAAAAGTACTGAAAGCCAGTAAAATGCATTACTCCAGCATCACTCGAGGTAACACTGACGCGGCGCAGTCCCCGTCGTGTTTTAATTTAATATTCACGCGATGTAACGGATGAATATAAAATTAAGTATAAGAGCTCAGCTTTAGTGTTCTGCTTAGTGTAAATTTTTGTTATATTTTGATATATAATTTGAAATTAATTAGATGTTGAGGAGGATAGATTGGTGTGGCTGTAAACGCGACGGTTTTGGATTTAATTCCCACTCAATGAAATTAAATATTTAAATCGTTTCATTTTACTCTCTCTAGTTACGAGGGTTGAGTTTCTTGCACTAAATACGCAATGCTTCATAAGCGACGGAAAGTGGAGAACGGAAGGGTCTTAACACTAAGTTGCTAGGTTCTCTCTGTTTACCCTAGTATATGGATACCATACTATAGGGATATAGCGTGATGCTAAAATGATTATGTAGAGGAAGCCTTTAATCAACGGTGCAGCAAGAAATAATAACAGCTGCCTCCGGTAGTATTTGTAATTTTGCACATTTAACAGTCAAGGCAAGTAGTACTTAATAAAATTAATCAGTCAACATACATTTGTTGCTTACGGTCCGACAAATCCGTTAATAAAGCAAAAATTGTTTTGAAATGTTTTGATCTAAGTTTAAATTACTTAGATTTTTCAATAGATTTTATTTGATTGGTAATATGGTTATGATCATCAGTAGTTGTCACATTATTTACAAAAAAACTATGAATATTTACTAGACTGGCCTAGCAGCATAGATAATCTGGCTTATTTTGCTATTCTGTTTCCAAGATGGGTGATATCCTAATTCGTCTTTATAATACTAGTGTATATAAAAATATATTAAATTTAAAATCTTATATGTATAGCCTTAACATAAGAGCATTCTTGTAATTTATGATACGAATATACGGCAATTTTCTTAAAATTACAAAAAGACTAGACGTTTTTCTACTTACATTCATTAACTTGTTATTCAAAAGAACCTAACTTGTGTTTTTTCACAGGACGCTGAAAATTAAAAATGGAAAATGAATTCCAGCCACAAAAACAACTCACATATAGTAATTACGTAATGGATGAAGAAACACGAGGAAATAGATTTTAGAATTAACAACTGTATGGCTAGAAAACGAGAATATCAAATTTTTAGTCTTCTATATCACTTTTTTGTTATACTAAATAAAGACTGTCTTACAGGAATTACTTATAAATAGCTTTGCGCTGTATCCCGCACACAGCAGAGTAGGCAGGGGGAACTAGTGTTAAGACACTCTGTTCCTCACTTTCTGCCGAATTCTGAAGGTATTGCCTGTTGAGAGTATATCACAATGTATAATTAAAAGGAAATAATTCCTGAGGCCAGTCATGGCGCAGTGGCACAATGTGTGACTGTAAAACCGACTGGTTGTGGGTTCGATACCCACTCGAGGAGATGAAATATTTATTTAAATTTATATTTCCTTTCTTCGCTCTGGTGTCGAGGTTAAGCGCGGCGTTGAGTTCTGCCACTCAACACGCAATGCCTCCATAATTCGGCAAAAAGTGGGGAACGGAGTGTCTTAACACTAGGTTCCCTCTGCCTACCCTGCTGCGTGCGGGATACAGCGTGAAGCTGATTTAATTTTAATTATACATTAGATACATGTAATATATCTGCAGGTTCCGTAAGGAACCACAATAATGAAACAAAACTAGAAAAACAATGTAATTACCGCTTTTACTTATAACATTTCATAGCAATGGCTTATAAAAACAATCATCAATCATGCTCTCAGGAACATCTGCGTATTAGAGACTGAGCATATTAGAATGAACGATAAAAATGTACTGAAATTTGCACGGCGTATAATGTAATAAAAGGCGTAAAAGCGTGGTTCCTCTGGGTACAATGCTCGACTGCTGTACAATCCCTACCACGTTTTAATTTTGCATTTACGCTATATTTTAATGGATGCATATGAAACTTAATTAAAAAACGTGGTTGATATTATTTAGGTTTGGCTTCTAGTACTTTTAGTATCTATAATATATAATGTAATATAATACTGTATATTATAACAATATGCGTGTTACATCTTTACTTATTTTGATATGTAGGAACTTACATTTCAACTAAAATGTAATCAAGCCGCCACTCAACACGCAATGCCTCCAGAAATTAGCGGAAAGTGGGGACTCCAGAACTTAACACTAGGTTCTCTCTGCCTACCCTGCTGTGTGCGGGACACAGTGTGAAGCTGAAAAGAAAAATGTAATCAAGAATATATTAAATATGTGCTTTTTAATAATTCAATCGATAAATGTTTATATAAAAAATATCACGTTCAATAACTATAGTTGTTCTCACTGTCAAAGTCTCTATAAGCGAAGCATTTCGAAAATATTAACGTTTTAACTCGTCGAACATTATAATTCAGAGTTTGTGGATCTAATAAGCAAAAATATGACCTCCTCGAGTCTTGGGTCCTTCGTCTCAATTTAATGGAGGTACCGCAGCCATTTACATTTATTACCGCTACCGCAGAACGCCTTGTTTAATCTTAGTGAAAATAAAATTTACGATCAGGTCTGTCAAGTTGCGAACAATTACGGTTCAAATGTATGTCATCATCTCTCGCCCTTTTGTAGTCGATGAGAGAGTTTTATTGCGTTGGGAATTACCGATCAAATCTTTTCACATTGTTCTGAATATGTTGACGAAGATTTTGTTATTCTTTACGTTTGTTATATAATAAATCAGTGGAAGAATGCTTTTTGAAGCTATTGTTTTAGTAAGCCTGTTAAATTTATTTTTGGTTTTGATTTGTGGTTTTAATTACTCGGTGAATTTCAAACAAAATGCACTAAATACGATGCATGAACGCTCGCTTTTGATTGCGTTGACTTTTGGACGCCTAAATTTTTTGTGGTCCAAGAGACTGTCCACTCGATATTAATTTTAGCTTGGTTACTTCTATGAGATCTTGACCAGATTTCGTTGTTTTGATGTACAAAACCTTAAAAGACAAAAGAAGGTACTTGTGACAAATAGACATAAAATATGTAAAATTAGCAAAATTGTATTAGGAATTTAATTTATTAGGAATAATTAGGATTATTGAACTCTAATCGTTCAAAATATATTTTTATAGCGAAAATAAAAGTAAATATGTATATAAAAATACAAAGATAACCTAACGCTTTCATAATAACGCCATATACAATAGGAACGAATCTGCTTTTACAGTGGCAGTAATAAAAAGGAACAAAATGTAGGTAGTTGAGCAGCACAATAACGAAACTAGATTCAGTGTCAAGCACAGAAAATTATATCTATTCACCAGTTGTGGATTAAGTGGAACGAGGACGCATCTTCACTCCGACTTACGACCCCGGGTCGACGACAAGCTTAAGCATCTCATTGAAAACATAATAAACACTGTGCAATTTAGATAGATGCTATAAAATGAAACGTACTTTAACTTAGATTATATTAGCTCGAATAAAAATATATATGAGTAGTATTGGATTGTAGGACGCTAATTAATTAAATTGCAGATATAACTTTATCTATGTATACATATACATATTATTTTTTATGAATGTTTTGTTTGTTAGTAGAGGCCAGTTGTGAAGTAGCGGCACGAAGTGTGACTTTAAAACCGACTGGTTGTGGGTTCGATCCCCTCTCGAGGAGATGAAATATTTACTTAAATTTATATTTTCAATTCTTCGCTCTGGTGTCGACGCTAAGCGCTGCGTTGAGTTCTGCCAAAGTGGGGAACGGAGTGTCTTAACATTAGGTTCCCCTGCCTACGTGTGCGGGATACAGCATGAAGCTGATTTTATGTTTTATTTTTTATGTGGTGTTTAGAAAGAGTTTTTTTTTGTATGAGTATATAATAACTTTTCTAAAGAGTATATTTACGTGTAGATAAAGTGCGGAAATGGTTTAATATCCACGCTTTGTGTTCCAAGATCGGAGAAATTTGAACTCGACACTATCATCTCTAGTGAGTCCAAAACGAAATGACTAATTTATAATTTTGATATAATTATTATAATTAAAATAAATATTTAGAAAATATTTACGTATACACATATGTCAATCTAAAAACATATTCATTTTTGGATAGCAAAACACAAATCCAACAGAACTTTTTGGACAAAATCTCTAGAGACAGTAAACGACGTGGACAATGCCAAAGTTTTTGAAAAAAGTTAAGGCGCATTAAGAGTTAAAACGTATAATTCAAAAAAGAGATCCGAATAGCGGAGACAGAAGTAAGAAGGGGCTGGATAATGTCCTCTGGCACTAATTAAAACTTTCAAAAGAGCAAGAAAAAAGGGTTGAGAAATATGGCGTTCGACGGATAGTAATGATGCTCTTCGCGTACTAAATTTCCTTAGTTTTTCTTTCTACAGCTGCGGTTTATGATATTAAGGCCAGTGTAGATGTCCAAGCGTATTAAAATGTTCAAACGGTTCCACTCCTAGATTTCAAATGGTATGCTCTGACTTTTAGTTAGTTTTTTTTACTTTAGATTTTTATAAATCTGTTATATATTTGAGACCAGTCGTGGCGCAGGGACACAAAGTGTGACTGTCAAACCGACTGGTTGTGGGTTTGATTCCCAACCGAGAAGATGAAATATTTACTTAAATTTATATTTCCATTTCTTAGCTCTAGTGTCGAAGACAAGCGCGGCGTTGAGTTCTGCCACTCAACACGCAATGCCTCAAGAATTCGGCAGAAAGTGGAGAACGGAGTGTCTTAACACTAGGTTCCCTCTGCCTACTCTGCAGTGTGCGGGATACAGCATGAAGCCGATTTATATATTTTATTTTAGTTATATACCTTTAAACTATATTTTTAAGTTTTGTTGAATGTTTAGTTAATAATTGCTACAGAGGAAACAAAAGTAATTAATATGTCATGATATTAAATAGATTAATGCTAAAGTCGTATCGGTTCTAATCCTATTATGTATTTTGACGAATTTATGATTTCTTAACAACTTTACTTCTATTTAGTGTGTCATTAATAGCTTATTTAAAAATATTTTTATTATAAAAAATTGACACTAAATAAAAATTAAAGTTAAAAGTAAAAAATTGGTAAAAATTTCAACTTAAAGATTTCGCTTTATACGTTTTTGCTTACATCACGCCTATTGTTTCCAATATTTTAATCTCAAGGTAGGCAATCGTATTGTTTTTTTCTGAGATCAAAAAGGAACTGACGTATTAATTAATTCCCTCATCAATCATTGTCACTTTCTCGTTGAAGCTAACGTCATTCACATTGTTACAAGTCAACAAAATCTGGCGTAAAATAAAACTTTCTGTTGTTTTTTTCCTATTAGATGCTCTGTAGCATATATTTGATATAATATTATTTTATTATAAAAAAATAAACCTGTTTTTAGGTTTCTTTTTTGCAGAACAAATATTTCTACATCCTTTACAGCAGTTTAAAAATTCTTTTTACTAAACCTAATAAACCTAAAAAGGCAATATTAGGCAGCAGTATTTTAGTAAAAAAATAATTACGAAAACACCACTTAAAGATCAAACAACAGGTTCCCCAGCGGAAGTAATTGAGGAAAATCAATAAGATCTCAGTAAATGTTTATGTCGGTCCCTATGGACGGACAACGAGATGGGATGGAAACGTTTTGCTATTTCAAGGCAATCTTTTGACATCCGGTCTAAGCATCATGCAGGCAATTAAGTACGGGAAACTTAGTAATGGTGTAATGTTAACGATTTTTAAGTTAAAATCTTATTTGGAATTAGTTTTACTATGGTGCCTTTGAAATTTAATTTAAAATAAATAAAACAAATAAATCAGCTTCACGCTGTATCCCGCACACAGCAGGGTAGGCAGAGGGAACCTAGTGCTAAGACACTCCGTTCCCCACTTTCCGCCGAATTCTGAAGGCATTGCGTGTTAAGTGGCAGAACGCAACGCCGCGCTTTGCCTCGACACCAGAGCGAAGAAATGAAAATATAAATTTAAGTATATATTTCATCTCCTCGAGTGGGGATCGAACCCACAACCAGTCGGTTTTACAGTCACACTTCGTCCCGCTGCGCCACGACTGGCCTCAAACTGAAATTTAATATAGATAATTAAAATGTTATCTATGTTCTGGTTTGGCTTTTTTATATATTTCATGCATTTTCAACTCCAAATAAAAGGTCGAATAGTGAAATATATGAATTATTATTTATCATTGAAATACTAATTAGAAAATTTTACCATACAGATTGTTTCGAATTGCTTTTAAAGGTTGCAACAGTATATAAATTAATGTATTTTTATACGATAGATTTTAAATTGTAACTTATAAATATATTATGCGAATAAACGAATACACTATACCAAATTCATACTTATCTTTAATGAAAAAGAAGTATAAAAGAAAAATCTTTTCTAATCGATTTTTTCATTAAGAATTAAAACACCTTAACAAAAACATAAAAATTTAAATTTTGTTTTTCATCGGTATGTTTATTGAGACATAATTTCGAGTTCAATTACTTTTACCCCAAAACACAGGAAGCTCCGTTAAGTTTGTTTAAACCAAACAAGGTGCCGTGTGAAATCTCATTTGCGAGAATCCGCAGAAAAGTTAGGGGAGGCGGCGTCTTTTGGAAGCATTAGGTAACAGGTAGGTGAAACGATGTACGCTTACCTCTCACCACAATAAACTGAAGAGAAAGACTCTTATCTTCTTTTATATAAATTTCCTTAAATTTTATCGTACTTTTGACTTATCTGTATTTAGATAAAGTAAATACATTTAAATTATATTATTTAATAACGTATGTTCGTGAAATGTTGAAATCGTTAACAATATAAACAGTTATTCAAATGAAAACTTACAATTACAAATTCATATAATACACGGTATTAAAACTGGAAAATACGCTTTAACAAACAGCTGTTTTAATACATTACTTAAAGTAAATTATATTACGAGGTGAAGTGCGATTCTCCGTCACGCGACCTCTAATGGCATAATAAAGTTACCAGAAAGAAAACTTTGTACCGCAGCAAGCTCTTTTAAGTATTATTAACGGGGCTAGGACAGGTTCTTGCGTGGTTGTAGATTTATGTACTTACAAGTTTTAGACTGGTAGAAATCATTTAAATTAATGAAAATTAAGATTTTTACATTTTTTTTTTCATACATTTTTCATGTTATATTTTTTTAAAAGATTTTTTTTTCAGACTTTGAGGATGTGGTGTATTGGGACAGCATTTGATTGTTAAGGCGACAGTTTTGGATTCGATCCCCTGTTTTCATTACCAAGTGATAGGCAAAGCCCAGCGTTGGGTTCAACATGTCTCACGCTGTCATTCGCACATGGCAGGATAGGCACACGTAGGAACCTGGAAACTTAATGTTAAGCCACTACGTTCCCCTTAGTCACTTTTCGCCGACTTCTTGAAGCATTACATGTTGAGTGGCTGAACTCAATGCCGTGGTTTGTCTCAAATCCGCATTCTAATTCGAGTGGAGAGTGGGGAACAAAGATTCGTTCATATTTTTCTCTCTATCTTTCTTAATTTTTTTCTCTCTGGCTGGAACAGCGCTACGCGCGACTGCTTTATTCGTGGGTACTTTCATTTTCACCTGCATTAACCCACAACGGATTCCCAAATGGTATACCAACTCAATACATATAATATAAGTATTAGGTAGTTAAAAAAACAAATATATTTTGTCAAATAATTTAAAAATCTGATAGAATGCGTCGTCACGTAAATGTGATGAGTGGTGGATGGAAAATGTGATATCACTCACTTGCACGTGACCCACATCTTTCTTGAAAATTTCGCGTCGTACTTCTTTATATAAGACTGAAAACATAATCCAGTATATGTTATTATTGGACTTGATATTAATAGATGCCGCTTTTATGTACCTTATTAAATGTCTAATAAACAATACCTTTCATAGGTTGGTACTACTTTAAAAATTAAAATAAAAATCTATTAAAATATGGCATTTACATATTTCTGGCGAATATATATATATATATATATATATATATATATATATATATATATATATATATATATATATATATATATATATATATATACTTTTCAGTTTAGTTTAGAAAGTAGCCATTGGGAAACTAGTATTAAGACACTTCGTTCTTCACTTTCTGTCTAATTTTACAAGCCAACGCCGCGCTTTTGCCTTGGTACCTAAACCAAGAAATGAAAATATTATTATAATAAATAATAACTCATTCTTCCGAGTGGAAATCGAACCCACAGCCACCACACCGGTCTCTATTTTGTTTTCATATTTTATTATACATATCTAGTTGTGCTAGTACAATTACTTAATAGTCTTATATTTCATTGTATCAGTATCGTTTATATATCAAATAGGCATGTTACAAATAATACCTAATTTAGTTATTATTGTAATGAATATCATAGACAAATATATTCTTAACGTCAACTTGTACAAGCCTACACACTGTTGTTACTCCTAAGATACAACAGTATCTTTGAAGAAACAATATACAATGTAACATGATAATTCAATCATAGTGGTTGTAGATTCGAATCCCGATCACCGGAATTTGTTATTTGTATTTCCTTATCCTGGTACGCCAAAGTGCGTTCTAGAATACGGGCGGAAGCGAAGCGAAACACAGAGTGTCTTAACACTGGGTTCTATCTGCCTTTTCTGCTATAAACAGGATATAGCTCGAGGTTTTAGCTATAAATCAATTATACCTTATTATCGATACTTGTAATAAAATCATATCAGATTAGTGTACATGGAAGATATATCTAACCTATAAGAATAATAAAGTTATTGATGCCTTTAATAATACCTGTATAGAACCAAAAATAATGATTTTAATTTGAACAAGTCTGTCTGTTTGTCATAGACAAACTTGTTCACGCTGTTAACTTAAAACGACTTAACCGATTTAATTTAATCTATTTAATTGCAGTTTTCACTTATGTGTTTTGGCAAGCTTCTCTTTACATTTAGTGTTATTTTTTTTCGATCCATTTATGTATATAAAAGATGTACAATTTTAAAGGCTGTTCAACAAAATTACTATAAATATTTTTTTGTTGAAATGGCTGAAAAAGGTATGGATATTGTTTTTGTTTTGTTGTTTTTGTTTGATATTATTATTAAATTTATTGAGGTTAGTCGTTGCGCAAGGGCACAAAGTGTGACTATAAAAAAGAATGTTTGTGGGTTCCCCACCCGAGGAAATGAAGTATTTATGTAAATTTTATCGCTCTGTGGTGTCGGGGCAAAGCGCGGCGTTGATTTCCACCACTCAACACGCAACGCTTCCAGATTTTGTCGGAAGTGGCCTACGAAGTGTCTTAACACTATGTTCTCTCTGCCTACGCTGCGGGATACATTATACAGCGTGAAGCTGAAAAAATTTAAATAAATTGGTATTATTATTAGAAAACGAAAGTTAAGGCGATTAATAAATTGATAAAAATCATGTAGTTCAAGAGGGTGAAGCAGCGTTGTTTAGGTTGCGGATATTAAATAAAATGAAACCTCTAAATATATTGCAAAATGTAAAATAAAAATAAGTTAAAGTAATCATTAAATTAATATTCATTATTTAGCCATCAGAACTGCATCAGTAATTAATTAAACATACGACGGCTATTTCCTAATAAAGCGTTTCGCGATGGAAATATTAATAAAAGCAGCGTGCACCCGGAACTCGCTTCGGAACCGCGCCGGCCGGCTCGCCTGGTGACAAACGACCTATAACTTTCATTTAGAATTCATTTAAACGGAATAAGCAGACACTGTCCAGTGAAACTCAATTGTGTTTTACAAATCCATAGTTTTGTTTCAATTTTAAACTATAGATATCGACTTACCTGTAAAATAATGTTAGATTTGCAAAAACACTGATTGTCAGGAGAGTCCGTAGAATTTATATTATGTTTATATGTGAGCCCAATTCTATGAGATTTAATAAATATTTTCATTAGTTTATTATTTAACGAATTCTAGGTGTCTCATTTAAACGTGAGTTTTATTTTAGGGAAATATAAAATCCTTAGTCTGTCTTATGTGATAATTATACGGTATTCTACGATTTTCATTGTGTTTTTAAGGTTTTATTAGGTAAGAATTTCAATGAGTTAGTTAAAAAAAATCTTGTTACTTTTCTTCTCATATTAATAGTTAACATTAATCACAGCAAAGATTAAGGTTTTTCACAGATACTGTAAATGTAAATTAAACATTTAAGTATATAGGTAGGTACTAAATACAAATATATGTATTATTTTTTATAATATAAAACATTTATTTAAAAAATCAATTAGTCTTAATTGTCAAACAAATAATAATCAATAACCAATGTTGTACAGGTAAATTAAAATAATAAATATAAAAAAAAACATGAAAGTAAGTAAAAAGTCATTTTTGTATGAAATCATAATCAGAAAGAGAAAGAAGAATCTATTAGTAATTTGAGATTAAATCTTTATATTTTTCTTAGTTGGTTGAACTTTTCATTGAGGTTCGGTTGTTATGAATTTCTAGTGTTACTCTGGAGAATTTCTCTAGAAAAAGGTAAATTTTATAAAATGGGTCAGTGTTATTGTGTAGTTTTCTTAAGCTTTGTTTCATCCTATCTTCTCCCTTTCTTTATTTTAAAACCATACTTTATTATTAATTTGACTCATAAAATCATAAATATCAGTGTGTGATGTTTGTAGTCTATATATTTGTTCAATTTTGGTCATCCGGAGCGTAGATTTATTTTAAAAATCACGTTTAATCTCGGTACCAACTGCCAAGTAAGACTATTTTGTAAAAGCCGATTAATTTTTACAAAATAATTATAATTCGAGGGAATGGAGAGAAATATTAAACTTTTTTGCCGCATTTACATAAAACGAGCACACAATTCGATTACGATTTTGGCCTGAATTTGAGCAATTGTCTAACCAAAACCAAAACTTTTTAAATCCTTGATCGATCTTTTTTAAGTCCTGTAAGCGGTACAAAATTTAACAGACAACTGCTGACGTTGCTTGTCCCACGGCTTGCTATATTCATCCTATCCTAATTATCATAAAATGTGACGTAGAAGATTAAAACATGATATTTTTTGCTGTAGTAAAAGATATTACGTTGACATTACTATTGAGTTAACAAACATTATTTAGCATACTTAGCTATACTTTAGGCCAGTCGTGGCGCAGGGCTACAAAGTGTGACTGTAGAACCGACTGGTCGAACCCACAGTTCGATCCCCACTTGAGGAGATAAAATATTTACTTAAATGTATATTTCCATTTCTTCGCTCTGGTGTCGAGGACTAGCGCGACGTTGATTTCGGCCACTCAACACGCAATGCCTCCAGAATTCGGTAGAAAGTGGGGAACGGAGTGTCTTAACACTAGGTTCCCTCTGCCTACCCTGCTGTGCGGGATACAGTGTGAAGCTGAAAAAAAAATTTGCATACTTCTACTTCCTCACGGTGGTATTCGTTTCTGTTTTCTATCAACGGTACATAATATTTATACATGTTTTTACTTTTATTTAGTTTAGATATGTGATTTAAACATCCTCTTTCTATATTTTTGTCGAAATACTTAATAATAAAATGTCTTTGACATCATTCAATGCAATGAAAATTCAATCATTCATCATGCTTATTTTTTTTACATATTTTTAGCCTAAGTTTTTAAGAGGTTTTTTTCTGTACATACTCTATATATAACCTTCAGGCTAGAACAACAAAAACGCTTTCCAAAAATCTAGGAATAAAATAAAACAAGTATTTTTTTCTGAATTGATATTTATTACCTTTTCCCGATGAGAAGTACTTTCGATTTTCTTATGATTAGGCCGTCTAATATTATGAGGATTAGCCTTTATAAGTCTTCGACCGCTAACATAATCCGGCTCCCTTGTATTCAATCTTCAAATATTATACTATTTCATGTTGAACGCATGACTTGAAACGAATTATATATAAAAGTAAAATAAATAAATATGCTTCGTCCATACCACACACAGCAGAGTAGATAGAGGGAACCTAGTGTTTACTGCCTATTGTTCCGCACTTTCCGCTGAATTCTGGAAGAATTGCGTGTTGGGTGGCAGAACTCAAAAGTCGAACATCGTGCTTTGCCTCGACACCAGAACGAAAAAATCTAAATATATATTTAAATAAATATTTACTTTCCTCAAGTGGGGATCAAACCCACACCCAGTCGCGTTTACAGTCACCAACTTTTGCCCCTGTACCACGACTGGTCTGGACAAATTATATATCATTTTCTAAATAATGAAAATTCTTTATATTAAAATTTCTGATTTACATTAAATATTTCTATTTGTAAGTCTCGTTTATTATTACGAAGGTTATTGAACCTTGATTTTCTTAGAAATAATTCTAAATGTTATTCATCTTAGGTTTAATAAAAAAAAAAAACACTTGTACGGGTTGATTCGATGTGATGAAACAAATTATTGTAAATCAATAAAAGCTGTTTGAATAGAAAATAGCGTGAAGTTAATATATTTGAAATTCTGACATATTTACAACCGTAATTATAAAAAATTATAGCCATTTACGTCATACGCAATAACGATTTATGTTTTTATATAATTACAATAATTATATATTAATATAATTATTCGAAAATAATCTACATTTACAACATTAACTGCACATAAACATATAATATATTATCATTTGTGCTATTCTATATTATTTCATTTATTATAATAAAAATTATAGATAACCTATTATAAATTAAAATTAAATTTAAAAAAAAATAATTATTACATTTTAAAGAAAAAAATAATATTTTTTTAACAAAGATTCTTTAGCGTTTATATCGCCGTGCTGATTTATCATTCGGGTGATGGTCGACATAGCAAAGTGCTGTCTCCCGAGAATATATGGCCTCCTTGAAGCGCAGAAAGATGGGTAATTTCATTGAATTTATGAACGTATCACCGTTGAAATTGCTGGGTTGAAAATTTGGATGTGAAATTGTGATAAATATTGCTTTGTGTTTTATTCGTCTTTTAATAATTATAATGAAATTTATGTTTATTATATATTATGTGTATATTTTTGAAGTCTTTTTAAATTATTGTCTATGCGCCTATTTGTACTCAAGTGTTCTAATAATAAAATAATTAAATGGTTATTAAAAAAATATATAAACTAATCAGCTTCCCGCAGTACAGAAGGGTAGGCAAAGGAAAACTAGTTTTAAAACACTCCGTTGACCGACCCACCGAGTTCTGGAGCCATTGCGCGTTGAGTGGCAAAACTCAACGCCGCGTTTTGTCTTTTGAAGATATATTGAAGAAATAAAAATATAAATGTAAATAAATATTTTATTTCCTCGAATGGGGATCGAACCCACAACCAGTCGATTTTACAGTCACACTTTGTGCCCTGTGTCACAACTGGCCTTTGGGCTAAATAGTTATTATTTTAGCTAAAAAGTTTTTGAATTGATTATGATTATTTTATTTGTTCTTAGAACTGCAATCATCAACCGAAAATTCTTCTTTGTAACTTCATTGCTTGAATACAATAAATAACTATAATATTTAATATTTATTTTATTCACCAATTTTTCTGAATTTGGTATTTTTTTGTATGATCCTCTATTGTTATATACAAATTTTTAGTTCTGAGAGTGTTACGTTACCTTATTCCGTTTTTAAAAGGTGAAATAGATAGGTATACAAAAAAGTCTTTAGTTTTATTTATCTTTAATGGTAGTTTCCTGCGCCAGTTCTTCTCAGGTCTGAGGCCTTAACTTTGGTAAACTAAGTAGGTGGAAAATTATTTGACATTAGGAAAATGAAGCATGTTACTTCTTATTTTGAATAAAATTATTCGAATTTAACTTGATTTGACTTTCTTTAAATTATTAGTTATCTTCACAATAATAGGCTTACACAATTGAAAACGATCGATGATTTATATATTCGTATATATACTACATTCATTATTCTTGATAAATGCATATTGTTTTATTATACTATTCTTTCAAAAAGTGGCGCAACTATAAAGTTTTTGTCCTATAAAAATATATAGATAATTATAAGAAAATTTAAATTCTAAATTTTAATCATATTGGCATTATTACGAAAAAATAACTATTACGGCACTATAATAAGCGCAGCTTATTCATTAACGTTGGAAAATTTCACAATATTTTAAAAACGTATTTTTTAAAGATAAAAAATTAAATCAAGCAACAAAACTGTGTCAAGACCCAAGTTACAAAGAGAGGTTAAAACTAGTTTTATGAAATAAAACTCGTTTAAGTTGTGCTAATCGCTTCGGAAATTCATAAGCACTAATACTATTACGTACATAGGATCTATGTTACAGGCGAGCGAGCTAACAATTTCGATTTTTCACTTTGTTTCACTTATAATATTTTACTATAATATGCTGTTATTGTTAGTAACTATCTGTTTTTCTTTTCGATTTACACTATACATACATTTCCCTCTATTTTTTCTAAATAAATCAGCTTCACGCTGTATCCCGCACACTGCAGGATAGACAGAGGGAACATAATGTTAAGACACTCCGTCCCCACTTTCTACTTTGTATTTATATTCTAAAATTGCAGAATTATATATATTTTATTTTTACTAATCTCCCACATTGTTGAAAAGTGTAATGAAATTATAACGTTCTAAACTTGTTAGTTTCATTTTATTTTTCTGTACTGGATAAGAAACCACACTCGTCGCATCAGTCAAATGTATTCTCCTGCTTAGCAACGATTGTCTGTATTTCATTTTCTCTTTGTATTCTTATCTCAATATTCTGTTATCTAGTGCAGCCTGGTTCCGAGTGAATTATATTTAGCAATCATGGCACTGTTAGTCAAGATTTGATTATCTTTTACCCTCTTTTCTAGATAAGGCGTGGTGATGAGTTTAACACATAATATTTCGAAAATTCATTCAATTTGGAATGTGAGGGACGACGTTTCTGAACCCTAGGTTCCCCCGTCTGATATTACGCATATATATTTTTTCTTTTATTGATTTTATATTTTACGTTCAATTCATTAAGTAAAAAAAAATCAGCTTCACGCTGTATCTCGCACACAGCAGGGTAGGCAGAGGGAACCTAGTGTTAAGACACTCCGTTCTCCACTTTCTGTCGAATTCTGGAAGCATTGCGTGTTGAGTGGCAGAACTCAACGCTGCGCTTTACCTCGACACCAGAGCGAAGAAATGGAAATATAAATTTGAGTAAATATTTCATCTCCTCCAGTGGGGATCGCACCCACAACTACAATAGTCGATTTTACAGTCACACTTCGTGCCGCTGCGCCACGACTGGCCTTATTAAGTAACGCATAATATATGCAAATGATGTTTCATTATTTGCATATGTTATGCGAAATTCAGTTATTGCTATATAGTTATATATCCTACTATTAAACATTTTACAGAAACCTCAAAACGTAAAAAAGGAGATTAACAGCTGTATAAACTTAAATGACTGCAGCGTTGTGCCGCTGTAAAGATACTTTAACATGTATCACGAGGCCTTGCAAAAGAAAACAATGTACATTTCTTATTGTTGGAAAATAGCACGTTATTTAACACTAAGCTGCAAGCTGTTGCGCGCCATTTGTTTCACTGAGAAATCTTTGCCGTTTTTTCACTAAATGTGCTGTTTTAATATTTAAGATTTTTTTGCTATAATTTATTTGATTATACTTTTCATTTAGTTTCATTCATTATTTCATTCTAATTAGAGTAATAATATTTTTTTACAGATTTTTTTAGTAAAAACTTCAATACAAAAACAACATCAGGAGGTGACCTAAATAAAAGTAAGATGTATTGTATGTATTTTACTACGGCCCAGCCTGTGGCGGTATTGTGGACACTGTTGTTGTAGAACGACACTTTTTACTGCCTTCAACGCGACCATTCAGTGATATTATGCGCCCGCCATAGAGGTCGTATACGACGGCGCTATTCAAATATGTAATACCCACAAAATAGAATACCGATACTGAATATTGTAATATTTAAAACATCCGCTTCCGTTCCTTTAGAACACGATCAAATGGAACGTGTATTTGGCTTCCTGTGATTTTGTAGAAAATTATATTTCTATAATTATATATTTATACAAATTAATTTTGTTGTATTCTTACTGCGGGTTTCTTGGACATTCGATTTTATTTCAACTTATCTCATCAATATAGAATTTTGTGTATTACTTGTCTTTTGGCAAAAAACACATTTTGTCATCAAATACTAATTAAAAGAATCGTATTACTGTAAAAAGTCAAATTAAAAAAAATGTTTACACTCTTGCCAGTACTTGTTATCACTAGCTTGAAAGGTAGTTAAGTTGGGAAGAACCTGTATTAACCCAAAAGTTGTGTTTGTTAATATATCGACACTAGTATAATTTTATTGTTTCATGTACAATTAGTCATCGCATCAATGGAAAGTGGGGATCGGAAGTGTCTTAACACTACGTTCCGAGATTTCTAGTAAGCTAGGCTCCTTGCTGTGCGCGCTAAAAAAAACAAGTAATGCTAAATAATGTATATATTCGTTACTATAACTTTTGGTTTGGTTAAGAATTATCAAAATTCTTTATTTTTTTCCACATACGTCCAAATGTTTTATTCTATTATGTTATAAGTCATATTTTAAATAAGAAAACTTTTAATTCAATTGAATTCAAAATATTTTATATAGAGAGGGCAATTTTTATCTCTTTAACTGAAAAGGTTTCACAAGATAGGAGTGGAAAATTTGAATGAAAATTGTATATTACTTGAGGTTCAATTTGAAGCCACTTTGTAGTCTATAATGTTACTAGTAAAACGATTTCAAAAAATGTATCACTCGATTTTAGAAAAAAATATTCTCAATATATAATACCAGACAAGGCTACAAAATAGGCATATATGAAATTTGTGAAAGTATGTATAAGTAATCTTTGTACTGATACGATGACGTTAAAAAATCTGAATATAAAGTGCGTCTGCTTACTTAGATAAGTAACTACGAGAATATTTATAAAAAATATATATTAAAAAAATTATATGCATTCATTAAACTACGTCATACTTTTATAAATTAAAAGACATTACATTACAAGAATTTAAAAGAAGAAATACATAAACAATTTCTGAATACTTCGATACTCGTGCTCAATAAGATGAAAGGAATGCGATGCGATAAGAAAAATCAATCAAAGCAATGTCGATCAACTTAAAAAAATATTAATTATTAAGAACTCTGTATAAGCTTCGAAGGCTGAGTGGTTGATTTTGCACGATCTTACAAATACAGCTGACAGAATCAAGCGTGCTACAATAGTAAGATAACAAGTTGCAGCGACATCGCAGATAAGCTGGAGCCGAGATACCGCAATCTTGCATTTCGTTTCCTTTGTAAATTTGTTTGTTATGCTACGTATTCCATAGTTGCTAGCATTTTGTTAAAGTAAGCAACAAGACGTGTTTTAGGGTTCCGTACTTTAAAAGGTAAAAACGGAATCGTTGTAGGATGACTTTGTTAACTGTCCGAGATCGCATGGAGGTATCAAACTAAAATTAATTGTAAAAATCAATCGAAAAATCAAGCTTCTAAATGAACATAATCAAAAGATTTCCGCAGACATTGTTTTCGAAGCATTTTGTACGTAATCAAATACGGTACTTACGTGGGCAGTTATGAAAATTCATGCGTATCAAAATTTATAGTGTATATTCCATATACTTCCAATTATGAAATTAAAAAAAAATGTGAGAACTTGCAATATAAATAGAGAGAAGCCTGAAATAAATATATATTTGTATTACAGATAAAAACTATTACAAACTTATAATTGTAATTCATTTCATACAAAATGAGTGAACACACCGCATATTTAAGTTTGTCAACTTTGAAAAAATTAATTTCGCGTTTACATATAATCCTGAACTTGGTACGGAACCTTCAATGGGCGAGTCTGACTTGTACTTGATCAGTTTTTTAAATTTCCTTATATTTTATATGTTGCTATAAATATACATTGTTAGGCTTGTAAGCCTAACGTTATATGTCTATTTTATAAAATCAGTCCTTCACTGTAAGAGATTTTAAAGGCTCCTCCGTACTTAATGCACAAATTAGCAACACGTCTACTTCCGCCAGTAGCCCCCATAGTAATGACGTGTCAAACGGGATTGTATTTGCCTGTTTTATAACTTTATATTAGATACTATATGTGTGTATGAATTAGTGAATGTATGGAACGAGCGAACGTATGACGGATGAGTATATTCTCGTTCATTTCAGGGCTCATTTGTTTTTGTTTTAACAACAATGGAACTAGTTTATGATATAGATCGATAAGGACATTTATTTCTTCAGAAAATGGGGCACGGAGAGCTTTAACATTAGCTTCCATCTGCCTACACTACTTTGTGCAGGATACAGTGTGAAGCTGAAAAAAAAAATTGTGAAATTTTATAAATATATTCTTATATTACAATATATTCCTACATACTACATTGGATAATTGTCAATTACTATTTTTTATTACGTTAGTTACTACAAATATCATATAATAGTTATGGTTAATAACTATTATATGATATTTGTAGTTTATAATGATTTTTTGCTAAAATACTTTTAAATGAAAGTAAATATTATTGTTTAGTATTTTTATTCTATCAAATATATGTATGTATAATACAGGTGTTAGTCACGCACTCATTAAGATTTCCCATATTCTCTCTAACACTTTATTGCAAATGGTTCAGTCGCTGCACTAAGTACCATGTCAGTCAATTTCAATGGAAAAATTCTCGTCTAAAATGTAGGCTAGCTGTTCGTCGATATTCACGTAACGATCCTATGTTGCAGTGTCAGTCACTGATAACTGACAGGGCTTCAATAGGTAGTAATTTGTTTGACATAAGTAACGAATACTGTGTAAATATTTAAAGGTGACTAATTTCGAAAAATACATAAAGAATAGCCTAATTACCCGTTCGTATTTATAACTATTTAAAAATATTTTTTTTAAGCTTCACGCTGTATCTTGCATGTAGGAGGGTAGGCAGAGAGGGCCTAGTGTTAAGACACTCCGCTCTGCTTGCCGCCGCATTGTCAAGGCATTGCGTGTTGAGTGGCAGAAAAAAAAAATAAACAAAAATATAAATATGAAAACTAAATGTACTATTTTTATAATTTCATAAATTATATATTTAAAATACTGTTATGAAATATATTTTATTTCAAAATTTATTTCATAAAACTATTTAGAATTTTACATAGTCTTAGTGGTCTAACCAATTAAGCTATATATTCCTATACCAATCCCATCACGACTAAACTTCTATACAGTAACGACGTAACAACTTCTGATGTTAACACGGAATTTCAATATAATAATATTATCTGAAGAAACTTATCTTATATTCGGTATTAGTTTAACACAAGGAGAAGTCTCTAAGTAGTCAATTAATTATTTATATTACTAATTATTAACTAATATAATTAAAAACTATCTAACTAATGTATAGAAAAAAAATGATATATTTACTTTATTTTAATTTTCGGATACGTATGTATCTCTTTTTTTATTATGTATGAATTTGGTACAATCAGGGATTTACTATTTATATTTACTATTTAAGCGCCGATGCTCAGTTTTGGACCGTTTCAGAAAAACTAATGTGAATTTATTAAATTCATTTTTTTAAATTACAGTTAATAATGATATTTCCATGTTCAAATTCTGGCCAAGGCAAAGAAATCAGTGACGATAGCATCACTGATTTCTTTGCCTTGGATTGAAATGGACCAGAATTTTGTAATTTAATCTTTTTTCTTTGCCGCAGGATTTTTCTATTATAAAATGTGAAACTAAAGTGACAATATTTTTAACATTTTTAAAGTGAGATTCAAAAGAGAGCGGGGTTCGAGTCCCGCTACGTTTAAATTTTTATACGTTTTCTAAATAAGTATTTTAAAATGATAATGTTATAATGACCATTAAGTAAACCACTTGCAATAAGCTATTAATGATTTGTGTTTAAAAAAGACAAAATACAATATTTATATATTCATTTTTGTTTAATTATGTTATGTAGAACTTTCAACTAAAACATTTCATTAGTCCTTATTCATATATAGCGTTATACCATTGTTTTCAAACATATTATATAATATGAAAATCTGTACGACCGCATTTGAACGCTACAATGAACTGCGCGACCACTATTTCTGGATGAGTTTCACGTTCAGTATTGTTTAAAGTTTGCCGTAATTAGTAGAGTTCCCCACAATATGGAACAGACTCCTTCTATTGTACTAGCGCTTTAAAATACTTCAAGAAGATCGCTAAAAATTCTTTTGTGGAACTAGAAACTTTTTAACGGACACTCGTGGAAGTTCTGATGTTCCATTAAAGGATTACTTACTTAAAGTCCTGAATGTATACGTATGCATATTTATGTTAAGAGAGATTCGTTCTGGAATTGAAAATTTTGTTATTTTATCTGTTTAATTATTAGGACAAAAAATTTAAAAAAGCATTAATGTCTTTAAAACAACAAAATGAGTTTAAGAACTTAAACCACCCATTGTTAAAACTATATAAACATATATTTTATAATATAAATAAAAATTCTGAAAACAGTGGGGAACGGAGTGTCTTCATACTAGATTCTCTCTGTCTACCCTACGGTGTGCGGGATACAGCGTGAAGCTGATTTATTTACTGAAAACAGTTTATTGTCTTGTTTATAACAGCTTACAACAAAGAGCTTTTTTAGAATAATGACATTGAATAAAAACATTGTTGTAGGAATTGATGATTTGCCTACCTTGCTGTATACAGCTAGTCGAGCTTATTTTTTAAGGTGGCTATAAGAATAAAGTGTATATTTTCTGCACATTTAAATTTAAAATTTGAAATATTTTTACTTAATATACTTTCAGAACTTGTGTAATGAGAAATTGTAAAGATAAAATTTTTGGCTTTTTTATAAATGATAACCCGTAACTAACACTTGTTCATCAATAAAAGTTTTTTAAACGCTGCATCCAGGAATATTAAATTCTAAATCCAAATTGTTAAAAAAAATCACACACTCAGAAGCTACTCACGCTGACTGTTATGATTTTATATATCTTTTAAGAAATATATTACGATATTTATTTTAAGTCATATTGAGTGTTTGCATTTATATTAGTTTTATAAGAGACCCATACGCAGTCGGCAGATGCTAGAAAGATAAATTTTCATCAATTTAGCAGAGTAATGTAGTAACTGCTAGCCGGAATGTTTTAAATAATAGAATTTAAATTTATGTATATTATTGAAAAGTTATGTTTAGTAGTAATATAAGCATTTCGGTAAAGCATTACAAATAAAAAGGAAACAAATTACAAAAGCGGGTATAAAACTCTAGGTGTCTGTCCGAAGTTTAGACATTTTTCATAAAACTTAGCGGCAGGAAAATGAAATTCTAATATTAGGTTTGAGAGCAAATGTTTTTAACAACAAATTGTTTCATAAGTGAGTTATAAATCACCCAAGCAATATAATACCTGACAAATATCCGCATATCTATTAAATATCCCTTCAATATTTAAAATAAGAGTAAAAAAAACACAAAAAAAACCGGACAAGCGCGAGTCGGGTTCGCCCAGCAAGAGTTCCAAACAAAAATTGAGGTCTTGCCTTGAGCTTTTTCTGAAATTCAGACATAGTTTAGCTAGAGCCCTTTCATCTGATACCTCACTTGAATTAGCAGGTTTTAGTACCAAAATTTGCCCCTCCCCCCATTTTAGGGCTATTTATTATTTTTTAGGATTTAACTATATATGTATAATTTTCTGTTGTTTTCCTAAACTAGTACTACCTGTAGATGCTAGCAGCCAAATTAAATAATTCTAAGTTAGCTGGAAGTACCTTATTAATTGAGATTTTCTTTAAAATGTCAAAATATGCGTTTTTTATAATATTTAACCACAAATGTATAGTTTTCAAATTTTTTCCCGAACAAGTACTACCTGTAGATGCTAGCTGCCAAATTTAATAATTCTAGGCTAACTAGAAGTATCCCATTAATTTTGGTTCCCTTTGTAGTGTCGAAATACGCGTTTTTTGCGATATAAACGGCCATATCTTTTTTCAAGTATTTTTTTTTCTCAGGAAATTATGGGGCCCTATATATACTCGTAGATATATGGTTTAAATTTCAACTCGATATCTCAAAGAGTTCCTGAGATACAGGCTCTTGATAGACAGACAAACGGACATTAAAGTGATCTTATAAGGCTTCCTTATTCTTTAAAAGGTACGGAACCCTAAAAAACATGCTTTTGTGAAGAAATGAAGTAAAAAGTAAAAAATATTTTTGAAAAATTGAGTTAAGATAATGTAAAAAGAGCGAGGGGTGCATTACAAATGACCTATTTACATCACGTACCCCAAGTTTTTTTTTAACATTATTCTTAATTGAAATAAGTAAAAATATTAGATATTTTTTTCACACAAGCGTATTTTTCAATTATTTTTTAATTCTTATTTTTTAAGAGATTTTTTTATAAAAGCATATTTATTGGTTTTTTTTAAGGCGAGTCCGATTAGCAGCACTTGATCAGTTTATTCATAATATTGTATTGTCATTGGTCTTTAATAGGTATGCAAATTTTAAATTAATCGGATGTTACAAAGTCAGTAATCAATCAATCAATCACATTCGAAGTTTCAGTTACATAGACACTATGTACATTCGACCGAAGCTAATAAAAACGTATGAAAAAGGTATTTTTTATAGTGCATTATGTGTTATATTTTATTTAATTTCTAGCTTAGCAAAAAAAATCTCTTAAAGGATAATACATGTTACTGAATTTAATTTAATTTTTTATTCAAAATAACTGCAATTTTTTTCAAGGTAAAAATGTGCAAGCAGAGGGAGCCTCCGTCGACATTCTAGTGTCACGTCATGTCAATTTGTTTACACACCCAGAGTGGAGAAATGAAAATAATTTTCCTGATTTAGAATCGAACACATAATTATTGCGCTTAGACTTATGTAGATGCTGTCCGACCGCGCTATGCCAGCCTTTTGAAATATAATTAAACAGTTTTAAATGTAAAATACTTATTTCGAAAACGTATAAAAACTTCAACGTATCGGGACTCGATCCCGCGCCTTCTGGAAACTGACCAGGCGCGATGACCACTAAGTCGGTTCGGTCGGTAGTCGGTAAGTTCTTGTGGGTTTCCAGGAGGCGCGGGTTCGAATCCCGATACGTTCAAGTTTTAATACGTTTTATAACACTTTAATAACGTAAAAAAATTAAAATGTATATTATATAATTAAATTTTTAATTTAAACTTGTTTAAATTAAATAATGATATGTAAAAACAAAAGCGAAAAAAAAAAATAAGAACAACTTTTATTCGCTTACACGCGAACTTCGATTGGCGTTAACCAATTTTATGTTAATTAATTTATGTCACATAAAAGACTACTATAAATATTCATTTGGAGAGCATTTTGTCGCATCATTCTTGCGGTTTTATTTTAAATTGTCCAATATGCTTATCCGTATATACATACTATAATAAATGTAGCTTAAAACTTAACACTATAAACTTATCATATTGGCCATTACTATAATATGTTTAATTTTTATTTATAACGATAGCTTTTAATATAAATTTATATGTATTAGTAATAATAAAAATAAAGAGCAAAACGTTCTAAATCACGAGATTTACTGTAAAATATTGTTTTTATTGTAAAATTATCTTAAGAGATATAAGAGAAGAGTTATTACCATTATTTTTCTCAACGAAGAGGATCTTATACTAACAACCTTAATTTGGGGACTCTAAACAGCACAAATATAATCAATTGCCCCTGTCAACTGTGCAACAAGTGTTTTTTTTGTGAGACGCGTTTTGAATGAAAGGTTTCTTTCTGTCTATCTGTATTTACATATATGTATTTTTTAATCATATATTAATAAAAATATATTATATTGTTTTAAATTTAAGAATTTCACGAACTCTCAATTCAATTAATTCATTTTATTTCATAATTTAATGATTAGATTTGAGGCCGTCGTGGTGTAATGTCTCAAAAATTCGGCGGACAGTGAGGAATGGTGGGAAATAGTGTCTTAACACTAGATTCCCTGCTATAATCGGATACAGCATTAAGCTGAAAAAAATAGTGATCGATTCCATTAATAAATAAAAGAGCAAACGCCAATATTGAAAGGTAAATAAAAATCATATAAAGCAATTCTTGCGCAGTACCGCTCCGAATATGCGAAAGATATTTCTCAGCTTGTGCTGATTTCCGAGATACCTCAATACTGATGTCGAATATTAATTTAAAGCCGACATATCAACGATGCGATTTTTACTCTTTCATCGAATTGGGTCAATATAAAGGAACATTTTTGTTGGTGAACAGGACATCCAATATACTTATGTACATATACTTCTTTCTATACATTTAAATAAAATGGAAGTCTGTCAATCTGTGTGGCTATCCAAAATACGGAAGTTTTAAATGCATATATCTAGTTATGCGATACTAAAACACAAAAAAAATTTAAGATCCTTATCTATATGTCTGTCTCTTTCGGTTTTCCCGAGATAAATTAAATTAAATTTCTGTTATTTCCTTTGGTAGTTGGCAATATGATTGACGTAAGAAGATTTTAGACTTATAATTTAATTGTAGACACTGTAATTTTTTTAAAATGAACTGTTTGATTTGAGTTTCTTGCGATGAAAAAAAATGTAATTATTTATCCGAGTTTTTGTTGTACCTAGTCCCTGTCCAACTGTGCCATTATAGCGTTATTTTTAAAAATCATAATTTATATTCAATTAATATTAAATATGCACTAAGCTTACTACCTCTTTTTAACACTTTTCGTATAAAATACATGATCTCTTGAAATTTTTCTTTAGATAACTTTAGCTTAAAATATTTGAAAAATGTCTACTTTCTAAGCTCAAACTCCAAGAAAATCCCGTAGAAATCATTTAAGCGATTTCGATATTGGCCCCGATAGTTCGTACAAGTTTCAGCTTTTTAAGTTCATAATATAATGTAATAGAAAAATTTTAAATTCCAACCCTCATTGACATTTTTATTTTATATTTTTGTATAAATAAAGGTCAACTTTTGGTCAAATTGATTTGAGGTCAGTCGTGGAGCAGGGTCATAAGATTGCGACTGTAAACGTGACAGGTTGTGGGTTCCCCCACTCGAAGAAATGAAATGTTTAATATTTTCATTTTCTCGCTCTAGTAACGTAGCAAAGCTTCGAATGAAAGTGGGGAACGACACTACGTCTTAATGGGAACTTAGTGTCTTAACACTATGTTTCAAGGTTCCCTCTGACTACCTTGCTATGTGCGGCATACCAGCGTGGGGCTAAACAAAATAATTGATAGTCACTTTTATTTGACTGTAAACGCTATGACTGTAGTTTTTGGGGAGTAAATTACTATCAGAACTACTCACGGACATGCTGAGTCTCGAAATCTATTGGATCTGTTGGACACGGTCGAAAATTAGTCTTCACCCGCAACTTTATTTGTGTGGACTTATCGACGTACAATAGAAAACTCCACTTCTTTCCGTTCCCGTTGAAATTTTGAGAAATCCTCTCTCAGTGGTCCTCTACACTCTCTATCCTATCTACATGCCAAATTTCAGCGTTTTACGCCGCGGAGTTCCGGCTGTGCGTTGTCAATCTTTCAATCACTCAGTAACAAAAGGCTATAACATTATATATTTTCGAGTGGATTTTGACATTAGAAATATTGCTTTTTGTAAGAAACATACCAACTGCTATTAATAGGAACTATTAAGTAGTCTAGTTTAACAGATACATTACAAATTCTATTTGTGTTTGAGACCCAGACCCTAGGTGATACCATTACATTATTAATTGCAGATAACATCATGTAGATATATATGTAACTGATTTCAAACCCTCTTGGATGATTCATTCATGCTTATATTCTGGATAAGGAGTTGTTTAATAGAAATTGATGAGACCATTTACTGATAATATTTTAAATTATGATGATGACAAATACTCTGTATACTTTTTTTTATTTATATATGCTTTAAATAAAAAATGTGTAAAAATAATAAACACGTCACATTCAAAATATTTTAGAATTATATAAATATTATGGAAATAATAGTATGAAAAATGTTTTTATATTTATCATTACACGAAATCTTACGTTCACATATATTATACTTTTTGATTAAATACATTTATTTTATTTATAAAGATGTATATAGCACAGTTCACAATGTCAAAATCTAAATATATTTAAAAAATCTACAGATTTAAATTTTAAGCTTCAAAAACATTACATTTTAATGAATTTTAATGGTTCACACAAGCATACCTAATAAGTTTGGTATTTCTGTTTTTGTTGCATAACATAATAGGAAGAGAGCACGGTATTCTAAATGATGAAAGCTAATCCTGGGCGGTACAAATTAAAAAAAGTACATTCTCTGAGTAAGAATAGAACCCATAACCAACACCAGCCATGATCTGTCAGAGTCAGACATTTAAAGGTAAATGAGAAGAATTTTACAGTTTAAACTTAGCTTCACGCTTTATCCCTAGCTGGGTAGATAGTTTAAAGAAGTTTATATATATAACTTTTCCCTCATATAGTAGGCACAAGGAACGTAGTCGTAATTTATTTCCTTCCTCACTTTCCGCCGATTGTTCGAGACATTGAACTCAATGCCATTTCTACCAGAGCGCAGAAATTTAAATAAAATAAATATAAATACTTCCCAACAGTGGGCATAGAATCGCCTTGGCACCTTGCATTGCACCCTAGTACCACGGCAGTCTTTATTGCCATATAACAGCAATAAAGTATAAAAAAAAATTAAATCAGTTTCACGCTGTATCCCACACACTGCATGGTAGGCAGAGAGAACTTACTGTTAAGACTCTCCGTTCCTTCCGCCGATTTTTTCGAGGCATTGTGTGATGACTGGCGGAGCTCAACGGCGGGTCTATTGCCTCTCCAGCGCCACGACTGCCTCTAAAAGTATTAAATAAAGGAAAAGGCCTAAAAATAAATAAACTACTATATAGCAGTCTAGTGGTTTTTACGATATAATAAGATAATCGTGGATTAATTAAAACTTTAAACTCTTATCCTAGTTACTAAGTCGTACGGCATCCAATTACTTAACCCTAAAGTTTAGATAAACCTTCAATATAATATTGCTAGTATTTTGCTTAGAATTTGTGTTGAAAGTATGTATATATGGAGTATGTATGTGTGTTGAATGTATCTATGTATTCTCCATACAAAATATTATGTAAATGTTATTTATGTTTAATTAGAAGAAACACCTATGATTAAGTTTTACCGTATATAAATATATTTTTAGTTAATATCCGTCGTGGTCGTCAAATAATTATTTAAATAAACTTAAATATGTTCCTTAAAAATAATATTTGTAGTTCTAGTTTACTATACCTAAAAAATATACTGAAATTATTATATAAAAAAGCAATGAAGATAATTGTTTAACATTTTTATTAAGAATGATATAGAAAATTAAAAAATTAAATTAAAATAAATTAGCTTCACGCTGTATCCCGCACACAGCAGGGTAGGCAGAGGGAATCTAGTGTTAAGACACTCCGTTCCCCACTTTCTGCCGAATTCTGGAGGCGTTCCGTGTTGAGTGGCAGAACTCAACGCCGCGCTTAACCTCGACACCAAAACGAAGAAATGGAAATATAAATTTAAGTAAATATTTCATCTCCTCGAGTGGGGATCGAACCCACAACCAGTCGGTTTTGCAGTCACACCTCGTGCCGCTGCGCCACGACCGGCCTCTACAATGATATAGAAAAAAATCATACATTTGTTTTGAACCTATTTATCTAAGTAACTTGAGATTTACTTAGAATATTATTAGAAAAATATTTATTTAGAAAACGGATAAAAAAATTTAACGTAGCAAATTAAACGTATAAGTATTTTTCTTTCCCAAGTGTGAAATAACACTTTAAAAATGTAAAAAAAATATTATTAGATCTTTTTTTTCAGCTTCACGCTGTATCCCGCACACAGGAGGGTATGCAGAGGGAACCTGGTGATAAGACACTTCGTCCTCCACTTTCTGCCGAATTCTGGAGGCATTGCGGCGTTGAGTTCTGCCACTCAGGCAGAACTCAACGCCTCCTCGACACCAGAGCGAATAAATGGAAATTTAAACTTAAGTAGATATTTCATCCCCTCGAGTGGGGATCGAAAACACAACCTGCCAGTTTTACAGTCACACTTCGTGCCGCTGCGCCACGACTGGCATTTAGAATTTAAACTCAAAATAATAACAATATCACATATATTTTTAAGTTAGATCAACATATAACACCAACATTTGTAATCCAAAATGACTATAATGAAAGCCAATTAAATTAATCATAATTTAAATCAACTTATATAGAAATCACAATGGCGTCGTTTGTGAAACACATTCCGAACACAAAAGCGTTTATCGAACTAATGAATTGGGCGGTATTCACATGAACCTCTTTACTTTAGAGAAGAAATTCGAATCGAATTTAATTCTCGTATTTAGTATAGTAATTTATTACTAGATAATTAGAAAAAATTGATAAATTCAATAGTAATTAATATAATAAATTAATTAATAGTTTAAATTATAAGTTAGTTAATAGTTTAAATTATAAGTTTATTTTAGGACAATAGGAAAATTAATAAAACAATTTAAAAAATGTATTATTACATTCAAATTTATTTATTAAAATCTGATTTTAATAAATAATAGTCATATATTTAATAGTTTATTTGTGCAAAAAAAAATATTCTTAATTTATAAGCGTAAAAGTTCATAAAGGTCATCGAAAACATCTAAGCGTCCACGTATCTGACTAGAACAAAGCTAAATTCTTTTTATCGTGTAGCTCATCACATAGCGGTGAGTTCACATTGCTTATCAAAAATTACTAAAAGATTACAACCATTTATTTTATTATATTATTATTAGAGACTTAACTAGCCACCAAATATGGAATTTTTCCAAAATGGCCGGAAGCACGAAGGTGATGATACTAAACGTGCATAAGACTCATTCAAATCTATATTAGTGCGGTGTCCGTAGTCACTAAGCTAGCCACTAAGCAACCCTTTTAAAATAAATTCTTACAAATCGCATCAGGTTGCACCCAATTGGACTACATGGAGACGTCGAATTGAAATCCATTCGAACGCACTCCAAAGGCTTATCCAGGCGCCACTTTTAGCGTGTAGGCTCTCATGTGCATGTGATTACACCCCTGACGCGCGAGACCCAAGCTCAGACATCCGTCCGTCCGTGTAACGAGACCGTCGTGGTGCAGTGGCAAAAAGGTGTGATTGTAAACGTTACGGTTGTGGGTTGGATTCCCGCTCGGGGAAATGAATTATTATTAATGTTTATTAATATTTTAATTTGTTCGCTCTGGTAACAAGGCAAAAGCGTGGCGTTGAGTTCCGCCACTCAACATGCAATGCGCCAAAAATTGGACGGAAAATGGGGAACGTATGTGCAAGATACTGCGTGAAGCTGAAAAAAATGTAGGTAAAGAAGATTCTTACAAATACAAGCACGATACCGACATCGTCGACAACGAACACCAGCCTATTTGACGGCTTGATTGCACGTTGGCGTGGCCGAGTCCAGCGGTTTAGCGATTGTTAAACTATCTTAGATTAATTTAATTTGTCTCCAGTGGCGTCTATAGGTTGGGCTAATTACTTAAAATAGGGAACCCTTCATATTCTTCGGCCGCCGCATTCTTAAGTTCGAGTTCCGCAAAAGAAGATCTTCCTGCTCTGGTATCAGTAAAATGCGGCGTTGAGTTCCTCTTCACTAACACATTATGAAAGTGTGAGGCGGGTTGTCTTAACCTCAGTCTACTGCGGGATAGAACGTGAAGTTGAGAAAAAAAACATTATAAATTTAGTGAAAAGCTCTAATGCTTCTACTTCCACAATAATGAACATATCAGCGACACAAGCAGCAAAATATATATCCCAGAAGACAGCCGTGTGCTAAATTTAAAAATGCAATGAATCTACTTGTCAACGATATTAAATTTAAAACTCGTTTCAGCATGTAACACTATTATTAAATTTGTTCGTGTGTTTTTTTATGTAATAAAATTGTAAGTGAATAGTTATATTGCTATAATCTTGTTAAAAATACATTTGAGGCTATATGGTAATGTGGTTAATTAAGAAAGAAAACTTAATGATATTACTTTTTTAACCACCTTCCGAATACTTTAAAAATATTATGGGCTGGATAGATAGCTATAGATCTTTACAAATTTCCCTCGTATTTATGCCGTTTAAGAAGTTTTAAAGTTAGTTATATAAGTTAAGTTATATAAACCGGACAAGCGTGAGCCGGGCTTACCCACCGAGGGTTCTGTATAAAAATTGGAGGTTTCTAGCTTTTTCTGGACGTGTAAAATATATATTGGAATACGAACACCAAGCCCTTTCATCTCATACCTCACTTAAACTAGCGGCTTTAGTACAAAATTTGGCCCCCTCACTGTTAAGGCTATTGTTTTTTAGGATTTAACCACAAATGTATAGTTTTCAGATTTTTTCCTCATTATTTTCGAAATTTCATAATTCTAGGTCAACCGGAAGAACCCTATTATTTTGATTTTCTTTATAGTGTCGAAATACGCGTTTTTTACTGAATTTTAACTCAATATCCAATTTCAATCCAAGCGTTCCTGAGATAAAGCCTTTTTACAGACAGACACACGGACAAATGGACGGACAACAAAATTATCTTATAAGAATTTCCTTTAGAGGTACGGAACCCTAAAAAGTTTATTTGTAAAACATTCTAAGCTCAACTGAAGGAACATATAAAATTTATATAAAAAAAATAGAAACATGTTTAATTGCAGTAGTCAAAAATAAACATAATATAACTTAACTTAACTTAGCTTCACGCTTTATCCCTTGCGGGGTAGTCAGAGAGAACGGAGCGCCAAACGCTACGGTCTCTACATACCTCTTTCGCCTCGTCCACTGTCATCAACCTCTTCATACATGCCCTTCGGGGGGTCCTCATGCTTTTTACGTGACCTTCCTCCAGTATCTTTGATACTGTGTTTTCGAAGGTCAACCGAGGTCTCCCCCTACCTCTCTTACCGCTCACTTTTCCATCATAAATCTTTTTTGCCATTCTTTCATCACTCATTCGTTCGACGTGCCCAAACCAGCTGAGCACGTTCTTCTTCATTCTCACCGTGACATCCTCGCTAGTACCTGCCATTCTGTGTACCTCTTCATTGCGGATTCGATCAGCTAAGCTGACTCCGCATATCCTACGAAGAGATCGCATCTCCACAGCATTCATCTTTCTTTCATTCTTCTTCTGTAATACCCACGTTTCGCTGCCGTATAACAGAGTCGGTACCAAAACTGCATTGTGTACGGCCAAACGCGCAGCTGTGCTGACGTTTCGCCGTCTCATCAATGCAGCTAAGGCTCCGTTAACCTTGTTACCGGCAGCAATACGTCTTTCCACATCCATCTCGTATCTTCCATCTCTACTGAACATACTTCCCAAGTATACCACTTCATTCACTTGTTCTAATATCATACTATTTACACTGATCTTGCATTCCGTCCTTTCTTCATCTCTTTCAAAAATCAGAACCTTTGTCTTATTCACATTGAGGCTTAGACCATTATATTCACACCCTTCTTTCAGAGTGGTGACCAATGCCTGCAACTCGCATTCTGATGATGCAATAAGCACTGCATCATCTGCGTACAGCAGGCAATTCACATTCAGGTCACCTACTTTCACTCCCACATCACTTTGTTTCACTCCTTGGAGACAGCTATCCAAATACAAATTGAACAACCAAGCTGACATGGCGCAACCTTGTTTAACACCCGATCGGATGTCAAACCAGGGCGACATGCCAGCTCCTACTCGCACGCAGCTGAGTGATCTCTGTACAGAGACTTTACAGCCTGCAGCAAGAGTCCGCTCACATTGTACCGGGGTAGTATCTCCCATAATTTCGCTCTAACAACTCTGTCAAACGCCTTTTCCAAGTCCACAAAAGCACAGAAAACTTTTTGGTTAACGGCCAAAAATTTTTCCGTGATCATGCGGAGGGAAAAGATCTGATCCATACACCCTCTTCCAGGTCTAAAGCCCCCTTGGGCCTCCCACAACAACCTTTCAGATCTCTCCTGCATTCTTCTCGCTAAAACTTTAGCATAAACTTTACTACCTAAGCTAATCAAACTGATAGCCCTATGGCTTGCGCAGTCTATCTGTGAACCTTTGCCTTTATACAAAGGCACGATGACCGCACCTCGCCAATCGTCTGGGACCTCCCCTGATTTCCAGCACAAATTGCACAGAAACCAGAACAAGTCCAAGACGCGTGGCCCACCATATTTGATCATCTCGGCAGTAACTCCATCTGCTCCCGCTGACTTACCACATTTCAGACTTCGTATTGCACTCTCAACTTCTTTTATACTGATTTCGCCATCAGCTACATCAAGACTCAGCGTTTTGCTGCTACTTGAGACTGAGGCGTCATCACATTCATACATCTCCTTGTAAAATTCCGCCCATCCCTGCAAAACGTGTGGTTGTTCTGTTAGAATTTCACCGTCCTTCGAAAGCACCCCTTTCATTCTACAGGCTAACGAGCAACCTCGAGAAACACTAACTTCTCTCCAGAAAAGCTTCGTATTTTCCTTGAAGTTGTTCGTTAACCTTTCATCTCTTTCATTCTCTGCCTTTTCACGCTTCATCTTGATCAGTACTTTCGTCTGGCTTTTGCAGCTTATACTCTTTCTTTTTTATCTCTCTCATACTTTTATCTTTACCAGAGGCTTTATAGTCCTGCCACGCCTTCTTCTTTCTTTCTACTGCATCTTGCACTTCATCATCCCACCATTCATCACGCTTTTTGCTAAAGCCCCTTTTACCTTTACCACATACCTCTGTCGCTGCTTCCTTCATACAATCCCTAAGGTTCTGCCAGCATACTTCAATATTTCCATTTCCAGATTCACTGCTGTCTAGCTTTTAGGAAACTTTTTCTTGATATTCCTTTCTAGTCGGTGGATCTTGAAGCTTCCAGCTTCTTATGCGGTAGTTCGACTCCAAGTCTGGACACCTCGTGTAGCTGCGCCAACCCGCGAACAGACCCCTTATTCTAGCAACGACTAGATAGTGGTCTGTTCCCAGATCAGAACCCCTAAACACTCGTGTGTCCATGACTTGGCTTCGAATACGCTGATCCACTAGGAATAAATCAATCATACTTTTCCCTTCCGTTCGCTCCCATGTATACATGTGAATTTGTTTGTGGTCAAACATAGTGTTTGCCACAAACAAATTCCTTTCCTTGCAAATTTCCAATATAAGCTTTCCAGCCTCATTTATTCTCTTGTCACCATACTGACCTAACACTCCCTCGTAACCGCTTCGCGCAGTTCCGACACATCCGTTCAAATCGCCACATATTATTAATTTTTCATTCCCTCTAACGCTACCTAGAACATCCCTGACACTCTCCCAAAACTCCTCGAGTTCGCTTAATAGAGCTGAGGATACTGGCGCATACGCCACTAACAAGAATACTCTTGTTAACCCCAGCTTGAAGCGAATCCAAAGCAGTCTCGGGTTGATCGCCTTGTATTCAACCGCTGCACTAACCAATCGAGAGGACAATAACACACCTACACCTTGACAGCCCCGCTCGCTCTCTGGTACGCCGGCCCAGAAAGCGACCCGACTGCCCGGCAAATCGGTCGTGTCATTGCCCTTTCGCTTGGTCTCTGTCACACAAACAACATCCAAATCTCTATCATCCATCACATCTAATAATTCATTCATCTTTTCTTCCATCCCTCCTCTTACATTCCACGTAGCTATTTGTAGCTCCGTCCTCCACCTCCCGCCGTTCCGGACATGGCGTGTGTTGGGTGGCGGTCCCCAACGCCGCATTCGTCGCCACTTGACACACCAGCAGGGACGCACTGGTGCGCGTCGCCTTGGGGGGACGCCCTATCAGTGCGCTCTCTCGAGGTGCACGTGGCGGATGGAACGTTGCAGCCCTCGTAAGGGCTGGCAGGGGTCGCTGCGAGCAAGCCTTCCATCTTGGACCCCCAAATAAACATAATATATTAGTAGTAAAATGAAATTGCCTTATCTATACAAATAACCTAAAGGCACACTTATCTAATGTTCGCATACGTGTAAGGCCTTGCTGTCGCAAATCTTCAAACGGTTTAATCACTCAGTAATACGCATTCCGGTCGTCTCTCTAATCGCTACCAATCAGTAATCAGATACGAGGACGTCTACAGACATCGGTTGGATAGAGATTACATTATAATGATAGCTAAGGAGGGTTTTTTTCTATTTTAATGGTTATTTTAATGTAAATGGAATTACATATCATGCTTTTGTGGCGACTCTTTTGTCTTGAAAAAAATCTTCAATATATTATATATGTATAATAAAAGATAAGTTGTGAAAGGAACATATGTAGCTACAGTTAATTACGATAATAAATATATTGGTAAAATTCTCATTATAGATTTCTGTGACTTAGTAATGCTATACGATTAAATTTATTTCAGTATACTTTGTATACACATATGAAATAAAAACCCCGTAAATTTATACATACATATATCCATGTTACGGTGATCGCGTTGACTGTAATGACTATAATTACAAGGTAGGATTTAACACGTTTTATTTCACAAATTAATTTATTTTACTTTATAAACATTATCACGTATATTTAATACTTTATGAAAACGAAAAATAAGCGGAAATTTGTAAAAATCTTCTTACATAGATGCTAACAAGATAAATAAAGTACTATGTTGTGTACGGGATATATCATGAAGCTGATTGATTGATATTTTATATCCACCGACCAGGTCAGGTTAGTAGTCAGACCGCCTGGTTGATTTCCAGGAGGCGCGGGTTCGAGTTCCGCTACGTTCAAATTTTTATACGTTTTCTAAATAAGTACCACCTTGTAATTTTCAAATATAGAATATTTCCCCCATACAATGTACTGGCGTATATATTATTTTTTAACTAAAACTTACTCCGTAAGCTTATAAAATCGTGAGGAATGTAGCTTTCATACAAAACTTTGTTATATTAGTATAAAATAATTATGATAATATGATGAAAATGACCACGTGTAGGAATGCGACGTTTGTTCTGTTTTGTAACTATTGACTCAATGTCTCGAATTCAGGTGGAAAATGTTATTAGTGTTTTGACACTAAATTACCCGGTAGAGCGTACTGCCAAAAAAAATGTTATATAGTTTTATTTAAATGTTATATAGTTTTTTTTAATTTTATATACTTTTATAATTTTACACTCCTACTAAATACAAATACAAAATATTTTCTCAATCATCCAGAAAAAAAAATATAGAACTATAATACAACTAACATCAACTAAAAAAAAAATTCCACTTAACACGTCAAGATGAAGAGTTCAAATGTAAACATTGCATTGTAAACTTATGAATGGTGTTACATTTGTCAAGGGCTTGCGTCGGGATACCATATACAATCTATGTACATGACATTTCGACGTTTTATATTAAAAATTTACCTTATATTTAAATACTTTCGTTTACTTAATAAAACAGTTTCATGCTGTATGTATCCCGCATACAGCAGAGTAGGCAGAGGGAACCTAGTGTTAAGATTTTTCCACTTTCCGTTGAATTTTTCAAGGCAGTGTGTGTTAAGTGACGGAACTTAACGCCGGGCTTTTCCTTGGTGCTAGAGCGAATCAATGAATTTCATTCACTTAGTACTTATTAAATATATATATCAGCTTTGCCTTAAATAAAATAAATATATGTATATTATTGATAATAGTAAATATCTTCTTTACCTGAAGCTGCCAGTAAATATATGATTCAGCACAACTGTTCCGTGCAAGCTGTATCCGTTAGCAAATATAAATTAGCAAAATGTTGGTAGAACTAAACAGAATTAGTTAGGGCCCGTCGAGCGTGTTTGAACGTACCACGTCACTATTCATTACTTAAAAGCACATTTAAGAACATATATTCTAAGTTTAGAAAATGTATTTTAATAAATTAATTTAAATATTTAAACAAACTTTATATAAAAAAAGTTTTACCTTAAATTTAAAGCTATCACTTGTAATATCAGCTTTACTCTGTATCCCGCATATAACCGAGTAGGCAGACTGAAAGTAGTAGACACTCCGTTTCCCACTCTCCGCTGAATTATTCGAGGCATTGCGGTTTAAATTGTGGGACCCAACACTAAATTTTTGCCTTGGTGCCAGAGCGAATAAATGATAATAATAATAAAAAATAACCCCTTCCCCACGAGTGAGGATCAAACTCACAACTGTATTATTACAATCACACCTTTCTGCCCCTGCGTCACGAAGGTCTCCATTTAAAATTTTGGTACAATAAATATGTTTCCATATTATATTATAAATGTTTTTGAATTTATATCAACTACTGTATAAACTGTAACACGCATGGATACAAATTGAACTATCATATTTATACCGTCGACCTGAGCATAGCACTGGCAAGTTAAATGTTATGTAAAATATTTTTTACACTCAGCGTTTATATTTTTATTTAATAACTAGCGATCATTTATGTCTGTAATATTCTAATAATGTGTGCCATAAAAATTTACCCATATTTGATAGCCATGTCCATATAAATAATAGAAACATTGAAAGGAAAAAGAGAAACGCAATTATATTGCATGTTTTTCTTTTTTTCGTACTTGAAACGTATTAATAACTTTACATATAATTTATTTGTTTTGAGTATAATATTAAGTTCAACTCATAAAATATATTTGATACTTCCTTAATATCATTATTTCATATATTTTTTGATACACACTCTTGAGAAAGTTCCCTTAAGAAATATATCTACTATAAATTAATGTGACATACATACCAATGATTAAAATGTATTCACATCTAACTAAATTTTTAATCGACTTATGTAAGAAAAGAAGATTATCGGTATACGACTGTATTTTGATTTTATTTAGTTACTGAATATACTTTCCAAATACATTTGCCTTTTATTGTAGACGCTATTTGCGCTATTCCCGACAAATATACCCATAAAGCGGGTATATTTAATTTTTTTTAATGGTACCTATGTTGACGTTTAAAATAAGATAAGGTAGATTGAAAAATTATTATTTTTACTTTCTTCTTTTAAATTGTTGGTTAATAAAATAGGAAGATAAACTAATATTTTTCAATAAAATTTTGTAATTTAGCTTTACTTGAGAGTATTCAAGGTAATTTGATTGTGTTAGATTTTTATTAACCGACTTCTGTAAAAGGAGGAGGTTATCAATTTGACTCAATTTTTTTAATGTTTGTTACCTTAGATATACCATAGTATAGCATCTATAAGAATATTATATGTCTTAAATTTGCGTTAAATGTATGCGTGAAAAATGAACGAATAATTAATATCAACCCACCCGATTACGATTTTTTTTATTGGATTTCTTTTGGATGATTTTTTTTACCTTCTACTACACATCAATGATATTTTGATGAAAATTGGATAAGTTCTGATCATTAGATCATAAAAGTGTCGAATTTGTTTTGTTTTTTGTTAAAAAATTTAATATATTATTTTTCCTACTAAAATTACTTTATACTCTATGACGAAAACTATTCTATAAGTTGCATTAGGCTCTGAACTATTAACATGCTAAAACTCATTCACTACCACCTCTAGAGCCTAGGCTCATACAAAAAAAAACATTATTTTTTGTCTGGTAGTTTTTGCGTGATTGGCGAATAAATCAACAGACAGACAGATATACAAGAATTCTGCCGAGTGGTGCCGAGCTTTGATAATCGTCATAATTTTTATTTTTTTTATATCTTTCATGTACAGAATTTACTTTTCTATTCTTTTATACTTTCAATAATATTATTATAGAGATTAAAATAATAAAAATATTATTGAGCTCAGACGTGGCGCAGGAGCACAAGCGTGTGACTCTAAACGCGACAGGTTGTGGGTGGATCCCCACTCGAGGAAATGAAATATTTAATATTTTTATTTCTTCGTTCTGGTGTCGATGCAAACCGCGGCGTTGAGTTCTGCGGCTCAACATACAAAGCAAAGAATTTGGTGGAAACTGGGGAGCGGAGTATTTTAATATTAGGGTCCCTATGCTTACCCTGGAACATGCGGGATACTGAAAATCTGAGTGTTGCTGAAAATAAATATTAATAAAATATAAAAATTTATAATTATAAAACGAGTGTCGATGCAATGATAACATGAGCTAACGATATATCCAACCCTTCGACGGTAAATGAATCAGCCCTCCGCTTCGATGTCAGGAACTGTGTCAGATATTCAGAATATGTGCTAATGCCACACAAAAGCAGGAACAGAGTTAATGATGCGAACATAATTCCCATTCATCTGGTATTCGATGGAAAATTCCTAACAATACTTCACAAAATCTACCGCTTTATATAGAATTTATTTCAGCTACGTTTAAAAATGATTTTAACATTTATGAAAAGTTTAGTTAAATAACCTTTAGAATAGAATAGAATAGAAATAGCATTTATTAACAAACTTAAATGTTTTACAATATATAATAAGATACTTATATCTAGACATCGGTAAATAGTTTGTTTTGCTTCTCAGCATAGGCCTCCCCCAGATCCTTCCACACTTGACGATCGCGTGCTTTCCTCGTCCATGTTGCTCCCACTGCTGCCTTTATGTCGTCTTCCCATCTCTGTAGTGGACGTCCTCTTTTCCGTTTTCCTTCCCTTGGATACCACTCTGTGACATCTTTAGCCCATTTGTCTAACCTACTACGAATAATATGCCCTGCCCACTTCCATTTTAATTTTTTTACTGTGTATGTTACGTCTATTATGTTAGTCTTATTCCTTATGGATTTTAAACTTATTTTATCTTTTCTCTTTATAGACAGTATACTTCTTTCCATGTTATGTTGACATATTTTTAATTTTTGGATATTTTTATTAGTAAGAGCCCATGTTTGGCACCCATACGTCATGATAGGAAGTATACAAGAATTATATGTTTGTCTTTTTACTTCTAATGGTATATATGCATTTTTAAAAATTTCTTTTAAAGACCAGTACCTTTTCCAAGACGAGTGTATTCGGTTTGTAATTTCCTTGTCGATCATTGCTATTGGTGAAATAATTTGGCCGAGATACGTGTATTCCTCGACGTACGCTATGGTGTAATTGTTTACAACAATGGATATTTTTCTACTGTTAGTCATTAATTTAGTTTTTGTCGTGTTCATTTGAAGCCCTACTGCATTACTTTCTTTGACTAGTTGATTCAGCATTACTTGTAGCTGGTAAATAACCTTTAAATAAATTAAAAATTAAATTAGCTTCACGCTGTATCCCGCACACAGCAGGGTAGGCAGAGGGAACCTAGTGTTAAGACACTCCGTTCCCCACTTTCTGCCGAATTCTGGAGGCATTGCGTGTTGAGTGGCAGAACTCAACGCCGCGCTTAACCTCGACACCAGAGCGAAGAAATGGAAATATAAATTTAAGTAAATATTTCATCTCCTCGAGTGGGAATCGAACCCAGAACCAGTCGGTTTTGCAGTCACACCTCGTGCCGCTGCGCCACGACCGGCCTCAAAGCCAAACCTTTACTTACTTATAAATATATATTTTTTCCTTTTCAGGGTTCCATAGGGGTTTAAACGGAACTCTTACAGGACTTTGTTGTTCGTCTGTCGAGAGCATTTATCTCGAGATCGCATAGATTTATCAATTTGAAATTAATAAGCAAAAGAAAAAAATATTCTAATTCAAAGCAATCAAAATATATGAATATTCATATATCGTTTTTGCTGCATTTTATATGATAATTCACCGTGTAATCAAAATCTATAGAGTACCTCCCGTGAACCTATAGTTATGAAATTTGGCAAGAAGTGAGAACTTGCAGTATAAATGAAGTAAAAACTTATAGATATTTCACACAAGAAAAAACACTATAAACTTATAATTATAGTTCATTTCATACAAAATGAGATGAAACAAAGAGTGCATGCGTCTGCAAACTTAAGTTTGTCATACATTACCTGTTGACATATAATTCTGGAATTGATACGAAACCCTCGGTATGCAAATTTGACTCGCATTTGAACATTTTTTACACAGATCCGAAATCAGGCTGGGTAGACAGAATGAAATTTTATTACTAATTTCCTTATCAATTGCCTATTTCAAAAACATTGCGTCTCGATCACATAACACTATGCACCCCAAACATATACTTAAACAAAAATAATCATAATATTTGATGTCCTATTTCGAATGAAGGCGTTAATAGTATAATTTAGGCTGAATCTTTACTGTTCATCATAAATTTATTTATATTGAGTTATAAAACACGCAGTGAAAAATGTGAAAAAATATTACATGACCTCTTTATTGCCGGCTATGATCGTTTTATGATTATTTGAACGTAAAGGTGGAATCAAATTTAAAAAGCTAATTTGTAGGCGAGTAATATTGTATATTTTCCCATGCTTATATAAGAGAAGGTAACCCTTATAAAAACGTTAGGGAATTTATAAAATTTATAATATTTTTGGAATACGTTGTTATAATATCATGAAAAATATAATGACAAGGACGATGGGAAAAACTTTTTTAGAATTTTGTTGTTTAATTTGTATTTTCTTTTTGGATTTTACTACAGATAAAATAATCTTTTGCATAATGAATTCAAATATGGCAATTTTTGTGTTACTTTATGTAGACTTACAACGAATACTATACTTTTTTTGACATGATAACGTTTTATTAACCGTAAAAAAGTATGTCACTTTCTCATTGTCACGTTCTGCCGAGAGCCGAGAGTGAAAGCTCGAGCGCGGTATCAGCGATAGAGAGGCAAAATCGGCCTAAGCGTTCGGCTTGTGACGTATCTATCTATTCGGTGTTATTGGTAAATAAATAGCACCATGTTATATAGTTAAAGTTTAAAAAATATATGATTTAACAACTGTAAGTAAATGTAAATTTATCAAAGAAAAATATGTAAATATGTAAGTTATTTCATGAAATTATAGTTCGTAATCCATTTTTTTAGTTTAGTTAGGAAAGAACCTGCAAACCTACTGTTAAGATACTCCGTTCCCATTAAGATATTGCCTTTCCTCACTTTCCGCCGAATTCTGTAGGCAGTGTGGCTTCATACTAAACTCATTTTATATATACTGCATCAGAAGCCAAGCATGTATCTAAATAGGGTAGAGTAAAGAGAAGATAATATCTTCAGCACTGCGTTTTAATGGTAGCTTTACTATACAAGTAAGTTTAATAATGTTTACGATAGTAATTATATCTTTTGAAAAAAAAAATTAAAACATTAACTGAGTGAGGTGTGCTGAGGAAACGTACTGAAACGTACTGAAACGTACTACTTATGATATATTTTCAGGTCATTGTGGCGCAATGGCACAGTATCTAATAGTAAATGCGACAGTAGTGTCTTCAATCTCCACTTAGAAGAATTAATTATGTTGATTTTGTTGCTATGGTAAACGAAGTCTAGTGAAAAGAGGAGAACGTAGTACATGACACTCCATATCATTCTTAATGTCTCTGCTATTTGGGTGGAACTGAAAAAAAAAAAGATTTCTGTTATACAAATTTTCACGACATAATTATAATATAATACAATTAAACGCTACGGACAACATCAAAGCTCTTTGAAGAATATCAACGTAAATTTTTGTATATTTATTCAATAAGGCTTTCAAAACATTCGCTCATAATACTTACCTGAGAAAAAAATAAACAATATTTTTACTTTATTTTGTATGTCACATAAGCGTTTTTAACCATAATTTTTTTCATTTCAATTTGTGTATATTTTTGTGCTTAGAAAATCAAACGAAAATTATATATTAAAATATCTTTAATCAAAAAAGAGAAATAACATATATGCAATAAAATATACTTTATATTTTAGAACAGAAAAAAACAATTGATTCGTCAAAGATCAAATATTTTTAATAATAATACTTTTGATGTTTGTTTAGTGAAACTGATAGCTAATCTGTAACTAGATAGGATATTTACATTTGGATTATTAGTTTTATAACTACCATATTTGCTTACAAAGCCTATTGAATCAGTATAAAATGGATTTTAAGCCTCACCTAGTTGATTAAAATGATAAATTCAAATTCAAATAATTTTATTCAAAATAAGAAGTTACATGCTTCATTTTTTGAACGTCAAATAATTTACCACCAGTTCACGAAAATTAATGCCTCAGACCTGAGAAGAACCGGCGCAAGAAACTCAGCGTGACTTATTTTTTTAAAATCAATTTTAAACAAATACATATTTAATGTGATAAGTCGCTCCAGTCTGTTTCAAAGGTGTCGATGATACCTTTGAAACTGACTGGAGCGAGATTTCATTCCCAAGGCGTATTATCATTTAAAAAACAATAATTTGGTAATAATCTTTAACACACAAACGTCTTTTCACATCATGATATAGAAAATTCTCTGACGTTTTCTGGGATCCTATTGTAAAAGCGTACACATTGTTCCATAAAAGAATTACGGATTCGGTGTAACCGAGTTACAGGTGCGCTATTTTAAGCCTATTCTTTATTGTTAATATTATGAACATCACCAATTTTGGTGAAATTTTTAATGTTTTTCTTAACATACATAGCATTTTTAAAAATATATTGAGATGCAACTGTCAATATATTAATTTCTTTAAACTTTTGCCTTAAGATAATTGATTTATCTAACTGAAGCACTAAACCACGAAGTAAAATGTACTCAAAAAAATTAAAGACCCTAAAAACATAGCAGTTATTAGTACATATTTTGTAATGGACAACAACTCAGCAGAATTTCATATGTGAAAAGATTATTTAATGAAATTATAATGATCAAAGCGATTAAATTGATATAAGACCGCAATCGTGTTCAGTCGGATGCAATTGTTTGATTTTGTTCAATTATATTTGTGGCGTTGTATTATATATTGGAACTTTAAAATTGTTAGTTGAATTTCACATACTTAAACCAAATATGAATATAATATTTTTTATTAGCTTCCGGAGTATCCTGTATATAGCAGAGTAGGCAGAGGGAACCTATTGCTAAGACACTCCGTTTCTCATTTTCCCCCAAGTTCTAGGCATTGTGTGTTGAGTGACGGAACTCAACGCCGCGTTTTGTAGAGTATAGTATGTAGTTAGATATCTATATAATTCTTAAAATCTAGTCTTATTATAAGATAAAGATTAGTCCCATCTATTTTAAAATTATTATTTCTAAAATTAGTTTCACTCTGTATCCCGCAAACAGCAGAGTAGGCAGGAAACCTAGTGTTAAGACACTCCGTTTCTCACTTTCCGCCAAATTCTGTGGTTTGTCGGTTGTGGAACTCGACGCCACACTTTGCCTCGACACTAAACCATATTTTTTTTTTTTATAATATTTAGTGTGAGTGCGGTTTAAAGGCATGTTGGAATGAGCATCGCACCTAAGGACGGGGCGACCCTTATCAAACGCCAACCGATTACAACCGGATTAACCGGACAAATGGAATGTGTAATTATCTGCATGTAACTAATCGCGCGCGAATATGTGCTACGTATGATATTCATATAAAGATTTATTACTATTGGAAAATGGCGGAATAGTGGATTAGTTTGTGAACTGCGTTTTAATTCAAAACATGTTAACCATATTATTTTAGGATGCTAAATATCTTCTTTTCGTGAACGCCGTAGTAGCGCAGTGGTCGTGTGTGATTGTAAACGCGACGGTTACAGGTTATATGCCTACTCGGAGAAGTGAAATATTTAGTATTTTCTATTCCTCGCTCTGGTAACGAGGTAAAATACGAAGTTGAGTTGCGCCACTCTACGAGCCATGGTTGGAGAATTCGGCGGAAAGTGGATTACGGAAATGTCTATTTTATAGAAAAAAGACAAGGCAAACCAACTTGAGGTTAAGTGATCACCGTCGCCCACTAACCCGTGTAGCTCCAGAGGAGCTACAAATCGATTCCGGCCTTTCAGGTAGAGACGCGTTCTGTAGGGATCCAAGTCGTATTGACCTGGAAACACTGCCACAGGTTGCATGTGATGAATTGGTTCAAGCTGACACTGTCAGTCAAATATCCATACCAGTGTTAGTTGTTTTGTAAATTGAAATTAAACTAATAACTTACACAACTCATTTTTATATCTCTGATATTATGCTTATGTTCTGATAAAACGGAAACTTGATGTTATTGAACATGTAATATTGAAAACAAAATATTTGCGAGATCTTTTTATGAAAACCCAAGGTAAACAAGGTAGGGTCCCCGCTGTATACATTAGCCCCTGTGGAGTATTCGTGAGAATGAACAAAAACAAGTAAAACAAAGTGAAAACATCGCTGTACTCGCGTGTATTACCTTATTTGAAGTTATTCCAGTACACACCAATGTTTCGTTAGATAACGAACTATGGACTTTTGCAGTTTTATGCTTCCAAATTTTGAAATAAATTTGCCACTTGCAGAATGTGGAGCGAGTTCTAATTGAATCCATTAAGCTTTTACGACTTTACTACGTGTGAAATATATTTGGGTCATCCCACTCTTCATATACGAATATGAGCTGTTGCAAATGTTGTCGTGCAACGTATGAATTTATAGAAAAATGTACTAAATTTAAATTTTATGTGTCTACCTTAATTTGTCTACTCCAATCTGGGGGCACGGCAGTGCCCCCGCCAAGTCGAGCAAAAAACAGCGGCACGGCCGTACCATCCTTTTCTCGAAGCAATTCAGGCCATTTTCAACCCCCTATAACTTCGTTGTGGATAAAACAAGAAACCTGAATTTTCAGTAACTAATTAGGCATTATATAAACACGGTATATTTAAAATTTCAGTCAATTTGAACCAGTAATTTAAGAATGACAACTTGTTAAAGTTTCTAAAGTTTGTCACTCACTGACTGGCTCACCGATCATCAAAAGTTCAAGGCACTTCTAGCAAACATAGAAGCTTCAAAGGAGAATGAAACTTTTGGGCCTACACGTAAAGAATTGAGATGTGATCTAAAAAAATACATTTTTTTTTTTATTTTTAGAATAGCAAATAAAAAATTTATTGACACTCTGGAAGTGGAGAAAAATGAAAAAAATAAGATTTAGATCCTTAATCGATTAAAATCAATCATATTTTAAATCAGAGATGTGACAGCTGATTGACAATCACACCTTGTCTAATGATTTTTTTGCTTCTGTTTGTCATCGCAAAATCAGGCCATTAAATAAAAAACATAAAAAAAAACATTCGCTTCTGTCATTACGTTCGTGTCATAACGCATCGACGTTTTGAATGTTTTCCCGTTTGTTTGATATTTTCAACGATTACTGTTTTGTTTTTCTCGGATTTTGACTCTGCCTACTTTGTACGACCCTCGCTTCCCCACTGGACTGTGAAATCTTTTGGATCTTACGACCGCTACGCTATGGATATGAATCGCTGTGTGAATTGTGGGATAGCCAATGGACACTGCAATACCCTAGTTAGACGATGAAAACCACCACAACCTGGTTACTTAGAGGTGTGATATAATTCCGACATATAAGCAGAAAAAAATATTTCTGTTACATTTTAGTTGACAGCTTTCGTAGACGAAGGGAAACTATTGCTATGAAATACTGCAATTGTATTGTAGGAAGACGAATGGTAGGCTGCTGTGCTTATGTTATGAGTATTATATATCTAAGGTACCATACCTTAGTTGGGCTACATACCAAAATAATTTAGTTCCACCTGCACACTTCTTAGATGACATTTTAATAATAGATAATAGAAGAAGAATAAAATATTCATTAAAATGTGTTTTATTTATAAATAATAAACATTAATGCTTAAACAACTCAGTAATCACATATTTTATAGAAGTTGATATTCAAGAAATTGTGCTGCCAACTTAACCTCACTTTTATCAAATCTCTAATAACTCAGCTATCGGATTGCCAAAATTTATATAGATTTCAGGGAGGGAATGATGTACCTAAATCTATTAAATCATACCATTTTCATATCTTTACATTCTGGGCCCAAAAATGTATGGAATAGTTTCAGTCTCCTTTGGAATACAAATAGAGTTTAGTGTCTTAATCATGGGAAAACTTAAATATTTTGTAATTTCGGTCCAGTTTTTCAAATACACCAACTTAATGAATAACTTTGTAATCCCATATAAATGTATAGGATTACAAGGCTACATTTGTAGTTAATGAATCATTATTACTGTATAATAGAAAATAATAAGTGTAGATAGGTACCAAAAAGTAGAATTCTACAAAAAGAAGTGAGATGCCATCAAAAACATCCTGTAAAAAAACCCAAGTCTCGCAGCTCAATCTTTCTACCGTAAAAAGTTGTGAGATCCATGTAATACCAAGTCGGTTAATCTATTTAGTCTCTACTTAAAGGACCTTCTCTCTTAAGTAATTACATTAGTTATTATCATGCCAATATTAAAAATATTTTACGTTTTAAACAAATAGATCGACTTGGACATCGCATGATTTGATTATTAGTATGTATCACACTACACAGCACGACGGGCCAGCAACCGAATTCCTTACCAGAGTCCTTCCGAATATGAAGTCTATTATGTCTTTCGATAGGTTGTGTTTTCATGCGATGTCCAAATCGATCTATTTGTTTAAAACGTAAATTATTTTTAATATTGGCATGATAATATCTACTGTAATTACTTAAGACAGAAGGTCCTTTAAGTAGAGACTAAATAGATTAACCGACTTGGTATTACATGGATCTCACAACTTATTACGGTAGAAAGATTGAGCTGCGAGACTTGGGTTTTTTTACAGGATGTTTTTGATGGCATAAAATATATATAAAAGCAAATAAACAAAAACAATATAATAGGAAACATAATAGTGTTACAATTTTTCCATACGTATTATAAATCCCGGCTTTAGGGTAGGCTGTGAATAAAAGTAAGATTTAAAAAGAATAAACTAGAAAAATCCAGGCTGTTATCTCATGAAACACTGCCACCAACTGAGCCCGACACAACTTAATCTACGCAACAATAACAATGTGTTTTACTTCTTTTGCACTTATTTTTACTCGGAACATTTACACGAATACTCCACAGAAATAAAACACGGCTTACGGCTTTCGTATTTGTTTAGTTTCATATAAAATGTCAAAATGCTTATTTTTTAATATGCATACATTAATATGAAGATTATAAACGTTGTCCTTAAAAGGATTAAAAGAAAAAACATCTTTTTTTAACGTCACGCACATGTCAGAGTATGCAGAGGAAACCTAGTGTTAAGATCCCAATTTCCAATGAATTCTGGAGGCATTGTGTGTTGAGTGGCAGAACTCAACGCCGCGCTTTGTCTCGACACCAGAGCGCAGAAAATTGAAATATAAAATATATCATTTCCTCGAGTGGAAATCCACAACCACACTCTGTCCCCACATAACTTGTCGCGTTCACAGTCGCACATTCTGCCCCTGCGCTACGATTGGCCTTTAACATATATCTAAAATATACACTAAAATAATATTGAAACATGCGTTTATTTGAATTCTTAGATTGGTATTGACTTTGTCTCGTGTTTTAGATGCACCTGCGTTGCATATCAGTTGCACATATATAGAATATCTTTCTTTCTATCATAATATCCGATGGGTGAGCTATTATATTTCCTATTTCGAGTTTCATTTAAATTTGAGATTTGATTTAACTTTAGTTTGTTAATAATAAATTGAATATATTGTTAGCAAACTCATGTAAAAGAGGGTAGATATCTCTTTCCCAATAATTTAAACGATAAGTTTTTTTTATTCTTTTTTTTAAAAAACGTTAGCCTAGTCTAGTTAATATAAATAATTTTGTTATAAGCTGAAAGCTTGAAAGTTAGATGTTTCACCGATCTGGCTAAACAACTCGCGACGTTTATTTCAGTATTCCACACAACATTTCTAAATATATGGAAACCAGTCGGGAGGAACTTGTAGTATTTGTATATTTAGTCAATTACTAAGCGAATAAACAATTGTATGCTATCTGTTTTCATTTATTTTTATTTCACGTTGTAAAAAATCATCAAATGTTTTAATTGAATGTTTTTCGTTCGATTCAATTGTAACGATGTCATAAGCTTTGTAAAACTATGGAAAGAGTTATCATGTTAAAATGACTCATTGACATTTCAATATTATTCTTTCAGATATACTGTATACTACATTTTACCAAAACATTATTTTTTAAAGTTGTGTCACATATGTGTGTAACTAAGTTTTTTTTTCATATATTTCATATGTTCCATATAAAGCGTGTAAAAATATATGTGCCGCAAAATAAAAATCATTATATATAAAGAATATACAGGATGGAAGTGTCATCACCACTTTAAATGAACCAAAGTTTTAACTACTCTATAAACACCTAATATAATTAAAAAAAAGTTTTTCTCAAAAATGAAAAAGTTTATTTTTTAAGCAAAATAAATATTAAAATTATTATTGCAATATAAAACACCATTTGTCAAAAAGGACGCACGCACACATAAACCTATCAAAGGGAAACCGCCGCATACGCCTCATTCCGAAATCCTACGTCTAAACTGTTGAGGTATCTTGATTAATTTATTTAAATATGGGCTTAAAATATTTTATCCTATATGCTGTTCCCGTAAAAGGAGCGCTGACACTTCCACCCTGTAGAAACAATGCAATCATGATTTTATAACAAAGATCTCATTTTTGGCGTCAAATTCTCGCTTTCACTATCTAGTATAATAAATAATTATTAATAAACAACATAATCATCACATCACAATACAATAAACACAGTCTAATTATTAATTATTAATATTATCAATCCATTACTTCCCTGCTAAAGTAGGACAACAAGCAAGAAGTGCACAAGCTCTTAACTGCCCATTCGGAAATAAAGCTAGAAAAATAAAACAATAAGCACGAATGTAGTCCGCGCTATTTTTTCTCAATTAAACATGAATCGCGATAGAATTTGCAGTCGCGCTTTACTCTTTCTATTCTCTGTAGCGCAGTTGTTTTTATGAACATGAATTGTTTCATTATTCGAAAATGGTTTCTATTTTAAATTTCGACGCAAACAACAATTTTAAAGATTCATACTTGTTACGTATATATCTGTGGGCGTGCAAGTACTTTGTGGCGCACAATATGTCTTTTGTGTTATGTTTTTTTTTATGGTACTTTTAGTTCTTTTGATAGCTTTTAGTTGTGGCTGATGAACTTTTCTGTTCAAGTTTTTGGTGTTTGGAAAATAATATTATATTTCTTTTATACGCCTTATTTCATAAGTTTTTTTTTGTTTTTTTTTTTAAATTTTATTTTTGTGTTGTATCCTGCGCATAGTAGAGTAGACAGAGGAAATCTGGGAAACTAATCATTCTGGTGTTATTAAGACATTTCCGTTAACCATTTTTTGCCGAATTCTGAAGATTCAAATTAGTACCAAATCATAAATTTAGACCAACAAATTTACGATTCTGTACAGAATAAAGAAATTGGCAGTTAAAGTTTCCTTCACAACAATTAAGCACAGAAGATAAAAGTACTTTTAATGAATTCAACTGATATTTAATGCAAAAGTTTAATGATGCTGTATAATTAATAGCATATGCATGCATTCAGCCACACACACACACGCACACTTGATAGTCGATTAACCAATATTTAAATTTATTAATATAGTTTAAAAAAAGAGGCAGTCGTGGCGCAGTGGTACAAGCGTGTGACTGTAAACTCGGCGGTTCGATTCACACTCGGAGAAATAAAACATTATATATTTTGAAAAAACTCAACATTTCGAACACTTTACAGTAGTCCGTGATCGCACGTGATGGTAGACAGAGGTGGCATCCGTCTGTCGGTTGACATAATTATTATATGTATACATTATATGAATATCCTGCCTCGCGCACTGCCCTAGATTCTATATTCATATCACTCCAAAACACAAATATTATTTTTGTATTGTACGCTATAAATAACTATATTATACATTATTGTACGACTAAAATACTTTCTACAAGTATATTTATACAAACAACCCTCTCATATCTTTATCTGATTAACTTAAACAAAACATATCAATATTAATAGAAATAGATAATATAAATGGCTAAAATAGAACAAAATTATCTTTAACTATTGTGGGCTTGTAGCTGATTTTGTAGCTGATTTAGAACTATTCAATTTTCGTTATTCCAAATGAATACTAAATCGGACGTCACGGTTACTACAGACCTATTCGGAATTGAGCTCACAATTAACAGATGTCATATTCAATTTAGAACTATTAATATTCTACAACAGGTCTTAACTAATGCTTATTATTATATTCTTGTTATAGAATCGTTTAATGGTATGAATATTCATAATTACTTGGTATTTTACTGTGGCTATTTAGTTTAAGAATAGAATCTAGACATTGATACCGACTGTATAGAAGAAAAGAGTTTTTTTATAGTTCACCGTTTTTTACTTGTTTTTATTTATTTTCAATCTGCAAATTCTAAAAGTTTTAAAGATTAACCGGGTATCTTACTTAAAATCACACTTAAAAATAATTATGAACGTTAGTTTTATTTTAAGTCCATTATCTTTAATATTTTCTATCATCTTCATCGTGCGATGTATACCGCACACAGCAGGGTAGGCAGAGGGAACTTAGTGTTAAGCCACTCCGTTCCCCACTTTCTGCCAAATTCTGGAGGCATTGAGTGGCAGAGCTCAACGCCGCGCTTAGCCTCGACCGACACCAGAGCGAAGAAATGAAAATATAAATTTAAGTAAATATTTCATCTCCTAGAGTGGGGATCGAACCCACAACCAGTCGCTTTTACAGCCACACTTCGTGCCGCTGCGCCACACTTATTTTTATATAAAAATTGAAAATAATCATAAACATTTTTAAAATTATATTAATTAATCACCAATTAAAATATTACTACAGTTAAAATTGCTTAAGCTTTACAACCAAAATACAACACAAAAGTTTAATGCTTTATTTTATTAATATGATTAGTATTATAATTTAGAATACCATTATTATTTTAGCAACCAGGAGGGACCGACGGATTATCCTTTAGAGGGCCAGAGGGAGCGGATCCTCTAGGACGTTGGACGCAATTAACTCTCGACATGTTTCAATTTACACTCGCAAATACAAACCCTACAACCGCTATTGTTTGCTCTTATACCACTCATGTTCTGAAACATCGATAGATAAACGACAATATTAATTTAATTTATTTTATTATTATTAATGTTGTTTATATATAACTTCTAAAGCTTAAAAAATATAATGCAATATAATAAGATATATTACTACTAAAAAGATTATTATTAATTTAGGATACTTGTATAGTTAAGCAGCGGTAAATTTTATAATTTTGCTTCGTGCAGAATGGTATTGCTTATTAGAATGATATTTCGCTCGGAGTTGGAATTGAACCCGTAACATTGTTTGTGTTTCAATCTATTTAGTAATAATTAATTTTCATATAGTAAACTATATAGTAATTATATATTAAGAAAATTGTTTGTTTTCTAACAATCATTTATTTTTTCATTTTTTTTCTTCAAATATTCACTAATTTAATATTACAATAGCCAGTAAGAATTCCAGTTACACGACGCCAGTAAAAATATGGTAGTACTTGATTAAGCCGAATATTTCACACGATATGTTGTCGCACACACTCCAGATAATTAGAACTCGTCCTAAATTATTCAAACATAAAATTTTTAAATACTTTTGCAACATTCTGGCCCAAAGAAAATATTTCAAATGTAATATATGCAATGGGTTCACATTAATAGTTCTAAAACTTAGGTAACGATACCTTTAATTTATATTATTTCCTATTTTTTATAAATTTGGCCAAGAGTCGTGGCGTAGGGGCACAAAGTGTTGTGGGTTTGATCCCTACTCGATTAGATGAAATATATATTTAAAATTATATTTTCATTTCTTCGCTCTGGTGTCGAGGTAAAGCGCGGCGTTGAGTTCCGCCACACAACACGCAATGTCTCCAGATTTCAACGGAAAATGAGGAACAGTGTCTTAACATTAGGTTGCCTTTGCCTACGCTGCTATGTGCAGGATACAACATGAGCCTGATTTATTTTAATGTTATAAATTTAGGTTTTTTTTTAAATAATCTTTTCACGTATTCCAGGAAAAATAAAAAATATGTCAAAAGCTCTATTAATATTTTCATTTCCATTTGTAGATTTTTTTATATATAACTTTAATTGTTTGTTTACGAGACCTAGGATTATTTGACATTGTGAAACAAGCAATATGTGTCATGAACATTTGAGAGTGTTTGTTTACTGTCTGGGTTAATTAAGCAATTTATTTATGTGTTGTTTATATCCATATTTATTTTTTAAAAAATATCAATTTTGTTTTGAGTTGAGTCCCATAGTCATAAATACAGTTGCTAATAGATTTTTTTAATAAAATGTTATACTATTAACACAGTATGTTTGTATGTCCATCATTTCCTGTACCACAGGGATACATATGTTTTACACTATATTTTTAAAGTTTTTTTTTGTATCCACACTCATAGCAGGCTAGGCCGAAGGAAAATAATTAAATATAAAATATTTATAATAGTTAAATATTTATAATGGTATTGTTAGAAATAGAAAGTTAATGTTTTTATAAAAGCCTATATTGTCTATATGTTTCTAAACTATTTGGAAAGAGATTCCACTGCTTCTATAGTATTTTTCACCAACATCTACCATCTTTTACACGAATTCACTAACATTATATTAAATTAAATATTTCCTAATCAAATACCAGATATTTTTCTGCACATCTAAGATCAATGGTAAATCATCGATTTGTTTCACAAAAGAAAAAAAAACTAAAAAAACCGATATTGTGAAAATAACAATACATTGATTATGTGATTAGTGGTATGTGACGTATTGACATTTTGCAGGGTAATGTTTACCTTCGTCAGGACCATTTGCTCATCATCGACAGATTGCAGCTCAATGGCCAGATTTAATTCGATCCATGACGACCTATTGTTCATTAACATTTATATACGCATAATATTGCGTTATTAATAGAAATAATGTAATGTTAAAAACGTTAATAACAATTTATGCTCTAAAGAAAAATGGAAATGATATTTCTATATTAGGCCAGTCGTGGCGCAGGGGCACAAAGTGTGACTGTAAAATCGTCTGATTGTGGGTTCGATCCCCACTCAAGGAATTAAAATATTTATTTAACATTTATATTTTCATTTCTTCGCTCTGGTGTCGAGGCAAAGCGCGGCGTTGGGTTCCGCCACTCAACACGCAACGCCTTCAGAACTCGGCGGAAAGTAGGAAACGGAGTGTCTTAACACTTAGTTCCCTCTGCCTACCCTGCTGTGTGCGGGATACAGCGTGAAGCTGCTTTAATGTTTTAATTTCTATATTGCTTCTAATTTTTATAATACATATATTTATGTACTTTTTGAATATGAATACTTTAGGATTTATTATGTGCTAGTTTTGAGAAATTGTATACTGGGCAGTGCTATTAGCTTTCTTTGTATCTAAATGTACAGCCATCGCATGTAATTAAAACTCAGGACCTGCTCCAGAATTGAAAAAAAATAAGTTAAAAAAATGTAATAAATATATCAGTGTGCAACTGTGCTATTTAGGGATTTTGTACGTATTCAAGTTGTTTATAACTCAAAGCATATACAACGAAGACATGATTCTTTTTAGCACAAATGAATTTTAGATTAATATACTATATATATATTTTAAAGTTACCTTCATGTTTGAGTCGAGAGACAAAAACAGAATCATAATTCGGGTAGACTGGGTAAGGATGTAGCAATTTTAATTTTCTCTTTACATAGCTTAAGCATAAGCAACGATTAAAGCCGTTGAGTTAAATGTGTAGGTAGTTGATGATGATTACAACAGTTTGTCAGGAATATCACATTTTAATGAATGTGTGTCATCATTATATTCAATTTCATACCAGGGACGATTGTAACATAAGTTATAACACTAAAGTAAAGTTAATTGTACTTTTAAACATTTTTTAAAGTGTTATTCCACACTTAGGAAAGGAAAATACTTATTTAGAAAACGTATAAAAATTTGAACGTAGCGGGATTCGAGCCCACGCCTCCTGGAAACCGACCAGTAAAAAAAAATTATACGTTTTCTAATTAAGTAATTTAAATTGTACAATTAAAATGATTTTTATTAACCAAAATATGTATACTTTAACAAATCAACAACATCTGAGGAGCAACCAAGCAGAGTTATGATATTAAATTGAATTAAACCTAAAGAAATTTATACAAATAATATTTATTCTATTATATTTTTATTCTACTATATTTTTTATTCAATAATATTCTTGAGTTGAGTATTTACCTTCTACTAACTCTAACTAAAAAGAGCCCTTACCAGCATAAGTACTGCGACCTAAGGCCAGTGTGACCATCTCCTTATATTACTAAGCTACCGTGGGTAGTTTCGATAATATTCGGGCTGTTACCTGTTACTGTCGTACCATGAAACCGAACTGTAAAAACATCATTGAAATAAAAATACATTGTAATTTTTTTACATTTTTAAAGTGTTATTCCACACTTAGGAAAGAAAAATACTTTATAGAAAACATATAAAAATTTGAAAGTAACAGGTTCAAATCCCGCTACGTTTTTATTTTTATACATTTTATAAAAAGTACATTATAAATCGTAAATTAAGTTTATTGGTATTTTAGAGAAATAAATACATATGGTGTCCTAAGTTGTTATTCAGTTTAACAAACTGTAATATTGTAAGTCATAATCAAAGTTTGTTGAAGCGGATGCTATAAGTTTACTCAATCAATATTCAAGTTGATGTAGTAAGTTCCAAATTGCTCTGTTATCAACTACTTGAGTACCGCCTGTCGAGATTCTTGATCGCCCATAAGATTTTACTTTTTTATAGATAAACTTTGAAAATTATAAAATAAAGAAAAAATCATCGTAAGTCATTAAATAAGGAAATTCCATAAATATAATCAAAAAATTAATATTTTAATTTTCCTCTCTCTGGTAACGAGGCAAAGCATGGCGTTGAGCTCTGCAACTCAACACTTGATACCTCCAGAATTTGGCAAAAGTGGGGAACGAAACCCTCTTAATGGAGAACGGAGTGTCTTAACATTAGGTTGCCAGGTTCCCTCTGCCTACCCTTCTATATGCTCCCGCTCATAAAAACACACAGATTAAAAATATATCTGTATGTGGCTTAAGTCAAGTACCTACTGTAGTGAAAATGAAGAATAAAGACGCTGATTGTGTAATCATCTCAAAAGAAAACTTTTAGATAAAGAAAAATATATACATTTTTCTATTAATTCATATTGTCTTCTATATTTAATGATCTGATGATTATTATTTAATGATACAGATTAAAGCTGATTTAATTTTGATTTTTAATTATAAATTCATATACAAATATTAATACTTTTGAGCTCAGAGCAGTGCCTGGAACTTGTGACTACAGGTTTAAGCTTCTGGGTTCCCTTTATAGTGCACAAACACTTGCCTTCGCTGCTCCAGCCCAATATAGCAAATTACTTCAAATGAATTAAGTATTGATTTTTATAGATTTATTAACTAAGTTATTTATTATTTATTATTTAAGAAATTTTTAGATTTATAGCTAAGCGTGAAGCTGATTTTATGCACACTTGCTACAGGTAAGACTTCTTACAGATAAGTAAAGCAGCGTATTATCACCGGTAAATAAAGCAAGATAACATATATAATATATATTCATATATATGTAGGTATATATATCTTAAGGCAATATTCCTTCCACTATGTTATTACAACACTAGAAATACTAAAGTAGTTAGAAATTCAGTTGCTAGGAAAGCATCGATATTTTAATATGCAAAGTGTAAACATACATTCAATTCCTCTTTTGTTGTGACTCGTGTGGTGTATATAACGAAAGTTTAGAAAACATGCTTAAATCAAAAGTGGTTTTAGTATAAATATTGTCAGCATTATTTATAAATTTGAATTTCTTTTCCGCTTATAATATATGCTATTTTGACAAAAATGTTGTGTTATATCTTTAAAGTTTGGTATATTTATATATAAACGCAATAAATTTTTATTTTCATGAAAACATATATATTTTCATTTAAGTAATGTTCTAAGCATTGGTAAAATGTAAATTGAGATTTCTTACTTATTCTTGCAATATACATGTATAAAAATGCAATTATAAAAAAAAAAATAGGCCAGAGTCACAAGCGCGTGACTATAAACGTGACGTGGTTATGGGTTCTATTCCTACTCGAGGAAATGTAAAATTTAACATTTTCATTTCTTCACTCTGGTGTCGAGACAAACCGCAACATTGAGTTTCGCCGCTCAACCCGTAATGCCTCCAGAATTTGGCGGAAAGTGAGGAACGGAGTGTCTAAACACTAGCCTCCCTCTACTTACCCTGCTGCATGCGTAAAGCAGAATATAAAAAAATAATTTAATCTAATAAACGTATTTAATTCTTAGCAACGTACAGATCTCGAAATCCTGTGGCGAGGGCTGCTAACAACGCGAATGGCGGGCATTACTAACGGGCCATTACATTCCGTTCAGGGCGCCGGTGTAGACGCCAGGCTTAACAGACAACTCTCCTCGCTTAACAGGCAAAGCTCTTATTCTTGAATTGTTAAATCGATAAACGTTTGACTGATTTATTATTTTGCAATCTATTTTGATTTAGATAGTATAGTGGAATGTGCTTGTGCATGAAATGGTTGTCGGTTCGAATTCCCGTTGGATAGATATTTATGAGATGTTTACAATTTAAATCGCCGTTCTGATTAAGTGTACATCTTTTGACTATTTAATTTGTTTTAATAATCTTGTAATCGAATTATATATATACAATGCAACAGAATCAAACAATATAATTTACATTTCTTTAAATATTTTCATATTATATTTCTTAGATACAACGAAGATAAACATACAGACAAATCTATATGTAAAGACTATTAAAGCAAAACACTTGAAACTTTAGCCATTTCACTGAAATCTTAATATTCAAATCCCCATAGTTTAATTCACATACCGAAATACTTGTTATATCTAAGAACATTTTAATATTATTGTTTCCGAACTTATTTACAAGATAAAGTTTGATATGACCGTGTCCGGAAACTTGCTTCACAGGAACATGACCGTAACATAAAATTTTGTAAGAGCGTTGGACTGTACGGTGTTATAGCTCTCCATATCTTGTCATTATAATAGCTAGTAGAGGATAATATTTTTGTACATGCGTAGCTATAAAATAATAAATATAAATATACCATAAGAATATAGTAAAATATAAGAATATAGTCGAGTCCAGTCGTGACTGTAAAACCGACTGGTTGTGAGTTCGATCCCCTCTTGAGGAGATGAAATATTTACTTAAATGTATATTTTCGCTTCTTCGCTCTGGTGTCGAGATTATGCGCGGCGTTGAGCTCTACCACTCAACACGCAATGCCTCCATAATTCGGCAGAAAGTGGGGAACGGAGTGATTTAACACTAGGTTCCCTCTGCCTACCCTGCTGTGTGCGGGATACAGCGTGAAGCTTATTTGATTTGATTTTGAGAATATAGTTAAATATCATAAAAAAAATAGTTTTTAAGTTGAAGCTCTTCTCTTCCAACAAATCGTTTTGGTTCTGGCTAAATACTGTTTTAAATTATAAAGTTTAGATGAATTAACTTAACGTTATTTATTTCTATGGAATAGATAAGTCTACACTTATGTTATTTTTAGGGCCCAATATCTCAAAACGTAGAAACGGAAGCTTACAGGATCATTTTGCTGTCTGTCTGTCACGACCATTTATTTGAAGAACACGTGAAGGTATTAAGCTGAAACTAATATGAAATAATCGGGTCTCTCTTAAAATATAGGAAAAATTAAGCTTCTAACACATCGTGATCAAAAGATACTAACATTTTCATGCATCCATTTTGCTGCATTTTGTATAACATTCGCAGCGTAATCAAAACCCATAGGATACTTCTGGACCTACATCTATGAAATTTAGCACAAAGTGAGAACATCTAATACAAATAAAATACGAAAAGTGAAAATTTATAGATATTTCATAGATAAAAAAATCCTCACAACTTCAAATATATTGAAGTTTATCCATTTTTTTAAGTTATAATTCCCGTTGACCTACTATCATGAAATTGATATGGAAACCTCGATGAGGAAGTCTGCACTCGCACTTAACCGGTTCTATTTGTGCAGGTATAATATTTTTAAATACAAATTTTAAGCCAAGTTTGCAATGAATAGCTATGGTTTTCTTTGATGTATGTATTTTATTTTAGGCTCTCAATTTATCAGTATCGCCATTTCCTGACCTTCGATTAACTTCACAGGTTTTTCTTCGCAGCAATAATTCTCTTCTCTCACAAGGCTCGTCCAAGCGAAAAGGGGAAGATAAAAAAGGTGATCTCAGCTCTTTTGTCCTTACTATAATAAGTGATTTTGAGCTACCAAAAATAGAACGTCTAACATTCATTTGATGTTTAGTAAAAAAAAAAAATACATTTAGATATAAGTATAGATGCAACATGATTGCTTTGTTAATTAATTATTTAAATAATAATAAAATTACTCAGAAAAATATAGAAATAATGATATAAGGAATATTCAATGGAAATTCTCTGTATAATTATAATGATACTTCAATCTATTCATAAATTAGCTTTAATAAAATAACATTAGCCTTGCTTCTATTGTCATCCATTCTATTGGAACGTCATTTGTAAATTGAACATGATAAACATACTAACTGTTTAACCAATCACTAACAAAAGTATTTAAGCACAAATAAATATATTACTGTAAAATGCATATTTTTGAAATAAAATTACTAAGGGGCTTATTTACTTGCTCGATTCACCTATTAAATCTAGTGTTAAGACACCCCGTTCCCCACTTTACCTCGAATATTGAGTGGCGGAACTCAATACCGCGCTTTGTCTTGTTACCAGAGCGAAAAAAATTAATATATGAAGTAATTCATTCTCCTATTTACTGTATTTTCTATAATATTATGAAAATTGATTGAGATCAATTTTAACTTCTCCCTTAGAGTTTGTGTCTTAAAGTATAGAAATTAAAAGTTCCACAGTTCAATATTTTTGTCTTAATAAGATAAAGATTACTAGATAATCGTTGCGAAATATAATTTTATCGGATGGGATGTCTTTGTCTGCTAACAAATTGTCTGAACCGAATTGTTTCGTACGTAGATTTATTAGTGCGGACCAGACCCTTTTGTTGGATTTTAATATAAATCTTTTCTTATTTCATCAGCTATTAGAATGAGTTAAGATTGATCTATGATCCCTTTTCCATTTCTTGCTTATTTTGTAATTTATGGAAATCATGTTTCTTTTATATTTTCAATAAAAAATATTGTGATAAAATCATACATAGAGCTACAATAGAATTTTATATATTTCTAGTAGATCTTAAATTTATCGTAAAAATAAAGATATCTATAGTACACATAATTTTAATTTGCTTTTCTCACTGACCATATCGAGTAGTTTGTCTCTTATTCATCCAGTACTAGAATGTTTATTCTAATACTTGTTCCACATTAGGAATTTTCATAAAATTTTACTTACAAAAAAAATATCCAAATAGTTTATTCGACGGGTAAAAAGATTCAAACTTTGTAATGAGTAAATTCCATTTTTAATATGTATTTTTTATGGCTTGTATCCTAAGAGCTATTAAAATTTTTATATGCGTGCAACCTGACGACGCGACGCGGTCCCTGCAACACGTTGGTTTGTTTTATGGTTACTAGTACGTACGTACTTGTACCTTTCTGGCTGTTTACTGATGTAGTAGGTACTGATGCACCTGTTCGCGTTACACAAAATTACGCACCTTATAGAAAATTGTTTTAATTAAATATTTATAATATGTTTGAATATTTTATTTATTTTATTCAGATATCATATAAAAATTATCTATTAATTGCTTTTTTTTTGATAAACAAATAATACATAAAAATATTCACTGCACTAGGATATTTTCCGCAGAGGAAACTTACAATAATTAAGCTAGGCAACCACTCATTTAACAAAATGTTATGTAACGTGCTTAAATAATTATTATAATAATATTTTGATATTTTTCGACTTTGTGAACCAGTCGTAAAAGTTTTATAATCTTTGTTGTGAAAATAAATGGAACAAATTTGATTATTGGGCATTTGTGGCTATTTTGTAATCGTGTATGTATACAATATTTACAATTTTGCTCACATATCGTACTTAATGTAAATCGACAATTGAATAATATTATATTTTATATAAAAAAGTAATTGTATTTATAATTATATTACACTCTGTGTTTTTATAATACATTTTACTTCTTTTTTAATTTTCTATTTATATTTATTTTATTATTCTTACTCCAATTTTTGGGTATACAAAAAAGAGTTTCATTATTATTATTGTTATAGTCACAGTCGTTCGATATAATATGATATTTCAAAATTCTAACATTTGTTATTAATAAATTAATAGAGATTTTATGGAAATAAAATTTCAATATGAACGTGAGGTCGCGAATTTGTCCTTTCATTTATTATAATGCCCTACGGATAGATACCCAAATAAACTTGTACACGACTAAATTGGGTTGTTCCCATAAGGGTTTACCTTGTTATGTGATTGAGATTGCGTGTGTAATGCCACGGAGGCTCTACTTCGACAAATTATTATAAAACTTCAAATTAGGATTTTTTATTATATATTTACATATTTAGAAAATATTTTTCTATTCTGTATTTTCTTATAATATCTGTAGTAATGATATTACTGGTTCTGTGGTAATGAAAATAAAATCTGTTGAAGTAGTTTATCCCAGTACATCATAATGATTTGTTTATAAATTATTATCGGTTATCGATTATGATAACAACGATCATGTTTTTTTTTTAATTATTTACATAGAAATATATAAACGTATAGTGCAAGCGGGAAATGCCGCGGGTAGCTGGTTTATTTATCTATACTATAATAAAGCAGTAAAAGAAATGTATCTCAACTATTTTTTTCGAATTTTGCTGGAAAACGAAACACCGAGAATCTTGACACTAGTGTCTCGTTGCCTGCTACTTACTGAAATTCCATTCACAACGGATGATATATAATAGTAGCTTTGCGAGGGTAATATAGTTCACGAAGTTGCGGGCTTCCATTAGTATAAGCTTTTAAAATATTGCAAGAGGAAGGTAATACAAACATAAATATGAAATGAGAGCAAATTTCAATATTGAAAAACGTATCATTCTCAACATAAGAATCAACATCTATATATGTATATTCACGCAAAGATCTGTATACACTCGGGTCATATTATATTTGTGTAACAGTATGTACCTTGGGTATAAGTTAAAAATAAATAAATAAAATGAAATATGCATGGCAATACACATAAATAACATAGTTAATTATGTATAATACAAACTATATATTTTTAATAAAATATTAATCGAGACGAGTTCGTGTATTGTTGTCCCGAGTGTCGCGACCGTCGTTCCGTCTATACAGGTGGGTGCAGAACTCGGAAGGCAGCGGTCGAGTCAAACCATCAAGTACTACGGTACTAATATGTATGATGCACAGACTCGTACCAAATGTATTATAAATATAATATTATAATTGAAAGCCTCTAATGGCACGATCTTTTAGGATCGAATTTCTTATAAAATTTCTTATAAAATTTCTAATAAAGGCAATATATGTGTAGGAGCGATACATACCGTGGTACAAAGTGATCTTTGACCATTGTTAAAATATTTAATGTTGCTTGACGTCGCGAAGGCTGACGTGATGGGCTTATGCGAACTGTTATAGTGACATTAACTATGTCGTGGCTGATGCCGTCTCGCAGTATGCTCGCGATACGTAAGCTATGCTTATATGGCGTTGGTCATTGATATATTTTATACCACGTCTATGACTTGGTATACGATTAGTAGGTGTGTGATGCTATTTTATGTCCCAGCTCTGGTGTATGTAGTAGTGTCCGCCTACGGTTCGAGACACGACTGTGGGGTGTGTTTCTTTAACACATCGGCCGCCTAGCGGTAGTGCGTTCGTTCCAACGACTTATATTGATCTCACAAATCATTCAACATCACGAATCACCATTCTAATACAATCTTAATATAAACAAGCGTAACAAGTACCTTCGGAAAGATCACACACAAACGTCTCGGAGGGTTTAACGATGACTGTAAAACTGCGGTCTGGTCGGAACTCACGGTGTAGGGGCGGGGCGATGCCCGTACTCTTTCTTCCTTTTATTATAACTAGTTCGCAGTTATAGTGGAGAGGAAGATAGGACGCGCTCTTGGCTTATCTTCGGACGAGCTTCGAGTTATGACAATGATATATTGTCGAGTTTTCAGTTATCTAAATAACTGACACAAGAACAACTTCTGATGGCAAATATCTTATTAAAGCGATACCTTCTAAAGGCATAATATAAACTCCTTAATACTGTCACCTCTGAATCTCTAAAAGATTTTGGGTTCTTCACGATCACAACTATAAACAGTTCTAACCACTAGACACATCACGAGCCAAGGCATTATTTATTGAATAATATTTTCAAAGGTGTTTGGTATATCAGTTACATTTGCTAGTGTCTACGGGACTTACATCATTAGGTTGATATTGGTTTGGTGATAAACATAGCCAAACCAAGTCTTTACATAATGTTTATGTTGTCAATATTAATTATTTCTAATATTAATTATTTTCAATGTTAATTATTTTCAATATTTTTTCAGGCATATTATAATTTACCTTTTCTTCTTTAATATATAACGCATCTTTCTTTTTTTTTAAATGTCTTTAGACAATTGACTACTTAGGGATCTTGATGATTTTTTGAGTCAGGTGAAAAAAATTATGGCCTTCAAACATATATCTATAAAAGTTTGAGCAAAATATGTAAATTTAAAATTTAGTGCAAAATATAAATAATATAACTTTAAATAAATGTATAAAATTTCATGTCCTCAATTAAATAGTTTACAAGTTGTTAAGGGCTCAAAAGTAGCTCGAAATGAGTCGGACATGTAAATAATGTATGGCGCTCTACGGAATAATGCATCCATGCGTGATGTGAACAATAAGGCAATATAATAAAATATATTAAGAGAATAATATATAATACAAAATTAATAATCCAATCTTAGATAGTAATGCTTAAAATAACATTATTTTTCAACATGGGTTGCATTTTATAGCAATCAAAGATTCTTATGGATGTTGCAATAGTGTAACCCAATTAAAGATATGAAAAATATTATATTAGAATTTACTATAAGTGTGCTGCAAATAAACATATATTAGAACGCGAAAGAAATTCAAAATACTAAATAAATAATAATAATTCAACCGGCCGAGGTCGCGGTCGGAACGCTAGTCCTGTAATATTATTAATATGAAAGTTGTGAGAGTTTGTGGATTTTTGTACTATTTTCACTAAAAACTGCAGAACGAATTTAGATAAAACTTTACAGCAATATATCCTGTACATCAGAATAACACAGAGGCTACAATTTATATTAAGATTTAATACAATTTGGCTATAATATAACAATAAGTTAAAGCGGGGCGAAGCCGCGCGTATCACTAGTGATACATGATATATAAACAATTCGTAATTTTTCACAAGCCATGAGTAATACGCGCACAGTATAAGTAAAGCTCTTTCCGTAACTCCGCTCGTTAATTAGTCCAGCTGTAAGGTATGAATATAGTTAGGAATGTTTTGCTCCGTGTGAATAAATGTCCATTTGTTGTAACGTCACTCGAGGGAAAAGTTTAAATTTGAAATCCTGTTTGAACTTCGAGTGTGCCCAACTTAGGATGCACACAGTTGTTTTGTTTGGGGATATTCTATCACGAAATTTAATAAAACTGGACAGATGTGGGCACATTTCTGGCTTGAAAGTTATTCTGCTAGCTGTTGTATCTAATCCGTATAAAAATATTATATTTATTAAAGTAATAAATGCATTTTATATACAATTTAATGTTTAAATTACAGTTAAATGAAATGGATTTTTTTTCTTTCCTTTGAAATTCTGTGATGCAATATACATGTTTTAAAAACTTAATATCGTTATTTGGATTGTTGTCTAACACATAAATTTCTTTTTTTTAAATTTTTTTTTTGGATCCATCAATTTCAATAATGTCATTAATTTGATTAAATATTTTCTACTGGAAGTAAATAGAACTAGAGGCGAACGTATTTAATATGTCATATATATGTAAACGTATCCTATCATAAATAAAAATAATCTCTTGAAATTTCGTATTTCAGATTTCCAACGTACTAAAAATACTAAAAATTAAAATCGAATAAAAAATACCAGTAAAAAATCCAGAGTTATTATAACAACGCGAGAGAATTGAACTTAAAAATATCGTTGAATTCCTAGGATGCAACTTTAAATTGTTCAATATTAAAGTTTGTAGTCAAACATTTACAGGCTTAACAATTCAGACGTTTGGGAGTAAGAGCAGTTATCTGTCGGGTCTGGCGTCTGCCCCGGCATGTCGAACGAGCTCTAATGGCCCGCTTTAGCAGTTCCGCTGTTAGCAGCCCTCGCCGCACGAATTACGATTTGCTTTTTACTTGGCTAACTATGTACTTAGGAGTTGCTTACCTTTACTAGGTTTTGTTGTGGAAAATATTTAAATTAGTGGCATTAAAGTTAGTGAAGGTATTATAAATAAAATTAATATTATCTTCTTTTTTTTTCAATTTCACTTTGTATCCCGCATATAGTAGGGTAGGCAGAGTAAACCTAATGATAAAACACTCTGTTTCCCACTTTCTGAATTTCTGAATTCCAAATTTGAATTTTTGAGGATCTCTCGCCACGACGACTTCAATATTTATTTTTTCTTTGATATTTTTTCTCAATTTTTTTTTATGGAATTTATTTACAGATAAAAATATTATATAAGAAATTAAGTTCTAAATTTATTATATATTAATTATTTGTGTTCGAGTGAGATAACACTACAAGCCACACCATACCATATTAAAGTATTTGGGGAAATATTGTTACATACAAAGATCCTGTATAGACAGACTCTTCTGTATAGATAGATTCTTCTGTAAGATAGACTCGCGGAGTTGCGTAATTGTATAGATTTTCCGGCAAGCTTAAACCCATTTTGCATTTTGAACTTTCAGTATAAATAAAAATGTTACTTTACTCTCATATCCAACGATTTTTGCCACTTCATAATAAATTCAAAGTATTTTAGCGAAAACGTAAGTAGCTTTTTAACGTTTTAAACTTTTTTTGTACAAGTCATTTCAGTGAGCTTAGCAAATACTCCGGAGGGCTAATATCCATTTAAATACTAATTTTGTGGAAAAAACTATTAAAAAATATTATTTTCCATCAATGTTTATTGTAAGATATATTATGCTATGGCCTATTATTCGTCCAAAGTTAAAATTATAATCGGTGGTACTTTTTAATTAATAGTAATACAAAGGAGGACCCACGATAATCTGTGGCTGTATAATAAAAAAAAATATAAAGAAAATTAACGATAAAGAGAAAAGCTTTATAAATTAAATTTAAAAATTTATAAATTAAATAATGTATTTAAGTACCTTAACGTCTAAATGCTACCTACAATCAAATTACAATATAAAAACAAAAATTAAGAATAAAAACAAAAAAACAATGTTTAGGCTATTTTAAATTATATTCATTCATTATTTAATGTATTAACTAATTACTAAAGCTGTTGTGGTGCCACTCAATAGAAGTGCAACTCTTATCTTTTTTTAGTAAAAAGGCTACGCGCGGTGTTGAGTTTCGCCGTTCAACAGGCAATGCTTCGAGAATTCGAAATAGAGCGGAGAACGGAAGTGTCTTAACGAGAACGGAGTGTCTCACCACTGGTTCCCAGTATCCCTCTGCCTACTCTGCTATTTGCAGAACACAGCGTGTAGCTAGAAAAGAACTCATTACTGTAAATAAAAATTACACTTGTGAGTGCTTAGTCTACATTTTCTTGAGTAACGAACAAACTTAGAAAATTTATAGACATACAAGCTTCAAAAGACCTAAGTTCAGAGGTCTCCAGCTCCCGGGACAACAAGTTTTTTCACTTACATTTCGCAGTGTTTATCAAAAAAGGGGAACTTCTTTAATCTGTATTTATTATAAAATATTTTATTCAACGTAGTAACATATTTTTAAAGTTATTCTGCTACATTGTTTTATTATTTTTTAGTCTTTAATGTCAATGAATAATTTTTGAACAATATTGAATAACCTATCATTACTATCATTTAACTATTAATTTAAATACATTCAACGTATATAAAAAAAAATCTTAGCAACAAAATAAAATTATATTTTTGAGTAATATTAAAATAAAATATATGTATATAATATATAATATTATTCAAAACCTAGATTTGAGTTTCGTTCTCTCGATATAATCCCCAGTAAGGAAAAATCGTTCTCAAATTGTTTTCGTTTTCCGTTCAGCGAGAAACTTCCGACGGGCGACTTAGTGCTGAAATTCGAGCCGCTTATCTCTTGGCCCGGAATGGGAGAGCCTGAAAGACCTTCCTTTGCTTTTTACTTATGTATTTCATGAAAATACAAGTATATGCATTATCTATGCGATTTTTTGGTAATCCAATACTACAGCATCTCACGATAAAGGCGAAGGTTGTGGGTTCCATTACCATAAAGTAAGTAGTATTTTAAAGCAAGACAACAAGTTCGCTCTATATGCACAGTTTCGAATTTAGGTGAAACTAATTGATGTTTTATATATAGATAAAATATCAGTATCAAGTACAGTCTTATTATTAGTAATTTGAATTATATTTTAGTATGAAAGGAAGGTAAAGAATTTAATTAATAAAAAAGCAACACATAAAATATATAAAATATCAAAATAATATTCGGCACAAATATTTTTATTTAGAAGCTAATATAGAATGAAAGGTCTGTTAAATATTGATATAAACTTAAAAGCCGTAAATATTTCACAAATGTTGCAATTTTTTTCAAGTTTATTTAAACTGCGACTGTTTATTTTTCTTGATTTTTCATATAAAATATTTTGTTTTTCATTTCAAATACTATAAAATCTATATTTAAAAGATGTACATCCTACTGTTGTTTATTTCCTGTACAATCCATTACAGTAAAAAATGCACGTTAGATACAAACCTAATTCTAATCAGATTTATAAACATTCTATTTTTTTGGTCCAAACTGAACTGTATTATGATAGAGAATTCTTATATTTTTTTTAAATTTTTTTATGTCAAATCAATCTGAGTGACTATTAAACATTTTAGCCACTACTAAGTTAATGAAGTAGTACAAAGTTACCATAAAATATTTCAAATACTTTTACATAAGTGATGTGTACAAAATACATATATAAATGTATGTACACAGTATCTTGGAGCTTTTTTTAGTCATCACAATTAAAAGATATGAGCATTTATGCATCGTTTGCTGCATTTTGTTAGAAATTATGTATCAAAACCTTTAGAGTACTTACTTCCTATGGATCTAAAATATAACACAAATAAAAGAAAAAATCTGAAAAGTAGAAAATTATTTGTATTTTGTAAAAAAAAATATAATCAATCATTACAAATTTATATTTGTACTTCATTTCATGCAAAATGATACGCCTGTTGATTTACGGGTACAGCCTCGGTGGGCGTGTCCAACTCGCACTTTACCGTTTATTTGATATGTCTATATAGCCATCAGCCATGACTGTTGGATATGCGATTTTGATTTTTTCTCTCAGTATAGCTATAGAAAGATATAAAAGACCTATTGTTAGGTTTTTTGTATCTTCCCTCGTAACTTTAAATACACAACCTGTATATCATTATCTAATATTTTATGTAAATTTATTAAAGCGAACAATGAATAAACATTATTTTAATTTTTTATTTAATAGAAAAGCCGAGATCAAAATTTATAACATTATCAAAGAACATGTTTTCTGAAATCTAATTAAGAATATTTCAATAAGAATAGTATAACATTTCATTATGTTCTTATTATAAAAGATCCTCTAATAACCTTTCTAGTAATGTAAGTTGAGCTTTAATTAAACTTTGACGCCAAAAACGAAATATTATTTAAGTATATTAAGACTACATAGCTTTTGTGTTTTATTTTAAACTAAACTTTACATATAGTGATTGTTTCAATTTATATCTTTACTAGTAACCCAAAGACGGCTTCGCCCGCTTAAAATCCGGTGAAAATTTGTTAAGCAATCCGTATCGCGATGTGTTCAAAGTAAACTACTAATTATACCCTACTAATATTACCAAAGGTTGTAAGATTGTTGGTTCCACTTTTACGTGGTACTGAACGGAATGAGTTTTTTTAGCTTCACGCTATATCCTGCATATAGCAGGGTAGACAGAGGGAACCTGGGATCCTACCGTTAACACTCCGCTCCTATTAGAACACTTCTGTTTCCCATTTTCTGTTGAAGGATTGGCGGAACTGAACGCCGAGCTTGTGCCTCGAATTTTGCAAAATCCTCATTTTCATTCCATTTTCAAAAACTGTCCGTAGGAGTTAACACAAAATATACCTTTACATTACGAAGACATTTGTTTAAAACCCTTTTATAATGAATTTTCAATCTTACAAAATATAAATAAGAATATTATTTACCTGACAGGTACTGATCACAGTGTTCTTTTGAGATTAACTTTATGTTTCCTAAGGACTTTGGAGCAAGATCAGGGCTATATGGAGGATGCATACTTTTTGCGGAGGAGGTATCGGAGCATTTTCTTTATTTTTGCTAGAAAAAAATCTAAAAAAATCCTAAAAAATAATTAAAAGGGGGGCAAAATTTGGTATTAAAGCTGCTAGTTCAAGTTAGGTATCAGATGAAAGGGCTTTGGCTAAGCTAAGCTTAAATTTCTGAAAAAACTCGATACCTCCAATTTTTATACGGACTCGCGCTTGTCCTGTTTTTTAATATTAAATATATTGTAGATAAACAACTTTAACGCCCAGTAGCGTCATAGCCCTATATACATATGTGTACTCTGAGATTGAATGTGGAAAATATATCTGAATTCTTAAATTTGAAATTCAAACATTGTATGAATATTTGTAACTATATTTTACATTTTATTTTAAAAAATAAAGTAAATATTATATTCTGCTTCAACTTTAACTTCAACTTTTGAAATATTTATTTACATTTATATTTTCATTTCTTTGTTCTGGTGTTGAGGCAAAGCGCGGCGTTGAGTTCCGCTACTCAGCGCGTAATAACTTCAGAATTCGGTGGAAAGTGGGGAACGGAGTGTCTTAACACTAGGTTCCCTGTGCCTACCTTGCTGTGTGCGGGATACAGCGTGAAGCTAATTTAATTGAATTTTTTTTATCAAATATCAACAATGGTCGTATTTTTTAATTCAAAATAATCAAAAATTCTTATAGAAATTACGATAATGTATTTGATATTTGATATTTCTAAAATATACATAAAGCTAATTATTTATTACGACTATATATTTTTATGACATTATGTCTCATCATAATTCTAAAACTCTGTTAAATGTGCTGATGTCAGTGAATAATTTAATTTACTCGTTCAGAAACAGCCTTAAATGTTAAATTAAAGATTTGAAGGATTCATAATATTCTTTGTAAAATAATTGTTATGATTGCTTATTAATTCCTGTACAGTTTTTAAGTTAATTACATATATTATTTATTAGCTAAATGTACAATTGGTAAATATGTAGTTATTACAGAGTACACGTAGAAAGGATGTTTTTAGGCATTTTTATATAGATTAATTTAAAACGAACAAACGAACCGAAGAATCTATGTATTTACTTAATATTTATTTGAAGGTCAAGTCGGTCTTTATTTCTGTGTTGAATTAATTACGATTTAAACTTAACTGTTATGATTTATGAAGGTAATCTCCACTAACAATTCAATTTTGTTTACTTTATTGTATAAAATATTGTATAATAGTGCTTCAAAAATATATATTTTTATCAACAGTCATATAACCAAGACGTTTCGAATGTCATTCTTTGGCCAAGAATCTTACCAGCGCGATTGCTATATAACATTTGCAGGCAAACTAATGCCTTGAGTTCATTCAAATGACGATAACTTTTTTTTTAATGAACCGATTTTGATGAAACAAACTTTAATGTTAAGTTGAGTTAAAACAAATCAATTGGTGAAATAAAAGTTTCAGTAAATCGGTTCAGTACTTTCAGAGAAAAATGTGACCATACATATCGACAGACAGACAAACAGACAAGAAATTCAAAAAAAAAAATTTTGCTTTTTATTATTCTTTTTAAGTGTCCCTCACGATTTCAGTCACGATTATTTAAATGTACAGACAAAAAAAAATACTGTCTTATTATATAATAGAGATAAAAGTCTTATAAGCTAGTTAAACTATTTGTATGGGACTTTTCCCACCTGAGATTTTGAGGGACTACGGCCCGGGTAATTAGTAAAGAAAAGAAATGACAACAAATTATGTTGTTGTCAGTAACCCTTGTCATTATTAGTATAATAAAAAATACTTAATTGTAATAATAATTGTGTAGAGTGCTACAATACTATATACATAGGTATATAACTATTAAGGCCTAATATTTAAAAGTATTAGTAATCAATTATTATATCAAAAATATATGATACAAGCCGTTGATTTATAGTGAACTTTTTGAAATGTAATAAATGACAGCATAACAGATATTTTAAATGTGATACACCCAAAATTTTATTAAAATCCTAATCTAATCTAGCTTCACGCTGTATCCCTAGCGAGGTAGTCAGAGAGAACGGAGCACCAAACGCTACGGTGTCTGCTTACCTCCTTAAAATGAAAAGAAATTTCGTGAAACAGAAGAAGTAACTTTATCGGAGTAGGAATCGAGCCCACAAACTGTCGCGTTTACAGTCACACCCTTGTGCCCCTGCGCCACGACTGGCCTGATATAACAGATTAATAAAAGTTTAAATTTCACTAAAGAATTTGATGTCGGTAAATTTGCTTTATATTTGGTATATACATACTGACACATAGCTAAGCTTTCCGTTTCGCGCGCTCTATAAAGTAGGGAGCACGTTAACTTATTGCTTACTAAATGGAAATTCCAATGCACGTGAACCCGTGAATATGTAGCTGTGGTAGTAACTTTAGAATAATACACCCACTTTTACTTACAGTACTTTACTTATCTTTATAACTCATTTTAAATGCGACGGCAATTGTTTAAGAAAAATGAATTTAAACTCTTTCAGGCATTAGTTTCTAAGTGACTAGATATTTACAGTCGACTAAGCTTTTCGGTTACCTGAGCGAACATTATTCTTAGTAAAAAGTTGAATAAAACACAATAACACGAAAGAATATTTAATTATATTTGTTTGAAATTTTAAATTATAATTAATGATAAGGGAAGCAGTACAATGTGTCCTTGAAAATAAATATAACTTTGTTAGAATGAAATGGAAAAGAGCCCTGTGCCTTCCCCATAATTTTACTAACAAAAAATTAAGCATAAAAAATTCAAATAAACTTTTACACAAAAATATCAGTTGAAGTCAAGGAAAATCTGAAATTATATTTCTTATAATTCTTTTTCTGATCTTCAGTATCATGTCATGCTATGATAAATTTTATAAGAATCTTAGTAAAGTTAATGTTTGTCCTCTTAAAGACAGATTGACGTTAAAGATTGAAAATAAAGTACCTTTCGTGCCGTGTGATCCCGGCCTAGAATAGGATCATCCTGGTACTAGTGGTGTCGTAAGAGGCGACTAAAGTACGTGTGGTAGAGGCAGACTCGACCGGATCATTACCACCCCCGGCATTTAAAACCAGCGTTAAGTAGTGGCTTTTATGCCACTGCGTTTCGCATCAGGTATTGCAGGGCTCCGGCGCCCAACTCCTTAAAGGCCGGCAACGCAACCTGTAGCTCCTCTGGTGTTGCACGGGGTCGTGGGCAGCGGTAATCACAAACCGTCAGGTGACCTGCACGCTCGTTTGCCTTTTCCATTAAAAAAACCTCGATTGGTTATTGGCAAGATGTACTCAAAAAAGTAGATTCCTATATCAAACTATGGTTGTAATTTATGGATTAGTATTGATTATTAACATCGGGCATAAGTCAATCTTTGCTCAAAAACAAAATGATTGATTTTGAAAAAACAGTTATGCTGAGCTTCTTCAGCTGGTCCGTTTCAAGTGTAAGGCATTATATATATATATATATATATATATATATATATATATATATATTATAATCTATCAAATTGGTGGTAAATAATTTGACGTTAAAAAATTTGAGCATAAAAGTTAAAATAAAAAACCGTTTACATGATTTGATCGTGCAGCGTATTTTAAATATTTTACTTCGATTCCAACGATTCCTACTTTATATGCTAAGATCATGTGAACGGTTTTTTTTTATTTCAACTTTTAACCAAAAGCAACTGAGTACAGGTTAATTCTTTCTCAGGTCTAGCACAAACTTGGATATTACAAAAATATTAGATATATATTTGAGACAAATTCAGTTTATAGTGAGTTGTTTTATAGTAAAACTAAATAATGCAATAAAGTTAATCCTTAAGGGAATGGCTCAATTTGCTCGAAAGCTAAACTTACGTTGACTATGTCCATAGAGTTTGGCAAATAAATTACACGTGTAGTGTTTGTGCTCCTGTGTTTTAAATGTTGTTGTTAGTTATAATGAAGAGTTATAATTTATAACATACAGTATTTTAAGCATAAACAAATAATATAATAAAATATAAGCAATTACAATTGATGAATATTATAGCTGAGTTATTATAATTGAAATTAAGAGGCCAGTCGTGGCGCAGGGGCACGAAAGTGTGACTGTAAACCGACTGGTTGTGGGTTCAATCCTCACTTGAGAAGATGATATATTTGTTTACATTTATATTTTCATTTCTTCGTTCTGGCGTTGAGGCAAGTCGTTGAGTTTCGCCACTCAAGACGCAATGCCTCCAGATTTCAGTGGAAATTGGGGAACGGAGTGCCTTAACAATAGATTCCTTCTGCCTACCCTGCTGTGTGTGGGATATAGCGTGAAGCTGTCAATCAATATATTTATTGTGTATTTGGTACTTTTTTCACAATCTCGCCCAACCCAATCTCTGTCGTTTTAACCGAGCAATTTCATATTTTTAGTCAGTTTTTTATATAAAAATATGAATACTTTATTAGGATTAATATTCTAAATGAATCACTGCCATGCTGCTCATGACGACCCTTAAAGACCTACGTCTTGGATAGTTCATCATCAGCATTCTATAACATAAATGACAAGATCAGCCAATCCATAAATACTATTGTTCAGCATATTATAGTGGCATAACTAGAGTACCAGCCCACATGATGAACCAGAATTTAGGCTTAATTTCGGAGTCAAATGAGAATAGTGCTAAATGCAAGGGTCAACATTTTTGTAAAATATACAAATATTAAATATTTTTGCAAAAGGAATTATTAACAGTTTTTCTGTCAATAAGACACAGAAAACTTTTTTCTGTGATTAGTTTTTAAAATTTAATATCGTGCACGAAAATCGCAGACGTATAGTCGTAAGTGACATGCAAAATTGTACCTTTGTTCTGCATAGTGTTTAATTTTGTCTATCATCACACTGAATAAAACGAGTGGAAGTTGGCGAGGAAACGAAAAAGGGAAAGAAAACTATAACATCTATTATAACGCATTGTGCTAATAAATTAAATATGGTTATTTTTAGGATTCCGTACCTTTTAAGGAAAAAAGGAACTCTTATAAGATCACTTTGTTGTCCGTCTGTCTGTCAAGAGTCTTTATATCAGGAACGCTTGGAGATATCAAGGTGAAATTCACACCACATACTCATATCTACGGTCCCATGATTTATGAGGTATCAGATGAGAGGGTTTTGGCTAAGCTAAGCCTGCATTTCACAAGAAGAGCGGGCATTAGCAGAAGGGCGATCTCGACTCGCGCTTGTCCGGTTTTTGTAACCGGATATCACCTGATAATATTGACAATTGGCTAAATATAAGTGATTGACTATCTATAAATGTCAACGTACTTGCTAAGTAGTAGTATAGTTTTAGTCAGTACGGTTAGACGGTTTCCGAGAGGTGCGGGTTCAAAACTAGCTAAGCTTAAATTTCGTATACGTTTTTTAAATTTATTTTAAAAATACACAATTTGAAAATGCAGTTTCGATAGTCATTGGTACACCATAAGTAATTTCTTCCTTAAATCAAAATAAAAATTCAAAAACATTAAACTAAAAACTAAATTATTCACATGTAAAAGAACCCATTGTTAAAATATACATTCGTTCATTATTGAAAATATTAAATATTACGAGAATATCTCTAGAATTAGCATATACGACAAGCACTATTAATTTAAAAAAAAAAAAAATAGTGCTCGTATATTCTTGCTTTTTTTTGCCTTCATAACCAGTATATGCTTTTAAAGTTAAAAAAAGAAAACAAATTTTAATTTTGATCCTTTCAACAACAGTAAATTTTCAGTCAGCCACCCTTAATTGAAATGTGTCGCTTGAAACATATTGTTTCGTTACAATATACATACGTTTAAGAGAAGGTATTAAGCTTGTTTCGGTCGTAAGTCTGTCTGACAGTAGAGCTATTCAATTAAACTATATCTGTAGTAAACTAAAAGTTTTCTTAATGTATACATTTGCTAAATAAAACAATAAAATATAAAAGTTATAATTTAATTCTACAAAACAGTGATTTAATCACGGTATATAGTATATTACATTTCTTTTTTCGTGGATAGGCAAAGTGAACCTTCATTGGCGGTACTCAACACTGAGCTTTGGCACCAGAACGAAGAAATTCATTTTAAATGAAACTAATTTAACCAGATTAATCGCGTATATTTAAGATTTTACATTTTGGAAACCCGACGTTTCGAACACTTTGCAGTAGTCCGTGGTCACGGGTAGACTGAGGTGGCATTCGTCTGTCAGTTGACATAATTATTATATCACGCTACAGCCAACTTTTTGATTAAATTGGATGTCTTTTTAAATATTTTTGTTGTAGGGTCTTTATCAACAATTTTATAAGGTTTTTAATCCGTTAGTTAAATTAGTTTCATTTAAAATGTGTAATAATCGTGATAATCTTAGAACTTATTACGAAGAAATTTAACCTACAATTCAACAGATAAAGAATATAATTATATTAAGTAATTCTACATATAAAGATATAAAGATAATGTATACATAAATATAAACATGAGAAATGTAGAAGTTAAAATAGTAAATACACAATATATTCATATACCTATTTCAGCATCAAATGCCACTCGAAGCAAGCCAGACATGAAATTCAGCACTTTGATTTACGATTTCTGCTAGTTCGAAATTTTAGTACATTTGCTAGCGGTTTTACGAGCCAGCTCTAAAACAAGATACATATAAAACAAAACATATTATCCTTATGATAAAACGGTAAGCTGACCATATATGGAGATGCATTTGATTATGGATTTTCCTTTATAGTGGAATGGTTTTATAATTTAATTTTGTATATAAATAATTTTACATGATTTTTGCTTGTTTAGAATTCCTTTTTCGCGGCGTTGAGTTCTGCCACTCAACACGCAATGCCTCCAGAATTCGGCAGAAAGTGGGGAACGGAATGTCTTAACACTAGGTTCCCTCTGCTTACCCTGCTGTTACACAGCATACAGGGATGACACGGGATACAGTGTGAAGCTGATTATTAGAATTCCTTTTACCGATATATTACAGATATTATATTAAACAATACAGATAGAAGAAAATATCTCTCACTTTAAATGACAAAATATGTAATATATTTGAAACGATATATCTAATGAGTTATTAAACTTAACTTAAAACTTGCTTATTAAACAATATAAATATTATTTTGGTATATCAAATTATATACTCTTATTTATTATATATTACTTCAACCTTTAAACGAAATCGACAATCTGGTGTAATTCTGTGTTTTTCTCAGGAAAACTTTTGCGTATGAAAACTACTTACTTTAATTCAATGTTTGATAAATCCTCTTACAAATCTTTTTGCAAATCTTTCTAAAAAGATACCTTATATAATTTGAGTAGTTGTTTTAATAAATACTAAAAATATTTGGATAGATTTGTAGGCTTTTTTATTAGTTCAGTAGAGCAAATAGAGCTACGTAAAGCTCAGCTTAGACCTTGCGGAATACGTACTGTACTTTATACTATTACTATTGTGCGTCCCGCACATATCAGGGTAGTCAGAGGAACCTAGTGTTAATACACTGCGTTTCTATTAAGACTAATCATCATTTAGTATTATAATATATACCTATAATCGGACTGATACCTAGCTCTCGTTAAATCCAAATAAAAGTTAAAAGTTAATACTTTAAGTTAATTCATTTAATTAATTCAACGTTAAACGTCATTAAGTTAATTCAACGTTAAATATTTTACAATAATATGAAATAAATACAAGATATTTCTTAAAACAAGAAATATTCATAATCTCTACATCTGACATATTTAAACAGTCGCCAATAATAAATAACGATATCTGTATCTGGCATTCTTCTGATCAAGACGTACGTTTCAACTGATTGTCGACTAATTCCTACCGCTCGAATAGAGGCTGTACAACGCAATAAATTCCTCGCATTCAAACGAAGCAGCCAAGCGAGAGAGCTGCGATAAACATACGATTGACTCTTTTGACAATATTTTTTTTTCTATGAAAACAAACGTTAATCTCGTTTTTTAAAAACAACATATTTATAATAAATATTTTTGTATACATAAACTGACTGTGTGCCATAGAACCAAGTTTGCCTACAAAAATAACATTAAGTTGGCAGATTAGAATAATTAAATCAGATAAGTTTATCAATAAATAATTAATTTCTTTTACATAGAATAAATAAGAAAAAAATCAAAACAATAAAAGTCTAACATTTAAAGTTTATAGCCCCTCGCGTAACGCTGAAGATGCAAGCAGCTGTTTAGAATACGAGATATGACTTGCCCCGCGAAACAAGCCAGATGTGAAATTTGGCATTTTGTTCGACCAAGAACAGTACGAAGCTTACGGCTTGCGCATTTTCACAAAAAAGTTCTTTGTATTTTTTTAGGATAAATGATAAGTAGAATCAATTGCGAAATGAGTTTTCGAAGAAGTGAAAATTTTATGTAAGAAATATTTAACACTTCCTGATTATTAAATTGATAAATACAATTTTTACATGTACTTAGAGCGTCAAGTACTACTAAGGTATTATATGATTATTATAAGAACGCGACAAGGATGTATCCATTACATATAAAGTAGAAAGGAAAAATATCACTCAATTCCCCTAACTTAGGCCCTCAACAGACAATAATATGATACGTAGAGGTGTAAAATAAGCTGAGGCCAGTCGTGGCGCAAGGGCAAAAATATTACTGTAATCGCGACTGATTGTGGGTTCGAATCCCACTCGAGGAAATTAAATATTTGTTTAAATTTATATTTCTCCGGCACCAAGGCAAAAGCCCAGCCTTGAGTTCCGCCAATCAAGACGCAATGCCTCTAAAAATTTGTCGGAAAGTAAGGAACGGAATGCCTTAACGATAGCTTTCCTCTGCCTACCCTACTTTGTGCGGGATACAGCTTGAAGCTGATTTTAAAACATTTCCTAATATATATTTATTCTATTTGTATTATAGTAATTCATAGAACAGTGGATATTCATATTACGTAATTTAATATTGACATTACAAAGGTATGTATATACGAGTATAACCAAAGACAAAGCTATTAGATATCATTGTCACTGAGTAGTACAGGAAGGACACTTAATAGCTACCTTCACATCGATTGCTTGTAATTACACAATATTGTTGTTTGCTTAGATCTGATTTCACCGTGTTGATTGTTGTAGCTATGGGTATGTGTGGATGTATATTAGTATATTAAATAGTAGCAACCCGCTCGCGGCTTCACCCGCTATAAATACATATTTTTTGTTTTTACTGATCTGAATGAATTTCGTGTTCTAATAACATTATATATTTAAAGATAAATATCTAATATAAGTAATTAAAAATTAAAGTTTCAGCCAAAAAAAATATATTTTCTAGTAATTTTCTCGAACCAAATATATTATATTGACATGACTTTTTGATTTATGACGCGATTTAAAAAAAACAGCAATAAAAATGTTGAGAAAAGTTTGGGAAAATATTAATAAAATAAATAATAGTCAAAACTGCACTTAAATCGGTTTATTCGATTCTGAGATTAGCGTGAACATAAAAACAGACAAAAATAATAGAAATAGTTGTTTTGGGCTCTATTACTACGCTAGATATCTAGGGTAATAGATTTTCTCATATATCTTTCATGTATTAGCAACCAATTAGTTACAATTTTACTATATGAATAGATATGAAACAATATTTTGGTGTTAATATTAATATCGTATGGATATTTCAGTAAGATATTGATGTAATTGCTTTTTTAATTTCATTAAATGACTTAGTGGTCATTCAGTATCAGGTCAGGTATGGCTTAGTGGTCAGAGCGCCTGGTCGGTTTCCAGGAGGCGCGGGTTCGAGTCCCGCTACGTTCAAATTTTTATACGTTTTCTAAATAAATATCATTAAATGAAGTTGCTTTGCAACCAGCACAAATTACAAATTTTGCGCAAGACCTAAATGACTCATTTTATACTTAAATAATTACAAGAATAGCAAAACTTTTCTCAGTAAAGTGGTGTCCCGGAAGATGAAAAATTAAAAGACTAAAATTATGTTCCCCTTTTAAAGGTACAGTAGAACGCGAACTCAACGAAACTCTTGCGGTGATCCACAAACGTCATTTAAAATGTAAAACTGGCGAGGCCGTTTCAGTACGTACAATTTTACTGCGTTTACGTCGAATTAATAAATAATTAACTCTTTTGTTGAACAGGGATGTGTAGCCAAGGAAAAGGTGAACTCTTAATAATCTTTTTTAATAGAAGATATTTTTTTTGTACTTTTTGTAAGCAAATATGAATTGCATGGCTTTATACCATTTCATTAAAATACAGGAATTCTTAATTTATATATTTAGTTATATATTTTTTATAATTTAGTCTTTATTCGAACACAGATATAAATACAATAAAATGTGCACCATTTAGATAATAGAGGCTAGTCGTGGCGCACACGCGTGTAACTGTAAACGTGAGAGGTTCTAGGTTCAATTCCCACTCAAGGAAATTAAATATATAATATTTTCATTTCTTCGCTCTGGAGTCGAGGCAAAGCGGCGTTAAATTCCGCCACTCAACACGCAAGTCCTCCAGAAATCGGCGCAAAGTGTGGAAAGGAGTGTCTTAACAGTCTTGCGTAAAGCTTAAGAAGAAGAATTACATAATTACATAATACTTACAATTACTTAAGAATTAAATAATATTTAATTTTAGTTGCAATATGAAAGCAAGTTAAAATAATGAAAACATTACTAAGCAACTTTAAAGCAGTCCAACGAAGTGGTACTAGAGTGACTCGTAAAGCTTTAAAGACTAAATGTAATACTTCTGTAGAAATCCTAGGTGCCTTATGTTCGTATTGCGAGTTACCTGATACGCTTTTTGGATGTCTAAATCTTAAAATCCAGCAAATTCTTTGGATTGAAGTACTTACTTAGTAAACAAGTCAGTATTACATCACTAAAGTTGTAGAGAAGAGTTTTATTCTGATTATATCTGATCTTATAATTGATATGTTAGTCTATTTTGTGATATAAATATATTATTTTATTCTAAATAGTGTCTTTTCTTCTTTAAGCTAATAATATTTTGATATCAAGAATAGAGTTTAGTAAGGCCTTCCTATGTATAAAGACCAATTTTATTGTATGATACAAGAGCCAGCTTACAAAAAAAAATGTATTTTGTCAAAGTACTGTAAACTATTATCATTATTTTCTAATAAATTAAGTTTCATTTTATTACACAAAGTAAAAAAGTTAAAAGGATTAATGGAAAATTACCTTCTAGGAAACAATTTAGTAATTAATCACATATAGCTGTAGCGGTGGGCAGAGAATGATTAATATTTATAATTTATTTCTTTTATTAAAGTTTGCCTAGAATATTAACCTTTTATAATTTAACGTGAGAATTAACATAACAAATAAGATATTTCAAAGTAAACACGTGAACATTGGAAGATCTTATTTGTTATGTTAATTCTCACGCTAAATTATAAAAGGTTAATATTCTAGGCAAACTTTAAAAAAAGAAATAAATTATTAACATTTTACTCATAGAAATTTGAAAACATCATCATTTAGCATTATAGACTATGAGTGTATCAAATAAATAAATACATCAGCTTCACGCTGTATCCCGCAAACAGCAGGGTAAGACACTTCGTTCCCTAGTGTAAGACACTTCGTTCCCCACTTTCTGCTGAATTCTGGAGGCATTACGTGTTTAGTGGCAGAATTAAACGCCGCGCTTTGCCTCGACACCAAAGCGAAGAAATGGAAAAATTAATAATTTAAGAAAATATTTCATCTCCTCGAGTGGGGATCGAACCCACAACCAATCGATTTTACATTCACACTTTGTGCCGCTGCGCCACGACTGGCCTCATGCATGAGCGTATCAGCTCATTCTTAAACAGTCCAGATCAAAAGGATGCTAATTTAAGACATACTCGTGCATACGTATGTCTCGTATGTATGTGACAGTATCATTAAAATATGTTAAAAAAAAATGTGATATTTAATGAAGATAAAACATAGACTAGTCTAAATAATAGACAAGTAATTGTGTAAAGCGATTTGTTAATCCATGGTAGTACAAGAATAGTATTTGTAATATATTTGATTATTTGAAAACTAGAAACCTTCTATTGAAGGCTTTTTAATTTCTTGCACTGATTAAGACATTATTACGATTTCGACAGAATTTTCGATGGAGAATTCAAAACTGGTTTAAAAGAATAAGATATTATATTAATAAATAAATAATCAAATTTATTTATTAAAGTTTTTTGGCTCTACTTTTAGTGATAACTCGCATAAATGCAATTAGAAATTAAAATTGATCGTAGAGCTAGATGTATGCTTTGTTTTCCATTTGTTCGGTTCGAGTCGGCCTTATTGTGATGATGAGCGATGTCATTGAAGCAAACTTAATTTCTCGTTTCAGTTGCAAGTGCCAATAGCTTTTTAAGTGGCTATTGATCTACTATTAGAAAATAATATTTTATTTTGCTTTATTCATAGTAATTGACTGTACACGCATCGATATAAACATTGAAGTAATAAATATATTATTGACAATTGATTCTAAGAAATTTTTACGGTTTTTTTTTTATAATAAATTATAAACTATACTAAAAGATTGAGGCCAGTCATGGCGCAGGGGCACAAAGTGTGATTGTAAAACCGACTGGTTGTGGGTTCGACCCCCATTCGAGGAGATGGAATATTTACTTAAATTTATATTTTCATTTTTTCGCTCTGGTGTCGAGGCAACGCACGGCGTTACGTTCTGCCACTCAACACACAATGCGTCCAGAATTTGGTAGAAAGTGGAGAACAGAGTGTCATAACACTAGATTCCCTCTGCCTACCCTGCTGTGTGCGGAATACAGCGCAAAGCTGATTTAATTTATTTATGATTTTAACTATACAAAACGCGGCGTCGGGTTCCGCTATTCAACACAGTCGTCAATAGGAAAGTAAAATACGCAAAATCTAAGCACTGAGTTCTCCGCAAGAGATGATATATATAATAGTATTATTAAAAATATATATTCTATATATTGTTACAATACTTGCTCTAAGAATAACTTTCATTTTGTAAATATATGTTATGATATGAACGAAGGGAATGCTTCACGTATGACACCACAATGTACGTGATGTTGGCTTAACGCATTTAATTAAACGTATGTATGTATTATTTGAAAATAATATATAAATTTATTAACTAGTTTAAAAAAGGTATAGGTTTTCAATTTGATTGTATCATTTGTTTGTTGTTATTTTGATTATTTGATATCGAATTCCTCAGCCAAATATATATTTATTTTGATGAACATATTTTATTATATAAGTTCATGTTTCAGTGATAGTCCAATATATATTTTATGATTTGATGGTTCAAAGTGGCCCAAAAATGGGTGAAATCAATAATAATAATAATACCCCGTGTAAAGGCATTGCGTTGTCAGAATTCGGCAGAATGTGGGGAACGGAGTGCCTTAACACTAGAATTCCCTCTGCCCTACCGTACACAGCGTGAATCTGATTTTATTTAGATTTTTTATTTTACCCTGCGTAAAGTTAATGGCAAGTGGTAGGTTTACCACCTTCTTTTAATAAACCAATGGAGATTATTTTTAAGCTTTTTTAGCTTCTCTTTGACTGGAAGATATACGGTATACAAGTCAATTGCAAGGAACACCTTACAAGTAGGTAACTATATAGGGGGTTGTATTTATTTTGAGAACATTACCCTCGAATTTGGCCCCTGCGCCACCGCTTCCCTCAAACTTATGTAAAGTAATCACATTTTTTCTCTCATCTCTCCATTTTAGTCACGAAATTAATTATGTCACTTTAATATTCATTATGAAACAAAAGCTTAAAATATATCTCACTAAATTCCACAGAGACAAATAGCAAGTAAGAATAATTTTAGAACAATACTATACCGCAAGCTGTACTTGTCACCTGCCGCACAGTGCCCGTCTGATGCAAATCTGTCGCCCGAGGTTGTATAGAATAATTTGTATTTCAACTTGGCCAATGCAATACCCGTTGTTATCAATTATGTTATTTATATATTTGAGTTAATTTTAAATTGTTAATTTATTGTTTTTAATAATAAGAATTTACTTTAATTACTTTTATTTATTTTCTTTGTTTACTTTATTTACTAAGATATTTTTTCTAATATTAATAATTTTATTTTTCGGCTTGTTTTGATTATTTAGATTTATATTTTCTTATTAATTCTATTGTAAACTGAAAGTAATTTCGTAAATATATTAATATATATAATAAATATTCGTATAGTTCAGGCGGGCGAAGCTGCGCGGGCCACCTAGTGTTATATAAAATATTCAATCTACTATTGTATTTAAATTAATAAGGTACAGTACTTGTTTATTAATTAAAATATAGGAAATAATATGATGTTATCTAATGCTTTTTTTTCAGCTTTCCGTTATATCTAGCATGGTACAGGGTAAAGGGGCAGAGGGAACAGAATTTATTTATTTTGTTATTTTTAATTTTGTTAGTGACACTAAGTACCCTCTCTTACTTTCAGGAAGATACATTAGTGTAAAGTGTTAAGTTAGTCACAAATAGTTTAAATTATTTATTACTTTCAAACAAATAATATACTCGTATTTAGTGTAAATTAGAAGCGCCTTAGATTGTTATAATGTTATGGTTATTCAATTTAAAAAAAATCAAAGCTTTTTAATTTTTTTACCATGCTTTTTATAGTAAGTAGTATATCTAATAATATATTAAACCTACTTTTTTATAACCTAATTTGAGTACTGTTTATGTACATATATTTAAAACTAGCGGCCCGCCCACGGCTTCGCCCGCTTAAAATACATGATTATTGATTTAAGCAGAATTGATTGACAACTATAATAAAATAAAATAAATAAATAAATCAGCTTCACGCTGTATCCCGGCACACGGCAGGGTAGGCAGAGGGAACCTAGTGTTCTAAAATAACTGTAATGTTTGCATATTAACTCCTGTTTGCATATTATTAGATAAATGAATAATTGGTAAATATGTAGTTATTACAGAGTACACGTAGAAAGGATGTTTTTAGGCATTTTTATATAGATTTATTTCAAACGAACGAACGAACCAAAAAATCTATGTATTTACTTGATATTTCTTTGAAGATCAAATCGTTCTTTATCTCTGTGTTGAATTAATTACGATTTAAACTTTACTGTTATGATTTATGAAGGTAATCTCTACTAACAATTCAATTTTGTTTACTTAAAATAAATAAATCAGCTTCACGCTGTATCCCGCACATAGCAGGGTAGGCAGAGGGACCCTAGTGTTAAGACACTCCGTTCCCCACTTTCTGCCGAATTCTGGAGGCATTGCTTGTTGAGTGGCAGAACTCAACGCCGCGCTTAACCTCGCCACCAGAACGAAGAAATGGAAATATAAATTTAAGTTAATATTTCATCTCCTCGAGTGGGGATCGAACCCACAACCAGTTGGTTTTACAGTCACACTTCTTGCCGCTGCGCCACGACTGGCCTTGTTTACTTTATTGTATAAAATATTGTATAATAGTGCTTCAAAAATATATATTTTTATCAACAGTCATATAATCAAGACGGTTCGAATGTCATTCTTTAGCCAGGGTCATACCAGCGCGATTTCTATATAACATTCGCTGGCAACCTAATGCCTTGAGTTCATTCAAATGACGATAACTTTTTTTTTAATGAACCGATTTTGATGAACCAAACTTTAGAACCTTAATTGAGTTAAAACAAAGCAATTGGTGAAATTTCCAAGTAAATCGGTTCAGTAGTTTCAGAGAAAAATGCGGACAACAATATGTCGACAGACAGACAGACAGACAGACAGACAGACAGACAGACAGACAGACAGACAGACAGACAAGAAATTCAAAAAAAATCTTTTTGCTTTCTATTAGTCTTTTTAAGTGTCCCTCTATCCATTTCAGTCAAAATTACTAAATGTACAGACAAAATATTTTTACTGTCTTATTATATATAGAGATAGAGATTAGCTTCTTCACGCTGTATCCCACACACAACATGGTAGGCAGAGGGAACTTAGTGTTAAAACTTCGTTCCCCACTTTTATTTATGTATATTTTGAATAAGCATATGTTGGATAGCATAATAATTAATTTCAGATCAATAACATTAATTAATAACAGTAACGAGAACCGATATCATTATATCATTCCACAAAAATGATATTGGGAAAAAAATCATTGGCGTTGAAAATATGAAACGTATAACAAAGAAAAAGTCGAAATTGCATAATTTTTGCCCTACGCTATGTGAGCGAGTATATTCGACACCTTATTGAATAAATATACATATTTTGCGCCGTCTGTTTGTGGTAACTTTTGACATTTGATTTTGATAAAGATAAAAAGAATAAAGTATTTTTTCAGTGCCTATTTTTTTAGTTAATAAATAAACGAGAGCGTCTCCAATTATAATTTGACATAACTATTGAATATGTTCTTAATTTTAAGATGAACGAGGCTTTATCACACAAAAAAAAATTAATCATCTTTATTGACGTGTATTTGAAAAAAAAAATCAAGTTACCTATACTTTTATCACTTCACAAACAGCCTGGTTAAAAAACAAACAAACAAACATTAAATGGCGAACGGAGAGTCTTAACACTACAAATTTCTACCTAAAACTATCTAAAACTCTAAAATTCAGTTATTTGCAGTTAAACATTTTCGAATTAATATCGTAACCATATTTGCACAAGATTGCCTTTTTCATTCTAACAACAGCGTTAAATGATAATAAAGCGATCATGACAGGTAATAAAGAGGGCATGCAATATTTTTTCATATTTATCGCCGTTTGTTTTACAACTTAATAAACAAGAATTTATGATAACGGTAACAGATTTGGCCTAATAATGAATTTTATAGAGTACACTTTTTCTCATCAAAATAAATTTTGTGAAAAAATGTTTATTTAAAGACAATGGATATAAGTTAATTAATATGTATTGAGGCCAGTCCTGGCGCAGGGGCACGAGGTGTGACTGACTGGTTGTGGGTTCGATCCCCACTTGAGGAGATGAAATATTTACTTAAATTTATATTTCCATTTCTTCGCTCTGGTGTCAAGGTTAAACGCGGCTTTGTGTTCTGCCACTCAACACGCAATGCCTCCAGAATTCGGCAAAAAGTGGGGAACGGAATGTTTTAACACTAGGTTCTCTCTGCCTATCCTGCTGTGTGCGGGATACAGCGTGAAGCTGATTTAATATGTTAATAAATAATATTTTTTGGCCGCTATATAAAACATATACATAATAATGGGAGGACATTTATAATATAAAAATATACGAAATGTATAATAGAACTAGAACTTAAAAATTATGTCAAATAAATTGGAAACTTTATACACTTATGAAATAGGAAAGAAAAATATTCAAACTGGATATATGGAATGGATGGATGGAATAGCAGGATGTGACAGTCAATAAAGCAACCAAATGAGCCGGTTCACATCGAAAACCCATACTCACGAAGAGATGAGTAATATGTACAGAGTGGTGATGAACTACTTTAAATGAAATCACAGTTTTAATTACTCTATAAAAGCCTAATACAATAAAAACACCCCACACAATTTTCACAAAAGTGAAAAAGTGATATTTTCAAACCAAATAAATAATAAAATTATCATTGTAAAATAAAACGCCATTTCTCAAGAACGACGCACGCAGACATAAAACTACCAAAGAACACGTAGGTATTAAGTATTTTTGTAGTAATATGTGTTTACGTTATTGGTGTCTATGCGTAACTGCTGTGTCGCAGTTACGCATAGACACCGAAACATAGGTGTGGATAAACATCGTGAAATGAAAAAAAAATACGTCTAAACTATTGAGATATCTTGATTAATTTCTTTAGGTATGGGTTTAAAATATTTTATACTATATGCTGTTCCCGTAAAATGAGCAGTGACGCTTCCATCCTGTATATAGTTGTACTAAAATATACGCTTTTTTAGATGTAAATATGAACATCTTAATAGATAGCATATAAAGTTACAGTTATATACGACATAATAGTAATAATATAAAAATCAGCTTCACGCTGTATCCCGCACGCAGCAGGCTAGGCAGAGGGAACCTGAAACACACCGTTTCCCACTTTCCGCCGAACTTTTCGAGGCATTGCGTGTTGAGTGGGGGAGCGCAACGCCGGGCTTTTGCCTTGATGCCAGAGCGATGAAATTAAAATGTTAATATGTAATAATTCATTCCCTCGAGTAGGATACGAACCCACAACCGTCACGTTACAGTCATACACTTGTACCTCTGGGTTACGGCTCAAATAATAATATAATTTGTACTTATTATTAGTATAATTAATATGATGTTTCCATCAAAGGTAATTAGTAACGCAACAACACTTTTATTCAATTATTGATTTCAATGCTTTGAATATAACTGTTTATAATAGTTCACGATAATGAGTGAAGCTGTTATAGTAATTATATGATAATCTGTTTATATTTATAACTAGCGGACCCGGACGCGGCTTCGCCCGCTTAAACTATACGAATGCTTATTAGATATATTTATGAAATTGTTTTTGAAAATATGTAACTAATTTAATTGAAAAAAAATATAAGTAAACGTAACCAAAGTAAAATATTAATTAAAAAAAACGAAACAAAACCAGCTACATTTTCAATATTATCAAAGTAAAATAAATATTTAAATGAATTAAAATTAAATGTGTTGTGCTATGGTTTTGACAGTGCATGTGGTTATTTACATAATATTCAAATACAATAAAAAAATTGTCCTGTCTGTCTTTCTATTTCCCCGAGCTAATGTCCAGAATAACTGAACTGATTTTTATTGGACTTTCAGTGATCGATTTTATTGATTTACTCGGGAAAAATCTTCTTACTCGTTTTCCTTGCGCACATAGATACTATATGAAATAACTAAAGTCCTTTCTACATTAAATATGTTAAGTTTTCGAGCAATATCAAATAAAATCCCAAAAAATTAAATTTATTAGAATGTTATACAGTAAACTATAATTTCAATCTAGATGAAATGCTAAAAGTGACTATTATATTCATTTTCATAAGGATCAATATCAAATTGAAAATACATGCAACAAAAACCCGATAAATATAAAGTAAATTAATTAAAATGGTTATTTGTTGTTACTGTGTTACTTTGATCAACCTTCAGAGATAAACATGGTATGTGTATCGCGGAATTTTTTAAACATTATTTAAGAAACAATATTTTTGTAAAACATTGTTTTTATGTATCTCATAAGGTTGAGTCGGCGCACGCCATGTATGCGTTAAGCAAGCTCATTCTGGGTGACGTTTTCTTATAACAACAAATAAACTTTGCAAACCGTTGCTTAGCAACGGTCGGTTGTTATTAACATGGCGGAATAAATTGCCTGTCAAATTAAAACGTACTTTAATATATTAGTATATATCGACAATATTACAAATATGAGAAAAAAAAGTAACCTATGTTCATCCGAAGACCCTCAAATATATGAGTATTTTATAACGATTGAATTAGCGGTTTGGCCCTGATTGCGTAAAAGACAGACAGCCAGACAGACAGATAGACAGAGTTACTTTCGAATTTATAATATAGGTATGGATTAATTTTATTTAGTTATTTTATTATTGCTGTTATATAATACAGCTTAGTATTTACTTCAAAATGTTTTAATGTAACATTTTATGTATTTAACATATTTAATTAAACTATCATGTAGTACATTTTTGTTATATAGCAAATATGTTATATTATAAAACAATAAAAAAAATTTAAATCCATATTAACAAAATAAAAGTTTAGTCAACTTTAACTTAGCTTCAACTACTTTTTTTTAGAAAACATATTAAAATGTGAACGTAGCAGGATTTGAACTCGTGTCTCTAAAAAACCTTTTTATTCTTTTTTTTAAATGTTTCTTTCCTAAGTGTGGAATAACATTTTAAAAATAGTTAAGAAATATTTAAAATCAAAAGTAATAAGCACAATGTTTAATCCGTTTAAAAAGTTCAGTTCGTGAACTGTAACTCTATTAAAAGTTTGGCAGAATGCGCCATGTCGCTCTGGTTTTGCTGTTAGAACATTGGCATATATATAAAAAAATGCATAAAACTGCAAATAAAGTTTAAATCACATTCACAAAAATATTTCAATACAGATTTAAATATTTGAGGATTTTGGTGGAGTAGGTGCATAAGGTGTGACTGTGATGCGACGGTTTTGGGTTCGATCTCCACTTGGGAGAATGAATTATAACTAGTTAATCATTTCTTTGCTCTGGCACCAAAGCAAAATCCCGATTTTGAATCGACAATCAACACACAATGTCTCGAAAAATGGGGCGGCAAGTGGGGAACGAAGTGTCTTAACACTAACTAGGTTCCCTCTGCCCTTTGCTATTTGCGAACACAGCGTGGAGCTGATTATGATTTGACACGTCTTTAAATGTGTATTAAATTAATTAATATCTATTGTTTTTTTAAATTAAATACATTTATTTTGATTTATTTGTAACTGAATGCTGTTCATAGATTTTCTTTAAAAACAAAGTGAGTATACGCTAAAAATACTAGTTAAAATATTTTAGAGCCGACAATTCGAGACATTGCTTGTGCTGAGTGGCGAAGGTCAACACTGTACTTTGTCATACCGAAGCCGGAAGAGTCATTACCTCTAGCTTCTCTAACTTAAACTTAGGTGTGGCAACTTTATTCACCGCATAATCAAAGATATCTCTCGAAGATTTATAATGATGAATTTGGCAAGAAGTGAAAACTTGCAGTACAAAAGAAAGAAAAAATCTGAATGATAGAAATGTATATTCATATTACAGATAAAAATAAACTATTACAAACTAATAATTTATTCATTTACTTAATTAAACAAACTTAAGTTTCAATGTCAACTTTAATAAATTTTACTTCCACTTGACCTACAATCCCGAAATTGGTACAAAGAACCCCGGTTAACGAGCCCGATTCGCACTTGACGATGTTGACTTGCCTACAATTACATTACTAACGAAGATAAAGCTTAAAACTCTGTATACTTGTAATTTATTTATAGCTTTAACAGTACGTTAGACATAGTCGGATGTGGCGACATTATCAATTCAATGCCTTGAGATGCGAATTTCCTGTACAATTTTCCTTAGTTTCAGCAACTTTCGTCAAGAATTCTTAAGTGAACCGAAACGTTTAAACCTATTATTCATTTTATTTACTTTTTCATTTTAAGTATCAGCTATTCAGTCACTATTCGCTCGTTCTTGACGCTATAACGCCTATTTTCATGATCGCTTGAAAATACACGGTGCACAAATTGTATGTTCATTGTCCATGGTGGACATATTACTGTGCCTCATTACCTAGAAATACATATACCTAAACGCGAAATTTCATATCTTTTGCTTTTATTACTTTGTATATAACTCACCAGGCCTACCGTGGCGTTTTAGGCCAGTCGTGGCGCAGCGGCACAAAGTGTGACTGTAAGCCGACTGTTTGTAGGTTCGATCCCCACTCGAGGAGATGAAATATTTACTTAAATTTATATTTCTATTTCTTAGCTCTAGTGTCGAGGCAAAAGCGCAGCGTTGAGTTCTGCCACTTAGCACGCAACGCCTCCAGAATTCGGCAGAAAGTGGGGAACGGAGTGTCTTAATACAGCGTGAAGCTGATTTATTTATTTATTTTTATTTATATAACTCAACACTGTAAAGCTCCAGTAAGGTAAAAACTTGAATCCATATCATCCATAATTTTGTCAAAGCAGTTCTTGGCAGAATGTTATGTTGCGTCTTGATAACATCAATATTTGCCTAAAACAACGTAATTTAGTATTTCTCAGATATTGCTCTACAATTCTAAAGTATATAATTCAATAGGGAGGCATCTTATGTTTATGTATTTAAACTATCTCTGAGGCCCTCTTCGGAAGATAAGGGAGCCGCAATAATCAACGTAAGACATTCTATCGCCCAACTTAGAATAATTATTGTGAATTCCTAACATGGTCTCAGACTCATAAGGTAACTTCTACAGTATCGAACTTTGATAAGCAAATGTTCTGCTAACGAGGACTTTAATAACGTGTAATGTAATAACGTAGTAATAAAGTATCGTACTTAATTGTTACTTGTACTTAACTTCAAAAACGGAGGACATCAACAAGATGGATATATTTTTAAACATTTTTGAAGTGTTATTCCACACTTAGGAAAGAAAAATACTTATTTAGAAAACGTATAAAAATTTGAACGCAGCGGGACGTCGAAATTGTTGTAGCTTAGCGAGAACGCATGGCTTAGTGGTCAGAGCGCCTGGTCGGTTTCCAGGAGGCGCGGGTTCGAGTCCCGCTACGTTAAAATTTTTATACGTTTTCTAAATAAGTATTTTTCTTTCCTGAGTGTGGAATAACACTTTAAAAATGTTTAAAAAATATTTAAAAAATAATATTCTCTCTTGCCAAACGATAATTCTTAGTAATTATCTTTGGGTAGCGGAAATTTGTAAAAATCTCCCTACAGAGATGCTAACAACATAAATAAATTGTAACAAGCGTATAAAAATTTCGATGTAGCTTGGCGAGAACGCATGGCTTAGTGGTCAGAGCGCCTGGTCGGTTTCCAGGAGGCGCGGGTTCGAGTCCCGCTGCGTTCAAATTTTTATACGTTTTCTAAATAAGTATAAGATGGATATAATTTATGTAATTTTTTTGTTTAGGGAATTATCCCTATAAAAAAATTATGTTTAAAATGTCAAAGTAAAAGAAGAAAAAAATATTATTTATTTTCTTTTATGCTTACATTTTCTCTTCTTCTTTAGTTAATATTGCTTACTTATTTTATAAATACATACTGATGTGTCGGTAGTTTTAGTTTTTTTTTAAATAACTTTAGTTTATTTTTAACTTTCATAAAATTAGTTACATTTTTTGTGTAAATTTCTTTATTAAATACTTATTTTGAAACATATATGTATGTATAATATTCATCGTGACCGTGTCTTGCTATGTTTGTCCCTTGAGTAAGACCCCCTAGACAGCTGGATGTCGTGATGCAAAATCTAATTAATATTAACTATCAAATGTTATTAATTTCATAAAAAAAATACAGAAAGTGTCACCAATCCCAAAAAATATTTATTTTAAATATTTTCAAGTGGCCACTAGTCATGCATGTCAGTTTCACATTTTAAATAAAACTATTTTAACCGGATTAATCGCGTAAATTTGAAATTATACATCTTGTAAACCCGACGTTTCGAACACTTTGCAGTAGTCCGTGGTCACAGGTAGACTGAGGTGAGGTTCATCTGTATAGAGAGAGTTTACAGTTTTGAATTACAGTAATCACAATTTAGTTAGAACTAGTTTGTTTAAATTTAATTTTGATATGGTTGAAGAGAACGTACCAATATTACCAATTCTATAGGTTGAGGTGAGTTTCCTGTATCAACATTAGTTTCCCAAACTTTTGATTTAGTTACTCCGAAGAGAAGGTATACACTGCGTACCGTATAGAAGATGATAATAATTTAGCTTCACGCTTTATCCCTAGCGGGGTGGTCTGAGAGATCGGAGCGCCAAACGTTACGGTCTCTACATACCTCTTTCGCCTCGTCCACTGTCATCAACCTGTCCTGACCTGTCCATACATGCCCTCCGGGAAGGACTCGTGCTTTTTACGTGACCTTTCTCGAGTATCTTTGATACTGTGTTACTCTTACAACAGATGATAGTGGAGTGATTGTATTAAAATTGTAAATAAACAAAATATTGCACTTAAAATTAATTTTAAAATATTTTTTTTCATAGTCCAAGTATCGAAGATCATCAAGTTTACTCACAACGATCTATAACTATAATCTATTCTATACAAAGTGAACCTCTGAAGGCTACGTATCCTGCTTTACACAACGGCTACACATAAAACACCTAATGTAATATCACTTAAAGAATTACTTTAAAATAGTTAATTAATTATTTTAATTAGCACACACCAACGATCTATAAAAACGTAATTACGACTTCCCCGTGATAAAGAATCGCACAATACAAGGGGTTCCTTTTGTAGATAATTATATTATTAGAGTTATGACCAACATTATGTTGTACAAACTTACAATATGAGCTTATAGTAATATTATTATATTGTGAAAGCCTTTAATTCCACGCTTTATCACGCATATAGCAAAGCAAAGAGTATACAGACATTACGTGGTGAGTAGTGGAACTCAGCCCCTTGGTTTGTTTTGAATAAAAATAACTTATTCCTTCGGGTAGGAATCGAACCCACAACTACAATTGATGTTTCATGACGTTAACCCACTAAATAGCTATCCATGATCTTAATATGACTATATTATTATTATTATTGATTCTTTTTACAATATTTAAGAGTATCTTAAAAGTAATTGTTGGGTTGGATAGTACAAACTGTATATAATGAGGGTAATGATACTTTTTTTGTTTAGCTTCACGCTGTATACTGCAGGGAGGGTAGGCAGAAGAAGTCTAGTATTATGAATTTTGAGTTTTGAAGGTATTGCGTGGTGAGTAGCGGAAATCAACGAAGAAATGAAAATATTAAATATTTAATTTTTTCGAGTGGAAATCGAACCCTAGTGGGTTCTCGAAGCGAAGTGTGTCTGTAAACGTGGCAGTCCCGTCGGGTTAACAGTCACAAGCTTTTCCTCCTGCGCCACAACATGTCACTGGATTGTAATGATATTCATTATATTTATTACATATAGGTATATATATAAATGATCTTTTTTAAAATACTGTTATGTACTGTTGTGTAAATTAATTAATTATTATTATTTTAAATATTGCTAGCAGTCTTCAAAAAAGTACAATTAACAAACAAAATTACATTAGCAAACAGGTTCTTACATAAAGTACAAACCTACGGAACTCGAATAAGCATTTAATTTTCTGTGAACATTACGCACAATCTCCTCATAATAAATCATTTAAAATATGCTGGAATATTTGAGAAACGTAAATACATTCCTATTTGCGTTATTAAGCTTCGCGCGGCGCTGGGAGGAGATATATTTTGGTGTCCGCGAGCGCAGTTGTATTCATTATTCTTGGAGCCGCAGTGGATTAGCACTTTTTAGTTACTTTACAAAGCTTATTGTGTCGGTTATTAATTGTTAAATTTATGAGCTTTTAATGGATTTTTTACTTTAATTCTTCATTTTAATAACATATTTGCTTATATTTTAAGAATTTATGTTATAGTGATCATTTTATATCATTTTTTTTTATTGAGCGTGAAATTTTGAGTGTTCTACGTAACTGAGAATGCATCTATTTTTTATAGTATTTTTTTACTATATACAATCAATTTGTTAGATTTGAACCCTCAAACATAGTGTAGTCAGGCATATCCCATTCGACTTCGGTGCTTTTCTTTGTAAAAGTAATCATCCATATTAACATTATTACTTATATACACAATATAGAAAAATATTTATCTTCTCTTTTTGTCTTGAAATGCTGAGATGAGTGTAATTTATAATATTTTTTTTAAAGCTTAGCATTATGTTAAGAAAGAACGAAGAAGTTAAGACACTCCGTTCTCCACTTTCTGCCGAATTCTGGAGAAATGGAATCTCGACACCAGAGCGAAGAAATGGAAATATAAATTTAAGTAAATATTCCATCTCCTCGAGTGGGGATCGAACCTACAACCAGTCTATTTACACTCAAGTTTGTACCGCTCCACCACGACTGGCCTTTGTTAAAATATTTTAATATTATTATTGTTTTGTTATAAAACAAAAGCTACACCACAAACACTACGCCAAGTTTACGCGATACGCTCCGAGTTTCGGCTCCAGTAGAAGTTGATGAAACTACCGTAAATGTTGATACAGGAAACTCTCATCTCGGCGCATTGAATTGATAATGTTGCACTAAGTTCTACTATTTTCACTCAACTTGCTCCTATAGTGCGGTAAGCATTTAAGTATAACAGTATAATATATAGCGTGCCAGTTCTTGAACTGCTTCAACTATTCGGGTATTTGTTCTTAATTGCTTGTACTGTTAATGAATATTGTGCAGTGCATTTAAATAGTGATAACGATTTCACGTAGTAATGGATTCGATTTTCTAATGACTATATGTTATTAATGTTGGCGTTTATTTTCGTTTATATAAGCGAAAAGAAATCTCGGTTTTGACTTGACTTAGTCGTATAATTCTTTACATTATTTACAAATAATACCAGCCTTTTTGATTGATATACTATGAACTTAATACAATTTGGATTATTATTTTTTGTACCGCATTTCTGGTTAAACATATGTATTGATAGACTTAGACTTAATTAATTTATATTTTGATCATAGTCTTTTGCATATTACATATGTATACACAAATTCGCTTAAAATTGTTGAAACCTAAACAAAATATACATTATTTATATATTTCTTTACTTCTTTATAACAGAATTTATATATTTCTTTTTTTATAGCAGGCAGAGGAACATACTTACCGATTACCAATTTTCGCCGAATTCTCGAGGCATTGCGTGTTTGCAGTGGCGGAACTCAACAACGCGCTTTGCCTCGACACTATAGCGAGAAAATAAAAATGCTAAACATTTCATTCCCCAAGAGGGAATCGAACGCACTCTCTCCTGAGCCTCCGCGTCATATCATGTCATAAACAAACACTATAGTTATATAAAGTTTGCTGATGACATATATTGCGAAATAATTAAGTTAGTTGATATCAGAACACAAGGCACAGGTGTTTCATTACCTATCGCTGAAGTGTAGTTGAGCTCTCTCAATTCTATTAAAACTTTCTCAATATCATACTGTGTTGTCTATGAACTTGATTTTATATATGACGTTAAAAAATTGTGTTGTTAGAAAATAAAATGAAGTTTTAAGTACATACATATGTATGTATATTTTAATTATGTGCTTAAAACTTTTATTATATGTACTTACTTAAAACTTACTATACGTAGGTAAAAGTTTTAAGTTTATTCATATGTTTAAGAGGTGTTAGTGTTTTGTTAATATACAATATAAAAGATGAGACCTTCCTGGGTCTACATGGGCCGAAGATGATTTTTTTCTTAGATAAGTGACAATCCTCGACTGGGAATTGAGCCCACAACCATCGTGGATAATGTAAATTACCAAATGTTAATAGTTGATAGTAATCATTAAATGTGATCGTGATCGCTCATCTTCAGATGAGCCAAAATGTGAATCTTCAAACTAAAGCATATCTATTATTCTATTCTAATAGTTCTATTTAAGGAACAAGATAGTATTTTTTTTACCAGGCTAACTCTAGAATTTTGTAGTAGAAAACTGAAATAGCTGGTACTATTTTAAAGCTGCAAAATGTCGCACTACAGATTGAATTAAATGGAATGGGAGACTAAACGTACAGAAAGAGATACATGATAATTGCGGGTTCAAATTTTACTCGGGGAGAAAATATATTAATAACGTAGTAGGTTCCACATATCAGATATGTTTGTAAAAAATTAACACTGTTCTATCGTTATTCTCTTCTTTGAGTGGAGAAATTGATTAACTTATATAAAATAATAAGAATTTAGTAATAAGTTACTTTTATGAAGTACAAAGAAAATACTAGGATCCGTCACATGCTGTGTACGGCGGGTGGAGCTGAGCGAAGCTATGTTGAAAATTTAACAATTATCATTATCACTTATTATATAATAAGTGATAATTTTAATAGTAATTATCACTTAATATATCATTATCACTAGAGGCCGGTCGTGGCGCAGGGGCACATAGCGTGACTGTAAAATCGACTGGTTGTGGGTTCGATCCTCACTCGAGGAAATTAAATATTTATTTACATTTATATTTTCATTTCTTCGCTCTGGTGTCGAGGCAAAGCACGGCGTTGAGTTCCGCCACTCAACACGCAATGCCTCCAGAACTCGGCGGAAAGTGGGGAACGGAGTGTCTTAACACTAGGTCTGCCTACCCTGCTGTGTGCGGGATACAGCGTGAAGCTGATTTAATTTTTGATTTAAAATTATCACTAAAATACTTCACTATGATCACCGTGTCGTCCGCAACGTTCTTGCAAAATTTCAGAGCTGTAGGCTTAATGGTCTAGTAGGAGTAGCATTACAACGAAACACACTTTTGATCAGTAAGAGCTTTCCTTCACTTAACTCAATAAATGAAAACTTTGCTAACTATTCTTTATAGTAACTGCACTAAAAAATAATAGATAAAAAAAATAATTTGACATTTCTGAATTATAACGAAAAATATAACTGGTATTAATTACATAAAAAATAAATAATTAAAATCTTATTATTCGTGTAATATCTTCAAAGTGAATAAAGTATATTATCACTTAATTATCTACAAACTCAGTTCCGCTTGCTGAATTTCGTTTATAAAAGTGATTGACGGATCTCGATCAGCTAATTTTCCACCCAATCACTTACCCCGTGAACAAGCAAAATTTCACAGATTATAATCATATTGCTTCACAAATACCATTTTTTAAATTAATTTTGTTTATTAGTGCTATCGTAATTGTTTTTATAATAAAAATAAATACAGGCCACCTTTTTTTCTCAGCTTCACGCTGTATTCAGCAGGTTAGGAAGAGGGAACCCAGTGTCATGACACTCCGTTCCTCATTTTCTGCCATATGTTCGAGGCATTGCGTGTGAGATGCCACGCTATTACAGGGCACATTTTTTTAATGAATAGATATGATAATATTTTATGTCATTTAATTAAATTATAATTATAAAATCGGATAGCACCGATGCGTTTACGAGCAAGCGTTAATTGGATTAATGACTCTGCCCAAATACTCCATCAGAATAATTATAATTAATCAATATATAATATGAGAACGATGGGTGTTAAATAGCAGCTCTATATTATAGTGAACATTTTATATTTTTTAATATTTATGTTAGTAGTACTGGTATTTCATCATAAGCTTATAAAAATATTTTAAATAAATATTAATATTCAATTTAGCGTAAGGTATCAGATGAAAAGAAGATTTTTTTAAAAAAAATCTTACTAATGCGAAACACGCGTAACAAAGTAAAAGGAATTTGATGGAAATAAAAGAAAAACAAATATAAATGCTCTTGGTTTTATTTTTTGTAACGACCAGGATATTAACGTATAATGTACAGAAGTTATAGATATATCTAAGTTACATTTGTTATAAAAGCATAAAGTAAATTCAAATACAATATTATATTCAGAATAAATAGTCTATTGAAGAAATATGAAATGTTTTATTATTATAATAACATTTATGTTACATTCAAACGAAAGTATACAGAATAGCACGTTAGCTTTAAATACTATTAGTAGGTTAAAATATGTTTATATATAAACTTGTCAGTACTGCATATTATTTACAATGAATTTTCAGTATAAATCTTACAATATTACTTAGTAAATAAAGAATTTTCCTTTTCATTGAGTTTGCTAAAATTTATACCAAATACACTTTTTATTAGCGTAACGTCCATAATATACTTAGTCCTTTTTTTCTAAAATCATCGATTTAACTTTGTCTAAGTCAATAAAAATGCAATATTTGGCAAAGTTATATTAAAAATAATTAAACTATAAAATGTAAAAAAAAACAGATAATATGAAGACCAGAACTAATATTTATGGACGTCAATGGTTCTCGAACAAGATAAAAAACAGTAAAAATTCATACAAAGAAATATATGAGATATATTTAGAATATCTGCCAGTAAAAAGAAACTTCTAGAAGTTTCAGTAGCAATTTATACATCTCTATACATTCATTGTAAACATTTACTATTTCTGTTTCAATAAGTGATCTTGAAATAGGAAGTACATGGAAATTTTATTCGATTACATTTTCTATATCCACTTATATAATTATATACAATTTAACACTAATTATTATCACGTTACGCGCTGTTTGAGACTTTAATAAATGTATCAAGCACAAAATTGTTTCGAATATTTTCTAGAACATTCTATATTTTTATTTTTAGAGTTATATTGTTTCTGTGTAAATAAAAACATTTAAAAGATCTATTTATATTTTATTGTACATACGCAGTAAAAGCATTAAATATAATAATACTTAAAATAGTGAAAGTAAAACGTGAATCCACCTTTAGAATTTTATAATTAAAGGGTAAAATAATAATTTAAATTTATTTCATATATAATCTTTGTATATAACGAATTGCGCGCTTTAAATAAACATTTTAGCTAAACAAATTTAAGATAACGTATGTAATAAACTAAATATAGATATAATACTAACCATTGCAGTAGTAATACAAGCACTGCTAGCCATTATAATTACTTTACCATCGTTTGCGTACCATTTGTTGGCTCTATCTGGGACTCTATTACTTTTTTCAGAATCTTTATCGTCAAAGTCATCATCATAGACTTCTGTGCCATATTCATCATCTGAAGTAGTCCTTTCATCAGGATATTGGTAAATATGTCTATCATTGCCTGGTATTTCTATAAAAAAACCAATGAATGTGAAAAGGAACGCCTATGTTTTTTTTGTTTATGTTATAAGAACAAGCTTATTAAAATAAATCTTACCATATAATCTGATCTTACTCTCCACGTCTCCGAGAGAATTTTTAGCTACACATATATAGCTTCCTAGATCATCTCTACGAATATTCTTGATTGTCATTGACATTTCGGCTTCGAACATAGACTTTTGTCGAACAGTCATCTCGTGATGCTCTGATGGTATTATTAGCTCACCTGCGGGACAATTTATTACTTAAAACGTTTGCTTTCAAATCTAATATTAGAATTTCATCTTTCGCCCGCCAAGTTTTATGAAAAATGTAAAAACTTCGGACAGACACCTAGAGTTTTATATCCGCTTTATAATTTGTTTCTTTTATATTCGTGATGCTTTACAAAGTTAATCATAATTCTATTAGCGGCTGTATACAATTTACTTGCTTACAAACTAATCAAACTGTAATTATAACAATAATTTTCTCAATTATTACTTTGATTGATTTATTATATTATATCTTTGAAATATAGCTCACCAGGATCTTTAACCCAGTAGTTTATAGACTTCGGAGATGATTCGACATAGCATTCGAGTGTGACATCAGTGCCCAACGGTGCTCCCACAAGTTGATTTGGTACTTGGATAACTGGATGAACTATATGATATAGACATTTCAATATTCAATTATACATATTGTAATTTTTTTTTTAATATAGGAAAAGAGGAAAAGCGTTAATTCCTTACATAAAGAAATATTAGGGGATCAAGAGAAGAATAGAGTAACATCTTTTGGTCGACCAGGTAACATGTAAAAATAGATTTCAATGGCATTGCTGTCTGAATAACCTATAAAAAGTGCTACCGAACAAAAGTTTAGTGCAGAAGGCAACCAGAAACAAATGCACAATTTTTTCCTAGTTAGCTTCAAAGGTACACAGTAGCTTCCCCAAGTTCCCGATCCCTTAATTGAGATAAAAATGCAAAGAATCCCCGATCGGAGACCACTTAAAATACAAATTTAAAATAATAGAAGTTTGAAACAGGAAGACAAACTGCTGATCTACGAGTACATAAGATAATGGATCATTATCAAAACTGTAGACCTACTATTCCGTGTAGCATTGGACAGAGTAGAGTTGAAGAAGTTAGCGGCTAACCTTCAATAATGAAGAGGACAGATATTTGTCATACAGAAATTATTTTTAATCTATAATTATTTATATATATCTAAATGTTTAAGTATTCAATTCCTGGAAAAAAAACTTAACTAAATCCAAAAGTTTTCATAAATTATAAACACTCATTATATATTCATTAATAACCTAATAAGAGAAACAAAACCTAATAAAACGTAATATCCTCGTAAAAGCTTACCTATGAAGAAACGCGCAATAAAGAAGTAACAATTATGTTAATTACATTTATTTAAGTAATCAATTTGTAATTGCTATTTTCGACGAATTTGTTGTCGTAAAAACTAAAAATACAAATAAGAAAAATTGTGTCACCTCCCTCTTAAACTTCTGAGTCCAAATAAAAGATCTATTTTTAAAAAAATATAATGTTTAAAGATATTTATTTTTCAAAAATAAATATCTTTAAAGAAAATTATGATCTTATCAGGACTATATTGAAAAAAGAAACGCTGGCATCGAGGGAGAAGTAGTGTTTTATATTTTATCAAGGCAATAAATACTAAATTCTTTAAAATATTTTAAATTTTATATTATTCAGTTTCATTATAGGAATCAAATATTATATAGTTAACTTACAATGTACACTTATATGAATCCGCTTGCTCACCGACGGCGGCACTCCATTACTTGCTATACATAAATACGTCCCCATTTCGGAACGCGATATCTTCGTCAATTTCAATATTTCACCTTGGTAAGCTATTACTGTAAACATATAGTCCATGTAATATACGTGTGTTAAGTTTATTTCTACATAATCATTTATGTGTGACTGTACACGTGATGGGTGTAGGTTCGATTTTCATCCCCATCCTGGTTCCAACATTCAATATTATTTGTAAAGTAGGCAGCACTGAGTGACTCATTAAATACTCTCTGCATACTCCAAAACATAAGATAAATAAAAGGATAAAAGTTTAAAATACATGTATTGCCGATCAAGCCGACCTAAATTAACTTGTTTAATTAATGTATTATTGTGAAAAATAGAACAAGAAACATTAAATCTCGCACCAAGATTTCCTTAAAAGACAAAGGTCCCCATAATCCACGTAAAGAATTTCAACATTCCTACAATGCGACCTGGGAGTGTACTCAGCGTAGAACTCTACTAATTACGACAAACTTTAAACAATACTGGACGCGAAACTCATCCCGGGAATAGTCGCCGCGGAGCTTATTGTAGCGCCACAAATGCGGTCACACAGACGTTCGTATTATTATACATATTCAGAAAAAAACAATGCTTCCCGTCCTTGCTCTATTCAGATAACTAAGACAAATGAAATATTTTTCCTGCAGCCCGCCCGGTTCGTTGTAATTTGAGGTCACCAAGTTGTGCTGCATTTTTCCAATTACCAACCAGCCAACGGATGATTTATTAAAACGACAAAACTACTTGATAAATACAATGAAAATATTACTTTATTATGATATGCTGTAGCGCATTATTTCATTTTAATTATTTGTTGTATAATAATTTTATTTTCATTTTCATATGTAAGTTCTTATGATAATTCAGATGTAATAATAAAAAGAATATATGTTCAGGCGCTGGCCGTAGTTTTAATTAGATGGAAGATTTGATTTTATTATTACCTAAAGCAGTATTTGAATCTTAACTATTTTTTATATATATATTTTTTCTATTATATTATTATTATATATTTTTATATTATTATTATTAATGTCTATAATATACACATTCTTTTAAATTAAGTAAGTAACGTTAAGTGATAAAAATGATAGACGGATAGAACTTTGTCACTTTACAGTTATTTAAAATCATAATAATATTATATACCTATATTTCATTTGTAAACATTTCCTTGAGGAGGGAATCTTGATGCAGATTTGAACCCATAGTCAACTCAAACAGGTGTAGTCAGTAGAACGATAAAAATGTGGCAATAGTTAATTTGATTTTAGGTATATATAATAACCATGAAAAAAGAAAAGAAAAGTTTAATGTGGGTATATTTGTACAGGTAAAACACAATAATGTGATATTCAACTTAAACTAGTGTATATTACGGCATTTTTATTATGGTTGTAAAGCTTCAGCCACGATTTCAATCATACGTAATAACCGAGAGTTCCATGTTATTTTGATTTTATCTTGAGGTTGGCACCATACGAGATTTCTAGGTAATTTTCCTTTAGTGTATTTTAGGATGGATCTATACTTTTACGACATTATTTTTATTTATAAAATGAGTGAGGCCGGTCGTGGCGCAGCGGCACGAGGTGTGACTGCAAAACCGACTGCTTCTGGGTTCGATCCCCACTCGAGGAGATGAAATATTTACTTAAATTTATATTTCCATTTCTTCGCTCTGGTGTCGAGGTTAAGCGCGGCGTTGAGTTCTGCCACTCAACACGCAATGCCTCCAGAATTCGGCAGAAAGTGGGGAACGGAGTGTCTTAACACTAGGTTCCCTCTGCCTACCCTGCTGTGTGCGGGATACAGCGTGAAGCTAATTTAATTAATTTTTTTTATAAAATGAGTAATAAATCTATTTTTATATTAACTGTAGAAAACTGTGTAGTAAACGCCCACGGTATTTATGAATATTTTATAGATACTTATTACTAAGCTAGTCGTTATAAGACAAAGTTGCTTTACTTTTGTTTTGAAATATCTTACTTATATAACTGCTTATATTTTATAGCTTAGCTAGACGTGTAAATTTTATTTAATATAAAAATTCTACCATCTTACTATTTGACATGTAACTCATTTACCTTTAGTTTTTGAGCCCATATTATCTCTAACGACTATTTCCTGTCCATCTTCCCGTTTCCACATGACTCGTGGTGGGGGAATGCCTCTCGCTCGACATGATACTCGTGCTGTCCCTCCTTCCGGTACCATAGTGTCTCCAGATGTCTCCTCGGGAATAAAATCTGGTGGCACCACCACTTCAAGATATCCCATCTAATCAAAAAAGTTATATAATATTAAATGACAAAATCAACAAAATCATTTTTTATTTAATATCCCTTTTTTATACATTATTTTATTGATAGAGAATGCTTCTACAGGTATCCACCCGATCGGAGACTGTTTATGTGAGATTCTTTAACTGGCAAGTATATGTCACCCGAATACCCACTAAACCTCACGATGCTCCTCCCCGACCATCACTGGTCAGGGCAACGGGAGCCACAAGTCCTTGGAGAACCACAGCGCCAAAATCGAGTAATCTAATTGTCAGTAACGTTTAACTATTAAAAACTTTCATATTTAACTATGGTAGGAACTTATAAAAATATTAATAAATAATTTAAAATTACGGTTTCAGAATTCATTTATTCTCATATAAAATTTAAGTATTTATAACAAAGATTTTTTTTCATGTACTTTGTAGTAGACTTATTAGCTTAGTCTATTTCATAATACTTACATACATATATATATAATATTTTATATTATATTATTTGTATATCAACTTTGAAATGTAATAGAATCAATTGATATATTGAATACTAGCGGCCCGCCCACGGCTTCGCCCGCTTAAAATACACGATTATTGACTTAATAAAAAGAATTGATTGACAACTCTAATGACTTCTAATATGATTTTTTTTATTACTTTAATCTGTAATATTCTAATATGATTATTTTACGACATTATCGTAACTTCTATAAGAATTTTTGATTGTTTCGAACTAAAAAATATGACCAATGTTGATATTTGATATTCATAAAATATACATAAAGCTAATTATTTATTATATGTATATATTTTTGTAACATTACGTTCTTTTTACCTATGCTATGTTTTTTAAAGCTCTGTTAAATGTGCTGATGTTACTTAATAATTTAATGTACGGCTTCAGAAACAGCCTTAACTGTAAAATTATTGATTTGGGTAAGGATTCATAATATTCTTTGTAAAATAACTGTAATGTTTGCATATTAACTCCTGTACAGTTTTTAAATTATTTACACATATTATTAGCTAAATGTACAATTGGTAAATATGTAGTTATTACAGAGTACACGTAGAAAGATTGTTTTTAGGCATTTTTATATAGATTTTTTTCAAACGAACAAACGGACCACAAAATCTATGTATTTGCTTGATATCTCTTTGAAGATCAATTCGTTCTTTATCTCTATGTTGAATTAATTACGATTTCAACTTAACTGTTATGATTTATGAAGGTAATCTCTACTAACAATTCAATTTTGTTTACTTTATTGTATAAATTATTGTATAATAGTGCTTCAAAAATATATTTTTTTATCAACAGTCATATAATCAAGACGTTTCGAATGTCCTTCTTTAGCCAGCAATCTTACCAGCGCGATTGCTATATAATATTCACAAGCCTTGAGTTCATTCAAATGACGATAAGTTTTTTTTTTAATGAACCGATTTTGATGAACCAAACTTTAGTATTTAAGTTGAGTTAAAACAAAGCAATTGGTGAAACTTTTGAGTAAATCGGTTCAGTACTTTCAGAGAAAAATGCGGACAAAAATATGTCGACAGACAGACAGACAAGAAATTCAAAAAAAATCTTTTTGCTTTCTATTATTCTTTTTAAGTGTCCCTCTATCCATTTCAGTCAAAATTACGAAATGTACAGACAAAATATTTTTACTGTCTTATTATATATAGAGATGTATGTACTGCAATTTTAACTTTCCAATATACACATAACCAAGCTGGTTTGAATGCATTCCGCTTACGAAAAATGAATTATTTCGTACAGTTTTTCGTTTCGATAATCACATTTTAAATTAATTGAAACCTTTTCAGTTCTGAGCACGATATATTGAAGCGGGCGTCGAATGTTAAATAGGCAGAAGAGGCAATTTGCTTTACGATGCTTTTGAATGGTAACTTTATTATGGGTTCGTTTAACGTACAATTTTTGAAATTAATATACTGCGGTGATATACGTGTGTATGAAAATGGCCAATTTGTGGTTGATTTTTATCGGTGACATTAATTTTTTTTCGTGTATGTTTGCTTTATATTTTTTCGTGTGATTCAAGTGATATTTATTTTTTACGTACGGAATATAATAAGTACTATATATATTATATTGTAATATATGAATATTATTAATGTACATATATTGATAATAACATAAGCACGAAAGTTGTGGGTTCGATTCCTACTCCGGAGAATGAAATATTTTCAATTTTAGTATTTTCATCTATTCGCTCTGGTAACAAAGCATAGCGCGGCGTTGAGTTCCACCATTCAACATGTAATGCGTCGAGAATTCAGCAAAAAAGAGAAGGAAAATAAATAATGTGAACCTAGTGTTAACACACTAAGACTTTATTAAGACTCTCTGCCTACCCTGGTATGTGCTAGATGAACCATGAACTTAAAAAAGGAAATAAAATATATAAATAAAAAAAAATAAAAAATCATAAATATTGTACTTTCAATTTTTTTTTCACATCAAGAAAAATCAAAAAATTATAATCAAAGGTAGATAGATATACTCACTTGACTCTTCATAGGATCGGTGTTGATTTGGCACATATACTGTCCTCGGTCTTCTTCCTGTACGTTCTTGATGTGCAAGTACCAGGTGGAGTGGTCGGCGTGGGACACCGACACGCGGTGGTTGTGAGTGATGACGTGCTCGTGGATTGCTTGAATTGCTTTTGTGTCTGCTTTGACCCAGCCCACCTTTGGACAAATTATTTTTGTAGTGACTCTTTATGGTAAACGAATAGAAATATACTTATTTAGTGAACGTATGGCTTAGTGGTCAGAGCGCCTAGTCGGTTTCCAGGAGGCGCGGGTTCGAGTCTCGCTACGTTCAAATTTTTATAAATTTTCTAAATAAGTATTTTTCTTTCCTAAGTGTGGAATAACACTTTAAAAATGTTTAAAAATAACAAATATGTTTAAAAATAAAAAATATAAAATGTCTAGTAAAGCTAATTACAATTTCAATATATTTTATCGCCTGATCAAATATTTTGGACCACGACTATAAAATAGGTCATGTTGTAGTCACTAACTGTAAGCGTTGTGGTTATGGAGCCTGTGTCACTCAGGAAAATATTTTTTATAGATTCACGTTGCATCCTGCACATAACAGGGTAGGCAGTGGGAGCCTGGAAACCGGAACCTGGGGTTAAGTTACTCCCATTAAGATATCTGTACCACACGTACCAAACCACCCCTATGGACTACCCTGACACAGGTACCTACGAAAAATGCTAGAAAAAGTCATCACGTCGTTAAAAATTATTTATGATTTACTTAAATACCTCCACTGTATTAGACAATAATTTCACTAATTAAGCTTTCAACCAACACGTAGTTAGCTTGTAGTGCCAGTTTATATTATTTTAATTGATAATAATGACTTCTTTAAGATTGTTATCAATCATCATCAAAAACTATATTTTCCATTAAATTATAATTTTAGTATTATTCTATATCTCGGCAGGGTAGGCAGAGGGAACCTACTGTAAAAGCACTCCTGTGTCCTATTTTCCAGCGAATTCTGGTGGCATTGCTTGTTGCTTCGAAACCGGAGCGCAGAAATGAAAATTTGTTATTTCTTCGTGTAAGAATCGAACCCACAACCTGTCGCATTTACACTTTGTGCTCCTGCGCCACGACTGGACTCGACTTAATTTTAGTTATTTTTCAAATTTATGTAGGAAAAATAAAATAAAATTATATGTAACGAAAATATTTATATGCTTTCAAATATAATGGCACGCCAAAATTTTAACAGGCCGTTAACCTTTAATCAAAAGTAGCAATTATATTTATTTAACACAATTAATAAAAATATAACGATTTTTTCTTAACGAAATAAGTTTTGTGTATTTTATGCTTTTTAAAAAAATATATTTTAAGTATCTGTATTATGTAATCTAAATCTTTTATTTATTATATTTTATATGTCATCTTTTTATATTTAAAGTTAAATAAATTAAACTTATTTATTTCAAGCACGCCAGTTACGTGTTGAGTGTCTAAATTTACAATCGTAATTTCTTTTAAGAACCACAAAATTAAGATAACAAATAGGGATTAAACCTATAGCTGTCGTGCTTACATTACCTATTAGTGTTGCCAATCGATAGTGGACTATCGATCGGAATTCGATATTCTATCGATAGTAGTCCGATAGAAGGACTATCGATATTAAAATCGATAGTATCGATTAAAGAGATAGTATCGAAACTATCGATAGTTCAAAAGGGTACAATACTATCGGACAAATGCAATGCTATCGATATTATCGATAGTATCGTATCTCCAAATCAGAAAGACATCGATACTATCGATAGCATCGATACTATTGAATTTCTAGGAAACGATAATATCGACAGTATCGATAGTATCGATACTATCGATTATTGTGAACTATCGATTGCTTGCTAATTTGCGATAGTATTGCTTATTATTTTCATGTGTAGTAACCAATCATTATGATATTAGAAACATCTTAGTTGAAGTACGTAACTAATTGCTTATTCATACGTAATTATAAATATAATAAAAACGTATTTTGTTCTTTTCATTTCATCTTGTAATTAAGCTTAAGAATCATACTCAATACTATCGTAAATTAGCATATAATCGATAGTGCAAAATAATCGATGGTATCGATACTATAGATTTTATCGATACTATTGTATCCTAGACATTTAATAGTATCGATACTATCGATTGTATTGATTAATTTCCGATTAGGAGATACGATACTACAGATAGTATCGATAGTATTGCACTTAGCCGATTGTATTGTATTCTTCTAAACTATCGATAGAATCGATAGTATCGATAGTATCGATACTATCGATTGTTGTATCGATCGTATAGGCTCTTTTAGATTAAAACTATCGATCGCGAAACTATCGATAATTTGGCAACACTATTACCTATTGCACAACGGAAACTTCAATTCAAATTCAAATTCAAATTCAAAATATTCTTTATTCAAATAAACTTTTATAAGCACTTTTGAATCGTCGAATGAACATATAACAAAAAAATAAAAAGCTACCACCGGTTCGGAAGGCAGTTCTGCTGAGAAGAGCCGGCAAGAAACTCAACAGTTGCTCTTTTCAAAGTCAATGGTATAATATATAATTTTATTACATTAACTGGCAGTTATCCTGCATCACATTCAATAGACATTAATTCCATACATGTTTATCCTCTAAATATTCTTGAACAGTGTAATAAGCTTTACTTGTTAATATTTTTTTAAAGCTACTTTAAATTGTGGTAGTGGCAAACTTAGAATACACTGCGGAATGTCTACTCTTATGAATCCCCACTGTCGCCCAATCATTAAATGACAAGAAATTCCTGGAGTTGACAGTTTTAGAAGTAAATATAGCATTGAACTCACTTTTAATAACATTGAAAAATTTCTCATATAGTAAATTGGGTTTATTTTTATATTTTAGGTATTTAACCAGCTCAGATCAAGAAGTTGCAAGTGTATTTGAAAAATTCTTTGCTGATATTCCAGTTTCAACAACCGATAAACTTATATCCTCCACAACTGTCGCTGAATCATTACTTAAGGAGAGCGTACATAAATGTAATGTAGATTTCAAATTTAAATCAGTCAATTCAAGGGACATCATTAAGACATTTAAGTCCCTTGATATCAAGAAAACGTCAGATCTATGGGGTATTTCTGTCAAATTGATTAGTTATATAATAGACGCTGTTGCTCCTCACCTCGCAACTATATTTAATAATTGTATAGAGTATGGTGTGTTTCCTGACCTAATGAAATTTAGTAAAGTCATACCTATATTTAAATCGGGTAGTACATCTGATCCTAATAATTTTCGACCTGTTTCTATACTACCCTCGTTCAGTAAGATTTTTGAAAAAAATATCCTAAATCAAATATTACTGCATTTTGATTCACACAATCTCATGCACAATAAACAGTATGGTTTTACTAAAGGTCGTTCAACTACAGATGCTGGTATAGGTCTTATAAAGAATATTTATGAGGCTTGGGAGGGATCGCAGGATGCTCTTGGCATGTTTTGTGATTTGTCCAAAGCCTTTGATTGTGTACAGCATTCAACATTGGTCATGAAGCTACACTACTACGGCATAAGAGGACATGCACTCAATCTTCTGACCTCTTATTTAGCTGACAGAGTTCAGAGGATTGATGTGAATGGCAAGAAATCTCCTGGTTCGGTAATCGGCATGGGGGTCCCACAAGGGTCTATTCTTGGTCCTTTTCTCTTTTTAATATATATTAATGATTTACCATATCTAGTTGAAAAGGATCATGAGATAGTATTGTTTGCTGATGACACCTCATTGATTTTCAAAATAAAAAGACGACAAATCGTATATGACGATGTAAACAATGCTCTCTCGAAAGTAGTACATTGGTTCAGTGTTAATAACTTACTATTAAATAGTAAAAAAACTAAATGTATTATTTTTAGAACACCTAACACGAAAGTTGTTAAAGCCGATGTACTCTTGAATGGTGAACCCGTAGATCCTGTCGATTCTACGGTATTTCTCGGTATCACCATAGACTCCAAATTACAGTGGGGACCCCATATTGATGGATTGGCGAATAGACTTAGCTCTGCAGCTTTCGCGGTCAAAAAAATTAGATCATTAACTGACGTAGAAACGGCTCGACTTGTTTACTTCAGTTACTTCCATAGTATTATGTCCTATGGGATTTTACTTTGGGGTAATGCAGCCGGTATCCAACCGATATTTGTCCTGCAGAAGCGAGCTATTCGTGCAATCTATAACTTAGGCCCTAAAGACTCCTTAAGGCAAAAGTTTAAAGAAATTAATATATTGACAGTTGCATCGCAATATATTTTTGAAAATGTTATGTATGTTAAGAAAAACATTAATAATTTTACCAAAATTGGTGATTTTCATAATATTAACACTAGAAATAAGCATAATCTTGGTGCACCTGTAACTCGGTTGCATCGAATCCGTAATTCTTTTATGGGACAATGTGTACGCTTTTACAATAGGATCCCAGAAAACGTCAGAGAATTTTCTATATCACGATTTAAAAAAATTGTGAAAAGACGTTTGTGTGTTAAAGGTTATTACCAAATTAATGATTTTGTTAATGATAACACGCCTTGGGAATGAAATGCTCGCTCCAGTCTGTTTCAAAGGTATCATTGTCACAAATAATTAAATATGTATTTGTTTAAAATTGATTTTAAAAAATACGTCCCGCTGAGTTTCTTGCGCCGGTTCTTCTCAGGTCTGAGGCATTAATTTTAGTGAACTGGTGGTAAATTTGACGTTCAAAAAATGAAGCATGTAACTTCTTATTTTAAATAAAATTATTTGAATTTGAATTGAATTTGAATTTCATGGTCTACACAATCAAAGGCTTTGGATAAATCACAAAACACTCCAATTGCATTTTGTGACCTCTCCCATGCGTCATAAATGTGTTTGAGGAGTGCTGCACCCGCATCTGTAGTGGACTTGCCTTTGGTGAAACCATATTGCTCGCCATGGAAACAATTATTAATATTTAAGAAAATTGTGAGCTGATTAAATATAATTTTTTCAAATATTTTACTTAAAGACGGCAAAATAGAAATCGGCCTGTAATTTCCGTGGTCAGATCTATCTCCACTTTTATAAAGCGGCACTATTTTGCTATATTTCATTAAGTCAGGAAAAATACCGGATTCTACACAATTGTTAAAAATTAAAGCAAGATAAGAAGATTGTATTAAGAACTTTAACAGACATGCCCCATAAGTCACCAGTTTTCTTTAAATTAAGGCTTTTAAAAGTTTTGACAATTTCTTCTGGTGACACAGTCTTAAACACAAAATTTTGTCTACAACTAGTTACATGGTTTTTTAGTATTAATATTGCTTCCGAAGGAGATGATGGCAGTGAACGTGTAACTGCTATAGGTATTTCGGAAAAGAAGTTTTGGAAAGTATTTGCCACTTCTAAATCTGAATTTAAAATTACACTGTTTACTTTTAATTTAATAGGTTCACTGACAGCTCTAGATCTCCCAGTTACAGTCGTATATACTTCTGTATGTATATATTAAACTTTATTTTATTTAACATAAAGCTCAAATTCTGTTCTGTTCTAAATTTACGGTAAAATAGAGACTATCTTTATCTAGCTGAAACTAATATTAATAAATGAATCAATTTGCAGTAGACGCCAGTCGTGGCGCAGGGGCACAAAGTGGGAATGTAAAACCAACTGGTTGTGGGTTCGATCTCCAATCGAGGAAATATTTACTTAAATTTATATTTCAATTTCTTCGCTCTGGTGTTGAACACAAAATCGCGGCGTTAAATTCTGCCACTTAACACGCAATGCCTCCAGAATTCTGCAGAAAGTGGGGAACGGAGTGTCTTAATACTATGTTCCCTCTGCCTACCCTGCAGTGTGCGGGATACAGCGTGAAGCTGCTTTATTTGATTTTTTAATTTGCAGTAATCATAATTTTTTTCTTCAATAAGAGCGATTATAAAAGCCACATATAAAACACTGGAGAATACGATTAAAATTATCGGTTTCATTTTAATAATTCACATACAAAAGATGTATTTTAAGAACGATTTATTTTTAGCTTATATACGTAATAAATTACTATTTAATATTGCATTCATAGTTTATTGCTGTAGCTTTTATTTACATTTGCTTATCTCTTGTGTGTGCATTTCTAATTGCGATTCGATTACACGCTGTATTGATCTAGAATTCTCTTTAACCATTAAGACAATGTTTCTCTTTGCACAAATTAATATTAAATTTCAATAGTGTCCAAGGAAATTGGTAGATTATTTACCTATGCATCAATATAGCTGCTTTATTTAAGTCATTTAGAAATATGCGATATTTAAAGTTTTTGTTTCAGATTATTTAAGAAAAGTATGATCTATTAAGTATCAATAGGCATTTTTTGCTTCAAATAATACACTAAGCGTTCAACTTCAGTCAGTGGTCCGCATATAGCAGGGAGGGCAAAAGGAACCTAGTGTTAAGATATTCCATTTCCCACTTTCAGCCGAATTTTTCAAGGCATTGTTTGTTGAGTGACGAAATTCAACGCCGAGCTTTGTCGGACTTGGCTAAGAACTAAGTGTTCGCTTTATATATATTTTTAAGAAACACCAGGAGGTAAATATTCAAATTTTAATTTTAAATTACATCATTGAATATATTTTATAGATCACTAAGGTCTATTGATACATTTCATCGCGTCAGCAAACATAAATATTTAGTATGCAATTAATGGTCTCACTGATAAGATATTGGCTCTACGTAAACACTTATAACCTGTCAATTTGATGACAGCTCTGTGATTTATTTTTGCAAGCTAAATTAACTATAATGCTTTATTTATTTAATAAACCTAGTGTGTAGAACTTTGTGTTAAGGCACTTCGTTCTCCACTATTTGCCTAATTTTAAGGCATGTTGAGTGAGTCCTTATTACTAGAAAACATGACAATATTAATAAATAACGATTCGTTTCTCCGAGTGGGAATCGAACCCACAGCCGCAAGCTTGTGCCTCATAATTATTATATATATTTTTTTTCGTTAAATAAAAATGGATGACGCGACTGAGGTAAATAGAGATCGTAATTTGGTTCTCAGTTCTCTCTGGCTTTTCCGCTGGACATAAGAAAAACTTTAAAATTATAAAATCATATATAAAAATATAAATTGACTCTAATCATGCTAATGTTGGAAGATTAGCAATATCAATTTGCGTAAATCTGATAATACTAAATATTTAATATAGGCACTCACTCGATAGTTGCCTAGGTTCCCGACTATACACTTAAAGGTCACGTCGCGGCCCACAGGCACCGTCAAATTAGTGATGGGCTCAGCAAATTCTGGTACTTCCACTGCCCCTGTCAACAAATGATTTAATATAAATAACGATTACTTAGTTAACCTAGTTACTACTTATAAAATAAAATAAAAAATACTCAAATAGTTCTTCTATCCATGTTACAAATCACACTTCATTAATTATTTATAATAGCATCTTATGACATTACCTTACATACTGTTTCAAATCTGTCAAATACCGTTACTTTAAATTTAAATCTATCAAATACCGTTACTTTAAAATGTAAAACAACACTAAATCAGTTAGTAAAACAACGGCTGGCTTAGTATTAGGGCTGATGAAACAGGAAAGGAGTCGCAAGTTTGCGGTTTGTGTGCTTGGTCTTATCTCTGAAGTCACTGCAAAGTTGCTGCTTATCGCTGCACGCTTCATACTGTCAGCTGCAGTTCTAGTTTCGCTCAGACCTTGCAACAAAGTCAACTCAATGTTAAACTTGCAACACGCTTACAAATAAGTTTAGTGGAAGCATAATTGATTTTAGGGGCAGAAGTTTCAAGATTCTAAGATTTTTAAATTAATGAATCTGATTTGTCAAACGTTTTTAAAATCATGTGGTATATAATGTCATAAGATTTTATATATTTTATTTACTCTTTTATTATTTTTATGGGGATATTGGATAAAACATATTAATCATCTCAGGAGGTGTGTCTACGAGAAATATCTATAGATCGTATACCATATTTGGACTATATACATATATACGTACGTTAACTTTCAACTCATATCAACGATTCTATGACAAACTTCGTCGATGTCATTTCATTTTTCACTTCTTTTTCATTCATTCTTTTTGTATATCTGGTGTTGTAAAATACTTTAACTATTTTATACAAAAGCTGTCTGTAATACAAAAGTTCTTAACTTTTCTTTTTTTAGCTTCGGAGGGAACCTAGTGCTAAGACACTTCGTTCACGATTATTCGCCAACTTCTAAAAGCATTGCGTGTTAAGAGGTGGACCTCAACGCCGCACATTGTTCGATACCAGAGCGAAAAAATGCAAATATTAAATATTTAATTTCCTCGAGTAAGAATCGAAGCGCACAACCCGCCGCGTTTACAGCCACAAAAGTTATTAATAACACAATTTAATTACAATAAATGTTAGTTATTTAGTTCCGTTTAAAACTAAATGAAAGCTGGGACCGGTCATTTTTCACCGGCCGGGCTGCCGGCGCGGTTCCGAGGCGAGTTCCGAGAGCACGTTGCTTTTATTAATATTTCCATAGCAAATTCACGCTTTATTAGCAAACAGACGTCACAGGCCTGATAAATTATTAATGCGGTTGTCGCAGCTTGCTGTGTGTTCTGCTTTTTGCGATCGTGAACAATATCCCGTTGGTATTGTGATTGATTACTATTCTATTGCTTTTGTATTGGATTAGGATTTATGTTAATGGCTATATGTAATTTTGGTCGCTTTTGATTGATTATAGTTTACTTAGAGCAAATTGCTGGGTATTGTCTGTTATTATATAGCAGGATAGACAGGGTGAGGATAGGAGAAATAAAAAAAATTGAAAAGAAAAACCTATAAGGTGCGTTATAATTTTATCAATTTTAGTTAAAAAAATGCATAATTACCTATTTTTGTTTTATAACCCTTGCACTCTCTTTGATAATAGAATACCTTTGTACTTTGCAAGCCTAGTCACATAACACTGTCACATTTTAATCCTTCTAAGACTTTTATTTTATTTTATTGTTTTTTTCACAATTTACCAGAAATACTAAGCAATCACCAAAAACACATTTAAAAAATATAAAATTAAATAAGCGAAACAAATTTCGCTCGGAGCTATTTTCTTTTTGTCCACAAAGTAGACCTGATTTCTCAAAGTCAAGTAATATTTGGTTATTGGGACCGTACTCATTTTCGGAAGCGGCTTATTTATATTATATATTGAAGCCTACACCGAAGAAAAGGTCACTTTTTCATGTATATATTTAACTAAAATATAAGTATCTTGAATATCTACGACATTAGTAAAGTGTTCGAATCTGTTAAAAATTACCTGCACGTGTGCAATGCAATTAATCGCTAGACTTGTACCTACTTATAAATCGTTCTTAACTTTAAGATCGATTTTAGAGACATCTTGAGACGCCGTTTTCATTCATAGATTATTAGAACATATTCTTAGTTAATTTGATAAACTTTACCTGCTACTCTTTTAACTATACATTTTTAGTGCTGTGATAGTATGGAGGTGCAAGAACAACAGGAAATTAACTTTTATTATGCTTATATTTTAGTTAAAAAATATAAATGATAGATATTTTATGATTATTTTACTGAACATAGGTTTTTTTTTCATATAAAATATTCACACAAATTTATTTCATTTGCATCCATACCTTTTCGCCACCTTCTGCCGAACCTAAGATAAGTGTTTTTTTATAAATTTGCATAAATTGATTATATCAAGAGCGTATAGGTCCATTGAACCACATAACTAGTATTTATTTAGCACAAGTTTTCATATTCTTTATATATAAATATGTACATTTATTAAATGTTTCGTATATATAAAACTGATTTTTGATATTTGGTACAACATTACTAATTTAAAAATTAGCTGCTAATACAAGTTACTCTATTCCGCACTGACTTCCCCACTTTTTTTCTTTTTTTATCAGCTTCACGCTATATCCCGCACACAGCAGGGTAGGCAGAGGGAATCTAGTATTAAGACACTCTGTACTCCATTTTCTGCCAAGTTCTGGAGGCATTGCGTGTTGAGTGGCGGAACTCACCACCACGCTATGCCTAGACACCAGAAAGAAATGAAAATATAAATGTAAATAAATATTTCATTTCCTCGAGTGGGAATCGAACCCACAACCAGTCGATTTCACAGTCACACTTTGTGTCCCTGCGCCACGACTGGCCTCACTAACTTCGTTTCACTTGATTTATAAACATATAATTCTAATATATCTACCAGCAAAATAGTTTTATAAGATAAATAGGTTTAGACTTATAAGTCGTACTTATAAGTACGAGTCGGACTCGCGTACCATTGTCTTTAAAAACAGCAATAAAATTATAGCTATTGTATGGGAGATCCCCTTTAAATATTTGTTTTGTTCTAATTTCAACTATCCAACTGTCATGGTTCATGAGATATAGCTTGGTGACAAATAGACAAACAAACAGACAGACGGGCGGACAGCGGTGTCTTAGTACTAGGGTTCTGTTTCACATTTTAGCCACAAACCCTAAAAACAAAACATCAATATAAAGAAACAAACGCCAACATTTCAATATGTATTCTCATATTTTTAAAAATTTTAAATTGTTTTTCCATACTTAGGAAAGAAAAAAATTATTTAGAAAAGCTAAAGCTAAGCCTAACGTTGTCAGTTAGTAGTCAGAGTACGTGGACGGTTTCCAAGAGGACTAGGTTCAAATCCAGCTACGTTAAAAAATTTATGTTTCTAAATAAGTATGTACTCAAATACTATGCCACGTTAAATCCCCGTTTTAAGAAAAAGTCTACAGATGCAATATTTTTCGACAATAATACTCTACAAACGTATATATTTTTTTACAAGAAGATTAATTTAACCTATTAATAACAACCCCGAGGATAATTAAAGACACTTCTCCCTGTTCCCATTCAGAGATTAAGCCCGAAAATCCTAGCCTATATTAAAAATGTAGACCGGCCTCCGAGCCAAGAGCAAACTATTACAGTGTTTCACATTTTTTGTAATAATACAGAAAAATGGAAATAAGTAAGGCCATTTCATGTGAAAAAAGATTTTATACGAAGGCGGCGTTTAGGAGAAATGAGCGTCAAGACGTCGGATAAGAAACATTAAGAGTACGAGTGCTTTTACTTCAGCATTAAACTTTAGTGGCAAAATTTGAAATAAAGCGTGGGTCACGTACGAGTGAGTGATATCACGTCTACGGCTCATCAGCGGCTGCACGTGACGACTTAAGCCCAAACAGATTTTGCAATACGACCAGTGATACTAGACCTCGGTTTTTTTGCCTATAGTCGAGGAAACGAAACGAAATTACATATAGACATATCTCAATATGTTACTTATCTTATATTTATTACAACTCTACATACGTATATATTTTATATATATTTACTTTCAGGATAGGATAGGATTCAAATATATTTTTGTAAATTAATTAAATGTTTTTATGAAAGCAAAACATTTAAAGTAGGTATATAGAATTGTCAGTAGAATTAATTGAAACTACTGTTAGTAGAGTCAGTTCTTACTGTAGGACTGACATTTTTATATAACTTGATTCAAAAGAGCTTGTAATGACTTAATTGAATAAAAGATAATTTGATTTTAATCTTTGATTTTTATATCATCAAATGACAAAAACATCAAGCATTATCTCCTTAATTTAATTATTATTTTATATTATTTTAATAAACATTAATAAAGAAAAATTATAATTTTAAAGAAAAATTATATTTTAAGAAAAATTATATTAAAAAAAAAGAAAAATTGAAATGTATCAAAAGTAACCAGAGCAAGAGAGCTCTACATCGCTGGCCACGTTAATAATACGCAAAAGAGCCCGCCGCGATACAAAGTTTTCTTTTTGCTAACTTTATTATACCATTAGAGATCGCGTGACGGAGTATTGCACTCTTCCTTCTAATATAATTTACGTTAAGTAGTATATTAAAACAACTGTTTTTCTTTTGCTCTGTTTCATCCTTAGAGGGTAATGTTCCTAATGTCGTCTATTGTTGTCTATAAAAGTCAGTAGAATTTGAATTTATTATAAAATAATCTTATGTTTTAAATTTTTACGTTTATTTTCTTCAGCTTTCCGCTTTATCCTGCACACAGTTCTATAGAACCTAATGTTAAGACACTCCGTTCCCCATTTTCCACTGAACTCTGGAGGCATTGCATGTTGATGGGCGGAACTCAACGCCGGGCTGTGCTGGAGCGAAGAAATGAAAATATTAAATATTCTATTTCCTCGAGTGGTAATCGAATCCACAACCTGCAGCGTTTACAGTCACACTTTTTGCCTCTGTGCCACGACTTCGGCGGTCGGCCACCTTAACGTATTCTTATGTCTAATATGAAATACTTTACAATTTTCTATGACACTTGAAATAAGTTGATTTTCTTAAAATTAATCAGTTATACAATAAATATACAAGGTATTTATTTTGATTCAAAAAATATGTAATAAATGTTTATTGTTAGATCTATATAAATAGATATTTAATTAAGAAATACGACAGGAATCACAGCTAGAATTAATGGAGCAAAAATGGAGCTAAGCATTATTTTCCATGAAAAATTATTCAAATATAGCTTAATGGAAATTACACGCTAAGATTCTGCGACGCTGAGAAATGAAAAACATTGTTATTTAATTAAAAGCAAGCGAATTTTTTTCTATTAAAATTAGTTTTTGTGTTTTTCGTAATAAAATTTGACCGTAGCTTATTTGAGATCTTTAAACTTTACTACTAATTAATGTTACATTTTATTTATTGTATAATTTACAAAAATATTATTAAAAAAACCATATATTATATTTTTATATAAACCTGATGTGGTTTTTTTTAGGAAATATACCTAAGTTATTGAATGGTATATAGTAAATTTATAAACAGCTTTATGGCAAATATGCATAATGTATGCACCTGTGATATGTTATAGTGATAATCCTTTAGTATCTATTATGCTGGAAGAGATTGTCGTGAGGTAGTTGCACAAGCGTGTGATCGTAAAATGTGAGGGTTGTGAATTCGATTCCCCGGGAAAATAATTACGAACATTGGGGAACGAGTGTTTTACCATTAGGTTCCCTCTGCATATTTTACTATATGTGGCATACAGCGTGAAGTAGAAAAAAAGAAAAAATTGTTATTTGAAAAATTATTTTTTTCAACAAAATGGGAATTAGGGCTACGGTAACAATTTAGCAATGGAATATAGAGACTTATTCACAATTTTCTGCCACAAAAAATATTAGGTACATGTATAAATTTTCACATAATGTGAATTACAGTCAATAAATATACATATGATATATACATATACCAAATGTTCATTCTATACGATAACTTACAATGTTAAAAATATATTTTACTATTTAATAGTCTGGAGTATTAAAATGTAAATATTTTTTGGAATGCTAACAATAATGATGTATATATGAAATGTATATTTCTACATAGTCGTTTGGTTATTCTAAGCGAAAAGACGCAATCCGCGGTCCTCCTATAAGTATTTTATGTAATCTTTAGTGCAGCTTATTACAAATTGTTAGAAATACACATTTAAAGTAATAATAAAAATGCTTTTTTTATTGGTTTTATTTAAATGTATTTAATATATTCAGGAAGTCAGTCGTGGTGCAGTGGCACAAGGTGCACTCGGGGAGATGAAGTATTTACTGAAATTTATATTTCCATTTCTTCGCTCTGGTGTCGAGGCAAATCGCGGCGTTGAGTTCTGCCACTCAACACGCAATGCCTCCAGAATTAGACAGAAAGTGGGGAACGGAGTGTCTTATCACTAGGTTCCCTATACCTACCCTGCTGTGTGCGGGATACAGCGTGAAGCTGATTATTGATTATTAATATAATTACTTATATAGTATAGCAATAATAAATATCTAAAATATACATAATATTCACTATACATCATACTTAAAGATATAAAGGGATTAAACAAAAACAGCAGCGAGCACCACGATTTATTAAGGGTAAACATTGGCGCACATCTGTCTCCCTATTTATCTAACATTTTCTACTGTTTCATGTCCGAATTAAAGGATTTTCACGAAACAAAATTCCTCATCAATACATTTTAATTTGAATAAACTGTACATTTTCCTGCTTTCAAGTAAAAAGTATTAAACTTTGAACTGCGTCTCAATAAAAGAACGAGAGAAACAATTACAAGGTGTTTCGGTATGTGTTTTTCAACGTTGTTCGAGGTATTTTTTGTAAGGTTTTAAACATTGATTTCGCTGATTTTTTTTGAAGTAAACTGCTTTGGACTATTGGTAATGTGTTTATGTATTTTATCAACAGAAACTTTATACATATAGGTGTTGATTTCAATCAAGGACTATATTAATAACTAGAGGGCGCGCGCGGCTTCGCCCGCTTATTAGGAGTGAATTCTAAAAAAACCACGAATCACGTGTTCAATAAAATATTTTTAACAGTCTGAATTTAAATTTTTATAAAAATCGGTGGCAATTTAAAGATTTTTCCATATAAACTTTCAACCCCTTATTTGAACCCTTAGGGGGTGAATTCTTAAAAACCATGAAACACGTGTTCAATGAAATATTTTTAAGGGTCTGGATTTAAAATGTTATAAGAATCGGTGCCAATTTATAAAAAAAACCATATAAACTTTCAACCCTATTTCATCCCTTTAAGGTTAAAATTTTTCAAAATCCCTTCTTAGTGGATGTCCAGAATATGAAAATAAACATCTGCCCAAATTTCACGTTTCTACGCACAGCGGTTACGGCTCTGCGTGCGTCTTACCTCAGTCAGTCAGCACAAATCCTTTTATATATATAGATTGTTGTAAAAACAAATGTAAGACAAAATAGAAAAGAGTAGAGAAACATTATATATTTTTTTCTATAAACACATAAAAAGGTCTATGGTCATAGATCCTCACGCTAGACATGAAAAGACTTGGTTTATGTGTTGAGATCCACCATTGTAGATCGGAGAACGGAGAACAAAGTGTCTTAAGCTTTAACATTAAGTTTCATATGCCAACTCTACAGAGCAGGCTGAAAACCCAAAAAAAGATAAAACAAAGGATTTATAAGGTGAAAATCGGACTAATAGTAACTATGACCAAACACAAAAAATAATAATATAGTTAATATAAACCTATGTAACACCTCTTACTCCTATCTTAAGTCATTAAAGTTATGAAACTTAATAATTAATTTACAATAACGACTCATTAAAAGTAATGGACGCCGCTATGGGTTTCGCTTAAGACTTGAAAATTACGTTTACGTCTGTATACGCCATTAGTGAGCTTCCCGTACTTAATTGCCTGGATGTTGGTTCGACCGGATGTCAAAAGATTGCCTTGAAACAGCAAAACGCTCCCCTCTCATCTCGTTGTCCATCTGAATAGGGACCAATATAAACTTTCACTGAGATCCTATTGATTTTCCTCAATTACATTTAACTGGATTACCGTTCGATGTTGAATGATTTTGCTACATCTTTCTAATATTGATATAGTAAAATGGATCTCATTTTACTTATATTACCATTTTTAGCATTTAATTATATTTTTTTGACTAGCATACATTAATTGATAACACATATCTGATAATATGATAACACGACTATAGATATTATTTCGTAGGAATAAAAGCAAATAAGTCAATGTTGTTAAAATTTTACATATAAAAATCTATTTTAAATGTAAAAATATTTATAAAAATATGTATTAAAAATTTAGACAAAGTAACCGAACATTTTAACATTTTTAAATAACTACTTAAGAACTAAATTATACTAGCATTCTTGTTCAAATTCCTAAATGTAAAAATTGCAGAAATACTATCCATCGAACGCCATATTTTTTTTAAACCCTTTTCTCGCTCTTTTCAAAGTTTTAATTAGTATCAGAGGACATTATGGAACTCTTTTTTATTTCTGTCTTCGTTATTAGAATCTCTTTTAAAATGACCATTCACATTTTGCGCTATAATTTCATATTTATTATGTTATAATTATCTATAACGTGTTGTATTTAAAATTGTAAAATAATATATTTATAATAATTTATTATCATTTTCTAAAATGAGTATAAATAAATTATTTTGCCTGTAGAATTCGTCCAGAAATCCGAATGTTAGTGATATGATACACTTTTTTTATATAATCGATTGAATTTTTGTACCTATCAAATAGATCATGTCTATGATCAATTATCTATATATATATAAAAGGACTTGTGCTGACTGACTGAGGTAAGACGCACGCAGAGCCGTAATCGCTGATGGTAGAAACGTCAAATTTGGGCAGATGTCTGTTTTCATATTCTGGACATCCACTAAGAAGGAAATTTGAAAAATTTTAACCCTAAAGGGATGAAATAGGGGTTGAAAGTTTGTATGGAAAAAAAATTTAATCTGTACCGATTTTTATAAAATTTGAAATTCAGATTCTTAAAAATATTTGATTGAATACGTGTTTCATGGTTTTTAAGAATTCACCCCCTAAGGGTTCAAATAAGGGGTTGAAAGTTTATATGGAAAAATCTTTAAATTGCCACCGATTTTTATAAAAATTTAAATTCAGACTGTTAAAAATATTTTATTGAACACGTGTTTTGTGATTTGTTTAGAATTCACTCCTAATAAGCGGGCGAAGCCGCGCGCGCCCTCTAGTAATTGATAAAGTACAGATTTAGTAAAAATATTTTTTTCCATATCCAACGAAGAAATATAAAACATTTTGTCTCCTATCTACAACTATACCTAATTCTATAAGATGACCGAATACAATCTCAGATTTACCCAGATTAGTCCCAATTTTTTTATGTAGTGAGCCACGTTGTCTCGATTCATAATTATATTTTGAATTTACTATTAATATTATAATCAAATATTATAAGCTATAAATAATTATTAAAATGTAATCACTCTGGATTTCATAAAATAAATATTTTAGATTATACCAATAATAATAAGCTAAATAAAATCTACTTTCCTGAAGAAATTATAAGGATTTTATTTGTTTGTACTTAAAGATCGAGGTCAGTTATATAGTAGTAGTAGTGTTAAGATACTCCCATTTTATTTAGATATTTCCGTTCTCAACTTTTAGCCGATTTTTTGATTAAGTAGCGGAACTTAATGCCGCGCTTTACCTGGTTACCAGAGCAAGGAAATAAAAATATTAAATATTTCATTTCCCCGAGTTTGAATTGAACCCACAACGTCGTGTTTACAGTTGCACTTGTGCCCCTGCGTCATGACGTGACGGAAAGACGCGAAGCTAAAAAGAAAATTATTTCTTTTTAGCTTCACCTTATATCCTGTATATAGATAGGAAGGCAGAGGAGACCTGGGAAACCAGCATCATGCATCATCACGCCTTGATTCAATATGTTCGTACTTAATTTAAAACGTATAGAAATACTACCTAGCAGTATAAATTTAGTTGATGCCAGTCGTTGCGCTTTTGCGCTACTAGGTTTTTTTTTAACTATATTTATACAACGCGTGCGATTTTAAAGGTGACCGGTTGTGGGTTAGATTCCCGCGAAATTAAATGTCTTTATTTCCTCACTTTGGTAACGAGGCAAAGTGCGGCGATGAACTCCACCACTCAACACGCAGTACCTGGAGAATTCCGCGGAAAGTCTTCAAAGTGCCTCAATGGGAACCGAGTGTAGTGTAGTGTCTTAACACTAAGTTCCCAGGTAAAATAAAAATTTAAAGCTAAAAAAAACAAGTTTTACGCGAAACTCAAATTATCATTTTTTTATCAGCTTTGTAAGTCAAGATGACCTCATTTCGGGTAATCCCCTACTGGGTGAATGGACATAATTTTCTGTGCTTGACACCGTGTCTAGTTCCTTCATTGTACCGTTTAACTACCCCCGTTTTGTTCGTTTTTATTACTGTCACTTGAAAAGCAGTTCCGTTCGCATTGTACATGCTTTTATTATTCAAGCGTTATACTGTCTTTGTTTTTGAGATTGCGTTAGTGTCTTTCTTATTGTGCTTACGTTTGTTTAGTTTATCAATAGGGTATTTTTTTAATTTTTTTATGAAAGTTTTTGACTATATATTTTATGGTGGTTATGGTATAATGGTTGTGGGTTTGATTCCTGTTCTGAAATGATTATATTTATATAATTCTCATAGCTCCGCTCTTATAGAGAAAGAGTGGCGTTGAGATCCCTGCGACCTCTCTACACAAAATATTTCGAAAGTTGGTCAATGGGGTGTTTTAACATTAGGTTTCCCCTGCCTGCTTTGCCGAAAAAGCGTAAAACCGCAGCCCAGATATTTTATAACTTTTAGGGTACCGTACCGCTTAAGGAAAAAAGGGACGCTTATAAGATAACTTTTTTGTCCATCCGTCTGTCCGTCTGTCGGTCTGTCAAGAGAGTTTATCTCAAGAACACTTGGAGATTTCGAGTTGAAATTTAAACCATATACTCAGATCTACGGCCCTGTGATTTTCTGAAAAAATTGTATTACCACATTTACTAATAGAAATAGTCGTTTTTACCGCAAAAATGCATATTTCGACAATATACGGGAAATCAAAATTAATAGGGTACTTCCGGATGACCTACAATTATGAAATTTGGCAACTAGCATCTACACGTGGTACTAGTTCAGGAAAAAACTAAAAAAATTGTGGTAAAATTCTAAAAAATAATTGGTTAACGTTACTTTAAAGCAGGAACAAAGTTTGGTATCAAAGCCGCTAGTTTAAGTAAGGTATCAGATGAAAGGGTTTGGTGTGTATATACGAACATATATTTTATTTATTTTTTATGATGCACTAATTGTACGGAACTCTGGCCTCGGTTGGTGTGCTCGAGTCGCGTTTATCCTATGTTATACCTCCTGTATTTTATATAACAGGCAGACAGAATTAGAATTACTTTCACTTTTACTAAACACATAACATACACAATTTATTTAATTAAACAATAAAGAAGTGATTAAAATCACATTAGATTGTTAAATTAAATTATTTAACAATATACAGTGAAATTATTAAAAAGCTATTCACTCTGACTATTGATTGTGTAATCTGCTTAATACTTTTATATATAACAATACAAATCGGTTGTAGCAACATTCCATTATGTGATACGATTACAATTCGAAGAAATTTAAAAGTGAAGTGAAACGGAATTCAGCAGAAAGTGGGGAACGGAGTGTCTTAACACTGGGTTCCCTCTGCCTACCCTGCAGTGTGCGGGATACAGCGTGAAGCTGATTTATTTGATTTATTTGATTTATTTTATTTAAATTTAAAAGTGAATAATGTACATACAAATGATAAATATAAAAATCATCATATTTCTTTAAAGAAATCAACATCAACAAGAATAATGTACTATGAAAATCTATCTTAGTTTTTGCGTTTAGCAAATTGGCTTATGAATACAATTTAAATTTGAAAAGATTAGATTTACATAACGAGAGATTTGTATTTCGTAAAGATTATTAAGCCATCTGCTATCGCTTATTTGCGACCGATTCCTTTTTTCGCAAACGGTTTCTTTATGTAACCTCAGTTAAAATCGTTTTACTTTAGATTAAGCTAGAAGTATTTGTTTTTAATGGAGAGGTTTAATTGATTAGCTGTACCCGGGTTTTGTGATTACATTTCTTGATTAAAGCTTGCTTAAAAGGAAACCGGTGAAATAAAATTTGTAGTTTTATGTGCATTTTTATATATTATTCGTTTTATACAAAGTTTGTGTTTATGTGTGTGTTTAGGTTACGAGATAAATTTTTATGTTATATATTATATATATATTGTTAGAAATCGGAAGCGGTTATAGTTTTTAAAATAACACGATAAAAACACACATCGTCCATATGTTTCTAAACTATTTGGAAAGGGATACTACGTAATTGCAATAAGTGACATGTATCACCTAATAATAATACTTCACACTTCACATCTTCACACACTAGTTTCCTTCCAATAGGGGCCATTGCCGACAAGCAATAGCCCCCGATTGACACAATTCCACTGCTTTTATCATCTTTTTCACCTAAATCTACCCTCTTTTACATTAATACGCTAACAATATATATATATATATATATATATATATATATATATATATATATATATATATATAAACTAAAAAAGCTATGACTTATAAATTTAAATAAATTTTATTATTTTATAATACGCTAAAAATAAATTGCTATTTAATTACACCCTGAGGGATTTAAATTTATGAAATTACAGATATTATTGCAATCAGTACTATGTAAACACGAATGTGCCAACAGCGCCACATATACGTACTTATTTTGTATTGTTGTTTGATTTCAAAACCACAGAGTAACTATTGACATACTCTGGATTAATTTTGTTAAAAGTTTATATTATTTAATAAAACATATAGCGCTTTAAGGAATGTCGTTTAGCAATTACATTTGACTTTTAAACGGAACAACTGAACGTATCTAATATAATATACTCTAGAAGGCCGTCGCAATATAACAAGGCCATCGTGGCACATGGGAGACAAGGCAAGATAAAGCGAAGAGTTGAGTTCCGCTTCTCAAATATCATGCCTTGAAATTAGATGGAAAGGGGTGAATGGAGTGTCATGGTGATAATAATAAGATATTTAAATGACATTACATTAAATTTCACACTTAAGTTACAGACAATATTTTAACATTTCCATTTTATCTCGTATATAATATTAAATAATTACTTATTGAGGATTATGAGGCCAGTCGAGGCGCAGGGGCATAAAGTGTGCCATTCGAGGAGATTAAATATTTATTTACATATATATTTTAATTTTTTCGCTCTGGTGGAGGGAAAAGCGCGGCGTTGAGTTCCGCCACTTAACACGCAATACCTCTAGAAATTGGCGGAAAGTGGGGAACGGAGTATCTTAACACTAAGTTCCCTCTACCTACCCTGCTGCGTGCGGGATACAGCGTAAAACTGAAAAAAAAATACTTATTATATTTTACTTACTTGTTATATTATAGATTCACATCTGTAACATACTAACATCACGATCAAATCAATATCACAAGTTAGGTATCTAACTTGTTAAAAAAAATCCATCAAACGAAATTATACGGATAAAACATCGATTGGCCATTGTCAGCAATAAAACTCTCGTCGCCCACAAAAGGGTAGATGATATCGTTCGAACCGTAATTGTTCATCTTGACAGATCTGATCGGGAGTTTTATATTCGCTAAGATTACGCATATTGTCGGGTAATGATGATTGGTGTAGTTTATTTATTACTTGTAATATATGTAAAAATATATTTATTTCAGCTTCACGCTGCATCCCGCTGTGTACAGTTAGCTATGGTGGGCAGAGGAAGTCTAGTGTTAAGACACTGCTGATTTTCGAGGCATTGCGTGTTGAGTGGCGGAACTCAACGCCGCGCTATGTCTTGTTACCGAAGGTAGAGCGAAGAAGAGATATTAATAAATAATAATCCATTTTGCTGAGTGGAAATCGAATCCATAAAGTGCAGTCGAATCGAATTGAATCCACAAGGTCCAGTCCAACCTCAGTCCAATTAAATGTCTTGGAAGTTCATATATTCTCACAAAAAAATTCTTTGCATTAAAAGCGTTAAAAGATTTTTTGAAGATTATTTAAATTAAACAAATTATCTTAAACTACAACATTTCCGTTTTTAATAAAATTAAAAAAAAATTGACTGCCTATCGTATTTTTAACATACATATGTCATTAGAATATACAATCTATTCATAGATAAAACAAGGTTAATACGTCGGTGGATACTTCGATATGTCATCATCCACCCTCCTAGAGTTAAGCTTTCTATTTTAGCTTTTATAGAAGTGGCTTTTGCGCAGTCGTTGAATACATTAATTGGATGTAGGCTGTTACTATAAAAAGTTTCATTTTTACATGTGATGTACTAGAAATGAAAAAATCGAGCAAATTTTTCCGCAATGTTGTTCAGCTTACAGGTTTTTTTAAATACACGTTGTTTTTACAGGTACCGAAATAGTAGTTTTAAACATTGAAATAGTATACAAACGAGTTTTATAAATAAAACTTTTTGGTACAAAACGGTCATACACTTTTCACAAAACGATATTAAAAGCTTTATATGAAAAAGTTGGGATATTTTATATTAAATATTAAACTTGAGTAGTTAATACCTAGTAAGAGTCTTAACTCTTTGACTGTAAAAAAAACAAGTTACAATTTTTAAATCAACAGTTATTTTTCATGCGATTTTATAAGAGATTTTATTCTGAAAATTTAACAAATTCTAAAAAAATACTTTGAGCGGATATTTCTAATAAGATGTTCTATTTTTTCCTTATAATGTAGATATCTTTAAGAATGTGATCGTAAAAATGTTATTTTAGATATCTAGTAAATAATTTTGTTTTACACGTCAAATATATTTTTTAGTATTAAAAACACTTGCTATTTTTAGGGTTCGGTACCTTTTAAGGAAAAAAAGAACCCTTATTTTATTGTTTAAAGCTCTATTATAGTAAATATAGACATAACAATAATACTCAAGTTCCATATAAAAAAATTAATGTGATAATTAAGTTTGTCATCCTGTGTCTTTTGCATTCCATCCAATCGATAATCCGAGCAATAATATTACAAACTCTTAATCGCTTGAATGGAACCTAATAACTGGGTGGGTTCAAATCACACTATATTTTTTTAACTTCACGCTGTATCCAGCATGGCAGGGTACCTGGCAACTTATAGTTAAGACACTCCCATTAAGACACTTCCGTTCCCCACTTTCCGCCGAATTTTCGAGACAATGTGGGTTGAGTGGCAGAACTCGATGCCAAGCTTTGCTTCGCTACAAAGGTCAGTTTTTTCAATTTGGAAATAGAATTTATATAGTCCTGAAGGGTAAGAAGCGTAGATTTCAAAGACTTAAGTGGATCTTTATTAATTTTATTTTTATTTTCATTGGCAGTGTCCTAATCTGGGACTAAACATATAAAAATAATAAATATATATGAAATATTTACTTAAATTTATATTTCCATTTCTTCGCTCTGGTGTCAAGGACAAGCGCGGCGTTGAGTTCTGCCACTCAACACGCAATGCCTCCAGAATTCGGCAGAAAGTGGGGAACGGAGTGTCTTAACACACTAGGCTCCCTCCCCCTACTCTGCAGTGTGCGGGATACAGCGTGAAGCTGATTTATTTTTATTTATTAATATATATGTGTCTAGACCTCACCCACTAAAATTCTATTATAAAGTAAATAATAAAGCTGTCAATAATTTCCAACATTTCACAGTGACAACGATCAAATTCACCAGTTGAATCGAGTTTGCGCGTCATCGATTTTTGCTAATTGGATGTAACTTTTCACGAGCGCGTCGATTTGGCCGATAGTTGTATAGTCTATCTGTCATTCGAATGGGCGCATGCGAATCAATGTTAATATTATGAACGCCATATGAATAATCGGTGTCTCTCTCTCTCTCTCTCTATTCGTTGAAAAGTTAACATTAGTAACAGTTATTAACATTTAATCATTGTTTATATAAATGGATTTGGATACAAGTCAATATATAAGATATTAAAAATTACATAAAAATTGTGGCCATTCGTGGCACAGGTGGAGATTACCTCTCGGGGATTTAAACTTTAAATATTTTCATTTCTTCTATCTGGTAACGAGGCAAACCGCGGTGTTAAGTTCCGCCACGCAATTCCTCCAGAATTCGGCGGAACATGGAGAACGGAAATGTTTTCATGGTAAGAGACTTTAACACTAGGTTATCAGATACGTATGGCAAAGTGAAGCTAAAACAATATATATAATTTTATCCCAAAATATCTATTTGTAGACTTCTGTCCCATAATTGTAGAATTTAGATTAAAGAAGACGAGGCCGGTCGTGGCGCAGCGGCACGAGGTGTGACTGCAAAACCGACTGGTTGTGGGTTCAATCCCCACTCGAGGAGATGAAATATTTACTTAAATTTATATTTCCATTTCTTCGCTCTGGTGTCGAGGTTAAGCGCGGCGTTGAATTCTGCCACTCAACACGCAATGCCTCCAGAATTCGGCAGAAAGTGGGGAACGGAGTGTCTTAACACTAGGTTCCCTCTGCCTACCCTGCTGTGTGCGGGATACAGCGTGAAGCTAATTTAGTTTAATTTTTTTTTAGATTAAAGAAACAACAGGTGTGCATCAAAGCTGTTTTCAGTATCTTCTATTCAGTCGATTTTTTATCTCTTCAATACTAATCATTCGGGCTACCCTGTATTGTACAAAGAATCGCTTACTACAAAAACAAGACAGTATACGGGTTGTGTTTTGGTGTATTTTATTTCTTTAGATAATGTAACTACGTCTAAACTCTACAGTAATACAGTATACGTATGACGTGTCATCTTTATATTTATTAAGATTTGGAAGGATTAATTTATTTTAAATAAACGTTTTTTATTTGTTATTTATTATATACATATATTATTTTGTTTCTAAAAAAGTATTTTGCTTTTCTAAGTGAGGAATAACGCTTTAAAGAAAGAAAGATTCATACTTTTTAAATAAAGCCCATATACTTATTTAAATACAACTATGTTATTGTTCATATATAGTTATCACTACATCTATATAGTATTTGAAAGTGTGACTGTAAAATCGACTGGCTGTGGGTTCGATCCCCACTCGAGGAAAAGAAATATTTATTTACATTTATATTTTAAATTCTTCGCGCTGGTGTCGAGGCAAAGCGCGGCGTTGTGTACCGCCACTCAACACGCAATGCCTCCAAAACTCGGCAGAAAGTGGGGAACGGAGTGTCTTAACACTAGGTTCACTGTTTCCCTGCCTACCCCTACCTATATGTGCGGGATACAGCGTAAAGCTGATTCAATTTTTGATATTTATTAATAAATACGGCTCAGGCTATTCAAATTGTTTCGCAAAAGAACTGTTAGTGACATCTATTACGAGATCTAAATTCGCCAAATTCTGTTTTAGCAATAAATTGAAAAACAAGTATACGTAAATTAAAAATATATCTTGAAAAATACCTACTACCTACTCACAAATACTATAACATACACAAATATGTTACTTCCACTGTAAATCTTAAACGAAATTTAACAAAAACTTTTTCCAATAATTTGCTTTGTTGTTGACAGCTAAGGAGATTAAGGAATGCGTAGGTACTTTGTTTAGATATAAATAAAAAAAATGTTTATATATAAAGAAGAAATAAGTGTGTACGTCGTCTCGTGGTTATCACCTGCTACCGACTCGAATGTAATATACTTGAGCTCAGCAAGTTATTTCGTAAAATAAATATTTATGAAGGAAAGGAGTTTCCTCGCGCTTTATCCATTAGACCGCGGGATCCGAAAAGACATAAACCTCCAGAGATTCAGTTGTAAGTTGACAAAACGAGTGTTGCTGCTTTTTTGCGGATTTCTCTATACACAATTTGAATTTAACCTTTGTTTTTTTTATATGTTATATAAAATGTGGTGAAATTTTTAGTTTTAGGTATATTCTTTTTGTTATACATATAAAATAATAAGCTACTGTACCTCGCATATTTTCTTGTAGAATCGCAGCAGTATTCTGTGAGGAAAGGGAACCTAGAAGGACCTATTATTAAGACACTCCCTTTCCCATTAAGGCCATTCTTCGCTTTTTTATTGTACATAATGAGTGTATAGTACCTAAGTTCTGATTTTAACTATATTCATTTTGCAGAACATTCCTCTTGAATAAATATTTTTTATAAAATCATAGCTCCACGCTGTATCCCGCACACAGCAGGGTAGGCAGAGGGAACCTAGAGTTAAGACACTCCGTTCCCCATTTTTCGCCAATTTCTGGAGGTATTACGTGTTGAGTAGCGGAACTCAACGCCGCGCTCTGCCTCGATACCAGAGCGAAGAAATGAGAATATAAATGTAAATAAACCTGCACCACTACTGGCCTTTAGTTACATGTTTAATTATTATTATTTTATTTTTATATTTGATTTATTGAAAAATTAAAGAAAAAGTTTGCACTATCAGTGAAGTACAGAAGACATATCAGACGAGATTTAAAATTATGAATAGGCAATGTCCAGCGTAGAAGAATGATTTCATGTTAAAATTTTAATTATATTTTACATAAACTTTATTTTTAAAAATTTTTCACTATTTTTATAATCACACACAAATGCAAATATTAGCTTATAAAATAATTGCAAAATTATGTAATACATATAAATAAAATGAAGAAAAATATTTATTTTAATTTCAATAGTACTAAAACACAAATTTATAAAGCTTACATTTTTATCTGATAAAAAAATAATATATTTCTAAAATTATTTACAATAAAAAAGAGACACATGTGAAGAAACAGATTACGTACGTATCGTATTTGGAAGTGTATATCTTGACATTTTTGATCCGCCCGGCTCAGTCCAAAATAACATGAAGCTTTACCAAGATATTCTCTTTTTATAGGGTTGACGAAGGAATATTTTGAAGGTATCTTTTTCTTTCCTTTTTTTTATTATAGAACCGTCATCTACATTAGTGAAGTAAAATAACAACCTCGTCTTTAAAGTAGGCTTGAGTAACCCATAAAATTAATTTACGAACCAAGAAAGTAAGATTTTTAATGCAATGAGAAAAGGAGCGCCTGAGAGGTGAACCAATGAAAAAGATAAGTAAAATAAGTGTACAGGGCTCGGCAAGGTTTATGCAAATTTAACGCGAAATTTTTTTAAGTTACCAAGACTAATCTTATTATTTGCAAACAACGAGGGCTGCGCGCTGAAGATATTTCAGAAGCTAACTTTATTATAGACGAGTAATAAATGCTTAAATGCTATGCTTGTAGCGAAAAGTTTTGCTTATCTAAACATTTTTACAACACGGAATATTAAATATGACTTTAGGTTAATAATGATATTAGATTCTGTTACGTCGAAGCTACGTGTTAGTCGAAGCTAAGATTGTCTCGGGGGATCTAAGCCAGACTGGAAAAGAGCAATTTAATTAAAGCAAAATTAGGTTTATGCTTACGGATTTTGTTAACTGTGAGTCAAAATTACAAAATTAAGAGATAGAAAAATTGTAGAGGTCAAAATAGGTTTTCTTTATATAACACATTTTTTAATTTAGCTTCACGCTGTATTTCGCACAAAGCAGGGTAGGCAGAGGGAAACTAGTATTAAGACATTGTTCTGTCTGTTCCCCACTCTCTGCCGAATTCGGAGGCATACGCAATTGAGTGGCTGAACTTAACGCTGTTTTTTATATTATTTTATAGTTGAGGCCGGTCGTGGCGCAGCGGCACGAGGTGTGACTGTGAAACGGACTGGTTGTGGGTTCGATCCCCACTCGAGGAGATGAAATATTTACTTAAATTTATATTTTCATTTCTTCGCTCTGGTGTCGAGGTTAAGCGCGGCGTTAAGTTCTGCCACTCAACACGCAATGCCTCCAGAATTCGGCAGAAAGTGGGGAACGGGAGTGTCTTAACACTAGGTTCCCTCTGCCTACCCTGCTGTGTGCGGGATACAGCGTGAAGCTGATTTTTTTTTTTATTTTATAGTATTCAGATTTTTATATTGAGCTGTTTAATTCTAGTTTTTGGTTCAGTAAAAGTTGGTGCCTCACATAGCTGAATAAAAACTACGCTACGTTCAATTTTTTATACGTTTTCTAAATAAGTATTTTTTTTTTCCTAAGTGTGGATTAACACTTTAAAAATGTTAAAAATATTTAATAAATAGCATTCTCTCTTGCCAAACGATAATTCTTAGTATTATATTTGGGTAGCGGAAATTTGTAAAAATCTCCCTACAGAGATGCTAACAACATAAATAAGTAATAATAATAATAATCTATAAGAAGCGTATAAAAATTTCGACGTAGCTTGATGAGAACGTTTGGCTCAGTGGTCAGAGCGCCTGGTCGGTTTCCAGGAGGCACGGGTTCGAATCTCGCTACGTTCAAATTTTTATGCGTTTTCTAAATAAGTAAGTATTTTTCTTTCGTAAGTGCGGAATAACACTATTAAATGTTTAAAAATACCTTGTTACTTAGGTATATACTGTATCATAAGTTATTTAATATTGGTTTTTCTATGGAAAATAGATCTATCAATTAATTATTCATCAATATCGTTCTAAAAAATAATGTTTTAAGAAGAGTCTCAAACGCTATTACAAAAATATTCACTTAAATGCACACTATAGTCACTCTTCTTTTATTTATTAGCAATTGAATAAAGTTGATAAATCTCGAGTGGGCTTAGTATTATGATGTTTCGTATCTAAGAGTAAAATTGCGATAAATAGTAAAGGTACTTGTAAGGATATTAAACTTGATTGACAAGTTAATTTATGTTTTGTATGTGAGAACAATTGGATAGAGTATATTTTTTTTAATTTTGATAACAAACATTTTTCATACTAAATAAATAAAAGTTATGAGGCGTTCGATGAATCTTTATGTTCATCTTTTTGTTTTGATTGTTGCAATAAAATTATCGATTTATTCAAAAAAGTGTTGCACTTTAAAGGTTAATTTTAAACTATATACACACACAACTACAGTCGTACGCTTGTACCACTGCGCCTTGACGTCCTTAATTTGAAATTTAAAAGTAAAAATTTGGGGTAAATACTTAAAACGGCGTATTGGATGAGTACGATGAGAGACATGAGATGTACATTTGTTAATTTGATGTGTAAAGGGATAAAAATATGATGTAAAATTGCGAATTTTTAGTGAAAAACTTATGTAAATTTAATATAGGTTCAATATAAAGGTACATTTTGAGGCCAGTTGTTACGCAGGGGCACAAAGTGTGCCTGTAAACCAGACAGGTGGTGAGATTGATTTCCACTCGAAGAAATTAAATATTTAATATGTCCGTTACATACAAGTAGTATATTTTCAAGTGGTCTCTCTCTTATTTTAGTCGATATCACGTCAAAGAAAATTAAAAATAGACTTAGATAACGAGATTCCTCTAAGATTCCATAGTAAAAGATTTTTTTTAGTTTCACGCTTTATCACCTGGGGACCTGGGCACCTAATATTAAAAGACAATGGAGTCTTTTAATATTAGGTTCCACTATTCACTAAGACATTTCCGTTCCCCACTTTCCGAGAGAAAATCACATGAGATTGATTCGCTTTACGATTTTAATAAAAAAAATATTATACTTAATCTTGCTCAGTCTACGCAAAAAAATATATCGACTACGCAAAAAAAATACTAATTAAAATATGTTCGATACAAGTGTGCGTATTTATTCATTTGTAAAATTTAAAATATCAGATTCTGTACCTGTTGATTATTTAATCTTTAAGACTTCAAGGTTTCAAAGAAAGTTCTATGATAAAAGGTCAATTTTTCTAAATTCCATGTCCAAAACTCCATTTAAATCAGCTTCACGCTGTATCCCGCACACAGCAGAGTAGGCAGAGGGAACCTAGTGTTAAGACACTCCATTCCCCACTTTCTGCCGAATTCTGGAGGCATTGCGTCTTGAGTGGCAGAACTCAACGCCGCGCTTTACCTCGACACCAGAGCGAATAAATGGAAATATAAATTAAAGTAAATATTTCATCTCCTCGAGTGGGGATCGAATCCACAACCAGTCGGTTTTACAGTCACACTTTGTGCCCCTGCGCCACGACTGGCCTCTCCACTCGATCTCTATTTAAGTACTTCTAATAGTTTGTGGTATATTATGCTAATTACTACAGTAACTTAGGTGAATCAGTGTACGCTTTGTACTCATACATGACGATACGATCGTTAAATACGTAATAATGATTATAGACCACAAAGTCACAAATACTACTTTTCTACATTAATCAAAACATCAAACATTTCCAATTTGTAAACTTTCTCTATCAATACGTATACGTATGTTTCGTTAAAATTATATTTGTATACCTTATTTTTGCTTTCTCTTTTATTAATGAGACATTTAGCTCCACATTGTTTCCGACAGGACTAGCAGTGTATGTATAGAAAATCTAGTGTCGAGACACTCCGTTTTCTGAATTCCGGTTGAATTTGACAATTGCGAAAATAATTTATATATACTAATTCCGCCGAATGAGAGACGTCATAATATGATTATTATGTGTCTTCTAAAACACAGTGTTAGAGTGAAGAAGTCATCCGTGATTTTAGTCTATGGTACTACAAACTTACCAATCTGTCCATAGATTATCTACTCTTGGCACCCGCAGGCGCCACCTACCGTGACGGTTGGCGCGAAAACATCTGTCAACTCATAGCATTTGTGATTTTTGAAGTCTAAGCATCAAAAAGTTTACAAAGTTGAGAAAAATATCGCTTTATGCGTAATTTTCTTTTATAAGATAACTCACAGTGTTTTAAATTAAATAAGTACGTAATTTTTAAAATAAGTGCAGTGTTACAATGAATCAGTCTGAAAGAGGTGAGAGTGCGGCACCGAGCCAGGTCGCCTCGGATGGGGGACAGGCTCGGTGTAACATTTTAACATCGTCCTCGTCTTCATCCTCGGAGGAAGAAGACTGTGCCTCTCCACCTCCAAACAAAAGACGTAGGCGTTCGTTACCTTATTCTGACCCAAGAGTCGATAGTTTAATAACTCAGGTAAGTTATATTTCCAATTTTGTTGCGCATATGTCTGATCAATTGCAACCGCAGACAAGTCGACCTAATAATTTGCCTTCAGGGTCACATATGAGAGAGGAAACTTTTCTTGTAGATCCTAGTAGTAGTAATACAATTAATACATTGACATTAGGTGATGTATGTATCGATTATGATGGTAATAAAATTATACCTGCAGCTGACGAGCAACGGTTGCGAGAGCTTAATAAAATACAACAGTTTAACTCGCAATCTTGGAAAGGAATAAGATTTAAAAAGGCCATGCAGTCCTATATTGCAGAACCTGGTTTTATGGGTTTAAGAGTTAATGAAGAGTTATGTCATTTTAATAAGTCTAAGGATTATTTGGCTTCAACAGAGCTTTTATTGAGTAGCTTATCTAATGTAGCCTTAGAACAAAGGCATCTTCTAAGGGAATCATTACAGTCTATAGTTGATTGGGCCTCAAGGGAGCCTGCTAGTGTTAATTATAATACATTATTTGAAAAATTCACTACTATGTTTGGCCCGACATCATCTTTTGCAAAGAATTCAGATAATATGTTGCAGATTATATGTGGTAAAAGAGCTGAATGCATTGAGATAAGACGAGAGAGAATACTTAAGGAGATTGACAATGTGAATCTTCAGATGACCTTAAGAAGTGTGCCTCCGAGTGCAGAGTATTTATTTAGCAAAGAGGCATTACAACCCATTATACAATCTTTAGGTGGATCCCAAATATGGCTGAATACACCAAGTTATTTAAAGAGAGGTCAACAAAAGAGACATACTTTCGATCAGAACTCACAGAGAAAACAAGATGTGAAAAAACATCCACAGCAATATCGTGGTAAAAAAATAGACAAGAAGTCGAAATATAAGAAGCCCTTTCGTCGCAGCAACACCTCCAATCAGTCCAATACGAGACAAGATTGACTATCAGTTAAGGGACTTCAGGGGGGGTTGCTTAAAAGACCATATATCAGTATGGCAAAGTCAAGGTGCGACTCAATTTATTTTAAAAATAATTTCAAGAGGAAGAATTCCGTTCAAGTCCAAGCCCCCTATGCAGTATCCCTACAAGAATGTCCAAAGGAAATTTCGCACCAGAGAAACTCCCCTGATGACGGAGATGATCAAGGAGTTAAAAGAAAAGGGAATATTAGAAAGGCCAAAAGTGCTCAATCCCGGTTTTCATTCAAGAATGTTTTTGATAAAGAAGTCCAGTGGGGGATTAAGGCCCATATTCGACCTCAGGGGTCTCAATATTTACATTTCTCCAAAGAGATTTCATCTGATATCTCAGACAGAGGTATCAGAATTCCTACAAGAAAACGATTGGTTAACAAAGATCGACCTTCAGAATGCCTATTTTCATATACCAATTTCAGAAACTCACAGGCGTTTTCTTCGGATAATATACAATCAGGAAGTGCTGCAGCTAACAGCACTTCCTTTCGGTCTTTCCTGTGCCCCACAGATTTTCACAGCGGTGGTCAATTGGGTTGCGGAAATCCTAAGGACCAGGGGGTTCAGGTTACTGGTTTACTTGGACGATTTCTTGTTGGTGAACCAAGACCGTTCCAGACTAGACACTCAGGTTTCGGAAATGCTGAGCTTGCTAGAGACTTTAGGGTGGCATATCAATTACCCAAAGTCTGTTTTAGAGCCAACTCAAGAGATAGAGTACTTGGGTATAATCTGGAATACCAACCAGTTCACTATGACTCTACCTCAAAAGAAAATTTGTACCATAGAAAAGATGATCACAGATCTCAAAAGAAAGGGTTCTGCATGCAACCTGAAAGAGGCCCAGAGCTTATTAGGCCATTTAAACTTTGCAACTCTCACCATTCCCAAGGGCCGTCTTTATTGCCGAAGTATGCAAATATTTTTAAAGGGATACAGAGACAGAAGGCCCAGGGAGATAAGACCATTACCGCCCAAGGTGTGTCAGGATTTGGGATGGTGGGTGCAAGCAGTGCAAAGGAGTTGCAAAACACTGCGTCGAAAAGAGGTATCACACTTCTTAACCACCGATGCAGCGGATGCAGGGTGGGGCGCTCAATTGAACAACCTTTACTTGTCAGGTCAATGGGCCCCTTATCAGAGAAGGTGGCATTCAAATCTCAAAGAGATGTATGCGGTATATGGAGCAATAAAGAGCCAACAGAAAGTGTTGAAGGCGGCACATATACTCGTACAGTCAGACAACCGAACATTGGTGTCATACATAAGAAACGAAGGTGGCACTCGATCAACTGCCCTTCTAAACTTAACAACCAAGCTCTTGAGGCTCACCGAGCAGCTCCAAGCAACACTGTCGGCTTGCTACCTCCCGGGGAGGTTAAACGGGATTGCAGACCGCCTCTCAAGAGGCCGGGAGCTGCCCGAGTGGCATCTGTTGCCCCCGGCCACGGAGGCCATATTCAAAGTTTGGGGCGTGCCAGACGTAGACCTATTCGCGTCCAGATCAACAGCCGTCGTCGAGAAATATGTAACGCTAGACTCGACAGATGGGTACGCAATTTTTTACGACGCCTTCAGTCGTCAATGGGAATGTCAATTGGGATGGCTATTCCCACCTCCCAATTTAATACCTCAGGTACTGTCCCATCTAAACAAGGCCAAGGGAACGTTCATATTAATAGCCCCTCAATGGAAAAGATGTTTCTGGCTTCCGGACTTGCAAGCCAGAGCTTTGGAGAAACCGCTTCTAATAGAAAAGATTCGGAAGAATTTAATAGACATTACAACAGGTCAGTGCCCTCCACAAGTGGAACAGCTGGGCCTCATGGCATGGAAAGTTGGGGGTGGGGGCACCAGGTCTCGCACTGGACTGTAGAAGAGATTAAATTATTAAAGAGGAGTTGGCGAGAATCTACACTTATGACTTATAAGAGACCTATACAAAGATGGATAGATTGGTGTGTAGAGCAGGGCATAGACCCTAGGGCACCAGATGGCAATAGTGTAGCTAGATTTTTAGCTAAGCTTTATTTAAATGACAAATTAGCATATAATACAATTTTACTCCATAAGTCAGCTATTTCAACTTATTGTGCTACATCAAATGAGTCATTTTCAAAAAATTTTTTTGTTCAACAAATTTTGAAAGCTATTTCTCTAGCTAGGCCTCATGTACAAAAGCCACCAGTTTTTGATATTAAACTTCTGTTTGATTGGTTACAAGAAAGAACATCTTTAAATACATTATTTGATGTTTCTCGGAGAACTGCCTTAATATTATTACTGGCTTCGGGGCGAAGAATTCATGATTTGACACTGTTGGATATATCAGGTGAACATTATTCTGAACAACATGATAGAATTGTTCTGCATCCAAGATTTGGTTCTAAGACTGATACTAGCACTCATAGACAGTCAGACTGGGTGTTGTTAACACATGATAATGACATGATATGTCCAGTGAAACATATTAGACAACTGATTCAATTGACTAGCAGTAGGCGATTAGTAGAGAACAACATCACAAGCTTATTTGTTACTATAAAGGGTGCAGTAAGACCGGCTTCTAGAACAATTATAGGTGGTTGGATTAAAAGTATTTTTAAAGATATAAATATCAGTGCACCTCCTGGTATTATACGTAGTGCAGTTGCCTCTAGGGGCTGGTTTGAGAATCACCCAGTAGAAGAAATTTTAAAGAGAGGAAACTGGAAGAGTTTTCATACCTTTAGAAAATTTTACTGTCGTAAAATAGAATCAGCAGATAGACATACAAGTGCTGACTTACTTTTTGATAATTTTTCAAGTGTTTAATCGAATTATGACAAGAGCTGTTTTTGATTTTTTAGTTAATTAATTATTCTTTTTATTTTTGATAATTTGCAATATTAGTACAAAGAAGTTATTGGTATGGATCTCATTAGAGAAAGTTTTATTAGTTTTGTGCAATTTCTGCAATAATATTTTGTTGAATTTTTGAGGATTACATACTGTTATTATTATTATTTTTTAAGGAGAGTTCTATATTTGTTATTCTAGATTTGACTACAGATATACTTTTAAGTTTGATTAGTATTTTTATTTGAATCAAAAAATTTTTTTTTTGTTTAATTTGATATTTAATAAATGTTATATAATAATTTTGCTTTTTCTTATCAACATAGCATTTTTACTTGACACCAGCAGATAACAAACAGATCTTCACTCTAACACTGTGTTTTAGAAGACACATAATATAACTGTTTTGCATTACAACAAAACAATTATTATGTGTTGGATAAAACACAGTGTTAGCAAGTAGGACTTGCTGGTGATTGAATGAAACGTGAAGACTATGAGTTGACAGATGTTTTCGCGCCAACCGTCACGGTAGGTGGCGCCTGCGGGTGCCAAGAGTAGATAATCTATGGACAGATTGGTAAGTTTGTAGTACCATAGACTAAAATCACGGATGACTTCTTCACTCTAACACTGTGTTTTATCCAACACATAATAATTGTTTTGTTGTAATGCAAAACAGTTATATTTTATTCTACGACGTACTCGTGTACATTTGTGACGTAGTGTTATAAATGTTCTATTTTTACAAATAGAACATTTAGTAATTGCTTTTTTTTTGTTTCTTTGTTTTTGGTTAGTTAACCCATATAGACCCGACGTGCCCAATTGGGGACACTTACACAGTATTGGGGAGAACTTTATTTAAATTTGTCATGCCGTTTCCAAAATTAGCAAACAGTTAAAATTTTTATTTTGGGTTCTATTACATTGATAAAGACCCCAATAACAGTTTTTTTCAAAAACCTTTCATGTACAGACAGTGATGATTTTATTACATGCATAAATTATATTTTTTAACATAACGTTGTTTTATTTTTACATTCTAGTCCACTCTTAGAATATCGCTGAAAATATATAGTATTATATTTTAAATTTCCATCTTTTGAATAAAATCGTTTAGTTATTAATGGCATAATCTTGATTAGATAATAAGCGAATGATGTTTAGTACATACTTTTAACAAATTTTAATAATAAGGTCTTAGTAATTTAACAGCAACGATCGTTCCTTTTAAGATAAATTTTTAATATTGATAGATCAATAAACTTAACTATGTAAAATATAAATTAAAATAAGAAAATTCATATTTTTAATCACATATATATTAAATTAAATTTCTTACGCGACAAATTTCGACACAAAATAATGTAGCAAATAACATATAAACTACGTGCGTGTTATACAAAATGACAATCATACACCACAATAAAAATAAATCCTGTTTCATGGCATTACTTTAAAAAATAATTTTATTATTGTTAGCATTTTCACATAAAAAAATATGTATTATTTACTCTTATAAAAATATATATCTACATACTAAATAAAATGGGATCATGGCGTTACTAACTAATATAGTCAAGCAAATAACCGTACGAGCAAATGTAATCTATGCACGTTATTTACACAATATAATAACAGTTTGTTTATTTCAATTATAGAGATTGAAAGCAATTAATGCTATATGCCATATATAAATATACGTAAATATTTTACTTAAATAATCTATTAAGCAATTATAATTAATATTTTGATTAACTTATAATTTCAATTAATTTAATTGCTGTGCAATTCGTTATGTTTAATTAAACAATTTTAATACAAATATTATGAATTAATGACATTACCCTTTACATGTATACAAAATTGTACGTTATAAACAGAAAATAAATAAAAAAAAATGTTTATTATTATTTATTATAATTAATAATTATATATGAAAACCTTAGTGAAAATATTAACAACTTAATTAGAATTATATATCTAAACACAAGCACACAGCAGGATAGGCAGAGGGAACCTAGTGTTAAGACACTCCGTTCCCCACTTTCTGCCGAATTCTGGAGGCATTGCGTGTTGAGTGGCAGAACTCAACGCCGCGCTTAACCGCGACACCAGAGCGAAGAAATGGAAATATAAATTTAAGTAAATATTTCATCTCCACGATGGGGGATCGAACCCACAACCAGTCGGTTTTACAGTCACACCTCGAGCCGCTGCGCCACGACTGGCCTCATTTATATATCTTAACACCTACAAAACAAAATGCATTAACAAAACGCGACGTAATCCAAAAAAAAATCTACATACATCTAGCAAGCATTTACCGTGTTTGCCGCTGGTAGCCGCCGCGAGCGCAGTGCTAAGTACCAACAGGTGTACGAGCATGCTCCTGTGCGGCGCCGGGCGCTCATCTAGCTGTTAGCGCCTGTACCTCTTACGACCCCTCCTGGAAACAAAAAACACATATGAAAATTTAATAGTTAGCGAAAGAAAGGATTTATGTACGGTGAAGGTGTTTTTGTTTTCATTATTATTTTATATTATAAAGTATATGGAAGACGGATAATCACTCTATACCCATTTAAGGCCAGACGTGGCGCAGTGGCACAAAGTGTGACTGTAAAACGGACTGGATGTGGGTTCGATCCCCACTCGAGGAGATGAAATATTTACTTAAATTTATATTTCCATTTCTTCGCTCTGGTGTCGAGGTTAAGCGCGGCTTTGAGTTCTGCCACTCAACACGCAATGTCTCCAGAATTTGGCAGAAAATGAGGAATGGAGTGTATTAGCACTAAGTTTCCTCTGCCTACCCTGCTGTGTGCGGGATACAGCGTGAAGCTGATTTATTTATTTAGAGAATCATGAAAATACTTTCAATTTAAATTCGTACTCGATGTAGATTTATTTATTTATGAACATTATGTTTGTAAATTAACACCTCTCAATCTTTTATACTCTGTTACTTTAAAAAAAATAAGTATAAGCCTACTAATTTATTTTTGTTATTTAAATATTATAAATACTCACTTAATATATTTTGTAATACATCAATTGTTTGGATTAATAAAGTTTCAATATCACGCCAAAGACCATTAAATAGTTTTATATCAAGATAGAACAAACAAAGAGATGAACTTTCTTGCATCTATAATAATATTTATCATATAATATGTGAATTGCAATAAATAATATCATTTACTTATATCCCCGGCGTCGAGTTCCGCCACATAAAACGCAATGCCATGAAAAATTCTAAAGTAAAGCTGATTTTTTGATATAGATGCTTATGTTTAATTCTCTTTATAGTAAAACTGATAAACACAAGATGAGAAAGCTGCACAAATGACAATTATTGTGTGAAAAACTTGAATATTACAACCGTCCACTAAGTTTTTCTATGGACATACTCGTACAGCTATGTAGATAGCTATAGCTATAGCTACAGTACTTACAGCATGATGTGGATGTAAACAAACAGGCTCACATTTCTTACATGGCTGCGACTAGAATGTGTGCCTCTATTTACATTCTCGTATTCAGTCGCGTGCAATGCAACTGCTAACTTTGGTAGGAATGTTGCCATAACTTTCTGGACATTCTACGTAATACCTACGTATTGTATGCTTAAGTATGTTTTTTTTTTTTTTTTTTGGTGTTATGTGAATTAAGCTTATTTTTGGACAGCTTTAAAAAATAACATCATAATTAGTTATTAATTTTAATTTGCTTCGCACTATATCCCACTTGTATCAGGCTAGGCAGAGGAGGCCTAGTGTTAAGACACTCCACTCCCCACTTTCCGCCGTATTCTGGAGGTATTTTCCAGAATTTGAGAAGTGGTTGAAGGTAAAGCTTGTTAAGTGGTGGAACTCAATGCCGCGCTTTGCCTCGGCACCAAAGCGAATAAATGAAAATATTAAATATTTAATTTCCTAGAGTGGGAATCGAACTCACAAACTGTAGCGTTTGCGGTCACACGCTTATGCTTCAGCGCCACGACTGGTCTTATACTAGTTGATATTAAAAGGAAGGAAGGAAAAGGAGTGTTCATTTTATTTTCAATAAAATAAGCTATATAGGGGAATGTCATTTCCTCGCGTAATTTGAATATTCCTGAATATTATGAAGTCTGGATATGGAATATAATATAGTATGCAATTTGGACTACCTATGTACCTTTCCAGATATTTGTGTTCTAATACACTTACAACTACGTATGTGGTATAAACCAACCACAATTGTCACCAGTTAAAATTATAGTTATAATATAATATAGTCATGAAATATTTTTTTTTACAAAATTTGTCATAAACAAAGAGTAGTACATTTTAAATATGGGTGTATAAAATAAAAAAGGATAAAATTATAGAAACAAATCCAGAAGTATCAATGTTCTTTTCATAAATTAAACTGATGCTAAGTAGATGAAAAGGTTGTATCAATAGAAATTTTCTTTTGAGAATAAAATATAATTTCCGAGAGCTGGAGGCGGTTCAAGTATCAACTCTTTAATTGAAAGTTCAGCAATTTGTTCCACCCTTCCAAATGGACTCGCTTTATGGGCGAACTCGTCTGGCTCAAAAGTGATTGTAGGCAGATGTGGATAATTACTAAGCCAACTGCTGGTGCCCCCACTAATCTTGAGATGAATCCTGCACGTTGTTGGAACGATATCGCCAGTACGCGATTATATATTTGTGATGCTGTAGTCTAAATGTGGTTTGAGCTGTCTTCTTGTCTCGTCTCGTTTTGTATTTTTTTAAGAATAAAGAGAGTTTAATATGAAATCAACATGTATTTAAGGCTTTGTGGCGCAAAAGCTCAAGGGTGCGTCTACAAACGCAATGGTTGTGGGCTTGATTTTCACTTGGAAAAAGGAAATATTTAATATTTGCATTTCCTCGCTCTGGCAACGAGGTAAAGAGTGGCGTTGAGTTCCGCCACTCAACACGTAATGCTTCGAGAAATCGGCGAAAAGTGGTGAACGAAAGTGTCTTAACTTAGCGTGAAGCTAAAATAAAGCAAATGTTGGATACCGTAAAAATGCATTATAGTCTAATAGTAAAATAACAAACATACAAAAATGTTAAAAATACATCAAATTTTAATTGCATAATATTTACTAAAAGTGCATGTGACACAAAAGCGAAAGATTTCAAACTAGCTCAACCGTCAGATGTCTAACATTTTAAAAATGTTAACATTTCTATCTGAGAAATAATTACATATTTTCCTCAGCTCTGTAAAAAGACAGAACAGCTTTCTTAATTATTACATTTCGAAATGAATTTCCTGAATGAATGTATAATTGTGTTTAAAATACTGTAATATAAAACTTAATTAGAGATCCTCAGGAAAACTTTTAATTGCAATTATGCTAATGGTGAAATATTAAAATATATATCCCATATGTTTAAAAATATTTACAATGATTGCAACTTTAAATTTTATAATATTTTTACGTTAAAAAGTATTATATACGATATTGAAGTTTTATTAAAATTAAATTATAGCATTTTTCATTGTCATCAATCGCATCATAGATTTGACTCTTGTGCAGTGATTTATTAATAATTCACAAAATATATTTGTTATAATAAAATTTTATACTTCACCTAATAATAAAAATCAAATCAAATCAAAAACACTTTATTGCACAAATATGATATTATATAGTTTGTTTTACAAATTTTAATATAGTAGCGGCCTTATCTCTTACAGAGACAACCTTTTATTTATTAAAAAAATATATTTACTTAAAACATTTATAATATTTTTTCTTCGCTCTCGCACCAAGGTAAAAGCCGGAGATTGAGTTCCGCCACTCAACACACAATATCAAAAACTCCGGTGGAATATGGGAAACTGAGTGTCTTAACACTAGGTTCCCTCTGCTTACCCTGTTATATGCGGGATACAAGGTGAAGCTGATTCTATTTTACTTTTTATCCTACTATTCATTTCCACATTAAACGACTTCATTACCCGTCACATTCGTGAGATGATGTGTGCACATCGTTTGTCATCAACAATTAATCTTCATTATTATACGCAGTGCGGTTTACTTAGTCCGAATCGAAATTTACATGATTCCTGTCTTTAACAATGCTTAGATAATGATTTATTCACTTGAAATGGCGCAAATTGAGATACTAGTACACGTTTACGTAAATGTTATATATTAGGAATGTAATTTTGTGACGAGGCCAGCCGTGGCGCAGCGGCACGAGATGTGACTGTAAAACCGAGTGGTTGTGGGTTCGATCCCCACTCAAGGAGATGAAATATTTACTTAAATTTATATTTCCATTTCTTCGCTCTGGTGTCGAGACAAAGCGCGGCGTTTAGTTCCGTCACTCAACACGCAATGCTTTCAGAATTCAGCAGAAAGTGAGGAACGAAGTATTTTAACACTAGGTTCCTCTTTGAATACTCAGCTGTGCGCGGATACAGCGTGAAGCTGATTTATTTGATTTTAATTTTATGACAGTTACAGTTAAAATGAAATTTTATCTGACCTTGAAATAATATGTAATTTACTTTTGTGTAACCCATTTACTTATTAAACTACATGTTTTTTGAATAATAATATCATAAAATTCTATGTTAATATTTATGCATGTAGTTTTAAATATTATTCGTTTTTTTGAAAAGCAATACGTCACTTCAACTTAACTAACTGGAACTTTATAATAAGCAACAGTCTCAAAAAGTAAGTTGGTATAAATACGACAACGATAGGTTACGTTATATGTTTGTAACGTAGCATCATTAACTTGTTATATATTAGAATTTATTGAACAATATATTTTTTTCTATTTAAAGATGACAAAAGTAACATAATGATAAACATTTTGCTTTTATGTGGTTGGTGAAGTATTCAAATTTAATCTAATTTAATTTTAATTTTGGTTCGTGAGTTTTCCCGCAAAACACTATCCATTAATAGCAGCTAAATTTAATAAATAGCATTGACAAAACGACATTTTATTTATACAGTAGAAACTCGATTAACCGGACTAATTGTTGTTGGTAGGCATTCGGATAATCGAAAATCCGGATAATCCAAAGTATGGAAAATCGGGTAATCGGGTATTTAGAATATGTAAGTATGCACATACGTAGTGATATAAATTTAATTAAAAGAACTAATACATAAAGTGAAAATCAATGTTTATTAAGATATCTTAAGATGTACGACGATGGGACGCGGCGCGGGCGGGGTGATGCCAGATTCGACACGTTCATGCTTGCATTGATACGACTTGTAGGTACATTTAATACAGTTGGTCTGTAGTCCGGATAATCGCGAATCTGTATAACTGAGGGCCGGATAATAGAGTTTCTACTGTATAGTGTTTTTTTTTTACCTAATGTACATTTACAAAGGTTACTTCTAATATATATTAATATAATAAAACATTAATTATAATAATAAATGAAAATGCCATTCACAACTATTAACATTTTTTAATTGTGAGCGAGGCGTCCAAACAAATCAAAATTTATCAGAGAATCTCACTTAATTCGCGCCAAAAAACGTCACGACTGGGATCTGTAATAAATGCGAAATTAATGCGAGGTGGCAGGTCATAAATCTCGGGGGCTTTCGAGCAATAAAACAAAAAATGAATATTACCCGTTTGATAATACAAAAAACTTTAAAGCAACTGCCCCCTAGAACGACCTAAACCGAGGCTGTTTTGCCCGTTTTTGTTCTGGACATTTTCCGTATGTATCAGTTTACACTAGCACAAAGGAATGTCTAGATTTTTTCCCTTATGCTACCTACGTAGCTGACCGCAAAAGTGTAAAGAGAAAATGAAAAATCCTCCTTTTGAAGTTATTGAACGTTTTTAAAGGCCATGGCTTTTGCAAGATTAAAAATGTATGTACGAAGTTACTTTTATATTTCGTGCCAACGACCTATTCAACTTAAAGATGATGAAGCTGTCAATAGCACAATTCTATTCATCAATACATTAGATGTTATAGGAAATTTAACAAAGTCTATATCTTATTATAACACGTCTATAAGGAAAATATATATTTTTTGTATTTCTACATATGTTAAGATTTCGATTCATAATTGAAACAGTTTAGTATTTTCAACAATATATAAAGCTTAAATAGTTTGGAAGCAAAGTTTTTATTGCTTAACTTCTCACATTACAGAAAGTTCAAACGTATGCGTTCATGTGAATATGAATGGCGTTTCGATGTCTCGCCCTTTTGAATATATCGTGCAAGTGCTGGTACTTGTTTTTAATAAGTGCGCTGTTTTCTAGGGCCATTTGGTCCGCTATAAACATGAATGGCGCCAAAACGTCTCTCTTATCTCGAAATATTTCTTAGAGGGACGGAAACGGGGCCTTAGAGGCACAACTTAGATTCTCAAGTATGGTCCTAAGGGAACTTGAAATAAGAATCCCAAAGATCTCCAATAGAAAGCCTCAAGTTGTCTTGGCAAATGGATTGTGAGAGCTCGAAGCCGATTTTGATATCGAAGCTTATTTAACCGATGGTACTCTAAAGGTTGGCGTTAATGTCAATTACATTTTGTTTGAACCGTTAAGCAATATTAACCCGCTATCCGATCGATTTTATATTTGTATCTTTATATATTGAAGAATAAATATTTTGAACGACTAACATTTTTGAATAATCTCCTGCTGTTTGTTTAGTTTTTGTTTTCTATATTGTATACTATACTATAAATATGTATTATTTAAAAAATATCTATACAAAAAGAAATAAGGTGGGAGAAAACGAATTTTCTCATTAGCTTTAATGGACAAATGGAAAAAAGATTCTTGCAGTTTTATATGTATTAATATTTTTTTAGTCATATTAATGATTACATTTTGTAAATTGACATTTTTTAAGCCTAATTTACTTATAGTTACTATTCTTAAATATATAGTTATTATTTTTATAAATAACATTTAATTTCCAAATTATATTTGCAAATCTATGTTAATATTGTATAAATATAAAAAAGAATTGAATAAAATAGAATAGCCACACAAAAAGGGAAAATAACTATTTCTCGAGGAAATATTTATCTAAATTTATATTTTAATTTTTCGCTATGGTGTCGAGTCAAAGCACGGCGTTGAGTTCCGCCACTCAACACATAATGCCTCCACAATTCTGTGGAAAGTGGGGAACGGAGTGTCTTAATACTAGTTTCCCTCTGCCTACACTGCTACGGGATACAGCGTGAAGCTGACTTTAATAAAAAAAAATATTAACTATAAAAATCAAAAACTCTTATAGCATATAAAAAAAAACAGAAACATTAGTTCATTAAGATTAACGGTTGTGACCCCTTTAAATTTTTTTAACGGGTGTAAACGGGGTTTCTTCTACTTCCTCCCGTCCTTCCTTCCTTCGGTTCTTAAGCTTCAGCAAGGAAAAATTGATTTTATCTCTTTTAGTTTTATGCAGTTGAAGTTTTTTAGTTTTATGCAGTTGAATTATTTTGTTATTTCACACTTCCGTCGGGTAACGCAGGAAATAGGCTGACTGATCCCGTCCCCACAATGAATTGGAATGTTCAAATATTTGCGTTTAACATACAAATATACCCTGATGGGAACCAAATTTACGATCCAAGGACCCAAAGCAACTAGCTCTACTTAACTTTCTGGACATCCAAATATATCTAAGAATTTTATTCAAAATTCACTATATACAAAACATACAACTACAAGGTCAAATTAAATTCCCAATCTCTACCGAGTATTACATATCTTAGGGCTTATCTTAGATCGTGTCATGCGTCTACATATTCATGATACTCGATGCAGTAGATAAGTCGGTGAATTCGTCACTAGTTTCACTTGACGGAAGTTACTTGCTTGTGAATATTAAACAGATAATGCTGTTATTAGACGAGGATTTCAATGTTAATGTCGTATTTAATTATACATACCTAGTAATTCCTTTAAAATTTCACTGTAGAATATATTTGCATTTTCATTCTTTAAGATGTACTCTTACTTCAGCTTGTTAGTGGTCAGGTTTTGAGTTATGCTAAAAATATTTTATATTATTATTTTTTATTTAATTAAATTCTATAGGTACGTTGTACACTTAAGGTAGATCAAAATATTGCTTTAGAGCACTTGAATAAAATAGATATCTGAAAAGTATATGGTATATTGAAAATTCTGTCGTAAGAATCGCGGATCCCAGCGGTGGCGAGTTAGGCAAACTAGGTGCATAATGAGGTGTCATCAATACAGACAGTAGTGATGATACCTGTTTACTATTAATATTATAATGTCTATATTAATATTATAAAGCACATCAAGAAGTATCTATTTATTCCACATAAATAGATGTATCGAGGAGGGCTATTGGGTTCATATGACCAAAAGGATTTTTTTTATGGAAAATCAAGGCAAACGAGCGTTCGGATCACCTGATGGTAAGTGATTACCGCCACCTACGATCCCGTGCAACACCAAAGGAGCTACATGTGCGTTGCCGGCCTTTATGGTTGGTTGGGCGCCGGAGCCCTGCAATACCTGATGCAAAACGCAGTGGCATAAAGCTACTACTTCACGCCGGTTTTAAATGCCGGGGGTGGTAATGATCCGGTCGAGTCTGCCCATGCATGTTGTCATTGCAGGCGATGTGACTCTACTACACGTACTTTAGTCGCCTCTTACGACACCATCAGTACCAGGATAATCCTATTCTAGGCCGGGATCACACGACTAAGGATGGAAAAATAACACAGTGTTATAATATTAATAATAGAAGTCGCTATAAAAATAGAAAACAGTTTTTTCTATTTTTGTAGCGACTGTTGTTTAAGTGTGAGTCGGACTCACCCATCGACAGTTCCTTAACAGTTTTAACGAGAAGAACCACTTATAGATATATGTATGTATATATAATCCAAATATACGAGCGAGGAGTCTAATTAGACTGGCTAATATGAGCGACTACTGTGGAGTAGCCTTCAAACAATCCTGCTACGATTAAAATTTTATATAAATTTTTACTCTTATGAAACAAATCAGATTTTTTTAAAACAAAAAACCAAATAGTTTCATATTAACTATAAAATGGGTAAAAATATTTATTAATCATGTTCAATTCTTTACGCGAACGATGACGCATTAAACGCTTGGTTCCGCCACTGCCAACGCATTTTCGTCTCGGTCTACTGAGTCGCTTTTGTGATCGTCTTCTATGTTTGATACGTGATATATTACATGTGTCACCGTTGCCGAATTTCCTTTATAACTTATTTTTCATGTATGATTAATATATTATTGGATGTTCTTTCAAAATCGAAATCTTTGTCAATGATATGAATCTTCAACAACTAATGTACAAATAAGAATTTGGTATATCTTTAAAGAGGATGTGGTTTGTATATATTTTTTTAAATTGAAAATGACAGCAGGTGGCGCGCGAAGACTATTCCTAAGGTGTTATATAGATTTCTTAAGGCTAAGCTCTTCATATTTTATGTCAATAAAGAATACAAATCATGTTGTCCAACTTTTTCTAAGACGCTATATTAACCTCATCTGTTAGACGGGCTGCTATTCAGATCTTTAAAATAATTATAAACTTTATTTTAGTAAGGACTACTAATAGCTATATAACAAAATATTTTGTCAAAACTTGTTCAGTAATTTAAGCGAAAAAGGCGAACGACATTATCTGTCTCCAAAAATTATATTTAAAGTTATATAATTTTAGTTTATATAACCCACATCGACACGACCTCCCCCGCTTTAACTATTCAATTATTTATTAATAAGTTCTTTGATTTTCACGATTATTACATATTTTAAATAAAACTAATTTAACCGGATTAATCGCGTATATTTAAGATTTTACATTTTGGAAACCCGACGTTTCGAACACTTTGCAGTAGTCCGTGGTCACGGGTAGATAGACTGAGATGGCATTCGTCTGTCAGTTGACATAATTATTATATCAAACTACCGCCAACGATTTCTTAATTGCCTCGAGTACTGCCCTGGATTCCTGCCGAATGAGCTGATAGTAGAAAGTAGAGAGGATGGCTGGAAACTTTCTACCACCTGGGACCCACTCATAAAATAATTAAAGTCTCAAACCCACCATACCAGAGGGCAAGATACCATCAGCTCATTCTATATCTTAAAATCCGGTTAATTTAGTTTTATTTAAAACAATTATTTATTTAAAAAAATAATCGCGTACGTGAATTGTTTATGTATACAATGTTTGTAGGGCACTAAAAGTAACTTCTAACATAAAATTTTTAATACTATTTACATTATCGTAATTTCTATAAGGATTTTTTAAATTATTTTGGGCATATATATACCTTTATTAATGAATACAAACATTCTTACTAGATAAAAGTTCATTGTTTCAGCATCAAAAATATGACATGTAGAAATTCTATACACAAATTCCTCCTCAGGGACGTAAAATGTAAAGTAGGTTCCACGTAAAACATCCGGACAACAAAATCCACAATTCCACAATTGTGACATCCCCAGAAGGTTGTCTCATGGCGTCTGTCTAAACGCTATCACATTATAATAATGAAATTTTGTAATACAATTTAAATTTAACGTGGAAAATTTATCGCTCTTTTTCCTTTCAATTTTCTAACTTCTCGAGATTTTTTGGGGTCCTCTAAAATATACATAAACATGAATCACGTACGAGCATAAAAGTCACATTTAATAGTATCTACGGAGTGTATCATTCTCTTTTTCCACTAAAGTAATGGGGAAGTATTATAAAAGAGAAAGATTTCATTATATTAATAAAGAATTATTTGAGGCGAATAAATACTGTTAAGAATATTACGATACAATTTGATTACATTTCATTTATTTATTTTTTTTATACACGATAAAATAAGTTGTTGTTTTTTCTACTTATTCAGCTATGTAATTTTGTTAGCGAAGCTGGCGGATATAGGTGTAAAATTACAAAATGGGATGAGATTGTTTGTACGCAAACAGGCAGTGTCCGCTTATTAGATGGGCCCCGAGTAATAAAAACATCGCCTTATTACACGAGGGACTCCAGTCCCTGAGGATACAGAAATTTAAGTTTTAACCTAAGTTTATTTTCACAATAACATTTTACCATTTGACCTTAGTGATTTTAATGACGTCTATTGAATTTTAATAAAAACTACTAAACGACTCTACATAGAGATAATAAGATATCTTTTTTTCTTGTTGTTGTTTTGTTTTAGGTAAGAACAATTAAGTATATACATCTGTAATAAATTAATATTCGAAGAGTACTAATTTAAAAATATATCAACTCAATCCTAAAGTCCTAATTAAGTATTATAAAAATATAATATTTTCATTCAAGTATTAGCATAATAAAAATGCAAATTTATTATTTATAAAATTTGCACGATTTTGGCGAAAAATATTGCTGTATTGTGACGTCCGCTGGTCTTGTAAGTAAATACACATAATGTATACTGTAAATAGCCTGAACAGAAGTTGCGTTGATCAGTTGATATTTTGTTAACAAGATCGCATGACGTCATAATATTGCCATACTATCTATCTCTATCTACCGTTATTTATAAATACAGAATATAAAAAAAAAACTTTCATGATTGTTTTTATTTTATGAACTAAAACTAACATTTTCTGATTCCTTATTAACTAACCTATCTCAATTGTACGTTTTTTTGTCATATAGAGTAAAATATTGAATTATTCAAAATAAACGGTTACATGCCATTTTCTATGGAGAGGAGGCCAGTCGTCGCGCAGGGATACAAGCTTCTGACTGTAAATGCGACAGGTTGTGAGTTCGATCGCAACTCGTGACAATTAAATATTAAATATTTACATTTTCTTGCACTGTTAACGAGGCAAAGCGTGGCGTTGAGTTCCGCCACTTAGCACACAATGCCTACAAAAGTGCCGATGACACTGCCATAATGGGAACAGAGTGTCTTAATACTAGTGCTATCCGGGGATACAGGACGAAGCTAAAAAAATCAATAAAAATAAAAAAAATAATAATTCAGATATGTCAGTAAAATGCCAAGAGTGATTTGTCACTAAAATGTGAACATCTGGAGAATCAAAGATAATTGTAAAGAAAAAATTAACTTTCTCCAGGAAATATAAAAATATACACAGAAATTTGTAGAATATAATAACAATTAGTGTACAATTTCAATATTGCTTATATATAATCAACTTGTAAATTCATCGCCATCTTGGGCTTGTTAAAACGTATAACGAAAATTTGTTCTCGACCCCGAAGCTTATAAATATTAATATTTCCTATCTCAGCTGTTAATTACCCAGACAACTACGGATGAACTCCACCCTGTATTCATTAGGCCAAACGTAATTAGCTCAGACAAACCCTGGCAACTTGAAGGTAATATTTTGATGAAATTCTATGCTTTTACTTTATATCTTATTATTTTAGATATTTTTACACCATAACAGGAAGTGGTCGAGGTAGCGTTTATTTTAACGAAATATATAGAGCGAAACCGAGTAGGCCGCATCTGACATTGTGAATTTAATCCCCACTCTAAAGGATTATTTTTTCATATCAGATAAAATGCGGCGTTTAGTTCCACCTCACCATACGCTTATGTCTCGAATTTTGTAGAGAAATAGAGAACGAAGTGTCTTGACACTAATTTCCTTAGTCTACTGTAATTGTTACATACTTAAAGTAATGCCAAAGCACAGCAGAAACTTTTATACTAATTGATTTGAAATAACCTTATATCTATATTCAGTGAATAATGGGGAATGGAGTACCCTAATACTAGATTCCCTTTGCCTACCCTGCTCCGTGCAGGATACAGCGTGAAACTGATTTTATTTTTTTTAATATTCACGTCGCCCTTGAATTCTCCGAAACGGAATCGAACAGTCGATCGCACAATCGAAGACACATAATACGCATCTACGAGTGTGATATTTACAATGCATTTGCAAAAGGTCAATTATTAATAGTTAACTGAACCGACTCTACGGATCAGTCTAGATATATTTCTACGTAGTGCGTCTTTTTTAATAGAAGAGCAGCAGAGATTCAACTCAAATCATGATGTGGTTTAGGGGGATCTATAAAAAATATTGTAAATAAATTGTAATTACAGTGATTTAGCTAGTATAGCCGGCAACACCAGGTAGCTGTGATTCTAGTAATATGAGATATCAGGTATCAGTAAAACATACATAACTTTAACGAACTCCGACTATATCAATTATATATTACCTAATTTCTTTACTCCATTAGTGAAACATGGCGGTAAATATAGTATTTATATATCATATCATATCAGCGTCACGCTGTATCCCGCACTCAGCAGGATAGGCAGATGGAACCTAGTGTTAAGACACTCCATTCTCCACTTTCTCCCGAATTCTGGAGGCATTGCGTGTTGAGAGGCAGAACTCAACGCCGCGCTTAACCTCGACACCAGAGCGAAGAAATGGAAATATAAATTTAAGTAAATATTTCATCTCCTCGAGTGGGATCGAACCCCCAACCAGTCGGTCTTACAGTCACACTTTGTGCCACTGCGCCACGACTGGCCTCCATCACGAGTATTTAAATGCATATTATTATTATATAACGCCTATTTGAGGCAAGGTCAGCCTTTCCCAAAATACCAAAACCAGTTTCACATTTTCTCTCGGACAGGAGCTTACAAAGAGAACAACATTTCATAATATCAATAAAAGTGTGAAGACTTTCTTTATAAATTAACGCTAATTTCCCATACAACATAATACCAAACAAAGACAATAGTAGACGCTATATCGTAAAATAACATCTTCGTACTTTTATATCATATTCTTCTTATTGGTTATTATAGCATTCTATGTTGAATAACCTATAAAAATAATGGGAAAAAATTGTATAGATAGTATCCTGACTATAATACATACTGTAGGGATACTATCTATATAATTGACAATGTTCAGATAGAATGAAGGTTTCATTGCAATTTATAATTTTGTATTAACTTAGAACATTTCATCGTTTATATTTTAGCAATATAATGCCACGGACTTTATAAAACGAAAGCCGAAAATTTAAAATATAATTCTAAAAGACGTGTTAATAATAATGCCAATAAATTGCAATAGTATATTCTGGAATAGGAAAATGATATCTTACCAGCCTTAAATAAAATTTTCACAATTTATATACATATATTCTCAGTTTTCATGTTTTTTAATGTTAAAATTAATTACAAATGTTTTTTAATTGGTATTACGTAATATTTCACATAATACAAATCTTTAATAAATTACAGTTTTTTAAAAAAATTCAAACATCCATTTTTACGTCGCTACTGCCATTCTTTTCTTTCTTTTGTTTATATGACAGTACATAGACTGCCAGTATCTCATACAGCCAGCTTAATATTTTACATTAATAAAAATATAATTGTAAGCTTTTTTAAAAATTACAATACATTAGAAAATCTTTAAAATAAACATATTATTATAATGTACCAGCATACATGTTATATTGTTACTTACTACTACTACTTTACTGCTATAGGCGGCATTACACATAAAGATTTAAAAAAAGGTGAAATGAAACTTTTATTTTACTTTAATTTTTTTTACGTACAAAAGTTGTGTTAAATACGATACATATATGTATCATACAACACGTAGATTATTTGCAGCTTAAAATAAAAACTATTAATAATAAAATGTGATTTTTTTGTCATATACTCTCATTACATTTTTTTTTTATTTATGTGAATAAATTGTAGCCACGAAAAATTTGATTTTATTTTTTTATTAAGATTAAATAAAATTTTGATAGTATTTTATTTAATTTTAGTACGAATCGGAATATAAATCATTCCGTACCAATATTAGGAGTAGTAGATCTACGGAGGATCTTTAGGAGTAAAACTTATAAAAGTTGACAAACTTAGGTTTACGGGCGTGTGCACTTATTTTGTAAAAAGTGAATAGTTCATTTTTAAGTTTGTCATACCTTTTATTTGTAATATAAATTTAAATTAAGGACAAAATAAGGATATTTTGGATTTTATTCCTTTATTTACACTACAAGTTCTAACTTCTTGCCAAATTTCTTAATCGTAGATCTACAGGAAATATTCTACAGGTTTTGATTACGTGATGAATAAAGGTGAATAAATTTAAAACTGTGCGGGCTTGTGCACTCATTTTGCTTGAAATGAACTACTAATAAGTTAATAATGATTTTTTTTCTATGAATAACTATATTTTTTTTCACTTTTCGATTTTTTTCTTTTATTCGTTTATTAAAAAGTTATAAGTTTTCACTTCCTGCCAAATTTCATACAAAATGAGACCGAAACTACGCATAAATTTTATGCTTGGTTTTTATATACGATTGAAGATTGCGTTAGTTTAGAAACTTTTAAGCTTTACTTCCACACAATTTTGAGATAAATGGTCTTGACAGACGGACAGATGGATAAAAAAGTGATACTATCTATCCTAGCTTCAGTTTATTTCTTTTTGTGGTATGGAACCCTAAAAAAAAAAATTTAAAAATATTTAACAAAATTTACATGAATTTAAAATGAAAATATCTGTGGACAATCATTTTACCCCTTTTAAATCATATTAAGTATGGTAATTATATAGGTTATATAAATATTAATCGATTTCATCTTGTAGTGCTGTTTTAAAATTTATCGAACTGCGTAAGAAGAATGGTACTGTTAGATTGAAGGGTAAGATTAAACAGCTGAATGGTTTGATATTTGACTTTAGGGCTACGCAGGTGGGGACAAACATTTTTTTTTTGTCACCACATCCGACAACCTAAAATATTTAGAGAAAGTTTTGTTTTTTTTCCTGACAACGATCTGGTTAAGGAACTGCCATGTAATTCTCTTGATTAATCATCTAATATTTTTTTTTATTTTATTTGTACTAAGTACTGATTATTATGATTATATGGATTTTGACTTTTAAGAGGAACTACTGTACAAGATCGGGACTTACTCATGTTTCAAATGAATTGAGTTACGATTAGCCAGTTTAACAATGTAGGAGTACATAAAGTTAATCGGTTTAAGTTAGAAACGTACTTCGCTTGTGTAACAGACACAAAGTTTATTACCAACTGACACAACTGTAGAGCAGTTGATGATGAATCTGTTGCAGTGTTTGTGGACGGTGTCGACTTAAAATATTATTTTATTTTACAGATTCTCTGCCTACACTCTTTAATTTTATCAAAAAAATCACGCACACAGGAGGGTAGGCAGAGGGAATCTAGTGTTAAGACACTCTCGATCTGGAGATATTCGATCTCCTCGAGTGGACATTGAACCCACAAACAGTCAATTTTACAATCACGCTTTGTGCGCGAATCGAATACACAACAAGACGACTGCGAGCAATAGACGCTGTTGTGACTTTCTCTTTAATAAGATAATAATTTAAGATTTAATGTAATCATAAGAAAGTAAACACTTGCTAATGTATTCAAATTCGTTACGTATCTTTTAAGTAAATGGATACTTTACATATCTGATGAGTATTTGGTGAAAAATATAGTGATAATTTTGAGGTTTTATAATTTTGAGGTTTCATAATAATAAAGTTATATATAATTCTCTAAATAATTACAAAATCGACTAACATTTCATATGTTAATTTAAAAGTAGTGTGGGCGAGTGTATCGAGCTTTTATTCAATGAAGCTTCAAATAAAACGATAATATTATTTATACTATTTGTTATTTTATTAATATATCGAAAATTTGAGGCCGGTCGTGGCGCAGCGGCACGAGGTGTGACTGTAAAACCGACTGGTTGTGGGTTCGATCCCCACTCGAGGAGATGAAATATTATTTACTTATATTTATATTTCCATTTCTTCGCTCTGGTGTCGAGGTTAAGCGCGGCGTTGAGTTCTGCCACTCAACACGCAATGCCTCCAGAATTCGAAAGTGGGGAACAGAGTGTCTTAACACTAGGTTCCCTCTGCCTACCCTGATGTGTGCGGGATACAGCGTGAAGCTGACTTATATCAAAATTTAATTATTATTGGATTAATAAAAAAATTAACTAGAGTGAATACTTGAATATTTTCTTATTTATTTGACCATCGTGGTACAGTGGAATAATGTCTGGTTGATGCATTTAAATGCTATAAGTTTGATTCCCACTCTAAGCATTAACATGAGACCATGTATTTTTTGATGTTTATATCATCAATATGTAGAATTGTTATTGTACTATAATAAGTATAAATTTCTTGGCTACTTTTATATGAATTCTTAATTCTGGTCATAAGATTGTGTGGAAAAGATTTGCTTTAGCATAATAATAAATTTTAAATAGTTTGTGGTATTGCTACATAGACCAGAAATAAATTGGCAATCTAGCCAGATTTATTAGGTCTATGTATTATTGAATAATATTGAACTTATTAAATAACACTTTCACGTTCAACAAGTACCTACACTTCACTTAAAATTCTGATTAATTTAAACAATTACACTTATTTAATTGCAAAAAAGATTTTCTATGAAAAGCTCACGTTAATAACAGTTAAGAAAATAAAGAACTTTCAAACTGGAAAATTTTTAAGAAATGTAAGAAAATGTATTTCTTATTGCTATAGAATTACATTAAACATAAAACTAGTAAGGAGAAAAATAATAATAGCATTTACATTAAATAATTGAAATCGAAATTTAGCGTAAGTGAAATTCTATCTATATTATAAGATAATTTCTTAGATTAGATAGAATCTGACTTACGCTACGCAGACCATAATATAATAAAAGCTTGCTGAAAATAAACTAAAAAATTGCTTTTCAATACTCTATTGGATCGCAGAGCAAAGATAGGAGCGTATTCGACTAAAGTAATCTGCCATTAGGGCAAAAAGCTCTCTTCACTTATCTGCGACATCTGGACGATGTTTATATTTTGAGGGTCTACGACAACCTCTGTAACGACACGCTTATCGTCGTCTGTAGGTCCTGATAATCTGAGATTAGTCCTACAATGCAAAATTGACCTTAGTACCTACGCAGAAGAAACTATATTACAATTAATCTAAATCAAGCCCCCGGTGTTCTGTGTGTAGAATTGTAATAGATGTAGACGAAAATTTATGATTTACTTTTCTACAGCTGGATTTTGTATAATTTTAATAGAATTTAGTCATTTGCATATTTTTTTTACTTTAATTTGTATATAAATAGTAAATTATGTATATGACAAGGGAGGCCAAAATAAAAGAATAACATTAAAAATTATAAACATTCCTTTGGGTAAATTCACAAATTCAAAGAAGTTATCATTTTCGAAATTATACAATATTTTTCAGCTGCACGCTGTATACCGCGTATAGCAAGGTAAGCAGAGGGAACCTAGTATTAATACACTCCGTTCTCCATCTTCCACCGAATTTTCGAGGTACTGCCTGTTGAGTGGCAGAACTCAACGCCGCACTTTTACTTTGATGCCAAAGCGACGAAATGAAAATATTCAAAAATAATAATTAATTTCCTCGAGTGGGGATCGACCCTACCTACAACAGTCGCGTTACAGTCGCACGACTGTTTGCCTGCGCGTTACTATTATTATTGCTTTAAAATAATAAAAAAAACTTAAGTAATATATGTATGTAGTTTATGCTACGTACATGCACAATTCTATGAAAAATAACATTACTTACCACAACTACACACTAGAGTGAAGAGATACTATAAACATAAAAATGTGTTGTTACGACGCGAATTAACGAGTGCACATGGTGACCGCTGCGGACGAAATGAGTAGCGCTCATCGTGTACACAGTACTAAAACAAGACATCTATATACAAAGAATATTTTATTAGCAGATTTTTGGTCATTTTGATCAAATATATATTTTTATAATATTTGAAAAATATATACTTACATAATATAGAGTATGGAATCAAATGTAGAGATTTTTGAAATATATATTTTTTCAGCTCCAAGTTTTGTTCTGAATAGTAGGTAGGTAGATAGACCTTAATGTCAAGACACTAGGTTCCCGGAAGGAAAAGAAATGTTAAATACTAGCAACGCAGTTTCACCCGCTTAAGCTTGTCGTTATATTACAGCCAAATAGTACAATATCATAATATAAATTGTAACCTGTGTTATTCTGATGTATAAGGTATAATTCTTCATCAGTTCAGTAAAGTTTCATCTAAATCTGTTAAATTGTTTTATCATGAAAGTGGAATAAACATCTACCCTCAGAAACTTTCACATTTATAACATTAGTTAGTAGGATTTCATCCCTCCAAATGGGAATTGACATCACAACTGTTGCATTTACAGTCGCACACTTTGGCCATGACAGCCTCACGAGAACGATGGCCCTAAATATACATTTTTATAAAATATATATATATATATATATATATATATATATATATATATATATATATATATATATATATATATATATATATATATATATATATATATATATATATATATATATATATATATATCCATACCTATATTATAAATTCGAAAGTAACTCTGTCTGTCTGTCTGTCTGTCTGTCTGTCTTTTACGCAATCAGGGCCAAACCGCTAATTCAATTGTGATAAAATAGTCATACAGAGATACTTGAGGGTCTTCGGATGAACATAGGTTACGTTTTTTTTCACATATTTGTAATATTGTCGATATATACTAATATATTAAAATTCTTTTTAATTTGACAGGCAATTTATTCCGCCATAATAATAACAACCGACCGTTGCTAAGCAACGGTTTGCAAAGTTTATTTGTTGTTATGAGAAAACGTCACCCAAGCTTGCGAGCGAGCTTGCTTAACGCATACATGCCGACTCAACCTTATGAGATACATAAATATAATGTTTTACAAAAATATTGTTCCTTAAATAACGTTTAAAAAATTCCGCGTTACACATACCATGTTTATCTCTGAAGGTTGAGCAAAGTAACAACAAGTAACCATTTTAATTAATTTACTTTATATTTATCGGGTTTTTGTTGTATGTATTTTCTATAATGTGATATTGATTCTTATGAAAATGAATGTAATAGGCACTAATAGGCATTTTATCTAGATTGAAATTATAGTTTACTGTATAACATTTGTTATGAGAAAACGTCACCTAAGCTTGCGAGCGAGCTTGCTTAACGCATACATGCCGACTCAACCTTATGAGATACATAAATATAATGTTTTACAAAAATATTGTTCCTTAAATAACGTTTAAAAAATTCCGCGTTACACATACCATGTTTATCTCTGAAGGTTGAGCAAAGTAACAACAAGTAACCATTTTAATTAATTTACTTTATATTTATCGGGTTTTTGTTGTATGTCTTTTCTATAATGTGATATTGATCCCTATGAAAATGAATGTAATTGGCACTAATAGGCATTTTATCTAGATTGAAATTATAGTTTACTGTATAACATTGTAATAAATAATTAAGGAGATGTCACTGATTCGAAATGACGTAACCTACGAGCGGCATAGTATGACCGACGCAAACGGGCAGATGACTTTGACGGTTTTGTAAATTTTCATACATTTTCGAACTACTGTTAATATTTATGTAATTATTTGCATTTTATAATTAATTTATACTTTTCTTTGGTTCTTCGCTTATCCGAGTATTAGTTAGATTTTCATTAATTTCTTGGTGTGGTGTAAGTTGCGGCCCTGCACGGTATCGGCATAATATTATTTAAGTATTAAGGAGAGAATTGTTGGTTGTTTCATCTCGGTTGGATGGTTATCTATACCGTTGTTATACACTTAATTAATTGTGGTTTTAGTTTTTTGGGATTTTATTTGATATTGCTCGCAAAACTTATAATATTTAATGTAGAAAGGACTTTAGTTATTTCATATAGTATCTATGTACGCGCGCAAGTTAAACGAGTAAAAAGAATTTGCCCGGGTAAATCAGTAAAATCTGAACTGTCACTGTCAATCAGTAAAGTCCAATAAAAAATAGTTCAGTTATTCTGGATATTAGCTCGGGGAAATAGAAAGACAGACAGAGACAAAAAATATAATATTTTATTTATTGTATTTGAGTATTATTTAAATAACCACATGTACTTGCAAAAACATAGCAAAACACGTTTAATTTTAATTCTTTTAAATATTTATTTTACTTTGATAATATTAATAATGTAGCTGGTTTTGTTTAATTTTTTTATTAATATTTTACTTTGGCAACGTTTACTTATATTTTTTTCATTTAAATTAGTTAGATATTTTCAAAAACTATTTCCTAAATATATCTAATAAGCATTAGTAAAGTTTAAGCGGGCGAAGCCGCGTCCGGGTCCGCTAGTATATATATATATATATATATATATATATATATATATATTATCGTCACAAATCCATGCACTGGTTCTATAAAAAGTTTTGATAAAGGAAGCCGGTGAAAAATTCTATAATGAAATATTTATAGCAATTATTATAATACCTGCAACTGATCAACGCAATCAACAATACTGAATCGAAAATTTAAATATTCTTGAATAGAATAATTTCAAGATATTAATAAAACCTTAACATAACAGTATATATTAAAAGGCTACTCGTAGCCCAAGGGCACAAGCATGTGGCTTATAACGATAAGTTGTGGTTTCGATTCCCACTCAAGGAAATGAAATGTCTAATATTTTCATTCCTTCGCTCTTCTGTGGAGACAAAGCGCGTCGTTAAGTTCCGCCACTTAAAACGCAATGCCTCGAGAATTCAGGGGATAGTGGGGAGCAGAGACTAGGTTTCCTCTGCCTACTCTGCTACATGCGAGATACAGCGTAAAGCTGAAGAAAAAAAAAACATAATAGATAATCACTTTACGTATAAATTTAATAATTTTACATATCCATACATAGAACGATTTAGTCTTAACGAATTTATTTATTTCTCAAGCTCTCCCGCTGGCAATAATGGCGCCTAAAGCGGTAATGTGTGGTCATAAATTAAACAGTAATAAGTACAGACAACGACGACGCTGTTAACGACTAAACACTCAGCGATAGTGTAATAACGGTTTTTATGTACTTTAGTATGAAATATAAGTAAATATTTGGTATATGAAGTGGAATAAGTTTAATATTATATTTTTGTTCTTTTTTTTTATTTGTGTTACTGGTATTGTACGCTGTAGTATTTTTTGTTTATTGTTGAGTGTAAAGTATATTTGCTATATTTGAAATATTATTTGAAACATATTATTTGCAATATTCCACCTTTAAATTATATAGAACATTCAATTATTATGTTATTTTTTTTATATTTACTTAAAATAAACAATATTCAACAAATGATAAATTACTGTTGACATAAAAAAAACCGTTTAAAAATACTTAGAAAAAAATATTTGATAATTCATTTTTTAAATATTTTAATCCTAAAGATGTAAAATAGGTTATAATTAATTATATTAAGAATCACTGATGTTATTTTTCAAATGTTTACAATCTACTACCAAGTAATCTCTTAACGAGTTTGAGCATCTCGGAGTTTGAGAGAGAAGTTTTATAGGAGCTGTGAAAGCCGAACCTTATTACAACTCACTAATCTCAGGGGAAAGGAAATGAGTGAAGTTATATAAAATAATAAAAAAGACGTTTCTTCTTTCGGAATCTTTTAAAAGTCACACCCATTATACTTTTTTAATTTACGTCCAAAGTTTTTACGGTAGTAAGACGACTTTAATTATATTAAAATTTAAAAAATAGATGTTTACAGTGTTCGAAATAAAAAGATTTAATTCTTTAGTAAATTTGTTCAAAACTTATTGTTTTAGAAGCTTGGATCAATGTTTCAGAATACATCTTGTATTGGATATGTTTTTCCTTAGTCTTTTTTTTTTCTTTTTCTTTTATCTTTTTATAAGACGAAATCAATCTAACAATTGACGACTCTTAAATCATTAGCAACAACGGTCATGTGATAATTGAACCGTAGTTTAAGTAAGCCTATAAGTTTTATGGTGTCTGTAGTTTTACTAACGATTGGCACAACAATATACGGCAATAGGAATAATATAGCCTCCTACAAACTCTTTTTTTTAATAAAATCACAATTTTATATTATTATATAATTGTTGTGTACATTATTTTAGCAGGGTAGGCATAGGGAACCTGGGAATTTGGTTTTTAAGACACTTCGTTCCCATTTAGACTCTGGAGGTATTGCGTGTTGAGTGGCGGAATTCAACGCCGCGGTACTCCTCGTTATCAGGGCAAGGAAATGAAAATATTTAATTTTCTGGAGTTGGAATTCGTCAATGTATACATATATTACAAATAATACTAACCCTTTCGATTTCATATATATAACATATCAGAAAATAATACAATAAAATCTGTAATTCAAAGGAAATTCGATAATGGTTCAATAAAGTTGTCTTTTCTTTTTATCCAATTATCCTCCCGATGTCAACCTGATCCTCAATGTTTACTCAATTACATATGAAAGAAAGTTTCTTTATGTTCTGTATTTATAAATATTACGTTTCATATTAATTTTATGTACGAAATATAAACAAGTTGAATAATAAATCAAATAAAATAAAGTGGCCAGTCGTGGCGCAGCGGCACGAGGTGTGACTGCAAAACCAACTGGTTGTGGGTTCGATCCCCACTCGAGGAGATGTAATATTTATTTAAATTTATATTTCCATTTCTTCGCTCTGGTGTCGAGGTTAAGCGCGGCGTTGAGTTCTGCCACTCAACACGCAATGCCTCCAGAATTCGGCAGAAAGTGGGGAACGGAGTGTCTTAACACTAGGTTCCCTCTGCCTACCCTGCTGAAGTTGAATAATAATTAACTATATTTAATAAACGTATGACAATACTATAATATGGTACATGTTGATATCTTTATGTTATTGGATTTATCTTGTATTTTGTACTAGTGGTTAGTATTTGAACCTACAAACTTTGAAAAAACATTCAGAGTTTGTAGCTTCATTGATAAGAAATTACTCAATTATTTAAACAAGACAAGTGATTTTTTTAGCTTCACGCTGTATCCCACTTGCCAAGGTAGGCAGAGGAAACTTGGGAACCTAATATTAAGACACTCCGTGGACATTTTTCGCCAAATTCTGTAGGCATTGCGTCTTGAGTGGCGGAACTCAACGCCACGCTTTGTCTTGACATAAACACAAAAAAAAACACAATCTGTCGCACTTAAAGTTCCACGCTCGTCCTCTGCGCTGGCCTCAAGACAACTGATAGTCTTATTGTCATTTTAGGTAACCTTATTTTTAATAAAATAAATATTTTTAATGATAATATTTTATTATTATATTGCAGAATCGTGAAAAGCGATAACAACAAAACTCATGCCTGTATTGAATACCTATTACTTCGAAATTAGAACTAATATTGAAAACAATTTCCTTCTTAAGAATTAAAAGCGCGTTGTATTAATTTGTAATGAAAATAAAACATGAATACTGTACATTTTTTCCTTTGTAAGCTGACAATAACGAGATTTAGACAAAAGCTTACGTTTGCTCACAAAATAAAGTAAATTGAAAGAAAATTAGGAGGTAGAAACAAAGTCATTAATTGGAATGGTGTTCTTTGTAGTTCTGATTGCATTCTTCACTGTTACATCAAAGATAGTTAGTTAATAATTGAGTAAGATTTAAGAAAAGTATCAGCTATATGTATTAAATAAAATCCTTGTTAATAATTGAAGATTAAGCATATTAATAATGAAGATAATGAATTGCCTTAACATAGCTTGAAAGTTAATTATATATTTCAATAAAATAAGGCTTTGATGGAAATAACCTATAAACCGTCGATTATGTGCTGGTAAATATAAGTAAATAAAGACTATATGACAAGTAAAGAGTATTTAAATAATTATAAAATTAATCAAATAAAAAAAAATACTTACAATTTTTTTCACACAAAAAACCACATGTCTCTGCGATCCAATGCATAAGCACAATAAAATTCAACTTAAAACTTGTTCAAAACGAATGCTTTCAGATAATTTTCAAATATATACACTTTCAAGTTTCATACAACGGCAGTTCAAACTTTACGTATCGCCTACAGTCGTTAGAGCGGCTACGAGCTACGGCGTAGCGTCCGCCCAGTTTCGCGGGGCGCGGCGCACTGACGTCGGGGCCTCTTGACAAGACAATCTTTCCCCGTACAGTAGCCCTCAACAGATAACAACTTGTGAGCTTTCACGCGAGCTACGGGACCTTTGTTTTCTAACACTATAACGGGCTAGTCCCTTAAATAATTGAATATTTATAAGATTTTGTTAATAATGTATCGTTTCAAGTTTTAGAGTATTTTGATCTTAAACTTAATTACTAGTTTAAAAGTAAAAAGTGATAGATATGTGATATGTAAGTATAAAAAGTAGGTACTATAAATATGTAAGATTTTGTGAAAACATGTTTTTAGTAAATGTTTTAGCTTCACACTGTATCTAGTCTAAGATATTCCGCTCTCCACTTTCCTACAAATTTTGTAAGCATTGCGTGTTGAGTGTTGTTGACAATACGCTTTCCCTCCATACCAGAGCAAAAAAATTTAAATATTAAAGATTTAATTTCCTCGAGTGTGGATCGAACCCACAATCTGTCGCGGTTGCAATCATACTCTTGTGCCGCTGCGCCACGACTGTCCTTTTAGTATTCTATACATAGAAAATATTCAAATGGATTGCGACAGCAAAAATCAATTCTTCAGTTTACTCACAACTTTTGTCTTACGCATTTTTCCTTCCGAAATAAGATTGTGTTACGCACACATATATAAAGCAGACAGCAAACAAGATAACATTCGCTAGGACCTTCTCCGCGGGAATCTCATTTTCAATATGTTTTTATAACTTTCAGTAAGGAAATGAGGTGGCAGTGCGCGGCGCTCGGAGGCGGCATTGTTATCATAAACCAACCGAGACCTTCTTTATAAATCCCCTCCAAATGTACATACCTTTATGCGCATTAGGCCATAACATAGCGGATTCGTTTTTGCTCGCTATTCTTTAAATCCGACAAATAATATACATCCCTTTCTGTATGAAATTATTTATTTGCACTGAACTGTTTTACTGTAAATTGAAGTAATATCTGAAACAATATACTGGTGGCTGCCTGCAGCTTCGTTTGCGTGAACTTTAAGATAATTTATATAAAATAGTTTAATTAAAATCAGTTCAGTATATCTGAAGAAGTGAGTGTATAAATCGATAAACAAAAATAATCCACTTTTAAAAATCATCAATTCAAGTTCTAATACCGGTTTTTCATTAATTTTCATAAAGTGTTTTAAATATACAGACTCACTTTTTCACTCTTTTTGTATCAATAATATATTACAGATAGAAGATACATTAATATAATGGCATTGTTGTATTAGAAACAGTTTTCTTATACTTCGACAGCCGTGCGTCGAGTGAACTTTTCAAATGTCATTTAAGCTGCGGGGAGAGTATCGTCTTTTTGTTCTAAGCTTTTCGTCTTCAAAACTTATAAACAATTTATTGAGAATTCATGATATTAGACAAAGAGAATAGTATCTATATTAATATAAATTCACTACAACATTAAACTCTATTCTATATATATATATATATATATATATATATATATATATATATATATATATATATATATATATAGATTGTGATACAATGTACTATAGAATACAATTTAAATTAAAATAACACGATGAGATAAACTTAACTTCACGCTTTATCTCTAGCGGGAAAAAATAAAAAAGAAGAAAGATCAGATTTCAAATCCTATTTGCAAAAATAGTATTTAAGTCTGATTATATTTGATACCGAGCAACTCATCTCGCATCAAATAAGCAATACATCTACGAGTACATCCTTATCCCTCCGTAGATACTAAAAATAAAAAAAATAAATAAATCAGCTTCACGCTGCTTCCCGCACACAGCAGGGTAGGCAGAGGGAACCTAGTGTTAAGACACTTCGCTCCCTACTTTTTAGCGAATTCCGGAGGCATTGCGTGTTGAGTGGCAGAACTCAACGCCGCGCTTAACCTCGACACCAGAGTGAAGAAATGGAAATAAAAATTTAAGTAAATATTTCATCTCCTCAGTCGGTTTTACAGTCACACTTCGTGCCGCTGCGCCACGACTGGCCTCAACGATACTAACTGTACAAATATAAAAATCCTTATAATTATATAAAAGCAAATGAATTTATTTAAATTAGATTGATGAAAAGATGGCTGAAACTATGCCCACATGCCACATGCCAATTCATGAATTTCAGCTTTTTATAAGAAGAAAAAAAACTTATCATATTTCATACCTGATTATCTCAAAAATTTACTTTAACTTAGCTTAGTAATAACTAGTATAGTTAAATTTATAAGGTAGCAATAAGAGTAAAGTATTGTAAAACGGCATCTTCTGCGAAACTCGATATTGCGTCTCGTGAATCCAGCAGACAAACTCCGCGGACTTACTTATGATGTGGTTTTATAATGCTGTCTTTGAACAGTTAAGTAAACTTATACTAATGTTCAAATAAATAAAAACTATTTGAGTTCGTATTTTATATTTACTATAATATATTTGGATATCCATTTTTAATGATGTACTTTGTTATAATTATTCTTACAAATTAAAATAAAAAAATATTTGTAGAAACGAAAACCCCGACTGCATAAAACTAAAAAGAAAATAAACAAGTCCAATAGTTTATTAGGATTCAATGGCGTCCCACAGCCGCCATGATTGTTTTTATTTAACCTCACCTATGTAAGAACACTTGGGCTGCTAATACGAATCTAATGATATCTCAATTATGTAAATCTTAGCTAGTATCTATCTAATTAGCGTCACTGTATGCATCTATCATGACTTAAAAGTTTTCAAAGTTTTTAATTTCATAGTTGTATAGTATTGGCAGTTTTTAGGGCCGCCCGGCGATAATAAGTACCTCTCTCATAATTTGCCTTTATTTTTTTTTATGGAAAAGTCAAGGCAAACGACCACACGGGTCACCATAAATGTAGAGATTTCAGACTTTTCCCTGAACCAGTACTACCTATAGACGCTAGCTGCCAAATTTCATAATTCTAGGTTAACTAGGAGACCTTGTTAATAAAAAACACGCGTATTTTGACACTATGTCGAAATACTTGCTTAGCTTAATAATTTGCTATATAAACGGCCATATCTTTTTATTAAGTAAGTATAGAAATACGTTTTCTTTTTCAAATCATGAAAACATCGAACTGGGGATATGGTTTGAATTTCAACTTGATATCTCCAAGCGTTCCTGAGATGAAGGCTCTTGACATACAGACGGACAGACGTCCAACTAATAAGGGGTCCTTTTCTCCTACGGTGTGGAACCCTAAAAATGGAGAAAACACCAGAGATCAGGTTTTAGTTACTCGTGTAAAAATTATAATATTTTATTTATTATATATTTTTTATTTGAATTGTTTATAGTAGATTTTTTTACAATATAATTCAAATAGCAAAAGGAAAAGCACATTTTAAATCGAAATTGTAAAACTACTCAAATATTACAATAGTACATAACATTACGTTCTCTAAGTAAAATCTTCTGAAATAAAATGGTCTTGAGTAAGTCGTTCGCTCAGTCCTTTCTTGTCAAACCAATACTTAGCTTAGTTCTAAATTGTTTTCGAAGTCTATACCCTATTGTAACTTATAAAATATCTAGCAAGACTTACCAACGTATTTGGTCGAAAGTGATCCTGAAGTATTATTAATTAGAAATTCTATATTAGTTTATTTTGCTTTATAGCTTAAATTTACAGATAGATTTTTAATTACTTTATAATAAGTTTTAAAATTTTATATATTTGTCTAAAATATAAACTTAAGTTTCTAAATATAACCACATATTGGTATCTTAATATGTAAAAATAGAAATTTATTTTCACATAATTTAAGGTAAAGATATTTAATAAACGTAACGCGTAATATATTTTTCATACGTTACGCACGAGTTTACATGTAATATAAAGAAAAACACATAGTATAAGCCGAAAAGCTTTCCTATTCTAAGTAAAATATTATTATAATCACAAAGGAGAATAACCATATCGTAGATGAGGCTTAGCTTTGAAATGAAAGGTGTTAAGGTAAAATATTTGTGCGTTTTTGTTGGTTAATGGAAAATCTTTGTAGGGATATTCCAAGCGGACGGACGGTGCGACTTTCGAAAATCCGTTTAGCGACGTCGAGCATAGAGCGCGACAGAATCGCCATATATTCTTTTAAGTTAATTCTATTTAATTTTTTTTGTATGTGAGTGCGATAATATGTAATATTATATAATTATAATATGTAATATTATATTGCCAGTCGTGGCGCAGCGGCTCAAGCGTGCGAGTGTAAAGGCTATGGCTATGTTAGGTTGTAGGTTCGATTTCCATTCGAGGAAATGAAATATTTAATATTTTCGTTTGTGCTGTGTGAAGCTTGTTCAGACATAGTAAAATAATGGAAACATTGCGGTAAAAGTAAATAAGTCCCTTAAAATATCTATTTAGGAAACGTGTAAAAAATTCAACAGAGCAGGATTGAAACCCGCGTCTTTTAGAATCCGTCAAAGTGTTCTGACCACTATTTGAACGTATGACGAACGAAACGTGGACTAACACTTTAAAAATGTTAAAAATACTAAGGTATTCCTTAGAATAGATCTGAGAAAAACATTTTTATTTAAATAGTTAAATGTAGTAGTAAAGTCAGATCTTGACTTTCACAAGCAAAATTTACTTAACGTCTATATTATTTCTTCAAATTAGTAATATTATAGTATAAGTATAAATACGAATTTGTAATTTTATTTATACCGCTCACATTTAATTAAATGTGAGCGGTATTTCATACCATCGTATTAATTAATTAATTTTTAATTAAATTTTAAATAAACTTTTTGTCTTCTATAAGCACATGGCGTAGAGAAACATACCAAATTAAACCACAACATTAGATATAAGACTATATCAGATAAACGTCTATGTGGTGTTAATTCAACGCACAAACTGTTACCCTTTTATAATATTAAAAATGTCAGTTTAAATATATTCTATACCCTGTCATATAATGTTTGAGTTTACTTTAGTCATGACTGTGCACAACTTACGAGCGTATTGCCTTAATTTACTATAGTAGTTACGTTCATCATTATGTCAACGCAAGCAATATCGTACATCGTTAGCATAGTGCACTCTACGTAAAGTGTCTGCTTAATATTCTTCATGTTAAAGATGCTCTTAAAGGTAACACAATGTAAGATTACCACCTTTGCGAACTTTCATAATACATGCACACAATTACTAATATATACATACTATATACGTATATGTTTTTAAGAAATAGTTGAAAATATATAATTATACAGTAAATGAATAAATTTTGCCAAATAAACATTATATTTTTACAACAAAAACTGTGTACTATAATGAACAACTTTTGCTAATGTGCCATTTTTTTATTTACTAACTTTTAGTTGGCCGGTTATCTTCTGTTGGATGTTTCAGAATTTTAATTTTTACACGTCAACGGTACGTATCACGTTGAGCAATTTTTGCTCAGGCAATATTATTACTTATAGTTTTAGGTGAACTCGAGGTAAACTCTAGGTGAACTCGAGATGAACTCGTGTGAATACCTCTCACGTACTGGAGACAAATGTCCTTGATAGACGGACAGACAGTCAACCTTAAAAAAACGTACATCACATTATCTTCCTTAGTAAATCTCAAGACGTGTCTTAGTAAAAAACATCGTGTATCTTTTTTTATAACACAAAATATTAGCTAAAGTGAATCATGGAAGAAAATAGACGTCCATTGTGGTAAGCTAAAAGCTAAAAATATTGACTTTTGTATTTTAATTCTAAGAATTGGTATTCTGTTTCAACTTGTTAACAGTGGTTACCTCTTTCAATTTCAGGCTCTTATGATATTAGATTGCTTGAATAATTCAAATTGAGTTAAAGATCTTACCCTGTAATTAAGATGTAAAATGTTAAACGCAATTTAGTGCTATATTATTTAGATATTTATTTTACTTAGAATCGTATCTGTTTGAAATAATTTTCGCATCAACAAGGGCGAGGACGATAGAATTTACTGATTAGTTTGTGAATATTTAATTAAAGTTTTCTGTTTATAGATAACTATTTTAGTTAATGCGTGTTTCTGTTTAATCTAAATCTAATGGAGGTTCCATTAGATCTAAATCTAATGGAGGTTTTAGGCATGATATCGTTGACGCAAGAATTTGACAACTACATCTAAAATATCACGTCTTTTTCGTAGAACAGACAAGAAAGATAGTAAGATATTCATCTTTTGATACGCCATGTACGTCAGAGTCAACGTGCCAGTCATCATTTATCTTATACACATACTAGCGACACTCGCGGCTTCGCCCGTTTACACCGCCTATAATTATTTTATTATGCTGCATTGGCCATAATTAAATGGACATTCAATCGTTTTTCATAATTTTGGGAAAGTACAAGCACTACGTCGTTGTTTGCAGGATGAAATTAGTGGCAAGGAGCCCCCCCGCGGGATTCGAGCCTATGCTTGCGGCCGTATTATTATTTAACGAATTATTATTTTTTTTTATTTTCTTGAAAAGTATACGTCCGATTAACATGCTATATAAGCCAAATAATTCTCCTAAAGAATGTGGCTTTCATACAAAATAAACAAAAAGTAAATCCGACCAGTAGCGTTTAAACAAACAAACAAATAAACAAACTCTTCCACATTATTATATTGGTATAGATTAGTATAGATTATATACTTGACTTCTGAAAGATCGGGCGGACAAATGATAAATATTTCATTCGTATTCGTATCGTACTATTTTTGATTTCTTAGCTAAAATTGTCAAATAAAAGCGATAATTACGTGTTCAATGCCACTAGGAGAACATTTTAAAGTATGTTTTATACAACATTTTGCACGAAATGTATTTAATAGTATGCACATCATTTTCAAAGGGTAATTGCTAAGAAATGAGAAATAAGAAATCTTCAGTTTATAAATTATTTCCAATTTTACGGGTAAGAAACTACCCACACTAGCATCAATCGATTATAAATAGTGTAAATAAGCATCATAATATGGACATGCTCATAATGGTTAAATGAAAAACTGCTTCTTCAATGAGACATTTCAATATGATATTTAAGTTTTGATATACGTTTTTAAACGTCAATTAATGATTAAAAAAAAGTTAAAAAAAAAAACAAATTTTGCATTAAGCTTCACGCTGTATCCCGCATACAGCGTGGTAGGCAGAGGGAACATAGTGTTAAGACACTCCGTTCTCCACTGTATGCCGAATTTTTGAAGGTATTGCATGTTGAAATCAATGCCTGGCTTTTATCTTGTTGAAGCGAAGAAATGAAAATATTAATAAATAATAATTGGTTTTCTCGAGTGGTAGTCGAATCTACAACCGTGGCGTTACAATGACACTGCGCCCCTGCGCCACGACGGCCTTAATTTAAATTAAATATCTAATCTAATTTCCACATTTCATTGATATCCAATTTCAACGTAATAGCTGATAACTTTAAGTATAGATGTCACCATCGCAAATGTGAAAGAGAGAGCAACTTGGCTTTTCTTTTCTTAGGGAAGAGCACTCAGAGCGAAGACCGATTTAAGAAATCAGGTTACTGTTTCCGGTGATACATTTGCCACGTGTTACAGTGGCTAAGATTTGATAAAAATTACATTTTAGTAGGTTAGCTTTATTTTATTTTATATATTCGGCGTAGTTATTTGAAATCCATTCAAAAGAGTCATATAATTAATATTTTTAAATATTTTGTTTTATCTGTTAATGTTTTACTTTTACTATGTGTAATTTTTAATAGTTCCAATAAAGACTTTTTAGAGACATCCCTTGATATTTACGTCACGTTAAAATCGGTGGAAAATGTGGGACGGAAGTGCCTGAATAGGAAAGGAGCGTCTTAGCACTAGGTGCTTAGGTTCCCCTCTGCCTACTCACCTATGAGTGGTATACAGTGTAAAGCACCTTACTATTTTAAATACTCTGACGCTGCTGTGATACTAGGACATATTTGAATGTGATATTCGTCGTTTTAAGGCGTGGGAGTGTTTTCGCTTAGTTCCGCTGAGTAACACAGTTAAAATTAGGGAACGGAAGGCTGTAGTACTACGTCCGCCTTGTTATTTCTCAGAAAAATTTTGCTTAACATTATTCAGACAAAATATTTAAAGCATATATTATATTTTTACTATTGTTTCAGCTTCACGCTGTATCCCGCACACAACAGGGTAGGCAGAGGGAACCTAGTGTTAAGTCACTCTGTTCCCTACTTTTTGCCGAATTCTGGAGGCGTTGCGTGTTGAGTGGCAGAACTCAACGCCGCGCTTTACCTTAACACCAGAGCGAAAAAATGGAAATATAAATTTAAGTAAATATTTCATCTCCTCGAGTGGGAATCGAACCCACAACTAGTCGGTTTTACAGTGCCCCTGCGCCTCGACCGGCCGTAACACAGTTAAAATTAAGGAACGGAAGGATCTGGCACTACTACCGCCTTGTTAATTCTTAGAAAATATTTTGCTTAACACTATTCAGATAAAATATTTAAAGAATATTTTATATTTTTACAATTGTTTCATTAAGTTTAATATAGTTAGTTCTATATATGCATATTCTATAATTTATTATAGCGTAATGAATATATGTTACGATATTAGTGGCAATATCAGAAGCCAAAACATACTGCGACTAATGGCCCTTGAAGAGTACTTAAGGTGAAGATGACCAATAGAGTGGCCTGAAATATAATACCCACACTGTGGTACTAAAGTAAATTACTATAGAGTAGTCCTTCACTTAACACATTTGGCGTATGAATAAGGCATGCGAGGCTGCGGGTTCGATTCCTACTAGAAGAATTTAAATATTAAATCTTTTCATTTCTTCTTCCGGTAACGAGGTCAAACGCGGCGTTGAGTTCTTTCACTCAACACAAAATGCCTCCAGAATTCAGCGAAAAGCAAGCGGAGTGTCTTAATACTGGGCTCATTCCTCGTACACTGCTATATATGGGACACAACTAATATATACATATAATATAATTGTAAATGATCGCTGTCTGTACATGGGAATTATATGAGAAATCTGTTATTGGGGGTATTTAATTGTGCAATAGAACTCAAAACAATGATTTATTACATTATTTTATCTGTTTGTCGGCTTGTCTGAGCGTTTGTTCACGCTAATATCAGAGTCAGCTTAACCGATTGTATAGTTTTCACCATTGCATTAAGGCAAACTTTCCTTAACATTTAGTGTGGTTTTATTTCAATCGGTTCATAAATAAAAATTCTTTATGACGTTAAAGTACTTGGTTCTACAAATTACTACTTTATTATAGAGATATTGCTTTGTATTCTAAAGTGACAATATTATAATATAAAAACACGAAAGTAATTCACATTAATATAAAAACTGTGTAGTTCAATATATAAAGAATATTTTTTATATATTTTATAAGAACTTCGTAATTGGCATGCAAAAAAGAGATATATAAATGTATATTTTCATATTATTAAGATCACATAGTATCAATTACCTCCAAATGTATCAAATTTAATTGATTTAAATCAAATTAAGACATCACTTTACATCAATAGACTAGAACTCTCTGTATGGGAGCTCACAAGCATTAAGGCAGAGAGCTAGTAAATCACATTATATCCCAAACTATTAGGGTGTCCTCGTCCGCACGCTCAAGTATATTACAGGCTATTTATCGTACTGAGATCTTTCACTCATCAAGTCGATGTCATCAAGGAAATGACGGACGACAGAATTACCCAGTTATGTGATTACAGCCACTTACGTACACTAAGCCCATAATGAAGATGCTCTTAATTGAAAAAACGGGATCTATAGGAAGTGTTTTTTGTTAATATTTTTTAAAAATAAATCAGCTTCACGCTGTATCCCGCACACAGCAGTGTTAGCAAGTTTATATAATGCATTTGGAGATACTATTAAATTAATAATATTCGAAACAAAATCAAATTATTTTACTGGAAACGCATTTTCTTCAATACAATATCTCAAATTTAAATATATTTATATATACATGTATTTTTATATAAAAAAAAAAACAAATATATCACTATACTCTAATACACTTTGCAGCGTTATAGTAAACTCTACAGTTTAATACAGACGAGACCCATTTACAATAGCTTAACTATATTTTTATTTATTTACAATGAATCAAAACTAACTTTTTTATTCAACACATTTCATGAAATACTATTTTCAAAGCAATAGTATCAGCGAATTTGTTTGTATAAAATACTGAATACCGGATTTTTAGAAGTGTATATTTTTTTTTGTTTAAAGTAAAAGAGTGATGTAGCGCGTCATACAATAAAAGCATTTTTTAATCGGAAAAAACATATGAACTAATATGCATAACATTATAAAATACTCTACTTAATAGAATAGTCAGCCAGCCGTGGCGCAGGGGCACAAAGCGTGTCTGTAAAACCGACTGGTTGTGAGTTCGATCCCCACTCGAGAAAATTAAATATTTATTTACATATATATTTCCATTCCTTCGCTCTGGTGCCGAGTCAAAGTGCGAGATTGAAGTCCTCTACGCAATGCCTCAAGAACTCGGCGGAAGGTGGAGAACGGAGTGTCTTAACCCAGTGTTAAGACACTCCGTTCCCCACCTTACCTACCTCTCGTTGTCCACAGCACACAGCAAGGTAGGCAGTTCCCTCTGCCTACCCTGCTGTGTGCGAGATACAGCGTAAACCTAAAAAAAAATAGAATATAAAAACATATAAATTGACCTACAATACAATAATGCAATTTAAAACTCAAGATTGGCTTTATCCAATGAAGTGTATCATTATATTATTTCTAATAAAACAACATAAAATCCACCGATAGAGTTCATTTCGTTTCTTTAAAACGGCCTGAAGTCATAAAAACGACAATTATTGTAGCAATTTGTGAATGCAGCGGTGATTGTTATTCGGCTAACACTGCACAGTTGCCTAGTTCGTAGGTATTAAAGCAGTAAACTTTCATTATGATCTCGACTAAATTTCGTATACCAATATTTTATAACGTTCTATTTAATTAAGAGGTAACAACTAAACATCAATTATTAATTGGCTATTTTAGTAAAGATAGTCTAATTCTGATTCTAGTATGAGCACAAAGTGTGACCGTAAAATCAATTGGTTGTGGGTTTGATCCCCACTCGAGGAGATTAAATATTTATTTACATTTATATTTTCATTTCTTCGCTCCGTTGTCGAGGCAAAGCGCGGCGTTGAGTTCCGCCACTCAACACACAATGCCTTCAGAATTCAGCATAAAGTGGGAAACGGAGTGTCTTAACACTAGGTTTTATCTCTCTTCTTCCCCTATCCTGCAGTGTGCGGAATATAGATATATATCTATTAAAAGTATCACTCCTCTCATACTGTACCTTTCACTACAACTAAATGTTAATTGATGTCAATGGTAAGAGCATCAGGTAAATGTTTCATATCTTTATTTTAGTAAACATTAAGAGAAAAATTGAAATCTGACACAATCAAATTACGTCGATTGCTCGCAAATGAATATTATATAATTATAATTAAAATAATTAATCAAGTCAAATAAATAATTTATCATCCTATTTCATTTAACCATTATTAAAAAAAAGTTCAGTCAATATTTTTTATTGCTAACACAAATATTATTTAAAAAAAAACATTGGTGACATTAAAAAACAAAATAGTGGGTTTTGTCAGGACTAGATTTTTTATTAAAAAATACCGACGTATATTATTATTTATTTTTGATATACACGCTTGAGAAACTTAATATAGCTATTATAAATGAACGATATCAATGATGATGACATGGTGAAGTGAATACATTAAATATAATTGGTATGTAACGTGCATACTAATTATTTTAATATATTCACTTCACCATATCATTTTAACACAATATCAACTTCTATCAACTATCAACTCACATTCAGAATTTACTATCCAATTACATTGATTTTTATTATTTTGTTTATTAAAAATACACGGTACAAGGTCAACACAATTGTGGTAATGTAATTTTGAACATTTAGAATACTTTTTTTTGCTAATATGATATTAGCTGGGTACACTTGTACATAGCTGTAGCTATGCTTAACAAATCCCGTTCTAACCAATTTCTGTTCAGCCTTAACAATTTTTTTTAGCTTCACTTAGTAGGTAGAGGCACCTTTTGTTCCCATTGTGTTAAGTGGAGGAACTAGACGCTGCTGCTTTATTACTTCATTCAAAAAAAAGGCCAGTCGTGGCGCACGGTACAAAGTGTGACTGTAAAACCGACTGGTTATGGGTTCGATCCCCACTCGAGGAGATAAATTATTTACTCAAATTTATATTTCCATTTCTTCGCTCTGGTATCGAGGCAAAGCGCGGCGTTGAGTTCTGCCACTCAATACGAAATACCTCCAGAAATCGGCAGAAAGTGTGGAACGGAGTGTCTTAATACTAGGTTCCCTCTGCCTACCCTGCTTTGTGCGGCATACAGCGTGAAGCTGATTACTTCAATCCTTATATTAAAATATATTTTGAACATCTCATATTAAAATAGATGGAATAAAATTTAAATAATGAGTAATAGAAAAGATAAGATAAGAAAATAAAGCATAAAGTCATTAATTTTTACATCATCAGAAGAAGTAAATTTTATATTTATTGATTAATTAAACTATATTATTTTTTGTGTTTATTATTATTTTTATCATTAAGTTATGTTTTTATACGAAAATATTGCACTTTTGTTAAACATTACCTAATATTTTACTTCCTTAACAATTTTATAACAACAGATTTCCGTAAAAATCTAAGTTAGAGATTCAATTTCCTCTGTTTATACTTGTCGAGGCTTTAACAAATCACTGTCGTAATTCTTGAACAAATCCGAGGTCAACCTATTGTGACTTCAAAGAGGCGGCGACTTAATTAATTACTCAAACGTTTGAATTCGAAGTTTCATCAAATACCACAGCATATAAAATCAAATTGACTTTTAGATTACTTAGTAATTCTAATTAAAATTTAGAAATTCAATATTCAGAACAATAATAAATTGTTAGGATTTTTTTTATTATATTTATAAAGTCAGTATTATCATCCGCCTGACCCATTATATATTTCAAATCTAGTATTTTTTTTAATAATAATTTGCGATAACACAAGCAGTTACTTAAACAGTCAATATGCATTTAGATCATTTAAAACTAGGTTGCATATAATTTAAAATTAGGTTGTCTCACTAAGAGAGGAGCGCGGACAGTTGCGAGCGCTACTGCCTATTTCAAAAGAGCCCCTTAAGACTTGGTTAACACTTGGTTGCACTCCTCACCCTGTACCGCGATGGATTCTTCCCCCATACGGTAAATCCATGAAGTTCAAAGTAATTTTTTTTTTACACGTCTGTTATTTGTCGGAGATGTTGGGTAATAGAACCTAACGCCGCAATTCTTTCTAAACAGGAATTTCGTTCACTTTAAAATAATATTCGAAATTAGATTATCTTCAACCAGCATTTAGACACGTCCTTACTAAGTTTTAACAACATCATAATGATGCCTAAGAACATTTGCTCGATAAAATAAAGTTAAAATTATTTGAAATGCTTACATGTTTCTGTTTATAAAAGATAATCAAAATGAAATAAACAGCATGTGCATCTGATTAAAACGAGATAGCTCCAGTATAAAAAAAATAACTTATATACGCTGTATGACGCATAAAACTTAAGTAGAGAGAATGTGGAAACCAGTTAAGAAAATCTGTTTTGCTTAGGACGCATCCGTTCCCCAGTATCCGCTGATTTCTTAACATATTGGGTGCCTCGTTACTAGAACAAGGAAATGATATTAATATAATTAATATCTCGAGTGGATATCGGTCCCACAACGCGACAAGCGTTTACTGCGGCCACGACTATCCTCAAAAAACATTTTTTAGCTTCACGCTGTATCCCGCACACAGCAGGGTAGACAGAGGGAACCTAGTGTTAAGACACTCCGTTCCCCACTTTCAGCCGAATTCTGGAGGCATTGCGTGTTGAGTGGCAGAACTCAACGCCGTGCTTAACCTCGACACCAGAGCGAAGAAAATGGAAATATAAATTTAAGTAAATATTTTCATAAATTTCACTTCAAAATATAGTTCATCTTAAGTGGGGTCGCACCCACAACCAGTCGGTTTTACAGTCACACCTCGTGCCGCTGCGCCACGACTGGCCTGACTGGCCTTAGTATTTAATTCTTCTAATACATTAAAAATATTTACCCACCAAATTCAATTCAATTACTGTGCAAAAAAAAAATAACTGATACCGTCAAAACTGCAGGTAACTCGAAATACGAGTACGTATGTAGCTTTCAGATATTGAAACATGTCGACGGATGTCGCAACAACGTGTGATAGATATCTTTGCTGCCCGATAGGCAGATAGTGTCAGTCTACATTGTACGTCCACCCTGTCATACTCCATACCGTTTTCAATTTCCGTTAGTACTACGCGAGAGACGAGCAAATGTATATCATTGATTAAAATAAAAATGCGTGAAAAACCATTTTCGTTTTTCACGCTGCATCTGTCAGTGCTGTCAGTCTATAGGCTGGTCGGTGTATTGTGTTATATAAGGTTTTATGGCGGTCCAAAAAAAGAGTTTTGATAATGTTCTTATTTTAAGAAGATATTATGTTTTTATTAATTTGTTTTATATTTATGTCAATTTACGAAAGTTAATTGTTTTTTTTTTATTACTTTAGAATAGCTCACTTTTTGGTAATCCGTTGATCCATAAGAGGCATAGAGTGCTTTTTGAAAGAACATAGTGCCACGCTTTATCATATCAGATCAAGAAATCATATATCTATCACATTATCTATAAATATAAATATTTCCTAAGAACAATTTTAACCAAAATCATTACGTACTATCAGTTATAATAATTATAAATATTAAGGTTTCATTAAATGTTGATAAGCAATTTCTTTTTCAGTTTTTTTTTGTTAATTTAATGTTACACTCCGTTCTCAGGCATTGCGTGTTAAGTGGCAAAACTCGACGCCGCGCAAAACCAAAGAAATAGAAATATTAATAAATAATAATCCACTCTTCCGTGAATTGAACCCACAACCGTCACTATAACAACGCTGTCTGTATTTTACGTTAATAATCTATTGAGGCCAGTCGTAGCGCAGCGGCACGAAGTGTGACTGTAAAACCGACTGATTGTGGGTTCGATCCCCACTCGATGAGATGAAATATTTACTTAAATTTATATTTCCATTTCTTCGCTCTGGTGTCGAGGCTGAGCGCGGCGTTGAGTTCTGCCACTCAACACCCAATGCTTCCAGAATTTGGCAGAAAGTGGGAAACGGAGTATATTAACACTAAGTTCCCTCTGCCTATCCTGCTGTGTGCGGGATACAGCGTGAAGCTGATTAGTAAATATACCTCGCATCTTTGGTTCATTCATTAAAACACAGTTATAACGCGTTATAAATTATATTTCATTGGCCCCTTCTTCTTATGTATACCTTCGTTAAGACGATTTAAGGTCTTCATTTACTTCACAAAGTGAAATTAAAGAGCCTGTTAAAAGCTTGACATGACAAAGTGCTCTTATAACTTTAAAGTCCATAAGCCCTGCGTGCAGTAATTTTGTTAATTACTTACGCCCGTGTGAAAGTAATTTGATACATACCGCTCTCAAGTCTGAGATCCCTCTTAAGATGCCGTTTTCATTGAATATATATCTATGAATGAAAATGGCATCTCAAGATCAATCTCAGAATTGAGATCTATTTATAAATCCTTACCTTCATAGTAGATATCTTTTTGCTTTTTAGGGAGTAATGGGAAGGTTACAGTTATATAATCATACAATTTATAACTAAAAAGTTAGTTAGTTGGTAGCAATATTTGATGATCCTTTAGCAAAATATGACATTAGGCTTTCTGTTTGTATATTAAAATATAATTATTATTTATTGAATAACACTAAAAAAATATTAAATGCACAAAATGCTACACAAAGTTTAAAATGTATAAAAATATAAGTTTTTTTTGTCCAAATAAATTATAATGTAATTCTCAAGGTATGAAAACGTATACGATATATGAGAACCCATAACATCAAAAATTATTGAGATCGTAAATAAAATTGTAATTAGACACGCTTTTAGGAAAGTTAATATATTCACCGTAGCTAATGAAACTGAAACGTTAAAATAAATTACACCTGATTTTTTTTATTACGAATAATTTATGCTGTAATTAAAATATTCAAAATTTTTAATATACCACTTATCTTCTACATCTATACATATATTAAGACAGTGATATGTACGTGGGAAATATATGAGAAAAAATATTATTGGCTGTACTTATGAATGTAATAGGACAAAAAAATTGTCTGTGCGTTTGTGTACACTAATCTTAGAAACGGCTCAACCGTTTTAAAATGCAGTTTTCTGTATTGTATTCTGTATTGAATTTTCCTTAACATTTAGTATCAATATGTTGCATTGTGGTACAAGAGTGTGACTGAAACGCCACGGCTGTGGGTACAAACGTAAAATCTAAATCACAGTACTGTTGTACAATTAGATTTGAAACAAATAATAATCATGATTAAATGTATTAAAATAAGGCGGCCAGTCATGATGCAGGGGCACAAGTATGCAACTGGAAACGCGACAGGTTGTGGGTTCGATTTTCACTCTAAAAAATGAAATGTTTAATATTTTAATTTCATTGTTTCGATGTCGAAGCAAAGAGCGCCGTTGCGCTCCCTACTCAAACCGCAATGGCTACAGAATTTGGTAAAAGCTGAGAAGCGGAGTGTTTTAATATTAGGCTCTCTCTGCCTACCCTGCAACATGCGGGATACAGCGTGAAGCAGAAAAAAATTAATGCATTACTTTATTTACATTTGCCCCTACATTGCCATTTTTAAGTAAAAGCCTCCGAAACGTTTGTTGTAAATTGCACAAAGACTGCAACTTAATACTCTTTAGCGAGACTAACTATGATAAAGACTTAGGCTCTAGATTTAGATCCTTTACCCGTGTCTTATCACGTCTGACCTTAATCTTAAAAGAAATTTGTTATATAGGATTATTTTAATATTACTGTTGGAGATATTTTCCTCTCAGACGTATAAATCTTTCCTATATAAACAAAAATGACATGCATTGCATATATACATATATAACTAATGGTAAAAATAGATTACAACAGAAAGGAGAATGAAACTTTTGGGCCAACACGTAAAAAATTGAGATGTGATCTAAAAAAATACAATTTTTTTTTATTTTTAGAATAGCAATTAATAAATTAATTGACATTCTGGAAGTGGAGAAAAATGAAAAAAAAAATAAGATTTAGATCCTTAATCGATTAAAATCAATCATATTTTAAATCAGAGATGTGACAGCTGATTGACAATCACACCTTGTCGAATGATTTTTTGCATTTTTGCTTCTGTTTGTCATCGCAAAATTAGGCCATTAAATAAAAAACATAAAAAAAAACATTTGCTTCTGTCATTACGTCCGTGTCATAACGCATCGACATTTTGAATGTTTTCCGTTTGTTTGATATTTTCAACGACTACTGTTTTGTTTTTCTCGGATTTTGACTCTGCCTACTTTATACGACCCTCGCTTCCCCACTGGACTCTGAGCCTGACCCCGCCACGCTATGGATATGAATCGCAGTGTGAATTGTGGGATAGCCAATGGACACTGCAATACCCTAGTCCGACGACCTTTAGACGATGAAAACCACCACAACCTGGTACTTAGAGGTGTGATATAATCCCGACATATAAGCAGGAAAATATATTTCTGTTACATTTTAGTTGACAGCTTTCGTAGAGGAAGGGAAGGTATTGCTATGAAATACTGCAATTGTTTTGTAGGAAGACGAATGGTAGGCTGCTGTGCTCATGTTATGAGTATTATGTATATAAGGTACCATACCATAGTTGGGTAGATACCAAAATAATTTAATTCCACCTGCACACTTCTTAGATGACATTTTAATAATAGATAATAGAAGAAGAATAAAATATTCATTAAAATGTGTTTTATTTATAAATAATAAACATTAATGCTTAAACAACTCAGTAATCACATATTTTATAGAAGTTGATATTCAAGAAATTGTGCTGCGAACTTAACCTCACTTTTATCAAATCTCTAATAACTCAGCTCTCAGATTGCCAAAATTTATATAGATTTCAGGGAGCAAATGATGTACCTAAATCTAGTAAATCATACCATTTTCATATCTTTACATTCTGGGCCCAAAAATTTATGGAATAGTTTCAGTCTCCTTTCGATATATGTCAGACATTAATATACGTACTTATTAAACTTGTAAGATTTTTTTGTGTCTATTTGTATGTGTACGGAAATAGTGTCCGAGTAGATCACATGTAAACTGGTGGTAATTGCATTTTTTGTGCGCTGTGCAGTGTATTGAAAATGTCAAATATGTTCGAAGATTTTTCAACTACACTAGAGGAGGAGGTTGGACACAAAGGTTTCACGCAGCGACTGATGCATATACTGAGTGTATAGTGTCGTTTTCTAGTCTTACTAATATTATTATGTTTAAGTTTTAAAGTTCCAATTATAAGTACGCCATAAAGTTACATAAGAAAATCACTTAAATTACACCTTAAGTCAGTTCGGTTGAAAGCTCGATCAACAAGTTTCAAAAGTTTGTTCGGCTTCCTGCCTATTTTCATGCGCATCATTTGAGCGTATGTGGATGGATAAATGAAGTTTTGAATAATTTTACACATAGTTACTTCAATTGTACCTGATAATAGCGTTATATGAGGGCAGTTGTGGCGCTGGGGCGCGAAGTGTGACTGTAAAATCAATTGGTTGTGGGTTCGATCCCCACTCGAGGAGATGAAATATTTACTTAAATTTATATTTCCATTTCTTCGCTCTGGTGTCGAGGTTAAGCGTGGCGTTGAAGTCAAAGTCAAGTCAAAGTCAAATAATTTTATTCAAAATAAAAAGTTACATGCTTCATTTTTTGAACGTCAAATAATTTACCACCAGTTCACTAAAATTAGTGCCTCAGACCTGAGAAGAACCGGCGCAAGAAACTCAGCGGGACTTATTTTTTTTAAAATCAATTATACAAAATCACATTTCAGCGTTTCTGACAATGATACTTTGAAATAGACTGGAGCGAGCATTTCATTCCCAAGGCGTGTTATCATTTATATAATCATTAATTTGGTAATAACCTTTAACACACAAACGTCTTTTCACAACTCTTTTAAATTGTGATATAGAACATTCTCGGACGTTTTCTGGGATCCTATTGTAAAAGCGTACACATTGTCCCATAAAAGAATTACGGACCCGATGTAATCGGGTCATAGGTGCAATAAGTTTACTCCTATTTCTAGTATTGATATTATGTACATCACCAATTTTGGCAAAATCTTTAATATTCTTCTTAATATACATAACATTTTCAAAAATGTATTGAGATGCAACTGTCAAAATATTTATTTCTTTAAATTTTTGCCTTAACGATTCTTTTGGGCCTAAATTATAGATTGCGCGAATAGCTCGCTTCTGCAAGACAAAAATTGATTTAATACCGGCTGCATTACCCCAAAGTAGAATGCCGTAGGACATAATACTATGAAAGTAGCTAAAGTAAACAAGGCGAGCCGTTTCCACATCCGTTAATCGTCTGATTTTTTTAACCGCAAAAGCTGCTGAGCTAAGTCTATTCGCCAATCCATCGATATGAGGTCCCCACTGCAATTTAGAGTCAATGGTGATACCGAGAAACACCGTAGAATCGACAGGTTCCACGGCTTCACCATTCAAGAGTACATCAGCTTTAACAAATTTTGTGTTAGGTGTTCTGAAGATTATACATTTGGTTTTTTTACTATTCAATAGTAAGTTATTAACACTAAACCAATGTACTACTTTCGATAGAGCATTGTTTACATCGTCATATATGTTTTGTCGTCGTTTTATTTTAAAAATCAATGAAGTATCATCAGCAAACAATACTATATCATGGTTCTTTCCCACTAAAAATGGCAAATCATTTATGTATATTAAAAACAGAAAAGGACCAGAATAGACCCTTGTGGGACCCCCATACTGACAAATGATCCAGGAGATTTCTTGCCATGCCATGAATTCTGCTACTCAACACGCAATGCCTCCAGAATTCGGCAAAAGTGGGGAACGGAGTGTCTTAACACTAGGCTCCCTCTGCCTAACCCTCTTGTGTGCGGGATACAGCGTGAAGCTGATTTGATTTTAATTTGTATTAGTTTTAATATGAGTTAACAAACGCAATCTATTTCCTTTAAAAAATACACAAAAATTAATATATTTAAATAAGTATGTAAAAAATAAACAGCAAATAAATAGGTTTTATTTCGAACTCAGATAGGAGACAGTTCGTCAGTTTGAAATGAGTGTTCAATTTGTCATACGAAATGTACTTTACGTGCTCGATAAAGTTTACGGCACCAATCAAGCGTTGTATCAGACTGGTTTTCTTTTAAGCTTCGTATACTAACATTTTTGTATTGACTTCGCAGTTTTTACATTATTAATTTTATTTATTTAATAGTAAAACATAATTTTTATTTTATTATATTATATTATTTTTGTTTAGTTTCACGCGGTAACCCGCACATAGCAGGGTAAGCAGAAGCAACCTGGGAACTTAGTGTAAGGACCCTTCGTTCCTATTAAGGCACTGTTCACCATTTTTCTCCAAATTCTGAAAGTTGAGTGGTAGAAAACAACATCGCTTTGCCTCGTTAACACAGTGCAGAAATGAAAATATTAAATATTTTATTCCCCCGATTTAGAATCGAAACCACAACCGTCGCGTTTACAGTCACACTTTTGCGCTACGGCGACCTCAAATTATATTCTTTATTCAAATAACGTTGTGCAGTACCTAAAAAGGAGAACGTAGTGTATATTAAATTTAATCTAAATGCTTTATCATTCAAGTTATAATCACAAGCGGGTGATTGAGTTTCATATGCATTACATAAAATAATCAACATACAATATTTTTACTTAAAACTAAAGAAGTTTTGGCAAAAATAAAAAACATTTATTTCAATAATATCTCAAGATAACTCATATTAACCAACGAAAAACAAGACAAAAAAAAGGCAGAATGGAGTCATATCTATTATGGAAGTGGAAGAAATCTCGTTTCGTTTTCGAGTTTGTGTACTCCGTGTCGTATTCGACTCGTTTCCTAAAATTCAATTTTGGGAATTTGTTTCCTCCCGTCGAACGCTGCGCGGAATACTGATTTCGTACTGGTTTCCAGTAATAAGACTGTTTTAACCCACTTTAAAAATAAAATTAAATAAATATAAGATTAATTAAATTATATAGATTTTTCTATCTCAATAAATGGAACAGACTTAATGTTGTATGGTTATGATGATGAATGGTGCTTGTGGATTTAAATACAGGTACAAAATATGTAGGTTTTATATGTAAAAATAGATAAAGAAATTTAATATAATTGACAGTATATTGTAATATTTTTTATCATATTACGATTAATGATTTTTTTTCGGTCTTGAGGTTATTGCTGTTAGCTCTATTGGCTTTTACAGCGACACTGGTGAGGGGGGAAGAGGGTACTCTGTCCCTGAAGAAATGCAGGCACTATGTGGCTGCCTGTGAGGAGTCGACGGCTGTAAGGGCGCCCCCTGCGGGGCTCGAACCTTGGCTTACAGCCATCTAGCGGGCCGTTTATGAAAACTAAAATAGAAAAAGATCGATTTTACTACACGATACAAACATCTTACTTTATCTTTAAAAAAGAAATCAGCGGGGTAGGCAAAGGGAAGCTAGTGTTAAGACACCCCGTTCCCCACTTTCCGCCGAGTTCTGTAGGCATTGCGTGTTGAGTTGCAGAACTCAGCGCCGCGCTTTGCTTCAACACCAGAGCGAAGAAATGAAAATATAAATGTAAATAAATATTTCACTTCCTCGAGTGGAGATCGAACCCACAATCAGTCGATTTTAAAGTCACATTTTGTGCCTCTGCGTCACATCTAGGCTTTTCTTTAAAATATATGAACTATTCTCGAATACAGTCATCTCATCGATTCTAGAACTTAGAGTGTTCCAGATATAACTCAACCAACTGTCTTACCTCGTGAATAAAGGCTAATTAATTACCAGCTTATAACCGGCTTTAAACCTAACGACAAGTCATTTGCAGTACATTACTACCGTGTCGCAATATTATAGTTATCCTTAGCTTTGCCGTAATGGATGGTCAGTACTGACCATCTGAGACTAGTATATTATGTGCTTAATTAATAGCCGTTTAGTGGCAAGAATTTGATGCGATAATTGTATTGTACTTTAGTTCGTTAGATTAGATGTCTGTGACTGTTTGTCTATTTGGTGTACAATAATTGGAACTAATTGGTAAGGGATGGAAAGCGTTGTGCTATCCAATAGTGCATCTGTTTAGTTGAAAAGCACAGTCGAATTGAGAACCTCATTTCTTTATAGATGTCAGTTAAAATTGAACCCATTCTGACTTAAAGAAATTATGATAAAAAATACATAACAAGTTTTGCAAGTAAAGTCAAATCGATGACATTATATAATTTTAAATAATTATATTTAATGTAATTAGTAATTAATTTGATATTCAAAAATATATTTTCGCAAAAACAACTTTTTCTTTTTTAGAAAATCTTTTCCAGATCAGTGAAATTGAAGTGATTATATTTTTATATTCCTATAAAAGAAGGGTCACTCCGGTATTGGTGTAACGGTATAAAATTATTTTATTATAATATTTTATTAATATTATGATTGTAATTACAAATTAAAATATGGATTATCTGAACAAAGTAATTATTAAATTTATCTTGATAATTAACACTGAGTTAATAAGGATGTAAATATCGTATATACATATGTATGTGACATCAAAATATATTCAACATTGCACAGTATATAAAAAATACTTTAAATAAAGAAGCCGTAGTGGGAAGGATTAATCTTAAATATTTTCTAGCCCTTGTTCTAGTAACAACATAAAACGCGGCGTTGAGCTCTGTCTCTTAACACACAATATCGCGAAAATCCGATGGAAAGTGAGGATCTTAACATTAGTTTTGGTCTGCCTACCCTACATGAAGGATAAAGAGGTAAACGGTAACTAAATTTAATGGAATAGCAATTTTGCTTTATAAAACGAAAATAAATATTAAATACATATTTAATATTAGTAAGCAAAGAAATCGAGAATCTCTGATAGAAAATTACAAGTCCTCCTGCAAATGTAAAGCGCAAGGATTTAATCGACTATCTACACTAGTATATTCTTCAATATTAATTTGTTCTTCAAATTATGAAGTGAGTATAGTCGTGGTGTATGGGCACAAAGTGTGACTGTAAACACGATTGGTTGTGGGTTCGATACCCACTCGAGGAAACCAAATATTTATTTAAATTTATATTTCTATTTCTTCGCCCTGGAGTAGAGGTAAAGTGCAGCGTTAAGTTCCGCAACTTAACACATCACGCAATCCCTCCAGAAGTCGGCGGCATGTGGGCAACGGAGTGTCTTTCTTCAGTTGCACTAGGTTCCCTCTGACTGCCTGTACGTATATATGAGGCTAAAATATAAATATAAATATGAAGCTGATTTATTTATTTGATTCTATCTTATATTTAATATTTAAAAAAAAATATATATGATATGAATCATAATATTATAAGATATTTTCATACTTGCTAAGGTAATGTACGATTATTATAAACGCGTAAACATACTATCTAATCTGAGTAGGTATTTACACAAACTCATATCGTACCGATCGACCGTATTTTACAATTATCGTGGAAACAGCAAGTTTTATTGAAAAGTCCGGAAGCCCTTGTTAAAAGGGTCCCATTGATGACTTTGTGTGAAACCGTAATTATAAAATAGATGGATTGGTACAAAATATATAATATATTTTTTTAGGCCTATCCTTAATTGCTTTCCAAAGTATAATAAACGAGGTATTTTTTTGCTTCAGGCAGAAGGAATCTAATGTTAAGACTTTCCGCCGAATTTTTCAAGGCATTGCGTTTTAACTCAGCCCTGGGCTTTTGTCTTAATGTCGGAACAAATAAATGAAAATAAAAATAAATACTAATTAATTATCCCTATTGGAAATCGAACCTACAACCTGTACCGCGACCGTTTCAGTCGCACCCTTGTGTCCCGGGGCCGCGCTTAACCTCACACCAGAGCGAAGAAATAGAAATATAAACTAATTGGTAAGGGATGGAAAGCGTTGTGCTATCCAATAGTGCATCTGTTTAGTTGAAAAGCACAGTCGAATTGAGAACCTCATTTCTTTATAGATGTCAGTTAAAATTGAACCCATTCTGACTTAAAGAAATTATGATAAAAAATACATAACGAGTTTTGCAAGTAAAGTCAAATCGATGACATTATATAATTTTAAATAATTATATTTAATGTAATTAATTTGATATTCAAAAATATATTTTCGCAAAAACAACTTTTTCTTTTTTAGAAAATCTTTTCCAGATCAGTGAAATTGAAGTGATTATATTTTTATATTCCTATAAAAGAAGGGTCACTCCGGTATTGGTGTAACGGTATAAAATTATTTTATTATAATATTTTATTAATATTATGATTGTAATTACAAATTAAAATATGGATTATCTGAACAAAGTAATTATTAAATTTATCTTGATAATTAACACTGAGTTAATAAGGATGTAAATATCGTATATACATATGTATGTGACATCAAAATATATTCAACATTGCACAGTATATAAAAAATACTTTAAATAAAGAAGCCGTAGTGGGAAGGATTAATCTTAAATATTTTCTAGCCCTTGTTCTAGTAACAACATAAAACGCGGCGTTGAGCTCTGTCTCTTAACACACAATATCGCGAAAATCCGATGGAAAGTGAGGATCTTAACATTAGTTTTGGTCTGCCTACCCTACATGAAGGATAAAGAGGTAAACGGTAACTAAATTTAATGGAATAGCAATTTTGCTTTATAAAACGAAAATAAATATTAAATACATATTTAATATTAGTAAGCAAAGAAATCGAGAATCTCTGATAGAAAATTACAAGTCCTCCTGCAAATGTAAAGCGCAAGGATTTAATCGACTATCTACACTAGTATATTCTTCAATATTAATTTGTTCTTCAAATTATGAAGTGAGTATAGTCGTGGTGTATGGGCACAAAGTGTGACTGTAAACACGATTGGTTGTGGGTTCGATACCCACTCGAGGAAACCAAATATTTATTTAAATTTATATTTCTATTTCTTCGCCCTGGAGTAGAGGTAAAGTGCAGCGTTAAGTTCCGCAACTTAACACATCACGCAATCCCTCCAGAAGTCGGCGGCATGTGGGCAACGGAGTGTCTTTCTTCAGTTGCACTAGGTTCCCTCTGACTGCCTGTACGTATATATGAGGCTAAAATATAAATATAAATATGAAGCTGATTTATTTATTTGATTCTATCTTATATTTAATATTTAAAAAAAAATATATATGATATGAATCATAATATTATAAGATATTTTCATACTTGCTAAGGTAATGTACGATTATTATAAACGCGTAAACATACTATCTAATCTGAGTAGGTATTTACACAAACTCATATCGTACCGATCGACCGTATTTTACAATTATCGTGGAAACAGCAAGTTTTATTGAAAAGTCCGGAAGCCCTTGTTAAAAGGGTCCCATTGATGACTTTGTGTGAAACCGTAATTATAAAATAGATGGATTGGTACAAAATATATAATATATTTTTTTAGGCCTATCCTTAATTGCTTTCCAAAGTATAATAAACGAGGTATTTTTTGCTTCAGGCAGAAGGAATCTAATGTTAAGACTTTCCGCCGAATTTTTCAAGGCATTGCGTTTTAACTCAGCCCTGGGCTTTTGTCTTAATGTCGGAACAAATAAATGAAAATAAAAATAAATACTAATTAATTATCCCTATTGGAAATCGAACCTACAACCTGTACCGCGACCGTTTCAGTCGCACCCTTGTGTCCCGGGGCCGCGCTTAACCTCACACCAGAGCGAAGAAATAGAAATATAAATTTAAGTAAATATTTCATCGCCTCCAGTGGGGATCGAATCCACAACCTGTCGGTTTTACAGTCACACCTCGTGCCGCTGCGCCACAACTGGCCTCAACATATAATATATATTACAAAAATTGCGTAATAAAATGATATTATCTTAATAATCTTCTCAGCATCCGTGATTAACTTGGCGTCGGCGTAACGGGCAGCGGGAGGGAAACTTTCGGTGGCGAGATAAGGCTCGCCATAAACACTCACGTACACAACGTAGTGTCAAATTGTAGTCGTAAACTTTATCAGACGAGGGATTTTCGCTGCAATAAAATAAGATAAATTAACATTTAGTACTTAAGTATTAAAGATTAAGTGTTTAGGCCAGTCGTGGCAGAGGGGCAGAAAGTGTGACTGTAAATGCGACTAATTATGGGTTCGATTCCCACTAGAGCAAATTAAATATTTAATATTTTCTACGCTCTGGCGTCGAGGCAAGTCGCGTTGAGTTCCAACACTCAACACTCAATGTCTCCAGAAGTCGGCGGAAAGTGGGGAGCGATGCGTCTTGACTAGGTTACCTCTGCCTTCCCCACCGTGTGCGGGATACAGCGTTACGCTTAAAAAAAAGAAAAGTAATATTTGGTATTTACACAGGCTATAAAATCAAGGAGCCCTCTCGTGTCATACTGATGATACGTCATACAGTGCGTTACGTCGTCGAATTTACATGCAACATCCATCGCAATTCATTCCGCACCATGGAACCTGTGACAAATTGTAATTTATACCGAAGCCGCACTGGGATATCTGGAATACAACACTAGAAGTATATACAATATTCAGATATTTGTTGTTGTAATTATGCAAATAAAACAAAGATATGAAAAAATAATTGCTTAAAATTTTTCTAATAGTATCCAGAGACGCCTACTCTGCTATATTGTAGTTATCGTCGTCTGCTTCTCGCGATAAAAGGTAAAACAGTTTTATTTTTATCGATTTAGCTGTTTCGGAGATTAGCCCGGACAAACAGAAAGACAGACAGATGGACCATCTTTTTTATTTTGTTTTAATATCGTGTAAATAACTGCATCGACTTGAAAAAAAAGATAGCCAGTTGGGACCGTTCAAGTATTACGTAAGCACTGTAGGGGGGCGGGGGGGTCTTGGATTTGCTTATTTTTGACTTTTTCAATGAAATATTATTAAGAAGATTGCTTATTTTTGATGACATAGGGGAGGTGGGGGAGGTCAATAATTGCAAAAAAACTGCTTACGTAATACTTGAACGGCCCCGTTATAATAGAAATCACATGCAGACACTTCAATTTTATTTACATATATATATATATATATATATATATATATATATATATATATATATATATATATATATATATATATATATATATATATATATATATAATGCAAAATGCTAATTGCACTTAACAACTTCTCTTTAGGCAGCATTTCATTATTTCTCATAGTTTAGATGGAGCACTACGGGTCTTCAACAGGTGTGGAGCTCTTCGAAATAGGCTTATTAGCTACATAACGAAAAAAGATTTATTCGAATCCATATTATTTCGAAATTCGTTCGAAACAGCAGTTCAGAAGATGTGGCGTGTACAAATAGGCAGATAAAAATAAAAAAAAAACATAAATGTGTCTTCTATTACAAGTTTTATAAATATTTTTTTCGCATAAAATATTTAATGTACAGACACCTTTTTTCAGTAATAATAAAAGTTTTTTTATAGTATACCTGATATTCCATTCAAATCCAAAAAACATGTGCATTCAGAAGCGTTGAATTTGCATTCGGCGCCATTTTTATCAACTTCTATATGATAAAAATTATTTTAGTATAATAAAAAGAAATATTGAACTCCTAGTAGATTGGGGCCAGTCGTGGCGCAGCGTATGACGGGAAACGCGACAGGTTGTGGTCAATTACCACTGGAATAAATAAAATATTTAATATTTTCATTTCTTCGCTCTGTTGTCGAGGCAAGTGCGATGTAGAGTTCCGCCACTCAACACGCAATGCGTTGAGTGGCGGATACGCATGTCGCATGTCTTAACACTTGGTTCCCCTCTGCCTACCCTGCTGTGTGCAGAGGACGCTGACGCTAAAAAAAAAGAAACGTCTAGAAGATGAATACATTATCCAAGGAATTTGTTGTAAGCATATAATAAAATGTGGCAACAAGATGTACCCATAAAATGTTAAGAATATGATTTTATTTGAACTGTTAAAGTTAAGTTCAAATATTGAAAGTACTTCAAGACTGCTTAAAGTTTTATACAAGGGCGTATTGTAACATTTCCGACATGAACACTCTTTTATATTACTATATTTTGAAACTTTTCCAATAAAATCACAGATTGGAGTTGTAACAAACAGCTATTTACTACTATTTGTGGGTTTAGAATATAATAGATTTATAATATATATAATATAATAAAAAAATTGAACAGCTTTATTTTGGGCATAAATCTTGCTGAAAACTTGCTTTAAATAGAGTCACCGAAACAAAATAAAATAATAATATATTCAATATTATTAGTTTTTTGAAAAATAATAAAACAATTTCTAAAAGTTACTTTGAAAGTGTCAACACAAATTTAATGCAGTATTTAATGCATTAAATTTGTACTTACTTAGAAAACGTATAAAAAATTGAACGTAGCGGGGAACCCGCGCCTCCTGGAAACCGACCAGGCGCTCTGACCATTAAGCCATACATTCTCATCAAGCTACGTCCAAGTATTAAATAACATTTTCTTATTATAGGTATTAATTGTATGTAAACAATAATGTAATTAATATATATGATAAGGAAATTAGATATAATAATAAAGTAAAAAAAGGTACGGACCAAGTGTCTGTAATGCTAAGTAATAATAATATTAAAAAAAAACTTATTTACTTTCCTACAACTTGCCTAAGTGTTGAATAACACTTTAAAAATGTATCAAACATTAAATTTGTGTTGCGTATTTCAAATAACGACAACAAACATAAACATAATTGAGAAAGAAGTATCCATTATAAAAATGAAAACAAAAAAAATTCAACACTTCTACCCCTTACATACATTTGATGGCTATTTCTACTTTCAACCATAAAAAAGAACTGCTACTGAGAGGTATCATTTAAAAAACTCAACCTTCCCACAGATTAATATTTCGTCCGTCCGTCCGTCTGGTAAGTTTCCTTTGAAAAAGTTTAACCAACAATGTACCTGCACATCAATGGAGTGAAATGCTCAAAGCCGCGGATCTTTTATAAGCTCGAGAACAGGCACCGAAGCAATTGAAATGGAGAATTTTATTGTTCCAGACGAAGAAAGCGACAAACTTCCCAACTATAGTATTGTATCTTAAAGATTGAGCGTGCTCATTTGAAATCGTTTCAGAATATGCTGCAAGAAATTTTAATGTAATTTAAATAAAATTGATAGTAAATAGAAATCTTTGGTTACAAATTATATTGTTTTACGCCCAATATTAATAACCTATCTCCAACGTCAATCTTAGATTGTTTCATACATCTATCCAATCTCTAGATTGGATAGATATATGAAACAATCTCTAGATTGGATAGATATATGAAACAATCTAAGATTGACGTTGGAGATAGGTTATTAATATTGGGCGTTAATGTTCATAAAATGACTCGTATAGTCGTGTTGTACTTTTGCTTATTATTATTAATATTTTCTCAATCGTCTCACTGGAGACGTTGTTCATAAATACAGATTATTCATCTATAAACTCTATTCTATCTCATTTTATCATTATTATACAAGAACGAATAATAACTATTAGATACTAACGTTAATCCCGACAATTAGTAACTATTATACGAGTTAAGCCTCAGCAGCGATAATATACAACCGTGTAAGCCAATAGCACTGATAATAAACCTCGTGTGCTCAGTCTGATGGGCTTTAAGAGATTTGTTTCCAGGAGCTCGTATTACAGACCATTATAGGGACTACACCACACAGATGCTACAAGTATTCAAGTAGATGCTAAATGTTATGTATATTTAATGATATAAGTTATTTGTTGAGGCCAATCGTGGCGTAGGGGCACAAGACAGGTTGTGGGTTCGATTCCCACTCGAGGAAATTAAATAATGAATCTTTTTGTTCTTCGCTCTGGTGTCAGTCAACACTCATCGCCTCCAAAATTCGGCTGAAAATAGGAAACATAGTGTCTTAAAACTAGGTTTCCTCTGCCTACCCTACTGTGTGAAGATGAAAAAAGTCACTAAGTAAATTATAAATCCTTTAAAATAAGATAGAATGCTTCAAAAAATCTCATTATTTTAGATTTAAATCATAATAGCACAAGAAAATGTGATCAGTTCGATAATGATTAATGGCTTGGATAATATTTGTCTTGATGAAATCAACGATAATTTTTTAATACAGTCTTTTTTTTCGAAATGCTAAAAGTCGTTTTGTGAAAAAAAATCTGAATTAGTAATAAAAGCCACGGTTAGGAAAAATGTGTCAAGTAGTGTCCAAATTAGACTGCTTTCCGGAAACTAGGTAAAGAAATAGTGCGAATTTTGCTTGAGACGGCACACTATGGATAATGGTAGAACAACGGCAGATCAAAATTCATTTTTACTAAAGTCGTCCCTGACGCACTTTTTATTTTTTTTTAATTAGTTTAATAGTGGACCTTTAATGTAATGAATAATTTTTTCGTGATTTACATTTGGAATATATTTTTTTTTATTGTGAGAAATTGTAATACGTAAGAATGTCTATTTCAAGTTGTTCGCATCGATATTTTAAACTTAATTTCCTTAAAAAAATGTGTAAATAGGTATAAAGTGTTATATATTTTTAAAAAGCCTATAGTATGTAGATTTTAAAACAATTATTATATTGTGGATTCTGTGTCTATATACCTATAAAAAATATTAATAATAAGTGACGAGATAAAAGGTACATGTTTAAAGTTCATCGAGACTTTTGACAGTTACCGACGTCTACCGACGCGTTACATTTGATGTTGTTTTATAGTCCAGATATTCATAAATAACATTTATAAAAATCAGCTGCGGAAACGTGCGGTTTAAGAAGTTATCACGAAAACTACGATACAAGTCAGGGAACAAGAAAACTCTATCTATTGAAATTTCTAATGTTGTACTATTTAATTGATTAAATTGCGATAAATTTCAATTAAATTATTGTTATTTATTCATAAAAGATCGTTTATCTTCATTTTGGACACATTTTGCCGTTTTATTCATCAATAAAATGCACACTACCTTCGTTTATAAAATTATATAAAAAGAGTGAATTAATTTAATGAATCTATTACAAATTATCAATAAAATTACTAACATACGTTTGATTGTTAAGTGTCTCCACTAAATTTCAAAATGGCTAATACTTTCAAGTGTTTCAAGCGTGAATTATTACTCCCATACATTGAAGGACGAAAAAACTTGAAGCAATCAATATTAGCTATCAATATTTCTAAAAGAAAAGTATCATGTTTCTGTAGACAACATGTGTTTTATTATCAGCACAATTCAAAGAAATCTCATTCGTCCTTTTAATAAACGATGGACAGAAGCGTCCCGGTAAAAGGATTCGTTTTTTTAAAAAAACAACGAAAATTGGTTAGATCCTGAATATTTTGAAAAATTAACACCCAATCATTGAAGAAGTAGCACATGAGAACTCACCATCAACGTCTTCTGGAAAACGCGGAAGACCCTGTGACCCTATGGGGACTCATCAGAATCAAGGAAAAGGCGAAAATACCGCGCTATTTAGTGAATATGGCTTTGGACACATCTGCAATGCCTATGTTTAGGGCTTACGTTCCATAGGAGGAGTTCACCAAGTATAATTAAATATAATATACTCATTATGTAATATACATTCATTCCTAATATTATTCTACTTGTAAATCAGTTTTTGTAAATTTTATATTTTACTAGAGGGCGCGCGCGGCTTCGCCCGCTTATTAGGAGTGAATTCTAAAAAAACCACGAAGCACGTGTTCAATAAAATATTTTTAACAGTGAATTTATTTTTTTATAAAAGTCGGTGGCAATTTAAAGATTTTTCCATATAAACTTTCAACCCCTTATTTGAACCCTTAGAGGGTGAATTCTTAAAAACCATGAAACACGTATTTAATGAAATATTTTTAAGAATCTGAATTTCAAATTTTATAAAAATCGGTACAGATTATTTTTTTTTTCCATACAAACTTTCAGCCTCTATTTCATCCCTTTAGGGTTAAAATTTTTGAAATTCCCTTCTTAGTGGATGTCCAGAATATGAAAATAAACATCTACCCAAATTTCACGTTTCTACCATCAGCGGTTACGGCTCTGCGTGCGTCTTACCTCAGTCAGTCAGCACAAGTCCTTTTATATATATAGATTAACTAAATATGTGTAATCATAACTATTAATTTCTTACTCAAATAGATAACAGCTTAAGAAACATTGTTTGTTAATAAACTAATCAAATAATACATTTTTATTAATACTATAAGTAGAGTGGAGTAAGGAAATTAAATAATCTTTTTTTCATTATTTTTTTAATATATATATACTCCAATAAAAGTATAATATCTGAACTTTACCTAAAGCGCTATTTTATATTTTATGCTTGTGCAAAAATTCAATTGTTTATCTTAACAAATAAAAAAGTTATCGATTTTTGATCTGATACAGACCTCCATTGCCCATAGTGCGGCAGTCGGCACATTAAAAGAATGAGGACGTCGGCGTGCTGCTAAATCCTAAGATGTAGGAAATGCTCGCTTTATCTCACTCTATTCTGTTTTCGAAGACATACCTTCCGTTCGTTTTCTCCCGTCGCACTTCGTACCGGATGTAATAGGTATTTATTTAGAATATATAAGACCCTATTTGTTATTTATAATATAAATAATATGGAAAAAAACTTGCGTAAGTAAACTAGGCGGGTAAACTTGAAATAAATATGCTTATCTAAAATAAATTGACCTCAATTACGATCAATTTTGTATCGATTTCCACTGGAGAAAAAAAAACAAACACCAATTCTATTGTTTACCCCCAAGCTAAATTTATCGCAAGCCAATCTTACCACAACTTGTTTTTATTCGTAATTAGTCCTGATAACTCAAAAGGATTAAGAACAAACAGTTTTAATCGGTCAAAACAAAAAAAAGTGTCTATTTCTACGCAAAAACAATATAAATATATTTTTAATAAATATATGCAAACAATTCAAACTTTTACGATGCGGCCAGTCGTGGCGCAGGGGCACAAAGTGTGCCAATCTACTGGTTGTGGGTTCGATCCCCACTCGAGGAAATGAAATGTTTATTTACATTTATATTTTCATTTCTTCGCTCTGGTATCCAGGGGAAAACGCGGCGTTGAATTCCGCCACTCAACCCGCAATGCCTCCAGAAAATGGCGGAAAGTGGGGAACGGAGTGTCTTAACACTAGGTTCTCTCTGCCTACCCTGCTGTGTGTGGGATACAGCGTGAAGCTGAAAAAAATATATAAAATCCAAACGATACATCAAAACAATAGCATTGATAAAGACTGATAGGAACAATTGATGGTTGAGAAAATGGCCACAGTGGAGCGTATGTTGGGAGTAGTTGTTTTGTGCTGTGCAGATGCAGATTATCATCAATCACCATCTGCGAATTGCGCAAGGCCTTTTACAGTACACCCTCGCTGTTTGTGTAGCACCGGTCAGGATTAGGCAGCATTACTTGAATCGAATTCTGTGCTGAGCTCTTTGCGGATTTATGTGTTACTCTAGAACGCATTCAGCTATCTCTATATAGATTTTGAAAATTATTTTTGTTTAAATCTTAATTTTCATTTTGGTTTGATAGAAAAATTAAAACTTAAAATATGAGCAATCAGTGATAGCCGTGAAAGGTGCGAGTTCATATTTCCTAAAGACATTTTTGGACTTTGTTTGATAATATTTAATGATATAACGCCTGTGCGGAATTTGTCGTATTTCAAGTATTTTTTTTTCGGATTAAAAAAATTGAGCACGTATTATTTTACAATAGAAAGAGAATCTGATAATAGTTTATGTAAAATATGCGTTAAAGATACACGCTAGTCAGCCATGTTCTTTATTACCTTATATTAATATTTTATACTATAGAATAAAGTATCCTGACGAAAAGAATATGAAACCGCTATTTTTTTAAATAACTGTCAATAATTAACCTAACACAGGAGGTATAAGTAAATGGAAATTTCGCTGGTCTTGTAATAAGTCAGAATAATAATTACATTCTTTTGTTGCTTCAAGTTGTATCCCAGAGGCCAGTCGTGGCGCAATGGCACAAAGTGTATAAGTTCTTCAGTTCAGTTCTCCAGTTTCCGCCGAATTCTGTAGTCATTTCGTTTTGAGTGGCAGAATTTAACGCCGTGCTTTGCCGCGTTACCAGAGCGAAGTAAATGAAAATATTAAATAATTCGTTCGAGTCGGCCCTATGATATTCACATTCTTAGCACAATATGTATATTTCCTTTTGATATTGTTAAATCTATATTATAAAGAAATATATTATTTATACAACTTTAAAGATTAAATGTCTGATATGTTTTATGATAAGATCAAGAAAGGTTAAATATAACGACAAGATTAAGATAAAACCAAAGGAAGTAAGAATACCTATACCTATTATTTGAAATATATATTATTATATTTAAAATATCACAAAATAATTGTTCCTAAAAAAATAATAAAAAAATATGAAACATTCAAGCTACGTATATATTATACGTATAATTTACTTGGCAAGTTTAGCGTTTGTTTGGAAATGAGAGCCAAACTAACCATGGCCCCGAGCAGTTCACAGTTCATTCAAGTCTTCTTTAATTACACTTCCTAATTCAGGGCAGAAGAGGCGTGCCCGACTCGAGTAACTATTAAAGATAGTAAATCTAGCCTAACAATAGAACTTAAAAGCGCAACATGCATGTATGTATGTAAATTTTAGTAGGTCGTCCTTCGTTAACTCGATCTATGTCACAAGGTACCTCCCTTTCTTGGTAACTTTGTACTTTGTGACGTTAATTATTCATAGTCAAACTACAGTATTCTTGTAATTTACTAAAACACTAAGTTTATATTATGTCTTTAGTAAGGAGTTGAGAATAAAGGACTAAATATATAAAACAACTCCACAATACTGAAAATTGTACAATGCGATGAAATATTTGTTTCTGATACTGAAAGATAATTTACGGAAATATATGCAATTTTAAAATAATATTAAAGTATAATAATCTGACAAAGAGAACCTAGCTAAAGATTTACTTTGGCCTATTCTGAAACTCAAATTAATCACGATGTTAACACAAAGTACGCACACTCACAAATCGCGGCGTAGAACACTGTAACTCAAACTGTAGGTTCCTCGGGGAGTGTAGAGGTGAGAATTTCCTGAATTTGCTACGGAAACCGAAAAATGAGGAATTTACGTACTATACTCCACGCAAGTGAAGTTGCGATCTGCAACTCAATTTTTTAAATTCGGACGGCCTGCAGCAATTACAGAATTACTTGGTAAAACAATTTTCAATCTATTTCGTTTTTATTATTTATCCTACAGCAATACTTATATGATATACTGTATATAAAAACTACGATATCTAAAGTGATAATATAGTGATGCAATATATATTTTTTTTATGTTTTTGTTGTCAAAACATGGATTGAAACACATCTTACGTCAATAGCGACTTCTTCGGACGTATCTTAATAACCTTTTGACCTTATAATTTTGTACATTACACTGTACATTTACGCGAAGAAGTAAGTAGACATACATATATCATTTATATTTAAATAAATAAAATAGGTAAGTGAAGTAATGAATACGAACAAGATATAGGAATTATTATTTTTTATATTTTATCTTATTAAGAATTAAATAAATATATTTCAGTCGTTATGCACGTCTTTCTATGTAATTTAGATACACGGAGCCATCAAATAATATTCAATATATCTCTTACAATAGTTAAATTGATAAGATATCTGCTCGTTTAAAGTCTAATATTATTGTACCCACGTGTCATAAGCATTATACAGGATAGTAATACAAATAAGATATGTATATATTCGTACATACATATTTTTTCAACTTAATGCTGTATCTCCTAGTGTTAAGACTCTCTGATCCCAATAAAACACTTCTGTTCCCCACTTTCCGCTGAATTCTCAAGATATTGCGTGTTAAATGTCTAATAGTATCTGTCTTAGATATAAGTTGTAAAATAAATAAATAACAAAACAATAATATGCATGGAAATACACATAATAAGCACAAGTAGTTAATAATGAATAATAAATTCATCAAATTTTCAATATCGTATTAATCTATAGTAGTTCATATATGGACGGCCCGAGTGTCGCAACCGTCAATTCATGTATATGATAGGACTGCAGACGGAAGGCAGCGGTCCACTGAAAGACTCGTACATAATATATAAAAAATATAATAAAATAATTCGAGGCCTGTAATGTCACGATATTTTACTGTACCATTTGGCGCTCCGTTCTCTCTGACTACCCCGCTAGGGATATAGCGTGAAGTTAAGTTAAGTTATTTTAGGATCAATTTTCTATAAAGGGGCTATATGTGTAGGGGCGGCACATATTGTGGTTCAAAGTGAACTTTGACTAAATATTACAATACTGAATGTTGCTTGGCGTCACGGTGGCTGACAAACTGAAGTGATGTTCTTATACGAATTGTTATAGCGACATTAACTATATCAAGATGATGCACACACAAACGTCCCAGAGGATCCAAAAAAATAAGAAATTCACGGTGTAAGGGCGGGGTTCCTTTTATTATAACTAAAACGCAGTTGTAGTGGAGAAGAAGATAGGATGCACCCTTGGCTCTTCTTCCAAAGAGTTTTGAATTATGACAAAGTATTATTGTTTAGGCAAATATCTTATAACAACGATCCCTTCTGATCTTTATATAAAATGTTATAAATATATTACAAAATGTTATATATAAAATATTATAAATACATATGTTGCAAATATAACTTTCTTAACGCTCTTAGCTCTGAATCTATAAAATATATTTAATTATTTACAATCAACCACGAAAAAGGGTTCTAAGAACTAGATACATCGTGAGCCAAAGCATTATTCATTAAATAATATTTAAAAAGGTGTTCGGGGAATCAGTTACAAGTGCTAAAACTCAATGCCGCGCTTTGCCTTAATACCAGAGCGAGGAAATGAAAATATTATATATTAAATATAAATATAAAAATATTTATATTTCTTCCTGTAGAAACCGAACCCACAATCACCGCACTTACAGTAGCATGCTTGTGCCTCTGCGCCGCGACGGCCTCATACCAACATAATATATTTACAGATTATAAAACATTGCGTAGTAGACAATACATAGCGTCGCGCTTTTACAGCGTAAATACTTGCTCGGCTGATAATCGAATCCACACCCAACGAGGAGAAATTATGAATAATATTATATCAATATAAATTCAGTCTTTATTTTGAAGAATTTATTCGTCGTGTTATTTGTTTATGTCACTTTTATAATACTGTTACTCATAAAACAATGCCGCCTGCCTATAAATATGTCATTTTTATTATAAGTGATGCTCCTTTGGCCTGATTATACAAAGTAGAACGTTCTAAAAGCTCTACCATATCTGTTAATGGATGGAAGGTCTTCTTGTTTCGCAGAAAAAATCCTGTGTTAAGACACTCCGTTCGCAGCTTCGATACTTGAGTGAGAATGAAAGTGGCGAAACTCAACGCCGCCTTGTCTAGTTAGAGCAGCATAATAAAATAATTCATTGACGCGAGTGGAGATTAAACTCACAACAGACGCAGAGACTTTATTCTTACTAAACTATTAAAGATAAGAATAGATATAATGAGATAATAAAACATGTGAAAAAGAAACTCTCTATACGTATCTATCGCGTTCACAGTCTGACGGTTGTGGATTTGATTTCCACTCGGAGGAATATATTATTTATATCTTTTCCTCGCTCTGGTAACTCGACAAAGTGCGGCGTTGAGTTCCGCCACAAAACACGCTTATGTCTCGAAAATTGAGTCGAAAACGGGAAACGAATGTTTCTACTTACCCTATGACAAAAAAACGGCAGCACGCAATCACAACTCAGGCATGCAAAAATATGCCAATATAATATTATGTTCAATCAAAGTGTAATTTTATGCGTGTATAGTTTTTTGGTACGTAACTATAGCAGGTCCGTCCCTCCATGATTACTTCTTGGAATGTGAAATAATGTAATATATTTTTGTATTAAAACCTACCATTTTTTTATAATTTACCTTTGTAGCCACATTTTGCTGAATAGTTTAAGAGAGATAAATGTCATAGCGTTTTCTTATTTACCTAATGCTAATTTCATACTAGGCGATCACGCTACAAATGTGACATACGAGCATGTAAAAAATAAAAAATTAAATCAGCTTCACGCTGTATCCCGCACACAGCAGGGTAGGCAGAGGGAACCTAGTGTTAAGAATGCTGCGTGGAACTGCGTTCCCCATTTTGTGCCGAATTCTGGAGGCATTGCGTGTTAAGTGGCAGAACTCAACGCCGCGCTTAACGTCGACACCAGAGCGAAGAAATGGAAATATAAATTCAAGTAAATATTTCATCTCCTCGAGTGGGGTCATCTCCTCGAGATCGAACTCACAACCAGCCGGTTTTACAGCCACACTTCGTGCCGCTGCGACTGAACCCTACTTATTTATTAAATATAAAATTTCCTTTAAAAGAATTTAAGTATGTAACCAACAGATATGTATTCTCTTACTATTACACTGGCAATTAACGGTTTTTTTTTTAGTTAAAATACTTCGAGTTGAAATATGATTTCTAATTATTATAATATATGTAAAGGAGTGTATATTAAATTAATACTAAAACTTGAACTAACGCAAATGGTCATCCATTTTTTGCGTACCCAGTTGAATGTAATAAATATTACTAAACTTCTAACATGTTTTAATTTCGATATTATACCTATTTTGGAGTGTTCTACGACCACGAGTAGACAGATTAAATTATGTATTAATATTTAAAAAGTTGTAGCGCAGGGGCACAAAGTGTGACAGTAAAACCAACTGGTTGTGGGTTCGATCCCCACTCGAGGAGATGAAATATTTACTTTAATTTATATTTCCATTTCTTCGCTCTGGTGTCGAGGCAAAGCGCGGCGTTGAGTTCTGCCACTCAACACGCAATTCCTCCAGAATTCGACAGAAAGTGGGAACGGAATGTCTTAATACTAGGTTCCCTCTGCCTACCCTGCTGTGTGCGTGAAGCTGAAGAAGAAGAAGAAGACATAAATCGATTTAAATTTAAGTGAATAATGTCGTAGTGTCGAAGTGTAAATCGATTTATGTAACATTTTAAATTTCTATTAATAGTTTAAGAACTAAAAATAGTGTATTAAAAATATTTGTCTCATTTTCACACAACATTCTATATGAATACGGACGATTTTAACTCATAGCGACTAAATCTAAAGCACTCTATATCAATTGTATTTGAGTAACTGATGCTTATCCAGTTTTCAGTCAATCTGCCTGCTGATTCATTGCGTATGCTACTACACACAAATTTCGTAATATTTTGTTGCGTTTCATAATTTTGATATATATTATTCGGACTTTCGATACATATTTTTGTGTGTTAAGTATATAAATTGTTTATTACTGACCATAAAGTAAACATATGATACACTTGATAAAAATAATGGTTAATATCAAATATCTGTGTTAAGGTAATGATTCTTTCGACATTTCGCTATAACTTTTACAAATATTTTCTATATAAGGATTGCTTTTGAGTTTCGTATTTTTAATATGGAAACTGGTTTGTTTTACAGTTAAGCAAATTTTAAGTAGTTTAGTAATTAATATATTATTACATGTGCCAATATTAAAATTTTTACATATGAAAGTTATAAAAAAAATGTTAAATAAAAAAAATAAAGACAGTAAATGTAATACTATTTTGTTTTACAATACAAAAAATAAGTGAATGTTAATTTTATTTATCAAATATTTAAGACTTTGAACATTAATCTATTTATCTTATTAACACGAACCTTACACGAACAAAAAAAAGAATTATAGCCACTCTTCTCTTGCCAGTGGCCTAAAATTCATTAAATACAGTGAAAGTACAACAATTTCTGTTAAGTAATTAAGCAGTTTGTGCATTTTTAACTTATACTGAAGCAGTGTTGAATAAAACCTGTTTTATATATTGCATCTTACATCAGCCGCGTCAGTACAGCGTACTATTCACTTTTGTATGGCAAAAACACAATTTTTGGCTGTATATATATAGAGTTGTATTTCGTGTCGTAAATATAGGTGTATGTTACTGATAATTATCGGTTCAACTCGATGACTCTGATACGATGTCAATCCATTGAAGTTTGTGTATTCGTAGTGGGCGGTCGTTTATTACTGTAATGTGTATTTTATAATGTGTAGTGATTAAGGATTGAAGGGTACTTTTAAAGTTATAATACTTAAATGTAAATTTGATATGTCTTGATACATTAGGTAAGAATTTTATTTATTAATACTCTCTAATGACAAAATATGACAGCAGATTCCATCATCCAACACTCATACAAGTAGGCATTGGAAGGTTCTCTCTGTGACCATGTTATTATTATTTTTTATTTAATTTTTTAATAAGCGCCTATAATAATATATAATATTTCTTTTATGTTTATTGATTTGTTTTGATATATGTTGATAGAAAAATACATTGCTGTAAAAGAAAGTAACGAAAATGAATTTATAAACAGATTGAAATAAAACAAACACTAAATTAGAGAGATTAGCATATAGGAGTAAACAGACAAATAGATAAAACATTTCAAAATTATTGTTTTGAGGTCTGTTACATTGTTAAATGTATTTAATAACAGTTTTTGTCACATATTCCATCTACAGACAGTAATGAATAACAATTTTATTATATGAATCTAAAGATTATAAAAAATAAAATAAATTAATTAAAATAAATCACCTTCATGCTGTATCCTGCATACAGCAGAGTACGCAGAGGGGAACCTAGTATTGAATTTTGTTGAGGTATTATGAATTGAGTGGCGAAACTTAACGCCGGCGCTAGAGCGAAGAAACGAAAATATTATTAAATAATAATTCATAACCCCGAGAGGGAATCGGATCCACAACCATCGTGTCACACCTGTGTGTACCTGCGCCACGAAGAGTTTCTATAAATATATATATATACATATATATCTCTATAAATTATTAGATATGCAATGCTAACGACCCGCTCGCAAAGTCGCCCGCTTGAAACACACGATTATTTATTAACTAATCTGAATTGCTTTCATGAATCTTATGTTTTATTATTTTAAAGACTTTATACTTTGTAAACTAAAGTTTCACTCATTTCAATAAAACATTTATTTTGAAGTAATTTTGTCGAACATAATACTTCATATTGATATAAACGAACTTAACTCCTTAAGTTTGTCAACTTTTATTAATTGTGCTTTCCTAAGATCTACAATCTCGATATTGGTCTATTAAATAAACACACCATATGTCTGTCATATAATACAAAATTTGAAAATATTATGTAGATTTTCACCAACAGATTAAGTCTTCTTCTGATAAAATATTGATAGTAGTTTCGACATTCCACCTGTAAAATTTATCTGATTGCAAATATTTGATGAACACTTGCTATAGCGGATAACTATACATATTTTTTCTACCAAAATATATGTACCTGGTTCATATAGAGGTCAGAGCGCCTGGTTGGTGCCCTGGGTTTCCAGGAGACGCGGGTTCGAGTCCCGCTACCTTAAAATTTTTATACGTTTTCTAAATAAGTATTATTCTTTCCTTTGTGTAGGTTAACAATTAAAAATGTAAAAATTGTATTATTGTTTAAAAAAAACACTTTCATTTTTGGGGATTTATTAAAAATTGTATTAGGCCTTTATAGAGTAGTTAAAACTGTGGTTTAATTTAAAATGGTGCTGGCAAAAACACGCTGTATAAAACTCACTTTAAGGAAAAAAAACATTTATTATGTATGACTTTAAATTGTAATACTTTTAATGACGTTTTATCATCACATTCTTGATTTGATATTTCAATTGAAGTATAGTATAAGTATAGACCTAAGAACTCTGAAGTTTGCTTTTAAAGTAATTCAGAAAATTTTACTCCTCTTTCAAATAAACAATTACACAGATTTCCTCACTTTCCGCGAATTTTTCGAGGCATTATGTATGAAGGGCGGAACTTAACGCCACGCTTTGCTACCAAAGCGAAAAAATGAAAATATTAAATCAAATCAAAGAAGATCAGCTTCGCATTGTATCCCGCACACAGCAGAGTTGGCAAAGGGAATTTAGTGTTAAGACGCTTCGTTCTCCATTTTCTGCTGAATTCAGGAAACATCGCGTTTTAAGTATTGGAACTCAACGCCATGCTTTGCCTCCACGCCCGAGCGAAGAAAATTTAAATAATAAAATATATTTTTAAAATATATTTTTTTGTAAATATTTCATTTCCTCGAGGAGAAAATGATATTAGGGATTAAACTCATAATCAGTCGCGTTTGCAGTCATACCTTGTGCCGTAAAATATTAATAAATTGTGTGTTGTTGTTGGTAAAATATTAATAAATTATGATTAATCTCCCCGAGTGGGGGCTGAACTCACAACTGGCGTGTTTAAAGAAACAAGTTTGTACCACTGCGCCACAATGACCTCATAAAGTAATTTAAGTCATTTTTGCTCTCAAAATTTGTTGTATTTAAAGAAAAATATTTCACTATAAGATACTTAGGTAGGCGGTAAGTACGTGTGCACGGCAAGTGCAGTTTTTTCCGCATAAACTCCGATCCTGATCCTAAATCTTGAAATTTCGGTGTTTTTTTTCATCATACAAATTGAAAGCTAAAGATTCAGCCAATTCTGTAAAACAGTTGTATGAAATACTGTTATTGCAATTATCAAATTTTTCAAACTAAGTACTTTAAATTGATATAACTTTTTTATTTATGAACCGACTGTAATAAAACAAGCCCTTTATGACTGATATGAATGTGAAAAACGCATTAAAATCAGTTAAGCCGATTCTGAGATTAGTAATAACAAACGCATAGACAAACAGCCTAAAATGTTAAAAATCATTGCTACATTAATAAAGGTCCCTAATAATCTTTTTTTGTTGTATATCTTCTATGTACAGACACCTATCCATTACAATTTTATTATAAGTATAGATATAGATGTGTGATCTCTGTCAATTTGTAGAAACAAATTCTAGATTTACGTTATTAAATATGTATTTAATACAAATATTTATTATAGAGCAGAATAATTCACTATATTTAGAAACTGTGTTACTGTAAATGTGACATATTGTGGGTTCTAATTCCACTCGAAAAAATGAAATATTAAATATTTTCATTTCGTCGCTCACAAAGTGGGGAACGAGTGTTTAAATGGAAACGGTGTGTCTTAGCACTAGGTTAACAGGTTCCCTCTGCCTACTGAAGCTAATAAAATAAGTACAATTATATAAGTCTTGTAATATCACGCGAATACAGGATGAACTCTCTTATTCCAAAGGCTATTTCTGTTACGATATCGTTTTCTGAAGACCGCAAAATATTTTTTATACAGGGTATAGAAGTTCATACGGAAACCGCATAATAGTTTATTGCTATTATACAAAATTATGTTTTTATAAGCTAAAATATTTGAAGCTCCTTAGAGATATTTAGGGAGTGAGATTCGTATAACATAAATTTAATAATAATAAAACTTTATTGCACTAAAAAACGAAAAAAACAATATAATAATAGTTACTTATATTAACAAAAAAGACAACAAATAGTGCAATGCCTGCCTTATCACTAAGAGCGATTTCTTACAGGCAACCATTTGAAAGAATTTATTACATAAAAGAAAAAAGAAAGGTGCAAAAAGTAATAATTGTTTTATTTTACACAAATATGATATTATTAAATATAAATGAGTTATTTATTTTATATATTTCATAAATAAACATATTTATATATATATAGAATTTACAGAAATGTCAGTTTAGCTATTTAGTTCGAGATCGATGATTTGATTTGTAAAGAATCGCCATAGCATTTCGTGCGGCACAAAGGTATTTCAAGGAAGTTGTTATTACGGGAACGAAGGGTTTGAGAGTGTTGGGTTTCTGACCCCAGAAACTTGAAACGTTCCTTGAGGTACGGTGGAGTTCCAGGATGCAAAAGGATAGTGTAAAGGAGTGTAAGGGAATGTAAATAGCGCCTATGTTTTATTGACAACCACTTAAGTTGACTACGGTACTGTGACACATGGTCGTGTTTTCTTAATCCAAAAATAAATCTTATTATAAGGTTTTGCAGGCGCTCGAGCTTACCAAGCAATTGCTGAGACACATCTAAATAACATGAATCAACATAATCTAGTATAGGTAAAAGGAGAGTATGGGCTAACGATATTTTAATTTTTAAAAGTAAGAGATTTTTCCATTTTCTCAATCTATCTATGGCACAAAAAATCTTGCGGCTGAGCTCAGAGACATGAGGTGACGAAGAAAATGTACTGTCCATCCTGATTCCCAAATTGTTAACACTCGCACTAACGTCTAAGCAAATATTGCCAAAGCATAATTGGAGGAAGAGGAGAAAGAACTTTAGATAATTGCTTAGGTAACCCGAACACCCATACCTGAGATTTGTAAGGATTAATTGAAAGCCCAAACGATTTACTCCAGGTGCTAATTATTTGTAAATCAGACCTAATTTTAGTAACTGCGCCAGAGATATCATTAGTGGCAACGGTCGTGTAAATTTGTAAATCATCAGCGTATAGATGGTGAGATGATGTTATGTGTGGAGTGAGAGTGATAATAAAAATGAAAAAGAGTAGGGGGAACAGCACACTGCCCTGCGGTACCCCAGCGTTGATATGGTACACTGACGAAAATTTTCCGTCAACCTTGATGCTCTGTTTACGGCTGTGAAGGTAAAAAGAAAATCATTCAGTAGCTTTAGAGGAGATGTAAATGGATTTTAATATTGCTAATAGTAAATCGTAGTCAACTGTATTGGTTGTCAATACCGTATCTAATATCATCACAGACTTTATTAAGTGCTGTGACTGTGCTGTGCCCAGGACGGAAACCAGACTGGAAAGGGATTAGGGTATTGTTATTGTGCAAAAATAGATATACCTGTTCATGCACAATGCGTTTAAAACCTTCGAAAGAAAAGGGAGTATAGAAATAGGACGATAGTTAGCGAAAGATGTTGGGTTGGATATTTTAGGAACAGGTATTACATGTGCATGACGCCAAGCATCAGGAAAATCACTAGAGGAAAGGGAGAAGTTAAAGATGTGACATGAGGTAGGAAGAATAAAGTTGAGCGTTAGCAGGATCATACGTCGACTTATGTTATCAGAACCAGTAGCATCGGATTTAATTGATAACACATGTTTGCGTACCTCAGCTGTAAAAATAGGAGAAAAGAGGAAGGAATTAGTAGAAGAATTAGAAGCTCTTGTATGTGCAGAGATATTGCTGGCAAACATTCGCTTCCATGTAAAAGAACAGGTCGGATGATGTTCTTGTATATCAGCCCTTAAGCTTGGATAGTTTTCTGCAATCGTAGACCACACCAGTGACTTCCTGCGATTTGGCCCAGGCAGATTTGGGCTTAGACATGATAATTGATCTCTCCGGACTCGTGATCCAAGGTTTCTAAACTTTTCCGACTTACGCCCAATATTAATAACCTATCTCCAACGTCACTCTTAGATTGTTTCATATATCTATCCAATCTCTATCAATTGGATAGATATATGAAACAATCTAAAATTGACGTTGGAGATAGGTTATTAATATTGGGCGTTAATGGCTAGTTCAGAGCCTATATGAATAGTGTTAGAGTATAGGCTCTCGCAAATCATGTACTCGGACTTCGTTACTTAAGCTATGCACCTGTGTAAAAAATACACGCCATAATTATTTGATAAATTATAATAATAAAGTTTTCATAAGAACTTTATACGGCAAACTATTATAATAAATAGAATTATCTATTTTATAGATATCGACAAATGAAGTATAGGTGATACGCATCATGTTATAAAAAAAATTGTAAATAATTTGTGTTTAAAATTAAATAAAATAAAATAGATTGTTTATTACCTCAAAATTATTGTGTCAGTGTTTATAACACAATTATTTTTTATATTTTTCGACGATGTGAATTTCGCTTTCGTGATCAAATTGATTACAATTAATTATCTAATCTAGATAGTTATTACGAGGCCAGTAGTGCCGCACAAGCATACACGCGACTGGTTGTGGGTTCGATTAGCGTATTCAACCAAATAATATCTTTAGCTTTCTAAAACCATTGTAAATTACTTTTTTATGATTGATCCAAAAGAGTTGGACCTATAATACTGCCCTGGGGAACTCCGCGATCAACTAAAAGAACCTCACTAACTAACTTACTTAACTAGAAAGTTCCTTTCATAAATTTTATAAGAAAACCTTATGACTGTTATTTTGTAATAGAAAATGAACTTTATTTTAACATTTTAAATCAAAATATTTATGTGAAAACAAAGTATATTCAAGTAAGCCTTTTATTTATTCCGAAAAATAATACGAGTATAACCAAACAGAAACAATATTTTCAGATTACGGAAGGCGGTAAAATATCACGTTTCTAATTATGAAGTTCAATGTAAGCGTCTAAGCAATTTATTTTCAAGGTTTCTACTGAAAATAATAGTTTTTAAAAAACAATTATTGTACTTTGTTTTACTGATGAAACAGTTCAAGTAGTTATCTAATGACCTTTTAAACGTATATTATGTGTCTACGAACAAATATTTTTTTATATAATATGTCGGTAAATATTTATTATAAATATATTTAGACAAGCTTGTATAGTATTATCTTAATATCTTACTGAGTTTACACATAAAAACTTACCTACACTCATTGCCTCTAGAATTCGGCGGAAAACAGGTAACGGAGTGTCTAAACACTAGGTTCACTCTGTATAGACTGCTGTGTGTGGGATACAACGTGAACCATATCTACTCATTCGTAGCCAGGTATGGTGCGCCGAACAATCGGTCTTTGCATAGCTATTTCGCCTCGTCCACTATTATCAACCTCTTTATATGTATATCCCAAGACTACGTTGCGTATACGATCAACCGCGTTACGCAGCACATCCACCTCAGCATCTTCATTTCCTTGACGTGAAGCTCTCGTATGTGCAAAGATAGTGCTGGCTAGCATTTGGTGCTCCTAGCTCCTCATATTATATTTTTATAGTACAAATTACTCGTTAATATTTTTCCTTTCTTAAAACCTCCAACGACGTGCTGCCACTTCATTTCACTTTTACTTCACTTCAACTTCACATTCATTTTTAACCGACTTCTGTAAGGAAGGAAGTACCTATTTGACTGTATTTTTTTTAATGTTTATTACCTCAAAACTTTTGACTATGTGAACCGATTTTAATGATGTTTTTTATTTGAAAGCTAGTGCTTCTCGTCTGGTCCCATTCTTTTCGGTCTATTTCTGACAATGGTATATATGAGAAAATCATATAAGTTTTAAATTTGTATTAGGTATGTGCGCGACAGATGGAGGAATAACTCAATATCATGCCAACCGATTCCGATGACTCTTTATTTTTATATGAAAGGATACATTTCAAGTAGTTTAGAGAAGTTTGGTAAAAGTTTGGTTACGTTCTAATTACGAGATCCAGTTGGAATTGAACAAATTGTTTCTTTTTTAGTAAAAAGTATAATTATACAGTAATAGTTAAAAGGAAAAACATTCTTAAAATGGGTGTCAAAAGTGAGATTCCTCATCGTTGCATTTCTTTTCCAACTACCTTCAAAAAAGGGAGAGGTTCCCAGTTCGCCCGAATATTTTTTATGCGTGTTGTTGTTCAATATGCTAAAATGTTAGTATGCACAATAGTACCTAATTAAATTTAAAATTTTACAATGGACAACCACAACCTTGAAAAGCATCCTTTTAAGGTCTACTCATCATTTAAAATCGAAAAATAAATTAATTTATTTTTTGTTAAAAATTAATTTATTAGGAACATTTAAACTATTTCATGTCAAATATATTATAAAAAATCTCTTTAAGATACAAACGAATTTGTAGGAAAGAGAAAAAAAATATAAAAATCTTCTGCAGTCACTCGAGATGAAACTATAAGATAGAAGATGAATCCTCAAAATTTCAACTTTGCTAAAATAACGTAGGCCTGGGGGCCCTTTGATTACAGTCTATTAAGTTTCATGAGAATTCGAAAATGTTATAGAACGATACGAGTATTGTGATTTTTTTTGAATAAATGACATGTTTGTTGTTCACGGTCTGTTTTTTATGTAAATTACTATAATGGCAATTTAAAACGATTACCTATAATAAGAGATAACGAGGCCCATGCCATTAGTTGCTATCTAAACTTACCGGGTGTGATAAATAATAAACTACCTATACATTCTGAGTATGCTTTTCCTTAATCTTATTTATAATAGTACCCGCTTGAACTATACGAATATTTATTAAATATATTTTAAAAATTATTTTCAGTTTTAAATATAATTGGTTAGAAAATATAAGCCTAAATAATCAAATTAAGCCCAAAAAGATTAATAAGTAGAAGAAGTAGAAAATTCTTATTATTAGAAAAAATAACCTAACTAATTAAAATGAACAAAAAAAAGTAAACGTAACCAAAGAAAAATATAAAAAAAAAACTTTACAAAACCAGCTATATTATTAATATCATCAACGTAAAATAAATATTTAAAAGTATTCAAATAGCTTCACGCTGTATCCCGCACACAGCAGGGTAGGCAGAGGGAACCTAGTGTTAAGACACTCCGTTCCCCACTTTCTGCCGAATTCTGGAGGCATTGCGTGTTGAGTGGCAGAACTCAACGCCGCGCTTAAGCGCGTATATTTCGAAATATAAATTTAAGTAAATATTTCATCTCCTCGAGTGGGGATCGAACCCATAACCAGTCGGTTTGCAGTCACACCTCCTGCCGCCGCGCCACGACCGGCCGGCGACTTTAATTTTAAGTATTCAAATTAAAAGTAATACGAAATCTATAATATTCTATAATCTAAAGTATAATAAAATAGTAAAAATATAGATAATGCTATGCGAAAATGTATGCTGTCGCCGAGTCTTATTTAGATTTTTTAAAGGATTACAATATATTTGTAACAATACATTATTTTGTAACTTTAAACATTTACGCAACGCATGACCGTTCATTTTAAAACTATGACATCTAAAATATCGATTTCTGTGATAATCTGTAAAAGCCAATTTTAATCTGTATAAAGCGCACAATCTAACATATTTAATCGAATAAGAAATAATACTGTACTGTTAAAAATAGTTTCACAATTACCCCTTCTTTATTTTTAACATAAAAATAATTCCTGTGGGTTGTCCTTAAAAGATAGACATATTATGTGCTATAGGCTATATAACATTACAGTGTATTTCTCGGTTTACACGTTTTCCGTGCGCGCGTACTGCACATACCAGGTTAGACAGAGGAAATTCGGGAACCTAATTTTAAGATCCATTCCCATGAAGTTCCACTTCCGTTCCCAACTTTTCGCCGAATGTTGAAAGCATTGTGCATGCTGAGTGACGGAACTCAACGGGTCTCTTTGCCTCGGTAATAGAGCGGGGTAATGCAAATATTAAATATCTTAGGAATCTAATCCAAAAAAAAACAACCGGTCGGTCGCACACTTGGGCCCCTGCGACACGTCACGTCACTATACTTTTCATTAACTTAATGGAGGATATATTTTTTTCTCAGGAATCGATTGTTTTTATGATTATTTATAATGAAATTTATTGTTATAGGTACAAATTAAATTAAGAAATAATATATGTATGTAATAGTTTAAAAAAATATTGAAAAAGTATACAATTATTAAACGAGCAAGATGTCAAAAAGAAATTCACTCGTTTTACCGCCAAGAACTGAAATACGTATAAAATTAGTGCCGCCCGATGGAGGATGGGGTTGGATGGTTCTATTGGGAACCGCTCTTTCGAATGTGAGTATAAAAAAAGTTGAAAAACGATATTAATTTTATCTTAACCTAATATTTGTAGTGTATGTAACTATTAGAGGATTTATTTATTAACAAAAATGTATGTTAAATATTGGAAATTCACTAATTGTATGTTAAATCAGTGATAATTGTGTTAATATTGTTGACATAGATAGCCTATGTAATATGGGTCAAGTTCAATATAATAAAAATATTAATTTATTTTTGCCTAATAAATAAATTAACTAAACCCACATAATGGACAAAAATATACCATCATATTTAAAATAACAAAAAAATAAAAGAAATATTTTCAAAACTATATATTTTGTTACAAACTGTTTCAGATTTTCAATCAGTCTATGTTGTCTCTCTTCAGCTTGCTCTATGGGGATGTTATATACTCGATGGGTCATGAAACCCAGGGTGCAGCCATTGTTTTAAGTACCATGTTATTCGTCACCAATTTCGGAGGTCCTATTGCCGGAGCCGTCATAAAACTAACGAGCCCCAGATTCGTCGCTGTCACTGGCGCCTTTTTCTGTACTATTGGCATTTTATTCAGTGGATTTTCAACGAATTTATATCATTTGATCCTTACTTATGGCGTATTGCTTGGTTAGTAAATTTAACTTGTAATTTCAGAGAGTTATTGTTTCTTTTTTATGTATTAATATTTTCTTACTTATTTAGAGGGACTCGAACCTGGTCGCTTTCCAGGAGGCGCGGGTTCGAGTCCCGCTGCTTTCAAATTTTTATACGTTTTCTAAATAAGTATTTTTCTTTCCTAAGTGTGGAATAACACTTCAAAAATGTTTAAAAATATTTAAAAAAATAGTTTCTCTCTTGCCAAGCGATAAATCTTAGTAATTATCTTTGGGTAGCGGAAATTTGTAAAAATCTCCCTACAGAGATGCTAACAACATAAATAAGTTGTAACAAGCGTATAAAAATTTCGACATAGCTAGGCGAGAACGCATGGCTTAGTGGTCAGAGCGCCTGGTTGGTTTCCAGGAGGCGCGGGTTCGATTCCCTGCTGCGTTCAAATTTTTATACGTTTTCAAAATAAGTATTTTTCTTTCCTAATTGTGGAATTAACACTTTAAAAATGTTTAATAATATTTTCTTGCCCTACTATGAATGTTGCACCCGTAGAAAGAAAATGACAATGCTCAATTAATGCAATCTGGGTTTATTTTTTCAGTTTTTTTTAACAAAATTAGTTTACAGAAGTTTTGGAACACTTTTATATTTTATTTAGATAATTAACACTTTCGATCTAATAGTATGATTTGTGTTGAATCTGTAATATTTCTAGATTTTTATTTTTATTTCTTTTTAGGTTTGGGTCTAGGCTTAATACAGAACGCATCGTTTGTGTCTATTAATAGTTACTTTAAAGTGCGGAAAAGTTTAGCAGTCGGTCTTGCCATGGCTGGCACTGGTGTTGGACAAACACTCATGCCTCACGTAGTCCGATATCTTTTAGAACACTATGGATTCAAAGGAGCCTGTTTGCTGTTGGCATCTTTAAGTTTACATGGGGTAAATATCTATACTTATTTTTGTACTGATTAACGGTAAATAGAGTGCAATATTTTACAATAAAATGCTTCTTTTAAGAAAAAAAGCGATATATAGTTATAATTATATACAAAAAATTATATTGATATATTGTACTACTTTAGATATGCGGAACAATGCTTCTTCAACCAGTTGAATGGCACATGAAAAAAGTGGAAGAGGAAGTAGTGGTTGATGAGAAAATGTATTTATTGAAGGAAAATAATGAAATTTTGAAGAGTAAAGAATACAAAGGTATAAAGGACGAATATAAGAATGTAAGGCGTGCTACCGAACCAACAGTTGTATCAGAAAATGGTGCCCAAAAATCTAATAACTTAAGTACATCTCTTAGTCAAAAGGAACTAAGTAAAAATGTTGTTTCTAATGAAAAATTAAATGGTAAATATATAAAAGAAAATATTATACTACTTATTTTGAAATTATCATCTGCATCTTTAATTTTATTTGAAACTAGGAAACAGAAAGAAATATTTTTAACATTTTTATTTTTTTTATATAAAAAAAAATAAAAAGATATAATTTGTTGCTTATTACTTAATAAGTTTTCCTGGCTTAAATAAACAAAATAATAACATTTCAGGAACTGACATTCCAAAACCGAAGAAAACGTTGATGAGAAAGATATACGACTTATTTGATATTTCATTGTTATCGAGTCCACGGTTTTTGAACGTGATCTTAGGAACAGCGCTTACCGTTGTTTCTATACAAAATTTCAGTTTGATTTATCCACTCTTCTTACAGGTAAATTAAACTCAATTCATAAATATAAAAAAATATATATTTTTTAAATGCACATTAATGTGCAATATTTATATATTATTATATTACTTATACAGAACTTTGCATCAATGGACAAACAACAAACAGCGTATTGTATGTCAGCTGTGGCTTTTGCTGATATTATCGGTAGGCTTGTTTTGCCGTCTCTGCAGGACAAATACCAAATTGAGGCGCGTATGATGTTGATCCTCACCAGTATTTGGTTGATTATTGTTAGACAGAGTGAGTATTCAGATTATATCCTCAGATTTATTTTGTAGCAAGTTCATAAAATTAAAATGCCGGCAAACTTGTTAAATTTTTTCTTTGAAATATTTATGGTAATATCTACATATGTACGTATCAACACCTAATTCTAGATTCTTATATTATCTTTTTTGTTTCTTTTCTTTACAGTTTTAGCTTACCAGACAGAATTGTATGTAATTTTGACAATCTCAGCCCTATATGGTTTTGGAAGGAGTATGGTAATCGTGGCAAGGAACATAGCAATATCGGAACAATGCAGAATAGACCAAGTTCCCTCTGCAGTTGGTTTGGGAATGTTGACCATGGGTATTATAGTTCCACCTGTGGGATACTTCCTCGGTTGGATAAGAGACTATACAGACAGCTACGCCTTGTGCATAACTGCACAAAATTTACTACTCATACTTTTCTTAGCCATGTGGATTCCTGATATGATAATGGTTCACTTCGAGAGAAAAAGGGAAAACCGGAAAAATGTAGAAACCTCATAATGATTAATTGTAAATCAACAAGAAAGTACTCGATAAATCCCATAATCTACTGTGATAATAATTATATTAAATGTGCCAGTACGATCTTACATGGGAGATGAGGAATAGAGATTCCTTTTCCATAGTGATAAGAGTTTACTTGGCTGTGAGGTTTTATATGTTTGATAAAAAAAGTTATTCATACAAGTGAGCATTTACAAGTGAACATTGAGGCTGATAAAACCTGTGTTGAGTAGTTATATGATAACCATCTGTTTTTAATGTGCAATATGTAATCTCTAGTCTAATAAATCTGATGATATTAATTTATTGTCATTATATTTACTCATTATAGTGCATATTTAAATTCAATTTTTAAGGTTTTAAGCATATATATTTGGTGACAAAAATATTATACTTACATAAATTAAAATAAAATAAAATAAATCAGCTTCATGTTGTATCCCGCACGCAGTAGTGTAGGCAGAGGGATTATAGTGTTAAGACACTTCATTCCCCACATTCCGCCGAATCCTGGAAGCATGGCGTATTGAGTGGTGGAACTCAACGCCGCACTTTGCCTCAATACCATAGCGGAGAAATAAAAATATAAATTTTAAGTCAACCTTTCTATTCCTCAAGTGGGGATCAAACCCACAACCAACCGCGCATACAGCCACAGTTTGTGCCCCTGCGTCAAGATTTGCCTCTACTTTCATAAAATAAGACAATTACATCTCAGTGTACACTTTACCAAACGATCGGTTCGGACGTCTCATGTATAATTCAAAAGCAGACGCTGGAGATTCGTACGCATCGACGTCGCCGGCAGACATCCACCGGGTCCTGTAGACAAATAGATATTTAGCATGAAAACAAACTTAACTGAACTGTTTGGTGCTCGTTTTATATATAGGTTTTATGTATAAGTTAAAGATAAGAATGAATAAAATTTCGAAATTACTGTCGAATTTTTTTGAAATTTTTTGAGGCCAGTTGTGGCGCAGAAGCACAAAGTGTGATTATAAACGTGACTGGTTTTTGGTTCAATCCCCACTCGAGGAAATGAAATATTAATTTAAATTGGTAACATCTGAAATATAGATACTCAATAATATAGGTGTACCTAAAAATATAGGTACCTATATGAGATAAGATTTGATTATACACAATTTTATGTTCGTAAATTTGTGTAATACTTCGCCAGATTTTGTAATGCTCTATACTAAATATTCAATTACTTTGTTTTTCTACATAATATGTACGGTATTGGCACACACTCCACCTTAATCTTGGAGAAAATGGAGACTAAATTTTACCTTATAAGATTAAGAAAACCCATATTATAAAAACATTGTTGTATTCATAACAAAAACAGCAAAAATCTTTTATATCCAATACACATACACAATATATTCTCATAATATAAAATTTAGTGAATATATAATGATATATATTATTATAACGCAAAAAGTAGATATTGAAACACTTATTCACTTCCAATAGCTATATTTCTTACAATAATGTTAATTACAATCTACTATACTCCGTACTGCAATCAAAAACATTTTCCCGCCCAAATTTTATAATAAGTCTATGCGCGCGTCATTCCTTTCCCGCCAAGCCCCTCCCCGACCGCTCGCCGACGGCGTATCCGAGAGTTGCCGACGAGCCGGGTGGCGCGTAACATCGGCCATCCTGCAAAGTGAATACCAATATGGTATTCACAAAAACTAATTAAAAGGAAGCCCTCACATGACAGCTGAATGACAATGCCACTTAGGTTATTATTAGTTTCGGACAGATTAACTTTCTAACAGATCAATCAGGTCTTGCGTGTCTACGACATCCCTGTCACTATCAGCAGAATCCGTATCATAGTTAACAGAACTTTTATATGGTCGTAACGCATCAGCAGCTACAGTTGCATTAAAATTCTTATAACCTTTCATTCCCTTAATACTGCGGATCTTATAACGATCATTGAGGCACACCTGTACTATTTTATATGGTCCTGCATAAAGTTTATCTATTTTCCGATTCACTCCTGTCTCGGCTGTTGTATATGCATTATTCCACAATACTAAATCCCCCTGTTGATATTTTCTTGCTTCTTTTCTTTTATCGTTGGACTTAATATCCATATACTTTTGCTTTCTTTTTATATTATCATTTGCCATTTTCCGCTTATCTTTACAGTCAATGTTAGCTCTCTTTCCAGATATTTCCGTTACTAAACTCTTTTTATTAGCAAACAAAAGTTCATATGGACAGAATTTTGTTGTATCATGAACTGTGTTATTAATACCCCAAACTATTTCAGGTATTGAGTCATCCCAATTAGATTGTTCTTCATTAGATGTGCGTAATGCATTTAATATCGTCCTATTTACTCTTTCAACCTGACCATTAGCTCGCGGTACAGAGATGGCATTAAGGGTATGATGGATTTTATATTTTGTGCAAAACTCTTTGAAATAACGACTTGTAAAGGAGAGTCCTCTATCGGAAATGATTCGGTTCGGATAGCCAAGAATTGCAAAAACTTCCCGCAGTAGTAAAATGGTTTCGTTAGAGCGGAGACTTTTGGAGGGTTTCACCGCAACAAATTTCGTAAAGGAATCGATAACAACTAATAAGTATTGATTTCCCTTCCTAGTTTTAGGAAATGGTCCCATGTGATCTATATGCACAGTATGCATTGGCTCTTCTGGTTTACTTATAGGGTAAATTTTGCCAGCAGTTTTGCCATAGTTTCCCTTCTTAAATAAACACTCCAAGCAAGCTCCGACATATTTTTTTATAAAACGAGTCATGCGTGCGAACCAGTAATCTGCTTTAATTACTTCTTCACATTTTTTAAGCCCCACGTGACCAATATCATCATGAAACATTTTCATTATACGCCATCTAGCAGCTTTGGGTACTACAAGACGTTCTCCGTAATTAGTTTTACGATAAATCCGATGATTCAGAATACAATAGTTGTTTTTGATATCGCTATTTGGACTTCCACTGTTCAGTTGCTTGTAAATTGATTGCAATTGTTCATCTTGAAGCTGTGCAGTCAGAAACCAATCGTCTACGTTTTCAATATTAAGAATCTCTGAGACTGGGTTTCTGCTTAATGCATCTACGTGACGCATGGTAGTCCCAGGTCGATACATAATTTCCATGTCAAAATCTTGAATTTGCAACCACCAGCGAGCAATTCTAGGGACCAAATCTCTTTTAGCCAATGTATTTTTTACTGCTGAACAGTCCGTTACAACTTTAAAGGGAATGCCTGTTATGTAGATTCGAAAGCGCTTTAAAGATTCAACTACAGCCAGGGTCTCTAACTCATAACTGTGATAGTTCATCTCTTCCTTAGTTGTCACTCTACTAAAATATAAAATAGGTTTAAGTTCTTGATCGGATTGCTTTTGAAGTAAAATACCTGCAATTCCCATTTTGGAAGCATCTGTGTGAATTTCTGTCTTATTATCGCGGTTATATAGTCCTAAGATTGGTTTTTTGACTAATAAGGATTTGAGCTTTGTGAAAGCCTCTATTTGCTTTTCTCCCCATGTCCAACACGCTTTCTTTTTTGTCAGCTCTGTTAGAGGTTTTGCTATTATAGCAAAATTACTTATAAATTTGCGAAAATATGAGCATAATCCAATAAATTGTCGAATTTGATGAACATTACTAGGTGTAGGGAAATTGTTGACAGCGTCCAGTTTTCGATCTCCTGGTCTTATTCCATCAGGGGTTACGATATGTCCCAAATAGTTAATTTCCGTCTTAAGAAATGCACATTTTCTCAAATTTAGCTTTAAATTAGCATGTTTCAAAAGTTGCAAAACCTTTTGTAATATTAACAGTCCCTGATTTATATCCAGCGATGGAAGTAGCAGATCATCCATAAATGTCAGAACATCTTCGTAACGTAGCGATCCAAGTAATTTGTATATAGTCCGTTGAAACACTGCAGGTGCATTAGCGAGTCCGAAAGGAACTCGTGTATATTCCCATTGTCCATCAGGAGTAATAAATGCTGTAAACTTTGTAGCACTGGCAGACAGCGGTATTTGATGGTAACCTTGCGCTAAATCCAAGCTAGTATAAAAACATTTACCTGCTAGTTTATTGAGTTGGTCATCAATATGAGGCAACGGAAATCTATCCTTGACCGTTATGGAATTAAGAGCTCTGTAATCAACACACAGTCTACTATCACCGTCTTTTTTTTTTTACTAAAATTACTGGAGAAGCATAATTAGACTGGGACTCTTTAATTATTCCTGCATCTAGTAAAATCTTTACTTTTGTTCTCACTATATCTAATTCTTTTGGTGCTAGTCTGTATGGTTTGTGAAATACAGGAATATTTGAAGTCAACTGAATGTCCATTTCAGATAGTGTTGTAGTTCCCAGCTCACTTGTACTAGCCGCGAAGCACTCTCGATATTTCAGTAATAGTTCAAATAATTGACACTTATCATAGTTCGATAAATCTCCTATACTTACTTCCGATAACAATGTATTACCGATTTTACAGTTAGACAAATAGTTTAATTTATGTTCTGATGCCGCTCCTTCTACACTACTTATATGAACCTCTTTGTTGTTCTGAGCATTCAACACTGATAGATCAGGACGCTGTAAAACCGTAAAATAAAACATAATTTCAAATATAATTATGACTTTTAGTCTTATTTGTCAGATCACACAAGTAACCTTGGCAAAGTAATTCAGCTGAACTATTCACAAACAAAAATGAATACACATAGCGTATACGCAAATATTAAATTGAATACAGTTGGTAGAACAGAACCGGCACGTAGAGATCCGATGTAGAACAATAAATTAATATAATACATATATATATCAACTTCACGATGTATCCCACACACAGTACGGTAGGCAGAGGGAACCTAGTATTAAGACACTCCGTTCTCCAATATTACAATATGTATTTATAGAATATAAATTAAATATAAAGTACAGCGTTGATGTCGCAGTAACAGACTTAATATATAAAACAGACAGACAGAATTAAATAATGTGGTCAGAACAGAAAATATAAATCAGAAACAGACAGAATTATATAACAGAAACAGACAGAATTATATATCAGAAACACAGACAGAACGGTACATAAGCAACCGCATCAGACAGAATCTTTTCTGCAAATTATATTAATTCAGAAGGCTCAAAGCCACAGACAGATTAAATATTTTAAAACAATTACGCACCTTAACCTTTTTGGTCTGAAGAACGAGATCATCATCTTTGCTCCCATTTGTCTCCAATGTGTTGTTCTCCATTACTTCACATGGTACTGCACGGGTTATTAAGTCTCCCTTTTTGAAAGATAGCTGGTTTTGACCCATATTGTATAAGCGAATGAAGCCACTTTTCCCGGAGAGCAAGGTAGCCGGAACCACAAAGTTTTTATTGTGAAGATCGTGAAATCGTGGTGTTGTGCATACATTGTTTCCAGAAGCATTTGCGATGATATTCACTGCAACAAATGCTGATGCTTGTGGTTGTAATTCCACGTCTGAGTCCACGGTTACTTTGAATTTTTCATCTAATCTTTCAACGCTGTTGACTTTTAACATAGCAGAGTTTTTGGTAGTAATGAAAGAGACACCTTGAGCGTTAATAACGGGTTGTCCAATAAGTACATCAACATCGGCTGGTAATTTCAAATGTGTAACTACAGCAGTTGTATCAAAATCTAGACCATCAACTGACATCACCAGACTCACTAGTCCCATAACTGGCACTGAGTGGCCAGTAAATCCACTTAGCGATGCGTTTGTTTCTCTCACACTGCAACCAAGATCATTTACCATTTGTAATGACACTACATTTAATTGTGCCCCAGTATCTAAATAACCATTAAATAATTTTCCTCCAATGTACACTTCCTTTTTATAAATGTCATTTAGATTTTGAATAAGACTTATTGAATTTGTCTTCGATTTCTTCATGACATCTTCTAACTTAGGACACCGATGTAGACCATGTCCAATTTCAGAACAAAATTTACAAATTCTTCTATCAGGTACTGGACAGTCTTTTACTATATGCTCATTAGAATTGCATCTGAAACAGTTCATCCGACGTACCGTTGTATATTGTAATCCGCGTGAAGTTGAAGGCGTGACTGAATCAAAAGTACGCTTCTTCTCTGGTTCATTTCTCTGTGTGCGTAAATTGAAACTTTTTAACTCACTCTTAAATCGATAATTCTCAAACGTCGATAAATAACCACTGTAAAATTCTTCAGGAGTATCACACTTATAAGCTTTTGCATTATTTTGTAAATCTAGTGGTAATCCTTTAATTAAACAAGAAAGTGACGCAGCGTCATCTAAACGGCAGCGCCGACACATAGCCAATTTTTCATGGTAATAATGTGTTATAGTTTCTGTATTTAATTTTTTTCTACTTACTAACTCTTCAAGCATATCCGCATACTCAAAATTTCTCGGAAAAGCATTGATAAGTAAAGACTTCCATTGCTCCCAAGTATAGTCATATTCATCTAATCGCGTAAACCATAACTGTGCTTGACCGGCGAGGCGAGTTTGCATTATTACAATTTTTGAATAATCGTCCCAATTATGCACTAACCCCAATTGATCAATTTTATTCAACCAGTTTTTCACATTCATGTCATGGTCATCAGGATCAAAACTAGGTATAATTTTCTCTCCCGAAACATTCTTCGTTGGGCGTGATTGGGTACAAAACTTTTCTACCATTTTTTCTAGTTTGGTAGTTAGTAGCTTTTCAAGTATTACATTAGGATGAATATTATCTTCTTCCGAATCATTTTGATTACAATCATTAAACATTTCATCTACACAAAATTTTCCCGCGCTCGTGATTGCTTCGGACGAATGTCTCGATTTTTTCACCATATTACTATTATTATTCGGCGTAAATCTCTTCATATTTGGGTTCAATATGTATATCTATATGTATACAAATAATGCCACTTCTGAATATAACGCAAAAAGTAGATATTGAAACACTTATTCACTTCCAATAGCTATATTTCTTACAATAATGTTAATTACAATCTACTATACTCCGTACTGCAATCAAAAACATTTTCCCGCCCAAATTTTATAATAAGTCTATGCGCGCGTCATTCCTTTCCCGCCAAGCCCCTCCCCGACCGCTCGCCGACGGCGTATCCGAGAGTTGCCGACGAGCCGGGTGGCGCGTAACAATTATATTACATTAACTAAATGCTCTACTGTCGCACTGCAGAAATGTGAAGAACACTTCGTACGTTTTCGAGACTTGGTAGTACTTCGTTTAGAATTTGTATATTTCATTCTCCTGTAGCGGAACATTATAAGTCAAGCTATTATATATACATACATATAAAGCAGCATTTTTTTATATTATTTCACAAGTAATTAGGACGATCATTAAATCTTTAGTGAGGCCGGTCGTGGCGCAGCGGCACGAGGTGTGACTGCAAAACCGACTGGTTGTGAGTTCGATCCCCACTCGAGGAGATGAAATATTTACTTAAAGGAGACTGAAACTATTCCATACATTTTTGGGCCCAGAATGTAAAGATATGAAAATGGTATGATTTAATAGATTTAGGTACATCATTCACTCCCTGAAAACTATATAAATTTTGGCAATCTGAGAGCTGAGTTATTAGAGAATTGATAAAAGTGAGGTTAAGTTCGCAGCACAATTTCTTGAATATCAACTTCTATAAAATATGTAATTACTGAATTGTTTAAGCATTAATGTTTATTATTTATAAATAAAACACATTTTAATGAATATTTTATTCTTCTTCTATTATTAAAATGTCATCTAAGAAGAGTGCAGGTGGAACTAAATTATTTTGGTATCTAGCCCAACTAAGGTACCATATAATACACATAACATGAGCACAGCAGCCTACCATTCGTCTTCCTACAATACAATTGCAGTATTTCATAGCAATAGCTTCCCTTCCTCTACGAAAGCTGTCAACTAAAATGTAACAGAAATATATTTTCCTGCTTATATGTCGGGATTATATCACACCTCTAAGTAACCAGGTTGTGGTGGTTTTCATCGTTTAAAGGTCGTCGGATTAGGGTATTGCAGTGTCCATTGGCTATCCCACAATTCACACTGCGATTCATATCCATAGCGTGGCGGTCGTAAGATCCAAAAGATTTCAGAGTCCAGTGAGGAAGCGAGGGTCGTACAAAGTAGGCAGAGTCAAAATCCGAGAAAAACAAAACAGTAGTCGTTGAAAATATCAAACAAACGGGAAAACATTCAAAATGTCGATGCGTTATGACACGAACGTAATGACAGAAGCAAATGTTTTTTTTTTAATGTTTTTTATTTAATGGCCTGATTTTGCGATGACAAACAGATGCAAAAATGCAAAAAATCATTAGACAAGGTGTGATTGTCAATCAGCTGTCACATCTCTGACTTAAAATATGATTGATTTTAATCGATTAAGGATCTAAATCTTATTTTTTTCATTTTTCTCCACTTCCAGAATGTCAATTAATTTATTATTTGCTATTCTAAAAATAAAAAAAAAATTGTAATTTTTTAGATCACATCTCAATTCTTTACGTGACGGCCCAAAAGTTTCATTCTCCTTTATATTTCCATTTTTTCGCTCTGGTGTCGAGGTTAAGCGCGGCGTTGAGTTCTGCCACTCAACACGCAATTCCTCCAGAATTCGGCAGAAAGTGGGGAACGGAGTGTCTTAACACTAGGTTCCCTCTGCCTACCCTGCTGTCTGCGGGATACAGCGTGAAGCTGATTTTTTACTAGCATCTGCCTACGAGGCGATTGACTAAGAGAACATATTAGAAGAAGATTCATTCATCAAGTCAACTTATCGTTTGAATGCTGCCTTGCACTATCTTAACCAGTGGCTCTCTAATCATGGCCTGGCATTATCTGTAGCTAAATGTCAAGCGGTAGTGTTTACAAAAAAGAGAGTTATTCCAAATTTTAATATTTTGTGTGATAATATTCCCATCCATTTAACAGAAAATATAAAATTTTTAGGCATAATACTTGATAAACGATTGAATGGAGTTGCTCATGCTGAATATCTCAGCAGAAAGTGTGAAAAAGGCATTAATGCTTTAAGAGCTGTGTCTGGTGTGTGGTGGGGTGCACACCCTTATACTCAAAAACTGCTGTACAATGCTATAATTCGTAGTCATATCGACTATGGATTATTTGTTTTAGACCCCTTTAATAAAGTAGCTACTGAAAAATTAAACCGAATACAATATAAATGTCTTCGAATTATTCTAGGTGCGATGAAGTCTACTCCTACAAATGCATTGCAGGTGGAGTGTGTAGATCCGCCACTTCCTATCCGCCGACAATTCCTTTCTGACCGATTTGTGGGTAAAATGTTGCAGCTTTCCTCTCATCCTCTGTGGTCTAAGCTATCTAAGTTAGCCGATCTTATCCCTCGAGGCAAACCATTGCCATATTTGCTTGATAGTTTCCTTAGACTGACCTCCCTCCCTAATCCCTTGTCTCGTTATCCTTCTAATCCTTTATTCCTTACGCCTTATAACGCCCTAGTATATTCTCCCTGTATTGTCACAAATCTTGGCCTAATCAAAGGAGATCCTGGCACCAACACAAAATTTAAGGAATTAGTCCATCTCCATTGGTCGAATCACCTCCTCATCTTTACTGATGCATCGAAGCTCTTGAAGGAGAGCTGTGTTGGTGCAGCTTGCTGGATACCAAAATTCAAAATTATTTTACAATTTAAATGTCCTCCCGAATCCTCTGTGTTCACAGGCGAGGCTGTTGCTTTGTTAGAAGCAATCCTGTTTACACATTCCCATGATATTAAACAGACGGTTATTTTTACTGACTCACTAAGCTGCCTAATGGCCTTAAAGGGAAACCCGTTTCATAGTAGATTAGGATCTTCAATTGTTTTAAGGATTCGTGAAGAATTGTACTCGTGTCATTTAAAGGACTTGGATGTTACTCTAGTGTGGATTCCAGGTCATTCTGGGATCAGTGGGAATGAATCTGCAGACTCCTGCGCTAAATCTGCTATCCAGTGTGGCACATTAGATCATTTCTCCAATTCCGCCCAAGATCTCATGTCCCTTGCGGATATTCATCTGCGTAAGTCCTGGATTAATTTCTGGAACGAGTCAAAATCTCATAAAGGTAAGTTTTACGCATTTATTCAACCTGATATTCCTAGGCGACCTTGGTTTTATTCTCAAAAGCTTATTGAACGGAAGATTATAACTACAATCTGTCGCTTGCGCCTTGGGCATGCTTCTACTCCTGTGCATCTAGCCAAGATCAGGGTCAGGGACCACTCACTGTGTGAATGTGGTCTGGACGACGGCACTCCTTCTCACATCCTTTTCTCTTGTCCTAAGTTAACTCGTCCTTTATATGATGTCCTTCCCCATAAAGTCCCTCGTCCTATAAATGTTCAGTGTTTGTTAATGTTTGTGTTTAGTCCTTTATGTAAATTTTTATGTAAATATATTAAACATAACAAAATTAAACTCTAAATTAACACCCATGTAAAATATTATTTATTACTAACCTAATATGCTGTGTATATACTAAAAATATGTATTTGTTTTGTTTTAGGTGAAGGCTGTACTTTAACTGGATCTCTTTTTTTTACATGTATTCTATAGTTGTGTATAGTTATCTTTTTTTTTTACCGGTCAATTTCCTTCGTGTGTTTTCCATACAACGTGACATTGGCGAAATGAATTGTGCTCAACTGGCACGCTCGAAACGCCATTAATTAAGAAATCAATCAATCGATTTTAACCGATTAAGGATCTAAATCTTATTTTTTTCATTTTTCTCCACTTCCAGAATGTCAATTAATTTATTATTTGCTATTCTAAAAATAAAAAAAAAATTGTAATTTTTTAGATCACATCTCAATTCTTTACGTGACGGCCCAAAAGTTTCATTCTCCTTTATATTTCCATTTTTTCGCTCTGGTGTCGAGGTTAAGCGCGGCGTTGAGTTCTGCCACTCAACACGCAATTCCTCCAGAATTCGGCAGAAAGTGGGGAACGGAGTGTCTTAACACTAGGTTCCCTCTGCCTACCCTGCTATGTGCGGGATACAGCATGAAGCTAAAAAAAAAAAAAATCTTTAGTTTAGTTAATTTTAAATTCAACTTAACAATTTGTCATATTACAAAGCATATAATTGAAAAACATTAAACTAACAACTGTAAATCTTTATTGTGTAAATTTTAAGTTCGAAGAAAAAATATATAAAAACGAGCTAGTTTTTTTCTTTTAACAATGATACAAATTAATGAACTGTAAATATTTAAATGCCTAATTTACATTAAATAATAAACATTTACAAATCGGCAAATTAACACATTTCACAATATATAAAAGGTGTATTTCACCTTTATAATATCTACGAGTATATACTGCACTGGATTTCGACATTTAGTAGTTTTTTTTCTTAGATCCATATGTAATTATATTTACATTTATGCGTATTACAATAACCTTTATTGAGGCAGTTGTGGCGCAAGGACACAAGCGTGTGGCTGTAAGCTCGACTGTTGGCGGAGAGTAGGGAACTCAGTGTCTTAACACTAGGTTCCCTTTACCTACCCTCTAAATGCGGAATACAGTGTAAATCTGAAATAAAAACCTTTGTACAGCGCAATGATAACATGAATCGAATTTATAATCTATTAAAATGAAATCAAATTAATTCACGTTCTGTCTCCCGCACACAGCAGGGTAGGCAGAGGGAACCTAGTGTGAAAACACTCCGTTACCCATTTTCCGCCGGCTACTAGAGGCATTACATGTTGAAAGGCAGAACTCCACGCGTTTACGTCGACGTCAGAGCGAAGCAATGGAAATATAAATTTAATTCCTAAATATTTAATTTCCTCGAGTAGGAATCGAACCCACATCCAGTCGCACTTAACTCAGCGGTTTTAATAACATTACTATTTTAATAAAACCTGACGTCATCTACAGGCTGCAAGTTTTTGTTATTTCGTTTAAGCAACACTAAAACAAAACAAGTGCAGGATACTGAGTGCAGCTGAATACAAATTGCTGTATTAAATGCAACTGTTTTCTCCAAATTAATTACATAACGTGTGTCGCCGAGGCACTCGCTCGGCGTCCACTAATAATCTTTATGAATAAACTGAATATAAAGTATCTATAAACCAAAATAAATGAAAAATAATTAAATTCCATCTTTTCAAAAAAAAATATTAAATCAGCTTCATGCTATATTCTGCACACAGCAGGGTAAGTAGAGAGAACCCAGTGTTAAGACACTCCGTCCCCCACAAGTTCTGGAGGCGTTGCGTGTTGAGTGGCGGAACTCAACGCCGCGCTTACCTCGACTCCAGAGCGAAGAAATGAAAATATCTCCTCGAGTGGGGATCGAAACCACAAGCAGTCGATTTTGCAGTCACACTTTGTGCCCCTGCACCACGACAGACCTCTATTATCTTTTCAGAAAATGTTTACAAGTAAATAATGAAATGAAAATATATATATATTATGTTATAGTCGCAAAGACAAACTATGTTCAACACTTTATGTATGTAAAGACTCATGGTAAGAAAGCTATTTGACGCGTAGTTATGGCCAATTTGAAGAAATAAAAAAAACGTACATCTAAGTGTGAAGAGATAGTAGCGAAGAGATGAAATGGATAATTTATCAAAAAAAACAACACATTTTCAAAAAATATTTAATCTTAACATCATTTACTATCTGAACAACATCATATAAAAATGATACGTTACTTTTCTTTAAGGTTTCAACATCGTTATGTTACGAAGGAAAAATAAAAGCTCAGTCAAAAAAACATCAAAATCTCATTAGTTCCCATTTCATGCCGAAACGACACTACGGAAGCAGTATAACTAATGTACAGTAATAAAGAGAGAGGAGAAATGTCGTATTTCTTTTTATAACTTCTCTCTTACATCCATTTACTGGTCTAAAAGGTGGCATCGCGTAATAGAATCATAGAAATGTTATTCCATTATATTATTATATTAATATAGTAATAGTGATGTGACAGGAATTAGTACTAGTGACATTGAAATTAGGGTAATTGAATAATATTAGGTTTACTTAATACGTCTACGGTCTCTTGATAATATGAAAACTGACTTATTGTTATTTACTTTTTCTCGCTTCTCGCTGTATCCCGTATGTAGCAGGGAAGCAGAGGGAGCTAGTGCTAAGACACTCCGTTTTCCATTTTTCGCTGAACCCTGGAGGCATTACGGGTTGAGTGGCGGAATTCTACGCCGCGCTTTGCCTCGACTCCAGAGCAAAGAAATGAAAATTAACATAAATAAATATTTAATTTCCTCTAGTGAGGATCGCGCCCACAACCAGTCCCGTTTACGGTAACATACTCGTGCTCCTGTGCTACGGCTGGCCTTATGTTCGTTACTTTGATTTATAAATTCAATGCAAAGTTAAATAGAGTATGTTAAGAAACATTCTGTTTGTACATAGGGTAAAGCGATTGTGGTGGGTTCGACTCCCACTTGGATGTATGAATTATTTTCACTCTAACAACCTGATAGAGCGGCGTTCAGTTCAGCTATTTAACATGCAGATATACATCCAACTCAATATCTCTGCTATATAAGATATTTAAATAGATATTATATTACTGTAATATTTCATCTAAATCTATTCAGTAGTTCTTGCTTGAAAAAGAAACATCCATCCTCATAAACTTATACATTTACAATATTTACATTTACAGTGAATAATATAAGTAGGCCCCTGTAATATAATAGACCCAGCTACGTGCGGGTTACAGCGTGAAGCTAAAAGAACAAAAAGCAGTTTATTTACGTTAACTATAATATTCACAGAGTTGAGTTCCACCACTCAATATGCAATGATATCGGGAAAGTGGGGAGCGGAGTGTCTTAACACTAGGCTCCCTTTGCCTACTTAGACGAACCATGGTGCGAACCACGTTATTTATTGCATAAATAAGACAATAAAAATTATCAAACAGGCAATCCTTCTCATAAATAGGTTATGGGCAAGCTTATCATGTAACATTTTAATGCCACGATAAAAAATATGTTATTCTATTTTATTCGAATCATTGATAACGGGTTCGTATCATGTTTACGATATTACTTATCTACTAATAGAACATTGGTCAACGCCCTTAGCTGTTACGAAGGAAAAAATCAAAAATAAATCAAATCAGCTGTATCCCGCACTCAGTAGCGTAGGCAGAGGGAACCTAGTGTTAAGATACTCTATTCCCCTGTGGCTTCGCCCGCAAACTTCATATACTTTTTTTATTTGTTGCATTTGCCAACAGATTGATACATTCAACCATGAATAGCTTCAAAATTCTGAGAAAGTGCAAGCACTACATGGCTCGCTTACCTTTGAGAAGATGTCATCAAATTTCATTATTTAAGGCTTACTAGGAATGACACTGTAATGTTATATAGCCTTTAGCACTCCTGAGGAATGTAGCTTTCATACGAAATTTAAAAAAAGAGTAAATCAGACCAGTAGATCCAGAGATCTTAGCGCTTAAACAAACATACTCTTCCGCTTTGTTATATTAATATAGATTGCTATCTAATTGCAGGCAAACTCATGCCTTGACTTCATTCAAATGACAATAACCTTTTTTTAATTAATCGATTTTGATGAAACAACAACTGTAAATGTATTGCTGAGTTAAAACCAAGCAATTGATGAAAGTTTTAAAATAATCGGTACTTACGGAGATAAGTGTGGTCATACAAACAGACAAACAGACAAACAAAATCAAAAAACATTTTATTATATTTTTTACAAACAAATAAGTATAGCTTTAAAAATATTAAGATTTAATATTTTAATGGAAATTTTAAGCTGATAATGAATTCGGAAGCAATCATACTTAAATAACTGGAATGTAAAAGTTTATTAACTAAATTATATAATCACTAGTGACCTAAACGGCTTCGCCTGCTTAAGCTTATTGCTATATTATAGCCAAATTAAACAAAATGTTAACACAAATTGTAACCTATGTCTAAGATATATTACCTAAATTCTTTAAATATTTTTGTGTGCAAGTGCAACTAACATCCATCCTCACAAACATTCACATCTATAATACTATCTAACTAATAGATCTGTTTTGTTTCCCAAATAAATCATTTACCTTCCTAAAACATTGAAACGTAGAACTAGTACGGTCAGAATAATGGAGTTCCCATGCTAAGGTACTGTCTGTCTGTTTAAATTTGCACAGATCCTGCTCCGCGTTAAAGAAACTTTTGCTCGTTACTACTTACTATACCTATACTATTTCAAACTTAGAGTAGAAAACTAACAACCTTTAATTTTTTACATTTTAAAACTATTAGTGTTTGTTAAAACTGTTTATTATGAAATAGAGAATTCTATTTGATTTACTTTTTTTAATTAATAGAATTTTTAATAAATTAACAATTAAATTATACGTAATAATAATGTCAATTGGTTTTGTCTATTAAGTTAAATTTATAATATGTACTTTAATTCCCAGAGTAGAAGAATTTAAATCCCAGAGTGAACCTACCACAATCGTGTTAACAGTCGCACGCTGGTGCCCCTGCGACATGACGGCCTCAATACATAAATCATTCTTCATTATCATCTTAATTATTTTTTTTATAGTAGTAAACTGAATAATTCGCAAGAAAAAGAAAATTTAATGTATTATGTATTCATGTAGAATTTTTTTTTTAGCTTCACGTTGTATCCCGCACACAGCAGGGTAAGCAGAGGGAACCTGGTGTTAAGACACTCCGTTCCCCACTTTCTGCCGAATTCTGGAGGCATTGCGTATTGAGTGGCAGAACTCAACGCCGCGTTTAACCTCGACACCAAAGCGAAGAAATGGAAATATAAATTTTAGTAAATATTTCAACTCCTCGAGTGGGAATCGAACCCACAACCAGTCGGTTTTACAGTCACACCTCGTGCCGCTGCGCCACGACTGGCCTCATGTAGAAAATAATAATATTATTATAGTGCGGAAACTAAATATAGCAATTTTCCACAAATATAATAACACAGTATATGTCGAAATAATTACTCTATGGATTTCTAAATAAAGTAACTGGGTAAATTAAGAAAATAGAAAAATACTTAATAGATTTTTCAATAACATTCTGCTTACATTATGAGTCAGTTATTAATATCTTGAATAAATAAGATTTATCTTACAAAATGGGCAAAAACAGTAAATTTTATAAATTGATCATATCAATAGAATTACCTACCAATGCCTAAATATCAATAGTCAATGACAGTGAAATACTTGACCAAGAACTTTTATATTTTTTATAGAAAGTTTTTAGAAGATTTTTTCAAACAGTTGAAGTTCTAATCATGGACTGATTTGTATTCACATAATCAATATCATAAGGCCGTCGGCCGGCGTAGGCACGAGGCATAGGCGTAGGCGTGTGACTGTAACGAGATGGTTGTGGGTTCGATCCACACTCGAGGGCATGAATTATTATTAAAATGTGCCTGCTTTATGCGGGATTCCGCGTGAAGTTAGTTTTTTTTTTATTTTTAATCAATATGATACAGAGTCAAACATATAAAAAATGATTTAAAGTAAAAGTAAAATATATTTAACATATTTGTAACCTCAAATCAAAATAAGATAAAATTACTCGAAAATATGCGATATATTTGAAGCTTTTCTGTAATTGTTTCCTATAGTATTGTAATGATAAAAAGGCGTTAACTGTGTTGGTGGAAAAAAAACATTGAATGCACTCTTAAATGAATGACTCTTTAAATCCCAAAGAAATAACAGGAACAGCGAAACGATTTTTTGTGATGCTATTAGTACGCGTCCATACTTTTTGTTTACATATTTTTTTTATTTACTAGTACATATTTTGAAGAATATTTTTGTTTATGATATTAACACAAAATGTAATGGAAGTTGCTGTTCGCAATATGAATACTCTGCAATAGTTTAATTAATATTAAGAATATCGTAGAGACCAACGTAATGTTCAACTGTATTTCTTCATACAACAAATAATGTATTTTTTTTCCTCATATTTTTACCATACAATAAATAAGTTATCGAAAATATGAATCGTGCAGTCTATTTTAAATGATTTTTTTTATCGATTTCTATTGAATAAAATATTATAAAAATGAGTTTTTTAGAGGCCAGTCGTAGTGCAGCGGCACAAAGTGTGACTGTAAAACCGACTGGTTGTGGTTTCGAGCCCCACTCGAGGAGATGAAATATTTACTTAAATTTATATTTCCATTTCTTCGCTCTGGTGTCGAGGCTAAGCGCGGCGTTGAGTTCAGCCACTCAGCACGCAATGCCTCCAGAACTTGGTGGAAAGTGGGGAAGGGAGTGTCTTAACACTAGGTTCCCTCTGCCAACCCTGTTGTGTGCGATTTACAGCGTGAATCTGATTTATTTGTTTATTTTTGAGTTTTTTATTTATTATGAAAATTATGTGAATAAAGCTTAACAATCGATGGTTAACCGTGGTGTTTTACTGAAAACGAGCATCCTCTCAAAGTTGAGCTGCACTGAAAAGCCAAACAAATCCAATCAACCGCGAGCTGAAAAACAAAAAGACCTCGGACTGGAATTTAAATTGTGTTTACTTAACAACTTTTCGAGAATTACGTATAAGTTGGAATGATAACGAGATTTTCGTTTGGCTTCTTGATCATTATCGACCATGAACTAAGGGAGAATTTCTTATGTCATCAAACTAAGTAGGCTTTCCAAGTTATAATATATGTATGAGTAGCGTTTATATGTATATTATGTGAATGTTATCGCAAAAAAACCTTATAAAAAATACATTTTTCTAGATTATTATAAACCAACAGCAACAATAAAAAAGTAGGTATATATTTATATTAATTCATTCAACAACAACGTCAAAGCCGCAGTACAAACTATATAAGATTAATTAAAAAATATAAAATAATTTAAAATACAACACAAAATAAACTCCTTATGTCTTTTAACTCAAATGGAGCTCAAAATATAAAAATAATCTAGTATCTACTAGTAATAACAATTTCATTTTTTCACATTTCATTGTATTGTATTGTAAATATTTTCCATTATAAATATTAATTTTATAAAACTTATTACTTACTCGACGTATGTTTAATATTTGGATATTGAATTTTCGTTGCTGCCTAAAACAGGTTTTCACGTCACATTGACGTAACCAAATAAATAATGTTACTGTATTTTTTTTCAGATTTACGATTTTTAGGATGGCAGGGATTATATATTAAGACTCTGTCCTCTACTTTCTGCTTAAATTTTGATACACTTCGTGTTGAGTAGCGTAACTCAAAACCGCGTGCGTTCTTTTTTCTAGGACAAGAAAATAAAAATAATTCTTTCCTCCTTGTGAATCGAACTCAACACCGCCGTCGAATATTTAGTCAAAATACGTGTATTTTGTTATTTAAGGTTATTATTTTTTACGATTTAACCATAAATGTATAGTTTTCAGATATTTTCCTGAACTAGTCTTATCTTGATGCTATTAATTTGCCCTATTCATTTTGTTTCGCTTTATAGAGTCGAAATACATTCTTTTTACTATTAAATACATTTTTTTTTAGGATTTAACCACAAATATATAATTTTTAGTTTTTTTTCCTGAACTATTAACAGTTGTAGTTCGTTTTACATAAATTTGCTTGATATTGAAAATTAAGTTTGTCAATGTAAAATATTTTGATTGAGGTCGTAGTAGATTTCTTCGCTCTGCATCCAAGACAAAAACCCGGTTGAGTTGCGGAAACCCAGGCTTTGAGTTGTGCCACTCAACACACAATTCCTCGAAAAGTTCGATGGAAAGTGGAGAACGGAGTATCTTAACACTAGGTTCCTACTCTGCCTGCGGAATATAGCGTGAAGCTAATATATATTTTTTTAATGTTTGTCAATTTTCATAATTTATCTGTCGGAACACTGTCTCACAGTTAGATATAAAATAGTGCTGTCTCACCTAAATCATATTGGCAGACAAATAATAAATATATCTATTATATCGTAATTAGAAAAAAATTAAATTGGTTTTGTGTATACATTTTTGCAATTTACATTTACTGTTCGAAGAGAAACGACGTGGTGAACTCATAAAACCTTATCTGTCTCCTTAAGCAGCGTTTGTATTTTATTGTGTACGTTCCAGTTACTTGAGCGAGTATTACTTTTTTTTAATAAATATAAATAAATAAAGATTTGTGTCTAATTGCGAAATAAATAAATAAATAAATATAGTCAGTTCACAATAATAAATAATAAATTATTATTTATAATAGTTGATTGAGGCCAGTCGTGGCGCACCGGCACAAAGTGTGACTGTAAAACCGACTGGTTGTGGGTTCGATCCTCACTCGAGGAGATGAAATATTTACCTAAATTTATAGTTTCATTTCAGTAGTGTCGAGGTAAAGCGCGGAGTTCAGTTCTGCCACTCAACACGCAATGCCTCCAGAATTCGGTAGAAAGTGGGGAGCGGAGTGTATTAACACTTCCCTCTGCTTACCCTGCGATGTGCGGGATACAGCGTGAAGCTGATTTATTTATTTTCCTTAATATACTAATAAAGTGCAGGTCACCTGAGGCTACAACCGACCACATCAATTAGCTAATGGACCTAAGCTATTGGCGTCGTCGATTCATGAACTCTTGATTTATTCGTAGTCTCTGGGCTCAATTAGAAATTCGATGTCACTCATGCACCATATCTGTAAAATGTATACGTGATATAATTAAATATGTAACGCCTTTAGCTGATTTTTATGAAATGTCTTACTATACACTCGTTAGTAGTGCGTTTAATGAGGAAATTTACTTATTTTTTTGCTTAGTTCAGTTTAGTTCGTAGCTAATGATTTTTTTCAAACATAACAATTAAAATGAAAGACTACTGTCCAAAAATATCTTAAATATCACAATAAATATGAAAGTTATAGCACTTTGAATTGTTTTGAAAAAAAAATGTGACGTCACATTTTTAAGTTAATAATCATCTTTACTCTCTATTCTGCATATGGCAGCGTTAAGACACTCCGTTCTCCACTTTTCGAATGCCAAATTCTGGAGACATTACGTGTTGAGTGGCGGACCTTAACGCCGCGCTTTTACCTCGTTATCAGAGTGAAGAAAGGAAAATAGAAGTCTTAAATAAATATTTAATTTATCTAAATATTTAATTATGAATCTTATGAGTATTGTTTAATATATGACAGAGGGCTCTATAAATATCACTATCTCTAAAAATCTAAGAATCTCCTATAAATATTACATTACTCGTACGCATCGATTTTGAATAAGACATTGTAACGTCACAAATGAGGTCGGCGATGGTATAGACTTAACATGGTATAGACTTAACACTTATTGACGAATTTCAAAGTGTTGATTCGATTTTTTTCATTTAAACTTTATTTGAATCATATTATATTGAAACTTTGTCATTGCTCACAGTAAAATTATTTAAAATATTTTATTTATTTTTTTCTAATTCCGTATCATATTTAGGTTAATGATTGTTGATAAAATGAGTGAAACGAGTGCTGTAAAAAAATAAAAGGCATATAATGATTCCAACTTTTATATGGTATAAGTATTTGCGTACTTTAAAAATTCTTTGCTAACATTCCAATTTCCACAACCAAAACATTTTTATATCTTCTACAACATTCACCGAATCATTACTTACGGAAAGTGAATTGTACTCAAATATAATGAAGATTTTAAATTTAAATTAGTCAACACAAGACACATTGTTAGCACTATCAAGTCCCTAGAAATCAAGATAACAATAGATCTGTAGGGCATTTCTGTCAAGATGATTAGTCATAATATAAAAGACGCTGTTTATTCTTACCTCGCAAGTCGTGTGATAAATAGCATACCATGTATCTCCTGATCTAAAGAAATATAGTAAAATTATAATTATATAAATCAGATAGTACTTCAGATCTTAACAATATTTGCCTTAACCTGTGGCTATACTATTCTCATTTAGGATTTTTTTTTTATATATAATAAAAAATTCAATCAAGAAACAAATATAGCAACATTTAAATTTTTTGCAAATCAATCACAAACTATGCCACTTCACTTGCCCGCTCAAACGCTCCATTAAGAGGGGTTGGGATTGAAGTACCCGCAACAATGACGGTCTTTGCCTTTTGTGATACTTTATTATGTGCTAGCAAAGATCCCCTGACAAAACTTTATTGGAACATTGAGTATGAACACTCAGGTCGATATGAGACACTAGTTATAATGGAGTACCATTTATGATAGAGAAGCCTTATACAAAGAATTCTGTCTGTATAGAGATCTTTCTTGAAAATATTAATTTTTATAAGTCCCTTTTAATATTATATTTTAGATGTAATAATTAAATAAAAATATTCACAGATTACTAATAATACTGATGTGAATAACGTTTGTACTCTCGCGAAGGCGGGGCAATAAGAATAATTAATTGAATTAAGTGGAAATCGAATTCATAATCAGCTCCTACAAAGAGCGATTATGAATCCAATTATATTATACTTATAAATCCACTGCGCCACTATAGGACATCACAAACAAAAAATAAATATATAATAGCACGTACACTAAGAATAGAATATTGGTAGTAACTCTTATTAAGTGTATTCTTTTATTCCAAAATAATATTTATTATTATATCGTTGTTATTAAGATACATTGAACAATTATAATTAGATTTTTTTTATTTACTTGAAAATTATTTTTGTATATTTATGATTCTTTTGTCTTCGTCACCCGCCTTTGCTTGTGTGGACTAACATGTAAAATTAGGGTCGAGAAATACTAACGTAGTTCTCCCCTACGGTGCCTGTTCTACCTACATGTCTTTTTCAAATTTCAAAGTCAAAATTTCAAATTTCTTTCTATTTATATTGGTCCAGTTTTGTCTTTGTGTTGCCTGTCAGTCACTCAATAGCGAAAGAGTTAGCAAAATGTAAACTCAACACTTGCACGCATTTGCTTAATGAATAAAAAATATATAATAAATACCCAGAAGCACTAATTTGTTGAGTTCTAAGTTAGTCACTGTCGATTTATATTTTTGGATGAAATACTCGATATTCAAGTCTAGCGAACTGTACGTACTTCCTCTTACTCGTTAGTTAAGGTTCAATAGATATAACGTTCATGCTAATACACACTTCCTGTAAAAAGTTCCTAAAGTTTCACGTATCTCTTGCATATATATACGTTTTTTGTCTTTTCTTCTAGACAATTCTTTATCTTCATCTAAAAAAATGATTAAAAATACAAAAAAAAAAAAAAACTTTAATAGGATTTTTACAAAAAAAAAAGTTTTAATGGTATCAAGGCAATATGAACAATCAATTAAAGCGACAATTTGATGATATATTTCTGTGTAATAATTGCTAATTTTAGTTTACTTAGTATAGACAAGTAAATAAATACAGAAAGGTACAATTAAAGAGTATAATAAAATATTATATTTATAATTGAGGCCAGTCGTGGCGCAGGGGCACAAAGTGTGCCTGTAAATCGACTGGTTGTAGGTTCGATCCCCACTCTAGGAGATGAAATATTTATTTACCTTTATATTTTCATTTCTTCGCTCTGGTGTCGAGGGGAAAGCGCGGCGTTGAGTTCTCCAGAAATTGGCGGAAGAAAGTGGGGAACGGAGTGTCTTAACACTTGGTTCCCTCTGCCTACCCTGCTGTGTGCGGGATAGCGTAAAATTGAAAAATAAAATTATAATCTTAGTAAATGATAGATAACCACCTAGTGTGTATTCCGTTATCGTAACGTGTTGTACAAGTATCTACCGTATACTGGTCGTTCCTCTTTTCGGCGCCGTTAGGTCTCCGCCTTGCGAGCATAAATAATGTACAACATAAATAATTACAGCATTTCTTATTTATTAATATTTACTATGTACTTTTACGAGTGGTTTACAAGTAAAATTATGGCGAAATGGTACCTGCGTCTCCTATTAATTGTATTACAAATTTGATTATTAGTTTATTAAAAAAGTTGAAAAAGAGTTAGGGGGTCTAGAATGGATTTTGAAGATCATGTAAAATAGATGTATTCAAGCTCAACATACTATTAAATAATACTATAGAAATATATTTTTTTGTGTAATAGTATAAAATAATTTTGTTTAATCGTATTTTTCATTAATAGAATAAATATTATAAAGGTATACGACCTTTTTCATAGCTAAATTTTAAGTATTGTCATTATTTTAATAACAAAATGATAGCAATTTCCATAAAAAAAAATTATAAAAAAATAACTTAATTTGAACATAAAACTTTTTAATTTAAAATAACATTAAACCCACTTACTAGATCAATAGACACGATAATAATTATAATAATACATACATCCATTTAAATAAAATAAGAAAATTCATTTCAATACTAATCTGCATATTAAATGGAACAAAAATAATAATTTTATAGCAAAAAAAAATGTGAGAAAATAATGAAACGACGGAATGTTGGCTCTGGAGCGGCTATGAATAATCCTCCCGTCAGCGCCACGCGAGCTGGCTGCCCAATTAAAAACCTACTCTTTCCACGATTTTTAGATTAGAATATGGTATAATAAGCCAATAAAGTACGCCACTTAACGACTGTGAGGGCCGGCTGTTGAAATATGCACTTCTCGCTTTCATTGCGATGGCGATATTAAAATGCATTAACTGCCTCCAGATTCACACTGTGGGTTCTGTAATGTCAGTTGAAGTTATTGGATTTAACTTAATAGTTTTGTTAAGGTGGCAATGTGATATTTTATTTGTTTCTTTTGGGTTGAGCGGAGAGATAAAAAGAACCTTTTTCTTTTTATTCTCCTAAGTTCTCCTTGCAAGATATTTTTTATATATTCTATATTCTATTTGTTGGTTGAACTAAATAAATAATAAAAATATTGGTAAATAGTATCCTGAATGTAGTACTTGCTTAAATTTGTTTATCTAAATAAGTTATTCGTTATAATATTTACATAATTGCTTGTACTCTCCAATGTTTCTATTATAGCACATCACACAATCTTATGGTCATATTTTCAATAATAATAAAAAATACGTCATTTTAAAACCAAATCGAAAAAAAAAATACTAAAACAATAATTTATACCCCTGGTGGGACTCGAACCCACAATCCCCGGCTTAGGAGGCCGATGCCTTATCCATTAGGCCACAGGGGCTTACAAGATCTGTGTTCAAATTACGCAACATTCAAAACTCAATAATATTTCTCAATATTATACTCAATATTATTAATTTCTAATAAATTATTATTATTATTTAACTTCATAAGTTGTTCCTAATAAGGGCATACCCTTATTTAAATTTCTAATTTTGATAATATAGTAAATATCTAAACTAATCCCTGCGAATATTGCGTGATGTATTAATAGAAAATAAACAGGAAAATCCACAAAAAAAGTTCTTATGCGTTAAAAATTTCCATTAGAGCTTAGGTGACGCAGAATGCCTTACCAAACGTCAATTGTAATTATTACTAATAACGTAATTCGGCAGAAAGTAGGGAACGGAGTGTCTTAACACTAGGTTCCCTCTGCATACCCTGCTGTGTGCGGGATACAGCGTGAAGTTGTTTTATTATTATTTTTTTTAATAACTTAATATTTTATTTTTAGCCAGAGTTGAGCTAATCAAACACGACGAGATTAAAATTCAGGAGTGTTATATAAAACTTTCATCATATTCATTGGTATTCACCAAATTTATAAATAATGTTTCATTGATTCACTCAGAACAGAGTGTTCGTGTGTATGTCCTAATATACATAACAACTTTACTTTTTATATTATATATTCCTGTTAAAAATATCTTTTTTTACAGATTTTACCTGAAAAATATCTATACTTCTAATCTTTTATATGGATAGCGTAGCAATTTTCAAGAACAGATGGTACCAGAAAGGCATACTTATTTCGCCCCAGCAATCGTGAAAGGATCGGCGGAAGCTTTTTCCTCGCTCGTCGCAAAGTGGCCACCTACGTGGAATCAAAGCGTCAATTCATAGGATGCAAAGAATGGGCACATTATTTTAATCATAAGTACCTTAGACTATATTAAGTGTTATGTAAAATATCAAACTTTTAATTTGTTTATATTTTTCGTGTGGAAATAATTTGCAAATATTATAGAATTTCAATTTTTTTCTTTTCCATATCTACATATTATGTGTGTCTCCACAAAAATTCGTTCAAACCCACGCAATTAAGAATTATTTTATTAGAAATATAAATATTAACAAAAAGAGAGAAATTTATAAGTGTACGACGAGTATGTATGTGAAGCAATGTATCGAGGAAATTATATTAATCTGTACCCACTTTACATATTATAATAAAAATAACTTTTTTAGCTTCGTGCTGTATACTGCACTTTGTTAGGGTAGGCTGAGGAACCCTGGGAACCTAGGACTAAGACACTCCGTTGCCATTAAGACACTTCCGTTCCTCATTTTCCGCCTAATTCTGAAAGCATTGCTTATTGAGTGGCCGAATTCAACTTCGCACTTAGCTTCGACACTAAAACGATTCTTCGAATGACCTCTGAGATGTACGAAATATTTTTTATATTCCAAATAACATATTAACATTCAACATGGAGAATTATTATTATTATAAAGCATTAAATCGATCACTAAGTTACATTAAAACATCCTAAATTAAAATAACAAAATTTGTAAGAAACACCAAAACGTTTCCAAGTTCAGATGCTTTTATTTATCATAACTCAGCTAAAAATAACAAAAAATGATACTGTTTGTTTGTGTAAGTATGTTATTTCGTTACCGTTCCACAAGTGGTTCACAATGATAAGGGCTACACAAACTTGCCACGGAAGTTTGGAAACAGACAAGAACAAATAATAATGTACCATACATTGTTATTTGCTATAATATTTTTGTATATTATAGGAATAATAATCTATAGATAAAAAACAGGGTTAACTTAGTGTTAAAATTCTCCATTAGTTTAGTAGTAAGTATCAGAATAAAGTAAACTTATTTAATTCTAATCAGTTTCATTCTGTATGTGGTGTGTATGTATATGATTTATAGCAGTGTAAGCAGTGTGAACCTAGTGTTGTGACACTCCGCTCCCCACTTTCCGCCGAATTTCGGAGGCCTTAATATTATTCTTAAATAGCTAATCACAATCTATATATATATAAAAGGACTTGTGCTGACTGACTGAGGTAAGACGCACGCAGAGCCGTAACCGCTGATGGTAGAAACGTGAAATTTCGACAGATGTTTATTTTCATATTCTGGACATCCACTAAAAAGGGAATTTGAAAAATTTTAACCCTAAAGGGATGAAATTGGGGTTGAAAGTTTGTATGAAAAAAAAAAATAATATGTACCGATTTTTATAAAATTTGAAATTCATACTCTTAAAAATATTTCATTGAATACGTATTTCATGGTTTTTAAGAATTCACCCCTAAGGGTTCAAATAAGGGGTTGAAAGTTTATATGGAAAAATCTTTAAATTGCCACCGATTTTTATAAAAATTGAAATTCGGACTGTTAAAAATATTTTATTGACCACGTGTTTCGTGGTTTTTTTAGAATTCACTCCTAATAAGCGGGCGAAGCCGCGCGCGCCCTCTAGTTCCTATATAAATTTTAAACATTATTTAAACTTCGTTAAGACTTAAATAATGTTTATAGAAGACCCGAGTTTGTTTGTATTAAGTAATTAAAACGAATGGAGATGTAAACAAATTATTGAAACACATTGTGTTCCCGTTGTATGGGCGATGACAGGTTATGAGAATCTGGTGTAATTGTATCTTCCACGAAAAAAGGATTATATATTTAGTAATAGTTTTATTTTACTATTATTCTGAATAGTAATAAAGAAAATCACATCGCTTCCTTTGGTATATTTTAATGTGATAAATTTTAAGGGGCTGTTTAAAAACAGGTTTTTTTTCAGTTTCACGCTATATTCCAGGCACAGCTGGGTAGGCAGAGAGAACCTAGTGTTAAAACACTACATTCTCCACTTTCCGCTGAATTAAATTAAAAACTCTTATATATTTTTTATTAAGTGGTCTTGGCAAAATCCATTAGATTCCGAGGTATGGTTAGATTATGTCACAATTCAGTAAATATTAAATTCATGCTTCCTACCTCATCTTTGGCCTCCAACGAACCTCACACACCTATTACATATTATAATTTTGGCAAATATAATGACAAAGTTTTATAACGAAATGAACAGAAAAAAAAAACATTAATTTAAACAATAAAATCAAACACTCTGACTAGCAAAGTGAAATAAACTCAAAATATAAATCAGGTTAATTTTTGTATGAGTGCCGAAATTAATTTCTTCTACCCTTGAAGTTAAAATGACACCGAACCTTGTACTTTTGGAGGCAATTTAAGTAATTCCAAAGAACGTTGTAGACTCCTTTCGTCCGTTCCGTCCTTGAGTAGGAATCGAACCCACAACCTATCATATTAACAGTACGACGCTTGAGCCCGCTCCTGCGCCACAACTAGCCTCACTCTCTAATATTTTTGTCAATATTTATCGACGACGTTTATAGTTATAAAACGGTCTTCTTGCTCTAATGCCATACATGTCATACAGATTGATGTTGCGAGCACAATGTACCGGTGATCACGTGTACAGAAACGCACTTGTAAAATGTAAGCTGTTCTAATGTTACAGCTTAAATATAGCTATCACAGTTACAAGCTAAAGAACTGAAAATCTAAATTTTAGAACTTTTTTGTCTTTAAAAATAAATATTTATCATAAATATGTAAGTAACGATATTAGAAAATAATAGGAACAGATGACCATCGACATCCTCGCATTAAACTGCTTTGCCTGATTTATTGAATTTATTTAAGCCAAATTTATTGGAACATTTTTTATTTAAATAGGTATTATGTAAATGTTTCTTCGGTTTTAGTAGATAAAGTTCGGCGTTGGATACATCCAATAGTGTAAAAAAATGGTAAATAAACTGGAAATAGAGAATAAAATACCGTAAGTATTATAAGATATATTATACACTAAGACCAATGAGATCCTCTAATAATTTGTTATTCTATTATGCTTCACGCTATATTCCGCATGTAGCGGGTAGGCAAAAGAACTCCGTTCCCCACTCTCCGCCGGATTTTTGAAACAGCATGTTGAGTGGCGGAACTCAACGCCACGCTTATCTTGTTACCAGAACGAAGAAATGAAAATATTAAATAATTACTAAAAATCGAATTTACAACCATCTCGTTAAGTCACAAACGTACAGTTTGTGCACACACTACACCACTACGGCCTCTGACATGTAAATATACTTTTAAGTTACTAATTTCCCTCCCTTATCACATAGGGAACAGTAAACAAGGTGCACGTCAAACATTACTTATAAAAAAGGAAACCACGGGACTCTACTTGTTTCGAAAAGGCGGGTCTTTGCGGCATCTGATAACGGTAGATTTGCGGCTCCTCCATTAACAAATTACCTCTTTACTTACGACTCCTTTATAAGAAGATTTTTCTTTTAAATTATATTGCATACTATACATTTCCATGTAAATTTCTTAAATTACAATCATTATTTTATTAAATCGTTAGAAAAATAAGGCCATATTTTTTTCTTTTCGTTTAGTGACATCTAGCGAAAAATGACGTTATTATGTCAAGACATAGTACCAAAGCTCACTTAAAATTTCAATTGTTGTGAATTTTGTTCAATCTCTGCTTTCAAGAAAAATAAGCTTTCTGATAATAGCGTAAATAATAGAATTGTATGCTTAGAGATAACCATAAATGTTTTAAGCTTAATAGTTGATTTTACTTTTATCATTGTGTTTGTATATCTATTTCTGGTTTTTTTTTTCATAAAATATAATAAACTTTCATATAGTTTACAATAAGAGAATAAGTTTTAGATTTTTTCCTGCACGTGCAGAAACTAATAGAGAACTTTGCATTAAGATATTCCATTCTCCGCTTTCAGCCCGAATTCAAGACAAAATTTTCAATTTAACACCGTACTTTGTGTTATCAGAATAATTGAAAATAAATCAAATAAAATATTACGGAATATAAATTAAATGTAATAGGGATCGAACCCACAACCATCATGATTAAAGTTAGATTCATAGGTTAAAGCCCTCAATTTTTATCATGATTCTACTTTTTTAACACTTTCGTTGAATTACAGTTTAAGCATTCCACTTGATATAATTAAATATGTTTTTTTGGTATAATTAAATAATTTTTTCAAGGTAATTGTTTCTGAAAACATACACATACATACATACATATTTTGTTTAGGGTCTATACACATTTTTTTTAAAATTATTCTGTTAATATGGTCTTTGCAGTACCTACTCGCCGTCTAGAAATAAATTAACTATAGTTCTACAGGCCGAGAGTTTCTGCCACTTTTTTTAAGATCGGACTAAGCATGATAAAATGAATATAAAGAGATTGCTCCTAAAATTATGGTCGTCACGTATTTAAAAGAATGTTTCTACGTCATTTTATAAAATTATATAGGTCTAGTTAGAAAGAGAAAGAGGTAGAAGAAGAAAGAGGAGTTCCGATAATAGGAGGCGAATATTAACGCGTATTTTAAAGGGGTCACTTAAACCTACACTTAGGTCGCAAGTTCCAGACACTGCTCTGAACACCTCTCTCTGCAACGTGATGGGTCCAGAGCCCACAAGATGAATCCATGGAATGCGAAAGAAGTTTCTCTATATAAATGATAAATGTACTCGTATGTATAATGGCCGGTTTATATGCGAATATATAGGCAAAGAGAAATGAAACATTTTATACTAAACAAGAATCAACCTGAATTGTAAAAATTGTTCTAGCTTTATTATTTTTTATGTAACGTAACAAAGTGATAAATAGGTACATGTTTATATAATGGATAGGCAGAGGGAGACAAGGTTAAGACACTTCGTTCTCCACTTTCCGCCGAATTTTTGAGACATTGCGTGTCGGGTGACTGAGCTCAACGTCGTGCTTTTTCTAGGTACCAGAACAAACCAAAATGAAAATATTAAATAAAATCAGCTTCACGCTGTATCCCGCACACAGTAGGGTAGGCAGAGGGAATCTAGTATTAAGACACTCCGTTCCTCCACCACACCTCAAGAAAATATTAATAAATAAAAATTCTAATAATTCATTCCCCCGAGTTGAAATGAAACCCACAAACGTAGCCTTTACAGTCACACACTTGTGCCCCTGCGCCACGGCCTCTAATATTATTGCAAACAGATTACTAACAAGTTTTCCAGTAAATGTAAATCTTTTCTGGAATTTATACACATTCGTATTTCCAGGCTAAAGTACTTGATAGTTAATTTAATTATGCGGCAGTGGCGTGTCCTCTGCAGTCGAATGCACTAAGGCTACACATTCATGTCTCAGTTTATTTATCACAGAGCCCGCTTCGCCTCGCATTCGCTTTGAAACAACCCCGATTTTAATAAAACTAGCTAAATAGTCATTTGGATTCAATATCAGTGTTAATAGTAAGACTATTTTCTCTTTTCTCTTTTTTTAATATTGTATTATGTGTATTGGAATTTTAAATGAGACTCGTATGTGATTACCGTTTTGTTTAAGTAGCATTCACACTGTCATGTCATAGTGTTATAGTGGTGTATATGTGAATGCATACACAGTGGTTGTGGGTTTGGTGGTGGATATGTTTATATTTAAATTATTTTGATAAAATAAAATAAATAAATCAGCTTTACGCTGTATCCCGCAAACAGCAGGGTAGGCAGAGGGAACCTAGTGTTAAGACACTCCGTTCACCACTTTCCGACGAAATCTGGAGGCATTGCGTGTTGAGTGGCGGAATTCAACGCCGCGCTTTGCCTCGACACCAGAGCGAAGAAATGAAAATATAAATTTAGATAAATATTTCATTTCCTCGAGTGGAGATCCAACCCACAATCAGTCGATTTTGAAGTCAACTTTGTGCATCTATGCCATGACTAGACTCAAATAAATTATTTTGATTTCCTTAAATTGCTTAGATAAAGCGTGTTGTTTGCTTCAGCCATCCAGCATACCAACACTTCTAAAATGGGAAAGAAATCGTGAGCGTCTATTCTGCTTAATACAGAGTGTAGGTCGAAAACTTAACTAAAATCACAATACTTCTAATAATAATTAAAATTTTGATACACAATTCATCGTACAGTACGATTCGTACCTACTACTAATTTATTATATCAGACATCCATGGACAAGGAATACTGCATACCGCATATTTCAATTTTTGAAATAATATAATAATATTATTTCAAAAATTGAAATATTAGTATTTAAATTGCGGAATTCATGAAATAATAAAATTTGAAAAATGTTTTGCTTTCGTGTGTGATCTGTGATTATGGTACGGGACACGATAGTGATAAAAACGTACATAAATCAAAAAAAAAAATTAAATTAGCTTCACGCTGTATCCCGCACACTGCAGGGTAGGCAGAGGGAACCTAGTGTTAAGACACTCCGTTCCCCACTTTTAGCCGAATTCTGGAGGCATTGCGTGTTGAGTGGCAGAACTCAACGCCGCGCTTAACCTCGACACCAGAGCGAAGAAATGGAAATATAAATTTAAGTAAATATTTCATCTCCTCGAGTGGGGATCGAACCCACAACCAGTCGGTTTTGCAGTCACACCTCGTGCCGCTGCGCCACGACCGGCCTCTACATACATAAATCAAATTATGACAATATGGTATAATATAGTATAATTTATAGTAGTCAGGAGTAGAAGAAAGAAAATTTAAAATAGGAAACTTAATAAAATTGAACACACAAACAAAAACAATATTTTAAGCCTTCTAATTATTTATATGGAAATTAAATGTGATTAAGTGAAGCGTAACGCAACATGACGTCACGTCCGCGGGGCGCAGGCGCAGCGGCGCCGGAAGCCGGATGCTGCGGTGTAGCGCAATCTGGAGTCGGACGGCGGGAAACACTGAATCAAGTGCAGCCTTAGCTTTCTGTTTTATGTATGGCATTGTAAAAGATAAATGGTTCAGATGAAGGACCTGTGGAAGTAGTATATGGATATGCGTAATATGTGGAGAGTTTACAGTAACAAAATATATTGTTAGTAGCTATGTTGTTATTGTCATGCCTTTACAAATAAGTGCCTTCTAAATTCTTATTCGACATAAGTAAATCAAGATTTACTTAAATTTATATTTCCATTTCTTCGCCCTGGTGTCGAGGACAAGCGCGGCGATGAGTTCTGCCACTCAACACGCAATACCTCCAGAATTCGGCAGAAAGTGGGGAACGGAGTGTCTTAACACTAGGTTCCCTCTGCCTACCCTGCAGTGTGCGGGATACAGCGTGAAGCTGATTTAATTTTGATTTAAATCAATGTTCTGTATTCATAATTTTAATTAGTAAAAATTCTCAAATGATTATTTTTATAATATCCTTGCATTTGTTGCTCTAATGCTATGCAAGATTATTTAGATAAATGTGGCACTGAGGAGAAGCTAAGTATACGGTACATACCATTTCCAATAATTACCTAATCTAAAACGTTAGTAAATAGGTATTTTCGTTTTGGTATCCTTTGCGTTGCGGTTGCCAGGGCTAATCCTTAATATACGTGTTAGTGGAATGTTGTCTACGGTCTAGAGGTTTTACAACATTCTGTATAAATGTTCATAAAATATTACGAAGTACATTAAGTAAAACTAGAAACCTAAAATGATGAATTAAAATATTTTAAAAATATATACAAGAATAGTTGCACTTTCAGTTCGCTTATTCAATTGTTGATTTTACAAATAAAATTACAATAATAATATATCTTTAACATTTTAAAAGTGTTTCAGTCTAGGTTTTCAACAAAAAAAAAAAAAAAAAATTAACGTAGCGGGACTCGAACCCGCGCCTCCTGGAAACTGACCAGGCGCTCTTACCACTAAGCAATACGTTCAAAGTTTTTTTTCTAAATAAGTAATAATATATCTTTCGATATAAATTTTATACGAATATTGTAGATTTATTTATTATAGTTTTTTTGTATAATATATAAAATTTTATGTATATAGTAAGTTAGGTAAAGTTTAAAGTTCGTACATAAGTAAATAAATCAGTGAAATCCTAAAAAAGTATATATTTTATATTGTATTCTTGAGACACATGTCTAAAGTTCCTCTTGAAAACTCCATTCGAACAAAGAGTAAATCCTTGTTCCTTGCAACCTGCTAGTCTAGGTTTATATCAGCTGTTACTGAAAGTAGGTAATGAAACTGTCTCCTGTGTTTCTATATAATTAAACGCTATATCTTTACTAAGGTCAGTCGTGGTGCAGGGGTACAAGTATCGAATGTAAATGTGATAGGTTGAGGGGTTCATTTCCCAGTAGAGGAAGTGAAATATTTAATACGAGTCAAAGCGCGTTGTTAAGTTTCGCCACTCAAAACGCAATGACTACAGAATTTGTGAAAAATGAGGAACTGTAGTGGTTAATGAGAACGGAGTATCTTAACACTAGGTTCCCATATTCCCTCTGCCTACCCTGCCACGTATGGGATGCAGCGTGAAGGTAGAAAACAAATGTTTAACAATTTAGCTTCTCGTTTCAATCAAAGTGTATATTTTTTAACTTTTCTATAGGAGTTTCTTTTTCATAAACTCTAGGTTTACAGCTTTATTACCGTGCAAAAATACATTCACTTCTATACATTAGTTATCAGATTTTTAAGTAAATTAACTCCAGCTAAAATAAAATAGCGTATACTTAAACGCCTCATTGACTGTGCGCTATTTTATTTTAGCTGAATGGATTTAAAAGTAGAATGACAAACTCACTGACTTAACTATACATTTTTTCTGCTTACTCTCTGCGGCATAATACTTGATAAGTGGTGCCACCGAAAATCGAAGTTGATAATGGTGACAATTTTTATTTCTCGAACTAAGATATGGACTACAGGCCAGTCGCATAAGACTGTAAATATGACTGGTTGTGGGTTCGATTCGTGGTTCCCACTCGAGGAAATAAAATATTTATTTATGTTTATATTTTTATTTCTTCCTCCTGGTGTCGAGGCAAAGCGCGGCGTTGAATTCCGCCTTTCAACAAGCTATAACGAAAATAGTTACCTCTGCCTACCCTGCTGTGTTCCGAATACATCATGAAACTTATTTATGTGGACTAACCGCAACATAACCGTTCAGTTTATCGGGGCATTACGCATAGAAATGTAGTAGTATTTAGGGCTATTGAAAATATCATCCGAACATGTACAATACCTTTGCTGGACTGGGGCTGGAACGACCTAACAATACATTGCCTTTACAACACTGATGCCTTACTGACGTTATAGTCTCTATTATTGGCTGCATCATTTCAATTTCCGATTATTCCCTATACTGTGAGGTACTATTGATGATACGAAACCTAATACGATTCAACAATCTCGGTTACAAAGCTTGTACGTTAGTCTGTCAGTAACAGTACTGTATATCTACTATGCTATATTATTATGGAGTATATGGTGCTTAAATTGGCCAGAATAAAATTATTTTTTTTGATAATTAAAATTATAAATAATATCTTCTAAATACACACACATAAAAGCTTTAAATAGGTGGATCTATTAAAAAATATAAAAATTAAAATTAAAATTAAATCAGCTTCTCACTGTATCCCGTACACAGCAGGGTAGGCTAAGGGAGTCTAGTGTTAAGACAATCTATTCGCCACTTTCCGCCGAGATCTGGAGGCATTCCGTGTTGAGTGGCGGAATTCAGCGCCACGTTTTGCCTCGATACCAGAGCAAAGAAACGAAAATATAAATGTAAATAAATATTTAATATCCTCGAGTGGGGATCGAACACACAACCAATCGATTTTACAGTCACACTTTGTGTCCCTGCGCCATGACTGGCCTGTCACAGAAATATAAATAACGAAATAAAATTTGTTAAAATTCTATTTTTATGTAATAAAGCCGAAGAGTTTGTTTGCTGAAACGCTAAGATCTCTGGAACTACTGGTCGGATTAACTTATTTTTTTATTTTGATGAAAGCCATATTCCTCAGGAGTGCTATAGGCTGCATAAATAGATAAGTATAATGGTACCCACTACAAAAATATTCAATTTCATTACTTCTTTCTAAAAAAATCCTGCGACACCCTTCATCTAATCTCTTATAAATAATTCACAATAAAACATTTTGTGAAAATAAAATAAAATTGCAAAGTTTTTTTTTTATTTGACACACCAAACCAAACCTTGTACATATGTAAAACTTACGAATAAAAATTATACCATTATTAAGGTTTTTTTATGAAGATAAACCTTGGCTTCCGTGCGATCCCGGCCTAGAATAGGATCACCTGTTACTGATGGTGTCGTAAGAGGCGACTAAAGTACGTGTGGTAGAGTCACGTCGCCAGCAATGGCAACACGCATGGGCAGACTCGACCGGATCATTACTACCCACACACTCGTTTGCCTTGCCCTTTTTTCATAAAAAAAAAACATGTAATTTAAGCGTATACTTTACGCCGCCGATGATATCCTCTCAAGCATGGGTTTCGTAGGAACTTCCTTCCACGCACCATGGAACTGTGGAATGGCCTACCGGTCCGGCAGTGGCCCGGCAGTGTTTCCAGGTCGATATGACATGGGTACCTTCAAAAAGCGCGTCTATCTCCACCTTAAAGGCCGGCAAGGCACCTGTAACTCCACTGGTGTTGCACGGGGCCGTGGGCGGCGGTAATCACTTACCACATCAGGTGACCCGAACGCTCGTTTGCCTTGTCCTTTTCCATAAAAAAAAGCAGCCACGTGGTGCTTTCACTCCTTCAGGGACAGATTACCTTCCTCTCTTCCCAACTGATATCGTTGTAAAGGCAAGTAGGGCTGACAGCACTAATCTCAAGTTCTTAAATTGAATAGTAAAAGTATTACAGGAGATAAGCGGACAAAGCCGCGGGCTGACCGCTAGTAAATTATAAAACGAAATATTTATCGTACTGTGTAGTGAGTTGAGAGCTATATTTATTTAGAATGACAATAAAAAATATTGAATATATATACATATTTGCCGTTTCCTGCTGCTATTTATAGATAACCTAGTGCCAAATTACGAGACACGTGTGGAGTGCGCCAATTCCATGCTGCGTTCACTCACGGCAATCCCGTTTTAGTAAAACGTTTGATTACACCACAATAACCTTAAATTGATTGTATTATTTAAATTAGGAACAATAAATATGTAAAATATTCCTTTCAATCAAGCTACTTAGATTCTCTATTTTTTATAATTTTACATATATATTAATTATATTATATGACATTCTCTATTATTTATCATTTCAAATATTGAGCTGTTTGTGTGTGATTAAGTAATCAACATCCAAACTTTAACATTTACAGTAATATCAGAATGATGAATTATCTCGTGGTGAGATAATAACACGGTTCAAGAGCAAAAATTTCTTATTGTTAATAATTTAAGACAGAATTTTAGATAGTCTTTCAGAGATCCTTTTATGAATGTTTATTACAAGCACCTAAAAAAGCTTAGTACATACAAAAATAAAAAGAAACATTCAGTTTAGAAAATACAGTCGCTTATAATAATAATAAAAATAGTGATTGCTTCACCTTAGAAGCATATTTTTTTATGCTGCAAGGATTTGTAGACCTGAATATTTGATACTAATATTAGCTAAATACTACCACGTAATCTTAAAATAAATGTTCTTGAGAACAAAATAATCCTATAAGGGTGTCGTTTTTTTCTTTTGAAGTATATTTCTATTTGTTTTCATTGTTGTGATTCATGAAATATTTAATGAAAAATGTATATATAAATAATCATTATATACTAATTTCAGGATTGTAGGTCAACGAATAGTACAACTTCTAAAAGTTGATAAATTCAGGAATGCAGGCGGGCGTGAGTAACATATACTAATTTTGTATGAAAAAAATGTAGTTCACAATTATAAGTTTATAATAGTTTTTATATAAATATAAAATTTCCATTTTTCAGATTTCTTCCTTTATTTGTACTGGAAGCTTTCACATCTTGCCAAATTTCATAAGTGTAAGTAAAACTACAAGAAATTTTTTGTATTGTATTGTAAGTTTTAGCTACGTGTCAAATTTCATAACTAAGGTTAACGCGACTTAGTCTTTTTGGATACTTTAAGGTTGTTGCTATACTACGAATTTCATATAAAACAATACACAAATGCTGGTATCGCTTAATTGCGTTAATTAAGAAGCTTGTTTTTTTTCTGTGATCCAAGAGATCGTAATAGTAATATGATATTAATTTCTGTGATACGTCGACGCGATTACAAGATAGATGATCTTGATAGACGGACAGACGAACACCATAGTGATCCTCTACGAGTAAATCTAAGGGTTCCGTTTTTACTGTTTGAGACGGAATCATAAAAATCCTTACAAATTTATATTTGTAGTTTATTTCATATAGAATGAATGCATACATATTTTGGTAAGTAGCTTTTCTCGTTAACCTACAATTCAAAGTAATTATTGTTTCACAATAAACTATTGATATTCAAAAGCTATTATAAAACAAAAGAAATCCTTTTGGAAAACGTATTTCACATACAATTAGATAACCTCCATTTTCAATATGGCCGACCAGATGACGCTCCTTTCAAACGCCTCTCAATTAATAACTTTGGAAATTAGCGAGAAGTGCTAATTATTCTATCTTCATTCCGAGATAGATGCTTTTAAACTAAATCGAATTCGGGTAAAATTTTCTATAATAGACATCTTGAAAGGCCAATGACTGAAGTAATTATAAAATAAACATTATTTTACTTTAACTGTTTAGTATTTAGTTTCTACATCAAAAATAGCATTATTTATTATGCAAACTAACTTCAATGAAAATTCAGGTATTAATTTAACAGATATAAAATTAAAAACAGTTCTAATATACAAGTTCCTCATGGTTAAATATATAAGTACGCTCCTACATCACGAAACCATTAAAATTCTCCCTATTTCACACTTCTATTGTATTATCAAATTTTGTCTAGACACGTGTAAGCGCGTACAGCCAAGTTAAAATGTACATGAACACCAACTATTTCAAGATATTTTTGCGTCCTTCATAACTCGAAAACTATTTAATTATTTTTGCTTGAAAATTAGCAAATTTACTAAAAGCTTACATTGTAGATTATTAATATTTTACATAAATATTTTTTTCATATACGTGCAAATGTTTAAAATTTACGTTTATTGACAGAAGTCTGAGAAGTGAAGTAAAATCAACCAGATATCAAGTTTCTTGGCCAAATGATCAATTCTAAATCTAATACCAAGGTAGATTTTTTATACAAATATTCAGATTTTTTATTTAATTATTTTTGCTTGAAACAGCATACATTTCCACATAGCCTGCAATGTGCAGGATAGGTAGAGAAAATCTGAGAACTTAGTATCAAGACATTTCGTTTCCATAAAAACATTTCCTTTCCAACTTTCCGGTGAATTCTTGACACATTGCGTGTGAAGAAGCGGAACTTGACACCCCGCTTTGTCTTGTTACAGCGACTAAAATAAAATATTAGGTATTTCATACCTCCAAGTAAGAATTAAATCCAATTAAGACACACGCTTGAAATCGCACAACTGAAAATTATTGACTAATAAGAAAATAAAAAAAAACTATTATGAAAGATAGATCAAAGAACATATAAAAATAGAGTGATTTTACTTGTTAACAATGTTGTTATTATATTAATTTAATGACTTAAGGTAATATTTTGATACAAGTATTAATAATATCTCACCAAAAAAGTACATGTGAATTGTGAAATGAGAGCCAAGTTTAAAATTAATTAATGCATCGTTCTTGACTTCACCAGCAAGCAAAATCGGAGAATTATATTCTAATACAATTTGTTTTCAGACATATGATATAAAAAAAACTTATCCTTTTTTTACTCGTAAGTACAGTTCGCGAGGTCAAAGCTGAGCTTTGCATTTGAATGGGTGGTCCTAATATAGTATAATAGTTCTTAAAGCTTTTTGACAACCAACCTCTTGTACTGATAGTAAATATAAATGTACGTAAAAATAAATATACGTGAGCAATAGTCAACGCTAACCTTTGCGAATGTCACATGGATTGAATAATTACAGGTTTAAAACATCTGGTCATGGAGTTTATGATTAAATTTATTTTATATATTAATTGCCGTATTTATGATTCCAATAGAAGGTAAATTATACTAAATAACCTAAGCTACAAAACTGTCCCGCCTCTTTTCAATTGTCAAATACTGAAGCTCAGAAACCATTGATTAGATTATACATATTTCACAAAAAAATGTAAATGAAATATTTTTTTTCGAAATTAAAGTCATATAATAATAACAACAATATAACTATTACATCAATAACAAATAATATTTGTAAACAAATATTTTTAATATATTTCTATTTAAAAATAATATAACGTAATACATTCGTCCAAGTCACTCAAAGCAAACTAAAAGTTTCAGTAACTCGTTTTAATCTGTGAGGGTTATTCAAAATCCATCGAATCATCTTCCATCATACAGCCACTGCGTAAGAATAACGGGAGTTGAGGTTTCAATGAGTAAACCGCCAGTATGTGGCGCGCACCCGTCTGCACCGATCGCACGCTGCCGCGCGACCACGTGATAACGTGAAACTTTGCACGCAAACGAAGTGATAACAAAATTAAATAAAGTAAATTTAAATTAAACTTATTATATTTATTTAGGTAAGTTTATAAAGCTCTCTTCCCCATCTGGGTTTCAATTTGTTTATTTTTAGTTCGAAAGTTTTAAAGTTATGAATATGTTTCCAGCTGTCTTTCAGTTTCTTTTGCCGAAGTTTTGTTTGTATTTTCGAATAGTTGAGACGTGTTGCTTAAGTAATGTTTTGTATATGCGTTTATTTTAGTTAAATATGGCTTTATTTTGATAATATTTTTCTGTACTCTGCCTGAATATAAATGTGTAACAATCACTAGATTTATACATTCATACAATTAATAGCTAAACTAGATATTTTATTATAACTTTTCATAAAAAAATATAAATATATAATTTGTAATATATTATGATTATATATTTATATACTACTTATTAATTAATATACTTTTTTTGGTCAACGTTGTCCGTTTGCAATATATTCTTTTAAAATGATTTATGTACCTATTTGAAATCATTTATTGCCTTAATCTTCAGATATGAGCCGTTTTAAATGAGTAAAATTCTCTCCCTAGACAAAAGAATGGGGTGAAGAAGTATATGTGTAGGTACATCGTAACTGGGTGTTTAATTTTATTTAATATTTATATATCTAATGAAATATAAAAAAAAAATATTTGATAATTTTAAAGTGTATTATTGTGTATTACTAACTTGACTCGATATTACTTATTAGATATAACTATTAATATAATTTATCAAATATGTATAAATAAAATATACATCAAAGCTTCTGGTTTTTGAAGTAATAGTGAATAGCAAATAGTTTTTGACCGCAGCTTCTGCACTGGAATAATTGTTTCACTATATATCAATAGAATAAACCAACTTCATAGCTGTATTGACATGCAATAAGTTACTGACTTCCATATATTGTATACCAGCAACCAGCCCTCGGCTTTGTCCGCTTGAACTATACAATTAGACACTAGTCAATAATTTAAATTGCTTCCATATTTTAATATAAATATATATTTTCAACGCACTTATTTTAATGTTTAATGGGAATTTGTAAGAACTAGGGGACATTATTAAAATTTTTCATATGGTTTTTTTATGTCTTAGAAAAAAAATAGGAAAATTATATTAAAAAAATGTCATCAGAGATAACGAAACACCACCCTTTAAGATTTGTACAATTTCATTATTATCATTAGGTTCCAATCAGGAGAAGAATCTAAAATTAGGTAAGGTCTTTTTTCACAAATTGTTTGTTATGATTATCTGTGCTCTTGGCTCTTGCTACTAAAAGACTAATCGCTTCACGTATGATTTCTTATAATCTACCGTTATCGTATATAAGTATAATTTAAATATGATACTTATTTAGAAAACGTATAAAATTTTTATCATTTTTATACGTTTACTAAATAAATATTTTTCTTTCCCAGTGTAGAATAACAATGTAAATATGTTTACTGATTATGAATGATAGCAGTTAAAAACACATTGAGTGTTCCTATAAAAGAAACGACATTAAATGTTTATTACTATTATTACAAAATTTTACTCTTGTAAAATTATTTTAAGAGATCTCTTCTGACAGCGGACTGTCAGAAGAGATCTCTTAAAATAATAGTCTGTGATGACACTACGGATACTGTCATCACAGACTATATTACAGCAATCATAGATATTTTGTAAAGTGAAGCGTTACTCTATGGGCAGGAAATATATTATTTAAATTAAAGAAAATTATAATTTTCTTTACATATCTAAGACCGCAACCTAGCAGTATCACACCTAGTGTGTAGGATAGAGGAATAGATCTTCGATGGTTTCTTTAATCTTAGTCAAAGACTGATTTTGTCTCTAAATAATTTTGTCTCTCGAGATATCTGCTGATTATGTTTTTATGACGCTTATAACATATAAGCGTCATAAAAACATTGGCTACTCTAAGAGGATTTTATTAAAATAGCATGTACAGTTATTTATAGTTTGAAGGTCTTTCTTTTGAATTTTTTGAAGTTATTGCATCTAGAGATAAAAGTGCGGCCTTCGTAATCTATTTTTTACAGAGAAATTAAGGAGGTGTTGCTTTATATATTGTAGAAATACATTAACCGCATCATCATCATAGTTTCGTCTTCTACAAAAAGAATATGACTAAATAGATGAAACTAATAAGTAGCATTTGCTAAATTTTGTCCTCATTCCGTCCGTCCACGTGCAGATGTGATAATGCTTTGGATTTCGTGTCAGTATCACTAAATCGTCCGCATATGCTAAGATCGATTTTGTGTAAGTAGTTCAGTACAAAACATTTTAACCGCAATAACAATACGTATTGTTGATAATGTTATCTTTATTTTTTTTCATAAATGGAAGCGTCCTAATGGGGAACGGAGTGTCTTAACACTAGGTTCCCTAGTTTTTTCTGTCTACCCAATTAAATGTGAGATACAGCGTGAAGTAGAAAAAAAATACAAAAATCACCTCTCTACATGACGAATATTTGCTTCCATGGCCAGATTCTACCTTATAGGTATATTGCGGAGATGCTTGCGAACCGATTAACAAGGAAAAGAAAATGGAGGTATTCTTTTTAATTTTGTTTATTTTCTAAAAAGTTTGTAAGAATTGCGTTGAAATTTATTTAACAAATTTGAAGGAAGTCTTTGGTTAATTTACCCCGTCTATCTTACCACTCTCTTTCAAAACTTTCAGGCGAATTATAAAGAAAGCAATCGAAAATAATTTAAGCAAAGAAAAAAATATGTAAGAACTTAAATATTAATTGTCTGTACCGAGGGGGGTACAACATTGCCCCCCACCCCTGCGTATATAGAAAATCGTCATCAATTATGAAGAGCCCAGGCTCTTTTATCCTAATTTTACTTGTATCTACTATAGAGATAATATCATCATATTATTTTTTTCTCAATTACAGATGGCAATTCATTTATAGTATACTAGCGGACCCGGACGCGGCTTCGCCCGCTTAAAGTATACGAATGTTTAATAGATATATTTATAAATTGTTTTTGAAAATATGTAACTAATTTAAATGAAAAAAATTGTAAGTAAACGTAACCAAAGTAAAATATTAATAAAAAAAACTAAATAAAAACCAGCTACATCTATACTTATAATAAATCTTTAGAAAAGTCGTTTCTGTACATTGAAAATATTTAAAAAAAAATTAGCCAGGGTGTTAAAGGATAATTAACAGAATCCATTTCCATTGTTTATATAAACAAACACGTATCAAGTAAATTAAAATGGTTACTTTTGCTCAACCTTCAGAGATAAACATATACCATCGCGGACTTTTTTAAACATTATTTAAAGGACAATATAATATTTTTGTAAAACATTGTTTTTATGTATCTCATAAGGTTGAGTCGGCGCACGCCATGTATGCGTTAAGCAAGCTCAGTTTGGGTGACGTTTTCTTAAACTAACAAACAAACTTTGCAAACCGTTGCTTAGCAACGGTCAGTTGTTATTAACATGGCAGAATAAATTGCCTGTCAAATTAAAAAGTATTTAAATATATTAGTATATATCGAAAATGTTATAAATATGAGAAAAAAAAGTATCCTATGTTCATCCGAAGACCCTCAAGTATCTCTATATGAGTATTTTATCACAATTGAATTAGCGGTGTGGCCCTGATTACGTAAAAGACAGACAGACAGACAGAGTTACTTTCGAATTTATAATATAGGTATGTATTTTGAGACGTTAGGTATATTCTATATTCAAGTTTTCCTTGTGTTGAGCCTTAAGTTTCTATTCGATTTTAATATTAACATTTATTAATTAAAATAAACATTTATGAAAAGTGTTGTATCATGCGAAAAATTATTGATACTAGTTCGAGGTCCCATTGTCAATGTTACCCTAAGAATCTAAGTTACCTGGATTTTGTAGATCGAATGATTTTTTTTTAAAGTGTGAGAGCCTAAAACTTAATACTTATAGTTACAGAGATATTAATTTTAACGCGAATCAAAAGATTATTTCCTACGAAAAATAGCTCAACGCGCTTAAAAAAAAATTCGGGCAAAAAAAAATACCAAAAGTTCTATTCAGGCCTAGTTTATATGGATATATTTTAGAACAGTTTCATAGTAAATGTATGTGTATCATACATACATACTTGTACATCACGTAACGTGTAACGTGTTCACCGAACCATAAGAAGATATACATATATATACATATATATATATATATATATATATATATATATACACATATATAAGAGCACAAACTTTATGCACAATGTTTTAGGAAAACTTTAGTTTTACGCTTAAACACTTGTGCGTTTACTAAGTTTTGTGGAAACTTTATATACGAATTCAGTGCATACTTTTGTTGTTATGCCTGTTAGGAATTGTACGAATAAATTGAATAGAGCCTTAATATATTTATTTTTAGAAATACTATTTATTATAAATATTTTATCATAGTTTTATTAAAGCTTTAGGCTGTATCCCGAACAAAGCAGAATAGGCAGAGGGAACCTGGGAACCTAGTGTTCGTACAGCTTGTTCCCATTAATCACTTCCGTTCTACACTTTCCGCTTTTGTGTTTATATTACGTGTTGAAATGCGGTACACTACGCCGCGCTTAGCCTTGTTACCAGAACGGGGAAATAAAAATATTAAGTGTTTCATCCTCTCGAGTGCCCTTGCGCCTAACATCATTTATAAAATAAGAACAATATACAATACATTCATAATTATTGACTTTTGGATATATGTAAGCTAATATATATTTTTTACTTAATAAAAACAAACTTAGGTATCTGTTTGAAAAAGATACTTTATAAAAAAAAATTAAAATCTTTCTATTTATACTTAGTTTTCTATAACAATATTTACTAATCTCGATAAAGAGTTATAATTCCATCAAATCATTGCTTTTAAAATGTGTAAACATTGCGAAAATTTAAAATTTACAATTAAATCTTATAAAAAATATAACAAAACAAAACAAGCTCAAACATTGTAAAAACAATGTAAGTTTCCCCTTACGCTTCTAAGCACGAGAGCGTTGAAACAGTAAGTTAGCAGCAGCGAGTCAGTACATATTTGCTTAAGGAAGTTAAATGGAATTTAACACATTCGATGTTAATAACTTAAGACGCATGGAGCGGACCCCAGTACTTATTGTTTCTTAAACCGTTAAATACTTTTACAAACAGAATATGTGGGCTGTATGCATTATTAAAAGTAAATCAATGATTGTTTGTTTTAAATAACTTGCCTTTTGGCGTAGAGATTTATATTATCAGCTTCACGCTGTAGCAGGGTAGGCAGAGGGAATCTAGTATTAAGACACTCCGTTCGTCTTTTTTTCGTTGAAATCGGAGGCATTGCGTGTTGAGTGGCAAATCTCAACGCCGCGCTTTGCGTTGACAACAGAGCGAAGAAATGAAAATATAATTTTAATAATTTTTTCACTTTTCGTTAAGTTTCTCATCAAGCTACTTCGAAATTTTTATACGCTTGTTACAACTAAATTCTTAGTAATTATCTTTGAGTAGTGGAAATTTGTAAAAATCTCCCTACAGAGATGCTAATAACATAAATAAGTTGTAACAAGCGTATAAAAATTTTGACGTAGCTTGATGAGAACGTATGGCTTAGTGGTCAGAGCGCCTGGTCGGTTTCCAGGAGGCGCGGGTGCGAATCCCGCTACGTTCAAATTTTTATACGCTTTCTAAATAGGTATTTTTCTTTCCTAACTATGGATTAACACGTTAAAAATGTTTAAAATAAAGTTATATATACCGCAAAAATAAATACTTCTATTGAGATGTAAATCCTCAATCATCGTTATTATAATCGATTCGATTTAAATGGTGTAACGGTTTCAATCTTCTCTTTGATTCTTAATATATTTGATTAATAGGTAAATAACACAATACTGCTTAAGTACCCTAAGAAATATAAACTATAACTTTAGTGACTTTTTTATAATAAAGACTAGGCTTTAATTCATTGTTTCTTATCTATTTTTGAAAAGATTCTTTATCTTTTAATTTTTTAAGAAAATGTAAAAGATATATCAAATATTATATATTTAGTAATAGAATATGTACAATGAATCTAGTGTTCACACTCCGTCCCTTACTTTCCACTCCGAATATAAACAAAACAATACGGAACTCAACACCGCTCTAAAAAAAAATATTTACTTACATTTATCTACAAGGAATACAAACCAACTTATCACACACCACCATACTGCGACTCAATAGCATCTATTTATAACAGGGTTATCATCACTATACGAGTTAAAGGTCTCAGTTAATTAGTTGGACAACCTATATTTATCATTGGTTTTAATATTTCGCGTTCATTTGTGGTCGCGAGCCGGTGCCGTAACACAACATCAGCCATTCGCACGTGTAATATAATTATTGCAATCGAGTGATGGCAATTGCGTATATATTTTGTGCAAACAACGTACGCTTGCGGCCATATTTATCTCCAACTCGCATCAAATTGCGATGATTTATATGTTTACATGGAAATTAGTAAAGTATTTTTTGGTAATATGTTCAATTCAATGTTATTTTTCACGCTGTATTTTGCTTCCAGTGGTATAGGCAGAGGGATTTAGTGTTAAGACACTCCGCTCATCTACTTTTCGCCGAATTCTGGAGGCATTGCGTGTTGAAGGTTCCCACCTTCAGCGATTTTGCTTCGACACCACAGCTAAAGAAATGAAAATATTAAATATTAATCTATACAATTTTTTTTAAAGAGGAAAGATTTGACCGATTTCAACAATTCTTTTACCATTAGAAAGCTGAATCTTCACTGAGTAACATAGGCCATATTACATTTAAAAAAAATAGGATTCTTTAATAAAAATGCAATAATATAACTAAAGGTGTGAAAAAATTAGTCAAAAAAAAAATATTATCACGTGCGCTGCAAAAACTATCGATGATAGAACAAAACAATGTTCTAAATTATTATAGAATTCATCAACATCTACAAAAAAATATATCCAACTACTGTAATACTGCCAATATAACTACTTTTTTACATTTTAAAAGTTGATAAGAGTGCCGACAAGTCGGACTTTCCATTAAAAAGATATAACGATTTTTAAAATGTCAATCTAAAAAACTCATGTAATACTAAAAAATGCGGTTTAAGTGGCCTCGCGCAGCGTAGCTGGTGACTCTGCGAAGGTGAAGGTGCATCGATATCTACGCTACAATTATATAGACAACAGATTAGATTTTTTGTTTCTTGGTTTGAATTGAATAGGCTCGAAAACTACTGATCGATTTGGAAAATTATTTTGCAATTAGAAGATTAACTATTAGGTTGAAATTATTGACAATATAGTGTATATATAAAGTATAATATATATATATATAAAGTCATGTACTACAATTTTATAGAGGACATCAATATCAAAATAAAATTCTCGATTATATGTCTAAATGTTAGAGTTATGCCAAAATAACTATTTTTTTAAAGAAAATGTGCAAACTAACCAGAACGGAGCCGTCATCGTTGCACAGAGGGGCATCTAAAAAATAATTGTATTATTGTCAAAGAATAAAAAGAGTGTGTAATACCTCTATAGAATATACTGTTGTATATTGCGTCATAAAAAACTGTTCTAAACCTTGCATACAAAGATATCCAGTAGTATAACATTTTTTTCAATTATTATTAACAGTACACTATCGACACTAATGTGGTATTATTGAATATTTTTTCGCCATGTATTGTTTTTTAGATAGAAAACAGACAATATTTATTATTTAAGAAAATAATTTGTTAACTATATAAATGTTGGTAGTTTTTCAAGGCGTATAAGAATTAAATAACTGTTTACAATATGCTTTCCTTGCATGAGTTGTAATAACTATTGGGATCTATTAAACAAAAAAGTTAGTTAGTTGGTAAGTAATTCAATAATTACATCATTCATTAAACTTGGGGAATGTTACAATAAAAAGTGAATAAAACAATTGAATCAATTTTAAATACTAATGTTTAATTTTACATCATTTATATCAACAGTAGCTACCCGCGCTCGCGTCTTTACTCTTTATCGGGTAAGCCGTTTCTAAAATTAGAGTAAAAAAACCAACAAATGACAAAATGTTTAAAAATCGTTATTTCGATTTCTATTACTTTGTTAAATGCACTCAATATTTCTTAAACTAAATGTGTCGAAGACCGAGTACATGGCCAGCGGGAGCCAGGACTCGAGTACTATCCTTATATGTCCTGAACCAGCCGTTAAATCGGAAAAGTTCAGTTATCTTGGATCCGTCATGCACGAGTCTGGAGGCATTGATCTCGATATCTATAGCTGGAAAAGCGGTACCTGGGCTAAATAGCAAGATGTGGTCTGCGATAGCAGGACACCACCCCAACTCAAGGGTTTGATATACACAAGCATCATCCGACCGGTTCTTTTATTCATACGGAAACGAATGCTGGCCAGCACTATCTCGACACACTCAGGAGCCTCACGTCATAGAAATGAAGACGCTGAGGTGGATGTGCGGCGTAAAGCGGTCTGACCGCATACGCAACACAATCGTTCGGGGTAGTCTTGGAGTCCGTGACGTAGCGTATAAGCTCCAAGAGCGTCGCCTGAGATGGTATGACCACGTTACGCGCCGGCATAAGAACTATGGCGAATGCGAGGGTTTTTCTATATCAGTTCCTGGAATGAGACCTCCCGGACGAAGCAAGCGATCCCAAAGTAGCGCTGGTTGGATGTCGTGATGCAGGATATGAGAACCAATAGTCTAACCATGTTCTACCATGTAAAGACACCGATGAATTATGAGTTTATTTAGTATATATAGTTTGTTTTTTTTTTAATAATTTAATATCCTTATCGGAATTACGAAAATGCAACCCTAAGGTTTTAATAATTTTCACTTTAGAAATCTTAAGTGCGCTACGCAAATACATTATATATTAAAACATGAATTTAATTCCATGTACTTATTAAACAAATAATTAAATAACACACATAAAGAAATATGGCAATACTAACCTTAGAAAATGTAAGCTGCGCTCGCTACAGCTTTGTATATCATATAACGTTTCTCCTCAGCCACTTATCTCTTAGATTACACATTCTCCGTACCTTTTTCTATACAAGAATACAGCGGCGGCCATTCTAGTAGTTCCAATATGTCGACGACGACGTCGTATTGATAACTAAAGTGACTCTCGAATTTTTCTCTAACATTATCGGGGTTTTGCAGAAAAGTAGTTACCGGTTTGTGATCGCATCCTCCCACGTTTTCCATCGACCAATACACGCTTCAGTAAAGTCAATGTGTTGTGTGTTACGTGTATGTGCATGGTTGATGGACTCATAACAGTGAATCATTATTGACTGATAAAATCGCATCGTCGCGTGGAAGGTTCCCAAATAGCGTTCCCATTCTACGTGTTATGTTGTATCGCAAATAGACGTTGAACGTATTAAATATTTGAATGGAATGTATAGAAAGAGGGTAGATTACAATGTGATTGTGACATTTAAATACCGCTACCCATCCGCTACCTGCTTTTGTTGATATTTAATTATCGAAATCCAATTATAAATGTTTAATTTTCTAATGTATATAGGTATATAACATCAATTTTACATATATATACGATTGTATCTCCAATTTAAATGTCGATCGTTTTGCAGTGTCACATGGATATCTCCGGCTTTAGCGACTGACGGCGGTGCGGCGGAAAATATGCAGGAGTCTTGCTGGTCTCTGTATCTCACTATTGTTATACTAGGCCTAGATTCGAAACTAGCAGGTAAGAAAAAAATATTAACAGTACATATTTAATTGTTAAAGATTTCTATGTTCTATATTTCTTGTGAAAGTAATATAAACGTATATTGTAGCAAAGTAGTTATGGAAAATAATGAATATATGTACATCATAGGCGAAACATATTTAGAGAATATCTATATCCGTGACATCATCTGCGTGGGAAAGTAAATTTATTTATTTTTTTTTATTTTTGAACTGATTGAAATAAAACAAACGATAAATGTTAAGAAAAGTTTACCAAAATACAAGAGTGAAAACGACATTTAAAGCCGTAGGAGAGCGTCGGAGAGCCGTTTTGAGATTAGCGTGTACAAGCGCACAGGTAAACTGACAAAACTAAAAAAAAAAACATTGTTTCGGATCCTATTGCCTTCATAATATGGGTTTTCTAGTATAAATAGCGATCATTTATATTTTACTATACCTTGCTTCTGAAATTCAATGCAGATGAAGATCGTAATCTAGTGTGGCTACATATTGTTCAACAACGCTTGTGCCAAATTTATACTATTTATAAAATTATGCTACGTAGACATTTATTTTTATTAAAGCGCTATGTTGGGGCTTGGGAGTAATGGAATCTATGATTTTTTTATGTGCAAACAATATATGAAAAAAAATCTAAATTAAATTATTAAAAATTATCTTCAACATAATAACAGTATAGTTTATTAATAGTATCTGTAATGCGTAGGCCAGGCGTTCCAGCCGGAGTTCGCGGAGGCCATTACCAACCTGACCGTCCCAGTCGGCCGAGATGCCACTTTCAGATGTTTAGTACACAACCTCGGTGGATATAGAGTAAGCTAATAACCTTGTATTTGGAAACTATTCTAGTATTTTAATGTTATTAGTGTATTTTATTTCATTTGCTTGTTCAAACGGTATTTTCAGAGCAAATTTTGTTGATATAAAATTAGAAATTTTGTTTTGTTTTGTTTTGGTTTATATTTTGTTTAAAAGAGAAGATGTAGTTATGATTTGCTGTATAATAAAATATTATATTATAAAGCAAAATTAGCTTACAATTTAATATTGAAATAAACATATTTGTTTTGTTTTATTTTACGTACGTTATTCGAACAGTAAATAACTATTCATATTTAATTATACAAACAATATACTACTACTTGGCTACCAATTCTAAAATGAAAAGTTTTTACTACCCAACTAATTTTCAGGTAGGTTGGGTCAAAGCGGACACGAAAGCGATACAAGCAATACACATCCATGTAATAACCAACAACCACAGGGTGGAAGTATCCCATAATGGGCAAACCGTATGGAATCTACACATTAAGAACGTCCAAGAGGAAGATGGAGGCCAGTACATGTGTCAAATCAATACTGATCCGATGCAAAGCCAGGTATTTATATACGTGCTTAAGATAGTTAGATATTTCATTTACGATAGAAGAATAACTATGTATAAATATGTACAGTTTTAAATATGATTGAGGCCGACTTGGAGCATTGGCACAAGCATGTGGCTATAGAGGCGATGGTTGTTGGTTCGATTTCATTTTGGGAAATAAAGTATTTAATCCGCCGCGCTTTGCATTGACACCAGAGCGTAGAAATAATTCCATTTAAATAAATTCCAATAAATATTTTATTCGAGTGGGGATCGAACCCACAACCAGTCGCTTTTACGGTCACACTTCTTGCCCCTGCGCTACGATACATATTCACTACTATTACTAGCTTACATAATAACTTATATATTATTTTGAATTTGTAAATATTACCTAAAGCTTATTAATGATCGAATGGAAACGATCAATCTTGAAAAATAAAAGATAAGTTGTACATAAGTTTATTTATTTAAACGATTTTATAAAAATATATAATTATTTAGCAACAAACTACGGAATACAATTGTAATTTATAATAAAAAAAATTTAAGTACTTCGAATTAAACAAATACAGTTCTACGTTGTGTCATGTAGCAGTAGTATGCATGTACCAGGAGGGCCTACTGAGAGTTTAGTGTTAAGACACTTCGATCGCCATTCTCCATAGAATTTTAGATTGAATACTTTTAAATGAGTTAATTTATCTAAAAACCAAGAATGTTCCAAATAAATTGTTTTGTCTTATATAGTCTAATTTATCTTTAACATGATTTAATTAGACGTCATAGCACTCCAATTAGTATTTTCAGTAGAAAATTGTCCTTCCATTACAAAGTTGTTATATTTTCTTTTCTTTATGGTTATTCTACGACTATAACCGTGAATACGCACTTGTCTGTACAAAAATTCTCGGGTCATTATTTCCGGGACAAACATCTTTCGACTCCGAAACAAAATTTTGTCACTAGGTCCCCAAGAGCTTAAAGGGGTAAAGACATACCGTAATCTACCACTCCCATAACTTTTTCTCACTTGTATAAATAATCCAAAAATTATAATCACAAAATAAATTGTAATAAAAAAGTATACTAAAAATTCGTTAAAGTTTACAGAGAGTGATGTAATATAATAGGAATTAGTACTTTCTTTTACAAGAAGATTCGTCCATTTCATATAGTTAATAGCAAATAACCACAAAGGATTGGTTAACCATGCAATTTTCCAAAAGTAACTTGCCTTTACTCCAATCATAAATATAATATCTACATTATGCTTGTGAAAGCCGTATATCCAATAAATTCCCACAGAAAAGAAGAAGCTACTCGTGAGTTGAATAATTTCAGTAACATCTGTGAGAACTACGGTTAAATCGGAACAGTAAAATGGACAAGACAACATATACGTCACCGATATTACAACCAGACAAGTTATGTCTTTATATTTTTTAGTGAAATCTATATAAGATGTCACTAGATCTAACAAAAATAAACTTAATATAGTTGTATTTACAAATAAACATAAAAAAATTGCAGAAAACCATGCAAAAGCCCACAGTGGTAAACCATTGAAATAGCTTAAAATTTCTGTCACTGAGGCAAAATTATTAAAATATAGATTGTTATCCACTTCTAGAATGTCGTGGTCAGCGCCGTGGTAATAGGACATGGTTTTTATACCGTTGAACAAGATTAGTGTGAGCATAAGAGTAATGAAAATAGAAAAAAGTGATACTGTCACAGCTGTCATTGTGGCAGGACTGCGGAAGGAAACGTCACGAGATAAAAACCCAACGACGCCACTACCAATCCCACACGCTAGAACGCCCTGGGTCGCTATATAGAAATAATTCTTGTAATTGATGTCTTGCCAATGCATCGTTATTTTCGTGTACCAGGTTCCATTGGAGGATATCGCCACACAACATAAAACAAACAAAATAAAAAATAAATACCCCGCTTGAATTCTAACAAGAAATTTTAAAACTTTTTTCCTTTTTAATAATATTATAAACATTACTACGCTTGATGCAAACGCGGCCAACATAGGTTTCCAAAGATACGTACAATTTTTATTTTTCGTGTTCTTACTGCTGATTTCTTGGTCAAAAAAGAAGCTACTTGCTGTTTTCATTCCACAATCTCTATTAAATAATGTTTGGGCTTCAATACACCTTTGAAAAATAGACACATTTATTCGTTTAACCATACATTTTTGATCCTTGTAGTCATCGCAGGCAAACCACGGCGGTGGATCAAAAGCTGAGTAAAATGTATATTCTAGATACCACGATGAGAGCACCATCATGTAAACTACTTTCAACAAAACAAAATAAAATGTGCCATATCCGACGCCGCGTAAAATTGGACAAAAATTCCATATAGACACTACGTTACAATTCGTATATTGGGCTATGCAGATCTCCGAATAAACTAGTGGTATGCCGACAAAAATTGCAACGCATATATACAATAACAAATGCATATAAAATCCAATATGGGATAAATCCACAGGAGCGGCCACTACTGTTATTTCATTCATCAACCACGCCCATAGCAGAATTCTATAAGTGTTGTAATTATTCCATCGACACTTTGTTTCTGATTCATCATGGATACTTGTTTTCATTATATTAAATTAAATAGATTCTTAATAAATTTTATTAAAATTTATACGAAAAATTTATGTTACGCGCGACCATCCTGAATGTTTTTCATTATCTACAGCTTAATATGTAAAATTATTGACATATTAAGCGAATCTCGTCTTATATAAATTACAAATTCCCAAAATTAAAACAAAAGTCAATTTATATAAGTTAAATTGCCTGAATATATTCGAAAATTAAATTCCGATTACAATAAATGTTGGAGATATAAAGTGAATTAAACTGCGCGGCGCGGCGCGGCGGCGGGGAGCGAGCGACGCAGCGGGTAATGATTCGTGTATGGTTCCCCTAAATTATAGTGCTACGCTGTAATTTATACCCCGGCCTGATAACGGCATAAATCCCCGGCGGCGACAGTGCAGCTGCAGGCTTCGACGGCGACGTCGACGCGGCATGACGCCCTTGACGTAATGTGTTCCAAAAATTATTTCACGGGGCTCTGTCGGAATTCGTGTTTAACATTATTTTATGTACTTTTTACATGGGTATTTTATGTCAGCTTCACACTGTATCCCGCATATAGCAGGCTACGCAGAGGGAATCTAAGGCAGAAAATAATTTTCGAAGCATTGCGTGTTGAGTGGCGGAGCTCAACTCCGGGCTTTTGCCTTGATGCCAGAGCGAAGAAATTAATATATTAATAAATGACAATTCATTTATTGGTATAAACTCCAAGGAGTCAAAAAAATGTGACATGGGAGTGAAAGTAGGTGTCTTGAGTGTAAGCTGCCTGCTGTACGCAAATGATGCAGTGCTCATTGCATCATTAGTATGCGAGTTGCAGGCATCAGTCACCATTCTAAAAGAAGAGTGTAAAAATAATGGTCTATAGCATTTGAAATAAATGAAGAAAATACGGAATGCAAGAAAGTAAGATATTAGAACAAGTGAATGAAGTGGTATATTTGGGAAGTATGTTTAGTAGAGTAGAGATGGAAGATACGAGAAGGATGAAGGAGGAAGCACAGTTGCACGTTTAGCCGTACACAATGGAGTATTGGTATCGATGCTGTTATACGGCAGCGAAACGTATTACAGAAGAAGAATGTAAGAAAGATGAATGCTGTGGAGATGCGATCTCTTCGTAGGATATGCAGAGCCAGCTTTGCTGATCGAATCTGCGATAAAGAGATACACAAAATAGCAGGTACTAGCGAGGATATCACGGTGAGAATGAAGAAGAACGCGCTCAGCTGGGCCCGCGTGCTTTGGGCACGTCAAACGAATGAGTGATGAAAGAATGGAAAAAAAATTAAGACGGAAAAGTGAGCGGTAAGAGAGGTAGGGAGAGACCTTGGTTGATCTTCGAAAACACAGTATCAAGGTTACTGGAATAAGGTCAGGTAAAAAGCATGAGGACCCCCCGAAGGGCATGTATGAGGAGGTTGATGACAGTAGACGTGGCGAAAGGGGAATGCAGAGACCGTAGCATTTGGAGCTGTTTTCTCTCTGACTACTACGCTAGGAATACAACGTGAAGTAGAACTAGTTTAGTTTAGTTTTTTAGTTTATTTATTGGTATAATAGTTGGTATTTCGGATAATCATAAATAATTAAAACAAAATCGAAATCTACGTTTTTGGATATTTGAACTATTATAATGGATAGGTTAGCATTTATTCATGAATCAACCAGAGTTTCACAATTTATAACACGGATTACATTCGTCGTATAAATACTTGTCACAAGAGACATTAAGGCATATCCTGGTCGTGTATGCCTACTGTCCAAAGCGGTTTGCAATAAGTGCAGATTTGAATTGTATTTTTATGCGATATTTCAATATGTGTATATTTCTCCGATCTCCACTCTCCACCCTTTTTAAAAACATTGTGTAATTTGTTGTGGTACTTAATAAAAAAATGAAAATATAAAGTAAAACGTACTGGTAGTCCCATTTATTTATTTGAATTTTATTCATCGAGGCCAGTCGTGGCGTAGGGGCACAAGCATTTGACTGTAAACGTTCGATTGCCACTCGAAGCAATTAAATATTTCATATTTTCATTTCTTTGCTCTGGTGACGAGGCCACGCGCGACGTTGAGTTCTACTACTGTGATATGTCTTAATGGTAACAGAATGTCATAACTTATAATTCTATATTCTATTCTATATCTATCTTGTCTTACGTATTTTATATATTTTTTTAACTAGATGGGATATCTAAACGTAGTAGTCCCGCCTGATTTTATCACTGAGGAGACGTCAGGTGATGTGATGGTGCCTGAAGGAGGAACCGTGAGGTTGTCATGTCGTGCGCGGGGAACCCCCACCCCTCGTGTCACGTGGCGCAGAGAGGATGGATCCGTTATAGTTCTCAGAGATCCAAACGGTGGTAAAAATAAAGGTATAATTTTATTATATATTTATATAAAAAAATACTTTAACTTAAATATCAAAAACATAAAAAAATCATCCACAACTAATTTTTTTTTAGTTTATCACCACTCTCCTCTACTCGCCACTTCTTTTGTAGAATGTATTAAAGTAAACTATTAATAATATTATATATAATTTTTGTATTTTTTGTAAGTGGCCGCTTATGAAGATGAAATTCTAACCTTGAATAAAATATCCCGCTCTGATATGGGAGCGTATTTGTGCATAGCCAGTAACGGAGTACCGCCTTCGATAAGCAAGAGGATCGTGATTAAAGTACACTGTGAGTAATATACAAAATTTACGTAACCTATAAGTAAATATGATATTTAAAAAACATATGTTTGTCGAGGTAATCCGTAAGTATCTTGGTCTATTTCAGCACTGGGTAGGAAAATAGCTGTGATGATGTTGTTCATCTGAGTCTTAAAAAAACTTCTGAATGAAAAATTAAATTGAGGCCAGTTCTGGCGCAAGGGTAAAGGAAAAGGGTTTTGTGTTTGATTCGCGGAGGTTTTGTATTTGATTCGCGCAAATGATATATTTAATATTTTAATTTGTTCGCTCTGGTAACGAGCCAATGACGATGTTAAAATCCGCCACACAATATGCAAGGCCTCCTCCTATTGGACTTTGAAATCGACGGAATGTGAATAGCGGAAATGTCTTAATACAAGGTTCCTGTGTGCGTGAAGATAAAAAAAGGCAAAAAAATAATTTGAACCAATATTCAGATATTTTTCTGTTAGTACTTAAAATTGTCATTTTATAAATAAGTTATTTTAGTTGATAAATATTTAACTAATTTCAAATTTTGTTGCTTTTGATACAAAAATTGCTTTTGATACACGGATAGAATATTCGTGTTTAAAAATTAATTTTCACTTCCTTACCCAAAATTAAAAGATGCAATTGTCTCCAGGAAATCCATTCTAAACGTTCCTCGACAAGTTTCGGAGGTTTCGTGTTATTAATGATGTTATTTAACGTCAGGCTGTAGTGTCTTTTAATTATTTTCCGTTGCTTAGATTTTTTGGCCTTTTCGTCACTAACAATAGCCCGATGTTTCCCTTATTGGTAATCTTAGGTCTCTATAAGAACTTTATTTCGTTTACAGGTTAAAATAAATTTATAAGGATACCCTTATGTTTACTCCACAGTGATGAAGTAGCACAATTTAATAATTCATCTACTTTTAATATAATATGATTTTTTTTTAATAAAAAAATTACGTATTGAAATCCCAAGCTGAATTGTTTTATAAAAAAAAATAAGTTTGTTCTACTATTTTCCGTGTGCAAAAAAAACAGCCTTAAGAGTTTTTAGAACGTATTGTCAAGATACTCAGTTCTCCTCTTTCTGACCAAAAAACTAAAAGACAGCATGTTGAGTGAAAGAAATCACCGCCTCGCATCACCCCAACACCAGAAGAAAAAAATGAAAATATTAAATATATAATTTCCTCGAGTGGAAACCGAACCTACAACCTGTCACGTTTATAGTCACTCGCTTGTGTCCCTGCGCAACGACTGGCCCCGTTTGGTTTTATATTTAAATAAATATTACATATGTATAGTATTAGTAATTAAATATTTTTTTGCTCAGTTCATCCGGTTATACAAGTACCTAATCAGCTAGTGGGTGCTCCTCTGAACACTGACGTAACTTTGGAGTGCTATATCGAGTCATCACCGAAGTCCATCAATTATTGGGTGAAAGACAACAGTAAGTACTTCTTTACGTGTTTCCTATTACGAAATGACCTGTCGTTTGTTGGTGCCTAAAATACATGTTGCCGTAGCAACGTGGATTTTACAAAAATATTCGACAAAATTGTATGCTATATATTTAATAATTTAAATTATTCTTTACATTATCATAAAACGATATTTACTCTTATTTTCTATATTAATATTAAAAATATACGAAATCTTGATAAAGATCTATATGGTCCTCCGTCCGTACAATTTTTGTATGGACAACGCAACAAGAAAAGGTCCAATGACTTTTCCTTCTCTATTAATGACTACTTTATGTTTTTTTCTTTCTCTAAGAATGTAAAGAAAACTACAGTAGATGTCATTTCTTTGTTTTGATTTTACTTTATTATGTGTATGTAGTGTAATAAGTCGATCTGAAACAAAATTTTAACTTAAACTACATTTTGCAATACATAATGTATACTAAGGTTTTTCTTAAGCTGCACCCTGTATCCTATACGGGGTAGGGTAAGCAGAGCAAGCCTAATGTTACGATACTCCGCTCCTAACTTTATGAAGAATACTGGAGACATTGTGTGTTGAGTGACGGAAATCAACGCCGCGATTTGTCTCGACACCAGAGCAAATAAATAAAAATATTAAATATTTAATATCTTCGAGTGAGAATCGAACTCACAACCTGTCACGTATATCATCATCTACACTCTTGTGGCCCTGACGACTGGCCTCAGGTATTAATGTTTTAATTAATATTTTTATTAATATTAAATTAATAAATTTAATTGAAATAGAGGCCGGTCGTGGCGCAGCGGCACGAGGTGTGACTGCAAAACCGACTGGTTGTGGGTTCGATCCCCACTCGAGGAGATGAAATATTTACTTAAATTTATATTTCCATTTCTTCGCTCTAGTGTCAAGGTTAAGCGCGGCGTTGAGTTATGCCACTCAACACGCAATGCCTCCAAAATTCGGCAGAAAGTGGGGAACGGAGTGTCTTAACACTAGGTTCCCTCTGCCTACCCTGCTGTGTGTGGGATACAGCGTGAAGCTAATTTTTTTTTTTTTTTTTTTAATAAATTTAAGAAAATATGCGCAAAAATTAAATTATACAAGAAGAATGTGCGATCAAGGAATTTTAAAACAAGTTTATTGTGCTTATTCTACTTATTATAATTTTATTAAAGTATTTATATAAATTTAAAAACGTATATATCACTTCTAACATGCTAAAACTATTTAAAAATACTTGTGACTAATCTTTATAGTATGAAAGTTTATTATTTTATCTTTTAATGCTCTATTTCTATTTTATAGCCCCATATCTCCACTAGGTTTATTACAAAATAAGTGATAAGCCGTTTATATCACAAATCCCTAAGAACACCGTTCATTCGCGTTAAGTCACGAGTTTATTCCTTTGGGACTGTATCACTCGGTTGCCATGACAACGGACTCCATTACCACCGTCCAAGCAATTGCTTTTAAGAGACTAATTAAGGATAGTAGAGTGCTTTACTTAAAAATTATTGTTTTGTATGTCTTGATTTATAAATTATCTTTTTATTTATATAATACAAAATTCATTGTATATTGCTGATTATTTGAATATTTAGTTATTATATCAATTACTTATTGCTTATTCTCAAATATGTTTAGGCCTTTTTATTAGTTTTCATGTTTGCAGTATCCAAATTTGTATGTACCTACAGTAAATATTTAAAAACACATACAATTTATACGCGCGTTTTCAAAAAAATCTTGAATTGTCCATCATACATCGCAATTTTCTACAGTGGAAATCGAACCCACAGACGTCGCGCTTACAGTCACACACTTGTGCCACTGCACCATGGCACTACGGGCTCAAATGAATATAAAATTTTTGATATCATTAAATATTAAAATAGACTTCATAATTGAAAAGAATTTATCTTCACAAATTGCACCCTTAAAATTGGTCTAGTTTTTTGGCAAGAGTCAAACGTAGGCGTGGCGCTTGCAAGTAATGAGATATTAAGATTTAATTTACGAGTACGTTGGGGTTTAAGTCTTAAGAAAAGTGACCTATTGTGGTAAAATAAGACAATGCTCGTTAGTTCCACTTCAGTGGACACGGCGTTTACGACCGTTCTGTGAAGACGCCCGACAATGCTTTAGTAATTTATATCTGGCGAATGTACCATAGCGCCGCCGTCCTATTATCGTAGCCTCCAGTATTAAAATGATTTAAAAATTATATTTTTATATAAGTAGATGTGAAATATGATTTGTTGAAGAAATTAAAATAAAATATTTTATTTGTATTATAATAAAACTTTAAAATTACTATAGGCATTAACAAAATTGACTTAAGAATTTTTATATTTACTATTATATATATTCAGTATCAGAATTACATTGAACAATTAATAAAAAATAATGTTGCCCACTCGCAGCTTCCCACGCATACCGCCTATAATACTATAAACTTCAGCTTTTATAGTAAGTAATTTGGACGTATACTTGTCAAAAAAACTAAAAAAAAGTTTACGGCCGCAAGCCTAGGAAAAGAATATTTTTGTCATAAAATGTATCTAATGACATATATTTAGCTATTTTTACATCTACAAATTTATAATGTTAATCTAGTATTATATCTTGGGCGACTAACTAAAGACTTATATAAGTCATTTTTGGCTTTCACTAAGTATTTATAAGCGATGATCGAGTGAAATGAAAATCTTCAGATGATTTTTTACCATATAAATCAATACTAAAACATTCCACTTCTCTCCGCAACTCTTCTTTTAATATATATTTTTTGTTAAAAATTTCATTAATATTACTATTACAAAAAATTCTAGAGCACCATACTATTATGGAATGGTGGTCCATACCACCGCACCGTGGTGATCATGGTCAGCTCCCCCCTCTTACGCCAATAAGTGTAATCTACTTGGATAATCTATTACATAAGCACATCAAGACTTGTATACTTAAATGTCACAGTCAGAGAGTAAGCAAGTTTACTTGGCAGATCAAACATTCCTCCAACTTGAGTCAGGCTTTTGATTTGCGAAGTTTCCGCTTAAGTAACCGGACCGACCAACACGCTATCGCGACTCTATCGGGGACGTTTATACACTTTACTGTTTGAGTTTAAAGCGCTTGTAGGCTGGTTTTAGCAGCTTTGCTAATTGTTTTAGAATAGATAGACAGTGTATCGACTGTCTATGTTGATAAACGTACAATTGGTAACATTTGCTATTTTATAAATGATAGATAAATTGGATTGTTGGAAATCATTTAAAAAAAAATGTTTTGATTAATTGGAACATCAGAATCGGAATAAGTACTTTTATAGTCTTCGTTTTCGGTAGACCTTTTAAAATAATTATAATTTTTATTTGGCAATTTATTAGTAGTTTGTACAATATAACGCTGTAAAAACTGGCACATATAAAGCATTCATCATGTTCGTGGACGTAATTATTAATACTACTATATTTCTTTGAAAGGTTAATATTTATGCATAATATTAAAATAGATTTATTGTTAAAACAAAAACATTCAATTCCAATGTTCGCCGATAATTAATGGAATTGGGGCATTTAATAAAAACATAACGTAGAAACACAGCTGTTAGTGCAATGTTTTAATTCTTTTGTTAAGCGCCATGTTTTTTTTCGACATAGCATGATAAATAGAAAGGACGTAGTGCTTAAACACTCTGTGCTTTTCTTTCCGTCCAAATTCGACACATTACAAGCTTACCAGCAGAGTACTCATCGCTTTCAATTTTTTTCTATCCCGCGTACAACAGGGTAGGCAGAGGGTACCTGGAAACCTTATTAAGACACTCTGCTCCCGTTGCTCACTCTCCAGAGCAGGAAATGAAAATATTAAATATTTTATTTACTCGAGAATAAAAGTGGAAATCAAACCCTCAAACTGACACTTTCCCACCCATCACTGCCCCATCTGGCCTCTGGCTATCAAGTTAATAATTTTAAAAAAGGAAAAACATATTTTATACATTAATAAGACTGTGATGAAGAATGTAATGAGCACAAACTCGATATTTTTGTTTACTAGCAGGCAGTCCAAAAATCCAATAGCCATCTTCCAATTCCATCATCAGGCCAGCTCAATGGTTCCATAATATTGTATTGTCATCTAATCTACATATAATTGCGATTCCATGACGACAGAACCATTAGAAGTGAGTGTAATTCAGATTTTTGGTTTTGATACATATGTAGTTACTTTGTTACGGCTCGATATAAGCAAAACTGAATTAAAAATAAGATAAAAACACATTACACTTTTCAGTTTTATAAATATGGTTTACAGGCGAAAGAGCCCTCGTGTGATATACGTTTATGTGACTGATGAATTCATATTTTATTCATATGACTGCATAATATAAGACAAGGCTTCATCACACCTTAGAAATTTCCATACAATATTTTCACGTCTTGTTATTATGTTTAGCCAATTTCTATATTTTTTTTATAATATATAAAAAAATGGGTATTTTTGTAAATTAAAATGATGACTTTTTATTATTTTTAACATATTTTAAATTGTTTTTCCACATTTAGGAAAGAAAGCGTTTGAATGGTTTCCAACAGGCGCGGATTCAAATCTCGCTACGTTCAAATTCTTAAAAATGGCTTAAAAAATTAAAATATTGAGTAAAAAACATTTTTTTTGTCACAAACATAAAACTGTTACTTTAAAATAGCAGCAGATGCATAAAAGTAAAAATATTTCAATAACATAGAAAAATGTGAAGTTTTACTACTGAGGAATCATAATAAAACCGCGCGTGATATCCACTGAAACATCCATTAGCACCTATTCGCGCGTAAAATGAACCAGCTGAAGTTACGTAATAAAATAATACATTTCCTTCGCGCACTCTGGCCTTATAACAAGGAATGTGTCAAGAAAATATGAGATCGTGGCGTGGCCGTCCCAAATCTTAGTATAACGTATTCACTATGGCAGATCTGTAGATTGTAGATATTGCATTTGCTGAAATATTACATATTCACTTTATTAATAGAAGGCGAATAAAAGAACAAAAGTGAGTTCTGCAACTCAACGGCAATGTCTCCAGAATTCGTCTGAAAATGGAGAGCAGAGGCTCTTAGCACTAGACTCTCTCCGCCTACCTTACTACATGCTGGATACAGCGTGAAATTGAAAAAAAATATATATTTACTTTATCAATAGAAGACATAGCTCATAAAGCTGGGACGATCGTAAAATTAGATTTGTATAGTATAAATAACTTTCCTATTCGTTCTAAGAGCTTGAATAATAGAAGGAATTCGAGCTGTTACTTCGTATTTCTTCTGCGTACAGCCGACGGCGGTTCCGGAAAGTTCAACTCAGCAGTTGTCGCCTTAAATTTACGGGTTAATTTTCAGTGCAGAATGCGTTTAGAACTCTTAGTATTTTTATGCTTACTGTACCTATCTTACTAGTGAAATAATAGCAAAATACAATACGATTACATTAATATAAATCATATATTATTAAACCAGTCGTAGCGCAGCGGCACGAGGTGTGACTGCAAAATCGACTGGTTGTGGGTTCGATCTCCACTCGAGGAGATGAAATATTTACTTAAATTTATATTTCCATTTCTTCGCTCTGGTGTCGAGGTTAAGCGCGGCATTGAGTTCTGCCCCTCAACACGCAATGCCTCTAGAATTCGGCAGAAAGTGGGGAACGGAGTGTCTTAACACTAAGTTCCCTCTGCCTACCCTGCTGTGTGCGGTATACAGTGTGAAACTGATTTATTTGACGTTTTTGTATATTATTAGACGTAAAACTACCTGTTTTATAATATTAAGCACAACTGAATTTCACTAACACATTAAGTAAATTTTACCTAATCATGCAGCTCAACGTGTTTTCCTGCATATCCAATCCGTTCTATAATTCCCTCTCAATTTTCGAAACGTGTTGTATGGCGGAACTTAACACCGTATTATAAACACCAGATTGATTAAATAAAAATGAATTACATATATGTCCCGCATTGATCTCACGGGCTAACTTAATACTAAGCTTAGTAAATAATTCATTAGAAACTAAGTAAAAAAATAGTTTATTTTGTACACAATCCTACCGTAATCTATCCTATTGTAGACGTCTTACGTCTAATATTTTTATAGGACCTAGGTAAAAAAATCATTTTTTGTGATTTATATAAGGCAACAAATTGTAATATAGGACGTAACATATTGCCTTAGACTTAAAATAACTTTTCCCATTTTACATACTACCCATTTTCATAACAGAATAGAATAACGAAATAAAAGGATTTTATTCAATTTTATTAAAATAAAAAATCTAAATAAAAAAAAAGGCCAGTCGTGGCGCAGGGGCACAAAGTGTAATTGTAAAATCGACTGGTTGTGGGTTCGATCCCAACTCCAGGAAAAGAAAGATTTATTTACATTTATATTTTCATTTCTTCGCTCTGGTGTCGAGGCAAAGCGCGGCGTTGAGTTCCGCTCACTCAACACGCAATGCCTCCAGAACTTGGCGGAAAGTGGGGAAAGTAGTGTCTTAACACTAGGTTCCCTCTGCCTACCCTGCTGTGTCCGAGATACAGCGTGAAGCTGATTTAAAAAAATAATAATTAAACGTATATTAAGTATCTAGAGTATCAAGTAAAATTTAATACAAAATACTCACCTGTAAGCTTCCCCTCGTTGCAGTCATAACAACCTCAATGACCGGCACTCTCACGTATTCACAACCTAATGTCGTTTCTACTTAACACTTACGGGTTATATTTTTCTTGACTTTAATACTTTTAGGTCCATTTTTTATGTTTAATATTTTACTTGGTTGCTTACTGCGAAACATGTTTGTTAATAATAATTGATCATATTAAGAAGCCAGTCGTAGAGCAGGGGCACAAGCGTGCGGCTGTAAACGCGACAGGTTGTGAGTTTGAGTTCCACTCGAATATATGAAACATTCCACATTTTCCTCACTTCGCTTTATTCACGAGGTAAGTCGTGGGGCTGAGTTCCGCAACCTAAATTTCCACGTGCGTACCGTGAAGTTAAAAAAAACATATTAATAAATAATACAGTAATTAAAGATTTCTGTTTAACTTATGTGGATTTTGAAGTACAAACCATTACACATGGTAAGCAGACATATTAGGACATTCCGCTAATAGAGTATGAGGGAATTATTTATTATTTCCTGGCACTTCCAAAAATATACAATACATATCTAACATAATGTATCACAAAATCGACCTTGCCAGTAGATTCAACTAAGTTTCAATTAATTACTAAAACGCATTAAACCATCAGCCTACTTGGAAGCCATTGATATACTCGCTACAGCACTAGCACGTCGATCAACCCATTGTTTGCTCACAAACTCGCATCGAGTGACTGGCACTTTCACTTGCCTCGCCCGAACCCGCAAAGCGCGGGCAACACAGGGTTGTCATTTTCGTTTGTCATCAATCTAAGTTACGGCCGCTGACATGCAAGTGTTAATTAAGCAGCCCTCACTCTAGCGTGATTAAGAGTGTTACAATGTTATTTTAGACATTAATTGAGATGAAATTTCCTGTTATAATGAAACGGGGTCGTTTGCTAATTTAGTTCGGATACCGCCTTTGCTGTACGTCGTTAAGTCGAATGCTCAAAAGCAAACAAACTGAAATTTCGATCGAAATTAAGATTAGGCAAGCCATCCCTGTTCTTATCGCTGCCTTTTAAAGTGTTTTACCAAATAAGTTTTACATTCAATATGGTTGCTAAGTTTGAATATTTCCTATTTAGTATTTACATATTCTAAGTTAATGGAAATTGAATTTGTGTAAGCGGTAACGAGATCGTTTGTAATTGTATAGGTAATTATGATATAGGTAAACATATAAAGAAAATGCAGAATATAATTATTTTTTCTTATAAAGAAAATTAGTTGTATTATAATATACTAACAAAAGACGAACAAAACACAGTCCGAATGAGATTGTCCCAAAGGCGGACGCTCACTTTATCACTTGCGGACAAGAGCGAAGGTAGCTTACGTGAGATGTTCAGTGAACTGTTGTTCGAAGTTAGGAAATGGTAGCAATTTAAGAATCTGTTAGAAATATTTCATGTTTCTGTTGATAAAGAAGTCAATTAATATTATCTAATATTCTCCTTTTTTTATTTAACATAATATGAAAAAAAGTCGATGGCAACCAACGTGTACTTAAGTCATTTGAACTACGCAACAGATTTTAATAACGTTTTCAGTGGTAGGTAGAGTTAATTTACGAGGAAACTTTATCTTTTTATGTGTAATATTATGTGTTGTCCAAGCGGACGAAGCCGTGAGCTCTAGTATATGACTTTTTTAAGATATTATGAATAAATGACTGACTAGGCAGGGAAAGATTTATGAGAGGTCGATAATCTGGTCGATTATTTATAGGGAGAGCCCTATAAGGCCTCTATGGAGTTGGATTACTTTTTTTTAAATAAAAAAAATACATTTTATGATTTTTTTATAACAACATTAATATTTCTAGTTGTTATAAATATCTTTTAAAAAATATTTGTTATTTAATATAATTTATTAACTGACGAAAAATCCTGAGAAGGTTCTCATCAACGCCTATATTTTCTTGACTAAATTTTTTTTTTACTGAATCGTTTGATTTTGACTATTTTATATTTTCTAAATAAATCCTTTAATTGGATTTATATAAGACCACTCCTGATGTATACCCTAGGTGGCTTCATATAAATTATACGGCGATTGGAATTAATAAGTTTTTATTTCCATATACGTAAATTCAAATAAAGTGCAAACATCTTTTTAAAAATTATTTTAAGATATTGTGATAACTTTTACAATTTCAATCACTTTAGGTGATACAAATTAAAAAGTTACAAACACTATAAAATAATTTGTCGTTAGTTTCTTTTGTTTTCTTCTCTAAATTTACTACTACACGTTAAAGGCAGTACAAGCATTTAGTGTATAAAATATTTTTTACATAGGCAATGCTAAATTACACATTTTTTTAGCTTCACACTATATCCTGCGCATAGTGGGGTAGGCAGAGATAACCTGGGAACTTAAGACACTTTCCTTCCCCACTTTCCGCCTTATTCTTGTGGCGTTGATTTCCGCCACTTAAGACGCAGTCGTCTTGGCTGGCGGAACGCCGCGTTTTGCCTCGTTACCAGAGAAAGGCAATGAAACTATTAAAAACTTCATACCTCCGAGAGAGAATCAAACATATAACATACAAAAATTTCTCATATTTGTAATATTGTCGATATATACTAATATATTAAAATATTTTTTTAATTTGACAGGCAATTTATTCCGCCATGTTAATAACAACCGACCGTTGCTAAGCAACAGTTTGCAAAGTTTATTTGTTGTTATAAGCAAACGTCACCCAAAATGAGCTTGCTTAACGCATACATGGCGTGCGCCGAGTCAACCTTATGAGATACATAAAAATAATGTTTTACAAAAATATTGTCCTTTAAATAATGTTTAAAAAAGTCCGCGATACATGTTGATATGATGTTTATCTCTGAAGCTTGAGCAAAGTAACAGAGTAGCAACAAGTAACCATTTTAATTAATTTTCTTTATATTTATCGGGTTTTTGTTGTATTTTCTATAATTTGATATTGATCCTTATGAAAATGAATATAATAGTCACTTTTAGCATTTCATCTAGATTGAAATTATAGTTCACTGTATAACATTCTAATACATAATTAAGGAGATGTCTCTGATTCGAAATGATCTAGCGAGCTACGAGCGACATAGTATGACCGACGCCAACGGGCAGATGACTTTGACGGTTTTGTAAATTTTCATACATTTTCGAACTACTGATAATTTTTATGTAATTATTTGCTGTTTAAAATTAATTTCTACTTTTCTTTGGTTCTTCGCTTATTCGAGTGTTAGTTAGATTTTCATGAATTTCTTGGTGTGTTGTAAGTTGCGGCCCTGCGCGGCATCGGTATAATATTATTTAAGTACTAGCGGCTCGCACACGGCTTCGCCCGCTTAAAATACATGATTATTGATTTAATAAGCACAATTGATTGACAACTATAATTACTTCTGATATGATTTTTTACGACATTGTCGTCTAATTAAAGAATAAAGATTTTTTGATTGTTTTAAATAAAAAAATACGACCATTGTTGATAATTGATATTTATAAAAAATACATAAAGCTAATTTATTACACGTATATATTTTTGTAACTTTATGTTCTTTTTACCTATATAATATACTCTGTTAAATGTGCTGATGTCAGTGAATAATTTAATCTACTCATTCAGAAACAGCCTTAAATGTTGAATTATTAATTTGAAGGATACATAATATTCTTTGCAAAATAACTGTAATAATTGCATATTAACTCCTGCACAGTTTTTAAATTAGTCAGTTACATATATTATATGAACGAACCAACCAAAAAATCTTTGTATTTACTTGAAATTTCTTTCAAGATCGTTCTTTATCTCTGTGTTGAATTAATTACGACTTAAACTTAACTGTTATGATTTATGAAGGTAATCTCCACTAACAATTCAATTTTGTTTACTTTATTGTATAAAATATTATATAATAGTGCTTCAATAATGTATATATTTTTATCAACAGTCATAAGCCAGACGTTTCGAATGTCATTCTTTAGCCAAGAAACCAGCGCGGTTGCTATAAAATATTATACGCAGGCAAGCTAATGCCTTGAGTTCATTCAAATGACGATAACTTTTTTTTTAATGAACCGATTTTGATAAACTAAACTTTAGTAGTTAAGTTAAGTTAAAACAAAGCAATTGGTGAAAATGAAGTGTGAGCGAAATTTTCAAGTAAATGTTTTCAGTACTTTCAGAGAAAAATGCGGACAAAAATATATCGACAGACAGACAGACAAGAAATAAAAAAAAATATTTTTGCTTTCTATTATTCTATTTAGGTGTCCCTCTATCCATTTCAGTCAAAATTACTAAATGTACAGACAAAATATTTTTACTGTCTAATATATAGAGATAGAGGTTAAAGAGAGAATTGTTGGTTATTTCATCTTGGTTGGATGGTTATCTATACCGTTGTTATACACTTAATAAATTGTGGTTATAGTTTTTTGGGATTTTATTTGATATTGCTCGCAAAACTTATCATATTTAATGTAGAAAGGACTTTAGTTATTTCATATAGTATCTATGTACGCGCGCAAGGAAAACGAGTAAAAAGATTTTTCCCGGGTAAATTAGTAAAATCGATCACTGAAAGTCCAATAAAAATTAGTTCAGTTTTTCTGGATATTAGCTCGGGGAAATAGAAAGACAGACAGAGACAAAATTATAAATAATGTAGCTGGTTTTGTTTAGTTTTTTTATTAATATTTTACTATGGTTACGTTTACTTATATTTTTTTCATTTAAATTAGTTAGATATTTTCAAAAACAATTTCCTAAATATATCTATAAGCATTCGTAAAGTTTAAGCGGGCGAAGCCGCGTCCGGGTCCGCTAGTTCATATATATATTAAATATGATTATATGTATACGGTATATGTATCCCATCTAAGCTTTGGCTTTGTCTTCTTACAAAATTAAAACTAAAATGGTACAAAATATATATTAATGAAAAATATATAAACTTGAAGAACAAAAACACTATACGAGTATAGATGGCGTACCCCTGGTGGGACTCGAACCCACAATCCCCGGCTTAGGAGGCCGATGCCTTATCCATTAGGCCACAGGGGCTTACACACTAATTATTAAATTAATAAACTACAACTACAAAACAATTGTGTATATTAATATTGTTACTGTAGATTGTATATTATTATTATTATATTCAACACGTTTTTATTAATTTCACTTATCAATCTATATGAGAAAACAATATTTAATAGACCGAGGCGAATCAGCTCAAGGAATCGGATGAATCCTCAAATGAATCGGATCAATAATAAATAATTCATTGATATTTTAAATAACGTCAAGATGAGTTACTTATGGTTGAATTCAGTGCCATAGATACGAAGAATGAAGCCACGAAAATGTGCCGTCATTGTCAGTCATAAATATTGATTTCATTAATTTTTATTTAATAATGATTGTAAAGTTTATAATGTTACAAAAAATATTTAGAATTTATTTGATGTTCGATCGCCCCAGAGGTTGGGGCCAATAGGATATTTTCGTCTTGTGGGTTTTGTGTTTTATTTGGAGAATTTAAGAATAATTTAAGTTTGGTTATATCTTTAAAAGATATAACAAAACTTAAATTATTCTTAATTCGTAGCTAAATTGTTAATGATTACTATTTAGCCAATAAAAGTTTCATATAGTATGCTTTAGTATGATTTTCATATACTCAAAAAAATGATCCGGTCTACCCTACTGCATTTTATTTGTTAACTTAAATTAATAAATGTATTAAAAAAATAAGGTCGTCGTAAGTATGAATAAATAATAATTTCTTAATATTTTCATTTCGTTTATCAAGGCAAAAGCCCGACAATGCCATCGCAAAAATTCGGCGAAAAGTGGGGAACCTAGTGTCTTAACACTGGAATCCATTAGCCTATCCTGTTGTGTGTGGGATATAGCGTGAATCTGATTTGATTTCACTGAAACACACTTCACTGAAATCGATACTTAAGCCACAACGGTTTATTTTGTAATTTAATAAATACGTGAAAGCATTTTTTTATATTTATTGAAATTTTTGCCACAAATAATACCCAAAATAAAAAAAAAATATACAATTCAAAATTAAAGTACAAATACTAAGGACAGGATAATAGAAAACCGAAGCCTTATTTATTCAATATGTTAAAAAAATATTTAGTTATCGTAGTGCACTTAATGCACTTATTGCTTATAGTGAAGAATATTATATAGGATGTAGAAATGCAAGAGAGAAGAGGAGAGAGAAGAAGAGAAGCAAATATTTATTATATGTTTACGGTTTTGGATTCAATTCCCACTCGGGGTAATGAAATATTTAATAATTTCCTCTTCTCGCTCTGGCATTCATTGTTGGAATTCATTGTTACAAGTTGTTAAAATACAAAAAAAAATATTAAAAAATTATAAATCAATAATAACAAATTTTATGACTGCAAAAAATTATATTAGCAGTAATAAATCTATTACTACTAATACAATTTTTATATTGCTACACACCAGGTTATTATTCTTTTATTATTCACACTGTCACACAACCTTCGAATATAAAGCTTCTACTGTACTAACATGAACACTAACCAAACCTTTATTTATAGATGAAATGTTGATAATGTCAAGCAAATACGAAGTAGTGAATACCATGATCAGCTCCTTTGAAAACCGCATGGCGCTGACGGTGCGCAAGCTGTCCCCGGCCGACGTCGGCGGGTACAGATGTGTCGCTAAGAACTCCCTCGGTGAAGTGGACAGCGTTATTAGATTATATGGTTTGTTAATATTTTTTTATAAATACGTATAGCTATATTTTAGGTCGGTCGTGGCGCAGGGGCACAAAGTGTGACTGCAAACGCGACTGGTTGTGGGTTCGATCCCCACTGCAGGAAATGAAATATTTCAATTCATATTTCCATTTCTTCGCTCTGGTGTCCAGTCAAAGCGCGGCGTTGAGTTCCGCCACTCATCACGCAATGCCTTCAGAATTCTGGGGAAAGTGGGGAACGGAGTCTCTTAATCCTCTGCCTACCCTGCTGTATGCGGAACATAGCGTGAAGCTGATTTAATTTGATTTATAGTGATTTATAAGTAATATACTTAACAGTAAAAATTGTCATAATTTAACACTTCTATTATATATGCCAGATAGAAAAATGAACCCCGCTCTTAAAGATACCATAAACGAGTTTAAACATTAAAGCAATCCTGCAAAGGAAAACCTGTAAAAAAACAAAAAAATAGCAAAAAATATTACACCATGTACCTAACAGATATATAAATAAATATTCAATCTAATATTAGATTTGTTAGTGTATATTTGACTCAATTATAAAGCCAAATTTAAATATGTTGATTGAATTAAGTTAATAATTATTTACGTATTGGTGGACTTAGACGCTGCAAGCTTAACACTAATGGCAGCTATATGCACCATGTGACCTACATGTGCATCAGTCCAGAAATAAGCCTTGCTTAAGATCTGCTATTGATCAAATGTATGGAGTGCAATTAAAGATTCAATTAAATTTGAGCATTTTTATCATATATTTTTTGTGATAAATTTTTTCATTGACAGAAAAGGATATGTATCTCTATATTTTCTTGATTTTTAATATTCTTTTTTTTTATAGATATTATTAGTATGGATGTATTTTTATTACAGAGAAGAGAATTTATCAATACCGTTAAAAGTGCTGATTTTTATGTAATGTAATTATTATAACTATTATAACGTAAGTAAATCTATCAGTATTAATAAGATCTTTTGTCGTTAGAAATACCTGGACCTTCACAAACTAATACAAACCCGACCACCAAATCCGGAGACTACAAGTATTCTACTCCAATCGAAGGGCCAGATAACCAATTTGGTTCCGCTGAAAAATCTGATGATGAAGACGATAAAGAAACTGTCATGGACACTATGAAAATACAAAACTACCATCTCAATAATGAAATTGATACCAAAAAAAGTAAAACAAACCTTTTGAACATATCAAATTCACTGATAAAACAAAATATAAGTAATAAAGTACGCAAAATAATAAAACATCTGGAAGTCGAAGCTAGAGATATGATGTCCAATAGTTGTGGACTTTCCAACCCCATTTTTATTGTACTTAAAACTATTTATGCTATTATATTTTTATCCTAGCTGTTACATACAAATTTATCTAAATATAATAATTAACCCTACCTGTTATTTGTAAAATTTACATCATTCTATTAACCAATATTCCAAATACTCGCATGTACTCAAATAATTAATTACATTTAATTCATATTAGGTAAATATTTTTAGTGTCTGATTCATTATATAATGCAAAACACATATGCTAAGGCCGATCGTCCAATAGATGTAAAAGCGGTATTTATCATTAAACATTTTTTATCTATTCTTTTTTAGGAAATATTTTATATTTTAATGACAAATATCGCTTGACCGGTATTTGAAAGAAAATTTTATCTTTTAATGACAAATATAGCTTAACCGGTTTTTGAAGGAAATATTTATAAAAAATTTGAACTTAGCCAACTTTAGAATACGCAACTTATCTACATACAATTGTTAAATCTGAAGCTAAATAAATAAACTAAAGAAATAATTTGTAAATACATTAGAACATACATAGACTGGTTAAAATTTGCTATATTATTTTCAAAATTATTTCGTTGATTTTAAATTACAATTCACTCTTGTATTATATTAATTATCTGATGGACGATCAGCACAGACCTTATTAATTGAATGTTTTGAAGTAGCTCAAAATTGATATTGATGGGAATGTTCCGGCATTTTCATATCCTCTCGTGTTATCGTCGTTATTTATTATTACAGTGTTAACGTACGTTTAATACTACCTTCAACCATTAAGTGTAATGAAAAAATATACTATTTTTTAACCAAAATGTTATATTAGTTATGGGTATAATATTTTTTATTTTTTATTATTTTATTAGTACGATTTCTTTTGCTTTATAATTGTAAATATTGAATTGTCTTCCTGTTGTATTGTTTTGTAAATTTAATACGGATATATAGTACAAATGTTTGAAAATACTGAATTATAGTATTTTGAATATTATTTTTTTACTTTTGTGTAAATTGCCTATGTTGATTGAGTATTTAATTATTTTTAAACATCATATAGAATACGTTATTTTATCTACCAGTAAACTAACAATTCAAAGTTTAAAGTAGAGTCGTATATTTAATAGACAAAAATTGTTATCACATTATTATACATAATATGTAATAATCAACTAAACTACATATGAACTTAGATTTACAGTTGAATTTACGTTTATATAATGTCATAATTTTTTTTATGGTTTATATTTTTATTTTATTCAAAATTCTTAATTATTTATTATTTAATTTACCCACTATAAATAAAAAACTATATTCACTAAAGCCATATTATAAATTTAAAGAAATTAAATTTTAATTATATTTATTTTAATCTATGATTCAAAGTCATTGGCTACTTTGCCATTCAGGATAACGATTTCTTTTGTTATTTTAATCATAAATTTCGTTTTGTAATTTTTTTTATTAGAAGTTATAATATATTTTTTCTATATATAAATAAATATATATTAACTAAATAGATAGTTATTACTGAAGTCTATATTTTTGTGCGGATAAAGCTATCATGACTCTGGAGAAATGAAATGACCAGTACGTGATTTATAGGTTTCATATCTCAGTACAATCTTATAGGAAAAGATATATCTTCTCAATGTGCTAGCAACTTAATAATGTAAAAGATGAAGCAATTTGCTTCTGTTTCTGATAATAAAATGATAGAATATTTAATTTGCTCTAGAAATATTATTGGGGAAATGTAATAGGATTAGTGTTAATACATTACATATGTATATAAATAATAAAATCGATATGTTTGGCTATAAATAAATTTTACAGAAGTTTAATAATAGCTATTTTCAAAATGTTTACGCAAAGGATGTAGGAGTGATGGCTACGTTTGACTACAGACTGCGATGGTACTGTGGGTTTGACCTCTCGGGAAAAAAGTTCTGTTCATTTCCTGGCTCTGGAAACGTAAAATGTGGCGTTGAGTTCCACATCAAAATCGGGAGAAATTCAAGAGATAATGGACTGGACCTTGATTTACGGAATAGCTGGAAAAAAATTACTTTGCATGATCTTTCTATGTATATGGATCTAATAATAATAATAATAATAGCATGTTAAAGGATAATAAAGAAACTACATTATTAATATTGTTATAAAACTCAAAGAATGTTGATATTTGTATGTAAAAATATATATCTCATATACTAAAATCTGTTTAGTCTTTTATTTTCTGCTTGATTACATATTCAAAAAAAAAATCAGAACTAAATAATTTAAAAAAGGAAATAATTGACATAAATAAGTAAAAATAGAACGAAGATTAGGAGATTAATATGTTCAATATTTACCCTTTTTTACCTACTATTATATTCCTAGGAACATTTTTGAACTTGAAAGTAACATAACTGTACTTGAGAACCCACAATGATTGCGATCATAGCATCGTACTATTATAATATTAACTACAGTTATAGCTTTAAATTATTAATATTATCTAGATTATATTACAAACTAGAGGGCGCGCGCGGCTTCGCCCGCTTATTAGGAGTGAATTCTAAAAAACCACGAAACACGTGTTCAATAAAATATTTATAAAAATCTGAATTTAATTTTTTATAAAAATCGATGGCAATTTAAAGATTTTTCCATATAAACTTTCAACCCCTTATTTGAACCCTTACGGGGTGAATTCTTAAAAACCATGAAACACGTGTTCAATGAAATATTTTTAAGAGTCTGAATTTCAAATTTTATAAAAATTGGTACAGATTAAAAAAAAATTCCATACAAACTTTCAACCCCTATTTCATCCCTTTAGGGTTAAAATTTTTCAAATTCCCTTCTTAGTGGATGTCCAGAATATGAAAGTAAACATCTGCCCAAATTTCACGTTTCTACCATCAGCGGTTACGGCTCTGCGTGCGTCTTACCTCAGTCAGTCAGCACAAGTCCTTTTATATATATATAGATATATAGACTAGAGGGCGCGCGCGGCTTCGCCCGCTTATTAGGAGTAAATTCTAAAAAAACCACGAAACACGTGTTCAATAAAATATTTTTTACAGTCTGAATTTAAATTTTTATAAAAATCGGTGGCAATTTAAAGATTTTTCCATATAAACTTTCAACCCCTTATTTGAACCCTTAGGGGCTGAATTCTTAAAAACCATGAAACACGTGTTCAATGAAATATTTTTAAGAGTCTGAATTTCAAATTTTATAAAAATCGGTACAGATTAAAAATTTTTTCCATACAAACTTTCAACCCCTATTTCATCCCTTTAGGGTTAAAATTTTTCAAATTTCCTTCTTAGTGGATGTCCAGAATATGAAAACAGACATCTGTCGAAATTTCACGTTTCTACCATCAGCGGTTACGGCTCTGCGTGCGTCTTACCTCAGTCAGTCAGCACAAGTCCTTTTATATATATAGATGACACAATCTTCTTATCGTTATTAACAATATGATTCTTATTCAACTAGAATATTTAGATTTAAATTATTCTGAGGCCAGTCGTGGTGCGGGGGCACAAAGTGTGACTGTAAAATCGACTGGTTGTGGCTTTGATCCTCATTCGAGAAAATGAAATATTTATAAACAATTTTATTTTCATTTCTTTGCTCTGGTGTCTGGGCAAAGCACGGCGTTGAGTTCCGCCACTCAACATGCAATGCTTCCAGAATCCAGCGAAAAGTAGAGAATGGAGTGTCTTAACACTAGGTCGAGCCCTCTGCCCTCTGCCTACCCTGCTATGTGCGGGATACATGCATGAAGCTGATTTATTTATTTTTTTAAATTATTTTATTTCTTCGATTTGATAGCACAAAACGTCGACAATAAAAAAATAAACGCTTTTGCTTATTCAATATTAAATGCTTAAAATTATGAAGATATTATACATATAACTAATATAAGAGATTGAAATTTAGTGTCAAATCTACCACAAGAGAGTGGAAAGTAAGAATAAGTCGGGCAAGTTAAGTTCGAAAGCTAGCTCCTGGTTGTGGTTTGTTTGAAGTTTTCGAATGTGCCGGATCACAGACATCGCCTCGTCTTCATTATACGAACAACTTTGTCATTTCTCCCCAGCCTACTCTGTGCCTGCTGTGTATGCTAATTTGCTTACCTCACAAACAAATACAAGTTTCGTTTTCCCACATTAGATTATGTTTTACAATCATGAATTATTTATAATTTTATTTGATCTAAATATCAATCGTAAGTTGATATACACATTGGTGAGATGTTGTATTAGAACAAAACATAATTAAAATTACTATAATAATATTAAATATCTACATTATTTCAGATTATATAATATACCTCTGTATAAAAATAATTTAACTTAGTGATTAATTTACTCCGCTACACCAATCTTTCTCCATTCTTCATTCAAATAAAAGAAGGATTCAATGCTGAGTTATCCATGGTATGGCTACATTGATACTATAAATATATTTCGTCATATCTAACGAAGCACATCCTAATCGTGCCACAAAAAATAAAAAAAAGCAAAAACTATACAAAAATACGTACACATTGTGTCATCACTTAAGTGTAAAGTAAAACTGACAAACTAAAACTGAATAGCACGTCGCTCCATTGTCGGCGAAACAATACACGAAATTCAGACTCTGGTCTACACAACGAAAAATTATTATAGCTTTGTGCAACAAACTTGCCGTGAATGCACATAAGGGAAGTTGAGTAAGAAATGTTCTGATGGAAGGGTAAATATAAAGATTAATATCAGATAACAATTAGGTTTTTAGAGATATATTGATATTTTTCTTATGTTTGAGCTATAATTAAAAATAAATATTATTAAAATTGTGGCTTATGAATTATTTAAATGCTTCTGCTATTAAAATCAGCTTCACGCTGTATCCCGCACACAGCAAGGTAGGCAGAAGGAACCTAGTGTTAAGACACTCCGTTCCCCACTTTCTGCCGAATTCTGGAGGCATTGCGTGATGAGTGGCAGAACTCAACGCCGCGCTTAACCTCGACACCAGAGCGAAGAAATGAAAATATAAATTACTATTATAGCTATTTATATTTCTATTATAGGAATTTATTATTTACTTATTTATTTAGCTGCACGCTGTATCACTAGCAAAGTAGCCAGAGATTATGAAACGCCAAACTCTACGGTCCCTGCCTCTTTCGCCTCGTCCACTATCATCAACCTCTTCATACACACCCAAATAGATTTACTCTTTGTTTAGTTTTTTATAATCAATTAAGTTAAAATATATATTTTTTCCCGTAGCCTATTATAATTTATATAAATATATTTGATCATTCCTTAATCAATCATAGTAACGTAATTATCGCTGCTACATTTCAACGCGAATCGGACCACGTTTCGGTTAATTAAAACACGTCTGAATTCAGAGCTGTAAATTTTACGTTCGCGAGTTTTTTGCGAAACTTTTCGACAGAGCAACCAGTTTTTTGTTTATTTATGAGCTTGTGCTGGCGGCGGACGGACGGTCCGCTAAACCGACAATATTTTCACATTAACGTTTGCTTTTTTTGCAATAACGCTTTAGACTCACAGAATAAATACGCAATGTATGTTTGTTTATAATATTAACACTCCAAAATAAATATTATTGTTTCTTTTTAAAATTATTAATATGCTATTATTATATAAATTTTGACTTAGAATTACAGCTTCTTTTATTATTTCCTATATTTTTATTTGTTACATTTGTTAATTGATCAGCTTCACCCTGTACCCCGTACACACCAGTGTAGTGAACCTAGTGTTAAGACACTCCGTTCCCTACTTTTCGCGGAATTCTGGAGGCATTGCATTTTGAGTGGCGGATTGATCCAATCCACAATCATTCGCAACCACGACTGGCCTCAACTGTTACATTCATATTAAATTATAAACCAATCAACAGCTTACTCATCTATCACATAATTTTAGCGAATAATGACAATGTATAAGAAAACAATGCCGCCAGACACAGGGCGCTAACGAGAAAATAATCAATCTCCCGAGTCCACTTGGAAGCAATCAACAGTCTGTTATTGCGTTCGTCCAATCCGATAAAAGAGCCGATATATCAAAGACGTCCGCGCTTCAATTACTGGTCAATGTGCTATCTCTTAGAGCCAGTAATAGAAAATGAAAATAGCGACTGCAGGCCTATATACTATAGCAATTGATGGTCATGTCAACAGCAGTACTGCTTCTTATCAGCTTCGCGCTGTATCATGTGTGTTTGCAGGGAATGCAGAGAGCTAAGACACTCCGTTTCCCACTTTTCGCTGAATTTTCGAGACATTGTGTAAAAATATTAAAAATATTCGTTGTGTCGAATGGGAAACGAACTCACAACCATCGCGTAACATTCACACGCTTGTTCCTCCGCGTCACGACGGTCTTACTAGTCACAACTGCTCTTTAGTGCCATCGATTTGTAGCTCTACACGTATTTGTGACAAGTATAATATAAATCTCGTTTATTTGTAAGGTATCATTTAAAAAACTTTCGTGTATGGAACGACCAAAAAATTATTTTAAACATTGCTTACTTAAAGTATCCGTATTTTTATACTATTTTTAGCTCTACGCTGTATTCTGCACACAGAAAGCAAATAATAAATTAATCTAATTTATTAATACTAACTCGTTGTCAGCAAATTTATAATTTTAATAACTAAAAATATATTACAAATTAATATTAAACACTATGTTTAATATTCCCGTAAGTTAACTTAATATAATCTAAAAATTAAATTTAAAGTAGGTATATAGAAAATGATCTGATATGTACGATGTGTGAACTCATCTAATTTTATAGGTGTCGTACGTCGGGACATATTAACGCAATTACCTGTTAAAAGCCCCGTCTAGCCCCGAGCGTCTCTCAAAGGGAGGTTCGACCGAGAGTGCCGCTGGGAAGCGTTGGCGTCGGCTTCTACTCAAATAACAGTAGCTGGTGTGAAAAAAATTCAGCTTTGCTAAAATAACGTAGGTCTAAGGGCCCTGGGATCTTGGGACCTTATCGACAATGGTTGAATTTTGTATGATTGTAAAAAATGAGATGATTCTTAGAAATAATATAATAAAAAATACTATTTCACATGAACGTCGGATGCGGACGCTGCTAATTAATATATATTTATTCACATTAATTAATAAACAAAATATTCACATTTCATTTAATGCGAAAAAAACCACGAATACTACATTAAATTACTTAATTGAAACTATAGATAGATCTCTCTTTCAATCAAAATTTACAATACTTATTTAAAATAAAATTTTAAATGAGTATTGGAAATTGTATTTTTAATTTTATTATATTACAAACCTTTTAATTTAGTCTTGTCGGAGTAAGAACCTATTTTCACTTTCGTGATGAAGCTTTTAATAAGGTTCACGATTTAACAAATTGTCTTAGTATGTAAGGGGCGATTTCACAAGAAATTAGATAATTTGTTTCGTGCCATTTTTATGCCTTTTGTTAGAATATTAACTGAACATTAACAATAATTTATTACCTGAATGTTAGACAGATTGGAACGATTCTCTTAGCGCATTGTGTAAATAATTCGTCTCATCTTGGTTCATTCTGACTGAATTAGTATTATTATTTACTAGTTTTCTGGTTTATATAAATAACGCCTTATTATATATATATATATATATATATATATATATATATATATATATATATATATATATATATATATATATATATATATATATATATATATATATATCTCTTTGTTCTTTTATTTGTGTTCACTTAGTTTTGTAAATATTTTGATAACTATACATAAAATAAGAGAAGCTAAAGAAGAAACGTTAAATACATTTACATTTATTTTCTTACAAAATGTACTCGTATACATTTATTTAAACATTTAAAAAATAATAATGTTTTTTTTTACTTTATATATACTGCAAGTTCTCACTTCTTGCGAAATTTCTGTAGGTCCACGGAAGTAAGTACTCTATAGGTTTTGATTTCGCGGCGAATTTCATGCAAAATGCAGCGGATAACGATGCGTAAATTCTCATATAATTTATGCATTGTTTGGAGACTCATCAGAAGCTTGATTTTTTCTGTATTCCAAGGGATCGTAGATCTAAATATTTCATATTAATTTCAAATTGATACATCCACGCGATCTCGCAATAAATGCTTTAGGCAGACGGACAGACGGACAACAAAATGATTCTAAAAAAGTTTCGTTTTCTTCTTATAAAATACAGGTTTTTTCACACCTTTTTAAACAAGAGTTATTGCTTCCCCACGTTATCAGATCACATTATTTATAAAAATATTAATTATTAATTTATTTATTAGATCGATTTAACATTCATACCGTATAAACATTTGAATAGTGGAGAATGGGAGTCTCTTTACACTAGGGTGCCTTTACCTACCCGTAGGGTAAGCAGAGAGATGGGAAAGGGTAGGGAAGGTAAAGGGTAATTAGGTAGAATACGGCATGAAGCAGTTTTATTTAATATATATACATTTAATAGCGGTTGGGGTAATCGCCTAACCATATAACGAACAATCAATGAAGCTCACAAATATTCGAAATTGATTTAGCTAGTTTGTAACTATATATACTAGAGTTAGTGCGATACAACCCAGTCTGGCGGAATTCGATCGTTCTCAAGGCGAGTGCACCAATTCATCGGGATTGAACTAATGTGAGAAACAGAGCGAGTCTAGTTCCGTCCCGAACGAGCTGAACGACCGTTTGCCTAAATCTGACAGCTGTACCTAATTCGAAATGTTCTAAATACTATTACAGTTTGTGTAACTAAAATAACAATATAGTGTTTCAGTTCTTTATTACATACTCGTATAGTGGTGCGATGTGCAAATTTGTACGTTGTGTAAAAAGAAACACAGATAATATATTTAAATATATTATTAGATTTTTTTTTTGCTTCACGCTGTATCCCACCCTTAGCCAAGGTAGGCAGAGGGCACCGCGGGTACCAAGTGTAGTGCACTCGATGCTGCCATTAAGTAATGTGCCCCACTTTCAGTCGAATTCTGGAGACATTGCGTGTTGAGTGGCGGATCTCAACACCGCGTTTTGTCTCGATACCAGAGCGAGGAAATGAAAATATTCAATATTTAATTTCCTTGAACCTATCCATATATTGTTAATATTTAGATATTGACAATATAATTAAATGATCTTAGTATTATTGCAACTTATAATTGTATGAAGTATAACGTATTGAGTAATCATTATAAATAAAAATTAACCACCCCAAAACCCAATAAAAATCAATTTTTATAAAATACCTACTTTTGACCATTATATCTCGGTATTATTCGAAACTTGAAGCAATCCTGGAACTCAATAGTATCTGTCACGTGGAACGTGACAAAAAGCCAAACTGTGCGCATCCATCGGCGTGCACTAACTCCTCGCTGACAATATTTTATATGGCTGCGAAAATTGCGACCGCATTTCTAACTTTACTAGTTTACAGTATCTCGCCAAATCGTCGGTTTAACTTGTAAATTATTTAAATACTTATTGCTACATATATTTTTGGAAGATTTTTATATTTTTAACGCTTAAAAACAAACCTTTTTTTTGTAATAGGGCAAGCAAAGTGATACATTGTCAATATCTCGAAAATTTTGCGAAAATAAAAATCATTTCTTAATTTAGTATTTTTTACATATCTACTTAATAATATCAGCCTCACACTGTATCCTACACACAGCAGGGTAGGCAGAGAGAACTAACTGTTGAGACACTCCGTTCCACACTTTCTGCCGAATTCTGGAGGTATTGCATGTTGAGTGGCAGAACTCAACGCCGCACTTATCCTCGACACCAGAGCGAAGAAATGGAAATATAAATTTAAGTAAATATTTCATCTCCTCGAGTGGGGATCGAACCCACAACCAGTCGGTTTTACAGTCACACCTCGTGCTGCTGCGCCACGACTGGCCTCACTAATCTACTTAAGCAAGTTTAATATATGGTATCCCTAGTGTTTCAATGCTTAAACATACAAAAAGAATACCATATTTTATATGAAATAATATAAGTAGTCGACACGTATTTTCAAGCAAATGTATAACTTAAAGCAGAGTCAAATAAATTTTTATTTGCCGACCATTCGCATACAAACAAGGGGCCATTTTTCTCTAATCCCACTAATCCCGCGATGTCACAGCCACACGTACCCACGTTATTAGCATGCGGGGAAACAAATCCAATCTGCCAAATATGCTATAGTAAAAGACACGAAGAGCTGTCTGTGCATGTGTTGTCACGTATAGAACTCGGGTGTGTGAAAGATAAATTGTTAACATTTATGAATATACCAAAATCCTTATGCTCCTACATTAGGTGTCAGTATTGCATGCAATAACTCCCACCATGTTTCCCACTACTACTACTACTACTACTACTGGAGAAGATACTGCTACTAAACTATTTCTATTCTGTTCAGATATGAATCACTTACGCGAAGCTGTGCAGCGTTGATGCAGTTGTCGCGTATTTAATTTATTTGTCTGTGCTTAAAATATCACTAAAGTTATTAGGTGATTTGTTAAAAGTTAGTTGAACTCGAAATATTGCCAATAAGCAATTTCTATATTCATAAAAAATGAAGAAAGTATTTTCAATTTTGCAATTTGTGTCTAAAATATCAATGTCTGAAACCTAAGAATCTAAGAATGTAGCCAAAAAACTACATATAATATACCATAAAATATATTTGTACAAGCTTTTATTTACTTTCACCTATCCCGTTGTCTGTCTGTAATCAAATCTTGCAAGCTAAATTTGATCCACATCCCGATTTTCAATTGCGCAAAAATTTTGCATGCATATATAAATCGGGTGCCAATCCGATATTATTATGACATAGAGCTGATCTGATGATGGAACTGGAAGGTGGCCAAAGGAACTAAGTAATTAAACGACACAAAACCATCGAGTTTGAGCTCGTTTGATTTACCTTGACGAGTACTTTGATGCTATAAAGTAACCAAGATTTGATGATGGAGCTGGAAGGAGGCCATAGGAATTACGTAATTAAAAGACACAGCCCTATCGAGATTAGGCTCGTTTGATTGGCCTTGACGAGTACTTTGATACTATATAGTAACCAGGGTCTGATGATGTAGCTGGGGGGTGGTCATACGAACTTACTCGCTCGCTAACTAACTCGGAATTTTTGCTCGTTTGATTCGATCGAAAATCTTTGAATTAATACTAAAAAGTTAAAAATAAAATTAAAGAAAAAAAAACTTTTTTAAAAACAATCTTTTATTATTTGTTAATAAAATGAACTGAAAAGTTAAAAATAAACTACCTCTACTAAGAAATGTAACACTTAGTAAATAAAATAAGCGTGTTACATTTTGATGGTATAATTAAGAATATTGGGGAATGGAGTGTCTTAACACTGCGGTATACAGCGTGAAACTGATTTGATTGCATATTTGAATTAATATGGGCTCAGGGAGGATGTGCATAAGTACAAAAAGATTAAATACTTAATAATAATATAGTAGGGAGAACTCGTAGATTTATAAAAACAAAAGAACCACTTGTTGTTTAAGAATAGTAAAAAAAATTTTCAGAGCGCCATCTTTGGATGAAACATAAAACTTACTAGTCGAAATGGCCTGTAAAATTGTCCCTCTATATACTTGACGCCATCTATGGAGATTTTACTATACTACTTATTCTCGGTTTTTTTATTTCCCACATTTTCATATCTGGTTTGAGTCTGAATTGTTTATTATATTTACATTTATATTTTTCAAGATGGCATTGTTGTTTTAATTATTACTATAACATGTTAATAATTAATTATAATTTTCTTCATAATATTAAGTGTATTATTACTATATTCGTAACAAAAGAACAAATAAAGATATATTTTGAATATTAATAAATCTGGTACCTAATTCAAAAACAACTGGTATATAACCACTTGTTTTTGAATTAGGTACCAGACGACGACAAAGAAGAATAAATTTGGGGAACATATCTAAACATGAACATTTTTTTGCATATTATATTAAATAACACATAGCTTTTTGTTTCTGTTTTAATGTTTGAGATTATCCTTCTTTTATGCTAGATAGTCTCATAAAGATATATGTAATCATATAGTAGTAATAAAAGTATTTTTTACATAATTTGGTGAATAAGAACTTATTAGGAACAAATAAAATTACAATATGTTAATCAGCTTCATGCTGTATCCTACACATAGCAAGGTAGGCAGAAAGAACATGGGAACCTAGTGTTAAGACACTCCGTTCCCCATTGCATTCGAAACCACAACCGCCTTTACAGTCGCACGCTTGTGCCGCGACAGCCTCTAGATTTATATAAAAAATGATTTTTAAATCTTAGCGTGTAATATTAAAAACGGATAAAGAGTTAAAATCTATCTGTCTTGAGTAGTAAATATGAGAAGATAAATAATAAAAAACTAACTAAATACCGTGTCCCAGATGTTGATAACATTTAAAAAGCTAAATGATAATATTTAAAAACTAAATATTATCTATATCGGAAACACAGTATTTTACACAATAAGTCAAGGGCATATTTATAAGGTCAAATGTGCAAAACAATATTTGTACCGCTTTGCTACTCACGTCTCAAAACCCACACACTCTTTATTCTGAGAACAATTGACATTTTGAATGTAGAATTTGATCTTTGATGTTAGGCTTATGTATCGAGTAGGTACTTTGTCCACATTCGGCCATTACACAAAAAAAAAATCTTCCTATTTTTTTATTATTTGCATCTGACAGGACGAAATAAAGGGAATGTCACAGCTGATTTCAAAGAGTTAAGTGCCTCCTTTAAACAGATTATATAACTATGAAGTTTAACTTATAGTTTTATTCTGATACTAGGACGGACTAATATGTAGGTATATCAGGTAAAGAAAATATCTACAGTCTACAATTTTTTTTTTTTGGACTCAATAACTGCATGGTGTTTTTAAACATTTTTAAAGTGTTATTCCACACTTAGGAAAGAAAAATACTTATTTAGAAAACGTATAAAAATTTGAACTAAATAAGTAACATGATGTATCCCGCATATAGCAGGGGAACTTAGTGTAAAGACATTCTGTTTCCCACATTAATTCCAATTTTCGAGACATTGCATTTTGTGGCGGAACTCAACATAGCGCTCGCTTTGTTTTGTTACCACAACGAAGAAATAAAATAATTCGTTCCCCCGAGTGGGAATCAAAGGTATAACCGGCGCGTTTAGTTAGACGTTGTAAAGATGAGCTACGACAGTTTTAAATTAATATATCAATTCTTAAAGTTAAGATATAATAAGACGTAAATTAAAATTTAAAAAATGAAATCAGCTTCACGCTGTATCCCGAACACAGCAGGGTAGGCAGAGGGAACCTAGTGTTAAGACACTCTGTTCCCCACTTTCTGCCGAATTCTGGAGGCATTGCGTGTTGAGTGGCAGAACTCAACGCCACGCTTAGCCTCAACACCAGAGCGAAGAAATGAAAATATAAATTTAAGTAAATATTTCATCTCCTCGAGTGGGGATCGAACCCACGACCAGTCGGTTTTACAGTCACACTTCGTGCCGCTGCACCACGACTGGCCTAATAAGAAGTAAAGATACTATAAATATCAAATTAATAATAGTTTATTAATACAAACTGAAACTGTCAACAACGTTTAGAAAACAAACGAATTAGCCCAATATATCACAGATTGTCATAGGCCTTAATAAATAACGCGAACGTTTTGTACAACATACACACGACCGAAGCAATCTAAATCTGGATTTACTTCAAAGTTTAAATTCGCGTGTTTGTTGTAAAATTACATATTTTTTACTTGAATTCTTGTTTGCTTTTATAACAAATTCACATAACTCAAAAATAAATTAAATAAAAAGAAAGTTTAAAAACTAAAACACGCTCTAAAAAGTACGAAAATAGTCTCCCCAGAAATGATTATGTACAAATTATTAAAAATTTACGACTGTTAAACAATCCTTTAAAAATACCTCTATCAGCATGACGTATAAAAGTACGTGAAAATATAATACGTGAAAATAAGTTGCTTTTTTAATTTAGTCGGTAATTTATTAATAATTTGTACAAATTTCGACGAAGACTACTTTCGTGTTTCGTACTTTTTAGAGTGTGTTTTAGTTTTTAAACTTTCTTTTTATTACGTGTTTTAGTAGTCGGGTTTTAGTTTTAAAACTTTATTTTTATTAATTTTACAGCAACTGTTTTTATGCCTTCCCGGGGTTTCTTCCCATCTTCCTGCGGATCTGGTAATCCCGATATTTCCACAGAACTCCCTAGGGGCCTTTGTTCTATTTCATGTAGTTTGAATTCTACAGAGGCCACGGGAAGTTCAAGATTTTTGTTACTATTTCTACGTTCTATATTTTTATTTTCTAGCATTTTTATTTTGTTTTCATGTTTTTTAAAAGATTCCTCAATACTTGAAATTTGACCGCTTAGAAAATTAAGCGAAATTTCAAATTCTATCCTCAGTTTTCCAAATTCCTTTTTAGTACTGACTATCAGCATAAGATAATAATGTCACAAAAGCATTCTTACACTAATATTACATCACAAAATGTTAAGTAAATAATATTATTTTTCATCAAGTTTTCAATAGAAAAATGCCTCATTATATATAAATATAATAAATATTAAATTGCATTACGAAACAAAACGTATTATAATTTACGAAACTGTATCCCACCAAAGTACTTTGTAATTGATGAAATTTTGAATCGTATGTGCGAATGCGTGCATTTTATATCAAAATCAACTCGTATTATGTACTCATTTATCTCATAATTTCGTTTGTGAACAGCTAAAATTGCTTTTTATTACATATTTAAGTTACCAAAAGAAACTCAGACGTAGAGTTAGAAAAAAAATATATTTTCCTTCTTTATTTTAATATGTTATAAGTTAATGTAATTTAAAATAATTATTGAGTAAGTTCTCTTTAAGTCAGAAAATGCAATTATTGATTAGATTATTGTTTTTTTGTAGTATTATTACAAAAAAAAATATTATCATTATTAAAAAAATCCTCTTTAATAATATTTTAAAATTTATTTCATAATGTACGGTCGTGTAATAAAATAATGTTTCAATGTTTGACATTATATTTACTACAATTGTATAATTATATTTAGTTGGTATTGTAAAATAAATAAATCAGCTTCACGCTGTATTAGACAGAGTACAGAGGGTACAGAGGAAACCTAGTGTTAAGACACACCGTTCCCTACTTTCCGCCGAGTTCTGGAGTTTTCTCAACACGCAATGGTTGAGTGGCGGGACTCAACGCCGCGCTTTGCCTCGTCACCGGAGCGAAGCAATGAAAATATAAATATAAGTAAATATTTTATCTCCTCGAGTGGGGATCGGACCCACAACCAGTCGATTTGACAGTCACACTCTGTGCGCCACGACTGGCCTCAATTGGTATTGGTGTATATGCATTTTTCTTCATCAATCAATATTAAAAATATTTATCATTCAAAATAAAATCTACATAGTACTACACTGCGCTAACACTAGCTAGATTTAAATTGTTTTTATTAGGAAGTACGGCGTCGAGTTTCGCCACTAAACAGACAACATCTCTCTACCTGCTAAAATCAAAGATAAAACAAAATTAAACTTGTAAATATTGAACTAAACGAAAATTACAGTTTAAAATAGTCTTAAGCCTAACAAGCATTTTTTGAAGAACCAAACTGAAACATTTGATGAGGAACTCAGAGAGCAACACTATAACTCTACTCAACTTCCAAGAGTTATACTGCAATTAAACACGTATAAGAACTGGCTTTGTATCACAGAATACATTATCAAATAAATTTAACAATATTATTAAACAGGATGTTTTTAATAATGATAACATTTTTTTAGTAATAATACTAAAAAAACAAATTTTTGATATTTTATTTTATTTATCAGCAGAATTATTGGGATACAGTGTGAAGCAAAAACAAATCACGAATATCGTGCATGAGGAAGCATTTGGAGTTTTCTTATCATGTCATTTAGCGAAGTGAGCGAGTTACTATTATTTACATAATAGTAACTTATTAAAGTACAACATGTTAAATTAAAATAAAAAAAATATATTATATTATTTTGCATAAAGTTTAATTACGATTCAGCATAATTTATTAATTAATAGTCCCAGGAGTCTGCTCGACACGTCTAATTTATATTTAAAAATTTTAGAATTTCTTATTCTAGTAAACGTCCGTATCCATAATCTAAATATAAGATATCCACGCTCTAAAGATCTTATTAAGTTATTCAACATATGAAACTGTTTTATATATTGCCGGCAATGCATAAATCGTATATAACTTCTGAGAAATGTGAGCAAGTTAAAGGAGAGGCAGTTTTTGTTCTCAACTCCGTGCCAGTAGTTACATTATTAGTTTTCAACTTCAAGTTTAGGATTTTCGGCTAAGTTTGTTTCGTCCAAATTAGAAGTAGATCAATATCGTTTCCGCTTTTTGTTAAATTTAAATGTTCTATTAGTAAGAAAAGTATTTTATTGTATGAAATAACTTTTAAATCAAATTTTTACCTTGCAATTTTACTAATTTTATATTTATTTTATCTTTCATATAATATGAAAACAAATAATAATTATATTGACTGCAAATTCAAAGTGCTGGCGAAGATGTTTTTACTTCAGCAAGAAACTTTCTTCTAGCTTAATATATCGATCAATGTTTCTACAGGATAGATAGGTTCCGGAAGAGAATAGTTAATGTATCTAGTCTATCGAAAACTGTACTCGAAGGCTGCCGGTTCATACAAGGAGGTGCTTCGATGCAATTAACTTGATTTATACCAGGCATTTACTTATTCAGTACAACGGTTACTACACTGCGATCACGCAATGCCTTCGCTCCTTAAAAATATTCGTTAAAACGTTATAGTCATTTTCTACCATATTTCCTTAGAAGTAAAGTCGTAACTGGAACTATCTGTTGCTTTTTATAGTATAAACCAGGTAAATTTTTCGTTGGATACCCACAACACATCTTTTCTTAGTAGTGTGTTTTGGAATATTTTGCTAAATTTAGCTCACTTGCTTTATGGGTTCGCTTCAAAATTACACAAGGAGCATGAATATGCTAATACCTTGTATTGGACCAGCACGTTATCGTGATTGCTTTGGGCAGAACTACTAGTGCACCTACTATAATAAAGCAATTAAGTTTCAAAACATATCTATTCTATTCTACTACATGTACTCGCATATCATCTTTCTTCATTTAACGTAAGCTTTCAAAATGCTTTGACGGTAACAAAGGGAATTAATGAAACATGTATGAAGTATGATAAATATGTTTTACTCTAGGGATTCGGTTCGTTGCAACTATATTGCCACTAAAATTTATTTTTACTATCAGACCAAATTGAACTTTTTAAATTCAATTCAGCGAAACGGAATATATAAAAGTGAAATATAAAGCAAATTTAAATTCGTACAAATAATGACTACATTATCCTGTCAAAGGAAGGTGCAAAGTTGACTGCTGAGTTGTAGCTATTATAAGGTAGCACAGAAAAGAAAAGGAAGTGAATGGGTTTTGTAGAGTCATTAAAGTCGTATGAGCGTGCGCACTCCTCGCCTCTGGCGGATTTGTCAGCCGTCGAGAAAATTAACACTAGTCGAACGTAACTTAGCGGCAGTCTCCAGGGAGATTTTTATCGACACCTTATTCTGGGAGAGTTTAGGGAGTTTTCCAAAGCTTTTCTTTGTAAAAAACGGAATAGAAGTTTTAGTATAATTCTAAAAACCATTGTATTTTGGTAATGCTTGTGAATGAACGCGATATTTATGTTTAAAAGAAAGGTCCTTGAACGAATTCGATAATACAACATTTGCAATGCACAGAAAACCTTTATTTCTATGGATAGAACATGAAGTACGGTGTGATGGTATCTCCTCTTTGCCTTCAAAATGTCGAAAATGATGACATGATAAACATCATAATAGTTACTTGTACTACAAAAATATTTTATGAGCAATTTCTAGTGAATTTTGCTATTTTATACCAAATTTACGATGTAAATTTTATTCCACTCTTTTACACGATTGAAAAGAAATTATACAAAGAGGGCAATTGTACAAATGAGATTTCAATTCAATAAAATGTATAATTATGTTCTGCAATATAAAACGCTATATCATTTATGAGAAGTAATAAATATTTTAATTGATGAATTCACAGTCACAACAGGCTCGATTTTTTTTCTGCCTTTACCAAAATAATGAAAGATATGCAAAAAAATATTTTTTCTTATAAAATTATTGAGAAAACAATCAATATCCACGTCAAAACAGAAGAAGTAGCCAAATAAATCATAAGTCAATATGAAAATGACAAGATAAAAAAAGATAGTAAGAGTAAAACACAAGTCACTTAGTAAGCATTTTGGACGTAGCACGATATTATCAGCGAAGACGATGTCTGCGGTATTATTAAGTTGCATGACGTTACAACTATGCAACTCACTGCGTCATAACTAGATCTCAATTCAAGGAATTTCATTATGTATGAAGTTACTGTTAAAGTATCATATAGAGTTTTATTAAAATTAGAATATTGTAATGTTGTGTAGAGGCCAGTTGTGGCGCAGGGGCACAAAGTGTGTCGTGTGTAAAATCGACTGGTTGTTGGTTCGATCCCCACTCGAGGTAATTAAATATTTATTTACATTCTTCGCTCAGGTGTCAAGGCAAAGCGCGGCGTTGAGTTCCTCCACTAATCATGCTATATCTCCAGAACTCCGTGAAAAGTGGGGAATGAAGTGTCTTAACACTAGGTTCCCCAAATACCCTGACACAGCTGAGAATATTGTATGTTATATTACATGACGTCATTGTAATGTAATAGGGACGCACTGGGACATGTCAGATTGAATAGAGAATTATGGAATATATTAGCTACTCAACCGCGGCTTCGCCCGCTTGTTATATTATGGCCAAAATATTATATTCTTACATAGCTTGTAGCCTATGTGTTATTCTGATATATATTACTGTAGAGTTTCGTTCGATCAAATCCGTTCAGTAGGTTTTGTGTGAAAATGGAACAAACATTTATTGTCATAAACTTTCACATTTATAATATTAGTAGGATAGGAACTAGTAGGCAAGGGAGTCTCTTGATATCTTGATACAAGGTTCTCTCTTCCTATATCAAAATAGATACATGTTTTATTTATATGTTGAATTATATAGCTTCACTTAGCTGTAATCGGACACAGCAGGGTAAACAGAGGGACTTTAGTGTTAAAACACTCCGTTTCAAATTTTTGCCGAATTCTGGAGGAATGTATTATGTAATTATATGTATGTTGACTTATCATTTAAACAATCTAAAATCGGTTAATGCCTTATATTACCTAAATCAATTTAAAATACAGTCTTATTTTTTCTTATACTATATGAAATAATATATTTACACTAGACTGTGAGCCAAGTGAGGATTACCATTGCAAACAGAACGTTTACCCAGTTGTCAGCGGCACTACCTGCATCAATATGCGACGTGAATTTTCCATCTCCACTAAAATATACTTTCAATAGACGCTTTTGAATTATTTTATACTTGTACGGTATCTGTTTATACATACATATATGTTACGAATTATATTACAATTGTTCTATTGTATATTTTTATTTTTTTATATATATATGTGATTGTATTGTGTATTTTTTATATGTACTTATATATATCTATGTGATTGTATTGTACTTGTATTGCAATTAGAAAGAAGCACAAGCGTGTGACTGTAACGCGACGGTTGTGGATTCCACTCTCATAAGGGGGATTTAGTTTCTTCGCTCTGATGATGCCAAGGAAAACACCTCGGTGCTGAGGCGCCACTCAACACGAAAACTCCTAAAATTCATCGGTTAACAGTAGGGGCCTACTTCTGTTCTGCCACCGCACTGCGTACAGCGCGTACAGACCGACGACGTTCGATTTTGGAGTGTAAGTTAGCCAGCTTAATATCCTACATTGAAATACGTATCTTTAAAACGTATAAATCATTAGGAACTAAGGGATTTAAAACACTCGCTTCTTTTTAAGGTTCTCTCTTAAAAAACAAAAACCATTTTTAACATTTTAAAAATTATATTATCTTTTCTTATACAATACAAGAGTAGAATTGAGAAAATATAAAGGTAGTAATGGGTAGGTAATAGAGTAGGTGGCAATGAATGAATTTATGACCAGTTGGGGATTTACCGTCTCTAGAACTGATAGATTGCTTTTTGAATTTACCTCTAAGTTATTTGCCAATAAGATATAAAATATTTTTGTAAGATTAAAATAGTTTTTTGTATACAAACATTAGTAATATTGTCACGTACACTCTTTTTCCATATAATTATTATAATTTTATTTTACATTTAAAAAAATATATATTCTTTTTAAAACTAAGGAAGTGATTAAGCACCACCAGGTTTTTATTCAATATTCATTAAATATAAAGATATTATATTATAAAAAAAGAAAATAAATTTTCTCTTCTATTATTTATGAAGAATAAATAAAAGAAGAGATTTTTTGTATTAGACCTTATAGGTCTTAAATTTAAAATTTAATTTATAAGTTCTTACTGTTACTACAAACGCAACGTTTGTGGGTTCAATTTCTACTCGGAGAAATGAAGAATATAATATTTATACCTCGTTCTAATAACAAGGCAAAGCACGGCCTTCAGTTCCGCTACTCAACAAGCAATGTTACGAATTCAGCTGTAGATTGAAAAAGGGAATAAAGCGTGAAGGAGAAAAAAAAAGATATTATCTATCTTATCTCATAATAATAGTCTCTGTTCAGTTTTTATCTATTGTGTATAATATTTAAATTTTGTGCAATCTATAATATTCAGAATACATAGCGATCTAATAATGTAACGCCATTAACAATTTAGTAGTCAGCACAATTATGGAAAATCAGACACTGTTTTATCTGTTCTAATCTATTTAGTTTATCGTAATATCTAATTTACTCGACCAAACACGAAATGACTAATCTGAAAAATTAAATTAATGTTCATATAAAGCAATAATAGGACAGAATTAATATTTAAATGGACGCAAGATAATTAGCACAAATCAAACTCACCGACATTAATTATCACAAAATCGCAAACAATCGTTTTAATTATCTACCAGTATGGAAACCACCGAATTAAACGCCGACAATCTCGTAGTGGTTCGATCGATATTATTTTTTTATGTATATTTTTTATATGTTACTCTTCCGTTTAAAACATTTACTATAAAGTATTTTTTTAGTGCGACTATCTTATTTTGTGAATTAAGCAAAAAAAAAATATGAAAGTGTTAAGTTACTATGTCCGTCTTCACTTATTGCTTACTTAGACGATCTACTCTACTCTACTCTAGTTGTTTTTAACTTTTTTAGCTTCAAGCTGTAGACCACACGTAGTTACCCTACTACATGCGGTAGGCAGAGGAAACCTAGTGTTAAGACTCCATTCCCATTAAGACACTTCCGTTTTCCATTTTACACCGTTTTCTGGAGGCATTGCATATTGAGTGGTGGACTGAACGCCTCATTCTTATAGTGAGAAAAATTAAAACATTTAATATTTAATTTTCTCGAGCGAGAATCAAACCCACAACCTGTCTCGTTTACAGTCACACGCTTGTGACTGCCCCTGCACCACGACTAGCCCCCTGGAATTGTAATAAGTTGCTTATTAAATACTAACTTGGACTTTATTAGGATTTTATATAATTCCATTTGAAATTTTAAAGAATGTCTTTATAATATCTACTACATATTAAACTTTAGCTGTTAAAATATTTAGCTTAATCTTATACTAAAATATAGATTTTTATACGATACGATATATATATAATATATTTGTAACAATACATTGTAATATACACATATACTTGTCATTAAACCTCTAATTTCATACAAACACAATTAAGATATCCAGCTCAAACTACATTAATACACTATAAGAGACGTTTGTTTCAATAACCAAACAAAAGTAGAGCGTTTATGTAAAACAGTTCGAATGAATCCACGGATAAAGCTGAAATGCTGGAGTCAAGGTAAACTTTAGTCGTTATTATCTGAATGCCCGTGCACGTTCACCAAATTATACTCCACGTTTAAACTAGAAACAACTTTCACTTTGTAAAAGCGAATATGCTAGTTTACTATATTCCCACTCCCACTTATTTAAAGTTGCCAGCTCTATTATCAGTTAATAGTTACATATTGTATTTTTTTGTTTTTAATAATATTTTAACGTTATTTTGTTACAGGTGGTGTCTATCTGTCACGTGGTTGTTTTAGGTTTAAGACTTAATCTAATGTTGTATTTCAATATTTCTATTTGTCTGTTAAGTTCATACAAAATGTAAAAGTAGAGTTTCACCAGCCAGGATATAATATCTATAAATGGATTAAAAGATAAAGAGTAAACTTTTATCAATACAAGAATATTCTACATCAAATTATTTAAAAAATATATAATAATCATATAATGAAATAATTTACATACCATTCTTAAAAGCAATTGGAAATAGATGAAAAAATGAAATAATAGTGACGTTGTTGAGAATAATCGCAAAGTTTATTACTATCGATTTTCTCGTTCATTTGGTTGCTCTAAATCGTTTTGTTCGATTGATATTTATTATCGAAGCAATCTATTTCCACGGACTCCGCTGAAATCGCAAGCAAGTTAGCGTCGCCTCAAATTCGAATCCCGCAAGGCTTGACTTAATCATAAGAACGCGACGCGAAAACCGCTTCCAGTAAAATGAGGCCCTGGGGAGGAGTCGCGATCGGCCTCCTTTTGCTTTCTTTGCCCCGGCTCGATCTAGTGTTGCAAACTTACCCGGATTAAGTGGATTTACGATCTTATAGCCCTAAGTAACTTTACCCGTTACAATACTTTACTGTTTTTTTTGTTTTATTTAAAAGTTGAGGCCGTCGTGGCGCAGGGGCATAAAACTGTGACTGTAACGCGACGGTTGTGGGTACGATTACCACTCGAGGAAATAAAATATTTATTTAAATTTATATTTCTATTTCTTCGCTTTGGTGTCATGGCGGAGAACTACGTTGAGTTCCGCCAATTAACACACAATGCCTCCAAAATTCGGCGAAAAGTGGGGAACGGAGTCTCTTAACAATAGGTTCCCTCTGTCTACCCTGCTATATGCGGGAGACAGCGTGAAGCTGATTTGATTTAAACTTGTGGAGTAAGAAGCTGAGATGCATGAAAAAAAAACTGCATTAGGACTTTTGCCTCAATTTTGTTTTTACTTTTGAAGATAAAATATTAATTTACTTTCACTAGAATTGAGTCTCCAAAACATTTTATCATTAATATATAGTAACATAACGTACTACGCCTTGAGGATGTCAACTGTCATTACGACGCTGTTTAATACGACACTAAACAAATAGGTGCACACTTAATAATTATTATTAAAAACGTACATAACAGCTTAAAAGACAATTTAATGATATAGAAAAACAGTATCTCTCTCCTAGTATATAGGGTTTCGTATTCTTTAAACAAAAAAGCATAATTTGATACGGCGGAATAGGTGTCTTGATGGTGTAAAGGTATTACGCCGGCTTATGGTACTGTATTAATTTTGAACCGTAGTAACTTTAGTGGTGACAGAACTAAGACACCGACACATAATTCACTTTGTAACGCAAATGAAACTAGTGCTTAATTTACTGTTATAATTTAGTGGATTCCTTTACGAGGTTCGTAGTACACGCCGTAGCAAGTAGCTGCGGCTACGGTTTGTGGCTTTTTGGGTAGGATTTATAGGTGCTTCGTAATGTACGCGATACATTAGTTATGACAACGCTGGGAAAGAGATTAAATCTTTAAAGAATGATATAACTAACTATTTTAAGATATATCGTTTTTTTTATTAGTTAATAACAATACAAAAATTATAAAAGAAATATAAAAATAAACAAAAAAAAACAATTTAACAAAACAGAATACGTATCGGAGCCCGTTTACATCGAGTTCCAAAGCGCCACCAAATTCATATTACCATACTGCTAGATATGAGCAACCGCACGTGAAATTGGCAAAAAAAAAGAGGAAAGGGAAAATCACACGGTGTACTAAAGCCCGAGCGAGTCGGTTCGCCAACTACATTACACTTTACATAAAAAAACATTGTGTTGAACGACAACGGGGCATCAACTTTCCCAGCGAAGACATAAGTGAAATTGAATTACACATATTGAAAAAGAAATGTGTAGCTCCTTGGTAGGCGTGGTTTTGATGAAGACTCCTCCTCCACAGTCAGCCGCGCATGAACCTCGGCTGCAACTCTCGAGACTCGAGGTTGCCGCGCTCGGCGGCTACTGGCCAGTACGAGACGAGCCCCGCGTAGAGCCTGTGCCGCGTCCGTACACAACTTTATCACCGAACTTCGAGTATACTTCCCTATTTCAATATCGTACGTAAAGTTACCCTAGTGCTTGTTGGGAAGTAATATATTATATTTGACTTTAAATATATCTATATGGACACACGTGAATTTAGTTTTATTGTGAATTGAAGTTATGAGTGTTGTGGAAAGGACGCGCGAAGTGTATAATTTCGTATTATAAATGAATTCTGAAGTATTTTTTAAAATAAGTCTTCAATTTTACAAAAGGTAATAAATATGTTGTGTAATTTGTTTTTTTTTGTAACAAATAGCTAATGATATTTTTTTTGCTATATTTTTATTGTTAAAAAGTAACTATATTTTTGTTTGTCCATTAAATATTTACTTCTATGGCAGCATTGAAATAAAATAAATTTAAAACAAGTTAAATTTAAAATTTGAGGCCAGTCGTGGCGCAGCGCCACAAAGTGTGACTGTAAAACCGACTGACTGTGAGTTCGATCCCCACTCGAGGAGATGAAATATTTACTTATATTTATATTTCCATTTCAAAGAGCAACTTACGTCAAAGTTCTGATAAAATTGTATATATTATAAGACATACTTGTATTATAGTATAAATATTTATGGTGAGAAATAACAATGTTACATGAGAAACTAAATAGCAGACACAAGCACAAGCTAATAAATAATAACTATAATATTAGTTTTGCGAAAAGATGCAGAATTCTTGTAGTATTAATTTTAATGCCAAAAATGTTATATTAATATTTTAAAAAATCTTTCAATTCCTTGTAATCTATTGTTTTTATTTGTCTTTTTCAAAATTTTGAACGTTCATTTTAATTTCAAATGTTAAATCATTTTATAATTAATAGAATAAACTTTATGTTTGCTTTTAGTGTAGAGGATATATTTATGTATATGTATAATATGAAGACAGTCGTGGCGTACGGGCACAAGCGTGTGACTGTTAACGCGACAGATTGTTGGTTCTAATCTCACTCGAGGAAATAAAATAATTAATATTTTTATTTCTTTGCTCTGGTGTCGAGACAGAGCGCAGCGTTGAGTTCCGCCATTCAACACGCAATGTTTTCAAAATTTGTCGGAAGATGAGGAGTTAAGTCTTAACATTAGGTGCCCTTTACGCCTCCCGCTATATACGGGATACAGCGTGGTGCAAAAAAATATGTATATTTATATACTCGTATACTCACTCCACCCTCTTTCTCATTCACTGTGAATCGTACGTATATCGTGATTTTCAGCTTCAACTTCATGCTAAACTTCTATAATTTAAACTTATATTTTAGCTTGCGTATTACAAAATAATTAAATTGCTTTTTTAAATATAACTAATTTAAATGAGGAACTAAAAATATCTTGGTAGCAAGAAAACGGGAATCTGTTTTTAGTATAATAATAGTACATTGATTTACTGCTTATTGCCAGTTACTAAAATAAATGAAACAAAAAAACTAAAAGTTAGTTTTGTTTTCGTCTATGTACAAGAGGTATTTAAAGTATACATGCAAAGTATGAGGCCAATTGCAAAAAGTGTGACTGTAAAATCGACTGGTTATGGGTTCGATCCCCACTCGAGGAAAGGAAATGTTTATTTACATTTATATTTTTATTTCATCGCTCTGGTGTCGAGACAAAGCCCGACGTTGAGTTCCGCCACTCAAAACGCAATGCTTCCAGAACTCGGCGGAAAGTGGGGAACGGAGAGTCTTAACACTAGGTTCCCTCTGCCTACCCTGCTGTGTGTGCGTTACAGCGTGAAGCTGATTATTTAAATTATGCAAATTTTATTTTTCTTTTAAAATAAAAATTATCTACTTACTTTGACATGTGAGGTAAAGCGTGAAAGTAGAAAAATACTACTTCAATCTTAACTTTGATGTTTAATCAAAATGAAAAATACCCAATATTTATCCATCTATCTATATGGACACTATTTTAAACTAAATATAAATTTAAACTCAAATTTGGCATATAGGGAACGGAGAGTCTTAGCACGAACATACGAGGGTACCTAACATCTGCCTACTCTGCTATGTGAGATATAGCGTGAAACTGATTTATTTATTTATAAACTCTTATAGTATTTATTTGATAATTTTTTTCTTGACTAAGTTTGTTAGAGTTTAAGCAAAGTAATGTTTTACGTAGCCCTGATATGATATGATAGCTAGAAAGCAATAAAACTAGCAATACATTGTATACATTTTTTATACTATTTTATTACTATACATTTATTTTAGTTAACGTTACAATTTACTATTGAACACTATAGAATAAAAAATCCTACAAAATATTAAAAAATAAAACAAACTTAAACTGTACTGTTTACTTAAATATTATTATTTTTAAAACAAAATTAATAAAATATTAGCTAAAGTAAGTTAAAAGTCGTCTTGAATTAATTAATTTAAAGCATCTGTGATCGTAGTCAATAGATTTTTTACTTATTCATTAACTTAAAAGCATGTTGAAAGCCCAACAAGAAGCCTCGTCATTTTTATATAAAATAAGGATCAACATAATTTAATATTCCATGCATTTGCTGTATGAATATCTGTGTATAAAAATTGTAAGAATATTTCCAAGAAAATATTTCATCTTGTTAATTTTGTAAAATTTTTAACTTGCCTTACCTTTCTCCTGTTTCTCTCTATGAAACTATTAGTAACTTAAAGTTAAAGCCTATGCTCTTAAAAATGAAGATAAAAAAAATGAAGTTTTTTTTAATGTACTGAGAGAGTTAAAAACAATATAATTATAAATTATTATAAACAAGCATGCTTTTTAATTATAATGATTGTATAAATATCAAAATTGATTACTTCATCCAGAAATTATGTACTTCTCCATGCTCCAGATAGTACATTAGGGAGTCGGTTCCGGTTGTCGATCTAATATCAGTATAATTTGCAATAGATGTGGCTTTTGATTTAATTATATTGTTTGATTGATTCCTGATATATTAAGAACATTAGCAACATAAAAAAATATTATTATTTATAATATTATTATGAAAATAACAAAAATTTTAAAGACTTTAACTCATATAACAAAACTAATTTCTCCGTTTACATTATAGCAACATTTATTAATCTTATCCTCGACACGATCAGGATGTAATAAAAATCCATTACACCTGAACTATAAATGTATTTTATTTCCTTATCTTAATAGTGTGTGAAATACAGCTAAGTGGGTTTGCAGTCGCGGGTAACGCTACATTTCCTGAACTCAGTAATTTAAAGACGGCAGCCACTGATATCTGAAACCTCATTCATTACCGCCAACAACAGGGCAGGAATAGAAGTGTGCCATATATTTAAGGAAACTATACTTATTTAGTGATTTATAATGAACTAATTGTTGATGTTGTTGGGAGATACCACTTCTAATGTTCGGAAAAACTGTAAATCTTATAAATTAAATATCTGCTATGTTTTATTTTAGTTCATGAAAGTATTTTTTCTCACTAAACCTTATTTTTAACACAAAACACGCAATGCTTGTGTCAAGGCAAAGCACGGCGTTTAATTCTGCTACTCAGCACGCAATGCATCAAATATTCAGCGGAAAGTGGGGAACGGAGTGTCGTAGCACTATCTTCAATCTGCCTACCCTGATAGCTTTTTTCGCGGGTAGACACGAAAGTGCATACACGTCTTTTTAATCAGCAGTAAAAATTTTTAAAATAAATTAGATTAATAATTGAATATATGTGTTAAATTTTAAATACCGGTGCTTAAGTTGACTATAACTAATTTTCCCACACAATTTACACTAATTGACTGAATTATGGATACACCTGTGGAACAATTACTAAGAAGTATGAGTGAACTTTCCTCAATGTTTTCTTCTCGCATGGGTGAGTTCGAAAAAAACTTATCTCAGCCTAGTACAACCGCCCCCACACCTACCTTGAAGGCTTTGACTGCAGATTTTCATACATTTAAGGCTTTTGTGTGGAAGACACTCGGCCTATTAAAGTCACAAGTTGAGCTGGTTATACTGAATATCGACCGCTTGGAGACCCACTCGAGGCGAAAGGTGCTTCTATTCCATGGCATTAAGGAGGAGAAAGATGAGGATATTTTGCAGAAGACAATAGAAATATTATCCAGGCATATGAAGTTGCCCGAAGTTAAGTCTGCATCAATTGAGTCTTGTCATAGACTTGGTACTAAGAAAGATTCTGCCAGGCCTGTTATTATTAGATTTACCAGTCTAAAGATACGCTCCAACGTTTGGAATGCAAAAACATCATTAAAAGGCACTAAAATTACTATGACTGAATTTTTAACGAAATCGCGTCAAGAAGTGTTCTTAGCGGCCCGTAAACACTTCGGAATAAGGAAATGCTGGTCTGCCGATGGCATGATAGTAATATTACTTAACAATAAATCCCGAGTCAAGATTTCCTCTGTGTCTGAACTTAAAAGGTTAATAGAACAAAATCCACTTTTAAAGTCCACTGTCAACAACTAGCCGCATATCTTATTTGTTTATACCACCTTAAATTAGTCGGCTTATATGTGAAAACTTGTGTAGTCATCTCTTCATGGTCATTCTCACTTTTTTTTTTGTTTTAATTTTAGGTAACATTTTTTTTTTAATCTGAGCCAAAATTTTTTAAATATGTATGTTAAACTATTTTTTTTACTAATAACTTAGCTTGTTTACTATCTTAATTTACATCAATCACATATATGTAACTGATATGTGTCATTTTTGTTACAGAGTAGAAATTATACAGATAATATTTTTATGAAAAAGTTAATTATCAAAGTAACTGTCTTTGTTTGATCCTGATTGTTTATGTATTTTTTTTACTTCTTTGGTAAATTATATCTTAATTTTTTTTTAACAATCTTTTATGTAATGTAATGTCTAGTGTATATTTTTTTTATATAGTCAACTTGTGCACGCGGATTTTCTGTGTCAATTGTTATAATTTAAATTATATTATATATATTTTATCATTTATTTATATATTTTTAATATATTAACATACACATATATATATATATATATATATATATATATATATATATATATATATATATATATATATATATATATATATATATATATATATATATATATATATATATATATATATATATATATATATATATCTTTTATATCTTTTTTTAGAATTGGTATTGCGTCACACCAAAGTTCTTATTGGGGTCCTGTATTCCCCGAATGACCAAGTCAATTATTTTAGCACTTTGGACGATATTCTTGAGAACCTCCGACCTCAATATGAACATGTCATATGCATGGGCGACCTAAATACTTGCCTTTTAAAAAATGATCGAAGGACGCATTTATTAAAGGATATGAATGATTCATATAACTTATTCCTCCTACCTATGTCTTCTCCCACCCATCATTTTCCTAATTGCAGGCCTTCCCTTATTGATCTTATTTCTGTCTCTAACCACACTCTCGTTACTTCTTATGGCCAAATGACCGCTCCATTTTCCTTTCATGACCTAATCTATCTTTCCTATAATTTACGCTCACCCAGGGTTAGAGGCAAAATCCATTTTCAGCGCAATTTTAAGCATATGGATGTTGAACGCCTAAAGCATGATTTGAGGAACATCAACTGGTCTCCGATATTGCAATCAAATAATATTGATTTCATGGTGGAATCATTAACTACTGAACTGATAAATATTTACAACATCCACGCCCCTGTAAGACCGGTTCGAATGAAGCATGCGCCTGCTCCCTGGTTTACACAAGTTATTAGGAACGCTATGGCCAAACGTGATAGGGCCAAGGTTAAATTCAAAAAATATCCATCACCAGAAAACCTTAGTGCATATAAAAAGTTGCGAAACATCTGCAACAGGTTGTGTAGGGATGCCAAACGTCGCTACTTCCATAAAACTATTCAGAATCTTAGTCAAGCACAAGTTTGGAGATTCTTGGAGTCGTTTGGTGTGGGCAAAAACATTGATACTCGTCAAGTCTCAGTGAATCTTCACACTCTGAATATTTTTTTTGCAACCCCACCATTTAATATAAGCCCCCAGTTAAAATCTAAAACACTTGCTTTTTTGTCTAATATTGACCCACCCGACTCAGTTTCCTTTTCCTTCAAAGCTGTAACAGAAGATGATGTCAAGAAGTGTGTTCACTCTATCTCCTCTAAAGCCTTCGGAAGTGACAATCTCAGTCTTGAGATGATTCTTCCAGTGTTGGAGAGCATTGCACCAGTGGTCACCCATATTTTTAACTCTTCACTGTCCCGCAATGTCTTTCCTTCACAGTGGAAGAGTGCTCATGTCATTCCACTTCCCAAATCCTCTAACGCTTCCAATGTCACTGATTACCGTCCTATATCTATCCTTCCTGTTCTAGCTAAAGTCCTTGAATCCTTAGTCAATAACCAACTTTACTCCTTTCTCTCATCCAACAATCTATTATGTCCTTTCCAGCCCGGCTTCCGTCCTTCTCACAGCACAGTGGGAGCACTGCTGAACATTACGGAGGACATTCGGTGTGCTATGGATAACACCAAAGTCACTGTTATGGTTCTGCTGGATTTCAGCAGTGCTTTCAACTCTGTTGACCTCGATATACTTCTTGGCACACTTCGGGCAGTCAATGTTTCCTTCGAAGCTGTAAGCTGGTTTCGTTCTTACTTCTTCGGACGCCGGCAGTGTATAAAAGAGCCGAAAGAATCGGCCCAAGTTTGAATAGCAGACAGTTCGCTATTTAAACCTTCAATAGCTGCAGGCAGATCATTTAAGTTACAGTGACGATAAAGTTGCAAAACATCAGCATACAGATGGAAGGGAGAAGTAATGACTCTAGAGATATTATTAATAAAAACAGAGAAAAGAAGTGGGGAAAGAACGCCGCCTTGGGGGACGCCGGCAGTGTATAAAAGCGAACGATATCACGTCGTCATGGCTTGATCTCACTGCCGGCGTCCCCCAAGGCGGCGTTCTTTCCCCACTTCTTTTCTCTGTTATTATAATTCAACATCTGTTAATAAAGAAAATAGATTCATATAACATAAAAATTATATTGTATTCCATCATCGTTATATTTCTTCCAAAGGCTCATAACACCCAAATTTAAAGCATATTAGATGTAATTCGCCCAAATCATATAAACCATTCTATGTTTATTCTCAAAAAGGTTAATGTTTTCGCTGGAATAGTGCCAATTCTCGCCGCGCTCGCACGGCGAACTGAGGAGAAATACAATTAACTTTCATAACACTTTTTACAATTACCTCGGACTTCAGAGCTTGTATTAAATTGTTCACAGGTTCCTTTTAACAGGTAATTTTTAATTATATTTTTAACTCTCTCCGGGCGGTCATGTCGGACACGCTGACATACGAAACTTTTAGTTGCAAGTATTCTGAACGAAAATATAACTAATTATTTTTATGTTATTTCGTATAACATGGCATGATTCAAAGTTCTGGCTTAATTCTATGTAATAGCTTCTCTTAGGCTAATTAGTCTATACTAAAAAACAAAAAAAAAACTCTGCGTAACGTGCTGTATGCACAAAAGCGATATTTTTTTAAAAAATACTTGTGTTTTAAACCTTACCAAATTAATTAGATATATTCATTTACATAATAAATTTACTTTCTAACAAGATTTTCAGTAAGGAGAATATATAAAAATACCAAAATAAATAGTTATTGAATATATCATAAATTAATTATTTACCCAGGCTATTGTAAATAATAATATTATTTGTAATAGTAATATTATTTGTAATATTTTTATCAGCTTCACGCTGCATCCCGCGCACAGCCGTGCGTACTATAGTATACTATACTTGCTTCACGCTGTATCCCTAGCGGGGTTGTCAGAGAAAACGGAACGCCAAACGTTGCGGTATCTGCATATCTCTTTCGCCTCATCCACTGTCATCAACCTCTTCATACATGCCTTCCTCATGCTTTTTCTTGCGTTCAGCATCTTTGATACTGTATTTTCGAAGATCAATCGAGGTCTCCCACTACGTCTATTACCGCTCTAAGAGATCTGATCTTCATAGATCCATCTTTCTTTCATTATTCTTCTGTAATACCCACGTTTTCACTGTACCACTTCATTCATTTGTTCTAATATCTTACCATTTACATTATTACATTCCGTCCTTTCTTAATTTCATTGAAATACCAGAATCATTGTATCACTCGCATTCAGGCCTAAACCATTATTTTCACACTCCTCTTTTAGAGTGGTGGCTAATGCCTGCAACTCGCATTCTGATGATGCAATGAGCGATGCATCATTTTCGTATAGCAGGCAATTTATACTCAAGTCACCTATTTTCACCCCCATGTCACTTTGTTTCACTCTTTGGAGACAGGTATCCAAATACAAATTGAACAACCAAGTTACATGGCACAACCCTGTTTAACACCCGATTGGATGTCAAACCAAGCCGACATGCCAGCTCCTACTCTCACGCAGGCTGAGTGATTTCTTTAAAGAGCCCGTAGCAAGGATCTACTCACATTGTACCGGGGTAGTATCTTCCATAATTTCGTTGTCACAAATGTGTCAAACGCCATTTTTAAGTCCACAAAAGCACAGAAAACTTTTTGGTTAAGATTTTTTCTGTTTTGATGCGGAGGGAAAATATCTGATCCATACACCATGTTCCAGGTCTAAAGCCTACCTGAGCCAAAAGATTGGAAAAAGAAAGAATAAATTTAAATAAATATTTCATTACCTCGAGGGGTTGAACCCATATCTCATCACCATCACCACCAGTCGCATTTACAGTCACACTTTATGGCCCTGCCCGGCCTCAATCTATCTATCTATACAATAATAAAAGAGTAAAAAGTTACATTACATATTTTTACGAATTTGTTTATTTATTTGTTTGTTTGTCCGTTTATCCGTTTGTCTCTGTACCTATTAGGCTTTTGTGAATGTGGATGTCTTCTTATCTTCTCTATCTTAGAGAAGATAAGAAAACATCCACATCTGATGTACATTCATAATGGTATAACCTATAAAGGGACTCAGAATAAAATATAATTTAGTGCAAAGCTTTATTGATGCGTCCACTGCTACGTCTCAGCCTAAACTGATATACAAATTAGAAACACTTAACAAGAAATCTTACAAAAATATAAAAGGGGATAGATAAAATAATAATATGACAGACTGAATCTACAAGTATGGACAAGTATATGAAAACAATGCATTTACTATATACATACGTATAAACTATAACAAACTAAATTAAAAGGTTTTTTTTTTAACATAAGCTATCGAGTGTGATAATCGTTTTCCATTTATATATAAAAAAACGGTTATTTAGAACACCTCACTACACCGGTATGTTATAACAGTCCACAGTAAAAAATAATGAAATGACACCTTAGTGAAAGATGTTCAACATGATAGGCATTTGATATTGATATTTAAAAATAAAGATCTGTAATATCAGACGAAAAACTACATGGGCCTAGCTAAATTATCTCCTCTCTATATATAATAAGACAGTAAAAATATTTTGTATGTACATTTAGTAATTTTGACTGAAATGGATAGAGCGACACTTAAAAAGAATAATAAAAAGCAAAAATATTTTTTTGAATTTCTTATCTGTCTGTCTGTCTGTCTGTCGATATGTATGTCCATATTTTTCTCTGAAAGTACTGAACCGATTCACTTAAAAGTTCACCAATTGCTTTGTCACTGTAGGGAGGGAGGAGGGGGAGGGGGGGGGGGGCTGTTCTTGGGTTTGCTTATTTTTGACGTTTTCAATTAAATATTTTTAAGCTTTTTTGCTTATTTTTGATAACATAGTTGGGTCAATAGTTGCAAAAAAACTGCTTACGTAATACTTGAACGGCCCCCCTACTACAGTTTTATTATATACATATATAGAATAGATTATACTGATAAAAATACTAATATTATTATCATTTACTTCATTATTATGTAGTAATATGCTGTTACTTAGAAAAAGCTTAATTGTAAATATAACGTACACAATATATAGATATTGTAACTTTTTAATTATCAAAATATTTATAATACCTATCTAATCAAGCGTGGCGCAGGAGCACAAGCGTACAACTGTAAACATGACAGGTTGTGGACTCCGTTCCCACTCGAGGAAATTAAATGTTTCTTATTTTCATCGCCTCGCTATGGCAATGAGCAATTATTATTATTTTATGCATGAGTCCGGAGTCATGGATCACAATATCCAAGTCCGTATAAACGATATCTTGGACAAATGACTGGTGGTCACTGGTGTGGTCTGCGATTGCCGAATACCACTCAAGCTCATACATAAGAGTATCGGTCCACCAGTTCTTTTATATGGCAAAGAAAGCTGGCCAACACTGTGTTGGCACATTCAGGGACTTCACGACACGGAAATGAATGTGGACGTACTGCATAACGCAGTCTGGTCGCATACGCACTGTATTGACCAAAATACAGTATGAAGTGTTTTTTTTTATTAGCTTCACGCTGTATCCCGCACACAGCAGGGTAGGCAGAGGGAACCTAGTGTCAAGACACTCCCGTTTCCCACTTTCTGCCGAAATCTGGAGGCATTGCGTGTTGAGTGGCAGAACTCAACGCCGCGCTTAACCTCACCAGAGCGAAGAAATGGAAATATAAATTTAAGTAAATATTTCATCTCCTCGAGTGGGGATCGAACCCACAACCAGTCGGTTTTATAGTCACACCTCGTGCCGCTGCGCCACGACCGGCCTCAAGTATGAAGTGTTAATGTAAAAAAAAATAAACTAACTAACAGAAGAAAAAAGAAAACCACAGCTAATCTTTCACAAAATAACTAAATTTCGACAATAGAAATAATCCGCTCAAAATATGTATCGCACAACACTACTAAAATCTGTATGAACAAAAATAAAACAGCTTCTGTCAACGTCCGAAAATCAATACGTGCCTATCATTTTGACATCTAAAATTTCGTCCGCAGCTTATAGCTGGGAATTGTGAAACGGTGAGGGTTGTATGACGAGCCAGTTTTTCCGCGACACGCTACACCAACCATTCATTAGGCTTCGCTGTCCATGATATTAATTATAGGACGCGTTTTGTATGGAAGTGAAAATATTTATTACTTAATTGTAGTTTACCCATATATGTGTAATAACAATTTCTTTTTAAAATTTTAGGTTAGGTTTTTTAACATCATCTTCTTGTATAAGTATTTATAAAGTTTATGTTATTTTCTGGTTTTTGAACGATATGAAGAAAGGACAGAATGCAAGATCATTCTAAATGGTAAGATATTAGAACAAGTGAATGAAGTACTATACTTGGGAAGTATGTTCAGTGGAGATGGAAGATACGAGATGGATGTGGAAAGGCGTATTGCCGCCGATAAGAGGGCTAACGAAGCCTTAGCTGCATTGATGAGGCGGCGAAACGTTAGCACAGCTGCGCGTTTGGCCTTACACAATGCAGTTTTGGTATCGATACTAGTATACGGCAGCGAGACGTGGGTATTACAAAAGAATGAAGATGAATGCCGTGGAGATGCGCCCTCATCGTAGGATATGCGGAGTCAGTTTAGCTGATCGAATCCGCAATGAAGAGGTACACGGAATGGCAGGTATTAGCGAGGATGTTACTTTGAGAATGAAGAAGAACGTGCTCAGCTGGTTTGGGCAAGTCGAACGAATGAGTGATGAAAAAATGGCAAAAAGATTTATGATGGAAAAGTGAGTGGTAATAGAGGTAGGGGGAGACCTCGGTTGACCTTCGAAAACACAGTATCAAAGATACTGGAGGAAGGTCACGTAAAAACATGAAGACCCGTAGGGCATGTATGAAGAGGTTGATGACAGTGGACGAGGCGAAAGAGGTATGTAGAGACCTTAGCGTTTGGCGCTCCGTTCTCTCTGACTACCCCGCTAGGGATAAAGCGTGAAGCTAGTAGTAGTAGTAACGTTATTTTATAATTGTTTCATTGAATGAACATTATTGTTTATATCGTTCTGGTACATTATCTGTACCGATGTACTGAACAAACATTTGCTAACACACAACAACAAATATACAGAAAAAGGGAAAACAGAGAAACATTAAAATAACTACAAAATATTTTTATAGTTTAAAATTTAAGCACTGTGTGGTGCAGCTGTATTTTGTTTGACTAGACGCTATAAATGTGAGTCCATTTTTAAATCGATGAAATGTTATATAATATGCTTAGTACGTATATTTTATTTTTAAATCGGCTTCCAAAAAAAGAGGCGCTAGTTTCTATAATCCACCGTACAATATATATAGAATTTATATAAAGATTTACATATTAAGAATTATAAAAAATTTCTGTTTTATTAAATATAAATAAAATTATGAATACATATAAAATATGACAAAAAAGTGGCATCAATTTAAAATGTTGTTACATATAAATTAAATTGAAAAGAGTGTTATTCTTTTTTCGTCAAAACAAATCATTTAGTCAAAACAAAAATAAAAAAAGCACAGCCAAAGCCGCCGGCAAAAGCTAATCAAACGTATGAATGGTTAAGGCAGCTGAAATAATTGTGTGGAAAACCACATTCTATATAGACTGGATAACACAATCAAAACATGCTGTCGCTAAAAGTGCGTTCTATTTGAAATTGAATGAAAGCAAAATAAAAATAAATATTTGTTGTATACTGTGTGTCGGTTTTTGTGGTTGATCAGTACCCCAACTTCCCAACGCGTTTGAAGGTTTGATATGAAGCATTAGTATGAATGTATATTTTAAGCAAATGTCAGGTTTCCTAAATCATATTTAAGTAAAGTTAACTAAATTTTTAAGTGAAATATTTTTATAGAGTATGGCAGTTTTTTTCTTATTTATCGTTATACTATCATAATTTTTATTATAAGATTTTAATTCTCGTTAAAATACAAGTTAATTATAATTATATTAAGACTTAATATACTTAAAATATTTTATATTGTAAACAGTGGATACGATGTAAATGGGAAACGGAGTGTCTTAGCACTAGGTTCCCTTTGTCTATGCGAGATACAGTGACATAAAAAAATAAAATTGGATGAACAGAAGCAAAAATTTTTTTAAACGCAAAGATAACAAAGACTACAATGACCTTATTTTAAGATTAGCGAAAATTTCTGAATATAACAAAAAAATGTTTGTTTCCTTTTTTTCTAATGGAGTTTGAACCCACCTTTATCGTGTATCTCATCTATTCTGACCACTCCACAACGGCGCCTAGGCTAATTAGTAGCAACAATTTAGCTTTATTGGATAAATCTCCAATTTGGTACAAGTAAAGCATCTTTGTTCAACAGATATTCTGTTGCAGGCTAAGATAATAGCTAATGCCAGGATTTAGTTATAAATTCAAATTTCTAAACGGATTATTATATTAAACATCTTAAGATGTATTGATTTAATGGAGAATCTAAGCATTGAATACAGTTTCAATTGAAGTATAATAATTAGTTACTATATGTTATAATTAATTTTGATTAGTTTTAATTTTAATCTCGAATTATAAAATAATTGTATAAAAACACATTTATTAAATTTATTTATAATATTATATTATAATTCATTTAATATAAACTACTGTTAACTTAAAAATAAATTTCAAAAAATTTGAAGTTGGACCTTCAATTATTTTTTTACATGTAGCTGAGATCGATGGGAGTTTTCCATATTCTATTTGTGATGGTCTACGCGTCTAGGTGAATTTTACAAAAAAAATAACCTCATGGTGAATTTTTGTTAACTGAAATATTTAAACCGATCGGACTACAAATCAATAATATTCTTTTAACAAGAAATATTCACAAGCAGTCGATCGAACGTGATGCATTTTCTTTATTTTACATTTACAGTAGAAACTCGATTAACCGGACTAATTGTTGTTGGTAGGCATTCGGATAATCGAAAATCCGGATAATCCAAAGTATGGAAAATCAGGTAATCGGGTATTTAGAATATGTAAGTATGCACATACGTTGTGATATACATTTAATTAAAACAACTAATACATCAAATGAAAATCAATGTTTATTAAGATATCTTAAGATGTACGACGATGGGACGCGGCGCGGGCGGGGTGATGCCAGATTCGACACGTTCATGCTTGCATTGATACGACTTGTAGGTACATTTAATACAGTTGATCTGTAGTCCGGATAATCGCAAATCCGTATAACTGAGGGCCGGATAATAGAGTTTCTACTGTATATTAAATTAACTTTATTTTTTATTTCCCAATTACCAAGTAATCTTTGATTATATTAATTTTCAAATTTGATTGAACTTTGCCGGAAGAGTAATAAATAATACTTTTTTATCCAAGCTTCTCACAATAGAAACACTAATATATCTTTATTTCCTGCTTCGATCGCAAACAGCAGAATAAATAAAAAAATAAAATAAATAAATTTATCACAAATATAAAATAGGGTTCCGTACTAATTTCAACATGAAGAACAACTTATAAAAATTTACGAAATTAAGTTTGCATACATCTTGTATGACATGAACTAGCTAGAAACACATATATTTTTTATGATCTTCACGCTGTATCCCGCACACAGCAGGGTAGGCAGAGGGAATAATGTTAAGACACTTCGTTCCCCACTTTCCGCCGAATTCTGGAGGCATTGCGTGTTGAGTGGAAATGGAAATATAAATTTAAGTAAATATTTCATCTCCTCGAGTGGGGATCGAACCCACAACCAGTCGGTTTTACAGTCATACTTTATGCCGCTAAGCCATGACTGACCTCAACATATTTATGTAACATTATTCTTTCTCTTTTTCGTTTTTTCATTTATGTAACATTATTTTTTCTCTTCTGTTAGGTTTCGGATATTTTCTTTTATTTGTACTGTAAATTCTTACTTATTACCAAATTTCATAAATATAGTTCAAAAAAGGTTATTTCATTGATTTCATAGACTTATACGCTTAAATTTCTCCATGCTCCTAGATATTTGATATTAGCTTGATACCTCAACGCGACAACAAATTGGTGCTATAAGGGTTAAGTTTTTTTCTTTTGAAGTACACAACTCTAAAAACGCACTATATTTCCAAATTGATGAATTTGAAATCGTATCGCGTTCAATTACTAGACGTAAATAAAAATGTAGTACAGAATATGATGTACCCAATTCTTGCAAAATTTTCGTAGTATTTTTCAATTATATTATATAAATATTTATATACCAAATTACATTATTCACTTAATCCTCGAAACCAATATAATAAAAAGATTTTCACAATTTTTTCATCATACGAAACAAAATATCTTCAATTTGGGGAAAGTGTGACTAGAAAAGCCTACTGTAAACAAAGCTAAAAGAGAACATAGTCAGTCAATATTTAGATACGCGAAAGCCTATTTTCCCCTAGTCCACGTACTAATCTCTTTATTGCGCTGGAGCACCGGGGAGCGCGGCCACACGCCCGTACTGATTACACTGCTTTATAATTGCTCTTACAAATGAGTTGAAATTGCCGATGTCGATACCGAAATGTTTTCAGTTGATCGTTCGTTAATTTCTGTATATTGTGTCAATTTTAACATTTGTCTAATTAATGCGGTCGGCTTTGTGACTGATTTTACATTGTTATTTAGATATAATGCGTTCGGATTGCGATTAATATGTTGTGGTTATTAGTTTAAACACAATGGAGTAATCATATTATTAAATAGATGTATGTTTTGGGTTCTAGTTAGTTTTTTTAGTTTCATTCTTTATTGCACACATAGCACACATTTCTCCGCTTTCTGCACGTATTCAAAACGTTAGAAAATGCTAGAAAATACAAAACGTTTATTTTTCCTAATGGAAATTGAACCCGCAATCGTCACGCTTAGATTCAAATGCTGATTCACTGTACAACTACAGCCTCCAAATAGCATTTTGGACTGTACGAAATTATGTAATTCTTGCTATTTAAATCAAATAAATCCCGCACAGAGCAGATAGGCAGAGGAACCTAGTGTTAAGACACTCCGCGTTCCCAACTTTCTGCCGAATACTGGAGGTATTGCGTGTTGAGTGGCAAAACTCAACGCCGCGCTTTGCCTCGACACCAGAGCGAAGAAATGGAATTATAAATTTAAGTAAATATTTCATCTCCTCGAGTGGGAATCGAACCCACAACCAGTCGATATTACAGTCACACTTCGTGCCGCTGTGCCACGACTGGCCTCTTCTTACTTACTATTTATTATTACAAAAAACGATGATACACCAATGCTTGAACAAATTCATATAATTTCAAAGTAAAATTATATCAGTACACACACTGTAACGATCCATACGAGAACTTAAATGTGTAGGTAAATTCAAAATAATAATAATTTATAAAAAATCATTATAAATATAATTTAGAACATTATTTAATTTATAGATTAAGAAAAATACAATCTTAAAAATAATAGTTTAGTTCAGTTCTTTAATTATGCGTCCCGTTCACAAGTAATATTAAAGTGAAGTAATATACCGTAGGTAAAATACGCAGGTATAAAATATATATATTAAAAATAATTTAATAATTATATTTAAACATTATGTATTATAATTTAAAATAAATAATAACATAATTAATATTTTAATTATTGTAAAATATCATGTTGGCTGAATAAGCTACTGTCAACGTCAAAGATCAGGGATAGGAAAGAAAGAGAGGGGAAATGGCGGACGCGGCTGGTGAAGGATAGTTATTCAAAATATTTAGAGAAGTTTTAATTTATAATTAATGTATCTTTACTTATATCTTATATGTAAAAAGTATGTTAGTTAGTACATGTAATAGTGATATAAGTATTCGAGGCTGGTAAGATAAGTTATAAGTGCTTTCACTATTTACGATTGCTTGTTTTGGAATACTTCGTCGGTAAGTTTTTAATAGCTTATTATTAAAACAAAGAAGAGTAATATTAAAGCACGTAATGCCGTCAATATCCAGAGATAATCATTATTTATTTAGTAAATGGAAATAAATACGTGAATATGATTTTATGAGGTATGTAAAATTACAATTATATTAATGTACGCAGAATGCCTGCCGCCATCTTTGTTAGATGCGTGTATAGCAATTGTGAAATACAGAATTAAATAGGTTTGGTAGATTATAATTACTTATAAATGTAATTTCAATGTATATTAGTGAATATTTAACATGTTACTGTAAAAGAAAATATTAATAGTATCATTTATAATATGATATAAAACTATTATATCAAAATACATATTTACAATTAATAAATATTATATATTATAAGTCTATTTAATATCCTACAATAAAAGTCTGTCAAGATATATAATTAATTATCATAGAGATATTAGACAGTAACAAAATATTAAGTATTTACGATTTATACGACTGTTAGAGTTCATTGACAATATGGTTTATTAATAACTGATATTGGAGTCACAACCGACTGCTGCTTGGCTTCGCTGGTACTAATATGCTTGTCTAGGCAAATTGCTATGGCCTTTTATTGTTAAACTGCGATGCTTGTATTGTATTGGACATACATGTATGTAAAACAGTTTCTACAATTGTTCTATAACTCGTTGTATGATGAGTAGGTGTGTGGTACTATTTTCTGTCCTGGAACTCTGGCGTATGTAGTAGTGTCCGCCTATGAGTCTAACAACTTGTTTTAATGCAGAAAACAAATGAGACACGACTGTGGGGGTGTATACCGTGAGTTTATTTAACATATCGGCCGCCTTGCGATAGTGCATTCGAACCAACGACTTATATTGATCTCGGAAATCAATGAACGTCACGAATCACCATTCTAATACAATCTTCATATAAACAAGCGTAACCAGTACATTAAGGAAGATCACACACGAACTTCCCGGAGAGTTCAATACAGACTGTTGCAACCACGGTCTGGTAGGAATTCACGGTGTAGGGGCGGGGCGGTGCCCTTGCGCTTTCTTCCTTTTATTATAAGTAAATATTTTACACAGTAGAGAGGAAGATAGGACGTCTTCGATAAACTTAAGAAATGTCACGGGAGATTGAAACGGACAGACTATGACATGTTATTTATCATAATATATTTTATTTGTACTTATATTAAATTTATGGTACATTTCATATTAATATTGTTACCTCTGAATCTCTAAAAGATCTTGGATTACTTACGATCTCTACGAAAGGGTTCTAACTATATTAGACGTATCACGAGCCATACTAAAATAATAAAATTATTATTTAAATCATTTTATTTAAATAGTTTATTGAGGAGTAGGGTGGGATGTCAGTTACAACACACGTACACATGTATCTGAGCACTACGTACACATGTATTCATTAAGGAACAATTAAGAATACAGCGTCGGGCTCCGATTTGCGCATACTAATATATTTGTAGCTACCAAAACTTACAATTAAACCGAATTTCATAGAAGAGGAATTCGGAATCTTAATCTTCTTTATGTGCTAACAAAAATAAGTCATGCGTAACAACCCTGAAAACTTTATTACATGGAAACTATTTCTTGCAAATCGAAATAATTCACCCTGTCCGAGCGCATATCTTTAAAGTAACTTAGTAGGCGTTTTATGCGATAGTGTCGTACGATGCATGCAATATGAAATGAAGCGTTATGATACATTTATACATATTTTGAGTTTATTTTGTGTGTAGTACCTACCTGGTGAAATATTAAAAAGGTTACAGAAAAAAAAAGAATGAAAGTTTCAAGAAAATGGATATAATATATAAAGATCGATTGATTGATAATATAGAAAATTGTGTATGTTTTTGTATATTCTTAATAGCAGTCCGCTAGGGATACAGCGTTAAGGCCTATTTTTGTCAAATATCTGTATGATATAGGGGTTTATAATATCACACTGTTTTTACACAAATAATTTCATCTGGTAGAACCATGATTGATGATATATCTCGACAATAATATACATAATAATATGCATATGAAAATTTCAACATAGCTTGGTGTGAACGTATAGTCATTATGGTCAGTGGTCAGAGCGCTTGGAGGGCTTCCAAGAGGCATATATTCAAACTCCGCCACAATCAAATGTTAATACACTTCTTAAAAATTATGTTTTTTATTATTTCTGTTAATTAGTCATTCGTTTTATCTCTGATGATATTCATAAGTGATAAAATGAATGAACCATATGATAAGAGGCTGTAATAGCTCTGTAAATACGACGGTTTTAGATTCGATTGCCACTCGGGGAATGAAATATTTAATATTTTAGTTTCCTCTCTCCAGTATTCAGCACTGAACACGCAATGCCTCAGGAATTCGATGGAAAATGGGAAACGGGACTGTTGTATTGGGCAACAGAATGTCTTAATACTATGTTCTCTCTACTTTCCCTGTAATATGCGGAATACAGCGTGAAACCAATTTGAAATGAGCTTTTAAATGATATATTTATATTACAAATATTTCAATGATTCATTTTTACACAAATATGTTTATAACTAAAAATGTTGCAGTTATTAGCATTATACCAATGTTATATATAAAAAGAAACTTTCTTGAATTAGGTTCCCGTTTTTATTTATGAAGATTTTTAATTTATAAATAACTTTGTTTTAAGAGCTTTAACAATGTTAAATCTTTGTCTTAAGTTTGTAATAATTAAGTTTTGAACTCTCAAAATGTAATATAATTAAGGTAAAATATTATAGATGGATTTAAATAACTAAATTATACAGTATACAGAAAAGGGATTTAGTTCAACTTAATAATATGCCTAATATCCAAACGTTCTTGATACAATGGAAAAAGAAAAAAAGAACAGAAAAAGAATATGATGAAGTATTCTTTTAAAGTTATATAAGCAATATTGAAAAATGAATCATATTTATACAGCAATTAAGTATTACTTTTCATGAAAAATACATATTGTATACTCGTAAATGAAGATGCTTACTGTTAATTAGGTCCTAATGTAAATTATCATGGCGTAGTGGACAAACGTCTGAAAATAAACGCGATCGTTGTGGGTTCGAACCCTCCTCGATGCATTTTTATTTTTACGCTCGACCAAGACAAAACTCGTATTAGAGTTTCTTTACTCCTATCAATGTCTCTTTCACGAGTACCTCCTACAAGCAGAAAGAACTTAGGTTTGTTTTTATGCTGAAAAAGTGTGAAGCTAAAAAGAAAGCTGTTTACTTTTCGGAAAACATGAAATTAATTTTGCCTTATTTTAATTTTATAATGTAAGAGAAATAAAAAATATTTAAGTAAATTTTACATTACAAAATAGTACGTATATTTTATGTATTTTTTAATTTAATATACATCCTTCAAATTGAATACATCAGTTCAAACATTGTGAAACATTACACATTTTTTAATTTACATAAACCCAGCTAATTTTAAATATATATATTTTTTCGTTTTGTTCCAGTATTCACACGCGAATCTTTGATATCAAATTCCTTTAGAACAGACCGCACGTAGTCCCCACGCCGCATTCACTCATATATATAGATAACGTTCGACTGTTCCCCTGCACCGCGGTATGTGTGTGAAAAATATTTTATGATAACCATATCGCGAGTAAATTTGAATATAATTCATAACACTACTAAAATATTTTATAAGAAAACCATATTCATGATATGAACGAAAACTAGTATGTGGAGTAGTCTATAAAATTTTAACGAAATTGATGCTTTAGACTTAAGGAAATTATATTTAGAAAACATAAACATCTGAACCTAGTACTACTCGAATATGCGCCTCTTATATACCATCTAAGAGGCGAGTATTCGAATCCTGGTAATCTAAAAATGCATATAATATATACATTTTTGTATAAAATGAGGTAAAGCGAAGGACCCTAGCAAAAAAATAATATCTCGATCAAAATTTGCAATAAAAGTGAAACGTTGATCGGCCTCGTAACAAATTTCAATCATATTTAATAAATGTCGATAGTTGACCCACCTCTACCCCTTGTTGATTCAGCAAATCAAACGTATAGTTGTCAATTGAAATTTCCACTGTCAATAACTGAATATCAATTTATCCGTCGTATCGGCAAAAATTTGTGGAAAACGTGAAATTTACATTTGTTGCGATCATCTCTGTCTAATTCCTTGTCTAATTATTTTAATGTATGTAATGTATAAACTTGTTAATAGGTATTTTATGATAAATATAATCTGCTCTCTCACAATTTATCAAATCATATAATTTAAATAGCTTTATATTACATAGTTCCTTTATATAGTTAAAAAAAAATCTGCTTCACGCTGTATTCCGCATAGAGCAGGGTAGGCAGGGACATCTTAGTGTTAATACACTTCGTTCCCCACTTTCCGCCGAGTTCTAGAGGTATTGCGTATTGAGTGGCGGAACTCAACGAAGAAATGAAAATATAAATGTAAATAAATATTTCACTTCCTCGAGTGGGGATCTAACCCACAACCAGTCGATTTTACAGGCACACTTTGTGCCCCTGCGCCATGACTGGCGTCCAAATTTACATAGTTATTATAAAAGAAATATCCCAAGTAAAAATCCTTACTCGCAACCATCATTCACATTAATATTTTAAGCATTTAAAAAAAATAGTTCAGTAATTAATACTATTTTAGTAATTTCTGTAATCTTCTAGATATTATTTTCGCGACCTTCAGGCATATCGTATTCCCACAGTTGGATAATTTCCCATAATGGGCATGCTAAAATAAATGGACATACATAAAACTCAATTCACTGGGATAAACTAATTTGCATTTCTATTTTGAAGTTATTATTAAAATTTCACATCACATTTACCCTTTTACGTTTTACAAAATGTGTTTACGTTTTATACAAAATATTTGGATATCATAAATACCTATATATGCCAAGGACGCTTAATTGCTTATATAATTATAATATACAGTAAACTTTATCGCCGCCAAAGTCTGCTTATAATACATACAATTAATATTTTTATGCGTATGCGGCGTTGAGCCCCGCCACTCAACACACAATGCCTCAAAAATTCAAAAAAAATAAGGAACGGAGTGTCTAAACTCTAGGAACCCAAGTTCCTCCTACTTACGATGATATATGCGGGTCACACTTGTAGTACGGGTGGAAATTAATGAATCCTCAAAAAAATACTCTAACTCGAGAAGCTCATAAGTAATTTTGTCCGCAGGATGCAGTGATGGGCTCAAAAAGACATTTAAATTTGTGCAGTGAAATGGAAAAACTAAGATGTGGAAAACCGAAGGCCGGAGATAGATGGCAGCGTTGGACGGGCCGCTGAAGCAAGATGGCTGCGGGCACGCATGCACGGGGCGGCCCTCTCGCGCGCTTGTTGGTGCTGGCTGTCTTACAAGTCAACTTTGTAGGTAAGCTTACGGAAAACTGATTTTTTTTTATATTTTTATCAATACTTTGACATACTATAAACTATGATATATTAAGTGCTTAACTGCAATGCAAAATTATCTACCGCTGAAAGTAGTTTATTTTTTCTGTTAAAAAAAAGTCGTATGTGTGATTAGATAAGAAAAATTAAAATTCTTAAATATATATTTATTGGAATATTTTCTAATATACAATATATGTATGTTGTACTAAAATAACAACTAGAAAAAATATAATTTTAAAATCAAAGCAAAAATGCGAATAGTATAAAGTTTTGGGAAACAACGTTCAGATTGAAAAATCAATCGTTATCTATTGACCGGCTTAAACTTTTTAGTATTCCGCGCGTTTCGCTGTGTCCGTATTAATTCATTCCATGTGGCCATCTGTCTGTCCATCTGCCAAGGTAGATGGACGTGTGCCAAGCTCTCAACTAATCCAAATATTTTTGTAAGATTTTAGCTAATGTTTGAAATATGTGTAGTTTGACCTTTTAGACTTTATATGCTGGTTTGGGAAGTAGGTTATGTGCAATAGAATGATTACATAGTTAACGTTATGACACATATTGCATATGTAGGGATTTTCTAATCTTAACATACATACATATATGATTATATTATGATTTAAGAGAAATCTCAAGGGGAGAGCCGGGTGTACCCGGCTTCCTCAGAATAGTCTGGTGCCCACCCCAGAAATATTACTTACAAGAAAATTTACACCGAAAAATAAAAAAAACATTTACATATGTCCGTGTAAATGTTTTTTTGTCCTGTCCAAATCTAAAGTCCAACCTAGTGTTTGTGGCTTCGATCCCCGCATGACGTAATGAAATATTTATTTAAATTTATATTTTCATTTCTTCGCCCTGGCGTCGAGGCAATGCGCGGCGTTGAGTTCCACTCAACACAACGCGAAATGCTTTCAGAATTCGGCGGAAAGTATGGAACGGAGTGTTTTAACACCAGGTTCTCCCTGCCTACCCTGCTGTATGCGGGATACAGCGTCAAGTTGATTTATTTATGTATGTAATCTATTTATATGAATATTTAATACATTATCAAAATTAGAGATAATTAAATAAATACAAATGAACTAAATAAACAATCTACGTCCCTCACAAGATAAAATGATGAGCACAGATACAAAACGTTGTTATTTACATTCTACTGCACAGAGTATATAGACTGACTGAGCGCAAATTCTACAACAAGATTGCCAAATAATATAGTGGCATACATTTACGACATTTATGTAGTCCGTCTCTCTCTCTGAGTTTTGCAGTTTTCATCTAACAAAGTGCAAGCTTTCACGGAGTATGCGTGAATTTCTACTTTATGACAATACATAGCCAGTTTGAACGCTTATAAAAACATTACCACGAAAGATGGTGTGCTAGTGTACAGAAGTTACATCTTTTGTCGGTACAAATGTCAACGGTTAAAATAAATTAAATTTACATAAATTAATATATTTATATATTATATTTGGGGCCAGTCGTGGCGTAGGATCACAAAGTGTGCCTGTAAATCGACTGGATGTGGGTTCGATCCCCACTGCACACGTAGCCATGTTTTAATGTAATCTCATGTTTGAGTATCTAAAATTTACATTTTTGCTGTTATTTTTATACAAAATTAGAAATAATAATATAAAGGCAATTTTTGTTGAATTAAAAATTAGATTATATTTCTCTTTACTTTTGTAAAATAAATAATAGTTTAAGTATCTATGTGTAATATTATTCTCAAGTAACTATTGCAAATTCGCTATGTTCCTACATAGCGAATTTTGTTCCGTACAAATGATATACACATACCATAAAAGTATATATGCAATGATATTGTTAATAAATAAATATTTACAGTCAATGAAATAAAATATATATTTTCGTTTATTCGTTCTGGTGTCGAGGCAAAGCGTGGCGTTGAGTTCCGCCTCTCATCACACAATGCCTCCAGAATTCGGTGTAAAGTGAGGAACGGAGTTTCTTAACACTAGGATCCCTCTGCCTACCCAGCTATTCGCGAGATAGAGCTTTAAAGTGACAAATTATCTATATACGTATTTTTAAGTACATATATCGGTAAATCAGTTTGGACGCTCAAAAGAAAATCGTCATATTATAATTATGAACAATTAAAACGAATTAAAAAATATACCTATTTAAATACATTTTTCAGCATTGTCTGTAAATAATAATGTAATGAATACTTTTAATAAATTTGAAAAAAAAATACAATTGTTAACAGTAATGGCAACGGTTATTCTTTTCTGTTGGTAAAAATGGAGGGATAAAATATACAATACGCTGATTTACAAATGGATATTTTAGCCACTTTTGAAGCTATTCATTCATTCGGCGATGATAAAAATATAAAGCAGGAGAGTAACATGGATGAACCCTTTCAGGGCTGGCAGCTCTGGATGCTTGAAATTCTCATTGAAACGGTCTATGGGACGAACTAATAGATAGCTTATAAAACTGATGACAGCATTCATATTGTAAAAGTTTTCATTATAACTTACTAATATTGATGTTCATTGGAAATTAAAAAAAAATACCAGTAATCGTAGTCCGTACATATACATATGTAACATACTAGTCTCTGAATATGTTTTTAATAAATATCCAATAGTCCTAAAACTTCAAAATTTTATACTATTCAATTTTCATTATTAAATTTAAACGATTATCGTCCTATGAAATAAATCCGAACAAAAACTAGCCAACAAAAGAGAGTAAATAAACTTCGACGAAGCAATAGTTTCAATAAACGTAAACATGTTATACAGCACAGTACAGTCAACATTTATTTTAAAATTTATTCTGAAATCAGAATTTATTACCTAAGATAATAAAGAACGGAGAAAAAGCCGATGCTTAGCAGAGTGTGACTTGGTATAATATAAACGAAAGGCGAAATTAAATTAATCTCGTTGTAAAATTTTCACTTGCCACCTTATCTCTGGCCGTATTGTCGTTTTATTGTGCCCACCCCTGAAACCATTAGCGAAAATGTCACAGCGTCGGCATTGTAATCGCGCACCCGCGGCTGGTCCGTACAATGATGCGGCCATTCGACCCCGCCCTTACCTTTACGCTGTGATACAAATTTGACTATATACTATATAATAAGCGGGCCCTCGTATAATTTCGAGAACGCATCACCCTCGTCTATTTGAATAACAAACTGAGTGTCACCATAAACAAAAGTATAGACAAAATGAGTTTACAAAACAAAGCATGTACTCTCGCGAATTCGTCATTTGCTTTATACTCAAGGAATTTCTCGTGAGCGAGTCTAGAAATCTCTCGTTCGCGCGATTCCGCTCACGTCGTCAGCAAGTGGCCGACAAAGGAAAAAGGGCTTGCATACCTTATTACCACCTTTTTACAAAATCCCTACTTACGTCTATGTGAAACACGACACACTCGGGTAATTTAAATAATAACCAAGTAAGTATCTACGTGCTACCACTGATAACAAGCCCCTCGCAAGCACTCACACTCTCCTATGTAAATGATGTGCTTCATTGTATTTTAATATTTCTATATTAATAAAAAAAATATGTAACGTCAAAAAGTATTATTTACGAGTTCTGATTCTATTAACAAAGTTCTGCATATTTTTCTTCGTCAGAATGTCACCGCGACTTTTCTGGCAATTAATCAGAAAGTCAATGAGCCGTTTTGTTTGGGAATATCTGACGAGTAATCCTTCCCTAGTGGGCACGGGCACACGGACACAGACGGACAGTGCGATAAATTAAAGTTGTGCTCACTTTAAAATATTTTAGGATTACTTAATAATCATTCTAAATAATCAGCTTCACGCTGTATCCCGCACACAGCAGGGCAGGCAGAGGGAACTTAGTGTTAAGACATTCCTTTCCCCATTTTTCCGCCGAGTTCTGAAGGCATTGCGTGTTGAGTAGCGGAACTCAACGCCACGCTCTGGTACGACACCAGAGTAAACAAATGAAAATATGAATGTAAATAAATCCTCGAGTGGGGATCGAACCCACAACTAATTGATCTTACAGTCACACTTTGTGCCCCTCCGCCACGACTGGCCTCAATTGGAATTTCTTGACACAAAATATCAAGACAAATATCAAAAATAGTGAGGTCACCGAACCCTTGAAAGAGAGGAAAGGAAGTGTAGGAAATAAAAATGCAGAAACAATGCGAGTATTTATAACCGTTATCTTATTTGCATGCAATCCGAAATATTGCTTGCTACCCCTAACGCCATACTACACCATGACTCGTGCTGCCTCCGACTTGTTTATAGAATATTTACTCATAAACATGCAGATTGCGGGTGGGACGCGTTTTTATGTAAAAAGGCAAAGGGGAGCTATTTTATTTATTACCCTCTTGACTTAGTTTGGCGTCGCAATGAAAAATTGACACTTGGAACATTTCAGATTTATGTCAATTTGGAAACACATCAACTCTTAATGTATTAATCGGATAGGCTATAAATTAGTACGCACGTGTATTCGTGGACTGGTTCTTAAAATATTGTTATTTTTCTTTGCAATATGTTTTGTATTTATTTAGTAGATGCTATGATCAAAAGTATTCAAAACATAACGAATTTTGCCAGAAAACGCTTAATATTCTGTAGTTAAAACAATATCTAAAGATTTTTTAAACATTTTTAAAGTGTTATTCCACACTTAGGAAAGAAAAATACTTATTTAGAAAACGTATAAAAATTTGAACGTAGCGGTAACCCGCGCCTCCTGAAAACCGACCAGGCGCTCTGACCACTAAGCCATACGTTCTCGCCAAGCTGCTTCGTAATTTTTATACGCTTGTTACAACTTATTTATATTGTTAGTATGTCTATAGGGAGGTTTTAACAAATTTCCGCTACCCAAAGATAATTACTAAGAATTATGTTTTGACAAGAGAGAATATTATTTTTTAATATTTTAAACATTTTTAAAGTGTTATTCCACACTTAGGCAAAGGAAAATACTTATTTAGAAAACGTATAAAAATTTGAACGTAGGACTCGATCCCGCGCCTCCTGGAAACCGACCGATTTTTATAATCCGGTAATCCTTTTACGAGTACCGACTGTGGGCTCGGATAGTAGGATTCACCGAGTCCCGAATTTACAACAAAACCTCAACTCTACCTCAACTACTCCTGCCTCAACCTCTACCGCTCTTGCTCTCAATCTGAGACACCTCAACGGCAAGAGACAGGGGCGTGAACAAAATACATTTATAAGCATAATTATATCTTTTTCAAACATAAATAAATATACATATCACATATTTATAATTAAAAAAAAACAAACATGTGACAAAAGACAGTGTTTTATTAATACTGGCAACATTAAATTTATATAAAGTAATTTTACACTTTCAAACATAAAGTCCAAGTCGCACAAGTTTTATTATTGTAGATGTAAACAAAACAAGAAGCTTGTTTCCCAGTTCGTGATTCATTTCAAAAACAAAGGATATAAGTCTTCTGTAGCTAGAGACTTAAATGACGTATTTTTATTTTTACTTCTGGCAGAGTGATTTTTATATTTTACTATTACGTACACATTGCCTTTTACCGTCTTGTAAAGACTTTTATTATTATTAAACTAAAATTACAGCTTTGTATTTAGAATTTATATAATATATAATTATTTTAGAATAAAAGTTATTAAAATCATAATTTTTACATGACTCGTGACATCCTTGTACATGAGAAACACGTACACTAAAAAGTACCATCAAAATTTAAATATTGAAAAATGTTAAAGAAGCCAAGTTAATATTGCATTAAAGAAATAAGAAAACGACGTTAAATATGCATCTACTTTAACTGCTAGAATGAAAAGCTTTTAAAAATTCAACAGCGATTATTTCTTTCTTAACAACTTCGAGGGCCTAGTTACACAAATAATCTAGAAAATAGTTTTACGCCCCGACGCCTGTTAACAACATATTTTTCTTTCTGACTGATATTTTTTTTATTTTATACTGTGTTAAGTTTTCCTGTAAAGCGAGAAGACTATATAAGAATTTCCCCCTCGAGCTATAAGCTATTTTATTACAAAACATTGGTTGAGAAATAATAGGGTTGCTAACAACCGTATTTGAAAGATGTTTTATTGTTTAATGTAACGCTATAATTTGAGTTTGGGTATATAAAAAATTTGTGATGTTGTTCTTTCTTCCAACTGTAACGGGTAGGTATTAAAATGTAGCAAAAAAAATTTAATTACATATTCAAGCTTTATTTAGCCGGGATAGGCGGAGAGAATTTAGAGTTGCAATACTTCATTTCCACATTCCGTCGTAATTAAAGATACTGTGAAAAATCAAAATAATTATGCCACGAACGGTGATCGTGTAGTTTACAGCTAGGTGCTGTCCTGTCTGCGCCTCGATAGCCTCTTTAAAATTAAATTATTATTTAATCTCTATATTTTATCCACATGTACTATAGACTATTCCTTATGGCATGAGACAAAATGTAAACAAAGAAATTATTTCTCAAACTTTTATATATTTTTTATTTCCTTTTAATTTATTTAAAGTATTAAAATATATACTTTATGTATATATTTTATACATATAGAACTGTACTGTTCTTATATAGTATAGTAATTTCACATGACAAAAAAAGGTTGCAAGAAAAAAACTAAAATAAACTAAATATTGGTAACCTTGAATTAAATTTACAGTTTAATTATTTTAAAATTTAATTAATTTGCAGTGTTAGTACTTGATATCAAACATTGTAATCTATATATATAAAAGGACATGTACCTGACTGACTGAGGCAAGACGCACGCACAGCCGTAACCGCTGTGCGTAGAAACGTGAAATTTAGACAAATGTTTATTTCCATAATCTGGACATCCACTAAGAAGGGATTTTAAAAAATTTTAACCCTAAAGGGATGAAATAGGAGTTTGAAAGTTTGTATGAAAAAAAATTAAATCGGCACCGATTTTTATAAAATTTTAAATTTAGACTCTTAAAAATATTTAATTGAACACGTATTTTATGGTTTTTAAGAATTCACACCCTAAGGGTTCAAATAAGGGGTTGAAAGTATGGAAAAAGCTTCGGAAGTCGCCACCGATTTTTATAAAAAAATAAATTCAAAAATTTAAATCTCAAGTTTGAGAAGAAGTTGACTTTTGGGTTTTTTTACATGTCAAGCATAAAAATTATGAAGAAAATAATTTAAAATGTCTATGATACCAGAATTAACATACGAAAATCATTTGATATTATAATGTAAAAAATGTTTTATGAATTTCGTAAAAAAAATATTCTCCCTGCTTTGCCGGTATTCTAATTATAATAAAATAATATTAATAAAAAAAAATAATTACAGAGCTAACAGTACAACAAACGAGTAATACACTAAATGAGTGAATCATTTAGTGTATTACTTCCATAAATATACTCCATAGTTATATATTTCTTAAAAATAATATACTAACTTCATCAACCGTGACATGTAAAACAACCTTTTTTTGACGTATTTACCTTTTATCTCATGCCTTCGTGAATAAGATATACTACTTAACTACTACGAAAAAAAAAATCTTTGTACCAATAAGTTACTTTTAAATCACAACACAAAGACAAAATCAATGAAAAATACATTATAGGGGCGTAAACTAAATGTAATTAATAGCAACGGCTAATGCCTGTAAGATCCACGTACAGTCAAACTGGGCTAGTGACACATCACGGCTAGCAGTTGAGTGGAGGTAATTAAAAACGTGACCGTCGTCACTTGTCCAACCGCCCTGGGGTTTTATCTTCTCTGCACCACTCGCACCAATGAGCCCTGTTTATTAGAAACGAACTTTCGTGTTTACTTGTGAATTTTGAAAGGATTATTACTTTTGGACTAGTAATTAAAATTTAATTAATATGTTACGTGGTATTGGGGAGGTAGGGTTTTTTTTTATTGTTTTCTTGTACATTTTAATAAGAGAATAAATGAAAAAAATAATAATAAAAGACGAAAATAGTGTGAGGACAGTCTTAGTGCAGCACAAACGTGTGACCAGTTGTGGGTTCGAACCTCGCTTGAGGAAATGAAATATAAAAAAATGCATTTCCTAACTCTGACAACAGGTAAACCTTATTACTTTACGCATATTAGTTGTTGAACGTCACCCTTAGAACTCAATAGCCACTGGATGAATATTGTAACTAACACAATATTAAGTATTATAAATATTTAATAATATTTTATTAACACTATGATTAAACAATCTGGAGATATTGTGTGTTGAGTTGCGGATCTCAACGCCGTGCTCTGCCTTGTGACCAGAGCGAGGAAATGATAATAATATATATTTCAATCCCCAATGGAACCCACAACTGTCGCGTTTATATTCACGTGCTTATGCTCCTGTACAAAATGGACTTATGAGAAGTATACCTACGACACATTTTCAAGTTTGCTACATTTTCATAAGTAAAACGATCTCGTTCTTATTTAAATACTTTGGATGCATATAAGTATATATTTTTTATATTTATTTTATGATATTAAGACAGTAGTGGTGCAGGTGCACAGACGTGTGACTGTAAACGCGATAGGTTGTGGGTTCGATTCCTAATGACTCTAGAATCCGCCAGAAATTGATAAGCGGAATGCCTTAAACACTAGGCTCCCTCTGCTTATTCTGCTACATGTGGGATACAAAGTGAAGCTGAAAAAAATATATTTTCTCTTTATCGAATATCTAACAACTCAAGAAAGCTGCAGATGTGCCTTTTCTGATTTCTGGTTATAATAGTGAGTGTTCTTTATAGATGTAATGCTTAAACAGATAGCTCTCCCCTACTTTATTATCCATATCAGGTTAACAGACTCAAAAAGTTGTAATTTGCGACCAACGGTTTACGGTTAGTAAAATGCTTAAATTATAGACATGCTATAATAATAAGGAAATACTCGTACAATGCTTTAGTTCAAATGATCTTTCAACTATGCTATGAAATGGCCGAATTAAAATTATTTATTTTATTATATCTACAAAATGTTTCGTTAAAACTGCTCAAATTTAACTGTGTTTGTATATATTGATGTATACTATATTTAGTTGTGTGTATTACTTATTTATGTTATAGTGTAGTTACCACTTCACTCTCAATATTACATTATTTTTAGATATTATCAATATAAAAAGCAAATTTAAATAAATAATTTCTGTAACGTTCTAGAATAACATTAACATTTTAAGCAGTCGCACAAAGAATCCAATTACTTTAAAACTTTACGGTATACCTCTGACACGTTTCATTTCATTTACCTCATGCCTCTTCACTAATTAACTTTATTACAATACACTTACTTATTTTTTGTTTCATTTCACGCTCAATCCCGCATGAAGCAGGGTAAACAGAGGGAACCCAGTGTTCAGACAGTCCGCTTCCCTCATCTGAACGACACGAAAATATTAAATATTTCAATTCTCTCTCTCAATCCTCGAGTGGGAATCGAACGCAGAACCTATCGCTTTTAGAGCCGCTTTTGCCCCTGCATCACGACCAGCCTCTTTATTTATACCATACAAAAAATCACAATAAACGCATAATGGATGCAAAAATGTAAAATACTCATATCAGCCTTGTATGGCTCATAAATGTGTATTTAAGCTTTGTCTAAGTTGCCACCGCTATTTCACGCATCAAACTTTCCGTTGACGAAATTTATTCATGGCGTGATCCCTTGTAAATACATTTGGGAGTTTATTGTCGTAATGAATTTGATATGGAGTATGAAAACATGCTTATCTATCTATCTATCTATGTATTTTACCACCTTATTTGCACTTATAATTTACGACCTTTCTTTCGTTTTGTTTACGTTTTAGAGACTGGCTTTCTTAATGTCTTTTCTTAAATCTATTTAATCTATGTCCCATTGTAGAGTTAGACATTATCTGTAAATTTACAAATGGACGTAGTTTAAAAAAAATAATAAAACGTCCAATGGTTCTTATGTGACCTGTGACCTTACTCGTTTCAATTGATCGTTATGTATGAGTAACCATAGAAAATTCAAAGGAGTCAAAGGTGACCAGAAGTGAAAGTGCTCGTGCGTGACTTTTTATATTTCTATAATTCTACTATTGAATTCTCAATGAAGGATTGATAGAGGCTTTTTACGGAATAGTTTGATAGTACTTGTGTGTGGCGCAGGGGCACTAGTTAGTGACTGTAACGTCAATCCCGACTAGAGGACATAAATTGTTATTTCTTAATATTTTCATTTCCTCGGTTTGAGACCAAGGCAAAAGCCCAGCGTTGAGTTACGCCACTCAACATGCAATGCCTCGAAAAATTCGACGGAAAGTGGAACAGAGTGTGTTAACACTAAGTTTTCTCTGCCTGCTATATGCGGGATACAACGTGAATATTATAATTTGATAGTACTTAACATGTATTTTATTGACATACAGGATAAGAAATGAATTACGAAATCGTGATGCCTTACCGTTACACGGACATTACAGGAGTGATGTAATAGATTCTTTATAATAAAATGTGATATGTGTATAAATGTTGTTATAATTTAACATTGTCTTTTAGCGTAAATTAGTCTAGTGGCACATATAAATCGTATTAAGTAAAATATGCTCGAATACAAAAGTACAATACAAGCTAACCAATTTTACATTTTTTTTAAAAGTTTATTAATAAAAGTGTATCGTAGGGTCTTCATCATAGTCTTAACTATTAAAGTGAATCTCCACACAAAATAGCTGTTTCCAAATTGAATTCTTATTCATTTTGTGGCTTGTTCCCAAATGCAGATCTCCGCCTTTCCTTGTGTGTGGTCGCATACCGTGATCAAATTGAAAATTCCAGAGGGTTAACCTTAAAGACATAACTTTATACTTGATGAAAGTCAATACATTAAATTAGAAATACTTTCTTATGTTCTATTTATGCGAAAATCTCTCTCTTATATATTATAATATTTATTTCAACTTATTTTTTATGTTATAATTTATCATTTATGTCATTTATCAAATAAATAATAATTATAAAAAGTATAATGTAATACTATTTTTGATAGTATTACATTATACTTTTTATAATTATTATTTATTTGATAAATTACTTTAACCAAATAAAACCTTACGAATTTGTGATCTCAAATTAGTAAAATATGATACGCCTCTTTAACATTAAAGGTTTATCAGACAAGCAAAATACATCAACGCGTTCATGTTTTCCTAAAAAAAATAACTTTTTCATTTATTTATAGCTTTACACGTCACGTTGTCATAACAAGATACGCAGAGAAGAAAGTATTAAATATTTAATTTCCCCAAGTGGGAATCGAACCTACAAGCGTCGCGTTTACAGTAGTACGTTAGTAACCCTTGGTTACAATGGGCCGCGACGAAATACAATAACACAGTTATATAATATTTGTAAAAACAAACAGCTACTATGTTTAACACCGTCTTGCCTACACCTAATAAACGCTAAGCAAATACGATTACTAAAATTGGATCGCAACACGCGTAAGTTCGCCTTTAACTCGTATTAAACAAAACCGTTTAAAACTTTTAATATGTTAAAAGAGATTTATTCACGGAGAGCATGTCCTATCAAAATATCTCGGGCCACACGTTATGTCGGCACATTCTTCTCCTAAATTGAAATTCTCGAACGCTATGCCTTCGTAAACGGGACGGGGTCATGAGCCAAAAGACAAATAGAATTTTCGATTAATACGATCAAACATATTTTTGTTGCATAAAAATTGAAGGGTTCATGTGTTCTAGAGAAATTTTTGATTCGCTGTTCCGTAGCGGAAAGGATGTGGATGTAGAGCAAACTGATGAAGAGAAACGTGGTGGAATTAGCTGGAATCGGTTTTCAATCTCTTTCTCATATATAGGTAGGGGAGAGGGGGGCAGCTTAGAACAGGGGCACCTTTGAAAATATGTGTTAACAGAGCTATTTTAAAAAGAAATTTTGATATTTTTTTTTTGAGTAATGGCAGCACTAATCTGCACACGTGTCACTTGTAACCGCTGATATATGAGAACCAGTTGTTGAGTTACGAGGAGTGTTTGATTTTGAGTAAAATTTTATACATTTTTAAATAAACGCGTAAGGATCGCAGGGATCCAATTCAAGGTATATGGTTTTATTTTTTCCTCTTTTAGTTAGAATGTTTCATATATCATGCAATAAACTAGAAATTACTACAATTTTTAAACTTTTACTTGAAAAAAAACGTTTGTAATTTTTTTATTACCACTGAGGCAGCTTTGAACAAAATAAAGGGGGCAGTTTTGAATATTATTATATGTAAAAAAATACCGCGAAAGGAAAAAAAACTATACTAAACTTTTCTTTAAAAAGAAAAAGAAGAAGAAACTGACTCAAAAATGCATTTGGAATCAGAAGAGGAAGTGACAATTTACTGTGAAGAGAATGAAGATACTGAAATCTGTGCGTATGAAGACTACGAAATGGAATTAGACTACAACTTAATAAATATTGGAGACTTCGTTTTAGCGAATGTCTCATCATCTGTGAATAGTAAAAAAGTAGCTTGTTTATTTTTTTCTTTCCTGAGGAAGAGGACAAGTGCTACGTTAGTTTTTCAAACGTCTTACGTAGACTAGACTTGAGACCAGTCATGGCGCAGCGGCACGAAGTGTGACTGTAAAACCGACTGGTTGTGGGTTCCATCTCCACTCGAGGAGATGAAATATTTACTTAAATTTATTACATATTTATATTTATTTAGTTGAGTTTTGCCACTCAACACGCAATGCCTTCAGAATTCGGCAGAAAGTGGGGAACGGAGTGTCTTAACACTAGGTTCCCGCTGCCTACCGTGCTGTGTGCGGGATAAAACGTGAAGTTGATTTTTATTTCTTACGTAGACTACTTCCTCACATTTCACTTGCTGGTTACGTCACGTAATACATCCATGTTTTCCTTTAATTTTAATTTTTCTAAGTTCAAATTAGGGTAGTAAGCTGTTTATTTAAAAAATATTATTAAATTTTATTATTAAATTAAGTTAACATGGTACTGATATTTGATCTCCATCGTTTCTAATGTTAAGTTTATTAATAAAGTTACTTAAAAGTTTGATAAGTGTTTTAATTTCATTGTATTCGATGGTAGTTCAAAACTGCCCCATACATGTTCAAAGCTACCCCGGAAGGGGGGCAGCTTTGAACATTTGACTACTGCTACTAAAATTGATATTGCACCTTTAACTTATATATTTTTCTACATATGATGCTACGATTGTGTGGCACAATAGTTGGACTAAGCATTGTGAAATAGTAAAGAAGTTAAAAACTGTAGGATTTTTACATATGACACAAAGTTTAAAAATCGTTCGAATGTGCCCCCCTCTCCCCTATAACATTTTATACCAGTCGTAGGGGCACAAAGTGTGACTGTAAAATCGACTGTTTGTGGGTTCGATCCCCGCTCGAGGAGATGAAATATTTATTTAAATTTATATTTTCATTTCTTCGCTCTGGTATAGAGGCAAAACGCGGCGTTGAATTCCGCTACTCGACACACAATGCCTGCAGAATTCGGCGGAAAGTGGGGAACGAAGTGTCTTAACACTAAGTACAATCTGTTCTGCTGTGTGCGGTATACAGCGGTATTTGATTTTTGATTTTATACAAATTATAGTATACATTAGCGGCGTTGAGTTCTGCCACTCAACACGCAATGCCTCCAGAATTCGGCAGAAAGTGGGGAACGGAGTGTCTTAACACACTAGGTTCCCTCTGCCTACCCTGCTGTGTGCGGGATACAGCGTGAAGCTAATTTATTTTTTTAATTTAATTAGTAATTAAATATATCACCAAATTTTCGACGATTTAGCGTCGTTTTTTATTCATCATCTTTCACTTATCCACTTTTAAGAAAATGCTAACTTACTACTGAAAACTGAAACAAATAAAACTCTGAAATTAATCAGCGTCAACGGGAGTACATAGTAAAAATATAAAATAAGTTTATTTAAATTATTTTATCTTTTGTAAATCGTATTATAATGGGAGATAAATAAATATTTGTATACTTAGTTTTGCCTACAACTAAATATTAAGCTTACAAAGGGAAAAGAATAAAAGAAAAATCTATTCAATACATTTGGATTCAATAGCACTATCAAAATGTACTAGATAAAGGCAGACTACTCCGTTCAAAGCTCATACGAAACAAGCCTTTCATTCCCGGATCAGTGGACGAGACCTATCAGGGACTTATGCAAAAGTATTCGTATATACCCATGTATCACGAGCACCGCAAAGCGGAGAAGAACAACGATAAATATATTTCTACAAAGAATCGAAAGACTATTTTTTCAAACACCAGACAACAAAGACCTCAATTCACTTGAATTTTAACTAAGATATTGCGCAAGGAAAACTTACATTATATTATGTATTTTTTTATTTTCATTTAGTACTTTGCATGATATTAGATTTTTTTTTTCGAGTGACAAAATATATTTGTTTGAGAACTGGATTTGATCCCGCTAATCTGGTGAGGTATTACAAAAATGCTCCTGAAAATATAGCCTCAAAGTAAAAGCACGGAGTGTCAAAATTATTAAAATAACTGTAAAGTAAAGGTGGTAATGTAAGCGAAAAAGTCGTTCTCTTTCATAACTTACATAGACCCTTGAGTTTTCTTTGAAACTGCACTGTACCTGAATTTTAAGTATATTATTTGATTCAATTTTCAATTCACAGAACATTGAATTTTTATCCACAAAATGCAATAATCTACAAAGTATGTAAATTTGATAGTCTCCTTCAAATAATAATTTTGAAGTTTATAAATATCGTGCTAACAGATTGATTCACCATTATTTTGCAGAATAAACAAAGATGCTATCGGTATTGTATTAAAGTTTTTCATTACCTATAGTAGTTATACGTATACGATGTTAGTCACTGGCACTAGGTTATTGTCTATTGTCTATTAGAGAGCGAAACTTATAAGATGTATGAGACGAAGGTAACGTATTGGATCAAAATATAACACTACACTTTATCAAAACAGACGATGGAAATAAAATTAAATTGAATACGAACATTCTTCCAAGAACGAATAAACCAACCTTGTGTACCAGAACAAAGAAAATAAGAAAAAAAAATACAATAAAATTAAAAAGCTCAAAGATATTCTAAAAATAAACTTGCATTTAATAATAAAGTAATTATAAAGGAGAGCCATGCATTATATTTTCGCTCATTAGAAGTATTTATTTAATTTACAACGACTGGAGGCCGACGATAAGCTGAGGGGCGTGCGCGCCTTAGACTCTGTCGACTGAATAACAATGCATACGGGTACCTAAAATGTTACGCTTATTTAAGAAAATTATTACTACAATTTTACGTAAGAACGTTAAGTTTTTTATATTTCTTATTTTTCTTAGCATATTTTATATTGGTTAAGTGTCGTAGTGTTGCTACTATTTGTAATGAGTTAAATTTTCTGGTATGTCTGGTCCAAATGCTTCTTGGGTATCTTATGTTATCATCTACTATACACAAACTTAACCAAAATTTATTAAAATTTAAAAATTCTTCTCTCTCTTTCTCGAACAAATTGTTCATACCGAAAAATACGATAAGATATAAAAAAAAATTTAAAAAATCAAATCAGCTTCACGCTGTATCCCGCACACAGCCGGGTAGGCAGAGGGAACCTAGTATTAAGACACCCTGTTCCCTACTTCCTGCCGAATTCTGGAGGCATTGTGTGTTGAGTGGCAGAACTCAACGCCGCACTTAACCTCGACACCACAGCGAAGTAATGGAAATATAAATTTAAGTAAATATTACATCTTCTCGAATGGGGATATAAAAAATATTAACTTCAATTTTCTGTAGAAAATGAACTTCAAGTACAATGACGCCAGCTTGACGTTAGATGAAATTACGTTAAAGAATTCACTTACAAGAAAAAAAGTTGATCGTATCTAAGCTACGTAAAAATAATATAGCTTGAGACAAGCTGAAGCTTAAGCTGAGCTGCAAATGTAATTTGCTTCCTAATTCACTGAACACTTTTATCGCAGTCTTTAAGGAACTAAGTTGAACTTTATTAAATGACGTATGTTAATGAAATAATTTTTTTATACAAAAATATTTTTAACAGGATAAGTATTTTTTTTAATTTATACATCTATTTATTTTATATTTGAAGGTAAAAATATTGTATTTTCATAAAAATACTCTATTGTATATAAAAGAGCTACCTTCTATTGGAATATTTGGAAGATATTTCCTGATATAAAGAGATTTTGTTATAAAGTAATTGCATTTGCATTAATTAGACTCATTTTAAAAGATTTGTTTCAATTTTTTTATGATTTTTTCCTATTTATAAGTTATAGTTAGTAAGTTTATATGTATATATAATATCACTTTCCATAAGTGAACATTGTATTATTCTCGTAAATTTCTGTACAAACTGATTTATATGAACCTCTACACGCGTAACATGTGTAAGTTGACCCACGTCAGGGGCGCAAAGTGCTTCGATAACCGGCGTAACCGCGGCCTATCGCTTTTTGATAGCATCACTTTCCCAACTTGCCATCTGGCGGCCATTAGGTTCGGGATCGGGATATTGAAAAAGTGATATGCCAGACACGCTACTTAGGTTCCCGACTTCCCGTTGCCTTCGTGTTGAGAAAACTGCGTCGTACTCACTTTGAGGAAATAAATTCATAAGTCATCGTCGTGTCTTTCAACACAATGTTTAGTGTTCCTTTATATTTGTTTTATGTGAGTTTTATTTCTATATTGCTTTCTGTAAATTTACAGTCTTTATTTTTTGCCAGATAAACTTGGCGAAGCAGTGGACCTCAATACGCACTTAGCCTTCATATCAAGGCATGGAAATTTATTCCCCCGTGTAGGAATTGAACCCTCAACTGCCGTTTTTATAATCAGACGCTGTTGCGTTGGGTTGAAAATTATTAGATTTTTTTTATAATTTACCTAGTTGTTTGCCCCATTGCTTGTAATGTGGTGTAAATAGCCATATGTAGTTATATGAGCTAAAGAACTTTTGTTAAATATTTTTTTACAATTTTAAAGTGTTATTTCACATTTAGGAAAGAAAAATACTGTTTAGAAAACATATAAAAATTTTAACGTAGCGGGATTTGAACCCGCGGCTCTTGGAAACCGTGAACGTGTGGCTTATTGGTCAGAGCGCTTGGACGGTTTCCAAGAGGCGTGGATTCAAATCCTGCTATGTTCAAACTTTTATATGTTTTCTGAAAAGAACTTTCGTTAAATCAGAATTTCATTATTTCTTATAATTTAACTGTTCTACGGTTACACATTACCTATATTAGTTCTCACAACGGTTCTACATTAAATATGGAAGTCTTCATAATATTTTGTGCAAATATATGCAACGTTTAGACTCATTTTAATTATAGTAATTGTATAAAAATACAAACTTAGAATTTTGTCAAACTCGCACATAATAAATGCGTAATGTATCTACATATAGCAATCATTTACCACACGTTGCATTGCATGTTTTTAAGAAAATAATTGAATAAAATTCACCCTTTCTATAGGTTTTAAATGTGACTAATTAATTTAACTGGCATATCGGTCTAGTGTTTAATATATTAGACAGTTTAGTCGAAGGTTGTATATTCAAATCCGTTCTAGGACAAATATTTATTTAGATTTATCTAGATTTATTATTTGTTAAAAAACTTAAAAGTAGCAGTCACAACTTTAATATAGTCCTATTTTTTGTGCCCATATACAGTCTAAGCTACATTCGAAAAATTTACTTGTGAACAAAAATATGAAAATTTCAATCGAAATTGAAATTTCAAAATACAATAATAAAAAAAAACGTGAGGCCAGTCGCACAAAGTGTGCCTGTAAATCGACTGGTTGTGGGTCCGATCCCCACTCAAGGAGATGATATATTTATTTACATTTACATATTCATTTCTTCGCTCTGGTGTCGAGGGGAGAGCGCGGCCTTGAGTTCCACCACTCAACACGCAATGCCACGAAATTGGCGGAAAGTGGGAAACAGAGTGTCTTAACACTAGGTTCCCTCTGCCTACCCTGCTGTGTGCGGGATAGAGCGTGAAGCTTAAAAAAAATAAAAAACTACATATTAAGTTACCTTCGCATAACATAACTAAACGAATTACAAATGTTCCACCTTCGTACCTTTTAATTGTTATTCAGTTTATTCGCAGCGCGGTTGTTTTATTTATCTTACACGAATAATTCGTTTTCTCGTGAGAATAGTTTCAACACGTGCCTTGTCTAGACCAATTGACTGTAATGGACTTTCTGAGCTTTTCGATTTATTTACTGAAGAAAGTTGGCTGGTAATTGCTCCGTGTATTTAATTATTGATCGATATTTTGTTGTTGTTGTTAAAATAATGAAAAATATTAAAATATTTAATTATGTTTCTTATATGATATTTACTTTACATGTCATATTTCGACACTAGCCCAGATCCCAGGACTGGCGGCCTACGTAATTTTAGTAAAGCTGATTTTTTTAAGACTAATAGTCTCATATGTAGGTAAGACGGTGTGCGTACTTACTAACTTGAAAGTGGGGGTTCAGAGGTAGCGCCAACTTAAGGGGCCCTGAGATATCAGTCTATACGTACATTTATTATCAGTCTGACAACTAAAAAAATTAGGAAAGCATACATATGTCTATCTCTGAATTGATATATACTATCTCTGAACTCTCTCTGAATTAATATATAATTTTTGTTGATCTATAATAAATTGAGAAATGCAATAAAAATTAAATTCCTACACAATACGAGTATATTTAGGACATTGCCATCGCACCTTAGTAGCCGCAATTACCCTCCAACAACGCTCTCTTAAAATAATACCTAAAACAGTAGCTTGTCAATTAGAAGGTAAACTGTACAAGCCGTAATATCAATATCAAATAGACGCTATACACATTTCAAAAGCAAGTAGACTACGACCTCAGCAATTAAGTCGCTCGAAATATTTAATGAACAGTGCTAGTTCCGCGGCGGAAATGACACTTAATCGGCTTAACTTTGCCTCAAAACTTAACCCAAACACCCAACCAGGCCCCCCCTTCCCTCCACCCTTCCCCCCACTTTGCACTCCCTCGGACAATATGCTGCATCAAAGAAGTTGGAGAATGTGCAATTATGAGATTGTTTTAATTTAGAAACAATGTTGTTGAAGAATTTCCGTACTTCGACTCTGAGCTCTGCTTACCAGAACCAAAATTCTTGGTTTTGTATAACATTGTTTCAGGTTTATTGCTAGCCTGATCTTAAAATTTTGTTTTTCGTCGATTTCTATTCTTGCTTCATCAACTGCTATGGTAAGGATGTGAATCAAAAATAATGGGAAACATTTTCTATTAATTTTATTCTACCAGGATAGTGTTGCGTTCAAATTTAAAGATGATCATACTCGTAAATGTCATATTGTTAAGATGTTTATATTTATTTATAGTTCGAATAAGCAAAAACTCTAAGCAGTACTTTAAATTCAAGAGTCGGATATCCAATATAGTTTAAGGAGAATGTCCATACAATAGGCGATAAACAAACTTCAGTCCAGACCCTCTTAAAATGGACTACACAACAATAACTAGACTACGACGTCTCTTATACTTGGACGTCCGAAATAAAGTTTGGGCCAACATTTAACTAGTTGTGGCAAACAAATCCAAGTGTGACTCTAGTGGCACGAACTGCGGCCCACCCTCCTCCAAACAGCGTAACGACTTCAAAAAAGTTTGCAAAATTTTGTATCGCGAATAGTTTGCTTTTACATAGTCCTGTGAAAAAAAATATTAAGTTAGCGTCAAAAGCTAAGTGATTTCTCTCCATTGTGCTTAAACTTTTTTAATTATATTAATTTGAGCTTTATAAGAAGTTTATTGGCATTATTATAGAAATATCTTCTTCCTTCCCAAAAGGTACTACCTAGTACCTAGTAGGTAGCTAGTATTTATCCTATGTTCATACTTCCATGTTGTGATTTTTAATTTTGGTTAAGTTCAACGGCGTGTCCGACTCCGCCTTTTGCTTTGCAAAGTTAATTCGTAAATTCTTAATTTAGTTAGCGTTTAACTCCAACTACTAACTGAGTTTCCCAACGAGCGCTTAAGAAAACGCTAAACTAAATGTAAAATATACTGTTAATATTGACATATTTTTGGTATTAAATATTATCTTGTAAATTGTAACTCGCTGTTGCTGAATAAAATATTTAACTACACTATTCGGACTAAAATGCAAATTTCGCTTCCGCAAAAAGCTTTAGAGAAGACTTACCAAATACATTTTTATATGACCGTATATTTTTTTTATACATTGGATTTTACACATAACAATTTAATACACTATAAGGCCCGGACTCCACCAAAGCGGAGATGTACCAAGTAGTCCAAAATGGAGACTTACAAGACAAGATTTCCGCTGAAGACGAGATGTAGGAATAACGAAATTCTATCAGTTTTTAAAAAACGGCTCCGGTCTCCAGTTTTTAATATTTTGCTGAAATGTTACTTACAATTATAAAATTATACAAATTGGTGCAACTCTGATAAGCATGAGCTCGTTCAGCATCGAAGATTGCTACACAATTTAATGTGATTGTACATGTACTGTGTTTGTAGTCTACCATAACGCATTTATGGGACTTATAGTACAGACGTACAGCTGATAATTTTTATTGAGTTGGAATCCCACTCAATCTGGAGTATACAATCAAGACATTTTCTTTTTTTCTAATTAGATAATCACAGTATTATATCATAAACTCTTCACGCTGTATTCTACACATAGCAGAGTAGGCAGAGTGAGTCTAGTTTTAAGAGGAACGTTCCCCAATTTCCAACGCTCGATGCATTATGTATTGAGTGGCGAATCTCAGCGCATTGCTTTACTTTGTTACCAAAATTAAATTAATATATTAAATCTTAGAGCGGGTATCGAACCCATCAAGTTTCACACGCTTGTGCCACGATGCCTCTTTTACTTTACATACTTGTTTTTTTTTGTCTAAAACTTTTATTGAACACAATATAAAGATACACCAACAGAAAAAGCGAATTTTATGCTAATATTCCATTGCATACATTCTCTACAAGCTACCCATGTGGGAAATAAATATAGTTATAGGCGTGCAAAATAATGTGATTTTAAATGAAATAGTTATATATACATACGTTTAAACTGACTTACATATCTATCTAAGTTATAGAGATTCTGATTAACTTTATAGCTCAGAAATCATATTTTTTTTTCTATTAATTTACAAATATAACAAAAAAACTGACTAACTAAATCAAAAGTAAAACATAGTAGGTACCAAACTAAACTTAGCTTGTTCTTCGCATTAAAGCAGCGCAATATTTTCCTAGCTAAAACATTTTCCTAGTCGAATCTTTAATGATGTACAGTAGGCCATCCTTTACTGGCAACAACAATAGGGCATAATTCACTGCCCGCCCCGTAGAGAATCTGCACGGAATCACTGAACCAAAATGGAAATGAAACAGTCGTTTTATTCCTGTATCGAGTCTTCAGGTCGCCGTTTAATTATATTTGATACTTGCATTACCTTAATTGCAAAATTTTATATTTCAACTGGCTGGATTGCTTTTGCCATTTTTTTTTTGTAGAGCAGCAGTTATTAAAATTAGTATTGAAAATATGATTTTTTATTTGAAAAAAGTATTTTGTCGTGGTTGTCTTTTATAGAAATTGTTTTAAATGTTATTTGATTACATTAATATTACGTAAACCGACTAAATATTCAATTGTATTTATTTGTTTGTTTGATTGTTTATTTGATTGTTTAATAAATATATAATTATAAATATCATACTAAATCTTAATTCTAATACAAGCTGAGTTCTACAGTATAAAAAAATTGTTAAAATTACATATATTCACAGACCCATTCATAACATTTTTTTTTGTAGTAACTAGTAACTTCATCCAACAAATTACAAAATTTAGCTAAGAATAGTTTATTTTAATAAAATAAAGGTTATTTACTGCTTAACATTTCGGTTCCGGTCAGTCATTGTAATCCCGTTTCCACAAAGAGCATCACCAAGACGCAGACACTTGCTATTCACAGGAATTCCGGAATCATTTCGTATACTGAAAATGTATGCAGAGAGCAAAGTATGTAAAGCAACGTTCGCAATAACGATCCGACTTTCTAACTGACTAATTTTAGTTTCTATTTTCATTCTATAGTTTAACTTTACGTACACGGTACTATTTTATTCATAATATATTAAGAATATTCCTATACTAAATACCGTTGAATGTAATTTAAGCATTTCTTACAAAAAAAAACTTTATAATTGTTAATAATATTTTTTTATTATAGTATGGAAAATAAATATTGTATGATTTATTATTCAATTGTTATATATTAGACTATTTTTAGATGAGAGAATCAAAATGTATTTGCACAGAAAATTGTACATAGTCACAAACAATATATATTAAAATTGTATTAATAAAATCGTATTTTAAACGTAGGTCATTAAAAATTCAATTTTGTCAGTTTAAATTATAATTTTAACTTTACCATCGGCTTGGACTGTAAACCTGGTAAATCCATTTTATTTTATTCGTTACGTAAATTTTTATACCATTCAAAAGTAAATAAATATCCCAAATTGACCTTTATTTTATTCAATATAGTAACAAATTAATTTTCGAAATTATAAATGAATTTTGATAATAGATACATATAATTATAATCATCGTTTTTTTAAAAACGTATTTTGTCTCTCCTGACAAATTGGCTGTTTGCACAGGTTTACACTGTAAACCGACGAAATATATTATATAAACGATATTAAGTGTAGAAAAATAAAAGTCGGAACAGGACATTTTACAGTAGTCTGTGATCGCAGTCTACCTTTGACAATATTTGAACACCAAAATACACACGATTTTTAGCCAGATCAGCTGAAATAGTTTAATCTAAAATAAATAACAATATTCTTTATCTCATACGTTCATAATCACATTACTATACACAAGGACCACTATAAGTCAGTGTAGCATACAGAAGTTACTAGTAGATGCAATCTTCCGCTGGATGTCTACAAATAATTCAGCCATCGCTATTCTATGACCAAATAGATAGTCCTCACTTCCGACACATGTTTCCTCGGACACGACACAAGGCACTGGTCACGTAGAATATTGACGCCTCCAGCCATCCATTCGCTGGGGAAAAATATACTATCTGAGCCAAGATATATTATTTTTAAGCTTTAAAATGAACCTTGTTTTATAATATTTACAAAGAATATATAATTTGAGGCCAGTCGTTTTGGAGTGGCACAAGGGCTTGACTGTAAATGTGAGAGGCTGTGGGTTCCATTCCCGTTCGAAAAAATAGAGTACTTAATATTTTCATTTTTTCGCTCTGGTCTGGTTTACCTCGACGGCAAAAGCACGGCCTTGAGTTCCACCACGCAACAGAAAATGGCTCCGGAATTCGGCGGAAAGTGAAGAGTGGAGTGTCTTAGCAGACTCCCTCTGGCTACGTGCGGGATACGGCGTGAAGCAGATTTTCTTTTCCTAAAATTTATGAAAAAATACACTAAAAAATTGTTTTGTCTTTTATAGGTTTTGCCGCAACCTACATATTCAATATTAATGTAATTTCAGTTATAGGTCCGTCTGTGTAAGCCCTAATACAAATTCTTTGAATACCTAATATGACAGGCACATTAATCATTTACAAATGCATAATAGATAAAAAAAAATATCGTGTATTATACATTTTTGGAAACCCGACGTTTCGAACACTTTGAAGTAGTCCGTGGTGATAGGTAGACTGAGGTGGTATTCGTCTGTCAGTACACATAATTTTCATATCAAACTACCGCCAACGATTTCTCAATTGCCTTGCGTACTGCCCTATCCTAAATTCCACTACATGTTTTTTTTTTATTGTAGAACATTATATTTTTATTTTGGTTCACATTTGTAATTTTGTATTTATAGACTTTTAGAAGAATACTAAGAAAAGACCTATACAGGTTATATATACTATATGTTTTAATACAATAGACTTGAAATCTTTTTTCTCCCTTAATAATGAAAAACGACAGGAACGTGCTAGTATTTATTTAACAACATTACTTTTATGATAGCTTAAGTAGGTTTTAAAAAAACAGATAAAACAACAACAATAAATTATCAGATCGACTGAACGATACGAAACCGATTGCGCTCATTTCGATTAACCTTAATGTGAAGATACACCTATTTAAATACGGACACGTACTGATTACGCCGATTAAAAACATCGCTTTACCTTTTTTTGCGAAAAATGTAAGATTTTTGCACCATGTATAAATCATTCAAAATTTGTTAATAAATGATTAACGAGAATGTTCTTATAACACATGTCTGTTACAAATTAAAAGTAAGTATAATTGGAAATTATGTTATATACGAAATAATATCAATATTAAGATCGAATATTTAAGTCTCCCTGACTTTCTTGCGCCGATTCTTCTCAGGTCTGGGGCATTAATTCTAGTGAATTAGGTTAATTATTTAACGTTCACAAATGAAGCATGTAAGTTCTTGTTTTAAATAAAATTATTTGACTTTGACTTAGAAAGAGGTCATCTTGGCGCAGCGATACAACATCTGACTGTTAATGTGACGGCTTCTGATTCTATCTTTACTGAAGTTGAAATATTTATATTTCTACGTTCTGGTAAAACAAGGCGCGACGTTGAACTCTACCATTCACAACGCTATGTCTTGAATTCGGGCGGAAAGCGGAGGGCGGAGTATGTTGACGTTATGCATTCTCTACCTATCCAGGTATATTCGTAAAGCTGACATAAATATATTTAACTTTCAAAATTAGTAGAAGAAAAACATTTTTGAATAATAAAAGTTTCATTAGAAAAAGATTGCAATTACTTGGATTTTACTACTAACAAATATTAGGTCAGTTTACTAAATTGTATTTTAATTTTTTTGTTGCTACGAGTATGTGCATTTTTTAAACGCTCATGTTTTTCTTATAAAAATGAATTCTCTAATATTTCCTATATATTTGCAGCTTTAGGTCTGGAGCCGGACTTCTTGTACCCGTTGGAGAACGTGACGATTGCGCAGGGAAGGGACGCGACCTTCACCTGTGTGGTCAATAACCTGGGTGGTTACAGGGTGAGTGGCGACTCCGCCACCGCCAGGGTGTGTATCAAACCTACTCAATACAGCTATCAAATAGACGAGCACTTTCACTGAGCACTTTGTTTGAGATCTATAATTTTTATAACTGAAAGTCAAGCGTTCAGGAGAATTGTTATTATTTTTATTAATAGATATGTAGGGTTGAAATGTTTATGTTATTTTTCAATTATTTCTTTTCAAAAATACTTATATAATGTTTTACTTTCCTATCCAATTTAATGATGCTATAATAAATTGACCGTGTACAATAAAATATATTATTATTATTGTATTCTTTCTAAATTAATTGCCATTATTATAATTTTATATATTTTTTACATAAATAATAAATATATATATTTTTTAATATTAGTAAAGAAATAAATAAATAATTTCCATTATGATTATAGATCTCAAGAATAGACAGCTGCACTAACTTCCACACTTCCTAGCACACAATCTTCAATGCACTTCTTTCACTCACCTTATAGAGACTATCTCTATCTTAGAATAGAGTATAACACTAACTTGACTGCACAGTCTTATAAGTTTGTTTACTGTAGCATAGTTAGCAAAACAAAGCACAACTTGCACCGACACCTACACCTGCACATAGAATAAAGACTCAAGAATATCTAATATATTATTGCAACTATTCTAACAAAGAGAAACGTATTCTTGAGTTTTGTGATATGTATATTTTGCACAATTCCACTTGCTACGTCGGTTAAATGAGCATGTAAATTAAGAGCACTAGTTGTTATTCTCATACAAAACTAAAATTTAAATTTAAAATCCTACCTATTCTGTTACACTATAAAATATAAAAACACCAGACTAAAATAGTTACCTATATAAAAAATTTATAAAACACATTGCAAAAGCCATCAAACGGACGGAAATGTAGTGTGCATTCCAGTATCAATTAATTTGCAAAGCGAAACCGCTAATCCACTACGAGGCTATTCCATTTAGGCAAGGAGAACCTTGCAAAACAGTCACTTTACGAAATTAAAATAAAGCCAGGACAAACCCCCTTTGTCCCCGTTCAATCATTTCGAGAGGCAGTGCTCGACTGTCCCCACTGTTAATCTACATCTGGTATTGTATTGTCGAATTGTTCGATATAATACGTGAGCTTGTAGTTAAAAACGGACTGATACTTCTAAAAAAGGTTGCAATTATACAGATTAAAGACGACTAAATATTTAAATTAATAAAATAAAATAAATCAGCTTCACGCTGTATCCCGCACACAGCAGGGTAGGCAGAGGGAACCTAGTGTTAAGATACTCCGATCCCCACTTTCTGCCGAATTCTGGAGGCATTGCGTGTTGACTGGCAGAACTCAACGCCGCGGTTGTCCTCGACACCAGAGCGAAGAAATGAAAATATAAATTTAAGTAAATATTTCATCTCCTCGAGTGGGAATCGAACCCATAACCAGTCGGTTTTACAGTCACACTTTGTGCCCCTGCGCCACGACTGGCCTCATTACTAAATATTTAAATATGAAATTTCTGCGAGGTTCATTGCTATGTTAATAGCATTATAACTATCTATCTTTATATTTTTGCTAGTAATATTTTTGTTGGAACAAGGTGTTTGACATACTTATTCAGAATCGAATCTACAACCATTGTGTTCAATAAAACGCAACAGAACTGCGCAACGATGACATCAACTAATATTTCCTCATATATAACTAAAGATGAAATATCGTCGTACCACTATTTCTTTCCTTCCGATACAATCATTTATATCAGCTCCCATGTGGCCACTGAGACCGAATATTATACTAAGAAACAGGTCAGTGGATTTCCGTTACCGAAGAAGTCCCCAAACCGATACAATCGTTTGCTTTCTATATCGAGAATATTCTGTAATTACACATATACGAATTATGATACATTCCCTGGAGAAAATCCTATATACATATTAATATCACTATCCAATTTAGAATGAGAAATAGAGATAGACAATATACGTAGTTAGAAATGAACTCTTGGGATCAAACAAAATGTTCTTATTCCTGAACGACGAAGTGGATTGAAAAATCTGATACCTCACAGACTAACGCTGTACCTCCAGCATCAGGCAGTACCTGATCACGCCTTTATATGTACATATTTATATAAAACTCAAATGAAAAAGTTCTAAGCAACCATATTGAATTTCATTCCATACTCATCGTGTACACGTGTCAGTTCCAAATATAGTTCCAATAAGGTGGCATCGATATATTTTATTATGTTTCTTTCGTCTAAAGATTAGCAAAGACTTTTGGATTTGATTTACGTTAAGTATTTAAAACTTTGATAAATTTCTTCATAAGAATAAAAATCAGTAAAGTTCCAGTTGAATTTGCCTACCGTTGACTCTCTACCAATTTCATAGGTAGGAAAAGTGCGAACAAGTTGTGTTGTGACGCATAAAAGTTCCAAAACTTAAGTTTGCAGGCGTACTCGCTAATTTTGTACAAAATGAGCTACAAATATAATTTTGTAGTGATTTTTTTTTCTGTGATATACTTGTAGTTTTTTTTATATATACTATAGTATATAAGTTCTGAAATAGAAACCTTTTCTACGTCAACAATACACGGTACACGGTATTTCATACTATATGCGGCGATTATACATTGACTTATAAGTTTATTGTTTTTTGTTTTATGGGGACCTGTATATTTAATATTATTGTGAGTTGAAGCTTTTGAGAAAAAGGTTATTGACAGACGGACAAACAGACAGAAAAAGGGTGTAGGGGCTCAATCTGTTTTTTTTTTTTTGAGGCACGAAATACTAAAATTTATATTTTATTATATGTATTTTGCTTAACAAATGCCATTTTTAATAAGAATATAATTAGTAAAGTTAATTATACAATATGAATACACACTTTTCATAATCAAATACCAATTACAATACTCCGATATGCACCGCTGGTATGGATGAGTTTGGAAACTGGTAAATATTGAACAGCTTTTAATTTTAAGCAATGCACCATATGATGTAATTTTTGGGAAAAAAATCGAGTTTATTTTTGTAATATCATATAATATATGAAAATTGTACAAAAATTGCATCAAAATTATCATAAATTATTCTGGCCTTTATTAGCAGTATTGCAATATCAAATTTCATAAATATTGCTACAAAGGACAGGAAAATTATATTTTTCTTTTTTGTTTAAGAAAAAATAGTTTTATTAAACCACTATCGTAGAGGTTCACCTTAGTCAAGTGCACAAATTAGTGTTTGATGCACACGCACTTAATGGTTCAAGTCTGTGTAGAACAATTTTCTGATAGCACCTACTTCTTGTAGTGCACTCTATCTTGCACCCTATTATAGATGTACCCTACTATTAATTTAATAATAAAATTATAACTTGAATCAGTTTCTTTAAATTTAAAAACAGGCTAACCATTTGATTTTGATGTAAAATAAAAATATTGCCATACAAAAAAATGTCTAAAGCGTCATATTTTCATAGATATTTCCTTCTTTTTTATAACGCGCTATGCAGGAAATTAGCTTCTATTGCGATGTCGTCGCTTTTGGTAAAGCGGGCAAAACGAGGGCGTTCTCACAGTACGCCCGCAGTACGCCATAGCGGCGACCAGACGAAAATGTAATTAAAAATTCCGAGAGCATTTTGCGAGGCGCTCGCAACAAGATAGTGTTGCCGGCGCTCGAGGATCGTTGTCATGACTGCCTCTTGGGAAGTATTCGCGTGTAATTAGACTTGTGCGCTGTAAAAGTCTTCATCGTTTACATTTTTGCAACCGCTAACGCTCTTCCATAGATAACAGGAAATAATATTAACTACGATTGAAATTTAAAAGTTCCTGAGATATTGTTGTAGTGTTTAACAAACACATGTAAAGAATATTTGAATGTATTCCCCGGGGTAGGTAGCATGGATCAAGGCGGACACAAAGGCGATTCTAGCGATTCACGAGCACGTGATCACAAACAACGCCCGCCTGAGTGTTACGCACAACGACTACAACACGTGGACGCTCAACATTCGGGGGGTGAAGCGGGAGGACAGGGGACAGTACATGTGCCAAGTTAATACGGATCCCATGAAAATGCAGGTATGTAAATTATTGTTGTTTTCTGGTTTTTTTTTTGGGTATTTTTGCTATGGATTTTGTTTTGGAATTTTTAACCTTATGTATGATATATCGCTTCTTTCTTTATTTACCGTAAATACAGATATGTACATAGATAGATACAGCTTGCTAAACCATAGCTACAGGGGTAGCACTGTGCTATTTATTATTTATATGGATTGGTTGATTGATCCTTTGTTATAAATTTTTATTTTAATGTTTTGGACCGACAACATGAGGAATAATTTATTGATTATTTATTTGCAGACAGCATTTTTAGAAGTGGTCATACCTCCAGATATAATTTATGAAGAGACCTCTGGTGACATGATGGTACCAGAAGGTGGTTCCGCTAAGCTTGTGTGTAAGGCGCGCGGATATCCACCGCCTAAAATTGTATGGAGGAGAGAAGATGGTGGAGATATTATATCAAGAGGCGGACCGCAGGGGAAAACGAAAGGTAAGTCATATATTGATACAATATGCTTTGATTAATATATTATATTTTTTACATATTGAACCATCTCTCGCTATTTTGGAATGACAACATAGTGTTGATATATTCCGTTTTCCCTTTTCATTATACTTTATAGAGGTTAAGTTTATTTTAGGCTCATTATGGGCCAGTGTAGAATCCATACAATTTTAGGCACAAAGCCCCATTTTATCAAACCAAATGAAATGGACAAATATATGCGAATATAAGAAATCCGACACCAGTCGTGTGCCCACAAGTATGTGACTGAAAACGCGACAGGTTGTAGGCCAATACGCCACTCAATGCCTTCAGAATTCGATGGAAAATGGGGAGCGAAAGTCTTAACATTAGGCCCCATATCCTTATCCTGCTACATTCGGGATACAACGTGAAGCTGAAGTTAAAGCTGAAGCAGCTAAGTAATGAATAAAGAATTTTTTGTAGCTCACATCCACCACACAAATAAAAAGTTACATAATCGTTTTACTCGTATCGTCTTGTAGCTGTCAATGGACAAGGCAACAGATAAGAATATTCGATATAAATGTTACAACGTTATACAAATATTGACACGAAAATAGTACAATAGATGATGTCGAGGTTAATATTTTTTCAACCGTCATTTATTATTGTCTTTTGTATCGTTATCATGGAAATTGTGAACACATTTCCCCCTAAGTAGAGAGGCTTAAATTTTCCACAAAATTAAACATATATATTTATATTATATATTTTTCTATATATCGAGTGTTTTTGTCATCACCACTTTAAATGAAACCACAGTTTTCATTATAAAAACCTAATACAATTAAAACAATAGGGATTCCAAAAAATAATTTTTTTTCAAACAAAATAATTAATAAAATTATCGTTATAAAATAAAATACCATTTGTCAAGAATGATGCACACAGCCACAAACCAATCAAAGCGATAACACCGCACATTTAAGAAATTGAGTCGTAGGTAATGGCGGCGATGTAGAATTGCGTAAAATAGAATGAAAGATATCCCTTTCTCGTTCTAGTATGTTTTTTGAGAATCAAAAGCGGCAGGTCTGCAACCCGTAGTATTGTATTGTAGTAGTATTTTTTACCCTATATGCTGTCCCGTAAAAGGAGCGCACCTTCACCACGTTTCCACCTTTATATCATATATATTTTTAATGGATTTTTGCTGTATCCCGCCTGCCCTGCTATATAGCAGGACAGGCGGTGAAAACCGCCCCCATAGTGTTAAGACACTCAGATCCCCAATTTCCACTGAATTTTTCGAGGTATTGGTGATGAGCAGTGGATTTCAACTTTTGTCTTGGTGCCAGAGAGAACAAGCGTCGAGTTACAGTCACCTCCTTATGTCACTGCATAAGGATGTGACTGTAACATATATATATGTATTTAATTTCAACATAAAACACCTACATATATATCATAACCTACATATAAAATAGTTAATAACCTATATTGACTAACATTTTAAAATCTTTTATTTTTTTTTTAATAAATAAATAAGTACATTAAACAATAATAATATAACAAAGTATATTTCTGTTAGTCTCAAACAAATAAAATTAAATTTTATAAGCACAAATGGAACAAACAAGGGTTATTTAAAATAAATCATGAAATAACATAAAATTTATAGGTCTAGAAATATCATGCAAATTTTATGGCTAACTGTTTGCGTGCCTTGCTATTATTAATAAGCAACCTAAAGGAAATATATGTTTATAAAGATCACTATCACAAGCTTAGCGGCTGTGTTAAGTTATGATATAATTTTTATATTTATCTCATTAGATTTATATATACAAATACGTATGTACAAGTTTTTTTTTTGGAGTATATGTGTTTTCCTTCAGACATTGTTTCCCATATTTCGACGAATTCTGGAGGCATTGCATAATGGATGCCGGAACTCAACAACGTCTCGCAACCAGAGCGAAGAAATGAATCAATCAATTAGCTTCACGCTGTATCCCGCAAACAGCAGGGTAGGCAGAGGGAACCTAGTGTTAAGACACTCCGTTCCCCACTTTCCGCCGAGTTCTGGAGCCATTGCGTGTTGAGTGATGGAACTCAACGCTTGAACCCACTACCTGACGCGTTTACATACACTTTGTGCCCCTGCGCCACGACTGGCTTAATTAATGTCGATACATCCAAATGATTATTCCAGTATTACAATACAAACTAAATAAGTAGAGTTATACCATAACGACTATTTAATTAAAACTTCAAAACATGTAGAGTATGCCGGCTCATACAACTTACATGAGGGAGCTTGACCCTCAACAGAGGAGATCCGTTATGCATATATTAAATAGGTTAAACCAATACTGGATAAGGAAATCCGATATAAATCGCATATAGAGCAATATAAACACCATTAACATTCCCTCTACTAACTCGAATGAATATTTCTTGTTTAAATATATTTTTTTTCCTCTCGATGTATTATAATTTATCATGAAGACAATATTAATGCATACATAATATTATGTAAAGAACCTACAAGAAAGTGGAGAACGGAGTGGAGTGTCTTAACACTAGAACTCTGCCTACACTGCTATATACGGGATACAGTGTGAAGCTGATATTTTGATATTCAAAGAACGTCTCACATTGTTTAGCTGCACTGATGCCAATTAACTTTTTTATTTATATATACATATATTTAAGTATATATACATATATTGTGCTTATTTGTTCCATATAAATTAATATTTTTTCATATATATGTTACATATTCAAAAAAAATCTATATAACAGTCAGTTTAACAAGAAAAAAAACCGGACAAGTGCGAGTTGGGCTCACACACTGAGGATTCCGTACAAAACATGGAGCTTCCGAGCTTTTTCCGAAATTCAAGCTTAGCTCAGGCAAAGTCCTATCATATGATACCTCACTTAAACTAGCGGCTTTAATACCAAATTATGCCATTATTTTTTAAGGATTTAACTACAAATGTATACTTTTCAAATTTTTTCCTGAACTAGTACTACCTGTAGATTGTAGTTGCTAAATTTCATATCTCCAGGTCAACCGAAAGTAACCTTTTAATTTTGATTCCCTTTATTGTGTTGAAATACGAGTCAATAAAGTGATCTTATAAGGGTTAAATATATTAATAAATAAAAGTAAACAAAACATAGGAAGTAAATACCACAATTACAATAACGTTTAGATATATGAAGACAATTTTTATTAAACGCGCTAAATGTCTGAAGAGTTTAATAAGAGAGCAACGAATAAATCAAAGCTTAAATTATTCAGTATTGAATCTTGGCAGTAACTCAGATCAGAGCACCACGGGGAGGTTCTATTACCATTCACACCGCCCTTTCTAATCCCGCTGGATTACAATCTCATACCACGATAGAATAATTACTCAGTTGTACACCTTTGCATTTGATAAATTAAAATTTTATAATTATATTTTTAAAATCTGAAAGTAGTTTATGGTATATGTGTATGTAGATTTCGAAATTCTACATATATGTATGTGTGTAATTTAATTAATATCTTATCTTAAGAGAAAATCTTGTAAAGAACTTATTGTACTTTACTATACAAAAGAAAAAAAACAGTACTTATTGTAAGTTTAAGTGTCAGCATTTGCAAAATATGAACACAGTGTACTAATATCAAATAGTGTTTTAATTATCTTTTGACATTTAAAACGCAATGTCTAGAATTAAAGAACGGAATGTCTTGACTCTTGGCGATAGGTTCTCACTGCGTCGTCTGCTATAAGAGTTTAAAAATATTATGGTAAGAGCCAAATTAAGGCGAATACTGTACCATGAAATCTTTTTAGGGTTCCGTACTTTTTAAGGAAAAACTTTCAAAACCTCCAATTTTTCACGGAACCCTCGGTGGGCGAGCCCGACCTGCTGTCTGTTTTCTTTAAGCTTCACGCTGCATCCTGCATGATGTAGCAGGGTACGTAGAAGGATCCTAATGTTACGACACTCCGCTTCCCATTTCCCGTCGAATTCTGGAGGCATTACGTGTTCTGAAAATTCAGCGCCGCACTTTGTCTCGACACAAGAGCCTAGCAATTAAAATATTAAATATTTCATTTTCTCAAGTGGGAATCCATCCCACAACCTGTCTCGTCTATAATCACATACATTGTTCATCATTCAAGAAATCATTTACACCTAAAATAATAACTTGGAATAATAACCATAAAATTATCTCAATTACTCCATTATATATAAAAGTAACGGTATTATATAACTCGTTTTCTTTCACCGTATTGTAGGATACATCCTTGTTATTGATACAAGAAACTTCAATTATATCGACTACTAAGGGGAATTCGTGACGAGTGGCAATTGGAAACTGTACTGACAGGGTGATTAATCGGCAGGTCCTACTTAACCCCACCACTGTTCAGACCGCCTTCTGCCATCAGTCAATTCATTAAGCTAACAAAGTACCACCCGTAATGACTTCTACAGAGAGCGAGTACAGCTATATAGCTGTTAAGATTAGAGAATTCTAATTCACTCGTATAAGAACCTCTTTTGTACATCAAAGTGCTGTACAGTAAATTTCTATTTCGTACGTCTTAAATTTCAACCGTTTCCGTAGTAATTGTAATTTAGTATCTTCACAGACACTTCATAATTGAGGATCAGTGAAAAGTTTCACGTACACCAGTTTTAAATTACTAACGTCAGCAACAATCATCAATTTGACTGAAGAAGTCTAATTAAAGAAGCCGTTACAAGTTAGCTCCATAAATCTGGGCAGGAAACAATACAGGCTATCCATTACGCGGGCCAATGGTACTTTACAGAATATTCCAATGAGGAAAGTTCGAGGGGTGTCGGACACGACAAATATAGTTTTTCAACGACGCCAAGCGGCACTCACAAATTTGTTATACCCAAGTTTCTGGGAAGTATAGCTGCATAAATCACTTACAACTTCAAGTAGATTTAAAATACATTATTTGGACTCAAAAGTTCTGACATATAGCAATTTAATGTATAAGGAGATATTTATTTATTATTTTCATTACTAGCGGCCCATTTGTGTGTTTATATACGTATACGTTAGAGATTTAAACGTAGCTTCGCTTGCTTAAACTTATTTAACCGACTTTTGTAAGAAAAATAGGTTATCAATTCGACTGTAATTTTTCTTTTTATGTTTGTTACCTCAAAACTTTTGACAGGTAAACTGATTTTGATGATTTTTTTTTATTTGAATTACTAGTGCTTTCTGTGTGGTCTCATTTCGCAATTAATTTGGTGCATTTCTGACAATGATATCCATGACAAAATCTTGAAATATATTTTTTTTTAATTTGCATTAAGTATGTGCGCGAAATGATGTCACAATAACTCAATATCAATCTGACTGATTTCAATGATTGTCTTTTTATTGGAAAGGATACATACACATCAAGAGTAGTTTGATGAAAGTTTGATTAAGTTTTGATTAAGGGATCCGGATGAAATTGAAAAAGTTGATTTTTTTTGTTAAAAATTATAATTTATTTTATTTTATTACCAAAGGATTATATAATACAAAAGTATCCTAGGTACTTACCTGTATATCTAAAAATAGATGTACAAAGTTTAATGATTGTTGGTTGAGTAGTTAACTAAACGTTGAGTAGTTAGGTTGAGTAGTTAGCTAAATGATTGTCATTAAAATTATAACGATATCTTGTTCATTTTAGAATAACGCAATTATCATACTTCATACTTATATTATTTTAAATATAACAAGATATTATTATAAATGTAATGACAATCATTTCATCATCATCAATATAAGTTATATTCAAAATAATATAAGTATGAAGTATGATAATTGCGTTATTCTTCACTAAAATGAACAAGATATCATTATAATTGTAATGACAATAATTTCATTGTCTCAACAATGGTGTTTTATCCGAAATTGTTCCTTAATGTCACATAAAACATGTCTTAGTGACAATGGCTCGGGAACCTATTTGTCTTACGTTCTATATCAAATTATGCACATACGCTAACTAGCTGCCATTTATTATGTAGTGGGAACTTAGACTGAGATATAAATAACTTATTTATTTATTTATTTAGTTACCTTTGTTCCTGGCATAAAAGTGTATGCTTGATTTTTTTTTGTTTTAAGTAAAAAAAAAAATATTTTAAGTTGTATTGTGTATTCAGTACTTCGTACTCCTATAGGATAAGCTGTGGTAAGCAAATTGAAAGCACTAAACAAAAATAGTAATTAGTAGTGAACAAAGTATTCAACTTCTAATTAAAATTTAACTTTGTGGAGCGGATCAATGGATAGATGTTGCTTTTTCATCTTGCTTCAGGCGAATTTTACGTTTTATTCGCAGAATATTAATCAATTTTGAACATATTTTATGAAACTTCTCCATTTACCGTGTAAGTTTAAGTTAGAAAGTCACTTTATAATTGCTCAATTTTTTTTTTTATGAATTGATTCTAATTCTACTCAGGGATATGCATATGAATGTTTATATAAAAATGTTTTCATTTTCTGCTTTTGCTATTACAAACATACGCAATGCATATATCTCTAAAATGTTCATAAATTTAAGAACATACTAGCTTTTTCCTTGCGGTTTCGTCTGTGTGGTGAAATGGATTTATGGATAATTACTCGTTATTTATGGATATTACCCGGACTATATTACACTAAAATATTTTTTTTTCGCTGTGTACCGCGTATTGTAGGGTAGGCAGAGAAAGCCTAGTGCTAGGACACTTCGCTCTTCACTTTCTGGTGGATTGTGAAGGCATTGCGTGTTATGCGGCGGAGCTAAATGCCACGCTTTGCCTCGTTACCAGAGCGATTAAATATTTAACTGCCTCGAGCGAGAATAGAACCCAAAACCTGCCGCGTTTACAGTCCACTCCTGCGCCACGACTGGCCTTCCTCAATTAATGGACCACAAAAATAATTTTTCAACTCGATCTAGTAGTTCCTGAGATTAGCACGTTCAACCAAACAAACTCTTCATTATATTAGTATAGATTATTATATAATAAGACAAATTCTAAGATTTTTTTCTCAATCAAAAAGTATTTTATAAGATTGATCAAGTAATAAGTTTTATGAAGTACGATGACAATTTTACAAAATTTTTGTCGCCTGTAGAGACATTTCGAAGCTTGAGCTCCGGGTCCGAGGGGTTCGAGAGTCACTTGACTTGTGACACATCGACAGCCCAAGTTTGTTCAGCGGCCCGCTCCAAAGATGGAGAGCATAAATTCCATGAAGTCGCGAAATTATTTTGATTTTAATTTGTTATTCGAATTATTTCCTAAAGTAAATTCTTTGTCTCCTTATAATTCTGGTGTCTAAGAAATTACAATTTTATTTGAAGAAACATATTTTATATGTGTTATATTATAAATATTGCTTGCTCTTGTGATGTATATATTCTTTATTGCACTATAAAAAAATAAATAAAATAAAGTTACAGAAATGAGGTTACAAAATTTAGGACTAAATATTAAATCAATCCATAATTATAAATTTTGAGCCAAAATTATCATTTATCTAAACCATAATAAAAAAGGCGACTCTATAGTATTATTGGTCTGCTATTGTTTGCTAACGAAGCGTGGCAAGTCGGTCGACCGAGAGCTCTACACTTTAAACCATCACTCCCTTCAGTTCCTTCGAAAAATATTGCCCTTCTTTTTATCGTCTTGTTTGAATAATGCCTTTAAACGTACTTCGGCGCCATTTGAGCAAGGTGTCAAGAAAACAGCTCGAGTTCGAACCACTAACCGCGCTTGTTTATCAAAGCCTGTCTACTTTGGCATTTGAAAGTGTTTTCCAAGGCTCCTTGTACAAATGTAAAACAAGCACATCGCGATCATAGAAAAATGTTAGTTTTCGCTCTTTATTTTTATAGCAAAAAGGGTCGACGTTGTGCAGGCGCACAAGGTTGCGAGTGTAACGCGACGGTTGTGGGTCCGATCCCCACTTGGGGGAATGAAATATTATTTATTAATATTTTCATTTATTCGCTCTGGCACTAAGACCGGCGTTGAAAGTTGAAAGTGGGAAACGGAATGTCATAACACTAGGTTCCTTCTGCCTATCCTGCTGTATGCGAGAAGCTGAAGAAAAAAAATAATAATAGCAGCCGAAGTTCGTTTGACTCGGATTATTTCCGTACTACTCCCGTTGACTACTTGTTATTATTAAAGTTTAGAGATTTTTAAAAAATCAAAAAGATTAGAAATTTCGAAATTAGAAAGAGTCGAAATTTCAAAAGATTGCTTATATTGGGTGCCGAAAATCAATGCCGCGTCCTTTTTCTTATGTTCCCGATTTTTATTTTATATGTTAACGGAAAATATCGATCACGCTGAACAACTTTTCCTATGGTGGCATTTAATTATTTCTTATATTTCATAACTATTATGGATCTTTATCAGATTTTTAAGATCTTTAATTATTATATGTCACTACATAGATTCATATTTTCTAAATATTTTTATACTTCTCTAGACACAAATACAGACAAATATTTATTGTTTTATTATAATATCGAAAAAATAGAAGAAGATTTATATTATGAATTTAAAAAATCCTGGTTAACTATTAATTTTAATAATTATAGAAAATTATAGCAGAAAATTATAATTTAATTTATTAATAATTACTGAAAGAAGAGTTAAACCTGTGACGTCTGGAATAAAATGTTTTTGTAAGCTAAATATGTATGAAGCTCTACAGTTGTAAATACTATAACTTGCTTATTGTTCAACAGTATCATCATTAGAAGGGGAGATCGTGAACTTAACGAAGGTGACGAGATCAGAGATGGGAGCCTATCTGTGCATTGCGGCCAACGGCGTACCGCCTTCTGTGAGCAAGAGGATAATGCTGCATGTACACTGTGAGTAGTTATATATCGTTAGTAAGGAATTGATCATTAAAACGTGAACCTTAAATTCTTTTTAGGTCCAAGTTTTCCTAAGGCACCAATAAAAAAAAGTGACCTGAATTGTGTATGCGATTAGAAAGTATTCTTTCTACTCTACTCTACTCAACTTCACCCACTTGGACTTCACGATTACTTATGTTATACACTGAATTACGTTCGTGTTCTAATATGTATGTTATAATAATTGCTACTGAAGAAAAAACGCCACGACTGGCCTCAAACTAAAAAATATATATATATTTTTTATTTTTGTGGAAAATAAAAAGAGCATAGATAATTGATATATATTGAATCTCGTCGGCGGCCTCAATTTCTCCTTTCTTAGTAAAATTCGGTACATTCATAAACGCACTATAGGAAATATTCTTGACTTTCTGCCGTAATCAGATGGATGCATACAGACGGTGTAACAGAGAAGACCCTGTTATACCGTCTGTATGCCGCTTAGATCATTTTAAACCGTAAATGAAATAAAGAAATCAAAATTATATTCATGTTTTCCCGTTTTAGCCATTTTCTTAAACATATTGTAGAATTAACGATTTTCTGATGTCGCATATAATTTTTATTTCCTTTTTTTAGCAATTAAAAAAAACGAATGGATGTAAATAGTCTTATGCTGTTTTTTTTAAAGATACCAATAAAAAATGTGAACTTCTATAATTAAGAGTTAAATTTGCCTATGTAGCGGCTTAAAATAATAGTTTTTTTACAATAAAAAACGTTTCCGTACCAATTTCAAGATTGTAGGTTAACGTACAGCTTATAAAGTACGTGGGCGTATGCACCCATTTTGTATAAAATGAACTATAATTATAAATTTTTTAATAGTATTTATCTGTAATATGAATATAAATGTTCATTTTCAAATTTATTTCTTTACTTGTACTGCGAGTTCTCATTTCAAATGGTCTTGACAGACCGACAACGGATTACCTTTTTTCCTTTTCAGATACAGAATCCTACAAAAAATAATCAAAATTTTAAATAATAATTTAACATTTAAATACACCGGCTTCCATTACATTACCTACCCAGCTATTCACTAAATCACCCAATACCACATCCATTTATAAAACGTTTCCAATTTAATATAGCCTCTCATTCGTCAACCCAACCTTTAAGGAGCTGTAAGATGAAGAGAATCACATTACGTATTCAGGGCATGAATCAATTCAACCAGCGATAAAATCTACTCACCTGCGTGCAGTACCAATGAGCAAAAAGCGTCGCGAAGTCTTATCAGAGGAGAGGAGAGGAGAGGAGAGGCTAATTTATAACGGTGTTACTCAATACTAGCTGGTCGGGAGGTGTAGGACCGGGCCCCGACATTTCGAACACGTAAGCAATTGAGATTTTCGCGTTATCACGTATCATCTTCGGTGCGTGCCGCGCATCTCAATGTGACTGACAGTCGTTTGTAGTTCGCGTGTTTACTGTTTGGTGCTCTGTTGACTGTCGCTTGGTTATGTGTTGTATTATTTAGGTATTGAATATAGTAAGTAAGCGGGAGGTTAAGGCGCGGCGTTGAGTTCCGTTACTCAACACGCAAAGTCTTCAGAATTCGAAAGGAAGTGGGGAGAGGAGTGTGTTAACATTAGGCTTCCTCTGCTACATGCGGGTTACAGCGTGAAGCTGAAGAAGAAGATCATTTAGGTAATACATACTTTTGTGAATACATAAAAATATTTTCACTAGAACTTGTTCTTGTTAATGACATCGAAACTATTATGACAAAAAAATACGAATGAATTTCAATATACGGACTAAAAATTATTGCGAAGCTTTATTTCAGAAATAATATTTTACCCCATTATGACACTGTTTTTGTTACTTTATAAAATAAAACAAAGCTTTCAGTTCAATGAAAACAAATGATAAATATATTCTTTTCAGGTAGTTGCACTAAAATAAATGAATCTTTTATCTCAACATTTCTCATTCAGAGGTCGATCGTGGAAACGGAATAATACACTGTTGTACGCATTTTCATTTATATTTTAAAATATGAATAAAAATTACATTTCATTTAATGGTGTACTTGACGGTACAATAATTTCAAAAAATCTGCAATATTTTTTAATAGAAAATTATTGATTACTTGCTGTCTTACTGCTTTGAATTAAAACCCCCAGGTATAACTATAAAATGCCATCGGAACACACCATCAACTATGGAGGCTGGATGGTAGCCGGGGCAATATCTACTAGTACTAGCACTACATTCAATATACACCTATTAACATAACTTATAAAAAAAAATTCAAAATTAGCTTCACGCTGTATCCCGCACACAGCAGGGTAGGCAGAGGGAACCTAGTGTTAAGACACTCCGTTCCCTACCTGCTGCCGAATTCTGGAGGCATGGCGTGTCGAGTGGCAGAACTCAACGCCGCGCTTAACCTCGACTCCAGAGCGAAGAAATGGAAATATAAATTTAAGTAAATATTTCATCTCCTCGAGTGGGAATCGAACCCACAACCAGTCGGTTTCGCAGTCACACCTCGTGCCGCTGCGCCCCGACCGGCCTCTAACATAACTTATGATTTACGAAAAAAATATTCAATAATGAAATTGAAACAAAATAATTGGAAATATACTTTACTGTACTAATAAATTATATTTTTTAAATATTTGAAACCCTTATAATATATAAAAAAATCATCCATCCATCTTTCCACAAAACGATCCATCAATACTTTTGAGTTCATAAAATTTTGTTTTAATTTAACAAAGCGTTCAATCATACCTGCAGCAGATAAAAATACCTTTTAATAGAACTTATAATAATATTGTAATTATTTTAATTATTTTCACATAAAGTGAACAATAAATGGTAGCTTAACAAAGTAGTCATTTGCCTATATATGTATATAATCTTTTGATAGCAAAGTCACGTTCATGATATTTCAAATAAAAAAAATCAGCTTCACGATCCCGATTTATCCCGCACACAGCAAGATAGTCAGAAGGAACCTAGTGTTAAGACACTCCGTTCCCCACTTCCTGCCGAATCCTGGAAGCATGGCGTGTTGAGTGGCGGAACTGAGAAATATAAGACATGAAAATATAAATGATAAATAAATATTTTATTTCCTTGACTGGGGATCGAACCCACTCTGCTATGCGCTATGTCACTGCACCACGATTGGCCTCAAGTTAAATGAAACAAATCAAATATAAACGTTGAACAATAGCTACCTCCAGTCGCTTTCAAATCCACAACATAAAATTCCATCATGCTCCCCAACTTGTAATTGAAACCAAAATCTAAACTTCTGTGATTCATTAAATCCAATTAACCGCCGACATACTTTTCAGCTTTTAATTAACTGTTCTAAATTCATGAATTGGCTCTGTCCACTTTCGGTTTTAGTTCAATATGTGTAAAAGTTTTTCGAGGCTTTGGTCCGCCGCCGGTCCGGACGTTGTCCACTAGGTATTTGCATTCGGTTATTGGCAGCACCGATGTACATACTCGACTGATTGAACAGGGCTGTGTACATACTTGTATTAAATTACTTATATAAAGGAACATGTTAATTTTCAAAATGTTTGTATTAAAATATACATATACACGCAAAATATGACTCAAAATAATTTAGAATATTGGTTACACCAAATATCAACCCGTAAGGAGAAAGTCAATTATAAAAACACATCACCAGAGATCCGTTACATTATACTATCCAAAAAGCAAATAGCACGCTGCTCTTAAGGACGACTAAGAGAAATTTACCTCATAGAAAACGCAATTTGAAGCGAACAAACAAACTACTGGCAGGAACCCTTCCACTCAGTTTAATTACTTCGCAAAGAATGCGTCGCCCGCGCTCGATGAGGAGACAAAATTAACACCCTCAAATATTTAATTTAAATTTCCTTCACCAAAAACGAATGATAACAGCTATCGCGAGAGCTTGTGGTCGCCCAACGACGCTTGGAAGAAAATAAAAACACTTTTTGGAGTGGCAGAAGTGGAGCAATTCATTTGTAACAGTAATTGCGTCGAAATGCGTCGAGTTTCTTTTAGTTGATTCACGGAGGTTCCCGAGGTGGCAGGTAAATGAGTTTAGAGAAAAAGAAAAAGCTCCAGCGAAGTGAATAAATCGTAATCAATTATCTTAAGTCTTTTAGTTTAATCTACAATGAACATTTTCGTGAAGATTATGAGACTTGAGCGTTGTTTATGTTGAGTTATACGGTTCGTTTACAACCTTAATTATTATTCAGTACAATTTTTCTTATTTTTTTTTTGTTTTTCAAGTTCGTTGATTTAAATAACTGTAAGTTATATTTCAAAACAAATGTCGTTAACGTAGGAAACGACGGTGTATATTAATTTGGTAGAACGTGTTCCAGCAACTGTAATTCCATTATAAAGTTAGTAGGGAACCTCGATAATATCTCAAGGTAGTGTTGACTACAAAACACCAAGAAATCCGAAAATGGCGTAGCGTGTGCGCCTCTCCGTTAATCAAACTGTCACTTCAAGAATTCCACGCGGAATCCTTTCCGAGAGAACTCTCGTAACTTTTGATTGCCGAGAAGAATCCTAAGCTACTTATACGTTTGGAAATTACCTAATCAGTTTCCCAAAGTTGTTATACTTTTTGGATTTAGATATAAAAGGATTTATCCGAGTCCGAGTCCGAAGATCGCGAACCCATAGCTTTTTAATTAAGTTAAAATATACCTCTCATTATTCCAGTTTATTTAATAAGCAAAAGGCTATCCTTATTGGGCCTTCAAGTTATTAATTAGAACAAAAATTCTAATCGTACAGATTTTGTTCGGTAAATTGGCCACTTGAACTCGTAAAAGCCGTCTAAAGGATCTTAACGACGGTCAAAGAGAATAACCGCAAATAAGCTGCAATATAATGTTGATGGAGAAAATTCTTTCTTTAATTCACTCGAAACAGCCTATAGAAGTGGGTTAAACTTTTATTATATTTTATAAATTTCTGATTTCTGAAGTGGATGCTAGTATAATTCTCTAAACATGACAAAAAATTAAACTAACTATAAATGTGATAGAAAATAATTTTATAATACATCTTAATTAATAACCAAGTAAACCATTTCCATAATGTAATTAAATTCTGTTAAATTTCTAACATTTTCAACTAGCACTAAGATCTAAAAACAATGTGATTCTAAGTTAAATTTGCTCACAAACGGCTAGTCCAATGAAAACGCAATCCAAACACTAGCAAGGCAGTCCCGTATAATGTTCAGAGTAAACACCTGACAGACGCAACGAAATTTTACCACGAAGTGGCGGAGCTTTGGCAAACACGATGTGAGCGTGGCTACGATATTAATTTTAGTTTAATAAGATTAATATTGCTATATTTTAACTGGGGCTATTTTACGTTTTAATATAATATAAATGTTATTGAATATTGAAATACATGTCTATTTCTATCACTGCTGGTTGGTTGGTTTGGTTAGTTTCAGCATCTGATTGGGCTAAGTTAGACAGGGGCCATGCATTCAATTTAATTGGATATATAAAAATAAATTGATAATTTCAAAAGTAATAAGAATTAATGTGAAATATATATGTCTACCTACATGTGAAATATATATGTCTTTTTTGTTTGTAACGTTATTTTATAAATTTTTGTTTAAGTGTCTTTTATTTTTTATTCTTGCTTCATTGGCTATATTAAAAAGAAACAAAAGAGAATAAAAATGTAAAATTCCCGTAATAGTGTATAAAATAAACACCTGACAAGTGCAGAATTTATCGCGAAGTGGCGAGGCGAGGCTTCTTTTCTTAGTAAATATACCGCAGCCAAAATTGTGCTGGTGCAATGTCACATATCTTATAAATATAATATAAATTAATTTATTTTTCACTTACACGTTTTCTTCCTGGTAGGATTCCCGCTTCATTCTCCAACTTTCATCGGTGTTGAGTGGCGGAACTCAACTCCGCACATTGCCTTTAAACCAGAGCGAAGAAATGAACACATTAAATTGTACATTTCCTCAAGTGGGAATCGGACTCATAACCCAACCCATTTACATTCACACGCTTCTACCTCAACAATTTCTTTAAACGATCATACTAACTAATAATTTTGAAACTTTACATAATACGTAAAATATTCAACAAATCTAAATAATAGATATACAGCAGAATATTATTATATGAAAATAACAATTCGCCTGTAGAAAACAATTACAGCTTAATTATGAGCCGGTGAATGTAGCAACATTAATGTAAAGTATCGCATGCCAAACTAAATAACATTAAATGTCTGCGGCGGAGTGTAGATGCGTTCAGCTGTGCGAAATGTAAAAGGCCGTGGAGCCTTCTAGCTACTAGCAATGCAAACACAGCACTGCAAATAAATGCAAATGGGAAGTTGTGTAAACAAAAATGCGGCTTAAACCCCACTACTACATATATTTCTGTGTACATCCCTATACGTAAAATATGTCAATAACGTCCAGCGAATAATAAACCGTATTATTTGCTATTTAAATGTGAAAACTGCGTGGGCGTGGACGCCGTATAAACGTTGCGGTGAGTTTACATCATTGCTAACCGCCGGCTACTGTAAACGGATGCCATACTATTTCATACAGTCGGAATTAAAATTGCAAAAAAAATAAAAATTCGTGGTCGTTACGGAATTTTCCTTATGGGTTTACAGCCTTTACAGTGACATATAGATTATATATTGTATTCATTTTACTTTTTATTTTTATTATTTGTAGACAGAGATGTTTCTTAACAAAAAAAATATATGGAACTTTTTATGCGGTTGTTATGTTATCTTATTTTAACGTCTTGCAGAAATAAATTAAATAAACACTTTGAACTGTTTTTTTTTTAATTTCATTTAATTTAATTTTAATGTTAATTTTTTTGAAAAAATATTACTTTTCTGGAATTTTTGAAATATCATAAAGTTAGTTACATTTTTTTAGAAATTATATCTTTATCGTATTGAAGACTTTTTTATTTCAAAGATAAGATGAAGATATATACGATAGACATCTTATTTTTAACTTTTATGTTAACAAATACTCTATCTTTACTGTATCATTCAACAGTCTTTACGCAGACATAAAAAGCATCAATTTAATAAAAAATATTTATAGTTTACTAAACTAGCATTTATTTTTCAGTTCATCCTCTAGTGCAAGTTCCAAATCAGCTTGTGGGCGCACCGACCGGCACGGATGTGACTTTGCAGTGTCACGTGGAAGCCTCACCAAAAGCTATCAACTACTGGACCAGAGAGAATGGTGAGAAAATGTATAATTAATAATTATATAAATTAATATTATTATAATAAAAGTAAGTATTTCACCATAATATCACCATTATACTACCAAATTCCAATTTTTTCATATAGCAACATTATCATAATATTTATAATTTATTAAATGATAAACAACCTCGCGGAATAAGAATAATCTTTGATAAAACTTAGCATAAAGACCAGGCAGATATTTAACGAGCTACTCGTAATTCATAAAGCTTATTAAGTCCCAGACACGAAACTCAAGAACGGAATAAGCAACTAATTTCATTATTCATAAAGCACATTGAAAGCGTTAAAGTAGTCATTAAGGAGATCGTTATTCATATTTCTACTATCCACCCTGACATGCCACGAGGCTAGCTTGCTTACGAGATACTAAATTTTTATGCCTATACTAGTGGGCGCGCGCGGCTTCGCGCTTATTTGCACCCTAAAGGGGTGCATTCTAAAAAAACCACGAAACACATGTTCAATAAAATATTTTTAACCAGTACAATTTAATTTTTTATAAAAATCGGTGGCGATTTCAAGATTTTTTCATACAAACCCCTTATTTGCACCCTTAGAGGGTGAATTTTAAAGAATCATGAAATACGTGTTCAATGAATTTTTTTTAAGAGTCTGAATTTCAAATTTTATAAAATTCGGTGCCGATTTAAAAATAAATTATACAAACTTTCAACCCCTATTTCATCCCTCTAGCGTTCAAATTTTTCAAAATCCCTTCTTAGTGGATGTCCAGATTATGAAAATAAACATCTGTCCAAATTTCACATTTCCACGCACAGCGGTTACGACTGTGCGTGCGTCTTACCTCAGTCAGTCAGGTACATGTCCTTTTATATATATAGATTTTAAAAGATAAAATATGCTCTGTTTTCATGTCGTTTATTCATTTCGTGACGATTTATTTTGACTTTGATTACACCGCGTCAATGTTACGGCTTATTAACGGGCCGTAATTACACGAAGGGATGACAACGTAAAATATTGCTGAAGCGGGAAAAATTAATAAGCTGGGGGCAACTTTAAAATTAAATAAATATTATAACTGCTTTATCATATTTAAACTATTAGAATATTCAGGTTAAAAAATAACGCCGTTTTCTGACCACAAGTCGTAAATACATAAAGATAATATTATGTACTCGTATAGAAAATAATGCAATAATGGCTGTGGATCAATGGTACCTTTGTTGATATCATCACCAAAATTTATAAACTGTAGGTACTTAGGTAATATAAAAGTTAACTGTAGGTGATAAATGTGTATAATACCTATCTACAAATTTAAATTATTTAATATATTTTTGTAAATTATTTCAAATAAAGAGAATTGTACAAAAACACGCGCTAACTAATACAAATAAGGCTCTCAGCCTAAGAAAACCTAGAGGGGTCGGTAACTTCATTACTTCTCATTATAATGACACCCCAAGGATGAAAGTTGTTTATTCAGTACCACGTGACAGATGGACAAAAATACCACTGGAGAATTAAATAAACTGCAATAAAAGAGACCATTTCTATATAAGCAAACGATCGCTTAATTAAAATGTCAACAGACATTGAATTATAACCACGTGGATAAAAAAATAAGCTGCAATTATTAATTTCGAACATACATAAGAGAAAATACAATATATTAATAATTAACACAAAAAAATAGTAACGTAACATTCCATATAAAATAAACAAAGAGATGTAAAACGAAATTTGAAAGTGAAATAATTTTGGAGCATACATGGCTAATGCAAACCAGGAGCATTCCAGAAGCGCCAATATCCCGGAATGGTGCGTTTCGCGCGACAACGCCTGGCCACTAAACTCGAGTTAGGAAAGGATTTACGTTACTCCGTGCCCACTACGTATGTGGGCGAAAAGCAGCTGCCCCCAACCGACAAAACGTATAAAAGTTTTTCGCAATGCGGTCCTTAAATTGTTTTTAAACCGATGAGTTTCCGCCCGTTTTTGCATAAGTGCCTTCCAAGATTTATTTTTTTTATATTTTGTTTGTTAAATTTAAAAACTGTTGCTGAAAAAAACGTTATGGCTTCTAGTTTTACGGATTTTTTATATACATAATATGTGAAGTTATATAAGACAGAAAGATAAAATTTTACAAACTCAATTTATCAATCGATATTTACTTCATAAAATTAATTTAGAGGTATTTTTATACAACGAGGCGTTGTAGTTGTAAAATACGAAAACAGAGTAAACTGCAAGTTGCTACTGTACCGTAATAAATAATTATTTCTCCCAGAATCAGACGTTAGTGCAATCATTGGAATAGATTACTGAAATAACATTAATCAAAATAAATAAAAATTATATTAATTTATATGCATAAATTGACGTTATTGATTAATTAAATTGAGAAATACTTTAGTGTATTCACTTTGAAAAGAAAAATAATTAAACTGACGCGTTTTTGCTTTTATACCGCCATTATCATGGAAACTAATAAATTAAACATAGTCTAGTATTGAAAGCAGACAGATATATAGTTAGGGCAGATTTAGATGCAGTTACAAAGGCAACCGAGCCCGCCATTACGCGGCCAGAGCGACCGACCGCGCAAAAAGCGGACCAAATTCTATTACCGCCCGATATGCAACAAAGACCGCTGGCTCGCCCGCTTCAAATTGCTTTAGGCTACAGCCGCGTTATTTACTCATACATACCGCGATATTCCAGAAAATAATATACTATTTTATACTATCTCTTCAATATCAGAAGCTATTTGATAAGCTAGGTTTAGATCTTCATTTAGATTTTAGATATACTCGTATAGCGCGATCTGTTTATCTGGCTTACTGAGTCACAAATATAGGTGATGGACGGGCAGACGGCAGTTTGTAGGCCATAAATTGCCAGGAGTACAAATTAAATTAGGTAATACACGGGCGTGACGAGCACGGACAAGCGGCTGGGCGGCCGCAGTTGACATGGAATGGGTGTGACCGATGTCGCAGCCGGCAACGCAGCCTCCGCACTTTTTGATATATTTATTTTATTTAGCCCATTAAAATATAACATTATAGATTACTACGACTGGAGCCAGTCGTGGCGCAGGGCCATAGAGTGTGACTAAAATCGATTGTTTGTGGGTTCGATCCCCACTCGAGGAGATGAAATATTTATTTACATTCATATTTTTATTTCTTCGCTCTGGTGTCGAGGCAAAGCGTGGCGTTGAGTTCCGCCACTCAACACGCAACTCCTCCAGAAGTCGGCGGAAAATGGGGAACGGTGTGTCTTAACACTAGGTTCCGCCTTCCTACCCTGCTGTGTGTGGGATACAGCTGATTTATTTGATTTATTTTATTTTATAGATTACTAAATGTCATTATAAAAAAATCTGTTTGAATTGTGTAAACGTACTAAATTAAACACATTTATAACACATTGATTGTTTTATAAAAAAAAATTAAAAAAGGACCAACATACATACATCTTATATAAAATACTATAGTAATTCATAAAAATAAAATAATAACAATTTCGATATAAATAATATTTAATTAATGTAACTGCTTAGAAAATATTAAATTATTCAAAATATATATATAATTCACTTTTATTAAGTAATCTTGACCTCCGTATTGAACAATAATTAATTAATATGGTCGTCGAGGGGTAAACAAAAGAGGGCGGGCCCGTCGCAGGCGTCAAGCAAGGTGTCAGTTGCACCGCAAGAGCCGCAGATTTGTGGCCAATTCACACGAGCTCCAATCCTGTTTGGTCAATGTTAAGAACATTTATTCATTACTTTTATGTAATTTTTAATTGAAGTACGAAATTATTGTTATATATTGATTTATAAATATTCATTATAAATAGATATTATAGTAAATTAACTGAGGCCAGTCTTGGCGCAGAGGCAGAAGCGTGTGACGCGACAGGTTGTGTGTTCGATTCCCTCTCGAGGAAATATTTTATATTTTCATTTTCTTCGCTCTGGTGTGAAGGCAATGCGCGGCGTTCAGTTCCACGACTCAACACTCAAGAATTCGGCTGAAAATGGGGAACGTAGTATCTTATCACTAGGTTCCTTCTACCTATCCTGCTACATGTGGGATACAGCCTGAAGCTGAAAACAAAAAGAAATTATATTAATATACTAGTATGTTTTTAGATTGTACGATCTTGAATAGAATTATTAAGCAAGAAATATATTGAATATAATGTTTGATACAACATAGAGTGTCACCCACAAGTAAAGACACACAGCAGAACGTCAGTTACAACGTGTATTACGAATGATTTGTGGTCAATAACATAAATTTAGCTTGAGTTGTGAATTCGAATTCCACATCCAAGAGTTTTGATAGAATTATTGCGACGTTGAGTTGGCTGTCTATCCTGAAAACATTAAGATATAAATCACAAAAAATTACGAAAGTAGTATTATATACATATATCATTCGATTCCTAGTATTTTTTTATTTTTATTATGAATATATTTACATTATAAACTAAATATATTTAGAGAAAAGATAAATAATGTTTTTTAGGTGAAAAAGTACCTAATACTTACTGGTAACGGTTTTATTTTATGATAAACAAAAATAGCGGTTTTCTTTAAATTAAACCGTCCATTTTTAACATTATATTAAAATACGCGACACTATCTCCTTTGTATCAAACTCAACTACAGCGACGCTATCAGCTGCCGGACCTCATTCACCTCTCATTTTCAGTGGACTTCCAAATTTTATAAAACTTACTAAAATATTAAATAATAAAACATAATAGGAGGAACAATTTCACAAGAAATTACTTACTTGAATAACATTCTATTATATGAACAAAAAACAATAAAGTTTCTTAATAAAAATTTATACAAATTCCAGAAATGGAATGTTTATTCCTCAGATATAAATTCAATTAGATGTTCAAGAAAATAAAGCGTAGCGGTTGGATAGTAATAAAAAATGAAAAAAATCCAGCCGCAAAAATAAACGAGACAAGAAGAATGCAAGCAATTTTTAATGTGGAACGAGTAGAAAGCAGCGTGACCCTCCGCCGCGGTAATAATGTAGCTAACAACGAAAATTCAACGAATCGTTGGACCGACTCGCTCTTTACACATTTTAAACGTTCTCAACGGATAAAGTAACGAGGTACTTACAATGCTGCGGATAAAGGTTATCTACTGGCGTTGCTGTTATGATATTTATGAGAATAAATACGACGGTGGATTTTGTTCGCAATACAGCATTTAAATAAAATTTTTCCTTTAAACTATATATTTAATTATTCAAATTTTATAACAAAATGCATGGCTGTTTGTTTCATATTTTATCTGTGTTGTATTCATTTATTTAGCATATATAATTCATAGTAATATAACGTTACTTGTAGAATATATTGAAACAACATATTTCACTCCGATATCGGGCGGACAATGGTCGGAAATACCCGAAAATAATGGATGTTATGAATATGGATATTATGAATTTAAACGTATCGTTATATCGGAAAGGCATACGCCTATCGAATAAAGGAAGATCAATATAGTAGCATTGAAAATCTTACTTTATAATTACACGAACGTCCAAATTAATCATAGGTTTCTTTTAAAAAAAATATCATTTGGAAGCTATACTTTGAGTTTAGTTTGTTGAGATTTCGTATTTTACTTAATATCTTATTTTTTTTATCAGCTTCACGCTGTATCCCGCACACAGCAGGGTAGGTAGAAGGAACCTAGTGTTAACACACTCCGTTCCCCACTTTCCGCCAAGTTCTGGAGGCATTGGCGTGTTGAGTGTCGGAACGCAACGCCGCACTTTGCCTCAACACCAGAGCGAAGAAATTAAAATATAAATGTAAATAAATATTTCATTTCCTCGAGTGGGACTCGAACCAACAACCATTCGATTTTACAGTCACACTTTGTGTCCCTGCGCCACGACTGACCTCGTTTAAGTATATAATGAGGTCATTATTTATTTTCAATGCCAAAACTATTGAAAAATGCTTATATAACTTTAATTTTCAAACAGGTGAAATGATCATAACGAATGACAAGTACCAAATGAGTGAAATTAATAGCTCTGCGTACAGTGTGCAAATGCGTCTCATCGTTAGAAATATACAAGAAAATGACCTGGGAGGATACAAGTGCATCTCTAAAAACTCTATAGGGGACGCTGAAGGCAATATTAGATTGTACGGTGAGTTGTCACTTAAAGATTTTCAATATTTTATTTTACTTTATACATATTCCTTTTGGAGCATCATCTATAAATTTTATAATATATTTTATTTAACTTACCAAGGTGAAACAGAATCCAAACATGTTAAAAAGGTATTATAAATTAACAACATGCACCAATACTATAAATCAATTAGATACAAAGTTATTAATCAATTTAAACTATAAATCGAGTCAATTTAACTTTTGAACATTATAATACTAATCAATATTATTAGGCTTCATATTAGCCTAAATTTTAAAATTGTGTTTGTTGTATTTAGCTTACTTTATACAATTCCAATAACAGAAATGGAACTGCCGTATCGCAAGAACCGTAACGACGACGATCGTGATGCGGAGTTAGAAGAAACAAATGACGTCCGATCCAGTCTCCAGGGGTCATTGCGGGAGGGTGGAAGACTTCATGATGCAGGGTTCCTGGGCGGAGGAAGCCTGTTGCCCTCCTCCGCCTCTTACGTAGCTCCGTGCGCAACCTTTTTAATATCTGCCTTAGTCTACATGTGCTAAACTTTTCCCTTCAAGCTTATGAGGCAGCGAGTTCAATGAGGCCTAACCAAATTATTATTTTTTTAAACTTCAAGTAATAATTTATTCATGTGAATCTTCAATGTATCTTAGTTCGATGTTAATGTTAAATGATCGTGATTTGTGATTAACCAAAATGATTCTAGAACATATTTTTTTCAACCATTTGCTTTTACTTAAAATTAAAATTCCTTTTTTTCTTGTTAAACCTTACAAGCTATAAATACCATTTTTTTATTTTTCTATTTTCTTCACAATTGCTGAAGTTAGGCCACTATAGCATTAGCTGTCTCATATTCAAGTTGCGAAAGAACTCTGTATATCAAGTATCTATTGTTCTTCCAAGTTTAAAACATGATTTTCTCGTTACCGCCACTTTCTAAGTAATATAGTTAAGGATAAAATTGCCTGGAATATTGCTATTCATTTAAGACCAATCTCAGCAGCCTTCCTTATTTAAATTAAATATATTTTAATACTCGTTCATAATTATGACCATATTCCAACGTTATTAATATTTCTTTTGTTTAATTATGAATTAATAAAACCAATTTATCTGTATTAATCGAATTCAATGTTGCTATAATGTATATGAAATAAATGTCGTGACCAAAATGGAAGTGAATATGTGACTGTATATTGTATAGAGCTGTTAGCTATTATAGTCATTGTAAATGCTTAGATAATTGTGGTATTGTGAAAAGCAAATTTAGCAATAACCCAGTAAAAAATTGTTAATAAGCAGTTTCGAAAGATAAACTTCAATATATTATATGTTTGTATAAGTATATTTTACTTTTATGATTTTTTTATCAATTCAAGTCATGAAAGAAACATACTTTATATGAAATTTCACTATATGAAAAAAATCCTTGTTCATCTAACAAATAAAACTAAAATGTCTATCCGTGTTTTTGAAACATCAACTTTTATACATGTATACATAACAAGGCAGACGCAACGTTTTTCAGGGGTTATTTTAGATATTTTTTGCGGCGGACGTTTAGGACACAGGTCTGTCTATGAGTAACTATTGACAAACAAATAGTGATTGGTTCATATTTGTTTGTCAAATTTAATATTTTTTATTATAGCACTAAAAAGAAGTAATTAGTTCCAAGTTACCATTAATTATGCTGATTGTATTAACGTTAAGACTAAAGTATTCTATTTTTAAACATTTTTTTAAAGTGTTATTCACACTTACGAAAGAAAAATACTTATTTAGAAAATGTATAAAAATTTGAACGTAGGACGTAGAACGTACTCGGACTCCAGGAGGCGCGGGTTCGAATCCCGCTACGTTAAAATTTTTATTCTTTTTCTAAATAAGTATTAAAATATACTATCTGTTGTTATATACCACTGTGGAATTATAGATTAAAACTATGAAATTAATAAATTCTTTCAAAACTCATTATAAAATATATATAAAAATTAATTTAATATTTTTCAAACTTAAATCTATGTCACTGGGTTATTGCTATAATCATATCAAGAAAAGTTTTTAAATCAGTAAATTTATTGTTATTTCTACGATGTTTATCATATTTAAATAACCGAATAATAAGACTTTAGTGTTTGCTTTATCAGATATTCGAAATCTACTGACATTATCATAAGCATACAATGAATATTGACATTAGAAAATAATACTGAATATAACCTTAAAGCGAGAACATAACGTTTTTTGTATATACGTAAAAGAATAAAATTTAGCTTTCTCCGAAATTATTTAGTTAGTTTTAGTAATTTTGTAAAATTTGTATTTATAATATCTAGAATCCAGATACGCATACCTATAGGTATCATTTAATGTATATTACAAAGCTATAAAATAAGTAATTATATAATTGTTACATATAATATTGTTGAATTTGTGAACCAACATTTGTAAGTTATGGATAAAATAATAAGAAAATTATTATAGCAGTAGTTATGTTTATAGAACTGTATGACCTTCAGCCAGATGTTGTTTTATGCAATTCTTTGTTGAATTTATTATAAACGAAACGTATTATGTAATTTTGCTGCCAATGTCTACGTACAGTCTTGTAATGAATGTATAATATACCTGCAAATCATTATAAATATACATACCTACCTAATTGTCGTTTTTTTTTTCACGCCGCACACAGCAATATAGGCAGAAGGAACCTAGTGTTGGAACACTCCGTTTCCCATTTTCCACGATTCTGGAGGCATTGCGTGTTGAGTGGCGGAACTCAAGGCCACGCTTTACTTCGACACCAGGGCGAAGCAATAAAAATATAAATTTAAATAAATATTTCATCTCCTCGAGTGGGGATCGAACCCACAACCAGTCTCGTTTACAGTTCCATACTTGTGCCCCTGCGTAACCACTGGCCTGGTCATTTTAATGAAAACTATAATAATATAAGTTCAAGTCCCAAATATCTAAGACCAAAGTCAGCCTGCATAAACTGTATAATGAAATTCACATCATACCTATAATATAAAAGTATTACACAAAAGTAAAAAAGACTTAAGATATGTTGAGAAAAAAGTATTATAAAAATGAGATTAGGTAAGTACGATAAGGTTTTCACCTTATTGATTTATCATAAAAATACATTGTAAATTACTCTGAAAGTAAACCTCTATTGATCCATGAAAGAATTAAGTGTGAAGAAGGTGAAGTTACTAGTTAAAGCAAAGGAGTCGCTCTGTAATTATATGGTTTAGAAATAGGATCATCAAACGTAAAGGTAAAAAAATATAACATTTTAATTAATCATTTATAATGTCTGTCTGTATATTTATATGATAAAAGAACAGAAAAGTCGATTCTGCACATGAAAGATGTTGGTCAACATATCGGTTACAGAAGCTAAAAACCTCTCAACAGAATTCTTGTCTGTTTTTTAACAGTTTTAAAGTGTTAATCCACGCTTAATAAAGAAAAATACTTATTTAGAAAACGTATAAAAATTTGAACGTAGCGGGACCCGAACTCGCGCCTCCTGAAAACCGTCAAAATTTTTATACGCTTGTTACAACTTCTACGTTCAAATTTTTTATGTCATAGTACAATATACTATTGTCAGAAATGGACCAAAAATTGGACCACATGAGAAGCACTAGCTTTCATTAAAAAAAATCATCAAAATCGGTTCACAATGCAACGAAAATTCGGCGGAAAATCAACAACTGCAGGCTGAAGGAACCTAGTCTTAAGTTAACTTATTAACTTAAGACTAGGTTCCTTCAGCCCGCTCCGCTATATGAAATATATATTACACAATAATTGTATTTCATTTAAAATATATTTCCTATTACAAAATACGAGAACGTCAATAACCTTTTAACCTCCTATCTTATGTAATACGATTATAGAACCTTTAATAAATTTATTACCGCACATCGGATAGACGGTCCCTTTATAAATCAATAATAGCACAATCGATACCACAGTACCACCAACTCCAAGAAGACTACTGTTGCTTCTTATGTCTCTACTTGTTCCCCCACTTATCCAATTGATTAACAAAACTATCGACGATCAGCTTCACGATGTATCCCGCACTTAGAGGGGTAGGCCGAGGGAACCAGTGTTAAGATACTCTGTTCCCCATGTTCCGCCAAGTTCTGGGGACATTGTGTGATGACTGGCGGAATCCAACGCTGCACTTTGCCTCGACACCAGACCCAATGAAAATATAAATTTAAATCTGACGAACGACGTTTATTACTATCGTAATTATTTTACATTGCATTGGCTTATAAAGTTTGTGTTCGATAATATAACCGTTGCAAAGGAACCAAAAATTGCTTTAGGATCGTTAAAACAAAAAAAGCGAATATATAAATATAGAATACTTCGATATGGATATTGCATGTGGAGGGCTAGCAAATGTTTTACCAAACAGAATGAATCACCGATTTTTTATATAACTAGAACTTTAAACTCTACATAAAATAAAAAAAATTGTAGAACAGACTTCAATATAGTATATAAATTATAGAAAAAATATTTTAATTACTTACTGAAGCTGGAGTCAACAATTTTATATTTATTTTTTAACTTTTATTCGGTCTATTTAGTAGAGATATCTTATATTGTTTTTTTTTTTGGCTGGCACCGACATAGAAGTAATCGCGTCGCAGAGGCACAAGCGTTAGACATTTAATAGATATCGGGGAAAAGCGCGGCGTTGAGTTTCGTCAATCCTCATGCAATGCCTTGAAAATTCAACGGAAAGTGGACAACGGAAGTATTTTGATGCGAACAACGTGTCTTAGCAGCAGGTTTCCAGGTACCTTCTCTGTCTACCCTCCAGGATATCCACGCAATACCCAGTACGGGTTATATAGTGCTGCTAAAAAAAAGAAGAAGAAAAATAGTAGAGAAGTTAATATAGAGAAAGATACAACTTAAACATGACTAGTTGAGGAATTATACCTACAATTATCGGGTTACTAGAATAACTTCTTAGTACTAAAATAACTATTCTTGCTTGTCGAGTGGTGGATTTCAACGCCACAGATGAGGCCGGTCGTGTCGCAGCGGCACAAGGTGTGACTGCAAAGCCGACTGGTTGTGGATTCGATCCCCACTCGAGGAAATGAAATATTTACTTAAATTTATATTTCTTCGCTCTGGTGTCGAGGTTAAGCGTGGCGTTGAGTTCTGCCACTCAACACGCAATGCCTCCAGAATTCGGCAGAAAGTGGGGAACGGAGTGTCTTAACACTAGGTTCCCTCTGCCTACCCTGCTGTGTGCGGGATACAGCGTGAAGCTATTTTAATTTAATTTTTTTTTTTTTTTTAGATACCTATCGAAAAGCTTTACTTCTCATAACAACGGTTCAACTACGTCATAGCACATACATACAAACATACAAACGTATGTGTATTTTAATGTGTTCAAGCAATCTAACTTCTCTTTCAATTATAATTAAAGCTAAGGAGTTTCAGCACTAATTTGCTAATTGTTTTGGTCTACACAAACAGTGTAGATCTTGCGTCGTAAAGTAGAATTAAAATTTTGGCTAGAGGTGAATATTACTTAACATAATTGCAATTTTTTAAAGTATTTTTTATAAAAATAAAATAAGAAATATGAAATTTAAAAACATACAATGTCAATAATCTTTCAGTAACAACATATTGTTTAGATACTATTATATATTATTATATATATTTAATAATTATGGACTAAGATTTGATTTCTAAATACGTAGAGTATAGCAAAGTAAATTTATTTAAAAAAATAGTTTTCTCATATCCACATAAAATTTTAAATATCCAAACTTTATAACAACTTATTGCTATAAATATTATTATACATTAATTTAACAACATTTACATCGACAACTTATCTCTATCTATCTCACATAATTGGTGCCTTCAGTATCTTCGTTTGAAGCAGTGTAGGGGTATGTAAGTGTGATCTAGATAGGGTGTAACCGCGTGCATTAGCGAAATTACCTGCGGCTTTATTATTTTCATTGCGTCAACCCTAGCTAAGAGTTTCGGGAGTAATAAAGGGGTGGAAACTCAATAGCGATAGCTACATTACATTTGGGAAGATACAAATTATTTATATATAATATAATAAGTTGAAGCCAGTCGTGGTGCAGGGGCACAAGTGTGTGGCTTTAAATGCGACTGGTTGTGGGTTCGATCCCCACTCGAGAAAATGTAATATTGATTTAAATTTCATTTTTTTATTTCTTCGCTCTGGTGTTGAGGCAAAAGCGAGGCGTTGAGTTCCATGGTGGAACTCAACACGTAAAGCCTCCGGAATTCGCTAAAAAGTAGGGAACGAAGTGTCTTAACACTAGGTTCCCACTGCTTACTCTACTGTGTGCAAGATACAGTGTGAAGTTAAATTTAGTTGAAGATATTATTTTGAAATATTGTTTCAAGCAGTCGTTTAATAATGAAGTACAAATAAAATTCATATTTTTTTACTGATAGTAGTAAGATACGGAAGTAAAGGTAAAGGTAAGGTAAAAAAGTACCCATATAAGATCACTTCGTTGGCCGGCCGTCCATCTGTCTGTCTGAGATATTGAAATTCAAACCATAAACTCAAGTTGACGGTCCCATGATTTCCTAAAAAAATCGTATTTTCACATTTTCTTTAAAAAATATGGCCGTTCATATCAAAATTAATAGGTTACTTCCGGTTGGCCTAGAATTATGTAATTTGGCAGCAAGGATCTAAATTTGTGGTTAAATCCTAAAAAATAATAGCCTTATAAGGAGGCAAAATTAGGTATTAAAACCGCTAGGTCAAGTTAGATATCAGATGAAAGGGCTTGGTGTACATATTCCAATACATGTTTTATTCATTTTTTATGATGCACTAACTGTACGGAACCATCGGTGGGCGAGCCCGACTCTAGCTGGTCCGGTTTTTTATCTTTTCATTTATCGCACATTCCTAGTAGTAGATGGGCAGAACGCCTAACAATAAATTACCTACTTTGTTTTCTTTTTTCAATTGTATGTTGCTTCCATACACGTGACATTGGCGAAGTGATTAGTGCTGAACTGGCACGTTCGGAACGGCACAATCAAAGAACAGAGCGGTATGGTGATACGTGAAGAAGTTTCTACATCTCTCATACTACGTCAAATACATATATTTTTTATTTTAGCATTTCTGATGACGACATCATGGTGATGACCAGGAGACTATATCATACTCAGGGGAGTTTTTAATTGTTGTAAGTTAATGACACTGGAAATGCAATGAACAAACATAATATACTGTTTTGTGTTTTTTTTAAGATGTATCTCGCACGTACAGGCAGAAGGAATCAGAGAACCTAGTGTTAAGACACTCCGTTCTCAGTAAGACACTTTCGTTCTCCACTTTCCGTAAAAAAATTTAAGCAATGCGTGTGGAGTGGCGGAGCTCAACGCCGCGCTTTACTTTGTTACCGCGTTTAGAGCGAGAAAATTAAAATATTAAACATTTTATTTCCTCGAGTGGAAATCGAACCCTCAACCTATGGCGTTTACAGTCGCACGCCTGCTTCCCTGCAAGAGGATATACTTAGTATAGTATATCCTCTTGCAGGGAAGTAGTATAGTTCCCTCGATTTCCACGTCATTCCATCTCCAGATGCTAACTTGGTAGTAATACAACCAATTGTAAAGTACGCTCTTTCAAACAAACATAAAAAAAATAATTAAAGAATGTAGAACCAATGCTTTTTTTAAAAAAAGAAAATAGATGAAAAAAAATTGTTCTATACATATATACCTTTTATTATACATATCTCTTAAAGTAAAAGAAGCCATTTCATAGATAAGCAATCCACTCCAACAAAATACCTCGAAATTTCTATAAATACGATAAGGAACTGTCAAAGACATACACAATCATTATTGTCGTCATAGGAAATAGATCGAGTTACCCAATACAGGTACACTTCCGAACGTCCCTCGTGTACGAATGGCTACGGTTTGCATCCGTCTCACCAGCTACTGCTGTCCATCTGTCTGTATATATATATATATATATATATATATATATATACTATAGTCTACTATACAACAAGTACTCAAAGGATCGCATGAGAATTAGACGGAAGGTAATTTTCTCAAAGCACATTGATAGCCGGATAGCCGGACTTGCAAATTGAAGCTAGCTCTTAGATGTTACAAGCATACATGATAAAACATGGATGCGTTTCATGTGTATTGAAAAGAACTATTATGCATAAAAATCTTTGTAAGTATATTTAGATTAGATGCCGATTGTGGCGAAGGGGCTGTTCCTGTATACTTGATAGATTGTGGGTTCGATTCCTACTCGATATGAAATATTTAAAGTTTTCATTTTTTCGCTCTAGTATCGGGGTACTCGCTCGCTCTAGTATCTAGGACGGCGATGAGTTCCACCAATCAACACACAAAATGCTTAAAAAAAATTAGTGGAAAACGGGGAACGAATTATCTTAGATTCCCTTGCCTGCAATGTTGTATGCGAGACACAGAGTAAAGTTGATTATGTATGGATTATATTTAGATTCTATTTGTCTAGTACAAATATTATATTTCTTAACACTGTAAATATGATTTTAGCTCAATTTTGTGTTATTACTTTAGGGAATATTGTTGTAATGCTAATGTAATTTTCGTTATACAAAATATTTTTTGATTACAAGTAATCAGATTGCGACTCACAAAAATATAACTGAATGGTCGAAATCCTGATTAAAATTAATTAAAAATATAATACCTATACTTTGTGTTTTCATTTACATTTTATTATTCAGCCCAACCAACCCCCTCCAAAAATGCTGCAAAATACACCTCATGTTGCCATGTAAAGATTATTGAGTCTATATTGGGTTCATACTTTGCTTAAAATATTTTTATGTAGTTTATAGTTCATATATAATTATCTAAGACAATGTATATTATCTCGTCCAATAATGTCATAAATACTTCAAATAATATGAGTAAAAAAATATTAGGAATGTTAGTGGCATATTGAAAAAAATAGTGATGAAAGATTGGCAAAAAATATTTGTAAAGGAAAAGAGAGAGAGATCGTACTAGAGGAAGGTCACGTAAAAAGCATGAGGGTAGGGGGCCGGGGGTATAAAGAAGGTTGAAGACAGTGGTCAAAACAAAAGGGGCAAGTAAAGACCGTAGCCTTTGGTGCTCCGTTTCGTCTAGCTACCCCACTAGAGATAAAGAGTGGAGCTTATAAAAAAAAGGTATATCAGTTAAGTTTATCGGGACGTAATCAAACAACGTCTGATTGTCAACACGTTGGTTGTGGATTCGATCCCACTCGAAAAATGCAATGAAATATTTTCATTTCCTCGTTCCTGTAAGGAAAAGTTTCACATTGAATTCTTCCGCCCAGTGGAAAACATGCCTTGATACTGCCTACCCAAGCACAACAAATCGATCTTGTAAATTATATATGGTTGTTACATAAATAGAACAGATTTTATGCTCAAAGTTACTTTTCTCGTAAATTGAAATATAGAATACCATCGAATTGTAACAGTTACAACAATACTGCAGTAGAGACCATTGCATTACGTCTAACAGTGTTCACTGCACACAGACTTGTATTGACGTATATTTGTTTACAAGCACGTCATCCCGGGAATACCCTTAGCGGGACGTCCGGTTACAATTTGCATGACAATAACGCCTGTAGTTTCCCGCTCTACGTAGATATTATACATAATTCATATCCTAATGAACATAAGAGTTTTGAAATATTTAGACCTTTGAAAATATAATTTTTAAAAAATTGCTAGTCATGACGCAGGGGCACAAAGTGTGACTGTAAAATGGACTGGGCGTGGGTTCGATCCCCACTTGAGGAAGTGAAATATTTATTTACATTTATATTTTTACTAGAGGGCGCGCGCGGCTTCGCCCGCTTATTAGGAGTGAATTCTAAAAAAACCACGAAACACGTGTTCAATAAAATATTTTTAACAGTCTGAATTTAATTTTTTATAAAAATCGGTGGCAATTTAAAGATTTTTCCATATAAACTTTCAACCCCTTTTTTGAACCCTTAGGGGGTGAATTCTTAAAAACCATGAAACACGTGTTCAATGAAATATGTTTAAGAGTCTGAATTTCAAATTTTATAAAAATCAGTACAGATTATTTTTTTTTTCCATACAAACTTTTAACCCCTATTTGATCCCTTTAGGCTAAAATTTTTCAAATTCTCTTCTTAGTGGATGTCCAGAATATGAAAATAAACATCTGCCCAAATTTCACGTTTCTACCATCAGCGGTTACGGCTCTACGTGCGTCTTACCTCAGTCAGTCAGCACATGAAGCTGATTTGATTTTGATTCGTGAAGCTGATTTGATTTTGATTTAATTTCATAAATAATTTTTTATTGTATTCGAGCTATTTGGAGTCAAACTCGCCCACAGAGGGATCCGTACCATGTCAGAATTGTAGGTCAACGAGAAGCTCGATTAGTAAATGTTGACAAAATTAACGGCCGGGCCTAACTACTCATTTGGTGTGAAATTAACTACAATTATAAGTTTGTAATATTTTTTATGTGTAATATTATTTATATTTCCATTCTATAAGTTTCCATTGTTCACCTCTTTTATCTGTACGATAAGCCAAATTTCATATTAGTGAATCAATAAGAAGTACCCGTTTTGATTACGCGGCGAACTTCATACAAAATGAGGCAAAAATTATGTATAAATGCTCTTATCTTTAGATCACGTTAACTTAGAAACTAGATTCATCCTGAATCAAAGGATCATAGACCTTAATATATGATACTAATTTCAGCTTAATACATCCACGTGATCTCAAGATAAAAATATATCAATCGTCGTTTCAAGATAAAATGGCCTTGACAGAGGATTAGATGGACAACGAAGTGATCCTATAAGAATTCAGTTCCATCTTTTTTAGATACGGAACCCTAAACAGAAATTATTGTTATCATAAAGAATATATTAAAAAACCGGTACATACACGTATCTGATAGAAAACTAAAAAAATCCTGGAAAATATAAAATTATTTATGTAAAACTTCAACATCTATTATGAAGCACTGCTTTATCACACCTACATTGTATATGAATGTTATTCTACCGTAGTGCATGTTATTTTTATTTAGAATAAGTTTGCACACATGGTCTATGGAAATATATTCATACAACATCACATTGTACTTTGAAGAACAAATAAAAATAATTTTAAAAAAGTTAAACCCACTTCAAATTCATTATTTAACAGTAAGAATGTGAAATTTGAGGCCAGTCGTGGCGCAGCGGCACGAAGTGTGACTGTAAAGCCGACTGGTTGTGGGTTCGATCCCATCTCGAGGAGATATTTACTTAAATTTATATTTTCAATTCTTCGCTCTGGTGTCGAGGCTAAGCGCGCCGTTGAGTTCTGCCATTCGACACGCAATGACTCCAGAATTCGGCAGAAAGTGGGGAACGGAGTGTCTTAACACTTGGTTCCCTCTGCCTACCCTGCTGTTTGCAGGATACAGGATGAAGCTGATTAAGAATGTGAAACTATTTTAATGTTATTAAAGAATTAATAGAAAGGTTATTTTTACCAAAATAAGTAAGAAGAAACAAAACACAATAAAAAAATAATACAAACCATCGTAGAAAACTTAATAAAATGAACAATTTTTTCCGTCAAATGAAATGATAATTTATTATTTGAAATACTATTCATTATTTGAAAGTATGAACGATATATTAATATAGCTGTTTATATTGATTGTCATAGTTGTACAATAATTACTCATCCGTTCCACTACAGCGATCATATCTCACAATATACGACAGTTTTACATTTAATGGCTGTGGGAAACAAATTTAAAACAAATCAATTATCAATTCTGATTTAATATTCCTAATAAATAAATAAACGAATGTTAATTATTAATAGTCCAGTCGTTGGTCGTCGTTAGGCCCGTCGTGGCGCAGCGGCACGAAATGTGAGTGTAAAATCGACTGGTTGTGGGTTCGATCCCCACTCGAGGAGATGAAATATTTACTTAAATTTATCATTTTCATTTCTTCGCTCTGTTATCGAGGCTAAACACGGCGTTGACTTCTGCTGGGGGACGGAGTGTCTTAACACTAGATTCCCTCTGCCTACCTTGCTGTGTGCGGGATACAGCGTGAAGCTGATAATAAATAAACAAATGTTAATTATTCGTTTTCACGGTAACTCTATTATCGGTGGTTATTTTTCAGTTTCAAATACTAAATACTTTGCTGAAAAAGTGGTTTATTGTGTTCTTAAACAAAGTTATTCAGCACACTTCGCGGGCATATTGTGTAGCTCCATTGTGAGCTTCTCGGGCCCAGGTGCGGCCCTCATCCATTCTCCTAAAATAACCCTATGAATGTCAAAAATACCTTTATTTACCCCTCTTTTTATCGCATTGTTGCCAAAACGTGTTAATAAACAATAGGTAAAGTATTGAGGAAAACTGTTGTTGGTGCGCTTAAAAATATATTATTTCGACCCTTTTTCGGATTATTATCAGATCAGTTCGCGTGACATCGTAAAGTTACTAAATCCAAAATAAATATATTAAACTCTAGTCAGTAATGACTAATAAAGTATGCAGTGTATATTTGAATTAAAACAAAATGAAATTGAAACTCTGTGGCGCGTGTGAAGTCAAAGAAAAACTAAAATTTCACTAAAATAAAAAAACTTAATATTTCATATCAGCAGTAGTAAGAGAACGATAAAAAAAATTGTGAATTTGTCTTCCACTCTCCACATTCTAAATCACTGCTCATGCTGGATAACAAGCCTCAAAACGTCTGTTTTACATGTTTTATATTAATATTCCTAGTACGATCCAAACTTTCAAGTTAAGCAACAACACAAAGCTGCAATACATAAAAGACTTTATAAAATAACCTACCTACCTACCTCTTAATATAAATAAATAAATCTAAAATAAATTAATCAGCTTTACGCTGTATCCCGCACACAGCAGAGTAGGCAGAGGGAACCTAGTGTTAAGACACTCCGTTCCACATGTTCTACCGAATTCTGGAAGCATTGCGTGTTGAGTGGCAGAACTCAACGTCGCGCTTGTCCTCGACACCAGAGCGAAGATATTTAAATATAAATTTGAATATTTCATTTCCTCGAGTGGGGATCGAACCTGCAACCAGTAGGTTTTACAGTCACACTTTGTGCCAAGGCGCCACGACTGGCGTCTAAAATAAATTTAACAACTTAAAATTTATATTACACAAAGTGCAGAATGTATGTACATACTGTATACGGGAACCGGCCGATGTAACTGAACAGCACTCGGTGCATGCATAAATAAAGCCACGCATTTTAATGACTGATCAATTAGGTATCTGATCCAACTTTAAAAGCACAATTACCGACGTCACAGCCGATTGACCGCAGCCTACATTGTACGTAATTAACTAGATATTGGATAAACAAGCTTATTGCACGTGCGGTGTATGAAGATCATAATTTAATATAATATTACGTTACAATATCAATTTATATTATGTGATATTTTTGTATATAAACATATAGTTAAAAATAATAGAAAATGTTGTGTTGTGTTATTTTTCTTTACTTACCTTCTGTCATTTTGCATTTGTAGAACCAAAATTCTTAGCACGTTGGATCCTCAACTCGTCTTCCAGATAGTTGAAACGAAAATGTCATTATTCGACCATATATATTATAATAATCCCTATTTTAATAATAAGGGACACAATAAAAATCTACAAAATATAAAGAGGCCAGTCGTTGCACATGGGCACAAGAGTGCGGCTGTAAACGTGACAGGTTGTGAGTTCGATTCCCACTGTGAAGAAATGCAATATTTATTATTTTCAATAGGCGGAAGAATGGAAATGGGGACACAGTATCTAAACACTAAGTTCCCAGGTTTCCTCTGGCTGCTCTGCTATATACTGAATACAACATGAAGCTAATAAAAAAATATTTAAAGAATACAAAAACATAGAAAGAATATGGACGGTTTAGATAATATCGCCGCCAGAATTGATAAATGTTATCATCTTGAAATAAAAAAACTGCATAAAGTCAAAAAAAATATTAACATAGACTGCCTACTGCAGTTGCTTGCTCTTTTTCTACTTTACAAATGAAATGTCATCTAAAGTCGACCGATAAGTTGATCAATGCAGTCGCTTCGCGCCAAAGTATCGCGACGTGCGCCGCGCACTCATAGAATCACTTGAAAAAAATCCATGCACTTAGTGCTGAAATAAGCGCGCCTTTCGACCGCATTCACTTTTAGCGATGTAGTTTTTCTCCTTTTACACCCTCCACACCCATTCTCCCATCAGTATTCACCGTCTCTCTCTGGCAACGCATCTCCTCAGCTATACTTTGTTCGTTTCAGCGTTCGTGACACAAAGCAATATGTGAGTTAACTTCACTGTAACGGTTCTTGTTTGAGTTGCGATTTAATGCCTCCTTAAACTGAGATGGTTTACGGGTTAACCCGCCTGAAAAGGTTGGAAGTATCAGCAGTTATTTACTTTTTGGATCCGTTCAATATAAACTTTAAATCCTTTGAAGACACTCGCGTCATTAGACATCGAAATGGATAAACTTTTTAATAAAACTCTTAGAACATTAAAAAATCGTTTGCATCAAAAATCTCATTTAGATTACGCTATTCAATCATTTTGATAACGCTTTCAAATTCACAATATGACTGCTTCAATCTTATTGCAAATTCTATATTAAATATTTTTTAAAGTACGTAAATTTCCATTTATAAATATATTATTTTATAAATATATTTTAAGGACAAGCCAAAGGATAAAAATGGTCCGATGTATTCAATATCAATAAAGTAAAATAACTTATCCCTACCGAACTGATTAAACTTTCTCCACTCATCTGAAAACAATTTGGTGGGAAAAGTACAGAGATTAAGAGCTAATCTATATTTGCCAATGAAACAAGCATCAGTACGACCACAACTTGTCCAATTTACATGACGAAGGTGGCGATATCGCAAAAGAAAGTTTTCGACAACTTTTATCAGATCCACCCACTGCGGCTGATAAGTTGTACTGAACTTTATTTACCAACCCTAAACGATGATCCGACTCCATGGAGACAGAACAGCTTAACGAAAAATTTATTCATATTTATGAAAATAATATAAAATATACAGAACAAATAATCCAAGTTGGTATAGAAAGAAAATAGCGCCGTTTTATTTTCCAACATCAGGAAATATTAATTAAATTACCCTTTAAAATTAATTTTATCAGAGTTCTTACCTAGAGGTTTTAAATTTCTTCACTTTGTTTTGAAACCATACAAACCTAATGAGTTTGTTCTTGAAATGAAATTTACTTTCTATTATAATTATCATTTATATATCATCGTTCAACTTCAACAAGCAACATAACAAATTTGTTTTCATTACTCAATACAGAAGCCATTTCCATGTTATGTAGACACTGGCTTCCAAACTCTCGAACTGGCTCCGAGGGACTAGGATTAGGCAATTCCTAAAGCAGACTACGTATTACACGAAGAGATTTAAACTGAATTAACCGTTCGATCGGAAAATTGGAATGCCACACAGATAATTACCTGACACTCACAGAAAAGGAAGTCTCTTAGAACGAAGATTCAAATAAGCGTGGTCGAAGGACCAAGTGATGCGAGCGGCCTTCGCCTTTATCACGAAAAAATAACTTGTACTGTGATATCTCGCAAGTGCGTGAGAAAGGTAGATTGAATGTGGTAAGTTAAAATTTTATAGCATAATTTCAATTTAAATTTATTGGCTTGCTTTTTTTTCTTTTAATATTATTGATTCAACTTTAACTTTGTATCAATAATAAAAACCGATCGCGATGTTTACGACCTCATAAAGTGTACACAATAAAACAAGTCCGAAATGCAATCATTGATTTCATCAAATAATATAATCTTTAAGTACATTAAACTAGATAGGTACATGTAACTATAATAATGTTAATTTATACATTGATAATACAATTATTTAATTTAATCAGTCTAGATTATTCAAATGGTAAGAGAAAATTTATAATAAGTTTTATAAATAATATTTATTGTGTTCTGATCTTGCACAATTCAATTTTATTTCTACTTGTTACAAATATTTTTTCTGAATGCCATATTTTTCTAATGAAATAGAGTTTTTTTTCATCTGTCCGCTGTATTTTCTATCCAATACTGGAAGCATTGCGTGTTGAGCGACAGTTATCAATGCCGCACTAAAAGAATCGAACCTACAACCTACCGCGCTTACAATCAAACGCCTCTGTGCTACTACTGGCCTTTAAAAAAAGTGGTTACAATGAAATAACAAAAGATTATTACAGCGCAAAAGTTTCGAATGGACTATATGTGGGCTCATGCCTACAAGACTTTCTATAGATTACACGACTTGGCAACCGATTGGCAACAAGCCCGACAAATGTGTGAAGCAGAAGGCACAACATTGCTTATTCCAGACACATTGGACGAAATAGAAAACTTGAAGCTACTAATGAGCAATATGAAAGCGCACTACACTGCTATATTCGTGGGGATACATGATAAATTTGCTGTGGGATACTATGTTACAGTTAGAGGTACTGGTTCTTAATATATTCTTGTTTTTTTTTTCTTATGAAAAAGGATAAGGCCAACGAGCGTTCGGGTCACCTGATGGTAAGTGATTACCGCCGCCCACGGCCCCGTGCAACACCAGAGGAGCTACAGGTACGTTGCCGGCCTTTAAGGTGGAGATAGACGCGCTTTTTGAAGGTACACATGTCATATTTACCTGGAAACACTGCCGCGGGTAGGCCATTCCACAGTTCCGTGGTGCATGGAAGGAAGTTCCTACGAAACCGCACAGTAGTGGATTGCCACGTATCCAGGTGGTGTGGATGATATTTTAGCTTGTGACGTACTGTGCGGTTAGAAAATCCGGCAGCAGGTAACAGGTCAAACAGTTCTTCAGAAAACTCCTCATGATAAATGCGAACATGATAAAAGAGAACGCACAGCGTCAAGCCTTTCACAGATCATTGGGTCCCCAAACTCTTGTTATGTGTATATTGAGGCCATTTGTCGCGCAGGGGCACAAGCTTGTGATTGTTAATGCGACAGGTTCTGGGTACGATTCCCACACGAAGAAATATTTAATGTTTTCATTTCTTCGCTTCAGTGTCGAGACAAGGCGCGGCGTTGAGTTTCGCCACTCAGCAGGCAATACCTCCAGAATTCGGCGGAAAGTACAGAGTAGCGTTATAACACTAGGATTCCTCTATCTAGTTTGGTGAGATACAGTGGGTCAAAAAAATACACATTGGAAGGGCTTATACGTTTAGTAGGAAGCCAGTGCGTAGGGGCAAAAAGTAACTGTAAAATCAACTGATTATGGGTTAGATTACCACTCGAGGAAATAAAATATTTGTTTATATTTTAATTTCTTCGCTCTGGTGTAGAGGAAAAAGTGCGGCGTTGAGTTCCACTACTCAACACGCAATGTCTCCAGAACTCGGTGGTAAGTGGGGAACGGAGTGTCTTAACACTAGGTTCCCTCTGCCTACTCTGCTGTGTGCGGGATACAACGTCAAACTGATTTATTTATTTGCTTATACATTTGTAAGGAAATAATTTACTCCTGTTCTATTTTCTAATAATACGTAATTAATATGTATTTAATATGTATATAATAAATTCCATTCACATAAATTTATAGCCTGTATACAGTCTCGATTGTACTTACTTACAGGAGAACCAATATCTGGAACTATCTTAGAGCTCCTTTGGGCGGAAGGTAGGCCAAATAATGTCAATGGTTCGGAACACTGCGTCGTTATGACAAGAGAGGGCCTGTTAGACGATAGACCGTGTTCCGACGTGTATCCATTTGTATGTAAAATATTTGGAAATGAAACAAAATATAATGAAGCATGTGATAATTATGATGAAGGTTGGTTTAATATTTATTTTATTTCTTTCATGGATATCTCGCAAAGCCAGTGGTGGCGCAGAGGCACAAATCTGAGACTGTAAACGCGACTGGGTATCTCGATTTCTACTCGAAGAAATGAAATATTTAAAATACTGATTAAGAATAACATTTTAAAACAGTAAAAAAATATTTTAAAAAATATATTTTTTTGTTTAAAAAATTATATCCTCATTGCTTCGCTCTGATGTCGAGGCAACTCGTCGCAATGCCGGAGTGTTTTAACACTGCATGAACCTGATAAACATCTCGCCTTTGGCGAAACAGGACAAAGAACCTAAAAATGATTTAATCAGTTCATAGCACACTTTAAACTTATTTTAATAACATTTAATTTGACAATGGGTATTGGTGAAAATTTCCCGATTTTTTACTTTGTGTAACCAGGCCTCAAAAATACATAAATATATATATATTTTCTACATAAAATTATATTATTATTCTACATAAAACTATAGTATTCAGTAAGGTTCTTTAGAATGTATCATTATCTATAAAATTTGAATGCATTATTTTAAACAGGCTACGTACCTCAACAAGCAATAAACAATAAATGCTATAAGTTTCACGCTGAACCGTTGTCTTGGCATGACGCCTACTTGGCTTGCAAATTGGAAGAAGGACGTCTCGCTATTATCAACTCGGCGAAAGAAGCGAATGTAATTGTCGGCTTCTTGGGAGAACATTTAAATAGCAAAACTCCTGATCCTAACATTTTGTATCTTGGATATAGTGATCTGATGTTCCCTTATCAATACAGAACTATCGAAGGTAGATTTAGCTTTTTATTGAAAACCAGGATATTTTGTATGATAATAGAAACACTCTGTTAACAATTTTTAAACATTTTTAAAGTGTTATTCCACACTTAGGAAAGAAAAATACTTATTTAGAAAACCTCCCAGTCGGTTTCCAGGAGGCGCGGGTTCGAGTCCCGCTACGTTCTAATTTTTATACGTTTTCTAAATAAGTACTCTGTTAACAAAATCGTAAAATGAAACCGAAATTAAATTTTGTCATCTTGATTAGTTTTAAAAATCTAAATCTGTTTCGTCTTCTGTTTAACAGTTCTATACAATATTCATGAAATTTACAAAAGGTTACTTATAATATTCAAGCTACGATTTGTAGTAATTTTAAAAACTTTACATATATAGGTCCCTAAATATTCTTTGAATTTTCTAAGTACAATGTGTGTACTAAAAATTGTAATTTCAAACTATTGTACCACTATATGTTATATTGTAATATTAACTATATATATTTTATAGGTCAAACTCTAGAAGAGGCTGGATACGCATCTTGGAGTCCCATGAAAGAATATAATACAAAGAATAAAGTGAAACGTTGCGGGGCCATTTCTCGGACAGGTTTTCTTGAAATTTCATATTGCGAACAGCCAGCTATGTTTCTTTGTGAAAAAGTCTTAAGCATATCTTCAAAATAAATATAACTTCTAAACTTTATCTAATTTAAACAAAAAAAATCTGGATCTTAATTTTCATGTGTATTTTGGATGTAGTAAGGACATAAATCCATTTTTTGTATTTTTCATTATGGTCATTTTTACCACTTGAACGTATATAGAAAAGTACATTATTGACTTTTATTGTATTTAAATAGAAAATACAAATCAACTGAAACCCTACCCTGAAAACCCTGAAAAAATACACATATGTACTCATTTATTAAACATGTTTTTTGTTTCGCCTGAAAATTTGCTTAATAGGCTGTTAGTAGGTTTACACATTTGCAATAAAAACATTGAAAAACTACATGTTTGCTCTACAACGGGCCTTAGCTATCGTCTCTAAGATTTTTATTAATAGTAGGTTTAGTATAGGTGGCAACTCATAGCACAGAGGCACAAGTGTGGGACTGTACACGTGACAGGTTGAGGGTTAGACTCCCACTAGAGGAAATTAAATATTTAATATTTTCATCTCCTCTCGCTTTAGTAACTAGGAACAACCCGACGTTGAGCTCTGGAACTCAACACGCAATCTCTCCAGGATTCAGCGGACGCGGCGAAGTGAATGGAAGAGTCTTAATCAGAACGGAGTGTCGTAACACTAGATTCTCAGGTTTCTTCTGCCTACCCTGCTAAGTGCAGGATACAGCGCTAATCTAAAAAAAAGTATAGTAATTTTTTTATAGCTTATAAGGCATGCATTGCATCCAACTAAATAATTACAACCAGATAGCAAATAAAAATTTAATAATTTAAACTGTTCCACATAACCTGTACATTTGAAATCGCATTATCAGTACTCTTACTCAGCACTTAATTATTATTATTAGTGACAAACTGACATAACTGACGCGACACAAGTACTCGCGTTAGTGGCAGTTAACGTCAGTCGTCATGACCTCTCATCGGATCCGGTGTTGTGTAACCGACAGGCTTCTGATGTTTGACGATAATATGCGCGCAATATACATTTAAAGGCAGTGGTGCGCGCGACTCGATGGATTGCGACTTTGTCGATTACGACCACCAATTGAACGGGGTTAATAAGCGTGAAATGTTTTCGTTGTTCATTTTTACGTGTTTCTTTTGATGATGGTATTGATGGATTTTTTTTTTTTGTTTAATAAATGTATGGACATTGTTTTTTTTTTATTTTCATATACCTATATGTACCTTCTGTGTAATAGCGAGATAGTAGGAACATAGCTTATTTTTTCTGATTAGTATTATTTTATCATATTATATTTAAAACATAGAGGAACAAATGAGAATGCCGCTACTTAAATGATTTTATTGAAAACAAATGAATCTGATAAGGTTAAAATCAAATGCATCGCTCAATATATCAGTTTCACGCTGTATCCCGCACACAGCAGGGTAGGCAGAGGGCACCTAGTGTTAAGACACTCCGTTCCCCACTTTCTGCCGAATTCTGAGAGCATTGCGTGTTAAGTGGCAAATCTCAACGCTGCGCTTGTCCTCGACACCAGAGCGAAGAAATGGGAATATAAATTTAAGTAAATATCTCATCTCCTCGAGTGGGGATCGAACCCATAACCACCCGATTTTACAGTCACACTTTGTGCCCCTGCGCCACGACTGGCCTCTCAATATGAAAATATAAATGAAAGTATGATAAGTTATGATGAGACAATATAGCTGTAATAGCAACAATACAAATCAAACCCATCAATAGTGACTTTTAAGCTTACCAGCAGAGCATATAACCACTGGTACACTCAACTCCAAATATTAGTCATCGAAATAAACTTATGAATGTGGTATAATTACGGTACTTCGTCGATCATTTGTAAGTTAAATATTAGATGCCGAAAAGTTAACGTATGAACTTGAACAATTAAGTTAGTTCGGAACGAGGTAGTCCGTGATTAGAGGGATGTCCGTTATCCTCGCTCGCGGCAACTGTCGAACATTGTTTCCAACAAATCAGGTGGTGTATAATATTATGTATCTGACTGTATTTTATGACGTTTATATTTACTTCCAATAATCTATATAGGCCATGAAGCCAGTCGTGGCGCAGGAGAACAAGTGTGTGATTGTTAACGACTGGTTGTGAGCTGGATTCCGACACGAGAAAATTAAATATTTAATGTTTTCCTTTTACTCACTCTAGTATCGAGTCAAAGCGGTGAGTTCTGACACTCACCACGAAATGCCTACAGAATTCGCCGAAATGTGAGGAATGGGGGGGGGGGGGGGTCAGAATGTCTTAACACTAGGCTCCCTATGCTTACTCTGTTACGTGAAGATGAAAAAATCTATATATTATGTACGTGAAACGAACACATTTTAACCATTTTTACGAAAATTGTGCAGGCGGAGAAATATTAAGTTCAGCACTGTTATAGTTAATATAGGTTACAAAATGCTATTAATTTCAAGAAAATGATGAATAAAATATACATTGTATTATTAATAAAAAAAGTATAACACCCACTACCACACATTTGACAAATTACACTTTTGCATAAAGTGACTGTCTGTGATTGTCAATTTGTTCTCTAATACAATAATTCTCTGTTCACTTTATTTTATATGTTTCTTATTAACACTGAAGAAATATATAAACTATTGAGATGAGGCACAGCCCTAGAGTTCTCAAAGGAATAATCATTCATATTTAAGATACGATTTTGACTCAGTTCTAATTTGGTTGTATGCATAATTAAGTATATGTACTTGTTTCAAATATATTCATCATAACGCCATTTAAGTAGAAACAAAAGAATGTAATCAAAAAAATCTTTTCTTTACTTCTTTCATTTTTTTAGTATCACTCTATATCTAACACACAACAGTGTATGCAGAGGAAACCTAGTGTTAAGACACTCCGATCAATCTCTTTCCGTCGACACCAGAGCGAAGAATATGAAAATGTTTTATTTCTTTGATTGAGAATCGAATGTACTATTATTTATAATAAATATTTATGTATTTATTTAAATGCTAAACTCCTAATCTGTATAAACAATGAGATTTAATGAGACCAGAACTCCATAACAAACACATCGTATTGTCAATAGTTAACTTTAGTTTATGTGCAAGTTCATTAAGAGTTAATCGCTAATATCAAACACCGTAGTGGCACAAACGTAGCGAAATTATTCGTTATTCGTAGGTACAAATAGGCGGCCATCCCCTCTGGCTCTAATGAATAAGCTGCTATCAATGAGTATTGATTCACAGAAATATTAATTAGCAAATGCATCGTTGTGCCGTCCGTGGATTTGACAGTGTTGGAATGCAATTTGTTACAATATAATATTTTTTCTGTATTAATATGAAAATTTTTATTTTAATTCTTTTTTAAGGTTTGAACGGGATTTGAACCTGCGCCTCTTGGAAACCGTCCAAGCTCTTTGACCTCTAAACTATATTGTCAAGTTGCGTGGAATACGCAAACGTTTTCGTCAGATTTGTTTACGTTCACTAAATAAGAATTTCTCTGTCCTAAGCATAGAATAACAATTTTAAAATGTTTAACTACTACATAGATGCTAACAACATAGATAAGTTGCAATAAACGTAATAATAATTTACTTGATGACGGAGACGTCGCTTGATAAGAACGTATGGCGTAGTGGTAAGGGTTCGAATCCCGCATCATTCAACTTTTAATACGTTTTCTAAATAAATATTTTTCTTTCTTAAGTGTGGAACTTTAAAATGGAAAAAAATAGATCACCTACAATTTTAATGTTATAGTAGTAAACGTCTTTCAATAATATTAGAGATAACAATCTCTTGTGAACGCGCAAAATGATATATATAATTAAAATTGATAATAAACATAATTGACAGTAATTCATCTATAACTGTTATTATCTATATTAAAAGTGAATGGAACCACCTGCATTAAACAGCTTATGCGAGCGCTTGACGGTCGCTTTTGAGTTAAATTTTATTTGATTGCAAGCCCGTCACGACAACAGGCTGATTGATGTATTGCCCTGCCCGTAGTCAAAGATGAAAGCAATTAATGCATAGAGGTGGTATGTATTTGTTTATATCCAAATATTTTTTTCTCGCCTTATCTATTTCTAAGTAATAAAATAATTATGTTAGTCTTGATGTAATGTTTGATAATGTCTGTGTTTTATTTTTTATATGTAAACCCTATCCTACTTCATGCAATGTAGGCAAAGAGTATACTGTTTCGTTACATTCTCAATTTTTCGTCCAGTTTTAGAGACCCACGTTTTCAACTTATCAGATTTAAAAATAAAAAATATTTATTTATTAGAAATATTCTCCAATATATAGAAGAAATATTGCGTAGAGGCAGTTGTTTTTTAGAAATCCGTGCCTTTTGAGGAAAAAAGGAACTTTTATAAGATAACTTTGTTGTCCGTCTGTCTGTCAAGAGCTTTCATCTCAGGAACGCTTGGAGATATCGAGTTAAAATTCAAACCATATACCTACATCTACAGCCTCATGATTTCCTGAAAAAAAAACGTATTTCTACATTTACTTTAAAAAATATATGGCCGTTTACATCGGAATTAACGCGTATTTTGACACTATAAAGGGAATAAAAATTATTAGGGTACTTCCGGTTGAGCAAAAATTATGAAATTTGGTAGCTAGCATCTACAGGTCGTACTAGCTCAGAAAAAAACCTGAAAACTAAGTATATATTTTTAGTTTAATCTTAAAAATAATAGCCTCACGGGGGCAAAATTTGGTATTAAAGCCGCTAGTTCAAGAGGTATAAGGCTCTGGCTAAGCTAAGCTTGAATTTCAAAATAAACCCGGGATCTCCAATTTTTCTATGATACTCTTGGTGCGCCCGACTCGCGCTTGTCCGATTTTTTTATTTACGTTGCCTATCCTTAAGATAGTATTGTATTGTTGCAAGTATTTTGTAAAATGTAACAGTAGACTTGGTGATATTTGTGTGATAAAAATACATAGATAGTATTAAAAAAATAAATTGATTTGAAAACAAAAAGCATAATTTAGGCAAATGTCTTCAAATTAGACAATAAAGAAAATAGAGAGAGAGTAGAGAGAGAGTGTCTTAGTACTATGTTCTAAATACAAGACAAAATAGAAAATGAAAAAAAAAACATCATAAAATTGTTTTTTAGTTGGTACAATACTAGTACAAATGAAATCTTTATTTATTTCACTGAAGAATTTTCCAATTTATCTGACGACATTTTACATTTTAAGACTACTTCTATTACACAGAATACAAGAACATCGAAAGTCTGTAGTAAACTTACATTAGAATTTGGTACTGAAATTAATAAAGTTAACTAATTTTGTGTAGCAGGGTAGACAGAGGAGAGGGAGAGAGAGTATCAAAACACTACGCTCTCCACTTTCTCCCTCAATTCAATTCAACAATTCTGAAGGCATTATTCCAAATTATTAAATATTTGATTTCTTGTTTCATTTAATATTTAATTTAATTAATTGGAATCAAACCCACAACCTATTACGATTACAGTTAAGCATGTAACTGTAGATGCGTATCTGTGTAAACGGGTGCAAGCATTTGTGCCCCTGTGCTACAACTGGCAACATTTAGTCCCGCCATCAATATGCAAAGACCCCTTAGAACTGCATTTCGTATGTGCGTTCCGAGAATGGCGAGAATGTAGTAACTTTTTGAAGGCTTATTAATGCATTAATAGTAGTGATGTAGTGTATTTAGTATGGTGCACAAATATTCTATAATCCTGCATTTTTTAATATAATACTAAACTTTTTTTTACCTGAAATAAAAAAAAATAATATAGGTATTATTTTTAAATTATTTATTATAGTTTTTAACTACATATAATCCGAATGCTCTAATACAATAAAGACACAGTAATTCATAACCGACACATGAAAAGTCGCGATGTCGATAAGCGTCCCCTTTCATACGACATTAACTACATTAGTGACGCCACATTTCGTAACAATCTGCAAGGTGACTCAGTCGCGTGTGAATCCGAAGATACAGCAGCTCATTTCCTCAATCCTAACTCGGCGAATAGTTTAATACTGTTTGTTTTAAAGTTAATTTTGTTATTTTGTATAAATTAACTAATAATACGAGGCCGGTCGTGGCGCAGGGGCACGAGGTGTGACTGTAAAACCGACTGGTTGTGGGTTCGATCCCCACCCGAGGAGATGAAATATTTACTTAAATTTATATTACCATTTCTTCGCTCTGGTGTCGAGGTTAAGCGCGGCGTTGAGTTTTGCCACTCAACACGCAATGCCTCCAGATTTCGGCAGAAAGTGGGGAAGGAAGTGTCTTAACACTAACGTTCCCTCTGCCTACCCTGCTGTGTGCGGAATACAGCGTGAAGCTGATTTAATTTACGAGGCCAGTCATGGCGCAGGGGACAAGTATGCGACTGTAAACGCTACAGGTTGTGGGTTCGATACTCAATCTATGGAAATGAAATATTTAATATTTTCGTTTCCTCGCTCTGGTAAAGTGGTAAAGCTCAATGCTGAGTTCCACTGCTTACCACACAATGCCTTCAGAATTTGGCAGAACGGAACTTGATGAGGACGATGAGTCTTAACACTAGGTTCCCAGATTCCCCTTACAGCGTGAGACTAAAAAAATCGAATGAAGCCGCGCGGGGGCCTGTAGTGTCCGATATTATTGTTATTTATAAAACATTTACATCATTATGGCATAGTTTATATTTTCGACCACTGCTTACAACTGAAAATCCCACGCGAAGAAACCTTAGTATTTAAAATCATATTTTAGGTTATAGGCCTGATTGAGTAAATCATCGTTTTATAACAGTCTTTTTTACTATTATGTCATCTTCTTCAAACTCGTAAATGTATGAATATTGCGTGAAGATGAAGAAGTTTTGTATAACAATATACTTAATTGTCTTATATTCAAAATAACCTGAATAAAATTTGAAGAAAAACAATTACATTTCACAATAGGTATAACCGAAACGATATGATAATAAAACTGCATCTCCATTCTCATCACATTCGCTTCAATATTCAAATGCGGGCCAACACCTGGGACATCGCGTTTCGATTGAAAAATGCTTATTATATTGCTTTCTTGTAAATGAAAACGCAGTTTATTTCTTGTACACAGATAGGTAACGACTCTCTCAATTTGTGTTTCAATATTTCGTATTGGCTATATCATTATTCAAGAGAACAGGCGACGTATGAAATGATGAATCGTTTGGAGAGAAAATGTTGTTTGTTCTTTAAACAATTTTTGCGATAATTAAAGTTAAAAATTGGATTACATTATGATGAGTTTCTTATTGTTGTTGTTTTAAATGATAAAACTATTTTATTTATTAACTATTATAATTCTTAAAGTATAATTTGTATCTCTATTATACACAATTTACATAAATACGTAAACAGTAATATTATAAGGAAAGAATTTATTTTTATAAGTATAATTTATAAAAATTATAGTAGCTTTGTTTGCGTAGTCTGGTCATAAATATTGTTACAATTAAAAATAAACAAAATATTACTTTTGAATTTGGAATCTGTTATTTTTATACGATTGTTCATTATATACTGAAAGAAGCTCCCGAATTAGTCAATAGATCATATCCGACCATAGTTTGGTGGGGTGTTAGTTATGAAGAAGTGATTGAGCCATATTTTTCGAAAGAAATATCAAAACATCTTGGCTAAAAATGAGCGTTCCGGACTTTATCAGAGCTGAAGACTGGCCGTCATAGATGACGTCCAGTCATAGATGACGGCCAGTCAAATTAGAATCCTGATCTTGATCCACCGGATTATGGTTTATAGTCAATTTTATAGAGTGAGGCTTGCTGTAAGCGCCATGACAATGTGAAAAAGAATTTCCCCATAGAAAGAATGCATTGATAGCTGACCTCAACGTTTAAAGCAGCCAATAGAGACCAATTCCATTAAGCTTTATAGATTTTTAACGGATTTACATTAATGTATTTAGCTAATATAATGTAATAGTAATAAATGTTACGTACAATAAAAAAAGTTTCAATATTTCTACAATAAAAAAAGTAACAATATTTCTAACTATATGTTAAAGTAACCCCAATTTCATTTTAAATTGGCTAAATATAAAAATAAACAAGAAGGTTCGTACGAACGAAAATCATGAATGCTTAAATAAAAACGCAGTGTGAATACAGGAAAAAAATATTGTACGAAAACGGTCTCCGTAATCTAATCCTATTCTTGTCTCCTTGATGTCAATTTAATTTTTTTTTTATTTTTAGGGTTCCGTACCTTTTAGGGAAAAAAGGAACTCTTACTCTCCAACTTATAAGATCACTTTGTTGCCGTTTTTCTGTTTGTCTGTCAAGAGCCTTTATCTCAAGAATGCTTGTAGATATCGAGTTAAAATTCAAACCATATACTCATATCTATGACTCCATGATTTCCTGAAAAAAATGTATTTCTACATTTACTAAAAAAACGCATATTTCGATACTATAAACGGAATTAAAATTATTAGGGTACTTCCTATTGACTTAGAATTATGAAATTCGGCAGCTAGCATCCATAGGTAGTATTACAACGGGAAAAAATATACATTTGTGGTTAAATCATAAAAAAATAAACATAAAAGGGGGACAAAATTTGATATTAAAGCCGCTAGCCGCTATCGGTGGGCGAGCCATTTGTTTAAAGAAAATACTGGTAAGTCCAGTGATGGACAGTTTCATTGTATTGGAAATATAAGTGCCACACTTACCTACCCAAGTAGAATTGCAATATTAAATTATGTTACCCAACATTCATATTAGATATAAATATATTTGTGTCTATTTACATTTATTGAAATCAATGAGAGTAATACGTAATAATTATTTTAAATTTATTATTATAAAATCTAATACTCCCAACTACTCATTTAAAAGGCTGAACATCTTGTACCTTCTTAAAACATTTCTTTTACTTGAACTAGGCCAAGTACGTACTTCATAACCAAAGCCAAATACCAAAAATAAAATACCTCAAAGTATTTTACAAAGAAGAAATCTACTACCACAAAGCTAGACAAAATATAGCGTTTCCAACGCTAGAAGAATATAAATAGTCATAAATTTCTTTAACTCCTTACGACTAAAGTGAGATCGATCGATATACGATACATGCACTTAAAGTAATGGTTTCCAAAACCGGCGTCGTTACTATGCTCCATTTTTTGGTGGCGCGATTAAAAATGTATGTGATCAAGTGTCCGGGATGCTCCGTGTGCTATCCGAGAAACCCTATATTAATGTTATTCTTGAACCTCCGACCGGTGCAGTCAATTTCAATTTGCCTTGGACGCGGATGAAAAACTTCATGTGAAATTATATTTTTGTCGCCGTTATATGATTCTGTATTTTTATTAGATTAAAGTTTGAAATATTATATAATTGTTGATTTTAACTTTTTGGGTTTGAAATATTCACCGTTCGGTGCTTTCTTATTTTTATATTTTGTGGAATAAATGGAATGTAAATATATTTATTCTTTTTAGAATATTTTCTTGCCTTGAATGTTAATAATGTCTTTCTATTAAATAGGTAATTAATATAATTATGTATAAAAGTTTTATGTCAAAGAAAGAATTTTGCAGCGCAACATCATGTTCGTAAAGATGCGAAAATAATATGAAATTTATAATAACTTCCATATGAAAATAAACAGTAAATAAGATTTTGTATACAAAGAAGGAAGATGTATACAATAAAAAAGGCATCCGTCAATGACAAATTGCCTGCAAAACTTGGTCTGCTATTGACATTTTTTTGTAGTTTTTAATCTCCTTCTTATTATGCATTCCGCACACGCCTACTCCTTGTAGGGCTTCGGGTTGCGTTCCACTCCACTCGGCCCGCGTAAGCTGAAAGCAAAGCAAAACTTTCCACGCAAAACTAAGTTTTAGATTTTTATTGCTTTTAGAGAACGTGAGACGCAATAATATTAAAATTTCACTGAGTATGTGTATGAATATTACTGCGAAGATCAAAAGTTGTGAGGTAAAACGTAAACTTGGCTTCCACTCCGCATTAATATTGTTTCATAAATTCAATTTTCTTCTCTCAACTTACAGTTATCTATGAAATGATTTTAACAGTTGAATCATTTAACAAATGGATTTATGAGCCCACTCAGAGTTTATTGAATTATAATTTGCATAATGGCCAGTTGACTATTTAGGTACCAAGTAAAATTGAGGCCAGTCGTGGCGCAGCGGCACGAAGTGTGACTGTAAAACCGACTGGTTGTGGTTTCGATACTCACTCGAGGAGATGAAATATTTACTTAAATTTATATTTCCATTTCTTCGCTCTGGTGTCGAGGTTAAGCGCGGCGTTGAGTTCTGCCACTCAACACGCAATGCCTCCAGAATTCGGCAGAAAGTGGGGAACGGAGTGTCCTTAACATTAGGTTCCCTCTGCCTACCCTGCTGTGTGCGGGATACAACGTGAAGCTGTTAAAAAAAAAATTGTAACCATTTGCTCAATAAAGGTAATATCATTGTATAATATATATATACATATATATATTACGTGTTCTAAGGATCATTTGTCTCATACACAATCTGTCTGCTGGAGACGCGCGTCTTAGTATTTTCGCTAAAAATGCAAATTGTTGGAACTGACACCACGCCCCCGCGATACGATGTAGCGCCAGCAGTTGACTCGCGTCGGGGAAGAGGATAATTTTTCACCACGAAAGGAAGAACAAGCCACACCCCTGAGAATCTGTATTGTCTAACTAAATATATTTTCAGAGACTTACAGTTAATGTCAACAAGTCTGAAGTAAAGTCGTTTTACTGTTATATATAATAGGTTCCTAGTAGGTTGTTCGTTTCTAAGTATAATAATATTTAACGTTAACTAATATTATGAATGTGAAAGTTCATTTAAATAAATGTTTATTCTGATTTCACGCAAAAACTACTAAACTGATTTGGATGAAAGTTTACTGTAATATTGTTTATATTTCGAAATAACTCTTAGGCTACAAATTATGTATAGATTTAATAGTTTAGCTATAACATAACAAGCGGGCGAAGCCGCGTTTGACACGCGTTTAGGTGGCCGGTATTTTATAAAGTTTTAGTTTATAAGAGTTAATTATCAAAGCTATTAACACATTGGACGGTATCGTAAATCAGGAGTGCAAACAGTGTATTAATTACAAATGCAAACAGCGAGTGTGGTCGGCCGCAGCCGTCTCTACCCAGCTAATGATTTGCAGTGCAGCTATACAAACCGGCGGACAGAAATATCCTAAACTAAACTAATATATGCGTAGAATATGTTACTTATATAACGTCATTTTATAATGTTAATTTAATTTAGTTAATTACTTTGGTGTTCTATATTTTAATTAAATGTTTTTTTATATTCTTATATAAAGTATACATAGTATGTATGTATATATAGTATTGTCCAAGTGAAATAAATTTTATTTCTTTAAATATAAATACATTTAAAAATATAAAAACATACTCTTCCGTCGGCGGAACAAGTGTTCAAGCCATCGGGGCAAAGGCTCCAGAGAGAAGAATGTCCCCAACATAGGCGCCGTCTCAAGTACCTACAACTGACTCCTGCGTCCAGTTCTTGATACAACAGCTAAGCGATAACCTGTTAAGGTCGAGGCTTTTATTTATTAAATCGAAATTACTGTCGGCACAATGATAGCTACATTGACACATGGCAGTAATCTCTTAGGCTAAGACCAAATATTTAGAAAAATTTTTTTGGTCTTCCCGAGATTGTCATCATATGTGATAGTAACGTCAACAATCACTGCACGGCGCTCCACTCTGTCTACTAATACTATATCAATTCTATTGGCTACAATATACCTCTTAGTAATAATAGACCGATCCCAGTAGAGCAAAGCGCAGCTATTTTCAAGAACAGACGTGGGATTGACATACCTACAACAATATTCACAATATATATAAATCAGATTTATATCATTGTGGCGATAGTAGTTTCAGATACCGGGAACCTGCTGTGTGCGGAATACAGTGTGAAGCTGTATCTCACACACAGCAGCTTAAGCAGAGGGAATTTAGTGTTAAGACACTCCTTTCCCCATTTTCCATCGAATCCTGGACTGTATATATTGTTATAACAAACAATACCACGGAAAAACATACTTGTAATAAAGATACAAACAAAACTACTTTAATTTTAACATAAACGTTCACACATTTCGAAATTGCATCCCGAATGTAACTAAATTAGTAGAATACTCTTAAATAAATTCATGCCAGCATCCAAGTCAGCGATGATGGAAACAATACACCTGACTAAAAGCCCGTTTTAATTTCATTTCCATTACTCAAGCGTATAAAGATACGGTTTTGCATGGAAACCGGTATAAAAAGGAATGCGTACACTGCCGTCGAAACAATAATGTGAGATTGTAGTTACTTCCACAATAGAAGTCGGCGCCGAGACATGCGGGCGGACGGAGAGCGGGGAGAGAGGAGAGGTAAAATCGGTCCTTTCAAAACATTTTAGCCGGGACTTGAAAAATAAAAGAATCACTCATAGCACACCAAAGCATATAGCAACCTTCAACCTAATACGCAACGTTTTACTTTAATCGTATGTGTACTTAAATAAAATGTTTGGGTTTGGTTTTTTATGAAATATTGTTTGGAAAATATTTTACAATAAGAGGCCAGCCGTGGCACAGGGGTAAAAGCGTGTGACTGTGTGACGCGACAGGTTGTTAGTTCGATTTCCACTCGAGGAAATGGAATATTAAATATATTGGTACTGGTAATTTGTACTAATATCGCGGCAAAGCGCAGCGTTGAGTTCCGCCATTCAACACGCAATACCTTCTGAATTCGGCGAAAAATGGTTAGCGGTGTGTCTTAACACTACCTACCGTGCTACATGTGGGTTACTTCCTGAAAAAAAATTGAAACAGTAAAATATAGAGAAACTTAGATAAACGTAAAGGTATTGTTGACATGTCGTAACCAGAAATCGACTCGGAAGTCAACTATACCCGTGTATTTTACAACTGGCGAATATTCGATTCAATCGACCCCACCTTGCTTTAAGTGTGAGACTATTTTTGCTATCGCACGCCGGGGACACACTGGCCAGGCTATCGCGTAGCCAAATGGAAAACTAGATGGTTTTTCCGCCTTTAGTTCAAGGCCGGTGGTTTGAAAGAAAATTATATAATTTTGTTTGTAATATGTAATGTTGGATAAAGGCATAGCAGGTATGTTTTGTACTTTCTATTAATATAAAATAAAAATAAAGTTTGGAACAATGTTTTCATATAATATAAGTTTTAGTACTACAGAGTATGACTTTTTTAATATCGTTCTTTATCGATAATTGCTTGTTTATTTAGGCCCTTAGGCTTTCAGTTAAACACTATTTTCCTGAAGGCCACACCCTGTTATTTTAGCTACGTAAAATGGCTATATTAAATTAAGCATAATCCTGTTATATATTTGAGAAATAAACAATTAAAAATATTTAATGCAGCCATAGCTAAAACGTAATCTGTAAAATAATCAATAAAACATATTTTACACATGAAAGTATGTGTAACGGGGTTTAGTTCACATCTAAATTGGCTGCTGAAGTGGCTTTTCTGCTCGCGAGTTGCATCTGATCTATTTATATTTTATACCTTACATATGTATAGCTGTACTTTAATACTAACTTTTATTACTAGTAATATTATTGACATCAGTCATAGCGCTCAAGCGTGTGACCGTAAACACTACAGCTTACGGGTTCGATTTCCAATCGAGGAAATTAAGTATTTAATAATTTCATTTCTTCTTCCTCCTGTCGAGGTTAAGTCCCGCCACACAACACGCAAAGCCTCTATGATCTGGCGGAAAATGGGAGACAGAGCGTCCCAACACTAGCGTCTGCCTCCCCTGCAGCGTGCGGGATACAGCGTGAACCTTTTTTTTATCGTGAGGAAATCCTGTTATGAATACCGGGCCCGAGTGGGGACTCGAGCGGGTTACGTGGGACCCGCGGCCTGGCAGATGTAGGCCGACCGAATACCCACTAAAACCTCACGATGCTCCTCCTCGACCGCCACTGGCCGCAAGACACGAGGACAAGTCTTCCGCGAAACACGGCGGCATACAGCGTGAACCTAACTTAACTGAACTTAACCAAATAAAAACTAGTTCAACCACAATTGAATTAACCGATCGGTTATATACACACACACATATTTTAGTCATACATTCAGATTGATTGCATCCCCGCAAGTGTCACGGCGTGGCATAGAAAATATAGCGAATGCGTAATTGGACACGCCATGCGTCGCTCGCACTCGACGGTCGGCGGCGCCTGCCGATGACGGCCCGTTGACAAATAATATGACTGATGGCGAATACTTACACCTATTGGCTGGTATGCAATTTCGTTTAAAGTGCCCCTGTATTAAAATCGATTTCGATTATATATTCGATTTAGTTTAATTAATTGTAGTGGGTCCTTTATTCGTTCTGGACTATTAGAAAAAATTGTTTTTTTTTCTGTTGTCATAAATTCATTTGCATGAATCGTTTAAAGTGCCCCTGTATTAAAACCGATTTCGATTATATATTCGATTTAGTTTAATTAATTGTAGTGGGTCCTTTAGGCGTTTCTGGACTATTAGATTTGATTTTAAAATTTTTGTTTCTGTTATCATAAATTCGTTTGCGTGGTTTACTTTAATTTTGAGAGACATTGCACTGTAAATGAAATGCTCGTAAATAAACAACTAAGAAAAAGTTTTGTTTGTGGCTTCTGCTTAAATGAAGTTAAAACATAAGAAAATAATATGCAATTCTTTATTCTTTATAAATATGTTCGAAATAAGCGGTAAATATGAAAGTTAATGATATGCAGCAAGTTCTAAATATTATACAAAAAAATTGTGTTTTCTTTATGCATATTAATTCTTTTATATATGTATTATAGTATTTTACACTGTTTGAAAATAAATAAGAGCAACTAATAATAGAAAACGTAGAAAATCTATCAATACCATACAACAGTATACACGTGGAAGGTAAACGAAATAGGCAAACAAAACGATCATTTCTTGGTATTATTGGTCAATATTTATTTAAACGACGGTTTCTTTTTTCCCGACAATTTTTTTTCTTCACGCTGTATCCCGCTATCAGCTATATATCAGTTGAGTTAATTAAAAATTGGATAATAAAACAACACAATAAAAAACAAACACGTACATGCTTATTACTTAATAACTATTTATTTTTGAAGTTACTAAGAATATCTGTGATTATGTATAGCGTATATGGATAACAAGCTAAACTAAACCAACCGACGTTTTCTTTGACGCTTTAGACCAACCAGTGGTCCGTGGACCAGCAGTGGTCTGCAGCAGCTAAAATATGGTAATATACGAATGATTTAAAATTTTGTTGTTTAAGCAAAGTCTGCCTACATTTTAGTTGTTTCTTCAGTAAAACATAAAATATTTTGATATTCAAATTTAATATACTTTGAAATTCATTGATTTTTAATATATACTTTAAAATGCACACACTCCATCATACAAAAATGTCAGATTTTTTTAAAACTTTTAAATATTTTTTTTTTTTTGTTTAAATATTAATGTATTTTTAATATACCTACAAAGTGGTCCCTGGTAACAAGAATTCTATAAAAGTGGTCCCTGATCAATAAAAGATTGGGAACCCCTGTTTTAGAGAGATGACGTTGAACACAAGTCTTTAATATAAATTGCATAAAACCACAAATAATATATACAGCAGTGGTGTTTTTTTTATTAAATAGTACCTATTAATCGTATTATGCAATAATAAAATAATTTAAACGATACTGTATGAAAAATGAAACGAATAAACTAAAAATATTAAAAGATTACGTATTGAATTGGAAACTATCATATGTTTAACCGTAAATCGAAACATCGCTGATTAGACAGTAATACATCAATTTAGGAGGTATGAAAGTTATGTTTCGTAATATCCATTACTCAGGTTCTTGAGCAGATCATTAGAGCCTTTTGAGGTAGCTGCCTTCAGGGCTTTGAACGTTGTTCTTGTTTCACATCCGTTCAATTTTAAATGATAATGTGTACGGCATAGTAATCGAGCCACGAAAAGTTACGCAGGACTTATATATTGTAGAAGTAAACTTTGTATTGTAAATTATTGATAAAGTTAATAAAGTTGAAAAATACACTTGTTGATTAAGGCTAAAAAGCTTAGCAGTACGATTTTCTTTGGCTATTATATTTATTACCACTCAACGTAATTAAATATTTGATATTTTCATTTCGTTTTTTCGTTCCAGTGTCGAGGCGTTGTCCGCCATTCAACATGCAATGTCTTTAGAATTCAGCGGAAAGTGGGGAACGCAGTGTCTAACACGAGGCCCCTTCTGTCTACTCTGCCACATGAGGGCTACAACGTGAAGCTGAAAAAAAAATATAATTTCACTTCTTGATATGACTGCAAAATTAATAGCGTCAAAATATCATAACATCCATATTAAATATAAATAAAAAAATGTAATGAAAAAAAAATTTTACAAAATATTTTTTTTTAAATTTCACGAGCTGAATTTCAAAGTACTTTAAGATTCCTATTTTACACTAAATAGTACAAACACCCGTACTTACATTATTTATCACAGAACATAAATGTTGACATATTTCCTTTCATAATATAATATGTAATATAATGTGTATATGTAAAACTAAATGCGGTAGTAAAAATAACAATGTTTTAAATAGTAAAACCGTCGTGTTTCCTGTTCCACTACAACCTACTTACCCCATTTATCACTATGGCCATCCTCTTAAGTCGAAACAACGTGGGCCCTTATGAATCGCACCATTTCAAGTAAGCACCTATTTACTCCGCCTTGTACGTAACGGTTCCCCAACTAGCGATAAAAAGTACGTCTCAGTGTAAGAAGACACGACATTCATTGGCGTTGAGCTTGATATTTTTATTTTGGTTTTGAACCTGCGACTATAGTACTTTTGGGAACGATTGAGATGTTTTTTTTTTTCTTATTAAATAACAATAAAAATAAAATATTCTTTATTTTAATGAATCTATTTCGAAATTCATAAATAACAATATTTTTATTTTTACAAGCTTTTATTTAACTTCCAATGTATGGAAGGAAGGAAGTGTGTTTGTTTAGATCAGATCTTGCAAGCTAAATTAGAAGTACTTCCTCTCATTCTATGGAATAGAAATTTTGCACACGTGTTCAGTTCTGATGACAATGCATGAATATGATAAGCATGACTAGATCTGAGGCCAGTCGAGGCGCAAGGGCACAAAGTGTGGCTGTAAAATCGACTGGTTGTGGGTGCGATGCCCACTCAAGAAATATTTATTTACATTTATATTTTCATTTCTTCGCTCTGGCGTTGAGGCAAATTGCGGCGTTGAGTTCCGCCACTCAACACCCAATGCCTCCAGAACTCGCCGGGAAGTGGGCAACGGAGTGTCTTAACACTAGGTTTCTTCTGCCTGCCCTGCTGTGTGCGGGATACAGCGTGAAGCAAAAAAAAACTTTTCGACGAAATTTAAATAAGTACTTTTAATTTTGAAGAATCCATATTGTAAATGAATTTAATTATTTTTGAATACAAAATATAACTGAAATAATTTTAGAAAATTCTAATTTCCAAATTTGGCAAATTCGTATTTTACTCTTTTTATTATTAAAACTATTTTATTACGAATATAGTAGGGGGGAATGGAGTGTCTTTCACTGGGTTCCCTCTGCCTAGGGTAGGCAGAGGACCTATAAATTCTTATTTGTGGACAAAAATGTTGTTGGAAATCCGAAAAAACTTCAATTTATTCACTATATTCGTAAAAGAAATAACTAAATCAGCTTCACGCTGTATCCCGCACACAGCAGGGAGTTTAGTGTTTTATGTTATTAGAAAAGATACATCATATTGACTAACTTTCGAGCGGTGTTATATTTATAGGGATCCTAGAAATGTTTGGCTTAGTTTATAATTAATGTACGTATGAATTAACCTGTTTTACAATTTAAATATATTTATAGATTTTCAAAAACTTATTCTCTTCTTCTCTCTCCTTTATATTATAAATCACATATATATATACATATATTTATATTTGATACATCGCGATCACGTGAACATAGATGCAGATTCCATTGTCCAATAGATGTACGTATGTTCATATTGTTTCTGTCTCGTCGAGTTGCACGCAACTAATGAAATCGTAAATCAACAACGTTGAACATATATCGACAGATTTTCAACTGGAAAACATTTCGCTTTGAAACATTTCTCTCGGCTTATAAAGATTATTTATTAATAAAAATTTCAAAGTGGAAATATGCATTTTGTATCATAGAATATACTCACGGCAAATTAAAAATATAACTAACTATAAAACTTTTAACGTTTCATTCGTTAAAAGAAATACTAACAAATAAACAAATATATTTCCAATAGTAAATTCCTTTTAGTTAAAATTTTTATAGAGCTAAAAGATCATGACAGTTGTTTTTTACGGTACGCTAATCACAACGCTGTCTGTATGTAGTGTAACGATCCATACCAGAACTAATTGTGTTGGTAAATAATATAATTAATAAAAAAAAAAAAAACATTTATAAAAAAAAATATTATAAATATAATTTATAATATTATTTAATTATAGCTTAAGATAAATACAATCTTATAAATAATAGTTTAGTTCAGTTATTTAATTACGCGTTCCGTTCACAAGTAATATTGAAGTGACGTAATATACCGTAGGTAAAATACTCAGATATAAAATATATTTATTAAAAATAATTTAATAATTATAATGAAACGTTATGTATTATAATTTAAAATAAATAATAACATAATTAATATTTTAATTATTGTAAAATATCATGTTGGCTGAATAAGCTACTGTCAACGTCAAAGTGAGGGAAAGAGAAAAGAAAGAGAAGGGAGATGGCGGACGCATCTGAGGAAGGATGCATGTTTTAAATGTTTAGAGAAGTTTTAATTTATAATTAACATATATCTAGTTATATTTAATGTATATAAAAAGCATGTGAGATTGTGTTTTCAATTGTGATATAAGTATTTGAGGTTGCTAAGATAAGTTATAAGTGCTTTCACTATTTACGATTGTTTGTATTGAAATACTTCGTCGGTAAGTTTTAATAGATTATTATTAAAATAAAGAAGAGTGATATTAATGCATATAATGCCGTCAATATCCAGAGATAAATATTATTTATATAGTAAATGGAAATAAATACATGAAGATGTTTTTATGAGGTATATAAAATTACAATTATATTAATGTACGCAGAATGCCTGCCGCCATCTTCGTTAGAAGCGTGTATGGGAATTGTGAAATGAAAGTTAAATAGGTTTGGTGAATTATAATAACTTATAAATGTAATTTCTATATATATTAATAAATATTTAACATGTTACTATAAAAGGAAATATACATATAATAGTATAATTTATAATATGAAATAAAACTATTATATCAAAATATATATTTACAATTTATAAATATTATATAAATATCAGTCTGTTTAATGTCCTACAATAAAAGTAATCTTTCAATATGTTTTATATATTACTTTAATTAAATATACTAGACATTAGACATTAACCAAATATTAATTATTTACGATTTATACGACTGTTAGAGTTCATTGACCCTTGTTTTAGTATATATTATATAAATATCATATAAATATGAGTCTGTTTAATGTCCTACGATAAAGTAATCTTTCAATATGTTTTATATATTACTTTAATTAAATATACTAGACATTAGACATTAACCAAATATTAATTATTTACGATTTATACGACTGTTAGAGTTCATTGACCCTTGTTTTAGTATATATTATATAAATATCATATAAATATGAGTCTGTTTAATGTCCTACGATAAAGTAATCTTTCAATATGTTTTATATATTACTTTAATTAAATATACTAGACATTAGACATTAACCAAATATTAATTATTTACGATTTATACGACTGTTAGAGTTCATTGACCCTTGTTTTAGTATATATTATATAAATATCATATAAATATGAGTCTGTTTAATGTCCTACGATAAAGTAATCTTTCAATATGTTTTATATATTACTTTAATTAAATATACTAGACATTAGACATTAACCAAATATTAATTATTTACGACTTATACGACTGTTAGAGTTCATTGACCCTTGTTTTAGTATATATTATATAAATATCATATAAATATGAGTCTGTTTAATGTCCTACAATAAAAGTAATCTTTCAATATTTTTTATATATTACTTTAATTTAATTAAATATACTAGACATTAGACATTAACCAAATATTAATTATTTACGATTTATACGACTGTTAGAGTTCATTGACCCTTGTTTTAGTATATATTATATAAATATCATATAAATATGAGTCTGTTTAATGTCCTACAATAAAAGTAATCTTTCAATATTTTTTATATATTACTTTAATTAAATACAATAGACATTAGACATTAACCAAATATTAATTATTTACGATTTATACGACTGTTAGAGTTCACTGACCCTTGTTTTAGTATTAACTAATATTATAGTCAGAACCGACTGCTGCTTGGCTTCGTTGGTACTAATGTGCTTGGCTAAGTGAATTGCCGTGGCATTTTATTTTATATATATTATATTTAGATAGTTTCGTGGTGCCTTGTGGTGCGTCAACGTTAACACTTGGTGTATGATGGATAGGTGTGCGATGCTATTTTATGTCCTGGAGCTCTGGTGTATGTAGTAGTGTCCGCCCGTCGCATACGGGTGCGCGATGCTATTTTATGTCCTGGAACTCTGGTGTATGTAGTAGTGTCCGCCCGTCGCATACGGGTGCGCGATGCTATTTTATGTCCTGGAACTCTGGTGTATGTAGTAGTGTCCGCCCGTCGCATACGGGTGCGCGATGCTATTTTATGTCCTGGAACTCTGGTGTATGTAGTAGTGTCCGCCCGTCGCATACGGGTGCGCGATGCTATTTTATGTCCTGGAACTCTGGGGTATGTAGTAGTGTCCGCTTGTTTGTCTAACACTTGGTTTTATCGTAGATAATATAATGCGTCAATCGACTGATGTCGACGACATACTTATAATATATAGCCGGGCGTCACTGGTGCTGGCATATTTGGTATAAGCGAATTGCTTTAGTAGTGTTGGATTCTGCTGCTGAGTTTCTTCCGCCAGTTCTTCTCAGCACTGAGGTTCTTTACTGAACTGGTAGTAGAATCATGTCTACTTGGAGTCGCTGGCTATCCTAGCGATAACTGAGTATTTTCAATTAATGATTTCTATATTACATTCCCACAACTCTGAGTCTAGTGTCAGTTCAGACAAACAGCTGCAGGGTGTGTGCTGTGCGTGTTATTCCACGACGGTTCTGTTTAAAAGAGGCGTTACAATAACAGTGAATATAAATTATATTAATATTGAAACTAGGGCACGAATATAATAAGAGCACGAAGGTAATAATTATAATACGAATTATACTATATTAACAAATTCATACGGAAATAAGAAACATTAAACACGTCACATTATACGTACAGAATTCAATATTATTAAGATACGATTAGTAAATATATAGTTATAAGAAATATACATGAAAGTTAAATGGGTATATTAATGTAATGCCCTCTAGTTACTTTCTACTTGAAGTGGATTCACATGATCGGCCGCCTAGCGGTAGTGAGTTCGATCTGATATGTGAAGCAGAGAGTTATATGTTATATAATTATGGCTACGGCCTACATATAATAATCTCAACTCCATTGCAAGTATGTATATTAGACTTCGGTCTTTGCATCAGAATAATTATAATATGAAATATAAATGGGTGTATTAATGTAATGCCCTCTAAAGAAACAAACTGAAGTGGATTCACATGATCGGCCGCCTAGCGGTAGTGAGTTCGATCTGATATGTGAAGCAGAGAGTTATATGTTATATAATTATGGCTACGGCCTACATATAATAATCTCAATTCCATTGCAAGTATGTATATTAGACTTCGGTCTTTGCATCAGAATAATTGACCTTTCGCTTTTGCGATTATGGTTTTCCATTATAAGAATCACAAATATTAACTATTCCGATCCGTCCCGGAGGGTTCAGAGCCGAACGGCCGGAATCCACGGTAAGTGGCGGGTGCGGGGCCACTCACTATCCCCCTTAGTTATAACTATCAGTAATGACTGGGTATAACAGAGAGGAGGATAGGACGTCTACGATATTCTTTAGAAATATCACGAGAGAATGAAACGGACAGACAATGACATTTTATTTATCATAATATCTTTTATTTGTATTTATATTAAAATTATTGTACATTTAATATTTATATTATTACCTCTGAATCTCTAAAAGATCTCGGATTACTTACGATCACTACGAAAGAGTTCTAACTATATTAGACGTATCACGAGCCATACTAAAATATTCAAATTATTATTTAAATATTTTATTGAGTGTAGGGTGGGATGTCAGTTACAATTTGTTGCCGTGACCAGGATAGTCAAGCGGCTTCTTTATAAAAATATAAAAGTAGGCATACAGTTACAATTTGGTGCCGTGACCAGGATGGTCAAAACGGCTGTACATTAAATATTTTATGGTAGGCTTTTGCCTACAATTTGTTGTCCGTGAAATGGAGAGAGACAGAGGAGGTAATATGGTGTTAGGAATTTTCAGGTCGGGGGGTTGAAAAGTTAGGGGGTTGTATAGTCGGGGGGTTGGTTAGAGAATTGTTGAATCTGGGGGTTATTATGTTAGTGATATATGAAATCTGGGGGTTGATAATAAATGTAAGTAGAAGTGTAAATTCTATTCCGATAAACTTCATAGAATTTAGGGGGTTGATTGTAACGATCCATACCAGAACTAATTGTGTTGGTAAATAATATAATTAATAAAAAAAAAAAAAACATTTATAAAAAAAAATATTATAAATATAATTTATAATATTATTTAATTATAGCTTAAGATAAATACAATCTTATAAATAATAGTTTAGTTCAGTTATTTAATTACGCGTTCCGTTCACAAGTAATATTGAAGTGACGTAATATACCGTAGGTAAAATACTCAGATATAAAATATATTTATTAAAAATAATTTAATAATTATAATGAAACGTTATGTATTATAATTTAAAATAAATAATAACATAATTAATATTTTAATTATTGTAAAATATCATGTTGGCTGAATAAGCTACTGTCAACGTCAAAGTGAGGGAAAGAGAAAAGAAAGAGAAGGGAGATGGCGGACGCATCTGAGGAAGGATGCATGTTTTAAATGTTTAGAGAAGTTTTAATTTATAATTAACATATATCTAGTTATATTTAATGTATATAAAAAGCATGTGAGATTGTGTTTTCAATTGTGATATAAGTATTTGAGGTTGCTAAGATAAGTTATAAGTGCTTTCACTATTTACGATTGTTTGTATTGAAATACTTCGTCGGTAAGTTTTAATAGATTATTATTAAAATAAAGAAGAGTGATATTAATGCATATAATGCCGTCAATATCCAGAGATAAATATTATTTATATAGTAAATGGAAATAAATACATGAAGATGTTTTTATGAGGTATATAAAATTACAATTATATTAATGTACGCAGAATGCCTGCCGCCATCTTCGTTAGAAGCGTGTATGGGAATTGTGAAATGAAAGTTAAATAGGTTTGGTGAATTATAATAACTTATAAATGTAATTTCTATATATATTAATAAATATTTAACATGTTACTATAAAAGGAAATATACATATAATAGTATAATTTATAATATGAAATAAAACTATTATATCAAAATATATATTTACAATTTATAAATATTATATAAATATCAGTCTGTTTAATGTCCTACAATAAAAGTAATCTTTCAATATGTTTTATATATTACTTTAATTAAATATACTAGACATTAGACATTAACCAAATATTAATTATTTACGATTTATACGACTGTTAGAGTTCATTGACCCTTGTTTTAGTATATATTATATAAATATCATATAAATATGAGTCTGTTTAATGTCCTACGATAAAGTAATCTTTCAATATGTTTTATATATTACTTTAATTAAATATACTAGACATTAGACATTAACCAAATATTAATTATTTACGATTTATACGACTGTTAGAGTTCATTGACCCTTGTTTTAGTATATATTATATAAATATCATATAAATATGAGTCTGTTTAATGTCCTACGATAAAGTAATCTTTCAATATGTTTTATATATTACTTTAATTAAATATACTAGACATTAGACATTAACCAAATATTAATTATTTACGATTTATACGACTGTTAGAGTTCATTGACCCTTGTTTTAGTATATATTATATAAATATCATATAAATATGAGTCTGTTTAATGTCCTACGATAAAGTAATCTTTCAATATGTTTTATATATTACTTTAATTAAATATACTAGACATTAGACATTAACCAAATATTAATTATTTACGACTTATACGACTGTTAGAGTTCATTGACCCTTGTTTTAGTATATATTATATAAATATCATATAAATATGAGTCTGTTTAATGTCCTACAATAAAAGTAATCTTTCAATATTTTTTATATATTACTTTAATTTAATTAAATATACTAGACATTAGACATTAACCAAATATTAATTATTTACGATTTATACGACTGTTAGAGTTCATTGACCCTTGTTTTAGTATATATTATATAAATATCATATAAATATGAGTCTGTTTAATGTCCTACAATAAAAGTAATCTTTCAATATTTTTTATATATTACTTTAATTAAATACAATAGACATTAGACATTAACCAAATATTAATTATTTACGATTTATACGACTGTTAGAGTTCACTGACCCTTGTTTTAGTATTAACTAATGTTATAGTCAGAACCGACTGCTGCTTGGCTTCGTTGGTACTAATGTGCTTGGCTAAGTGAATTGCCGTGGCATTTTATTTTATATATATTATATTTAGATAGTTTCGTGGTGCCTTGTGGTGCGTCAACGTTAACACTTGGTGTATGATGGATAGGTGTGCGATGCTATTTTATGTCCTGGAGCTCTGGTGTATGTAGTAGTGTCCGCCCGTCGCATACGGGTGCGCGATGCTATTTTATGTCCTGGAACTCTGGTGTATGTAGTAGTGTCCGCCCGTCGCATACGGGTGCGCGATGCTATTTTATGTCCTGGAACTCTGGTGTATGTAGTAGTGTCCGCCCGTCGCATACGGGTGCGCGATGCTATTTTATGTCCTGGAACTCTGGTGTATGTAGTAGTGTCCGCCCGTCGCATACGGGTGCGCGATGCTATTTTATGTCCTGGAACTCTGGGGTATGTAGTAGTGTCCGCTTGTTTGTCTAACACTTGGTTTTATCGTAGATAATATAATGCGTCAATCGACTGATGTCGACGACATACTTATAATATATAGCCGGGCGTCACTGGTGCTGGCATATTTGGTATAAGCGAATTGCTTTAGTAGTGTTGGATTCTGCTGCTGAGTTTCTTCCGCCAGTTCTTCTCAGCACTGAGGTTCTTTACTGAACTGGTAGTAGAATCATGTCTACTTGGAGTCGCTGGCTATCCTAGCGATAACTGAGTATTTTCAATTAATGATTTCTATATTACATTCCCACAACTCTGAGTCTAGTGTCAGTTCAGACAAACAGCTGCAGGGTGTGTGCTGTGCGTGTTATTCCACGACGGTTCTGTTTAAAAGAGGCGTTACAATAACAGTGAATATAAATTATATTAATATTGAAACTAGGGCACGAATATAATAAGAGCACGAAGGTAATAATTATAATACGAATTATACTATATTAACAAATTCATACGGAAATAAGAAACATTAAACACGTCACATTATACGTACAGAATTCAATATTATTAAGATACGATTAGTAAATATATAGTTATAAGAAATATACATGAAAGTTAAATGGGTATATTAATGTAATGCCCTCTAGTTACTTTCTACTTGAAGTGGATTCACATGATCGGCCGCCTAGCGGTAGTGAGTTCGATCTGATATGTGAAGCAGAGAGTTATATGTTATATAATTATGGCTACGGCCTACATATAATAATCTCAACTCCATTGCAAGTATGTATATTAGACTTCGGTCTTTGCATCAGAATAATTATAATATGAAATATAAATGGGTGTATTAATGTAATGCCCTCTAAAGAAACAAACTGAAGTGGATTCACATGATCGGCCGCCTAGCGGTAGTGAGTTCGATCTGATATGTGAAGCAGAGAGTTATATGTTATATAATTATGGCTACGGCCTACATATAATAATCTCAATTCCATTGCAAGTATGTATATTAGACTTCGGTCTTTGCATCAGAATAATTGACCTTTCGCTTTTGCGATTATGGTTTTCCATTATAAGAATCACAAATATTAACTATTCCGATCCGTCCCGGAGGGTTCAGAGCCGAACGGCCGGAATCCACGGTAAGTGGCGGGTGCGGGGCCACTCACTATCCCCCTTAGTTATAACTATCAGTAATGACTGGGTATAACAGAGAGGAGGATAGGACGTCTACGATATTCTTTAGAAATATCACGAGAGAATGAAACGGACAGACAATGACATTTTATTTATCATAATATCTTTTATTTGTATTTATATTAAAATTATTGTACATTTAATATTTATATTATTACCTCTGAATCTCTAAAAGATCTCGGATTACTTACGATCACTACGAAAGAGTTCTAACTATATTAGACGTATCACGAGCCATACTAAAATATTCAAATTATTATTTAAATATTTTATTGAGTGTAGGGTGGGATGTCAGTTACAGTAGGTAGTATATAATCATCAAAAAACTTTACAAGCGCGGCGTTGAGTTCTGCCACTTAACTGCCCCCAGAATTCAGCAGAAAGTGGGGAACGTAGTGTCTTAACACTAGGTTCTCTCTACCTACCCTGCAGTGTGCGGGATTCAGCGTGAAGCTGATTTATTTTCACAAATGATGTATTTCTTAATTCATTTCATTTTACTGTCATTTGTAAGTTAACCCGTGTTAACTAAACTAAATATATGTATATAGAAATTAAACTATCTAAATTAATGTATTTAAGACATACTTACCATTATGTAAAATTTGTTAAATATTGGTAAATAAAACAACTTCAAGTATTTTTTTTAAATTTAATAAGTAAAAATTTAAATCTTACCAATGTCATCCATCAACTTTTTCTCGAGAATTATTCTACAGGATGGAAGTGTCAGCGTTCTTTTTGGGGGACAGCATATACCCTAGCTACTAAATAGATAAAATAACTACAAATAGAGCACGTTCATTTTAGAAAATAATATATTACTTTAACAGTTTTTCTTTATATTGAGCAATTTTTAGATTTATGATCATGTCTATTTTTAGTACCGTTTTTTATTTGTGAACACTCACAATTTCTATAACAGCTTTGATTTCTGATATTGAAAAAAGAGATTTAAAAAAAGGAGAAAAAATAAGGAATATTTACAATATGCTCAACTAGTCTTTTTTTTATTTTTAAAAGGTAAAAATAAATTTAAATTTCCAAACATTATTAAAGAATAATAAACTCTAAAATGGTACACAAAAGTAGATAAATTAGTAATTTTTTAATTAAGCAAACAAACTTTTGTTATAAAGTAGCAATTTAAAAAAAAAATTGATAACATGTATACTTCGATCAAAATAATCAGTGACACCAACTTAAAACATCTCATTTGTACTTCTCACAAAAAAAAAATCAATTTCTACAAATTTAATTACTATAACGAAACAAATATAATATGTTAAAATAACTATATTTCCTATAATAGGTCTGGTCTCAATTCACACACCAACCTATACTGTACCGTACACTCTGTGCTACATCAAAAAGGGTGCACTCCAACTAATTGCGTTTACTATTGATGCCGACCCATAGATGCAATGAAAGCCGGATCCGACGAATGCCTACATTAGTAAATTATTAGCGTTATAAGAGTTAGCCCAAAGCAGTGCAGGTTTGATGGTGTTGTTCAAAGAAAATCATTTGTATTGATTTTTAAGATTATTTTATTAATAGATATTGATTGCTTGTTATTTTATTTTATTTGAGTTGTAGCGCAGGGTAATAAGCGCGTGACTGTAAATGCCACTATTGTGGATTGGATTCCCACTCGAGGAAATGAAATATTTGATATTTTCATTTTTTTCGCTCTGATGTTAAACTAAAGCGCGGCGTTTAGTTCCGCCACTCAACACGCAACACCTCCAGAGTTCGGCGATAAATAGGAGACGGAAGTGCCTTAATGGGAAGGGAGTGCAACGTTGCAATGATCACTATCGTATTCACGAAGTGCACAATTTTGTTCTCATTTTTTTTTTACGAAAAAACTAAATATTAGTCGAGTTTTTTATTTTAAGAATTAAGCTAACAATTTTCAAATAAAAACGAAATTGTTTGCCACATTACAGCTTCTATTGTTCTAAACATACGCTTGTGATAAAAAAACCACATAAGACTTTTAACAATACATGTTTTAATTGTTAACTGCATACATAGAGATTAGGGCTAGAGTAATGCTCCTAATATTTCGAAAATACAGTTCTCACTGGAGAATTTTAGAATAAATACATATGTACATCAAAAGCCACTTACCGTTTGTACCTGCTGGATTACTTAGTTAATACTTTGCTATTCAAAGGCCTATAAAAATAAAGAGGCGGCCGCGACACGGAGGGTCAAATATACTATAATATATTAATGTAATGCCAGCGACGCCATTCTCCCGGTAGTTTTGGCAAAGATGCAATTACATTTGAATATTGTGCAACTCGGCTGTTATCCCGCGTTATCGTCCTAACTGAAACACTTTAAATACAAAGTGCTAATAAAAGTAGTATCACTAGCGGCGTTTGCCTGTGAATAGCGTTAATTGATATTGGTAATAACGGTAATATTTGGGGCCGGTCGTGGCGCGGGGGCACTAAGTGTGCCTGTAAACGCGACTGGTTGTGGATTCGATTCCTATTTGAGGAAATGAAATATTTGTTTAAATGTATATTTTCGTTTCTTCGTTCTGGTGTCAAGGAAAAGCGTGGCGTTAAGTTCCACCACCCAACACGCAATACTTCCACAATTCAGCGGAAAATAATTTGATTTTTTTAGAAATAATGGTGGATACAAATAGAACCCATATCGGGTAATAAAGATGGTTCATATATTCAAAGGTATAATTAAACGGAAATTTAGTGGAGAGGGTGTACATTGAGAGCAGATATACAGAATGAGAGCATTCTACGTAAGCGCCTCCTCGCGTCACCGTGTCTCCGTGTCTCCAGGATTTATATCCGAGTATTACATGTCATTCTACACGTTAGCGTGTTTCTTACGCGGATGTGCGAATTTTGTCGAAGGTATAAATAAGTCTCTAAAATTTATTAGTATGATTGAATAAATAAAAAAATAAATCAAATACAATCAAATCAGCTTCACGCTCTATCCCGCATATAACACGGTAAGCAGAGGGCACCTAGTGCTAAGAATCTCCGTTTCCCACTTTTCGCCGAATTCCTTTGCCGACATTGCGTCATGAGTGGGGAAACTCAAAGTCGCGCTTTGTCTCGACACCATAGCGAAGAAATGAAAATGTAAATTTAAATATATATTTCCCGAGTGGGGTTCGAACCCACAACAGTTGCGTTACAGTCACACCCTTGTGCTCCTGCGCCCCAACGGCCTTATTGAGCAAATATTTTTTTATAATTATTATTCATCCATAAATAATAAATATAATTTTGATTATATTATTATTTATAGAAGGAAACGAAACAAGGAAACGAGGCATAAAATATTGTTTTTTGTCAATTTAAGCACAAAGTTACTATACCCTCTTGGTGCATGCACCTTACAAATATCATACTGTGTTTAACGGTACTCAGCTAATTTTAAGACATTTTCAATTATCAAGTCAAATCGGACTAATTTGATTGTCTTTTTGATTTAATTATTTAAATGACGACTCGCATTTCATTAGGTTCTCTTTATACAGCACATATTTGTAAGTATACATAAGTGTAACATACTAATTTATGTACATATTTGGTTAAATTGTTTTCTAAGCCACTTGTTCTAATTATTATTTCTATTTTTTACTATAATTGCAATTAATTTCAAACATATAGATTAAAAATCTACATAATATATAAGAAAATATACTTATTAATTAAATAATTGAGGCCAGTCGTGGCGCAGCGGCACGAGGTGTGACTGTAAAAACCGACTGGTTGTGGGTTCGATTCCCACTCGAGGAGATGATATATTTACTTAAATTTATATTTGCATTTCTTCGCTCTGGTGTCGAGTTGAGTTCTGCCACTCAACACGCAATGCCTCCAGAATTCGTCAGAAAGTGGGAAACGGAGTGTCTTAATACTAGGTTCCCTCTGCTTACCCTGCTATGTACGGGATACAGCGTGAAGCTGATTTTATTTAATTTAATTAAATAATTTATACCACATCCAAAGGCCAGATGTATTCTTACACTGTAACTGTGTGAAACTCTATGAGTATACCCGTGTCTAATTGTTTCTTGCACGCGGCTATATTAAACAGTGAAACACCCCAACTTTATGACTTCTCAAATGAGTCGTTAAGTCGTCGTATCGATTCGTCACGGACCTCAAAGTTTCTCAAATGAAATTGTAATTGTTGTACAAGACATTTGAAATTATGTGAAAATAATGGTACTTTTTTAACTTTAACCTGTATTTCGAATGTATAATCCAGACAGAGAGGGCTAGGAACCCTAATATTAAGACACTTCGTTCCCATTAAGACACTTTCGTTCCCCCCTTTTCGCCAATTTCTGGAGACATTGTAAATTGAGTGGGGGAACTCGACACCAGAGCAACAAAATTAAAATATGAAATATTACTTTTACTTGAGGAGGAATCGAACACACAACCTGCTACGTTTACATTTAAATACTTTAAATACCCCTACGCCACGACTGGTCTCAACTGACTGGAGTCAAATTTAAAAAAATAATAGATTTTCTTCTTTATATTTATAAATTTACTCATGTTTCCAAAGAACGACATAATGGCGTCACTATTAATTACAACTTTATTTTTTTTTCTTTTGTCCCCTTTTCTATACGATATCAGTATTCTGTGTCGATTATTGAATTACTTTTTACTTTATAACTGTGCTCCCCGACGTCACATTCAAATGAAACATGTTTCACCCCGCAGATTAAAACGCCAGTAATATAACTGAGGCCAGTCGTGGCGCAGAGGCACAAAGTGTGACTGGAAAATCGACTGGTTGCGGATTCGATCCCCACTCGAAGAAATGAAATATTTATTTAAATTTATATTTCCATTTCTTTACTCTGGTGTCGAGGCAAAGCGCGGCGTAGAGTTCCGCCACCCAACACGCACTGCCTCCAGATTTTGGTGGAAAGTGGGGAATGGAGTATCTTAACACTAGGTTCCTTCTGGCTACCCTGCTGTGTGTGGGATACAGTGTGAAGCTGATAGATATATGCTGATATTTTGCATAACTGTAAAATAGCTATCAACTTACATTGACTTTTATGAAGAGAATAGAATATAATAAATATTTTTCATGAATTGTGTTACCAATATACATGTGGTGTGAAATATTTTTTGGGATACAAGTTATTTTTAAAAAATCATTGATTTAGCTTGCTTTATATGTTTTAGTTTCGGGTGGAATGTTGCAAGTTGTAACTCAATTTTGAAGTTGATATATTAAATTGTAAATAAAACACTTGAATAAGTCGTATATATCCAGCATCACGGGTCACTAAAGTTGGTAGACTCCTTTTTTTCAATATATGTGTGTTTTTACATTAAATACTAATAATGTAAATTCGATATAAAAACAACAACTATTCTCTAACAATGCTGTATAAGTTCAAATTTCAAATTATACGTCTCAATTTTTAAAAAACACCATATTTCAAATTTACTTTCGCCTCTTATTTTATGAACTTAAAAGTGGATTTACCAAAATTTCTTTCTTAAAACCCACTTACTTACTTATATACAGAGAACCCATCTAAAAAAGAATTTCTTTTTTATTTATTTAGGATTTAAAAAAAAAAACTATATTTGTTCCAACCGCAACTTTTGTTTGTCACAAACAAAATTCAATATAGCAGATGTTGTGTTTCGCAATACTGAAAAAAACTAATCATAGCTCGACTAACCGTTTGTAGTATCAAATGAAAGCTCAAACTTTTTCAATCAACCAGTTAGTTTTTTTTCTACATAAACATTTGTGCAACATTTGTTGACTGAAGAACGATACAGATTTATGAATGTAAAATCAATATCACATAATAGTAGTTAGAGGCGTCGTGACGCAAGGGCAGAAACTTGTGACTATAGAACCCGAGAGGTTGCGGACTCCATTCCTCCTCGAGAAAATGAATGATTTCTTCAAGCTAGTGTCAATGCAAAATGCGGTGTTGAGTTCCGCCACTCGCAATGCCTCCACAATTCGGATGATTAGCGGAAGCGGAGTGTTTTAACACTAGGCTTCCTCTGCTTGCACTGCTATATGCGGGATACAGCGTGAAATGCCATATAAAAATTTCGATGTAGCTCGATGAGACTTCACTCACTTTAAAAATGTTTAAAAATATTTAAAAAAATAGTAATACAGGCTTAGTAATAGATTTACAGTAATGCCCTTCCGAATTTCCCAAGCTGTACATCTTTATTTTATTCAAAGCATGTAAAACAGTATTCTTTGGTTTTTCAAGAAAAGAAATTAATAAAAACAAGGAAAAAGTTTATAAAGAAAAATATTACTGCAATGTAAAGTAATGCTTTCTTGTTCTGAAAACGGGTCGCCGGCACCGCAAGTTTTTATAAACTAATTTAGTACCAAAAACATTCAGAATCAAAATAGACTTCGCCAACGTGGGTTCTGCTAAAATTTCCATCTTCTCTGAAAGTATCTTCAGCTAATTTATTTAATATACATAAACTGCGTTTATTACAGCAGGAAAAACAAATTCACAAACATTATAGGGATAAATGATGGTTTATTGAGAGAGAGCGAACCTGAGAACCTAGTGTTAAGATACTCCGTTCCCATTAATACACTTTCGTTCCTAGAAGCGCAGTATTCTAAAAACATTACGCGTTGAGTGCCGGAACTCAACGCTGCGCTTTGGATAGTTACCAAAGAGAGGAAATATATATTATTTTTCAGCTTCACGCAAGACATTCATGGACTTGCTTCCGAACATAGCAGGCAGAGGGAACCTAGTAATAAGACACTCCCCACTTTCTGCCGAATTCTGGAGGCATTGCGTGTTGAGTGGCAGAACTCAACGCTGTGCTTAGCCTCGACACCAAAGCGAAGAAATGGAAATATAAATTTAAGTAAATATTTCACCTCTTCGAGTGGGGATCGCACCCACAACCAGTCGGTTTTACGGTCATACTTCGTGCCGCTGCGCCACGACTGGCCTCAAATAAAAATATTTAATATTAAAAGTATTTCATATTTCCTTTTCCCGATTGGTCTAACCCACAACCTGTCACGTTTACAGTCGCGCGCTTGTGCCACTGCGCCTGTGCCGACTAGCATCAACAAATATTTAATTACATGTACCTATGTGATTTAGGTGTATTTTAGAAAAAATATAGTGTCAGTTACTATAAAGATACATGGTGGAGAACGGAGTATATTAAACTCTCATTTGCGTTAGTCCTTATTTAAATATCTCAAAATACGAGGCCAGACATCACAAGAATACAAGAATGTCACCAGCACTGGAGTAATATTTTCATTTCTTTCCTCTGGTATCAGGTGAAGCGCGGCGTTGAGTTTCGCCGCTTCCAATGCGTGTGGACTGTCTCTACACTAGGTTCCTTCTGCCTGCCCTACTACTTGCGGGATACAGCGTGAAACTGAAAAAAACGAGATATGATTAATGAATATATCTAAAATAAATCTTATAAGTAGGGAGTTGTCCATGCACAAAACGATTGTTTATTTGCTTGAATAATACATATCATTGCAACAAACGTGCCTAGAATTTAATGTCACTTTTTTGTTAATATAATATGAGTGCATAATAATGAGTGGAGTTCGAGCAAAACAGTTTCGCGCTAAATTAAAATCTCTCACAAGCGAATTAAAACCGGGAAGTTTTAAAGCGTACTTTAGGCACAGCCGCTTAATGATATTAAACTGTTGATTTATGTACAGAAAGGTTCCCGAGAAGTAAAATTCGTGTTAGTTCTCAATGCAGTTTACGTGAATTATTATAGCGGGCGACTTATATAAGTTGGAATTAAGTTATAGTTTTAAATAAACTTGTGAAGTTGCTATGAAAAACGTACCACACATACCAGAATAAAAATAACCATAGTTTCTTTATAAATCATAATAAAATTGAATCAGCCTCCGCTGTACAGGTACAGGTAGGCAATAGGAACCTAGTATTAGGACACTCCGTTCCCCACTTTTCACTGAATTCTGGAAGCATTGCGTGTTAAGTGACGGAATTCCACGTCGCGCTTTGCCCCGACACCAGAACGAAGATAAATATTTAATTTCCTCGAGTGGAGATCGAACTCATAATCAGTCGCGTTCACAGCCACACTTTGTGCCCCTGTGCCACGACTGGCCTCATGGCCACACAAAATATATTTTGTCGCTTTGTCACAGAAATGTAAGCATGAATATAAATATTATTTAAAACATTTCTACTTGTCTAGTTTCGCTGGCGCTAGTTTATAGGAACGAGCTAGGTGGCGTGCCCTATCTGTCATCTCGAGGGCGTCACGGCAAACACGGCGTTACCTCGGCGTTTTATTAGGGGTCCGCGCTAACCACTAACGCGATATGCTAATAACGGATATTCGGGCTTCTTTCTGGGCGTTTTCATGTGGATTCTACTGTACGTATAGGTGAAAAGATTTTTGTTCTGCACTGAAAGTTATTTGTATGTGTAATAACTAAAAGAAAATTGACTTAGCGCTTTAATTGGGAAGAAAATCCAGAAAACACAGTTAGTTTTGGTGATAGATAATTTTTGTGTTAATCAAAAATAAAAATAAAAAAATATTGTAACAATAAGAGATAAAATATGGTAATTAAAATTTATAATATAAAATACTAGTAAGTAAAGTATAAGTCCAGTCGTGGCGCAACGGCACTAGGCGTGACTGTAAAACCGACTGGTTGTGGGTTCGATCCTCACTCGAGGAGATGAAATATATACTTAAATTTATATTTCCATTTCTTCGCTCTGGTGTAGAGGTTAAGCGCGGCGTTGAGTTCTGCCACTCAACACGCCATGCCTCCAGAATTCGGCAGAAAATTTGGAACGGAGTGTCTTAACACTAGGTTCCCTCTTCCTGCTGCTGTGTGCGGGATACAGCGTGAAGCTGATTTAATTTTTTAATTTAATTTAATTTTAATTTAAGTATAAGTCACTTTATATCATAAATTATATTACTCTGTAACAATAAATATATAAAAATAACTGTAAACAATAACTTTATAATTTTTAAAGCAGTTCATTTTATTAACCAACCGTACGACGATACATCTATTTTTAGACACATTCGCCCCTCGAGTGTGTGTTTCTTTGTTTTTCACAGCTTATTATTGTAGGGTTGTTAGCTTCATGTTATGTCTTTTAAGTTCTAAAATATTTTCACTAAATTTATAAGTACTTATTAAATATAATTTTAATAATTTAAAATTAATAAAAACATTATTCTTTCTCTACATATTTTTAAAAACTGATAATAAAAACGAATTATTCTCTTTATAAGAGCTGAAATGCTTGCGGCGTTTACTTCCGCAACTAAACACGCAAAGGATCGAAATCGAACGAAAAGTTATATTAAAAAAATCATCATCAACATCATTCACAGAATCGACTGTCAGGTATATACCTGATATCGCCAAATCAGCAATTACCCAGTGGTTCAACCCTACAGCGATTGCGATCAAGAACGATCCCGTGGAAATGAGAACGGGCGACCGGGGACCGTGCAGATAAAAACTTTCACTTTTTCCACAAACTCTCTACGGCGACATTCGCGACTACAATAACTCGCCTATACCATTATGGTATGACCTACATACATATACGATACACAGCAATTGTTATTAGTAATATATTTATACATTCGAGGCTAAGCGCGGCGTTGAGTTCTGCCACTCAACACGCATTGCCTCCAGATTCGGCAGAAAGTGGGGAACGGAGTGTCTTAACACTAGGTTCCCTCTGCCTAACCTGCTGTGTGCGGGATATAGCGTGAAGCTGATTTATTTTATATATTTATTTATCTATACAATATATAAGTAAAAATTCAAAAATAAAATACAAAAGAGCTTTATATTTCGGTGTGACATTTGAATTTCCAAACCTTATATCAAAAATAATAAATACAACAATTTGTAGGGGAAAAATATGAACGTAGAACATTCTTGCACGACTTCTCAAGGTGATAAGCATTATGGAACGCAACCAGCACCGCCAGTGGCAGTTTTATTTACGATCCCGGACCAATATCTGAGGAAGGCAGCTCCGGGTATACTAATATCGGCGGTGTGGGCGCGGGCGATAGCTGCTCGATAGAATAATATGACAGGCAGGACCGGGCCGCTAGCACGTAGGCAATAAGCCGCCGGCACCAAGCCAAAGCCGCTCAGAAAAATAAGATTGCACTCGGACGCCGTGACCCGCGCGTGCCTTCACATACCGCGCTGTTCGGTTACAGCGGTCGCGTCTCGTATGTACAAATGTGTAAATAGTAAATCACGTCTTCATTTTAAATATTTTAATAATTTATCTTAATTAACTTGTATATATAAGTTTTTAGTTATATTTTATCTAGTTTTTCTTTTAATTGTTCATTGTTATATTGCACATATGAAGTATATTATTTGCTTTGAATATAATTTAAGAATTAGTTATTGACTATTTAATTTTACAAATTAACATTTTGGTCAATATAATAGAATGTAAAAACGTATTACAATAATATAAAGTAGACTATAGAATAGATCCAAGTAGACCCTAAAAGGCACGAGAATTGAATAATAAATATGCAGTCAAATATTGCTCCTCCATGCATACGTGGTTAACGTGTTCAGTGTAACATATTCTAGAAAACGTCCCGTAGAGGCAAGCCTTGTTTCATTTTACGATCTTATCGAAATAATCCGATCTCGCTTGTTATTTACTGCCACCTTCCCTCAATTCGTACTCTTACTAGCCAAGAGTGTCACCCCAACAAGTTATTATGAACCTTATACCAACGTCGTTCGACACTAAATTGTTTACTTTAATCTACTCTTTAACTCCTTACATCCTCGGGGTTCGTTTCAAAGGAGACAACGTAAGTGGGTCTGAGAGCCTTAGAATATGAAACGTATGAAGACGTTTATATGATTCAATATTGAGAAAGAAATGTAAGTTATTTTGATGTTTTAAGTCAAAAAACTTGGGCAGACGTACTTTGGGAGATCGAGAGGAAAAATCTAGATGTTTTATTTCGCATGAGACTGCGGTCGTGATGTGAACCGAGGTATACTATCACAATAAACACTTTGCGCATATATGTAATATTCATGGGTCGGCTTATAAAAGAAGTCATCCTTGTCTACTATAAATATCCACCACAAGCTACGTACCTCTACAAGTAGAAATGTTTCCATATAGGTTTATTTTTAATATTTATTATCACCGTAGACTGTAAAATTGTGACTGGTTTTGGGTTCAATTCCCACTCGAGGAAATGAAATATTTAATATTTTCATTACTTCGCTCTGGTGTCGAGGCAAAGAGCGGCGTTGAGCCCTCAACACGCAACACCTCGGCGGAAAATAGTGAGTAGAGTGTCTTAACACTAGGCTCCCTCTGCCTACTCTACTAAATACAGGATACAAAGTTAAGCTGAAAAAAATCCTAAATCACTACTTCTATGAAATTATTATTTTATATTGCTATTTATCTTAATATTAGCTCACATCTGCAACTGTAAATCTTAAGATATAGTCCAGTAAATTCTTATTAAGATCAAAATGTAAATGCGAGTGGACAGTGATTTATATTATAATAAAGTAAAGTCTATACAATAGAAACATGTTCATACCATCAGAAATGAAATAAAAATTTCGTGTTATTTAAATGTATTTGGCTCGTTATTGCATTATAAATTTTAGAACAACGACCACCTGTCATAATAGCAGCGACTCACACCCGTATTACCTTTGAATAATACAGGTTCTTTTAAGAATCCTAGTTACTACTTTTGTCGTCAAATATATTTCGGAGAGAGAGTGATAAATAATTCCAATCTCTACTTTCTGCCTATTGTCGAATCTTTATCAAAGAAAGATGCCGGGATTCGTTAGTATAAGTCCTTGTGGTCACACTTTGTCTTATCAGAAAGGAAAACGCTTTTAAAATTTACCCTAAGTGAGATTTGAACTGTCAATCATATTGTCTTTAAATAAAAACCTAGGCATAACACCTGTGCCTTAATGTTCATTCATGCACTTTTACTTATGAAAGGTAATTAATTTTATTTTAACGCTGAACTCCCGGAACCTAGTGCTTAAACACTCCGTTCCCCACTTTCCACCGATTTTTTCGAAGCATTGAGTGTTAAGTGGCGGAACTCAACTTCGCGCTTTACCTTGTTACCAAAGCGTTGAAATGAAAATGTAAATATATAATAATTTAATTCCCAGAGTGAGAATCGAACACTCAACCGTCGCTTTTACAGTCGCAATTATTTTTGTACGTTTATTATCATATCTCTAATAAAGTTAACAACTATCTTAATTTATTTAAATCACAAAGTAGAAGAAAAAATCCAGTACTCAAGCTCATTTTTACGACAAAGTTGAAAATACAAAAAAGAATATCTTAAATATGATAATGAGCACTAATCATATTACAAGAAACTAATGTATATTTTTCATAAAGGTGTTTGTCCGTTTCTAAAACTCATTATTATTTTAAAATATACATAGAATATTCATAAAGTGAATTAAAAATGTCTGTCAATTATATTTTCTTTATATAATTAAATTTCTAAGAATCTGATATTAGAGATATATATTAACCATCTGAAGTTAATTTTAAAATAATAAGAAGTAGCATCTTAATTATACCAATATTAAATACCAATTGATTTAATAGATTCAGACTGAAAATACAACTAAAATCAATCTATAATTAATTATATGAGGCCGTATTTAATCGCAACGACTGTCGTGACAAAACATAATGCGGCGTTGAGTTCCGCCACTCAACACGCAATATCTCGAAAACTCAGTGCAAACTGGGGAACGGAGTGACTTAACACTAAATTCCCTGCTATATACAGAATACAGCGTGAATCTACAAAAGAAAAAAGAAAAAAATAACCTCAATACGAAACCAGTGCAGTAAATACAGAAAAGAACAGAATTACAGATGATGCCCATCAAGGAACATAATTAGAAGTTTTCTGTTTTCAATGTCTGCGGCATGATTACCAATGGCCGTGGAGTCCGATTGGTATGTAAGTTACGGTACGTAACGGGGAACTTAGCTCATTACCACTGCTACGTCCACTGAATGACAATGGATGGAATTTTTACTTCATTCCCGTCTGCAGTTATTAGACGGTGTTGGACGTGTAGAGCGCAAGCCTCGTGGAATGGAGGAAGCGGTTTGTTATTTTCGTATTGAATTTTCTATTCTCCTTCGCCCGATCCTTTGTTCTGAAGTGTTAGCTTTCAATTTTAATATATAAATATTGAATTTGTATTGAGTATTTAGTTATTTATATTGAATATTCATAGAGTCGGTGTCTGTTTCACATTAAAATGTTAAGCTGTAGTGGGTTTCTCTGTTTTTTTTATTATTTTCCTCCACATGTTGCATTTTATATTAACTGTTTATTTTTCTCTTGTTTAATAGTATTTGTTTATATGTACGTTCTAATGAATTCTATTATACTTTTTCTTTCAAATTTTTGAGGCCAGTCGTGGCGCAGCGGCACGAAGTGTGACTGTAAAACCGACTGGTTGTGGGTTCGATCCCCACTCGAGGAGATGAAATATTTACTTAAATTTATATTTCCATTTCTTCGCTCTGATGTCGAGGTTAAGCGCGGCGTTGAGTTCTGCCACTCAACACGCAATGCCTCCAGAATTCGGCAGAAAGTGGGGAACGGAGTGTCTTAATACTAGGTTCCCTCTGCGTACCCTGCTGTGTGCGGGATACAGCGTGAATCTGATTTAATTATATTTTTTTTATAAAAATTTTAAGCGGAACTCAACCCCGTGCCTCCTGTAAACCTACCAGGCGCTCTGACCACTAAGCCATACGTTCTCATCAAGCTACGTAAAAATTTTTATACGCTTGTCATAACTTATTTATGTTGTTAGCATCTCTGTAGGGAGATTTTTACAAATTTCCGCTACCCAAAAATAATTACTAAGAATTGTCGTCTGGCAAGGGAGAATGCTATTTATTAAATATTTTTATACGTTTTCTAAATAAATATTTTTCTTTCCTAAGTGTGGATTAACACTTTAAAAATGTTGAAAACAGATTAGTAGTTCTTTATTTCCATGAAAAAATAAGAAAAGTATTTTTACTTTTCTTACTAAAGTACGTATGGTAAAAAACTTCATATATTTATAGTAAAAAAAACCACCAAACACCGTGTAAGTGCAGCGGTACTTATAAAATAACTAAATCTAAGTTAATATCTTGCGGGCGTTATCCATTAATCCTCATGCAAAATCCAACTTGCTGTCTAATCCAGATTACGTGAGGGAAAAATATCTTTTTTTCTGCAACGACAATGGCTTTGGTAAAATAAGTATTGTATTTTTTTAAATATTAAACAATTTTGTAAATATATAAAAAAATGTGTTAAATATGTAAATCCAATTTAAAAATTAATAAATAAAAAAAAATATTATACACGTTATTTCCCCTTGTACATCAGGGTAGGTAAAGGAGATGAGAGTGTTAAAACACTCCGTTCCCCACTTTCCGCCCAATTTTCGCAACATTGTCATGTTAAGCGAGAAAACTAAATTTTTTAATATCTGATTGGGATTCGAATCCACAACCTTCTCCTTTACAGTCTGGCGCTGAGCCGCTTCATATACTTTCTGTCCGAAATAAACTTAACCCCAAAAAAATATAATAAACAATACATTTAAATTAATGAAACAAGAGGAAGTTTGTGGCATTAGCTAAAATCATAGAGTACCAAGCAACCAAGTCACCAGTTTCTTTTGACGTCGCCTAGCCGACTTCGTAAATGGAATTTGCAAGTAATTTTGCCGCCTCCGACCTTCCTCCCTCGCCTTGCTCTCTTGTCTCCGCGTGTCGCTTCCATTACAAATTGTGTTGGAATAAAAATATGCTCAGAACTCCATGGAGTTGCTAATGCGGATTTATTATCGCGCTCCTCGCCGGAACTTTGAATTTTAAATAGACTTCCAACAAAGAAAGACTAGCGTAAACTAATTTTATAGTGTTTTATAACTTCATTTTGCGCACTCATTTGTTCTTGGATTAGTCGTTATAAAGTTGCTTCGTCTAATTTTATTATTATTTAATAATAATACGGCAACTATTAATATAGAAGTTAAATTAATGGCTACTTAAGAAAATATATTCGTTAGTATTTTCTTGATAGTTTAAATTTATTATTAGATTATTTATTAGTTCTTCTTAAATATGTTTGTTGCGTACAAGCACAATTGAATAAAAAAGCAATAATCTTTGCGACTAGTTTCTAATTTCTTTATATATAGAACAGCTTTATACGAATTTAATATTTTGTATAATTTAATTATCTAAAGTTGTATCATCTCTTCAAACATCTGCAAGTTCACGAGAAGAAGTGGGCGTGTAATAGGAAATGTTCCGCATATTGACTCCAACGACGTTCCCCAGATCTCTAAACAATGACACACAGACACGAGCTCCTTGCACCAAATTTAGATTTTCCACTTGTCCGTTGACACTTTAATCCAAGGTGGATCAACCATTTTTACATAAGGTAGTACTCGTATATATCCAGGTAAGTTTCTTTGTATTTTCAATTCCGTTTCTATATATATTTCCATTTTTTGGTTTTTATTTTTTTACTTTTACTTGATAATATTAATACATTTATATCTTTTACCTTATAAAATGAACATCAGATCTGACCTCGATTTCAAAAGGCTTTTGAAAGATCAACAAAATTTGATGAGTCCGTCAAAACGAAAATTGTTCTAAAATCGCTACTCTAGAAAAGTTAAAATTGGAAAACGTCTTGACGTACTATGAAATACCTCGAGGCTAACTTTAAGTTTTTGCCCTTTGAAAAGTGAAAGGCCGATCTTGTATGTTGACGTTGCTACTTAGGTTTGCCCCTCCGTCGCTTTCAATCTTTGTTATACATGAAAGTAATCTAAGAAAATGGAAGTAATAGTAGCTTGTTTTATGTTAAAATTAAAATTAACATTTTGCATTCTCCTTTGTATCTAGCGTTATAACGCTATATAAAGATGAAGTGTTCAAAACTATAGTTTTATAAACTGGCTTTTTAGGTAAATATATATTTTTTTTTAAACGAATATGTAAACATAGTAACATATTAGTTTCGATAAAATTCATAGCGACGAACCAGTCTTTTCTTTTTTCTTGCTTCCACCTCAATTAGTCAGTCAGTAAGTCAGTTTGTGCACATGCTAGAACTATACAAAAGTTAAATTCAAAACATTATTTGTAAAACTATAAACAAAATTAGTTACGCCATTGCCATTACGCATACCAACTAGTTTTACTCAAAACAATTAAAAAATCAAACTGAAATGTTATTAAATTAGTATCGAATAAAAAAATATCAAGCCAATTTAAAGATAAAATATATATTCAATATTAATCGAAACGAACTACAAATAAAAGAAAACTGGAATAAAAATATCGATACATAAACTGATATTATTTTAAAATCTTTTCAAGTTACAGTCAATTTTATTTGTCTGTTTGTATTTACCTTTAGGTTGAAACAGTTTGCCTCTTTCATTCGTTGGTACACTTTCGTACATAAAAACTGCCGTCAAAAAGGATTTTTAGGATAGAACTTTAAACAAGTTTCGGGTATAGTTCTTGATCCCTTTACGTCTACAAAGGGCTAAAAGGCAAATGTTTATTCAAAGGCTTCATGGATTTATAAAAACTATTATAGTCTGAAACTCAATCTTTTCTAGATGTGACTGTAAATTTTATTAATAACGTTGTCACGAATGATTTAATCTTATAACTGAATAAGTTTTAAATGGCCATTACTTAGAACTACAATAACTTGGAGTACAAAATAGCGATACACAAAACAACAATACTCTCCGGCCATTTAACTACATTTCCTATAATCTCATACCTTGAACACACAGCGTGTTGATTGGCGGAACACAGCGCCGCACTTTGTCTTAACTAGACCGAAACAAACATCAATGCGGTCAACGCAATCCGTGTGAGATTTGTACCCACATCCTACCCCTACAACTAGCAATAATGGTTAAACACGTCGTTAGGCAAGCTATCGATTCCTACGTCTACCTATCTACCTTTAAATATACTAAAGTTGTTTCTACATTATGAGGCCACATATAGAAAATACATTTATCAAGAAAATGTATCGCCTCTTTCATGTTTATTACATTTTGGAAGGAATAATATAATATATTATATAGTAGCAAATGAGTTATACTACGCTCCACTTTCAGAACAGTTTTAAAATACTTCTGAATATTCAATTTACATATCTCACCACTTGTGGAACTCAATTTGATATCATGATCCATATTCCAAGTTTCTTGACACAAATTACGTCGTAGTAATTTAATCCTCGCCAACTTCGTTAATTTTATTTTTCCTTTGAATTAATTTAAAAATTCCTGCCGAGATCCAGGCAGTTATCGAACTCGGGACGTCGAAAACTTTCAGTGCCACTGCCATAGTATTATTAGCGAAGACATTTCAAGAAATTCAGATTTTTAAACTTGTGCGTGTCACTTTAATGAAAAATTTTATTTTAGCGCTCGAGTTTTAGTATTTGGATTAAAATACTCTCTCTGACATATAAAACACCTTGAAGTTTAAAAGTTAGTAGTAAAAATCAATACCGTAAACGTTTAGTGTGCTTGAGAATCAAAGCTATAAAGCGTAGGTCGGTAGCAAATCGGTGGACGTGTCGCGGAACGAGACTGCAAGAAGGCTTTAGGAAGCGACGTGCGACAAAGTTTTTATTTCCCAAGGGATACACCGATCGTAGTGCCACCCAGGTGCTCCCCGCACGATGGCAACCCATATTATTTGTTTGAACGAAACTTTCTGGTCTCGTATCTGTCAAGTAAATCATGTCATACTATCAATTATTGAAAATTTAATTTGAGTACAAAATAAAAATGGAATTATACAATTATATTCGACAATTTTTATTTTTTCTGATGGCAACATTGGAAACGTGAAAAGTTTCTTAGAGCGTGCAAATTTCAGTCTATAAATATCAAAATTTAATTTAAACATTTTGTCGTATATATATCCTCCAATTAAAACAGTTCTTATGAAACGTTCAGCCATTTCACATTTTAGTGTTTCAAGAAAATTGTTCGCGTAAAATATAAACCGAAGATTGCAAAATTATTCCGACGTAAAGATGGCCGAGTGTTTTATGGTTATTTCTTTTGCCTTCTGGCCGAATTATACAATGTGCAATGACGGTATAATATTCGAATCTATTTCATCTTACATTACAGTTAATCATATACCAAATTTACTTCTTTCTTAGTACTAGGTATATTTAATGTTCCTTAGACGTACTTTCAATAAAAGGCAAAGTTAACACCAGCAATGTTCGAACGCTCGTTACCAATTGAATCGAATTAGATACGAGAATGTTTCGAACAAATGTGCCTTAGAAGCTGATGAATCTAATTTTTACGTCGGGAACCAGCAGCGTGTTCCATATGAAAATTATATTCCATTCTAACGCCAGCACGAGTTGAGGAGTTGAAATAAACTGTGTTGCCGTGACTCGCACACTGATCGGATGTGGGAAGACGCTTTATATGCGTGAATGGCGCATTTTTACCAACTTTATTTGATTAGATCATTGAATTACATATGCCGTATCCATTTCTAAATGTCATTTGTCATTAAAGTGAAGTTATTTCTTGTAAAAACGATGAAATAAAACTTTTGCTTATCATTATTTAATTTTAACTAAGTATCCTTCGTTCTACTGGCATAGGGTATCCGATAAATATATATAAAAAAATGCCTTACAAAAGCATTTTTTCAAAATATAAGGAGTGGCACTGGATTCCGCCTGAAAGACACATTACAGAGTGAAACAAACGAGCAGACAGATAGAAGTTACTCTTGTTTTTCTTGCTCAAGACTTCGTTTGAAGTTTTTACATGAAAGACTAACAAAGGTTTGTTCTTACAAGATTTCATATCTTTAGGGCTCCGTACCTCAAAAGCGTAATCGAAACCTATAGGCGCCTTCCTATTGACCTACAGTTGTGAAATTTGTCACGAAGTGAGAACTTATAATACAAATAAAGAGAAAACCGCAAACTTAAGTTTGTCAACATTTTTAATTTGTATTTCCCATTGACCTACAATCCTAAAATTGATCCAAATTCAGTAAGTCCAACTTGTACTTAACCAGTTTAATATAAACAACGTGAAAGAGTAGAACATCGATATTTACAAAATTTCACATTTATAATATTAAATATGATATTATCTATAAATAAACATACCTGCACTTCTATTTATTGTCGTATAAAAAAAATCCTGGCCAAGGCCGGTCGTGGCGCAGTGGCGCAAGGTGTGACTGCAAAACCGACTGGTTGTGGATTCGATCCTCACTCGAGAAGATGAAATATTTACTTAAATTTATATTTCCATTTATTCGCTCTGGTGTCGAGGTTAAGCGCGGCGTTGAGTTCTGCCACTCAACACGCAATGCCTCCAGAATCCGGCAGAAAGTGGGGAACGGAGTGTCTTAACACTAGGTTCCCTCTGCCTACCCTGCTGTGTGCGGGATACAGCGTGAAGCTAATTTAATTTTTAATTTTAAAAAAATCCTTTTACGCGAGTCGTAATAATTTGTAGCAATTCGCGAACTTATTCAATCGACGGTAGCGCTAACGTGGGAAGAGCGCATTTATTATGTCGAGTCACGATGCTCATTTGGGTATTAGAGATAAAATTAAAATTTACGCTATGCCCAAAGCAATTTGTAACCGCCCGTTCTACTTCACGCGGAAAATAGGCTTTGGTTTATCCACGTTTTACACTCATTTTCATAAGTGGCTTACATACAACATTGTGACAGTCGCGGTATCGGGACGCCGTTGTCGTTGGACCTACTCGTACCATGCTATATTCGTATGTTATATATTATTAATATGGCGTTTTTTGTTTTGTAAATTGATTAAATTCAAGATCACTATGTTCATGTCTTAAATGCGTTATGAAGTATTATTGAGGCCGTCTGACAAGCGTTTTGTAATGTGCAGGTTGTGGGTTCCGTTCCCGCTCGGGGGAATTAATTATTAATATTTTCATTTTTTCTCTCTGTTACCTAGGCATAAGTGTGGCGCTATGTTCCGCCACTCATCACGCAATGCCTTGAAAATTCGGTGGAAAGTGGGGAACGCAGTGTCTGAACACTATATTCCTCCCGGATTCAGCGTGAAGCTGAAAAAAAATGTATAATTATAAGATTTATGATTACATGTAATTTTAATAGCCTGTTTAGTAAATTCTTTCTCTGTATTTGTAAATTTTTATACTTATTTAAATATATATTTTGATTGTGAAAAAGAAAAGTATAATTTTCCACCAATTTAACAAAAAAATATTACGCATCAGCAAACAAGGCTTATATTTTCTAGAAGATATTTTCAATTACTTTTCATATTTTAAGTTAAATATTTGGCTTTGCCTTGTTACCAGAGCGTAGAAATGAAAATATTAAATAACTGACCCCCGGAGTAAAAACTGAACCTTCAGCCGTTGCATTTACAACCACAGGGTCACCACCACTACGCCACTACGCCACGATGGCCACGTAGCATATAAAAAAATATTATGGCAAATACTCAAACATCATCTGTTATGTAAACATAATACTTAATTGTTAAAAAATTAAATCAGCTTCACGCTGTATCCCGCACACAGTAGGGTAGACAGAGGGAACCTAGACCCTCGGTTCCCCACTTCTGCCGAAATGGAGGCATTGCGTGTTGAGTGGCAGAACTCAACGCCGCGCTTTGCCTCGACGATACCTAATTGTACGTGTTTATATTTTAATATAAAAGTTTAACAACCAAAACTAAAATTTCCTATGAACCCTATCCTTCAATTAGTTAAAAGACGTTGAATGAGAAATAGCAAGATAATTTGTCAATGAGGATTCATTGTTGTTTGGTTTAGTGTAACCCGCTGGAGTCTGATAAATGTCCTTTCAGAGTGCGCCGTCAGTCAAATCGCGGTTGCCTGCCCACAAGATATATAGTGGACCCAAGACTCGTCCCTGCGAAACCGCTCCAAATTACTTTAAAATTAACCATTTGTTGACCTATTGCTAAACTTTCGTTTATATCGTAGTTTTTTTTCTATTTTCTATATAGGTGGGTAACTAACTACATATATATACATATAATTTTTTTTTAGAAAACGTAGCTGGTTTCAAACCAAGTCCAAGTGTTCTCACCACTAAGCTTAAAGCGTCCTTATATCTTTTTAAAAAAAAGTAATTTTCTTTTCTTAGTGTGGAATAACACTTTAGAAATGTCAAACACAGGAATATATTTATAATCGCAACAGTTGTAGTAAAAACGTAGCTGTTGCTTCAAATTGTGTTTTTTTTATTTACGTAATTTTATACATATACAAAACGAATGTCGATAGTAATGTATTAATTACTATTAAAACGACGGTATTCAGAATAATTATCAAATTTGATCCAAACAAACAGCACTAGGCCCAATTGTCTAGTAAACACGCAACAGGGTCTCCTGTTGCATCTTTAACTGCCTACGATGCGTTGGTACTTACACTTCGAAATTATACGATAGAGAGAATAACAACAAAAGTTTTATATATTATATTATAACATACTGTATAATACAAACAATAGAGAGGCCATATTACATAAATATATTGCAAGCTAAACCAAACAATATGGCATATCACTTAATGTATTAGTTTGCTAATATAAATTTTGCTTATTAAAATAGGTAGATAGAAAATAATAATTAGATATAAAACGACATAAATTTTACACAAAAATGAATGTGTATTGTGTGTACAAATTAAAAAATCGTATATTTTATTATTTATTATGTATCGTTAGGTTATTAGCTAAATGTCGGAGAAAATATAAAAAAAAATATTTTCTATTATTTTTTAAATTTAAATACAAATAGACATATATTAAACTAATTAAAGACGTACCATTAGAAATTCCATTCATTTCAGATTCATTCAACCTCACCTATACAGCTTTAATTGTTTCGTTTTCCGTACAGAACTATGCGCTTAGTTTGACGTGGGTTACATTTAATGGAATACTAACAGTTTTGGAAGCATTTTCGACTTGGAGTGACCACAGCAAGCATCGGGGCAAACAAGAACAAACAAAGTAATTAAACACATCAAACGGGGCGAAATTGAAGCCCGCGATTCAAAGACCGGCGACCGTGGCCCGTCGAGTGCGATATACGGCCGGCGACCGCGGTAGTGACCACTCACCGCCTAATCCGCACCTATGAAACTTAAAATAATAATTAATAGGAAATGGACAATTTTAAATTTAAATGTATATTTGTATCAGTTTGCAGTAGTCTTCATTGTACATTGTAATATGGAAAAAGGAAAATATTATGAGGATAGGTACTCGAACCCGCGCCTCCTCGATACCGTCTCGGACCACTAAACCATACGTTACATAACCATATCATAATCCAATCAAATTTGTTTTTATACAATTGATAAAATTTATTTATGTTGTTAAAATCTGTATAGGGATCTTATTACAAAATTTCGAAAAATATACCAAAAAAATGATTAAAAATGATAATTTTATCAAGCTTCACCCTATATCCCGCACAGCAGAATAGCCAGAGAACTGGGAAACCTTTACCCTATTCAGGAAGTCGTGAGATAAAAGTCAATCACACCATACAAACAACGACGACGAACCGAAGAAAAGTTATGGCTAGCAGATCTAGCCTCTGCCGTGACTTTTTTTAAATTTTCTTCACTCAAGGAACACCTCCAGGGCAAGAAAGCCTTTTATGTCTCATTTGAAATACTGAAGGAAGCTTGCAATTTAAAAACGTAATTATGTTAACATAATAGTGTATGCTATATTACTTGCTCACTGTGAAGTGCGGATGTTTGAAAAGCTGCAAGTTCCTGTTCGGAGCACCGTCTGATGTTGATACAGTAACAATTCACTAAGTTAAATATATTTAATATTAGCATTAGCATCTTGACTATATTAAATCTAGATTTTATTTTCCTGCTTAAGCATTGAAAATATATAATAAATGAAATAAAAAAAATAAGACAAAAATTTAGATCTGATAAAAACAAATAAAAATTACAAAAAGTAAGAAAAGGAACAAAATTCATAATATTTACTATGAGGTATATGTATACAGAAATATAGTTAAATTACTATATCACAAAATCAACTAAATAAAGAAGAAAAACTGCAAAAGATATTTCTCATTATTTATAGCATTTGATACAAATCAGTAAAAATGAGAAGTTAATTACCTACAAATAACTAGCGGAGCGGAACGCAATAGATGCGTGTATTTCATCGGATTACACGCGGCTATCAACGCCGGCCGTACACGGCCAGTCCCGGGTTGTCGATGCTTAATTAACTCCTAACGTAAAACTACCTCAATAATTTTATCATAATCAGCTTAAGCCTACTGATAACACTATATTATTTACTATATATTAATACTGTTTAAGGTTTAATATTAGAATATGCAATTTTTGGTGAAAATAGAAATTCTAATATCATAAGTCATAACTCATACTGTATGCGGTATATAAATGAATAGAATTATTATTGTTGTTATTTTGTTTAACTTTACTTTATATAGATATGTAATAAAAATATTTATTAGTATACCTATTCTATAAAACACTCTGATTGATCAACAAACATTTTGTAGATTTTGAAATCTTTAACAGAGAAAGGCTTTCATAAAAAAGATAAAATTACTTCAGTCCGAGCACCGCGAGAAGGTTAGCGGACGCCTACGGCGTGACTTTGTAGTAGATTGTTTTTAAAAACCGGTCAAGAACGAATCGGACTTGAATATGAAGGGTTCCATATCAACAAACACAAACACATATTACCACCACCACTATATTAATCTTGATATTTTATTTTTAACAGTTTCGCTACTCCGTAGTTTAAAAGTTAGGGGGGCGTGGACACACTTTTTAACATTTTAGAAGCCAATATCACAAAGTTTTATTTAATAAGAAAACTTTCTTAAAACCTCCATAATATTCAGAAAGATCTATTTAATATAACACCCCAAACGGCATACTCTGTTGATTTTTTTTTCATCCCTCTGTTATATGTATGAAGTGCTACTCTTAATATTTTTATTTTTCAAAATCATACTACATCATTTTGAGGCCAGTCGTGGCGCAGGGGCACAAAGCGTGACTATAAACGCGACTGGTTGTGGGTTCGATCCCCACTCGAGGAAATGAAATATTTATTTAAATTCATATTTCGGTGTCGAGGCAAAGGGCGACGTTGAGTTCCGCCACTCAACACGCAATGCCTCCAGAATTCGGCTGAAAGTGGCGAACGGAGTGTCTTAACACTAGGTTCCCTGTGCCTACCCTGCTGTGTGCGGGATACAGTGTGAAGCTGATTTATTTTATTTTATCATTTTGTAGCGGTTCATAAACCATACACATACTTTCTAAATTGCAACTATGAGTATACAGTAGACATCTAGTCCAATACTCGGAGAGTAAAATGACTGTTACATACGGACGGATGGACAGACGGACGAATATTATGAAATAGTAAGGGCTCCATTTTTTGCTATTTGTCTACGGAAACCTAAAAACTATTCAATTTAATAAAGATACTAAAGATTTAAAAACATTTTTATTCAATTACAAAATGATTGAATGACGAAACGATATGACAAAAAAACATCTTAAAAAGTTATTATATATCTTTTATGAATATTGTCATATTTACATACATGTATATCAATCTATAGCTTATCAATTTTATTCTAACAAAAATAAATCCAAAGGTAATATAAAACACATAAAACAACTAACAGTAGACAACAAAAACAATCCACTTATCGTGTAACGTTGTCATCGGGCTTGCATTATCGATATTTTAAATACAAAATCCAAAGGCAGCTCGGACCCCAGCGAACGCTGACACAGCCCGGTCTGACTAATGTCTCGCATTAATATCCCCGGTAATTAATTGTTTGCATGTCCGCGAAAGATCTGCCGTCGGAAATATTCCACTTTAAAATAAATTAACGAACCAACACCGACCACGTATTGGACCAGGAATGCGTTAATCGCTGTTTGGTTTCCAGGAATTCTACTGTTTTCGTCTAAATATGTCATTCTTTTGTTGTAATTATAAATTTTAAGTGTACATTTTGTTTTTAAACTTACAATTAATAAAGGAAATGATAATTTTGGAAAGGAACTGTGAACGAACATTCCTACAAAAGTAGGAATCTTAATGTATTTAACTAATATTTTTAATTTATTTACATTAAATTATAATTTAACTAATTTATCTTCATTACATTAACAGCAATTTTATTCTACGCAGTCGATATTAATTTTAAATTATTAATTAAATCGATTTAGTCAATATTATTTAACCACATAGCCTGAAAAGATACGACATTTGATTTCACCCTTAATTGGCAATCGTGACAAAGCAAAAAGCGAAAACTGTTCGGGATATTTCAGTAGTAGTATCTACTGACGAAAATGTATACCGCATCAATATACCTACACCTAAAGTATAAAAATCAATTTCACAACCAGTAAAACAGTAAAGTGCTAGCCTGAGCTTGATAAGCAGAAAAATAAATTATGATGCGGATTAAAACAAAATAAGCCAGTTTGTAAAACACGAGGAAGGTAATTTTGTCCACTCGATGGATACTCGCCCTCTGGAAGCACCCTCGAGCGGGATGGATCGTAAAATATACGACACTCCAATATATATGGATGGAAGCAGCCCGTTTATGCCCACTTAGAAAAAATGTTGGCTTAATTCAGCACGTCGTTACCCCTCCTATCCCCATAAATATAAGCGAGCGATTCATGCGGTTTTATCGTCAAGCATTCAGTCAGTGAAATAAAGACTTCGACGCTGTAATTAGCCATCGCCTTATTTTTATTTCAATGCTATGTCAAAAGTCAATTTGAAATATTGAATACTTCAAGTCTACGAAGGGGTGATTGGTATAGTTCAACTTTTATGTTTTCCTTTACTAATTTAGCCTTTTAAATGTACTAGGTTTTTAACGATGTTGTATATCTACGATGTATATGGTTTTCTTTAAATTTATTTTGTGCAATGTTGGGTGAGGGAACCTGCGACTCCAATGTTAAGACACTCCATTCCAATTAAAATAGCTCCGTTCCCCATTTTCCGAATTCTGGAGGTGTTAGTATGTATTGAGGCACACATTGTGCCCCTGTGCCAAGATTGGCCTTAATTTCCTACCTACTACAGAGTAATCTGCACTATTCTATTTTTATATACTATACACATTGTACTTAGCTGAATATTGTTCACGAAAAGCTTATGACGAATGTATAGAAAAAACTCAAGCCGTATTCAAACAGGCAAACATGAGTATTAATATTGACTGAAACTCAAAACACAAATGATCTCAATCAAATACGCATCGGCCATTAAACAAGCCGACGAATCCGCAAAACCCGACCTCGTGTACTTTATTTTAACAAATTTATTTTAGCGAAAATTCTAAACAACGGTATCCCGAGTTCCCATTGGTATTTCAACAAAGCCTGAACTTGTAGAGGTATTTGAAATTGTTTACAAAATTCAATCCTAAAGCTTCGAGCCAGATTAAATCTAATTTCAACTTCAAGGTAAGTCTGAAATAAGTCTTCATAAAACCGGAACCCTTTGATTTAACCCGCCCAAAAGTTAGGCAGGCTGATTGCCCGAAAGTTAGTCCCACTTGCTTTGGCGCTGTCTTTTTCCGTCCCTGAAAAATAAAATGAAAACAAACAAAAAAGCAAAGAGTCAACGGTCCACAAAGTCGCAAGTACTCAAGAACCGTTCGATTAAGAATAAACTTTTCTCATTACGACTAATTCACCTTAATTTTGTTCGTGACAGAAACAAATATCATAATTAAATCATTTTAAAAAATAACTATAACTTTTAATGATGTTTATAGGCATCGTCAAAATTTATATAACAAGTATGACTACACAATATTTGTCTTCTTTGTTTTAGCTATTTTTTGCCAATTTAACAAATATAACTCGAAACGTTCTCTATTTAGAAACTCTATAATTTAACAAACGAATGTATATCAATAGGGAACTTCCAGATAGAAGTCAGCCAGCGTTCATTTTTGTAACGCTTCATTTGCAACACAACTTTTAACTTGTTCAAGCAACGCTCCAACTCCGAATTTTCCCAAAACGAATACTTAGTAAGCAAACCCTGTTCAAAGTTTTAAAAATACAGACGAATTGTTTCCCAACTCTATTTCTTGAACCATTGTTCTGCATCTTACACTAAGACTATGAAAAATTAATGATGTTAGAGATCTATATTTAATTTTCGGCACATACGTTATATATATACATATGTATTTAAACAAAAATTAAGTAACTGATTCTTGTTGTTATGTTTAATTTTATTTGTTAGAAATAAGAAGAGAGTTGATTTAATCCAACCCTGGACTTTTACCTACAGAACAGAAATGTAAATCGATGAACGGGGTCCAACCTCCGCTCACTGTAAAGCTAATAAAGAAATTTAATATTTAAAAAACAATTAAATTATCTTCCCGCTATATATCCCGCTCACAGCAAGGTACGCAGAGGGAACCTAGTGTTAAGTCACTCCGTTTCCCAATTTCCTCCGAATTCTGGAGGCATTACGCGTTGAGTGGCGGAACTCAGCGCCGCGCTTTGCCTGGACACCAGAGCGAAGAAATGGAAATATACATTTAATTAAATATTTCATTTCCTCGAGTGGGGATCGAATCCACAACCGATCGCGTCTACAGTCACACTTTGTGCTTCTGCGCCACGACTGGCCTCTTACTAAACTTAACTCTCTAAACTTAATTATTTGTTTTTAAACATTTTTAAAGTGTTATTCCACACTTAGGAAAGAAAAATACTTATTTACCCTAGTATGTGTAGAAGATATTGAATTTGTATTTTTTTAAAGTAATGTAATAAAATCTAAAAAATATATATTTAAAGAAAAATCTATCGTTTACTGTTTACCGGTAACAGTAAACAATAGATTTTTCTAACGAATTTTATTAAATGCCATTTGTATTATACTTATAAATATAAAATATATTATTTTTACATTCTGATATGAAAAGCTGACGGAAACGGAAAGGACTCAGCAATAGACACGCGTGAGCAGCTAACGTTATTTTTGTCGCCTGCTGTTTTAAGTACGGAACACTTTGAGTTTGTCGTCGAGCCAAAACTAAATAAATCACTGTTTGATTGTTACTACGCATTTATATTATTGTTTTTTAAGATTAATTTTTATCTAGGATAAAAGATTAATTATTTTATATTTAAAATAAGATTAGTTTAGAGTTCGCTTATTAGTTTTAAGCTGAAACAGTGTTTGACTTAATATCTTTATTATTTCACAAGTTTCTCAGAGTTTAGCGAGATCTACTCCAATTCTGTAGCTCCACATTCCACTTAGTTTAATATTCAATCTATAATGCAAGCTCAATTTCGTGTACATTATTCCTGTATTCTATTTTTATTATTTGAAAATCGCTCCTCTAGAAAGTGCGCCTTGGGTTCTATTTGTTTTTCTATAGCCAAGTTCGTAAATCTCTTGTTGCCATATATATTTTATGTTCATTTTTAAACCAAACAAGTGATTTTAATATTGTTTGCGTTATAATCATTTAGGCATTTATTATCACAATTATTACGCATGTAAATAAAAATTCCATTGCACATTCCATAAAACATAACTAAAATCTATACTTTTTATAGATTTTAAATTTGCTTTGTGAACTGTGCTTCTTTCACATTATTCTACTATGATGTTACAAATTGCTAAGAACTTCATTTTTTTATTTAATTTACACAGTATCTTGAAATTAAAATAAAAAAAAAAAAATTAATTAACTTCACGCTGTATCCCGCACACAGCAGGGTAGGCAGAGGGAACCTAGTGTTAAGACACTCCGTTCCCCACTTTCTGCCGCATTCTGGAGGCATTGCGTGTTGAGTGGCAGAACTCAACGCCGCGCTTAACCTCGACACCCGAGCGAAGAAATGGAAATATAAATTTAAGTAAATATTTCATCTCCTCGAGTGGGGATCGAACCCACAACCAGTCGGTTTTGCAGTCACACCTCGTGCCGCTGCGCCACGACCGGCCTTAAGATTGAAGAAAAAAATAATATAATATATATTCCCTAAATATATATATTATAGTCAAACATCTTTAACAACGCAAAAAATAAAATTATCAAAATATTATCATACCTACTGAGGCCAGTCGTGGCGCAGGGGCACAAGCGTGTCATATAAACGCAACAGGTCGGATTCGATTCCCACTCGAGGAAACATATTAAATATTTTCTTTTCTTCGCTCTGGTTTCGTGGAAAAAAGTGCGCGGTCGAGTTCCGCTATTCAACACGCATTGCCTCCAGACGTCAGTGGAAAGTGGGAAGCGGAGTGTCTTAAGATTAGGCTCCCTCTGCCTACCCTGCTATATGCGGGATACACCGTAAGGCTGAAGAAAAACATACCTACTTGACTTATCACCGATTTAAAAACTCTGTACTTGGAAAAAATTGTAAAGCTGAACAATGTTGTGTTATTATGTCTAGGAAACAACATTTTACCATTCGAAAGTATAAATAAAACTTGGAAATTTTTTTTGATCATTCAAAAAACACGATAAAAAAAATAAACAGTCGGTTTCAACAATACTTCCCTATGTACGACTACGCGGGAGTCATATTGCCCATTGTCGTTGCAGTCGCACGTAGCACGTAAAGCAGACATTAAACTAAAAGCGATTTTCAAAAGCCCCACGACGCTAACAGGAAACGCAATAGAAACCTACCCAGGATCGGGATTTCTGACTGCTTACACATAAATACTTGCACTTAACCGCGTCTGGCATCGTACGCTTGGTTAAATATATTAGCATTTCATAGTTGAGTGTTAAAATAACACGATTGTGTTTTTAGGTGGGGCTATAAATAATCGCGTGAACGCGTCATGAATATTCTCATACGATCCGTCTATTTAAGCAATTCTCGAAATTACGAAATATATCTTAGATGTGATAAACCTAAAAATGTCATTTTAAAAAGACATGTCTCTTTTGAAGAGCAAAATAAAAATAAAACATTAAATTTGCTTGTTTTAATAAAGCGACCTTTTTCGCACCTTTACAAGATAATCCATAGCGATTATAGCGTGTTATTTTATCCACGATCCCTCGACCCTGCAGATGGATGGAGCAATCAGTCTGACCCTGTCCGAGCCCATGCTGACGTGGATTTTGCAGAGTCCCTTCGAAGACAATTTATGGATCACACGCTGTAAATCTACTAGCTCTGTTTACGAAACATATAGCGTTGATAACGCATGATATTGGCCCAATTGATTTATTTCAGTACGCACACTTTGTAAGGTGAAACAAAAAGAAAGTCGGTCCAACAAGACAAAGTTAATATAAGAAGGAAGCAAATGAAACGAAAATTATCGTCGAACGTGAAGGGGATGACGATTGCCTCACCTGTCCCCGTAGAGCTGATTTAAAGCCACGCTGCTAATAAAATAAGCTGCCTAATAAGAGATGTTCCTGTAGGGAGGAAATCGCGCAATCGATCAAATTAATTTAAATAATTCTTCATCATGGATTCTTCAGAGGCCAGTCGTGGCGCAGCGGCACGAGGTGTGAATGTAAAACTGACTGGTTGTGGGTTCGACCCCCACTCGAAGAGATGAAATATTTACATAAATTTATATTTCCATTTCTTCGCTCTGGTGTCGAGGTTAAGCGCGGCGTTGAGTTCTGCCACTCAACACGCAATGCCTCCAGAATTCGACAGAAAATGGGGAACGGAGGGTCTTAACACTAGGTTCCCTCTGCCTACCCTGCTGTGTGCGGGATACAGGGTGAAGCTGAATTATTTATTTATTCTTCATCATCATCATCATATCATGAGAAGTGCGTTATATTTTTACTCAACTAAATAAAATGAAGAGGCGAGCGTCTCGTAACAACTGTAGATATAAAGAGAATACTGTTGTATATTACATTATTCTTTTAAGCTTAGATATTGTAAAACCATGAGCACTCTTACTTAGAGAAAATTAAATAAAACAAAGTAATAAAGTGGAGTTGCTTTTGTTTTTGAAAGTTTTAAGATGCACACTGCAACTTCCAAACTAACTTTCTCATATACATATATTTATATATATAAATAGATACAAATTAATTAAGATAGAGGCCAGTCGTGGCGCATGGGCACAAAGTGTGAGAGTAAACACGACTAGTTGTGGGTTCGATCCCACTCTCTTAAACTATCTCTAATATTCCACTCGAGGAAATGAAATATTTATTTAAATTTATATTCTCATTTCTTCGCTCTGGTGTCGAGGCAAAGCGAAGCGTTGAGTTTCGCCACTCAGCAAGCAATGATGTCTCCAGAATTTGGCAGAAAGTGCGGAACGGTGTATATTAGCTTTAGGTTCCCTCTACCTACCCAGCTGTGTAAGAGATACAGCGTGAAGCTAATATAAATTAAGTTAAAAATCTTGACGGGAACTAACATTATATAGAACATGATAATTACGATAAAATATTGAACTCATTTGTGAATAGATGAGAGAGATATATTTTATTGTTAACTATAACTGTCTTTTATGACTTTTAAGTTTAAATCGTGTACATTAAATGCAGAATTAGACCTATTTACAGGTTAGGTATGAAAAATTGCATTAAGCCATAGCTGTATAACATGTATTCAATAAATATATTTTTAACTACGATTCACTAAAAATGGAATATAAACACATACTCTAAACAAGATATACTTCTCACTGATGATACATCAAAAATAATATCATAATCAGTAAGAAGAAAAAAGGTGAAAACATCGATATCTGAACTTTCCAACTTACAACACTAACCCCACACCCGAGTTCAAGCGTCGACAGTTTTCACCCCGTTTGGGGCGCGTTTTTACGGAGTCCACTCTTCGACCCTTCAACGACAACAAACATTAGGCTCAAACATCGCTTGCCGTGTTCTCTACGATTTACGGCTTGTTCTAACTTCTGTCATACAAATCTATTCTTCACTTTAACATGATACTATAAACTTTCTGCATTTAATGATATATTATACAGCAGGAGTTTTCTTAAGTTTGTGAATATTAGATATATTATTGTCTCCTTAAAAGCTTATGCATTTTGAGTAATTTTGTACTACATAGATTTTTTGTATTAATTATAATTAAAGGTAAAATGTTGTTTTGTTTAGTTCTTGTTAGCATTGCGGGATTTTTTGTTTGTCTCCTCCACTTCCCAAAAAACGTACAATCCAAATTTAAATTTTCTACGTTCATTACCGTTGTGCGTTATCTGTCAATCACCATCTTTAGATCACACTAGCTATGCTATAACTCATAGAACCTGGTAGTTATTACAACAACACAGTTTAAACTATAATAAAACCGAATCAGCAAATGGAAACGAAAGAGTATGGTAAAGTATCGTCGCCGGTAAATGCCGTCGTAGCCGCGTTATTTATACGCCGCTTTTGAAACGGTTCCGCTTTTAACGGCACTTTTAAGTGCTGCCCGTGGCCGGCCGGCGTCGTTGGTCGTAACATACGCTCTTATTTACGAGAGATGAGCGTTTTTTTTTTCGTTTCTATCTATTAACAAGTTGTGACTAGATAAGACAACGTATAAAAATTTGAATTTGAACTTTTTATATATTATAAGTTAATGATTTTTTTTTACGTTTTCTTAATAAGTATTTTTCTTTGCTAAGTGTGGATAGAATAATTCTTTTAAATTAAAAAAAAATAGTTTGATTCAATTGCTGTAATGTTTGAGTGGTCACCGTAAATATTGTACAGTTTTGTATCACGATGAATGTATACGCAGTTTAAAATTATGCTATGTGTTTCCTGAAAAAATCGTATTTCTACATTCACCTTAAAAATATATGGCTGTTTATATCGCAAAAACCACGTATTTCGGCGAGAAACGGTACTTCCGGTTGACCTACAATTATGAAGTTTGGCAGCTGGCATCTACACGTAATACTAGTTCGGGAAAAGATCTGAAATTCCATACAACGTGACATTGGCGAAATGATTGGTGCTCAACGAGCATGCTCGAAGCGCCATAAATTAAGAACTGAACTGAAAAAATCTGAAAACTATATTATGGTTAAATCTTAAAAAATAAAAACCTTAAATGTGAAGCAAAATTTGATATTAAAGCCGCTAGTTCAAGTGAGGTATTAGATGAAAAGGCCCTGGCTAAGCTAAGCTGGAATATCAGAAAAAGCTCAAGACCTCCAATTTTTGAAACGGTTGAGCTCGACTCGCGCTTGTTTTTTTTTAATTATACCTAGATTGGATGCGTTTCTTAATACCAATAACGCAAAGGATTCCTAACAATTCCTAAAGCTCTGGAAAGTACTCGTCCAAATACTGATGGTATTGATTTATAATAAAAATACAAATAATAATATAATAAGAATAATTATTACATTCAAAAAGTTGTCATTACTATTTCAAACATGTAATAAAATAACAGATCACGGTTTGCTTTAAAAACGCTTAGCTTCTCTCACGTTAAGTGCTATTGCCAGTTAAATACTTTAAACGCACGAAACACTTTTTAATGGATTCAAAAGGAAAAATACGGTTTTAAATTATTTTTGTTTGCTTTACTAGTAGCAGTGCTTCAATTATTATAAATAATAAATAAAAACGGGAAAAAATTGGGACATATGTAGGTTTTTTTTCAGCTTCACGCATGTAACAGAATAGGTAGAGCCTAAGGCACTCCGCTCACTCTTCTCCCCTGAATTTTGGAGGCATCGCGTGCTGAGTCGCAGAACTCAGGGCCGCGCTTTGAAAATATTAGATATTTAATTTCCTCGAGTGGGAATTGTACCCACAACTTGTCGCATTTACAGTAACACGCTTGTACACCTGCGCCACGACCGACTTCAAAAGGCCTGTATGTATATGCAATAGGAAAAGAAACAAAAAAAAAATAAAAAAATAGCTTCACGCACTATCCCGCACACAGCAGGGTAAGCAGAGGGAACCTAGTGTTAAGACACTCCGTTTCCCACTTTCTGCCGAATTCTGGAGGCATTGCGTGTTGAGTGGCAGAACTCAACGCCGCGCTTAACCTCGACACCAGAGCGAAGAAATGGAAATATAAATTTAAGTAAATATTTCATCTCCTCGAGTGGGGATCGAACCCACAACCAGTCGGTTTTGCAGTCACACCTCGTGCCGCTGCGCCACGACCGGCCTCAAACTAAAACTAGACATATTATAGAAAGTGTGATGAAACAAAAGACTGATAAGCTAAGTTTTGATTTCATAATATTTCCGCGAGTGTTTATGGGTGTGTGCTGTGTAACATATGTGCGGCAGACGTCGGTCGCCACTTCGGGCCTCGAGCCTCGCTCTCCTCGTGTCCAACAAACTCGTTAAAAGTTCGCGAAACAACGGAAGTACCGTTACTTGGAGACACTTGCGACTCCAGACGTTAAGTAGAAAAGTATAACACGACAATAATATGGAACATTTTGTTACCAGACAAAACTTACTTCTTGATATTTAAGCTGGGTAGGTAGGTAGGTAGGTAGGTAGGTAGGTAGGTAGGTAGTGGTAGGTAGGTAGTGGTAGGTAGGTAGGTAGGTAGGTAGTGGTACGTACGTACTCGGTGAGTTCAAAGTTTTCAATTTTCTTAGTTGCGAAGACATGCCAACTATTGTAATAAAAAGGGAAGATGACTTCGCGTCGCAATAATTCTTGTTTTCTTTGAAAATTCTGTAATACAATATTTCAATTTGAATTTTATTAAGTTGACAATATAAGGTGGGTACATACTATGTAACTTAAATTGCTATTAGATTTTAGAGTATGTCAATCGTATACTCTTGTATAAGTGATATTATAGTCATGTGAACAAATTCGTTTACATGGACTTTACGACTACTTCCATACTACCTCCATTTACCATAATTATTACTGGCTACCATAATGAGGCCATCGTCTACCATATGAGGGGTACAGAGTAAAGTGAACAAAGAAACAAAACTACTACAATAAACAAATTTTGCTAAAGTACCATTTCGTATTTCGTAAATTTTGGTCTATTATGGTATTTCATCAGATGTTCCAGATCTTTAATTCTTACACATCAAAATCACGCTCAACAACTTTTGTAAGGCAAAATTTAAATATTGCTTCTGACTAGACTACTTTGATTCCACCAGATCCTGGCATAGAAATACAACAAATAAACAATTAGCTTCGTCTATTAATTCAGAAGACGTGTGTACACAAGCAGACAAAAAAAATGTCGTAGAAAAAAATTCAAAAGTCTCGTCCGTCTTCTATTACAAATTTTTCATTGCCCTGAATGTTTGTTTCATAAACATATTTAATGTATAGACACACTTATTTTTAATAACAATATTAATAGAAAAATCATCTTAATTAAGTCCAATTATACGTCCTACCAACAGATACAGGGCGAAAATTTCAATTAACATCATTTTTATTGTAAAAATGGACATAAAAAAATTCTGAAAAGGACTTACAAAGAACAAAAGCGATTCAGTAAAGGCTTCGCGAAAATTATAAATATCCGGGGGCTCACTAACTGCCCTAGTATTCCGTTAAGAGGATTCCCAAAGCAGTAAATTACGTACCCAAAGTATTTACGAGACAAGCCCTCGCAGCATTACAGCGGCTATGTGCATACATTGTGGCTCGCGCATTTTACAAAAATTCGACATGACAATAGGCTATTGTGCATATATTATACATATTTTACTATCTGTGTATACACAACCTATTTGCATATCTTTTACATGAGTTTGTGTTTTATTATTAATAGTTGTATACAGTATTAAGTTAATAAAACCGTCAAAGATCAACATTAAAAATAATAAACATTTCATAGTGGAGAATGGAGTGTCTTAACACCAGACTCCGGTTGACTTCCTCACGTGAGACGTAAAGATAAAAGTAATCCGTGTAAATTTTTTATGTATTACAACTATACTACATAATTTTAATGTATTGCAATTCCACCTTCACCATAGGGGCACTTGGGGTCAGTACCCAAGGCCGTCGGTGAAACGGGTGGTCCCAAATGGTCTGTAAATAGCTGCAACATAGTCTTTTATAGTTTAGCAAATAAAATAGAAAATATAGCTATAGTTAATAATTTTGGAAAAGTTGAAAAGAAATAAGACCCATGTATCTGTAGTATTCAGCTTAAATAAACTCCAAGTTACAAGGCAGCTTGCTCTCAAACAGAAATGATGACAACAGAAGTTCTAGAATATGAAACTCCATACTACATATAATGTAGGTACTCTAACCATATTAAATTCTCATTTTTGTAAATTACTGCAAATTTTCATTATAGTTGTTATAGGGTGTGTACGTATGGACAATAGGTTCGTACAATAGAAACAAAAATAAATTAGCTATAATGCATGAAAGTCCGACTGTAAACGCGGTTGTGGTTTTTTCATTCTCTGGCAACAGTGCAAAGAAAGTGCGGCGTTGAGTTTCGTCACTCAACAGGTAAACAACAAGACTTGAGCGAGTCAGGTCAAAATGCCTCTATATAAAAGTATAGGAGGAAAGTGGGGAACGTAGTGTTTTAACATATAGGTTCCATCTGCCTATCCTGCTATATGGAGGATAAATTAAAAAAAAAAAGGAATAAATTAGTTAATTAAATAGAATAATTACTTAAGGAGAGATTTTTTTTATCTTTTTTTCTTTGATAAAAAAAATGTATTTCCTTAAATTTTTATTTTTGTAACATTATTATAGTAGAGAATGTTTATGAAAATATGCCTAAAGGAACATTCAAGTGTATATAAAAATCAAAGATGCTGGGATTCCTAAGTTCAAACGCTTATGGAAAATTTCAGTTTTTGTAAAAATATTTTTAATTTCGTCCGTTCAATTAACTTTTATCAGTAGCCTTTTTGTAATATGCCATAATTTAAGTGGTAAAATGATATACGAGACCATTATTATAAAAAGATTCAACAAAATATTTAAAAAAATATATATATTTAATCAATAATTTTAATAATAATAAAAACTCAAACAATCAAATACCTATGGTTTAACAACAACAAAAATAGTGATTGTTGTTATTTTTATTTTCATTTTGCAGTAGGACTGGAGCCGATGACAAAAGAAAAATAAAAACTGTTCGGCGCACCGCCCAGCGATAATAAATTCTTGGAATTTGTGGCGTGGGAAAGCCATGGAAATCGCAGACCAGCGGTGTACTGTCGCAAGCCTCGGCTGGCCAGCCATTAAAAATAGTTATAGTTACAAACTACTGCCTATAAATATTTATTTATGTTTCAAATCTGACGTATAAGCGTAATATAATCCAGGTCCTTGTATATATAAGTACACACTTTTTAAAACTAATCTTTAAAAAATCTTTTATAATATAAGTAAGTATATCGAAAATAAAAATGTGTTTAAATCTGTACCGTTTTCCCTCTCACCACGCTAGCGATAAAGCATGAATCTAAAAAAATATAATCTTTTGATAGCTTGCATCCAAACTACATCATAGTTTTTCATGTTGTAGAAAAAAAACTGAATTTACGAACCAATTAACCACATTTTCCATCATCTTTATATTTTCATCCATATTTCGTAATTTCTGGTTCTAGCAATAAAATAAGCAATTTAAGTATTATTTACGTAAACTATATTTGTAAGAAATCTTTATAATTTCGACTATATAAAAAATTAAATAACAATATTTTAATGACAAAATTGATTTGATAGCGACATTTCAAACGCAGAGTTAGACTAGCGTAAGAAATTGTTAAGGTTGTAGAAAGACAAACATTAGTTATTTTATTTGATTAACAATTTTGATTTTTTTTTTGTATTCTATAAAAAAACATTTAATTGATAAAAAAATAGATGGAAGCAATATACATAATTTTAATAAATTGACGTGTAATATCTTAAAATAAATAGTTGAAATATCACTTATTTGATATCGAATGAAAGAGAGCTAAACGTTTTTAAAATATTTAGTCTATATTTTTCTACGTAGTTACTATTTAGAGAAATAAGCAAAATAAATTTTCTTTGCCATTTTTTTGTCCAAACATGATATTTAATAAAAATAATTTTGTATGACTTACATCTCGAAAATGGGAAAATTACGGACCTTGCAATATAAGGTACAAATAGTTAGTAATGACCACCTCTACCGATTGTTTCAGTTAGTCATTAATTATACTGTATATTTAAAAATTTCGGTTTCGTCCGGACCTGAGAGCAAAGCCGAAGGTTCCGTTTCGGCTGAAGACCTTGTTTCGGTCGGACACTATAAATTTTATCACGAATTAGGGTTCAAATAAGAGGTCCACAAATAAACTAATATAAAAACTAAACTTAAATTAAACCACATAATTAAAATACACACATTGATGACACTAAAATTTACACGTTCATATAACGTTTAATCTATTAGATAGAATAATATATTTAGATTAATATATAAGATGCCAAAACAGAGGACGCTTACCTTGTACATTTTGCTTTTTTATAAAAGTATCTACCAGCTTTAAGCACCTTCCTCATACAATACTGAAACATAGTAACTTTACCTTGCAGTTTTTGCCTTAAGTTAACTTTTTGAATCAGAATCCGTAGCTTGTGATAAAAAAAATGTCTCAGTCTCAGTCAGAATATCTCAGTAAGATCTGCTTGAAATATCTATCCATCTACAAGATATTCCAATAGCTATTAATCTCTAGACTTAGCGTAGTAAAACTTTAATGAGACCTGTCTATTTAGTGTTTTAAGATGTGATTTACGAGAACGTTGTAACTTTCTCTTGGCAGTGATGAAGGCTACCCATTTAGTTACGGAAATTCACAAGCTTTTTGTAGTGGAAGTCGTGTCACTGTAAAACTATAACTTTTAAAGTATCCATTTATAAGACTTTTTACATGAGTAATACCATTAGAACTACTAAAAATTTTAGTTTAGCATTTTTAACATACAACATGTTAAATTAAATTCTCTAATTATTTTCCCAGTCAGTAAGACTAGAATAATTTTTCATTACACAATTGATTAACAAAGTAACAAAATTGTTTATGCTTTACTGAATACCAACCAAACAAATTACCAACAACCGTTATCGATTTTTTGAAATGTAAATGGAACAAAATGCACAATTTTTTATTTCTACGTAGGTATACCTACTTTTTAATTTCAAGTAAAAACCTATACCTTATAAACAACTTAGTAATTACAATCTAAACTTAACTTCTATATGAGCAAAAATCTACGTTAAAGACCGTGCAATGAAGTAGGTTAAGCAGAAAAGCAGACTACAGAATACTAGCAAAAGGGATTAATGTCAGGTTGAGCAAATATCTAAAAATGTTCAATTTAGGTAATTTATTTAGACAATAAGTAATGAGAACATGTTGGTTTGATTCCCAAGATAACAAAATTATTTTTAAAATTTATATTAAAATTTTAGATATTCTTCTTCTTGTAAACAAAATGTCAACTGACCATCGCCTTTACCAATATCCATCCATCCATACACACCACAAAAATCAATGTTCAACTGTTCAGTGCATTTGCTTTCAAATTACAAGACCAGCTAACGTGCAGACTGCAGAGTAACATGGCGACCAGTCCAGGCGTTCCGTCAAATTTGTGGGAATTTAAAAAAATACATTTATATGCATTTTTGTAGCACTTATTTTTTTAGTTCGTGATTTAATAGGGCTTTAAGATTGAGTTGAAGCACTTTTCAACAATATATGTAATAATAACCCTTATAAACATGTTAAGAGCTCATATAAAATGACCAACAACGATTACAAATAATAGTAAAATATAAAAAAAAATTGTGTCAAAAAAGTTCATGCATCTATAAAAAAAGTTTCTTTTCTTTCTTCTATTTGGATCTGAAAATTGAGCGATGATTTTATTTAAATATTTCTCTCTCTTAAGTCCACGTGTTGCAAAACTTGCAATTACTGGTCACATTTTTGTAGTCATACCAGGGCTTGAAATAACGTTAAAACTATGGTATCGTACTCTAGGTATCGATACTTGATAAAGTATCGATAAATATTTACCTTTATATTGAGATACTTTTATCGTTAAGCACAAGTATAGTTAAATCTATGGTATCGCTAGGTATCGTTAAAATGGTATCGTTAAGATAGTTTCGCTACCGTCGCTCTCGTCCAATCACAAAAATATGTAAGTAAGACTGCGTCGACGCTAGGTGTGTGTGTGTGTATGTGTATGTGTGTGTGCGTACTATTATTACCGCGATCTCTGCTATTTCGAGTTATTGTTCTTATTGAATATACATACATACATATGAAAATAATTAAGCGCCTGTGATTTCAAAATCATTTTATATTATACAGTTACTTACATACTACTAAAATAATTCATCGTAAATTTTTTCCCAAAATAAAAAAAAAAATTATATAAATAAATATTCCTGTAATTCAAGCGGGAGCTGTTAGTAATAATAATAATATTTATAAACTATAACAGTATTTACTTTATAATGGTTATTCATGTTATGGAAAGGTATAGAAATAAACTGCCTTGCTAGTGAAGTCATACTACTGAATTGCTAAACACTGCGCCATCTAGTGACGCATTTATCTATAAACTGTCTTTAATCCACAAAAAGGAAAATTAATTTTTTTTATTTAGAAATGAGCTGTGAAAAAAAATGATCGAATTACTAAAATAAAATCTTTAATCAAATATAATTACACATTTATCCTCATAGAAACTTACTACTATTAAAAGAAAACAAAAAGTATGGGGTAAATGAAATAATTTTATTACAAAACATTTTATTATCAACAAATTATTACAGAATAATAAATCTAATCACAATATCAAATTACAAAACATCTATCGAAATACAAATTCAAAACTTGGCTTACTTTACCTACTTGAAGTCAGTCAAGTATTTAGGTCCGTAATGTTGTCATAATATTTTCATAGTAGAATATTGTTATTCTTTATATTCTCTTCTAAAATACTGCAAGTTTTTGGTACAAAAGACGATTTGTTCAAATTGTTAAACAACTTTAAAGGTTCATGTTATGTATACCGAGATTTAAAAAACCTCTATGAAATATATTATTTAATGTCATAAAAATATAAATAAATTATTCTCAAATAATGTTTAAAGAAATCGACCCGTAAAGCGCATATTTCTGTCAAATAAAACGCGCTCAGGTCAAAATAGTTTAACAGTATAAAAGACGCGAAAAGACAATTACAATACACATATAAATAAAAAGTCAATAACTTTCAAATATCACCGTCATACAACTATGTCTAAAAATTAAATCTAATTAAAGAACAGGTACCTAAAAGAAACCTTACATCAAAAATCAGCTTACATCAGTCCATTATATATTACACGACAAGAAAACAAGCACACTGGTAAATGCAACAAAAAAAAAATGTCCATACACACATACATAGCATTTCATTGAACACATTTACGAAACTGTCAATATTTAAAATCCTATTTATTTTCAATAATCATATTACATGGAATTAACAGATTAACACTATATATATTTAAAATTATTAAAATTATATTTTAACTTGACGAAATGCCAGCTAATTCGTAAATCGTCTCACCTTTCAGTTGCTGCAAGCTCGACACTTTAGCTAAAGTTACATCTAAATATTTATTATAAACTGCTTTGTACTTAGAATTATCAACATTTGTTACTATTTTAGCAATTTTCCTAATAATTGGCTCAATATGTTCTAAAGTATACCCTGAATAGTAGGACATTGTGGGTGTCCAAACATCTGATAACTTTTTGTTTGATAGCAGATGTAAGGACAGGCAAATAGCGGCTGCTGCGAGTTCCGAGGGCCTGTAGTGCGACATGGAGTATTCTATGAGACTTAGATCAACAAAGTATTTAGCTAAATGATGATTCTTGGACGTCCCGTGTGCTGCCTTGACAAATCTGTAACAAAAAAAACTCTGTAGTTTTTTAAAGAAATGTAGAGACAACAAAATAAAAGCTGTATATATTATAAAAAAAATGTGCAATTAATCTTTAATATCGTCATTGAGTATTTATTTTTTATTTGCGTATAACCATATACACGACGATAATGGATTCGCAATAGCGCATTAAGGCTATCTGAGGACAAGGAGGCATGTTAGCATCTCGTTTGCTCTTCCACCAAGACCTATCAGAACGGGCACGACCTTCGGTAATGAAGAACACGACAAAGAAGAAGAATGGATTCGATTTCCACTCGAGGGAATGAATTATTACTTATTTCTTTATTTTATTACTCAACATGCAATGTCTTGCATATTCTCAAAAAATAGTGTTTTTAGCACTAGGTTTCCTCTGAGTCTGCTATATGCGGGATACAGGACGTCAAACAAGGCGCGGAACAGGGCGTCAAAGTAAAATAAAATATATATTTTATATACCTTCTTAAAAAGCTCAAAGGTATAGGCCGAGCAAGACAGAACCCAAGCTTCGACATGATCTCCCTCTCACACTGGAACACTTCAGACTTGGAATACGCATTGTCTGTTACATATATGAAGTCACCCACATCGGGTGCATAGATCTCCTCGTACTTGCTGGCTATAAACATGGCTGTGACACCTACTAGTTGTAGTTGGTTTCTTTGAACGTTTGGCACTACCTGTAATATATGAATTAATCTTTCAATAAAATCAAACAAAAAAAAGTGTTTGTACATTTTTTGTACATTGCTTATGCAATCTTAACTTTGTTTTTAACTTCACACTATCCTACACATCAGCAGGCAGAGAGAACCTAATGTCAAGACACTCTGTTCTCCACATTCTGCCTGAATTAAGAGACATTTATTGTTAAGTTGTGGAATTCATCATTGCAGTTTGTCTTAACAGAGGGGGGAAATGGGCATGGCAATGGGAGGCAATGTTTATCAATGAACCCATGACAACCTAGTATATAGATAATTATAGAATTCAAATCTCAAATTTTGTCTTAATTGATAATTTTTCTACATCTTCAATATTTAGAAGGATTAGCAGAGTAATATAGATTACCACTAAGCAACAAACCAAATTCTATTTATACTCCCAAGAGTCGGACAGACAAGTACACTACTACTGTAGTATTACTTTTAGGAAATAATATATAATATAACACTTTATTAAAAATTTTAAATATTATATTATACATATAAAATATACCTGCAAATATCTATCAATTATTCCCACAGTCAAGTGGAAGGTCTCCAACATCAAAGAGAATTGTTTTTGTACTTCAACCAGCCAGTCTATGAGAGTAGCTCTCATTTTACCAGTTATTACAGTCTAAAAAGAAGAAAGTTATTTATCAATATTGTAAGTGAATGAAATGTGATAACAAAATAGCTCACAGTACTACTATTATTTCATATGGAGATATAATACATATTATTTTCATAAATAATATTTCTTCAAAATAATTCAAATTACTGTAAACATACTAATAGCAATATATAGTATAGCCTAAAACAATATGCTATATAAAGCAGTGTAGGTAGAGGGAACCTAGTGTCAAAACTCAAAAGTTTTATCTTATCAAAACATGAAACTAAAAATAATTCAATGCAGAGGAATCAAACTCGCAACTATTACATTTACAGTCAGATGCTGTGCCACTGCACCATTCATCATCATTTACTAAATTATACATAGTAAAGTATAATTATTATATAAAGTATAGTTAATTGATTTATTTTATTTATTTTAAGTATAGCTATTGATGACTACATTATAATACTCCATATTCTAAAAATTAATTTATGATGGAACTATACTATTCAAGGTATTTTAGCTAGCCATAGAAACATTACACTGTTATACCTTCACATTAACTCCTACTCCTCACAAATAAATAAAATCACTCACAAGTACAAGTACCAGTTACAATAACACTTACCTGTTTCCGTAAATGATCACCTTCAATAGGATACTTTTCTTCTAATTTCGTTAAATAGTTATAAATATCTTTTATATAAATGGACATAAGCAGTGGGCTGTTATTATCACTAGCGTCAATATCTTCTATGTCTTCTGGCAGTTTGGGTGGTGAAAGAATATTAATATAATTTTTTTCATGTTTTCCATTTTTAACATTGTCAGCCAACTTAAGTTTGCCCAGTGATTCTGTAGATTCTTTTAAAATTGGTTTCAAAGTCCTCTTTTCCTTTGTCTCTTTTAAAGTAGGGAGTTTTGTTATTTTCTTAGTATCCTGTGTAGCTTTCTTCGCTTGCAATAGTACATTTATAGATTTTTTTATTTCATTTTGTTTGTTTTGAGCATCTTTAATAACAGCCTGAATAAATAAATAACACAAATTAAATTTGACAAATTATTGTATTGACTATAAACTTAAAATTTAAAACAAAATTGTGTTCAGGTTTTAATCCCTTAAGTTTTTATGTGAGGCTGAAATAAGTGTCTGATTGTAATAAAATCTTAGGTTCCATTTTAATTATTTTTTTTTGAAAAAGAAAAATAATACAATACAGTATAAGAATATGAGGCTGACGTGCACACCAACAGTGTTAGACTGTAAACAACAGTTATTGGGTTTGATTCCATATTGGGGATAAAATTTTCATTTCTGTGCTCTGGTAACAAGATAAAACATGATTTAGAGTTCTTGAGACTCAACTCGACTCAACCCAACCATTATAACACTAGATTTTCTCTGTCTACTCCATTATGTGGGATAGTATGAAACTAAAAATATAGATATAATATATATATAGTAAATTAAATACCCTTGCTGCAGCCCTTACTGCAAGGCCTCCTGTGCTTTCTTCTCTCCTAAGTGGTGGCCGTGATGATGGCTGAACAATAGGTTTTGTGGCCAAACCTGTATCCACTTTAGACTGCACATGATTGTAATTACTGTAAAATTATAATTATTAATCACAGGATAATAATAACAAAAATAATGAAATTTTGTAAGATACCCATCTTTCAGTATTATAGATATTTTGTTTTGAAACAGTCAAATATCTCATTATAATGTCTTAAAAAACAACATAATAATTAAAAAAACATTTGATACGTGGCATTATAATATGAAATTTCTTAAGAATAAATTTCATAAACTGCAAGAAAAATTACAGTAAATTATAAATATATTGTGGGTAGAAATTAACAAAAAAAAATTACCTGCGCACAATTCCGCGATTAGTGCCAACTTTCTTCTCGAATTCAGCAGCAGCAACGGCGACTTTACCCGTGTTTAATTCGCGCTGAGGCTGTACGTTAGAATTTAACTCTCCTAGAGCACCACGGACTGATAGTCCTTGTCGCTTGGTAGGAATTATAACGTTAATTTTCTTAGCAGCGTATATATTTTCTTGATCTTGGTGCTGCAACTAATATTTATTGAAATAATAATTATTGTCGACCAAAATATAAAAGTAGTAGATTGAACAAAATACAAATCAAAATCGTAACATACCGTTCTTGTAATATGTCTCCTTTCATGAATCTCCATTTTTAAATAGCTTTAACGAGGCTCAAGCAGCCACAATAAACAGAGAGACTAAGATTAGCCTCTGCTAAACAGATAGCTTGTAAAACTTCCAAACAATGTGTTGATCAACGTTATCCTCTGCAAAATATGAACTTGATGCAAGCTTGATCGACTCCAAAATAACGGCTAAAATTTAATCCACCAAAACGTAGAGGGGTAAAACTTGCAATTGGTTGCTGTATAAAAACCGGAAATGACATAAAAGTCTTAATGCTTTTCTTTCGCCCCAGCATAATGTAAATATTCAAATAATCAAAATTACTAATTTGTAAAATAATGAAATATTTTTTCTTCTTAAAATTTGAGTACTTTAAGCATTCTAAATAATTTTAAATTGTTCATTGTTGAAAACCTCACAGTTGATATTTCCTGTTTATCAGCTGTAAGATGACCAGACAATGTAGATAACATAGAAAACGTAATGTTTGTCATAAACCGTTCAAAACAATATTTATTGTTCATATTGTACAACAAAAATATTTTTTTATTTCTTGTAATCAATTTATATAACTGAAATATTTTATTAATTATTTTAAATTAATTTGTTTGTCATAACATAGACTAAAATATTTTTTACGAATTTCACTGACTTGACAACGATTTATTTGATTTTGCTATCTGTAATAATTGGGTTGCGCGAAATTGTACGCGTTTAATTTAGCGTTCGTGTTTTAAACAATTTATTAGATATTGAAGTGATAATAAATACGTAATATACATTATATTTTTAATAAATAAATTATTAGTCATTTTGTGCTGCAGCATTTTCTAACCACGTACTTCCTGAAATGTAAGAAATATATTACAATACTTAATGTTAACCTGTTTTCGGCATATCTAACAAATATATTTTTTAGATTTAACTACAATGGTACAAAAAGGTCCTCGCCCGCTGGTTTTGTGCGGTCCTTCTGGATCAGGCAAAAGTACATTATTGAAACGTTTACTGAAGGAATTTCCTGACAAATTTGGATTTAGTATATCGCATACAACGAGAAGTCCGCGACCTGGTGAAAAAGATGGTGTTCATTACCATTTTACTTCGAAAGACAATATGAAAGCTGCTATTGAGAAAGGCGAATTCATAGAAAGTGCGACATTCAGTGGAAATATGTATGGGACTAGGTATGGAATCTTGTTGTTTTAGTTTATTGACCATGTGCTCAATGTGTAAAATTTTGGCAGTGCGCCAATTTATTATTATGCTTTTTTGGTACGATGAATGTTTATAGTTAGTTTGTTTACGCTAAATGCATACTCACACTCCTTTTTTCTTATTTGACGTATTTACATTTTAGGTATTATTAAGTTCAACTTTCATCTTTCATTAAGTAAAATAATTTTTGTACTTATGTTACTTTTATACAAATAATTTTTACAGTAAAAGGGCAGTTGAAGATGTTCGTCGCACTGGTAAAATTTGCACTCTTGATATTGATATTGAAGGTGTGAAGCAAATTAAACATACAGATTTGGAGCCACTTTTGGTATTCATAATGCCACCATCTATTGAGGAATTGGAAAGACGTTTGAGGACACGTAATACTGAACAAGAGGATGCTTTAAAAAAGAGACTAGATGTTGCATGCCGAGAAATAGAATATGGTATATTTTTTTAATTGTTTTTAGAGTAAGAGGGTACCTTATGTTAAGACACATCATTTCCCACATTCCTCCAATTTCTTGAAGCATGTTGAGCGTTGGATCTCAACCCTTCATTTCCCTGAGTAACAACCCTTGTGTATTCTTGTGCTCCGTATGCTACAATGGCTTCAATAGTATGGTATATTCATTACTTAATTTTTACTAGTCAGCTTCACACTGAATCCCGCACACAGCAGCGTAAGCAGAGAGTGTTAAGACACTCCGTTCCCCAATTTCTGCCAAATTTTGCAGGCTTTGCATGTTGAGTGGTAGAACTCAACACCACACTTTGCCTCGACACCAGAGCGAAGAAATGTAAATACAAATGTAAATAAATATTTCATCATGAATGAATTTTTTGAATTTGAATATCATTGTATCATGTGACAAGAGTGTTAGTTATTAAGCCATAATGGCACAATGGAAGTGTCTATAAATGCTATAAATGTGCATTCAGTCATCATTCTCAGAAATGTTTTCAAGGCATGATATTAAGTTACACAACTCAAGATACATGGTACAAGGGGAAAGTATGAATTAAAAATAAAACTAGGTTCCCTAGGAAAAAAGTGACTTTTTTTTGCAAAACAGTTTCCTGTTTGTTACAAAGTGTATTTATTGTAAAATAATGCTATGAAGCCATATAAGATAAATCTTGACAACTTTAATCCACTTATTAAATGAGATTATCATCTAATAAATAGATAATGGATTTGATCTTGAACAACTTAAATAATATTTATAATAGTAGTATTATATTTTTAGCTTTTTTTTCTTTATTTCTTCTTCCATCATGGTGCAGTTTGATTATAAACAATAGTTATTAGTTCAATGTGGGGGCAAATTAAAGAATGATTGTATGTTTAATTTATTTTCATTGTAAAAGATAATACTAAAATGTGTATGGATTCTTAAAATACAATTTATAATTGATGTTTACTATTTACTTCCGCTTACAGGACAGGAGCCTGGTAACTTCCACATCATAATTGTCAATGATAACTTGGATAAAGCTTACTCTGAGCTAAGAGATTTTATTTCACAGAACTTAAATACTAAGGAAGCTGGTAAGTAGTTTATAAATGTTTTTTTATATGCATGAACATTTAAATGTATTACTGACCTAATTATAAAATAATTTATATTTCATAAAGTTAGCCAACATGTTTATATAAAAATATAATAACTATTAAACATGTTAATAACCAAAAATGTTTGATATATTGAATATTAAAATTATTACGAAAATAACTTTTCTTATTTTTACAATTTTTTTGCATGTTCTTATATGAGCGATTCATTTTTATGTAACTAGTAGAGACCTTCTTAAACTGAACTTTTGTGTTTATAATACATACAAATAAATGAATTAAATACACCTGGAGAAATTAATTCTTTTATTTCTCACATTCTGGCAAGACAAAGTGCTGCATTGAGTTACATCAATCAACATAATCGGAGAGTGAAATGACTCTACATTCTTTATACAACATAATTAATACAAAAATAATATTTTTTATTGTTCATAACATTATTTATACTAACAACTAAAGGAGCTTCATTAAATCTGAATTTTGAATTTATTATATCTAATTAATAATTGTATTTGTATATATTTTTTTGGTTTTACTTTTCATTGAGAACTAACATTTCAAATAATCCTATTCCAGAGGCAAACGACTCACAAGAATGAAGCATGAAAACTGTGTTTTAGTAAACTTGATTGATTCTAACAAAATTGGGTTATGATTTGTTAATTATTTTTAACTACTTATTGTTTTTTTTTAACATTACATCTGAAGTAAAGGTTTGTAAAATCTTTAACAACCTTTTTTTTAAATAGCTTTTGTTATAATTTTAAAGACAATTTCCTTTCATAAAATATATTTTTTAACATTTGTTAAAAATTATTTTTTAGTAAAACATATTTGTTATATTACCATTCCAAGCTTAATCATATTAAATTAATTTAAAAAAATATATGATATTAGTAGTGTTTGTTGTATTAGATGGTATAGAATACCTATAACTTTGTTGAGCCCCAATATTAAATCTATACAAAGTATTATATAGTACAAAAATAGTAAATGCCTTACGTAATTATTAATTGCTTTGAGCAATCTATACCAATATCTGTATTTTCCTCTTTTTTTTTCTTGATATGGTTAATTAATTTTATATTTTTGTTACATTTTTTTTTTAACTAATTTCATAATTCTGTGCTTTTATTGAACTTGTGGCTATATATGTGTGACATTACATAAAATTATATAAAGGAATCAAATAAATTCTATTTAAAGTAGTTGATGGCCTTTATCACCTATTCTATGTGCTTTAGTTGTATTTGTATGTTAGATAAATTCAATCAATATACTTAATATTGATAGATATTTTTTATATGTTTATTCTGTTCATATGATTTCAGTAATAGTGATAAGTTTTTTAAATTGAAGAGATACAGAGTAACAACGTTATATTTAATTTATATTTATTTTGGTAAAGTATACAAAGATAAAAGTGGAAATTATCATATTATAAATATAATAATTAAACAACAATAGTGACCTATTGATATATCTATACAAACATATAATAGTTGATGCAAATGATACACAAATTTTCATTTTCAATACTAATTTGTCTCTACATGTACTGGCATTTTGTTGTGATTGATTTCTTTTTAAAATTAACAACAAAAAGCAATCAAAGTGCAGAATTTTGTTTTATTTTTAGAATATTAAATGATTAATATTTTAGAATATTCATAACAATAGGATTGAGTAACATTTAAATCAGTAAACAATTTATAAGGAAAAATAGCATATTAAGTCTTTTACGTCTTTTTTTAGCAATAAAATTAATTGCATTTACAAAAAATACCAACTGTTCACAGCACTGCCATTTACCTATCTATAGTCTGCAATATACCCTTCTGAGACATTTAAACATGTGTAGCTTTTAAATATTTTATTTCTATATTTTATATATAGTAGTCTTCTTATCTTATTAATAATATATTTATGCTTATCAATTATTGTCTTTTTAAGAATTAGAAAAAAATATCTACTATAGTTCCCCAAAAGGGGATATAGCTTGAAGCGGTGTAGTAGTAATTACTGTTGGGAAAAAGATATGAAAAATATAAAAAAAAATCATTATGTAGGTAATATTTATTTTATTCATGTATATTTATTATTAAGTAGCGTCTAGCTGAGGCTTCGCTTGCACTGTCAAATCTATAGGTTGTTTATACCCTATAGGTACACATGATACTCTAAGGACCCAAGGTAACTTTGAATGAAAGAATTGAAAGATTTTTCAATTCAAACCAAATAATTCTTGAGATATATGTGATCAAACAAACAAACTTTTCAACTTTATCATATTATTATAAATATATAAAAGGGGTAACCCTTTCTTATGGCATTAGCCCATATATAAGATGTTGAACATTTTAACAATATGTTCTAAATATGAAACATAAATCGTAGTATGCAAAATTATAGTTTCGTTACAATAACAATTACTATTCTAATATGTATACTTACATCAGTTTAATTATTTTAAAGTAATTTAAATATTATTTTTTATAAAAATATTATTCAAGGTTATCATCATGGGACTGTAAAAAACGATTAATACTAGCATAAATTTATTTCGTCTGTTTGTAACAGCACAAAACGCGGCGTTGACTTACGCTACTTATAAGACAATGTTCCGAAAATGGTCCTCCGTCTGCCAAACATATTGCTTAATGCGGAATGCAGTTTGATGCTAAAAAGCTGTAGGCTTAGTTAACGTGCATTTTCGTAGACATGTTGAGCGTTACGTAGACTAAATATTAATATTTAAACTACTGACTAACTAACTAGATGGGGCAGTCGTGGCGCAGGGACGCAAGTGTCGGACTGTAAACGTGACGCTTGTGGTTTCGGTCCCCGCTCATGGAATGAAATATTTAATATTTTCATTACTCCATTTTGTCTTTTGGTTTAATTACAATTTGTCATTGCAAGACAATTTCGACGTTTACCGTGTTCTAAAGATCTATTCTACTATACAGAGTACAATAAAACCAAAACTATATATTATGTCAATCATTAGGGTTCCGTACCTCAAAAGGTAAAAACGGAACCCTTATAGAATAATTTTGTTGTAAATAGACAACAAAATGATCCTATAAGGGTTCTGTCAGGACCATTTATCTCTAGATCGCGTTGAGGTATCGAGCTGAAATTAATATTAAATATTCAGGTGTATGGACCATTGAAGCACAGAACAAATCAAGCTTTTAAGTCAACGCAATCAAAAGATATTGCTGCATTTAGTATGAAAATCTCGGTATAACCGTGGACTTACAGTTATGAAATTTAGTACGAAGCGAGAACTTACAAAAATAAAGGAAAAAATAAAAAAAATATTAAAGCATTTCACAGAAAAAAAAAATACTAACATATATTTGTAGCTCTTCACATACAAAATGAGCATATATGCCCGCAAACTTAAGTTTGTCAACATTTATAAGTTGTACTTCACGAAATGGGTAAGGAAGCCTCCATGGGCGAATTCGATTCGCACTTAACCGGATTTTTTTATTCTCATTGATACTTGAAATATTAAGCTGTAACATATAGGTATTTATGATAATACTCATATTATTTGTTTCTTTATGGAAGTTCAAATCTAAAATTCGAATATTAGTAGAACATGTTACTGCTATTTCTATAAAGTATAAAATAGTTACTCGTTTACATTCCTTGTGTATATTCATTTGTATGTAATTATGTATTAATCTATATTAGTATCAATGATTGAAAAATTAAACAAACATGTTTTCGTCATAATTCTTGTAATTTTTAAACAAATATTATTGGACTATAAACGAGATATTATTTCATGTGTAAGGATTAGAAAATAAAATAACCACTTAGTTATACAAAAACATTTAATAAATTATTGTATATTGTTGTTTACTTTAAAAAACAAAAATTGCATTGCTGTATTTACTATACGTTTCATGAAGTTTCAAATACCATGATCTTTAGAATCCCCACAAATTTAAAACGAATTAATAAGTTTAATATTTATATTACAAGTTATTATATATGTAAGAAAATAAAATATAATGTGCCAAATAAAATTAAACGAATAAATGTGTTGCAGTCAAAATATTCTTTTGAAAAATTATTGTTATTCAAAGAAATCAATGACATTAAGTCAAGTCATCATTAATTTCTAAATATTAATAATATTATTAAATAATTAAATCATAAAAGACCAACCATTGACCAATCAATTTTGTCAGAGAAATTTGAAATGTATGTGACAATTCTTATTTATGTAACTATTAAGTTCAAAATTAAAATCAAGCACATTTTTTAAATTAAGGAAATATTCATCATGTGAGCTTGTATGATTTGGACTACTATTTTGACTGTAATTAATATATCTATTAATTTATATATCAAATTTGTTTAATTCCAATACTATATAAATGTACTATACTTATACTGTAGGATAATTTTATTAATACATAGTTATATCTAATATAATACAGTATATGAAGAGTGTTTATTAAATTGAAACATTTAAATATAGTATAATTTGATATTAAATAGATAAATAATCATTTTACATTTATATTATATACAATAAACCATTAATAAACTAAATATAGATTACAAACCATCATAAACTATATTTATTTTTTTTTCTTTCGTTAAGTAACGAAACAAAAATATTATAATATTAAAAAAAAAGAGTAGCCCTAACACTTTTCAACATTTTATGTCATCAAACTGCACTTAATAATACTAAATTAGTTTGTGTTATCATGCCATTTATTTAATATTGTATTTCAAGTAATTACTAATTTCTAACATAACTTAATTCTTAAAGCAATTTATTATTTTTTATGTTATCTTATGTTCTGTTATATTTATAGATCTACGAGGACTTTAAAGAAATAACTGCTTGCAAGACAAGAAGGCTGCGTATTTTAGCCACTTGAAATTATATATTTAATGCTATAAATATTCTCTCATGGTTTTCTTTTTTATTTCGTACGCCATTCCATGAATAACATACAAAATTGTGATTACTTGCTTTATTTCATGCTATGTAATGCTTCAACTATAATATTTATTGATGTTGACTAGAAATTGTTAACTTCTATGTGTGCAATAAATGTTGTAGAATAAGAAATGTTTTATTTTCCTATTTTCCTTATAAAATTTGTTTAGATGTTTATTGATAAGTACCAATACGATTAAGTTTCATAAATACTACGATTTTTTATCAAATGGTAAATGGTAAAATGTTTCCTAAAATAAAAAAAAAATGTGTATTTAGCTAATTTAACTTGAGTTATAAAATTATCTCAATTAAAATGTATAATGCATATAATAAGAATTGTCTGTTACCAATTTATTATATAGTACTGAAAGATTTTCAAATATTATTAAATATTTTTCTGTGATCGTCAGTTACTGCAACCTTTACCAACAACTACTCTCATTTTAATGGCAGTGGACCACTATACCAAGGAACATAATTACTAGCCCTATACATTTATTTTGGCATAAAAAGATTAAAACATGGAAACCGTTTCCATAAAAATATTGACTTGAATATTTCGACTTTGGTGATCCATTTCAGTAATGATCCCTAAAATAGCATCGTCTTTGTAAGCTCATTAACTTAAAATATCACATTGTTCGTGGTTCGTCGACCTCACTATAAAAATGACGATGGCATATTTGTATTGTAGAATATTTTTTTTGTTTCATTTAATTGAGGAAGTTATCAATATTCAGATAATAAATACTGGCTTCATATGCCATATATGACGACAGTCGTGGCGCAGGTACACAAGAATGTGGCTGTAAACGTTACAGATTGTGAGTTCGATTCTCACTCGAGTAAAATAAATATTTAATATTCCCATTACCTCTGGTGTCGAGGCAAAGCACGACGTTAAGTTCTGCCAATCAAAATGCATTGCCTCCAGAACTCGGCGGAAAGTAAAGAATAGTGTCTTGCTCTTACATACTATAGGAAAAAAGATTAACATCTACTTTTAAATTTATACAACATTAATAAAAGATAATTATTATGTTGCTATATATCCTTTTAAGCCATCGGAAATTAATTCTTGAGCTGTGTTATAAATTCAAGCAACAAGCATATTTTTTTCTTGTGCAATAACTAACATTTATATGCAAATTTTTCAATTTATTCAAGAGTAATATTAAATTGTTTGTTTGTATTGCTTAAAAGTAAGTATGTAATGAATGTAATAAGAAAATATATTTAAAGATCTTTATTAGTAATAAAATTACAACTAAATGTTGAATGTCATAATGAGATTTATAAACAATAGCTGAATCATTCATGAATTGTCCATTTTCAAACAATGTACACCAAAAACCAACAATTTATATTTATTTGCATACTATATGAATTCCACTCTGCTTCTTCTAACGATATAGTAATGCAATAACATTTTTAAAGTACAATACTAGTGTCTTTGTCCCATCTGTCACGATGGGAATGTGGTGGAGTATTTTCACAATCTCCACTAATCACCTTAGAAATATTTTTTAATGACAGACTACTTTCAGAAGAAATAAACTTAGATTGCTGTGTTAGAGATTTCAGTCTAGGAATGTGCGATACTCTTTTCTGTGGCCTTGATGCCTTTTGATTTTTTGTATCATATATTGTATTAGTTGATTTGGATCTTCCATGTCCAGAATCTGCTTTATTTTTCATGCAAGACAAAGGTGTCCTGGAACCACTATTACTTTCTGATCTAGGTTTTTTTGGTGCGTCATGGTGTGTATTTACTTCATCTTCATATATAAGAATTCCATCTGAATTTTTATCATACACCTCATCTAGTTCAATATTTGTTTGCAATACTTTAATTAAGGAATCATCAGACATTTCTTCAACATTTTCATCACTGACATCTTCAACTTTAGATACTACAATAGGAGTTCTCTCTATTCCCGTAGAAGGAGATCGAGGATCTTCATTAAGGATTTTATATAGAGGGATATTTTTTATATCATAGTCCAATGTCTCTTTAACTTGATTTATTTCATCTAATTGTTGGTCAGTGTTATCTTCACTGTCTTCAAATTTATCAAGTTCACTTTCTACATAATCAAAATTAGTTTCAAGAAACTGTTGTTTTTCACACACTTCAGAAATTTCATTTTCAATAATTTCATTAGAAGCAGTTGATGATCCTAATGGTTCTTCATTGTCTTTTAAAGTGCCATTTAAAGTTAAGTCATAAAAGCCATTACACAAATTTTTAGGTACTACTAAATCCGGGCTTATTTCATTTATATCAAAAGAATCATCACAATTATTATCCACAATATCATTATTTAAACAAGGGCTGGAACAGTTATTGTTGTCTGTGTTAATTCTTAACATTTTTTTACTGTCCTTATCTTCATCAATTTTCGATACTATAATGGGAGTTCTTTCAAAATCCTGAGTAGGTGAACGTGGATCATATGACTGTAAATGATTTTTTATAACAGCAGATAAAATTGGGTTATTATGTATAAGCTTACCGTCTGCTTTTTCGCTTTCAAATTTCTTTCGCAAATCAACGTTTTTAGTAATATTGTGTTTAGCGCCATTTTTCACCTAAAATGAAAAATATAACTTTTTAATGTGGAAAAATATTTCTATTATGATTAGATAAATAAGATAATTTAAGATATTTTTATTTTCATAAGTTTTCATTAAAACATCCAAAAATCGAATAAAAAAGTAATAAATATGACCTAACTTTAACAAAAGGACCTCCAATAAATTTTAAAATAAATATATGAATCAAATTATTTGTAGAGCATATTAATATGTACGTACCTGTAGCGGAGTTCGAGTTATTTCAGGCGTTGGAGATCGAGGATCAGAATTAGAGCTTATGTCCTTGTCGGAGTCGTTTTTTTGCGTGAGAGCAGCTGTCTCGGCGCTCGATTTGCTTGCATTACTTCCCATTGTTATTTATAAAATTATAAACGTAAGTATATATTATACAAAAAGAATTATGTCTAAATTTTCATTTTCTACGTTGCCTACAAAACTATCAATAAATACAAGTTCAAATTTCTGTGTAGTCACTAAACACCAATCTCAAAACATGTAACGGCCGCAACTGTCAATTTCTGTTTCTAATTTTAAACAGCAGTTGGTACTTGGCGCGGCAAATATGTTGCCATATCGATACAATTTTTAGGAGTATAATCCCTCATGCTAAAATTATACTATTAAACTTAATATAGTAACGTAATAACAAATAATTTACACATTAAATTTATTTTACTTTTAGCATGTATTGTGGTTTATTAGAACAAGAAACATATTTTCTGATACATTTGAAAATATAAGCAATAATAAATATTTAAAAACAATATAGAAATTATTAAATTGCTTATAGAATTAAATTCATTCTCTCTGCCTACCTAGGATAAAGCGTGAAGCTAAGAAGGAAAAAATAGAATTAAATATTATATATATCTTTTATATTAGATTAGATAAGAATGAGTAGTATTGATAGGTTCTAAGAAGTAAGAAACAAATTGTAGTCTATTAGTGTCACCATCGTTTATTGAATTGTAATTAAATGAAAGTTAATTAATTGCAATTCAAGAGTATTTATTTATTAAAATAAAAATTTACGTCACAATTGGCACAGCCTTTTGGAACAGATTTAAATTGTGGTTTTTAGCGATGTTTCATACATTACATTAACTAGAAATTCATTCAAAATATACTTAGGAAATATATAAAAAATAAAATAATAAAAGAAAATAATTGTGTCTATAAAGTAAAAATACAGTTGATTTTAAATATGCTATATTCTTTTTGTGTTAATAAAATGCATTGTTAGAAAACCTTACAAAATAAAATTTATTTACTAATACAAAAAAAATACTAAATTCAATATATTATGATATACGTATTTTGTAACTAGTTATTAAACCTTTTTTGTTTCTTGTATGAGGTTTTCGCAAGATTTTTTATAGTACCTATAAATTTTGTAATATTCCATTTCGCATTCCAATTTCGCTTAAGTATTTAAGTATAATTGGATTGATAAATTCTTATAATATATTGTCATTGGCAGTTATATATTTGTTTTAGTATTAAAGCCTTAGTTAACTCTCGGAAACTTAAATATTTATCTAATAATCATTTTTGGGGATGCATTTCAAAGAATTTGTCCAATTCCCTCGTCGACAGACAGTAACAGACTTTGGATACCATCGAGACCCTATTGGGCAGCGAATTCTGCATCGTGATCCCTCAGACAAGCCCGCTGCATACCCAGATGTTGTCCCTCTACAACTTATTTGTCCATAGTCAGGAGGAGGTATTGCTTTACACCACTTACGAGCTACAAGTGGAATTAAATAATGATTTATAGATAAATGCACTGCATAAATTAGTAAGTAAACAAAATGAAAAAAATAATCGACCAAAGAGAAAACAAAACTTAATCAATAGTTTATATTCACCTCTGCATAAAGGAAGATGCCCGTCCCAAGTCAAATCCTCCCTGCAAGTTAACTTTGACTCGCCCTGCAGTTGTAACGAATCATCAAGACATGAGAAGTAGCAAATTTTACTATCTTCACATTGCGATATTAAATATTTAGGCGTTGGGCAAGATTGAATAATAACATGCACCTGTGTTTTGCAGTGTTGGAGAGTCTGAAACATAAATGTGGTTGAATAAAAATAAAGCTACAAAAATATGGATGTATAAATAAATATATTGTACGTAAACTGACGTCATTGTTGTATGTAATTCGGCCAACTATAATGTGGGTTCCAGAGGGAAGTAAAGTTCCAAATTTCGGTCCGTACATGTGAGTAAAGCCAACATTTCTAGGAGCTCTCCGTCCTGAGCACGTTCTTAATATAGGATTTTGTAAGAAAACTCTATCCATACCTTTCTTTGCTATAAGAGTTTTGCCAGAAGGGCATTGTATGCATATTTTTGATACTGAAATGAAAGAAAAATGGTAAAAATATAATATAATTCGTTTAATTGCACTACGTTTTGAAATATAAATTTAATTCAAGGATTTACGGTTAACATACGTGAATTAAACTGATTATTCTCATATCTACTTCTTAATAAGTGCTTGGGTATTCGATACTTCTCATCAGCTCTAATAACTTCTCTGCCAGGATAAATAGATGCTACTTCGTTATTGATATTTTGGCCATTAATTTCTTCAAGATATGCTTTAGATTGATAGAACAGTTTTGGGTCTTCTCTTGGTGGGTGGACTCTGATCGCGATCTTTTCATCATTCGGGGAAGTCGCCTTGGCTGTGTGCAAAATGTGCATCGGCGGGTGTAACCGTGCGATCCCGCTGCTATGATCGTCGTAATCATTTGTATGATATACGTTATTTATAAGATATTGACTTTCCAGATTAAATATATCTTCTGGAATTAAGTGATTTCTGAAAACAGCAATTATTTTCGCAGTTCTATAAATTTTTCATTAAATTATTATTTCATTATAAAATATATTTGACTAAATTATAATATATTGTTTGTTTATTTTTCGCTTTATGCTTTACTCTCGCATATAGGAGGGAGGGATCTCCCAAGATATAGCGTTCCGCCTTGTTTTCAAAATATTTTCGAAATAGTGGCGTAACTAAACGCAGCTCTTTGTCTTGTAACCAGAGCGAGGAAATGAAAACAACGCATTAACACACAACCGCCACGTTTACAGCCATACGCTGTTATTTGAAAACAAAAACAATTTGCAAATCTATCATCACAATGCTATGAGTTTAAGCTCCATGCACGAATTCCTTTATGATATGCAATGACGCAGGCAATTCTATTTTCGAAAACACTTCGATTGTAGGGTGTAGGTATTTTAGTGTGATATATCCATAGATCTTTGTTAGCCATCGACCGACCTGCTTTGCTGGTCGTGCCGCGATCCTGAGCAGCCTAAAACAAATAAAATTATATTATTAGCTTTGCAACATTCAACCTTCTTTGATCATTTTGTAATGGCGAAAAATATTTTTACAATAATAAATCACGAGCTTCATCCGATGAACTCAGAATAAGTCCTCTATAAAAAGTCTAGGTCAATTTTCTAGGCATGTGTTTAATATAGATCTGTATAGTAGGACGTGAATGTTAATTTATGTTATAAAAATTATATGTAACATATTTTAGATAATATGCATATTTAAACTTTTGACGTGCCTGTAAAATTGTAGAAAACGAATTTGCCCTAATGGTAGTAGGAGATAAAATAAGAAAAATAAATAAAAGTTTAATTTAGCTCAATATCCATTTCTGTTTTGTATAATATTAATTATTCAACATGAAAATTTTATATTTATTAACAAAAGAGTTATATTTTAAAGTGTTGACGTAGACAAAAGATAATATCATAGCTTTTCTTTCCGTTTTTTTGTGCATCTTTATGGACGCATGTCATTAATGCAGCTACAAAATATAATTCATATTTTTTATTTGATTTTACATTTATTGTAAGCTTTTGTATAATTATCCTATACGATAAAGTATAAATAAACTAATCGATCTTTTATTATTATTATTGATTGCAACATAATTTTTAGGAAAAAAAAGTAGAAAAAAAACTTTATTGTATACACGAAATAAAAATATCAAGTAGAATAAAAAAAACAACGAACCAACGAACATAAAAGCTGAAATTAAAATTAAATATTTAGGTCTACAGTTCCTTGGAAGTTGGAACACAGAAAAAAGCTTCCATATCAATGCAATCAAAAGATACGACGCATTGCGATCGTTTTTTTTGCTGCATTTTGTATGAAATTTAAAACTCATAGAGTATTTCCTGTATACCTACAATTAGGAAATTTGGCAAGAAGTAGAGAAGAAGAGAACTTACAAGTTGCAAAACGGAAAAACCTCCGAAAAAATAAGTTTATATTTATTTTATATTACGATACTAAAAACTTATAATCATAGTTCATTTAATATAAAATGAGTGCAGTCGCCTGCAAACTTAAGCAACAGTGTCTCAATTTTTATAAGTTCTACTTCCGTTGGCCTGCAATACTGAAATTGGTACGGAACTTTCGGTGAGCGAGTCCGACTCGCACTCGTCCTGTTTCTTTTTTAAACTACTCTATAAAGTATTAAATATATTACCTCACTCCTAGTAGTCACTGTTATGCATATGACTAATATTAATGTAAAGCTAATATAAGCGATGCGCAATATGATATCATTAGGTAGAACGTTTAATATTATAATGATTATTTAATATATAAAAAAGCTGTTCGTTGGACAATGAAATCAAAGTTCTATTATAAGGAATATATTTTTATCATCGAGTACTTATGTTGTATTATGAGTGTTATTCACTGCACGTTATATTAGTATCTAAGGAAATGAGATGAATATTAGGCCCCTTATAAATAAGTATGTATATAAAAGTACGGTCAACAAAATATATTTTATTTAGTTAAAATATTTTGGAATGTTTTTTTTTATTTATACACCATGCTTTTAGATAAAGTAAAATAAGTTTTGTGTTATGAGTAAGACTTTTGAGGTTTGGACGGTGGTCTCCAATGATACATTTTTTAACACTGCATGTTGAGTGAATTGAAAGTTGAAATCAACGCCGCGATTTGCTTCGTTACTATAGCGCAGAAATAAAATTATTAAGTATATTTCATTACTCCAAATGGGAATCAAATCCATATTCGTTTACAGTCACACGCTTGTGCCCCTGCACTGAGTGTAGATTATACTTGTTTATAAACATCCAAGTGGGACATTTTACAACAAAGGACTCGCTCGACATTTATAGATTTTTTACATTTTTAAAATGTTATTCCACACATTACCACCAAGGAAAAATACTTTTTAGAAAACATATAAATTTTTTAACATAGCGGGATTTGAACCCGCGCTTCTTGGAAACCTTCTTGGTCCAAGCATTCTGACCAAGTAAGCCATACGCCATACAAATTTTAAATTTGTAAAAAATATCTAATAAATAGCATTGTATCTCGCCAGATGGTTATTGTAAGTTATAGTAATAGTAATTATCTGTGGGTAGCGGAAATTTGTAAAAATCTCCCTACAGAGATAATAACAACATAAATAAGTTGTAACAAGCATATAAGAATTTCGACGTAGCTCGACGAGAACTTATGCCTTAGTTGATCAGAGCGCTTGGACGATTTCATAGTTTCATTTGATAGAGGGTTTAACTCTCTATGAAATGAAACTACATATCCCGCTACGTTGATTTTTTTATGTTTTCTGAAAAGTATTTATTGAGTTTTTTTCTTTATTTTAAAATAATAGTAAGTAAAGTCAAAGTGAATCAGTAACGGCTTTACTGTAGAGCTGTAGAGCTGACCATGACTTTATCGTAGAAAAATTAACCCTCACTGGTATATCATTATGCTTGTCATAATATATCAGCAGAGAATAAGGGTTCGTTCGATTTTAGAGTCACCCGTCTTAATTAAGCCTTCTTTTGAGATGATTTTTAAGAAAATTTCGGTAGAATTAATAAGATATTTTAAATATGAAAAACAATGGATAATGATTTTTTATTGATTTAGATACTTAATTTCAGTAAAATTCATACGTTTTTCAACTTTTGTTTGAATTTCAAAGTCTACCACCTTTGACCTAACAAATAATAGACAACATAATTATGGTTTATTAAATTATTTTTCATAAAGAACTGAAATATTTAAATATAATACAAAGTAATGTTTATTTTAAAAGAATGAATTTAAAATTAATAAAAACTACTTTGATACGTTCCGAATTCAAAATCTATAGGATATACCTACTCGTATTGATATTTTATCTTATTCATATATTGTATCTTGTATAGGTTCTTATTTTTTGACTTCATTTGTGAGAAAAATAAAATAAAATGATAAAATAAAATAAGTGATGTAAAAAGATAAGGATCTTTGAGACAGGCTGTCATATTTAGCAAATGCAAATACTGTGTAACAATGTGGGAGGATAGTTGTATTCATTATCTATATGTGTCTTATTTAAATAAAAAAAGCCCGGAAGCTATTGCAATATAAAACACATTAGGTCGTGCTAAATTTCATTATCGAAAATAGAATAAGAATAATTTTATTTTCTTCAGTCGTGGCGCAGGGGCACAAAGTGTGACTGGAAACGCGACTGGTTGTGAGTTCGATCCCTACTCGAGGAAATGAAATATTTATTTAAATTTATATTTCCATTTCTTCGCTCTGGTGTCGAGGCCAAGCGCGCCGTTGAGTTCCGCCACTCAACTCGCAATGCCTCCAGAATTCAGCGGAAAGTGGGGAACGGAGTGTATTAACACTAGGTTACTTCTTTCTGTCTATCCTGCTATGTGCGGGATACAGCGTGAAGCTTATTCTAGTTAGATGTTGATGATTATAGGCGTGTTTAGATGAACAAAGAAGAACGTTGCGTTCCACTATTCAATAAGCATTGTCAAAAAATTGGTTTGATAAAGAAATAGGACACTCTCTTATTCTGTGCTATATGAGGGAGATGCGAATATACAGTTATACAGTATGCATTTTCAATATTATTTATTATTTTTTTTTAGAGATAACTAAGTTACCTCAGAAAATTTACTAAAAATAAAAGAACATCGTAAAAAAAAATATCATGTCATAAATACATCAAATAAAGATTAAAATAAGAAGGTAAACATACGTTGTAGATTCCAGTCGTGGGGCAGCAGCACGAGGTGTGACTGTAAAACCGACTGGTTGTGGGTTCGATCCCCACTCGAGGAGATGAAATATTTACTTGAATTTATATTTCCATTTCTTCGCTCTGGTGTCGAGGTTAAGCGCAGCGTTGAGTTCTACCACTTAACACGCAATGCTTCCAGAATTCGGCAGAAAGTGGGGAACGGAGTGTCTTAACACTAGCTTCCCTTTGCCTACCTTGCTGTGTGCGGGATACAGCGTGAAGCTGGTTTAATATAAATACATTATAACTCTCGTTTTTTATTTATTTGTGTTATTTAGAAACGCGTGTCGAGTTAGTCACCAACTAACAAAGTATTTAGACAACAAAAAAAAATATTGTAATACAATACAATACATTACACACACATACATTTAATAATTTTAATAAATGAAAGCAAAAAATAATCTTACCTCCTAAACAACCCAATATTAAAAACAAAAAACAATTGAACATCTTGAGCCCAACATCCGCGAAGTTTGGCGTCGAATACAATCTAAACTGATAATATGTTTATTTTGATGCTGAACAAGAAACTATTACACAAAGGTGATCTTAGCCAAAGCCGGTAGAGCCAACTGATCTCAAAAAGCGCGCTAAAACGACTGCCCAGAGCTAACTAACACTCTAGTCCAAGCGTAGGCGAGAAATCAGCTGCCAGATGTACCTATATATGAATATTGTTTTTATAGTAAATCAAATTATATGTCTGATCAAATCGAATCTATAATACTTATAAGATTATTGTATAACGCATATTAAGTATTATTTATAATTAAATGCATAGCTAGGATGAAATTGTAAGGCTTTCGATGAAATTATTTATATTATGTGACTTACATAAAAGTAGAAGTTCGGGATTTACATGGATATTTAGGTGCAAGGTGGTTTTTTGATGTCCTTTTTTATGAACTTTTGTTTATACATGATGTATTTGAAAAATTAATATTATTGTTATATTAGCTAAGTGAACCAAATCTATTGCATATCAAACTCAAAATTTAAAAAAGTATTCTAGCTACCAACCGCTCAGAAAGCAGTTCTGATGAGAAGAAAAGGCAGGGCTCAAATCAGTTAGTCTTTTCGTAATAATCGTTACAATATTATTGTTTAAAACAATAATATAATGGTAGCTAACCTGTGTGGAATTCAAATGAAATCAATTCCACACACTTTTATTCTTCAATATTCTTATATCGTATACAAACACAAATATATAAAGACGTATCCATTGTTCACAATACTCGGCTCGACACAAAATATAAGCAAGCAAAACAAAATTTCTCAAACCTATGTAGATAATATCAAATTTGTAAGGATACGAATGCTTCAGAGCACGACACGAGAGAGTCAATACAACAAAATAAAACAATTAACAAATGCCTTTGAGCTTAATAAAACAAGAAACTTATAAAATCAAAAAGTAACAACGGAAGAACAAGAATTAAGTAAAAAATATCTGGGAACAGTTCTCTCGTATCAACAAGACGGTATTATTCGATTTCTGTCAAGACTGAAAAGGCTTTATAAGTTTTATAGATATCATATGTTTTTAGCTTCACTTTGTATCTTTGTATTGATATAGTAGAGTAGGCCTATGAAACTTAGTGTTAAGACACTCCGTTCTCTATTTACCTCCGAATTCTGGAGACTGCGTATTGAATGGCGCAACTAACGCCGCGCTTGGCATCAATACCAGAGCGAAGAAAATAGAAATATTTAATATTTAATTTCCTCGAGTGGGAATCGAATGCACAATATGTCACGTTTACAGTCACACTTTGTCTATGTTTGACTGTCCTCAACAATAAATATCATTCAACAGTATTATTTACAATGCTAAAGAGCGGGTTACTTCTATAGTTATTTTTATAAAGTCCACTTCATCAATCGTCACCTGTTACCCTTTTCTAGTTTGTTTACTTTTTAAAAGCTGTTATTTAAATTGCAATGTATGTTAGTTCGGATGAAATCTTTGAGTTCAATTTTGAAGTAGATATCTTTAACCAATTCAGCTGACATTTCGTATACACGTTTGGTTTGGATGACAATGTACGATAAGGTGTTATATTTAATGCATTTCTATAATATGGATATCAAATAAAAGGGCTCGTTGAGAGCAACTCGAAAAATGATGACGTCATTCTACATCCAATATGGCGGACCGTCCAAGATGACGGAATAGTTATTATTTATGTAAACCAAAACAGAATCGTTTAAGTATAAAGACGTTTTGTGTCCATTAAAAAATATTCTATATTCATATCTATCACCATTGAAAGCTTTATTTAAAACTATTTTTTTTATTTTTTTTGTCCCGCTTTTGACGAAAGAATCCCGCTTTTTTCTTTTTTCCCGCATTAAATGTTCCAAAATCCTACATTTCAGCGAGAGAATATCTGGCATCGCTGCCATCTAGGTACGATTTGAGCAATCGATAATCACTAAACAAACTATAGCTTACGTATATAGGTACTTACTGTACTTTATTGTAATTCTGCTTAAGGCAGGTCAATTTAAGCGGCCCATTCACACTAATATTTATATGAATAGGACCTTGTTACAACAAGGCATCAATCAAACAAAAATATTTAACCGATGAGAAGCATTTATTGAAGTACCGTTTGCTGACAAAGTAAATTGCCAATTATTTTTATAATAATATGCAGAACAACATAATGTATAGAAACATTTCATTATTCTCATTACGTACATGATACGATAAAACTTTAAACAATTTTATTAACTGTATGAACACAACAAGGATGATAGGGTGGATTGGGACAGGTGAAAGCTTGACAGGGTGGAACCGCCTGGCAGCACTCGCCGGGATACCAGACTGTCCTCGCGTATCTGCCACTAGGACGAGTAGCGGCACCGTGGTTGAAGCAGTCAGCTTTGCAAGGATAATCATAACAGCAAGGTCTACATTCAAAAATTGTATTAATTAATTTAATTCTTACAGATCGAAATAGAGAAATGTTTTGTTATATGTAATTAGAAAAAAACCTTTCACGTGGAGCGTTACTGGGATATCCACAGTAACAAGCACATTCCCGTTGAAATGGCTGTGGTCGAGGTTGTCCGCATTTGGGCCTTTTGTGATATATGCTGTACTCGCCTTGAACGCAACCGTACCTAGGGGACGGCCTAAAACACTCAAATCCTCGGGGCAATACTGACATTGCTTAAATATAAAATGGAAAATGTAAAATTCTCTATGAATTATAAAATAGAAGTTATTTCAAATAGTTTATGTTTATTAAATTTTACACTTAATATTTTTCAATTTTTATCAAATTTAATTTATCTTAATTTCTTATAAAATAAACGATGTTCATTTTTATTTTTTACTTTGACTTTGACGGGTATGTGTAATATTCGAATATCAATAAAACATATAGAAACTTATGAACATGCTTGCCAATTAAATATAATTTAAAATATAGACAAAAAACTAATATAAGAAGCGCTTTTTTTTCGATTTATTGCAATCCGCGACCCGTAAACTAATAAACTATTATAATATAACTGTTTTGCATTACAACAAAACAATTATTATGTGTTCGATTAAACACATCATTAGTGTGAGTGAAGAAGATCTCCGTGATTTTAGTCAATGGCACAACAAACTTACCAGTATTGTCCATAGTTTAAAAATAAAAAAAATCAACTTCACGCTGTATCCCGCACACATGCTAGGCAGAGGGAACCTAGTGTTAAGAAACTCCGTTAAGATTACGTGTTGAGTGGCGGAACTCAACGCCGCGCTTTGACTCGACACCAGAGCGAAGAAATGAGTGGATCGAATCCATAACCAGTCGATTTTACAGTCACACTTTGTGCCCCTGTGCCATGACTGGCTTTGTCCATGGTTTACAGCTAGTTTACCTACTCTTGACACCCGGAGGCGCCCCCACCGTGACTGTTGGCGCGAATACATCTGTCAATTCATAGTCTTCACGCTTCATTCAATCTCCAGCAAGTCCTACTTGCTAACACTGTGTTTTATCCAACAAATAATAATTGTTTTGTTGTAAAAAATCTTTTTGCTAAGATGAGGCAATACATAGAAGATAAATAAGGTGGTTGTGAGCAGCCGTTTAATTGACATCACATGTCACATGGTGTCGAAATCATGTGTATCCAACAAGGATAACACAAAACCTGGAAAATTTCAACCAATGAAAACTCAGGAAGGACTCTGGACCGGTTCCTCGCAAGACGTGGTTGGCAATTATATCTAACCTCTCTGCGAGGCAACAAACCGACAGTACTATTTAGATCTGATCGGTCAATTTTCAGAGCTTTGTTGTTAAGCATTAAGTGTGAAATCAATATTCCATGCTCTGTATGTATGAGTGTATGTACTGTTTTTTTATGATACTGTTTGCTGTGTTATTCCGGCAAAAAAAAAACAAAGTGTAAAAATGAGCAAAATGAAATAAATGAATGAATATTTTTTTTATACAAATCCAGTAAATTTTAACGAATTTATGCACTCCTTATAACTACGGTTTTAAGTACTGCTAAACTATCGATGGTAATAACCATTCTTTTTAGTTGTACCCTTTAAAAAGTCACAAGACCGAACAATTTTTGTTGAGGCACCATATCATTAATTAAAATAAAAAATATTCTTGAGTTTTTGATGTTTTTTAGGCTTTCTTCATAACATACATATAATTTTTAAGCTATGATAGCTCTGGATTGCAACAACTGAGAGTTAACAGTCCAACTCGTTTCACTTGTGGGAACGCTATACTCCGAATTGATACTTAAACTGACCATTTCCTCTATCGGTTTTTTTCCCAACAATACTGTGACTTGCGAGCATCATATCTCGGAAATGCAACCACTTAGAGCCGGCAGACTAAATTTATAAAATAATAAAATATTTCAAATGAGGAGACCCCCATACTTTGAATATGCACCAAAACTGACCATTTCCTTGATCATTTCTTTTTTAATAAAAATGAAGCCTTCTTCTAAGCTCTATAATTCGAAGTTGCAACCACTAAGAGCAGGCAAACCGAGGTCATTCACATGAGGTGACTGCTCTACTACTCTTCAAATTCAATCTGGCCGTATCTCTGATTGTTAAGAAAAATCCCGCGACCTTAGTATATAATACGCCTCGTGGACTATACCGTCTACAATCTGAGCAATGGATTCCAATTCGGGTTTTATTGTCAAGAATGTTATGCACCTATAGAACTTTGTATATTTAGGCGTAATTCGATCTAAAAATCAACTCAAATCAACTAAATAGATTTTTTAAAAATGATTAATACTATATAGTAAAACTAGATTTATACATATTTTTTTTTCGTTAATTGTAGTTTATTTAATCCCGTACGGCATTCTATGCGTGCCAATATTGAAAAAAATATAAATATATTATTGAAACATCAAAAAAATAATTATACATATTTATTGACGATTTCACAATTGGTATTGGATAACATGATACAAATAGATATAATTTTTAATATGTATTAACACATGCAGGTCCATGGTGGCCGATTGCAATGGTTGCTTTGTCGAACGCAGCAATCGGCTGTGGTGGTTGGCCTACTGCGAGGATGGCATCTATATTATTAAAATGACATTAGTAAGTGGAGTGTCTTAACACTAAGCTCGCTCTGCCTACTCTTAATATAGCATGAAGCAGATTTTTTTTATTCATAAGTAAACAAGAACACTCGGTTTTAGTAAACTTGGATTAATTTAGACTGGACGTAATAGTAGTGGTTTTAAAATATATTTCCACCAAGCTACTCCTGTTTAATGGTGAAGATAAGTAAAAACAATAATACAATCAATGATATTGATCATATAGATATTTAGAATATGCTATTTAAAGTTTCTATCTTTATCAATAAAAAATATGCAATAAAAGTTTAAATATGTTAATGGTCATAAAAATATTGTTACGGTTATTCTAGTTTCATTTTTTATAGGAATAAAAGTATTTGCCTACTTTATTTTATATTCGTATCCATTTACTCTTTACAACTCTAATGATCTCATTTGCTGTATGTTATGATCATGGCACATGTATGTACAATGTGTAATCTATCAATCTTTCACAATAAAATTGAAATGTATTCAATAAACATCATTAATTTAAATCATTTTTATTAACGACAAGACATCGTTTTAAACACATATTCCTGGGAAATGTCTAAAATTGTTAGAACAAAAATTACTCTATATATTTTTATGATTATTTTTGATAATATCTGATATAGAACTGATGTCGCATTAACTTAGTTAAAAGTATAAAATGCGTTCAAATAATAATATACTTGTTATTGTATATGTGCTACTTGACTGTAAACTGTAACAAGAGATCCTCGGCTGTCACAGCATGGAGGTGAACATTGAGACATGCAGCAATGAGCGGAACCGACTCCTCCAGATCTATAAAAACAGAATAATATATTATATTGCGAATAGCGCATTTTTCATAGTTTAGGAGACTTTAATATAACATTTTATTTAAAGTCAATAACACTACTTAAAATGAAATACAAACAAACTAATAGAGAACTGAACAGCTTTTTATGTAGAGAGTAGATACCATTTGGTACCTTTCGGGTGATTGAGAAAAATAGACTTTAGTTCGAAATATTACAACTAAAACTGCCACTATAGCCATCTATGTCATGTCTGCTATCCCTTTAATATCAAATATTTAATTTAAAATGGTTTTGGAACTAAATACAATGAAAATCATTATCTTTTAAATATATGAGAAATAAAATAAAATTATCTTACTGGATTGTGGACATAATAGTTTGTAACTGGTTTATAACATTCATCCGGCTACACATGTTTGAAAATTTATGTTAAAAGTTGCTTTTCGACCTAATTTACAGCGTGCATTTGACTTTAAATTGACAGGTCCAAATAAAGTTATTATGTCAATCACGGCGACAACGTTCTATTTTTAAATATGTTTATATTAGGTAATATTAGGCGTTCACAAACTATCTACTATTATAATTGCACAAAGTATCTATACCCTATTCATTTTGACATGAGGCAAAAAGTCTTTAAATGTATACTGTTTCTAAAACTTTTTAATTTCTTTTTAATGTAAAATGTCGGCAATGCATGTGCTCTATAATTTATTATAGTAATATATTTTTATAGTATTATAATGCATCCCACCTTTGAGAACGAGTTGGCTTTTTAAAATTAAATTAAATCAGCTTCACATTGAAACCTAGTGTTTAGACACTCTGTTCCTTACTTTCCGCCGAATTCTGGAGGTATTGCGTGTTGAGTGGCAGAGCGAAGAAGTGAAAGTTTACATTTAAATAAATAATTCGACAACGAGTCGCGTTTACAGTCACACTCTGTGCCCCTGCGGCGCAGGGGCAGGGGTGTGCCCTTTTGGGACTTGCGGATTGGTCTGATTAAACTAATAAAAGAAATCTATGGTATTTTTTTATACCTTTAAATGGGGTGAATAGAAACATTTTTAAATTTGCAATTTGGTTTTGGGCTTTAAATATGAAAACAATATTATTTTATTTTTATTTTTGTTTCTTTTCATCATTTCATTATCGATGAAATCGTTAAATTTAAATCATAATTATGATTAACTAATAAGTTCTATAGACATCGTTCAATAATATTATTTACATCCATGGATTTACATAGATTTTTTAAACTTTATATATTGAAAAGTATTATTATGACTTGACTTGATGACATCAATCGTGACCTATAAAATAACCTTTTTTTATTTGTTTACCTTTTATCTCATGCCTTCGTGAACAGGGTATACAACAGTACTCTTAGTCAGAACATATTGTTTGGGCTATACATATCATGTATGTATATAACATACATGATATGTATTTTATTTGCATAGATATATATTTAGTTTCTTTTTATATCTTTAAGTTCGTGATAAGGACCTGATACATTTTGCACCTTTTTCCCTTTTTTTTATAATATTCTTTTGTATTTTGATGGTCACCTGAAAGAGATCACTTGTAGTGATAAGGCCGCCATTGCACATATTATATTAGCTAGTATTCTTTGATGATTTGTTAATTATTTTTGTGTCCTTTAAGAATTTAACGGTAATAAATACAATTTTCAAATAATATTAACTTTATTATTATTCAAATTGTACATTTTGTCTTCTGATATGAGCACAAATTACAAACACATTCGAAACAAATATTTAGGATGTCAAATTTAAAATGGAGGACAGTGTGCGACGTGAGGTTGTACCTGGAAAATATTTTTATTAGTTTTTCACAGTGGTTTGTGAAAAACAATACATTTGTGTATAATATAATATAACTAAAATCATTTTAAAATGTGAATAAAAATAAAAAATAAGTATCCCGCACACAGCAGGGTAGGCCGAGGGAACCCAGTGTTAAGACACTCCGTTCCCCACTTTCTGCCGAATTCTGGAGGCATTGCGTGTTGAGTGTCAGAACTCAACGCCGCGCTTTGCCTCGACACCAGAACGAAGAAATAGAAATATAAATTTAAGTAAATATTTCATCTCCTCGAGTGGGGATTGAACCCACAACCAGTCGATTTTACAGTCACACTTTGTGCCGCTGCGCCACGACTGGCCTCTTTAAAATGTGGACATTGGAGATAATTAAAAAATTCTCCAATCCAATCGCTGTGTGTTGTTTCATTGTACCTATCAATGTATATTTTATCTTTAAACAAAACAAAAAATATATCGGTGGTCCACGATGGAAGGCATTTTTTTTAAGTAAAATCCTATAAATAAAACATACCGGCGTATTAAAGTTTATAAGTTGATATCGGACTTTCTTATCACGATTATTGACTAGCAAGCCAGGCCGGCTCGTAGGGCGATAATCGAACGTGCTATCTCCGACTATCAAAGGTCTTCGCATAGTAACCAGGTCGGATCCACGAGGAACACATGGTGATCTCTATATGAACAAAGATAAATTATATATTGCTGTTATAATATATATAAGCTATTCATAAAAATAATCCTCAATGATAATAAAAATGATATATTAGTAACATATCATCATTCATAATTATAAAAGTATTATTATTATTAGTTATTGATTAAGTACATAAATTTTCCCCATAAGGAAATTATGTTTTATTAAGAAGATATGTATTTATCGTTACTACAAATTATAATATTTTTTTTTACCTGCACTGGGTAGCAAGGACTATACATTATAGTTGTATTTATGAAAAATACACAAAATAATTTTATTTCTAAAAATGTTGTATTTTTTGTTATTTTCAACAGACAGTTGCTAGTTTTGTCGTCGACGAGTATTTTATATGTCACAAAACGTCGCATTTCTTCCAGCAACTTCGCTGAACAAAACCTCATTATGTTCAATTTGCATTATTTACAATTTTTTGACAAAACTAATTAATTTTTTTTAATAAAATAAACAAGGACAACGGGTCACCTGATGGTAAGCGATTACCGCCGCCCACGACCCCGTGTACCACCAGAGAAGCTGCAGGTGCGTTGAAGGCCTATAAGGCCGTATCAGCCTGAAAACACTTCCGCGGGTAGGCCGTCCTCATTAGCGTGACGCGGAAGTTCCTACGAATCCAGATGTTATCCAGAAAAGCATTTAAAAATAAATGAAATCAATAAAAAAAAATGAAAATAAAAAAATATTTCAATTCAACATACCGGACATTGAATCCTTGTAATCTTTGAATTTCTGAATGAATTCGTAGTGTTGTAGTTAATATCTCTGTTCCTATATCGTTTTTATATTTTTTTTATGTTCAGATTTTAGGATGATAGAAAAAACATGAATGATATGAAGCATTAAATTTTGTAGAATACTACGAACCAATGGAATTTGATGACGGATGGATTGGTTTTAAAAAAACAACTAATAATATATATAAAACAAGTAAGCTTGAGGATCCTGTTGACTCCTTACTAATAATATTATTTTAGAGACAAACCTTTTAATTATAAAGTATATACCAAAATTTATATAAAATTTATTTTATAACACACGATTATTCTTAAGCCTCAAAGGCCCAGTCGTTCAAATCTGCAAGAAACTAAGTATATAGAAAAAAGGACATAATTCCGATCCTCTTTTTCATATATATGTAACAAATACTAAGAAAACCACGTAATAGATATAGTAATGCTTCTAAGCTATATAGAATTGATATTGTTTCATATTGATTTTGTTTCGAGGCCAATTGGATAATTAGAAGAAACTTAACTAAAATCTCGTTGGCATCTCATAGGTATAAATATAACGGCTTTTAGTGACAACGCTCATTTAAACAAAATATATATAATACATATATCCCTCCAATATTTTCTAAATTAAATAAAAAGTGAAAACAGTTCAAGATGCCCGGATGTATGCCTTCTTCCGCTTGTGTACCTTCAGTCTGTATGCCTTCGCCTTCATGTGGACCAGGGCCGTACATGTGTCAAAATAATATACCGCCGACGCAGAGGTGCTATCCTGTGAACCCGTGCATCAATATTTACAGCTGCCATACACAAATAATGTAGCTCAAAAATAACAAAATACGTGCTTTTTTATATAAAATGGTAATAAAATTATTTTATTATTGTGTATTCTTTTATTTCAAATATTCAATATCTTAGATAGTAATCTATATTTTATAATAGTGTAGTTTTAATTGTTAAGATATTCCTTTTCCTATTTTCCGCTGAATTCTGAAGGCATTGCGTGTAGAGTGGAATTTAACGCCGAGCTTTCATTTCCTCAAGTGGGGATCGAACCCACAACCAGTCGTGTTTACAGTCACACATTTGGCACAAGAACCACGATATCGAATATTTAATATTTTACTTACTTATACGAAATTAGTGGATAAGTAAGCCAATAATTATTGAAGTATTTTACTTCTGTACTCAGAGTAAGTCTTTACAGTTTTTTAATGAATAACTGACATGGACATAGACATATAATCATTCTCACTATTGATGTGAGTTTCAACTGGAAAAGATCTCAAACTGTTTCCAAAAGGCTCAAACTGTTTTCAGTTGAAACTCACATCAACATGTAAGTTAAGCACAATATCAACTTTTAACAACTATCAATCAGGATTTAATTCCCTTACAATATCAAGTTTATAATGGATAAAATGATGATAATGATCTGATAGATTATAATAAATATATTATTTTGATGGTTGGACTTGTAAGGTAACCGCGCGAACTTGCTAGTAATAAATAATGAAACACATCATTTTTAAAAACTTTATAAAAGAAAAACATTTTTTTGTAATCACATTGAGTACAATTATATTATAATTAACATTATTATTTAATATTTTACGTAAACATGCAATTTGGCTACCGAAGAGGCACATCAACGTGGTAGCAGCAATTGGACTGTGGACCCTGAAATGTAATAAACGAAAGATTTAGCGTAAGTATATCGAGGAGTATGATTTATTTTATGTAAATGTAAAGAAAGAATGATAAGCTGAGAGCGAATTTCGAGTACACATCACTAACCTGTTTAATGTTCCTTCGTTGTATGTTGCTTGAAACACTATTATGTACTATCAAAGGTCTTCTCCGTGTAACAGGATCTAGTTCACAAGTGGGACAGCAACTGCGATTTATAGGCAAACAAGGATAGGGAGCAGGTGGTGCTCTAGGACATATCGGTCGCTGTTTAGGTAAAATTGCTGGTGGGCACTGAGGATTACAACATGGTAAAACCGGTTCATAGCAAGCTATTGGCTCTGGACAAGGACAAACCTAAAAAAAAACGTTCATTGCATTACTTGTATCTATTTTAAAAATACTCTTAAGAATACGTCGAAAATTCGGAATATTAAAAAATGCTTACCGGCGGAAACTCGCAAGGTTCTGGCGGAGGACAACAAGGCAGAATAGGCGGACAACACATTGGTTTTGGAAGTGGTAGAGGGCAAGGCTCACACGGAGGCTGTCTCCTTGGTTTACAAACAGGCAAAGCTGGTACAATTGGCGGAACTAAATCTGGTATATTTGGGGGTGGACATGGCCTGAATACTGGTCTACAGTTACAGGGAGGACAAGGAGTGCAAGGTACTGGTGGAGGGCAGCATGGTTGACAGCAAGGAAGTGGCCGAGGACAAGAGAATGTGCAGGGCTCTGTACCACAGGGCAAGACAGCCGGACACGTCGGACAGTAGCACATCGAGCACATTTTACAATTTTATACTTATTATTGCCTTATTATTATGCTTAGTAACAGTTAATTATGATACTCAGATAGTTTACTCAGACAGTTTTAACAGATAGTTTACTTTTTAGGTAAATTACTTTGTTTAATGATATTAAATTTTTATTTAAAATTTTAAGCCAAATTTTATTTTTAATGATTTATATATGTATATGTCAATGTCAATAAATTATATTTTTCTTCTTTATTTATTTCAATCTTAGAACTTGTCAGAATAAAAATATCACTTCATTCAAGAATAGAAAAATTATTTGTTTACAGTTATATCATCAAAAATTATAAAAAAATCTAAAAATGAGTGCTCCATATTACAGCTACGATCCATGTGTCTGTACTGGTCTGCCGTGTGGTGCCACGTATCCTTACTCGACAAAACCTTGTATTTCGTCATGCAACAATTTGAGTCCATGTTCAGTGTGTCCCGGTGGTGGATGCTCTCCATGCCCAGCCCCTGTACGACCATGTCCGAGTCCCTGTCCACCTCCGCCTGTGTTGCCGTGCCTACCTCCTTGCCCACCATGCGATAAGGTTCGTAAGTAAACGCTTTCTATTTTTATATTTATGTTTAACACTTTTAACGTTAGGTGGTGGTAATCAGTTAGTTTTGATCCTAACAAAACTCATAAAACTATTTAAATTAAGTGTCCGTTTTACTTTATATTTACTGAAAGCTTCACAATGTGTAATTATAATCGGCAGCTTTCTTTATTTTATGAATATTGTGTTAATTAAAATCCTTGCATTACTTAAACACTACATACTTTTTTTAAAATTTTACTCATTATTTAAAATTATGCTTCAGCCCTGGCAGAACTAACTTATAAGTTATACTTATTGTTAGGATGTTGTTACATTTCTATTCTATTACAGCCTCCTCTACCACTTGGACCACCTGAGAGAATATGTGACTCTGTAGCAATACCTTGCTGCAGACCAAATCGCTGTAAGCCATGTCCTAACTACTGTTGCACGGAGCCTGGTATCTGTACTGCAAAGCGCTGCAGTTACCCCGGTGTTCCCGTATGCGGTGGTTGCTGTGGGCCGTGTATGCCTATTTGGTAATGGATATCAGAACCAAACTAGGTACTAGATTCTGTTGAACTGAACTGAACTTTTAAATATGGATGTTGACAAAATTAAGTTTACAAAAAAAATTAAATGTTACGTATTTATTATGTTTTATATTTGTTTTTGTAAAATTTATAAATAATGCACCAATGCTAATAAAAAATCATATAGTTTGTCCTGAATATATATTTTTTTCCATTCAATATATTAAATATAGAGTCTATGCCAATCTTGGTATTTTTTTATACATTTTTTTTAAAAAGCTGAAGGAACTTAACTGAAAGAGTGAAAAGTCTAAACATATTTTCAACTATTTTTAAAGTTAACACTTTAAATCCACACTTAGGGAAGAAAAAAACTTATTTAGAAAACGTATAAAAATTTGAATGTAGCACGCGCCTCCTGGAAACCGACCAGTTCCCTTTTAAGGCTATTATTTTTTAGGATTTAACCACAAATGTATAGTTTTCAGAACTTTTCTCCTGAACTAGAGTACTAGTTCAGGAGAAAAGTTCTGAAAACTACAGTAACCTGTAAATGCTATCTGCCAAATTTCATAGTTCTAGGTTAACCCTATTAATTTTGATTCCCTTTATAGTGTCGAGATACATGTTTTTTGCGATATAAACGGCAATATATATTTTTAAGTAAATGTAGAAATAAGACTTTTACAGCCTGGTGACAGACAAACAGACGGACAGCGGGGTCTTTGTAATAGGAACCAGTTTTACTCTTTGGGTACGAAACCCTAAACAGGACTGACTGTCAAATTGATAACTGCTTCCTTTTTCCTTGACTGCGCGACGCAAAGAACTGTTATGTGTTTATCAGCCTCACATAGAAACAAACATAACTGCAGTCTATTCTATAATTTATAGAGACTAAAAAGAATCAACCGATATTCATGATTTTTACGTTTTCCAAAAATAAGTCATCAACCATCCACCGTCACGAAACCATGACAATAATGAAAATAAAATGCATTATAACGAATAGACCCCTCATTGTCAAAATGAAAAAGTTGAATAGCTATTTAATGATTTTAAGGTTTATTATAAGCAACAGATTAGGATATATACCGATATAAAAGAACATTGAAAAAATAAAGCAACATATTTATTAAATATACATAATGTATTCCTTAAAAGTAATGTATAATTCTTAAGCATTGCTCTGGATCCAACTAATGTATCTTGGTACCCTTGAAAATACAGCTGGATATCCACGGTAACCACAACCAGATCCCCAAGAAGCAATGCCAATTACTACATTATTATGAATAAGAGGTCCACCGAAATCTCCATAACAGGGGCCTACGCCTCCCTGAGCTAAGTTACCTGCGCACATCATATTCGGTACCACTGTCATGGAGATTACATTGTAATTAGCTCGACAAACTTCCTGATTCACTGTACTAATCTGGACAAATCTTAGTTGCTCTGAACGAGAGCTAGCATTATTCTGCAAAATAAAAAAAAAAACAGTATATACATTTAAATTCTAGATATATCTTATAAATATTGACATTTAAATAAAATATGTTAATATTGATATCTTACATTCACTGCACCCCAACCTATTGCTGTGACTGTTATATTATCAGCCACGGCATAATCAGCACCAGCAAATCTGCCAAGTTGGACCCTGTTACTTAAGAGGAACGACGACTGTATTCTAATAATGCTAACATCATTTACATAATATTGGTAATCAAATTGAGGGTGGTTGATCAATTGTGATACGGAGTAAACTTCGCCGCCACTATTGGCATATGATGAACCAGCTCGGATGCGCCAAGCTTGAGGCGCAGTGAAACTGTAACAAAAGTATATTTTTGATAAAATTTTTGAAATCTAATAAGTATGTTAAACTCAAAAAGACTTAAGCTATAATTTTGTTTTATAGCTTCATACTGTATCCCGCATATAGCAGAGTAGGCAGAGGGAACCTGGAATCCTAGTGTTAAGACACTTCGTTGCTATTAACTTATCTTCCCCACTTTCCGCTGAATGACCCGCTGAATTGATTATTCATATAATAATAATTAGTTATAAGAAATTAAAATATAAATCTTACTATAAGCAATGAGCTGCAGTAAGAACAGATCTGCTGTTTAAGATCGTTCCTACGCATTCTTGAGAGTAATCGATTCCATTGCGTGTGCTAAGGGCTGCTACAACGTATGGGTAATTTTGAATTTGAGTCAATTGACCCCCTAGAATTCTGCTTTGAGGCGAACCTGAAAGTTATATATTTTTATTAATGTTCTAGTATAGAAAGATATTTTGTCTAAACTAATGAAATGATATCGTTAATACGTATCGTATATATAAAACATAAATACAAAACTTTTATAGTATAAATTGGTAATTTTAATATTTTATTTAAAAAATATATTATCGTAGTAACTAATAATTCAATGAATCTGATGAAAAATCTTTAAAGAACACTATCTAAGTAGGTAACACTTACCCGCAACAGCAGCGAGGCCAAAGGCCAAAAAGAAAATTAAACTGTTCATAGCGATATTAAAGTTCTTACTTTACAATGTAATAGCTCTAAAATATTCCTAAGAATGTTTGTTAATTTATTGATGAGCTTATCGACAATGATACAAATTATCAGATAAGGATATAATTCACGTATGTTATGTACATGTGTTATTTTGAAATTCATTTGTATACGATATTTAGATAAGAGAATCGTTTATCCTTTTTTTTGGGAAAGATTTACAAGATTCAAAGTTTAAAAACAATTATCCCGTTACTAAATGTTCATTTACTCCATGAGTGCAGTGCATGTTAAACTAAACCAGGGGTTCCCAACCTTTTCTTGATCAAGAACCACTTTATCATTCTTGGTAGCAGGGACCACTATGCATGTAGGTATAATAACAATTAACTGTGATAAACAAACTTCGCCTCACCATCCCCAGTCATAAAAATATTTAATTTTATGACTGCGGTTGGGGAACCACTGATTCTAAACTGTCATTTACGTCTCATATCCACCTTTTGGTATTGTCATTTTATAGTAGGAGAGATTTATTCACCGTTGATTCAAAACTAGAACTTTTGAATTAGAGGTGAATAGAAACAAATGTCTCTAAACTGTTAGCAAGTTGCATATTAACTGCACACCGCAGCTCCTAAGGGCCTTTAGGTTACTACTAAACCATGGCTGTGAGCGTATGTGTGTCGCTTAAACTCTTAAATCCTATATACGCTTGAGCTTGTCAAATTCAACTTTCCAACTAATGAGAATATTGTGATTGTTTTACTATCATATGATATAAGGTCTTAAAGTACCAACCTTATATTTTTACAAGTAAGTAATTTAAATTACAAATAAAAGTCTAAAATAAATTTTCACATTTTTATTCGTACAATAGACAAGTTGAAAACATTTGTAGTGCACTTAGGAAGCTTCCCTTGGAAGCCAGCTAACAGATCTTCGTACAGCAGGTATATATTGTGATACATGGGCAGCATGGTCCGCCTCCGCAACAACCTCCACAGGGGCCGCACCTGGAAGAATAAAAACGATCAGGCTTTAATACCACCGTTACTTTAAATCTAAAGTCTGAAAATTCTTCTTGGTTCAATACTCACATATTGGATAGCGTTAATATATAAAGACGTAAAGAAGGTTAAAAATATTGTTTGGCACGAACAACAATTCGTACCAAGTAGACGGTAATTATTTAAATAATTTTTTTGAAATTTTATAAGAAGAGATATACTCGAATGATTTGAATATACTGATGCTAGACGTCTCAACTATGTCGTTTTATAGTCATATAGCCTGTCAAATATGGAATTGAAAAGAATAATTATAATAAAATATTTTTAAATTACGCCAGTACTGGCACATGCCAATTTATATATAATGTTTTGATAGTTTGAAAATTGCAGGTTAGATGCAAACAAAATTGTAGGTATTATTGTTCTTAAAAATTCATATAACATAATTATACCAAAATTACCAAACACTGCGCAGAGTAAATGTTAAAAATCCTGACTTAAAAAGTTAATGCAGTCTTTCCAAACATTGGAAAGAAAAAAAAAGGATTTCATAAAATTGAAAAAAATTAAAAATAATACGACGACAAAAGAAAAGTAGCACCATTTTCAACAAATGGGCATTTTTATTAAAACCCATTTTTTTATTAACAACTAGCTTTTATTTGTGGTTTCACCCCCGTCTCAAATGGATTTAAGTAAGAGCTAAAACACACGATATACATTAATTATCTCCTGACAAAAGTAAAGTTCAAACAAACTTTTCATCTTTAAAATACATATTTATAATTTATATAGATATACCTTAAACCAAAAGTTACAATTAATTATGGTGGATCGTAGATAATATTTCCGATACTTATTTTTAGAATAAGTAAGTGTGGAATAACACTTTAAAAATGTTTAAAAATATTTCCGATGTTGTAATAAAATGACAAACCTATAAACCGATTTTAAATATTAATATAATAACAGCATAGCCATCTAGAAATACTTAAAATTTCTCCTAATATAATGGTGTACATTTAGATATTCGTTACATTTTTTTATTAAATTACCAAGTGAGTGTTTGTCTTAAGAATAACTTGTAAAATTAAAAATATGGGTTGTAGTCCTTGCGCCTCTTTAAGAACATGTAAAAGTCGGGAGCTACGAGGTGGAATCCTGTACACGGATTGCTATTGCCTCCGTCGCAACGGTCTCCAGTATGACTGCCGTAGAAGTGGTTGCCAAGCTTCTCCTCTATGTCAAACTTTACCAGCACCTTTGTGTAACCCAGCTACTGTTGCTTGCATAAAACATTGCCAAAATCCACACGCTGAAGAATTGAGCAGTATATGCAGAATGAGAAATATGTGCTAGAAGACTATTTTTTACATAAAAACTTTTTTCACATGTTATTCGATAATTTGATTATAAAACACATTTTTAAAATAAGAACAAAGCAGCAAAAGATTTTCAGTTTTCGTTATGTACACATCTATTTTGCATTTGAAATTTTAAAGTGAAAACATCTCATTCAAAATTGTACAAGTTAAATAAATAAAAGAAATTGTATAAATTACAAAATCTAATAAAAATCAGTAAAAATCTTTTAAGCTCGCTTCATTTTATTTGCGCCTTGAGTTATATTTTCATAATGTAAGTATAAAAATTCTCAAAATATTGGTGATTCAGATTCTTTCATTTATATTTTTTCTATTTTTTATTATTATTAATATTTTTAAATATTTTTAAAGTGTTATTCCACGCTTAGTAAAGAAAAATACTTATTTAGAAAACGTATAAAAATTTGAACGTAGCGGGACTCGAACCCGCGCGTCCTGGAAACCGGCCAGGGACCTGTTTTCTAAAAAAGTATTATTAATATTTAACTTCCTCGAGTGGGAATCGGACCTACAAGCTGTCGTGTTTACACTGGCACGCTTATGTCCCTGTACCACGACTTGCCTCAATAATATATTTTTACTTAAATTTCAATAATATATCATAAAAAATATCGACATTATTTTAACATATCAATAATTTCAGGTGTTCCCCGTGTGGTCCCGTGGTATGCTATAAATATGAAGATTGTGGACCACCGGTTAGTCAATATCCTCCATCCTTTAAAGCCATTCTTTCAAATAGTATATCTTATATAGGTAGGTAAAAAATTAAGTAAAAAAGACAATGTTGTAATTAGTTGCAGTGCTTGCCGAGGTCCGCATTTAAGCGTAACGGACTGCAGGATTGCCAGTTCTTCCAGCAGGGATCGATTCGATATTTGTGCCGGTCAGGTCCCTGCTGTCCTAAGCCCTGTCCACCACCGTGCCCGCCGTGTGTCCGACGCCCGCCCCCCGGCAAGACTTACGTTACACGATTCAGTGATTTTGATCTGATCTCCCAATGGTAGTCGCGATGCATCAGCTTAAGAGCTTCGGGTAATGTTTCTATGAACATTCACGGCGGGCATATCGCAAACTTAGAATGAAAGTGATTTAAATCAAGATTAAATTTATTTTAACATTTTAAGTGTTCACTCTTTTAGTTGATGGTAGATGGTTTCCAAGAGATTCGGGTTCAAGTCCCGCTACGTTAAAATTTTGATAATTTTTCTGCAATAAAATTCCATTACTTATATATTTTGCTACAAACTGACCAAAAGCGGCTTATCATTGGTTTCCCAACAAAAAACATTTTTGATATCACTTTTATTCTGAGTGTGCGATATGTGTGATAAGGAGACAGTAATTAATTTACACTGTTTTTACAGAAAGGAAAATCAACCGACATAGCGTCAAAGGCTGATGAAAGCGACGTCGAAAAAAAAGATACAAAAGAAAATCAAATAAAAAGAACGAAAAGCCGCGAACTTCGCGGCGGTGTTATGTATTATAGTTGTCACTGTATAAAACGAAATGGCCTCCAACACGATTGCCGTCGCACCGGCTGCGGTGGAGAGCCTGCTTGCCTGGCGTTACCAGATCCGCTGTGTGCTCCGAGCCAGCTGGCCCGGGCCCGCGGACTCGCCGACCCTGCACCACTTGCTGCTCATCTGCGCGCTCAGTCTGGTGGACATGAGAATGTTACAGATGCAGCTTTGGGTAGCTCGGGCCTTGGTAAAAGGTTTATAGTCTGTGAACTTAAGGGCATAATGCCAGATGCTTCAGCGAAGAAAACTGAAAAGTGTTGTAAGTAAAAAATATTTTTTGACTGTTATAACATTTATTCTATGCTGAATTTAATAAGACAGGAGTTCACATTACGAAAACTTATCGTATTCATTATTTGATTTCTGACGAAGACCTAGTAGGTCCCACTTGAAAATAAGTACTAAGCACTATGACATTTCCATTCCCAACTTAACACTAGGTTCCCAGGTTCCCTCTACCTACCTCTATGTGCGTATTATAACATGAAGCTAAAGAAAGAAGAAATACTATTTGTAACTCCCTGGGCTGATAAGATAGTGCGACTAGACGTCTTTACTTCTAACACCGAGTTAACACCCAAGTCTCTCTGCTATATGTCGGAGAAGCGGAATTTCATCCTTAGCTTTAACGATTAGTATTAACCGTTGTTAAAGAAATGTATGTGTAAAAATACAAATAGCGTCCCCAAAAAGGAAATTATTTCATAAAACTTTCTGAAAGTTTTTAATGTTTGAAAATGTTATATTTCAAACATTGATTTGATTGATGATTGATTATTATAAAATATACATTTTATTTATCATATTAAATATATGTATAAATCATATTTCAGGTTGCTCCAATGTTGAAGCACCTACAAGGGCTCCAGCGGCATCAGATTTACCTTTTCTGATAATGAAACTATGCTAATATTTGTATTGTCAATAAGAAGTACCTCTTTCTATGTATTTAAATATATTTTTCGAAATCACTATAATTTTATTTCGTTTAACCGAATGAAAAATAATTTACTATGACACTGCAATTTTATTATCGTAATTATTATTATTACTTGTAATAATAAACCAGATTGATAAATTACCTAAATAGAAATAATCCCTTATAACTTATAAGCGTACATAAAGAATACCTATAAATAAAAAAATATTGCCAACTCTATTATGGGTACTAGCATCATGGGGTGTTGTGTAATACGAGGTGGGAGTTCGTATATCGACGGCCGTCCGCCGCGGTTGCTCCAACTAGCTATCCCGTCTCTGCGAATCCTTTGTTATACACTTTTAATTCTGATCTCAGGTGCCGTAACAAATCGTCATAAATGCATGTAATTACCAAGTTTTAGCTACTTCGGGCGTTTAGTTTGTTAGTTGCGAAAAGTGGGACAGTGAGAAAAAGCTTTATTTTATAGATAAATAGAGTAGGACCGACGGATATATTAAAAAAGGCAAACCTCTTCCAGTCAAAACTACTACAACTTACAACAACTTGTAACAACTTGGTTTACTATAGCAGAATACCATTTGTTACGTATAGTTGTATATATGTATGTATGTTTGTTCATTTATCAGCTTCACGCTGTATCCCGCATATAGAGTAGGCAGACGGAACCTAGTTTTAATACTTAAGACATTCTGTTCTCCACTTTATAAACCGTCGCGTTCACAATCATGATCTTGCCACAGCAGCATTAATTGGTAATATTATTTTATATCTATACTAGTGGGCGCGCGCGGCTTCGCCCGCTTATTTTTACACTTAGGGGTGAATTCTAAAAAAACCACGAAACACGTGTTCAATAAAATATTTTTAACAGTCTGAATTAATTTTTTTATAAAAATCGGTGGTGATTTAAAGATTTTTCCATACAAACTTTCAACCCCTTATTTGCACCCTTAGGGGATGAATTCTAAAAAACCATGAAACACGTATTCAATGAAATGTTTTTAACAGTCTGAATTTCAAATTTTATAAAAATCGGTACAGATTAAAAAAAAATTCCATACAAACTTTCAACCTCTATTTCATCCCTTTAGAGTTATTTTTTTTTTAATTCCCTTCTTAGTGGATGTCCAGAATATGAAAATAAACATCTGCCCAAATTTCACGTTTCTACCATCAGCGGTTACGGCTCTGCGTGCGTCTTACCTCAGTCAGTCAGCACAAGTCCTTTTATATGTATAGATAAACTAAACCATGTCCAATATTATATTGTAACCTAGCCTAAATAAAAACTTATTTAATTTTTTTTATTTGTAATGATGACAATGACAAACTATCAATTTTATTATTAAAGCTTCCATTATCTTAAAATTTACTGCTTCATATCATTCGTGTTTTTTCTACTAAACGTGACACTGGCAGATTATTTTGCGCCTGTCATCGCAAAATCAGGCCTTTAATAAAAAAAAAGCTTCAATTATACTTGTTCTTCATTCTCTTTTAGTATTTTTTAACATGCTTTCAAATTCCTTAAAAATATTTTCTATTACAAGGAATAGAAAAACAACAATTTTGTTTTATAGCATAAAAGGTTCAGATTCAAAGAAATCTGGTGGCTCAGTTTCTGATAAAAAACCAACAACAAAATGTGACAGCACAAATGCTGCTGATAAAAAAGAAAAGAAAGCAAGCGTTTGTGAAGTTTGTCGAGCATGCCCTTGTGAATGTAACCCATCTGCTCCTACAATGTATGATGTAAGATATTAGCTCATCCATATTTATACATATAATCAAATTGTAATTGTTTTTTTTTATAAATTATCACTGTAATGGAACCCAAAACAATAGTTTGCCAAATAATATTTTGCCAAAGTTCAGCTTTATTTAAATTGGTTTATAAATAAAAAAGTTATCTATATATATAAAAGGACTTGTGCTGACTGACTGAGGTAAGACGCACGCAGAGCCGTAACCGCTGATGGTAGAAAAGTGAAATTTGGGCAGATGTTTATTTTCATATTCTGGACATCCACTAAGAAGGGAATTTGAAAAATTTTAACCTTAAAGGGATGAAATAGGGATTGAAAGTTTGTATGGAAAAAAAATTTAATCTGTACCGATTTATATAAAATTTGAAATTCAGACTCTTAAAAATATTTCATTGGACACGTGTTTCATGGTTTTTAAGAATTCACCCCCTAAAGGTTCAAATAAGGGGTTGAAAGTTTATATGGAAAAATCTTTAAATTGCTACCGATTTCTATAAAAATTTAAATTCAGACTGTTTAAAATATTTTATTGAACGCGTATTTCGTGGTTTTTTTAGAATTCACTCCTAATAAGCGGGCGAAGCCGCGCGCGCCCTCTAGTCTATATATATAAAAGGACTTGTGCTGACTGACTGAGGTAAGACCCACGCAGAGCCGTAACCGCTGATGGTAGAAACGTGAAACTTGGGCAGATGTTTATTTTCATATTCTGGACATCCACTAAGAAGGGAATTTCAAAAATTTTAACTCTAAAGGGATGAAATAGGGGTTGAAAGTTTGTATGGAAAAAAAATATTATCTGCACCGATTTTTATAAAATTTGAAATTCAGACTCTTAAAAATATTTCATTGAACACGTGTTTCATGGTTTTAAAGAATTCACCCTCTAAGGGTTAAATAAGGGGTTGAAAGTTTATATGGAAAAATCTTTAAATTGCCACCAATTTTTATAAAAAATTTAATTCAGACTGTTAAAAATATTTTATTGAATAATATATTTTATTGGTTTTTTTAGAATTCACTCCTAATAAGCGGGCGAAGCCGCGCGCGCCCTCTAGTATCAGTATAAAATATTTTGTTTGAAAAATTGCTTTAAAATAACTGTTATATTTAAATGGCTGAGATTTTTGTTGTCAATGTATGAATATTTACTTTAAAATGTAATTTTTTAGAAAAGGAAATTCATTAAGATTACTAAAAAATATATTGTGTAGAAGCCGCGAGCGGGTCGCTGGTATTTTACAATTTAGTACATCTTTAAAAGATTCTACTGCATCTACTTATTTAAAAAACTTTTTTAGTTTTTATTAAAACATAGAAATGCTGACTTTTTAAAGATTGCATTTTTTGTAGTGTCGGAAATACGGCCACAATCTTCCATCGGATAGCTCCATACCCCAATTCGAAACTTTACAGAACATTCCCACCGGCATCTTTCGCTGTACTAGTGAAGAGGTATACATTCTTTATAGTATTAAATAAAATGTATATTAAATATAGTTTTGTAAGAATAAAATATCAATACAAATTCTTATAATAATAATATTAAAAAAACTAATCAAATCAGCTTTACGCTGTATCCCGCACACAGCAGGGTAGGTAGAGGCAACCTAGTGCTAAGACACTCCGTTTCCCACTTTCCGCCGAGTTCTAGAGGCATTGGAGGCTTAGATTATCCATAGAGCTATCTAATGTAGGTTTTTCGGTTGTATTTTTTTTACCATTATTTTATAAAATATATTACAGGAGTAATTTGATAAAAAAAATAACTTTATCTCATCATGTAACTAATTTCGTAATCCTAATTCCAATTAATACATTAAGTAGATAATGCGATAATATGAATAATATGCAACTTGACTGATAGTGACCCAAAAAACGTAAGATACTTAAACAAAATCACGTTTACATTGATGTAGTCATATATAATTCCTTTTATTTTTGTGAACAAGTTATATTTTTAGTCACAGGGATAAAAATATAAAAGTTAGTTATAGTTGCTAATATTATAGTGAAATGTTTGACTAATTTAATATATCTAAAATATTTTACTTTTTTATAGGTCCTTGGAAGAGGAGCTCATAAATGTTCACACTATCAAAATCCTGAATATTTTTCATATCAGCATATGACTTTCTATGACATCCACTTGGCTTTAAGATGCTATCGCAGTCCAAGTGCTAAAACTGGCAGAAAAAAATAAAAGAAAACCCATTAAAGTCATCATTTCTTTTAAATATATTATTTACCGATGTACAATATGTACATTAACAAACCATTTGCAGTTATTTATTATTGTAAGATTGCTAACACTAAATATATCATGTTTTTAATAACTGATCTAGAAAAATATATTTTCTTATATTATATTACTAATAATATCAATAAGAATTAAATTAATATTAATATTTTACTATACCTACTATAATAATACTTTAGAACTATGCAAACACAGTGGGCGCCTGTGTTTTTATCAAAGCAATGTCGTAAATATAGATCAAATAAATCAAAATCAGCTTCACGGTGTATCCCGCACGCAACAGGGTAGGCAGAGGGAATCTAGTGTTAAGACACTCCGTTCCCTACTTTCTGCCGAATTCTGGAGGCATTGCTTGTTGAGTGGCAGAACTCAAAGCCGCGCTTAGCCTCGACACTAGAGCGAAGAAACGGAAATATAAAATTAAGTAAATATTTCATCTCCTCGAGTCGATTTTACAGTCACACTTTGTGCCCCTGCGTCACGACTGGCCTCGTAAATTTAATATAATATATTTTATCTATTTTATATATATTTTATTTAATAATATTGACAGTTAACGCTTCTGCTTAAAAAGAGTGTTGCTATAATAATTATTTAGGATGTAAAATTCGTATTTGTTTTTCGACATAGTTATTTAATATTGGTAAATATTTTTTTTATTTATATACTTTTTAGGATTTGTACTATATTTAATTTCTTCTTTTATCAATACATATGTAGTTATATAAGATATAGAGTGGTATATGGTTTATCGCTTGCCTTCATTATAAGATTTTTAATTCTTTAGTGCGTAGTATTCTCGAATATTGTGTTGTTGTATGGCGTCTACATTAGACAATACACAGTCTTTGAATATTATTTAATATTATTTAATAATTATTATAATAATATTTTGTTATGCTAGATAATTATATACATTATACATGTTATAATATTTTATCAGCTTCAGATTTTCTGTACATGACGAATGGCGCTGGGGAATTAGTGTTAAGACAATGTTTTCCACTTATTGCCAAAAATTTTGAGATATTTTGCTACGTGGCGGAAGTGAATGTCGCGATTGTCTGTTAATTAAAAACACAGATATATTTCGGAAATACATATTTATTCATTTACAATTAAAATTAAATATTTATTATATAGACAAGTTTACGGGAGTTAAGTTAGTGAATAATAAAAGTTAAATTTAAGCTTATTTTAATTAATCACTGAACAGAGTTTCATGGTCTTATACAATTAAACTTAAAGTAATGAAACGACCAAGCAGAAACGCATGCTCTTGTCGATTAAAAATTATATAAAGAAAAATTAATATTAAAATACATAATAAAAAATGTTTCTCGTGGCTTAAGAAGATTCGTGTTTTCATACGGAGAATGCTGATCAAGCGTTTACTTATACTGTTCTAATGCTATTGCCATGAATCAATATAACTATATAGGATATGATACGATAAAGAGGAAAACAAATTACTTATACGAATTGGTCAATAATATTTACCTAAATGATCAGCTTCACGCCGTATCCTACACACAGCAGGGTAGGCAGAGGTAACATAGTGTTAAGACACTCCGTTCTTCACTTTACCCTGAATTTTTCAAGACATTACATGTTGATAGATTCTGCCTTTGTGCCAGAGCGAAGAAATTAAAATATTAAGAAACAATAATTCATTCCCTCAAGTGGGGATCGAACCCACAACCATCCCGTATAATCACATCCTTGTTCCCCTGCGCCACGATGGCTTCAACCTTTACAGAAATAAAATAAACAAAAGAATATGCGCCTTACAGTTTTTTATTCGTGTATTTGTATATTATCCAACTGTGGGACATCCGCATTGCATCCTCACGAGAGAACAGCTACTTAGTATTGCTCGCTCGACTCCGGAGATTTCATCGGACGACAGTGAAAGTTACATTAAATCCTGCTTTTTCTATTTCACTTTTAAGGTATTTCATTTTATATATGCCTTAAAATCAAAAAAGATTTTGCTTAGTTTATTTATATATCCTATGTTACAGAGATCATAGTGTATATTTTGGTATTAAAAATTATATAATTATATAATCCTTCATCCTCCTCCTTCAAAACACATGCTTACTTTAATAAAAGAGACTTGCCAAATTTTTTTTTTAAATCAATTGAAGAATCATATTTTTTCTGTTTTAGCATTTAATATTATTAAAAAAAAAAATAATATACGAACAACTTGTGTATATCCAATTTAAATAAACACAAGGTAGTAAAGTTGCTAAAGTTAACCGACAATTTCATATTTTCTATGCAAAGTATAGCAATCATGGTGAAATTCGTCCACGCCTTGCATTTGTCGGGAAAGACGTGCATGACAAATGATAGTGATCTGTCTTCAATATAAACTACTACGATGATAAAATATTGGACCAATATTTACAAAATTACATTTTTCTATTGCCTGTTCTAATTTGTAACATCATAATTTAAATTAGGTGTGAGGCCTGTCGGAAGTCGTGGCGCAGCGGACGAAGTGTGACTGTAAAACCGACTGGTTGTGGGTTCGATCCCCACTCGAGGAGATGAAATATTTACTTAAATTTATATTTCCATTTCTTCGCTCTGGTGTCGAGGTTAAGCGCGGCGTTTAATTCTGCCACTCAACACGAAGTGCCTCCAGAATTCTGCAGAAAGTGGGGAACGGAGTGTCTTAGCTCTAGGTTTCCTCTGCCTACCCTGCTGTGTGCGGGATACAGCGTGAAGCAAATTTAATTTAATAATTTAAATTATATCTATAAATAAATATATGTATATTTGATATTCGTTTACAAAATTAATGCTCTATATATAAAAATCTGTAAAATAAGTAACTAAAGAAAACGACTCGTTAAAAATATCTTGACTAGTTGTTAAAGTTAATTCTGTTGTTATTATCCAAATGAAAAAAAATTAAAGAAAATGATCCGTTAATAAGAGAAATGAGAATTTTAAATGTTAAGCACCTTCTTGCTCTATTGACTTCGAAAGAAAACACACTACGGAGTCAACACACTCGCCATTATACATTTAATTTATTCACGATCACTCTTATTTAGTGATGAAGATCAGTTATTTATTGATTAATCTTTAATCTTTTTTAAAAAATATAATCCGTTCATTGGCTAAATGGATTAAGAAAATTCATTTTTAATCAGCTTCACGCTGTATCCCGCACACAGCAGGGTAGGCAGAGGGAACCTAGTGTTAAGACACTCCGTTCCCCACTTTCTGACGAGTTCTGGAGGCGTTGCGTGTTGAGTGGCGGAACTCAGCGCCGCGCGTTGCCTCGACATCAGAGCGAAGAAATGAAAATATAAATTTAAATAAATATTTCACTTCCTCGAGTGGGGATCGAACCCACAACCAGTCGATTTGAGAGTCGCACTGTGCCTCTGCGCCACGACTGGCCTCTATATCATTTTTAATCTTAAAAGAAAATAATGCTTTTTTGTTTTTAAACAAAAAATAAACAACAAATTCCAATAGTGGTGATGTTATACACGTTGTACCTATTACCTAACGATAGAGATGTGTATGTACGTGTTAGAAAATGGCTATGGGCCAAATATGGAGCTAAGCCTCTTGCAGGGCTTTGCCCTCGATGTGACTTTTACTTGAGTCTATACAATTCTCTTTGGTTTTTTTATATTCTTGTGTTGTGGGGAATGGATTCCTTTAGTGCTCAATTAGAAATTTATAAAACTTTTTGCTATATGCTTTATATAATCAGATAAATTCTAGATACGCTGAAGAAAAGTCAATAAAATATTTTTTATAAAAAAATTACTCAGATCGGTGGCACCGAATTTGAAATAAGGAATTTTAAAGAGAAATAAGTAGGTAGGTACCTATAATTATTGACGACGAAATAATTTTCCTTGATAGTTGTTTAGTTATATTTCCTTTGTAGTTAATTATAATATTATTTTCTATTTAGTTTTTGTGTAAGTTTGCCCAAAGATATACTTAGTTTTGAAATCGTTTTATGTTTTTAGGGTTCCGTACTTTTTAAGGAAAAAAGGAACCCTTATAAGATCACTTTGTTGTCTTTCTGTTTGTCTGTCAAGAGCCTTTATCTCAAGAACGCTTCGGGATATAGAGTTAAAATTTAAACCATATATGTACTCAAATCTACGGTCCCATTATTTCCTGAAAAAATTGTTGTAATTTGACATTAACCTGAACACAAAGTATGGCCAAAAAACGCGTATTTTGACACTAAAGGCAATCAAAATTAATAGGATACTTTCAGTTGATCTAGAATTATGACATTTGGTAGCTAGCATCTAGTAGGTTAGGTAGTACTGGTCCAGAAAAATCTGAAAACTATACATTTGTGGTTAAATTTTTAAAAAATAATAGCCTTAAAAGGAGCCAAAATTTGGTGTTAAAGCCACTAGTTCAAGTGAGGTATCAGATGGAAGGGCTCTGGTTAAGCAAATATATATAACTTAAATTTCAGAAAAAGCACGAGACCTCCAATTTTTGTACGGAACCCTCGGTAGGCGAGCCCGACGCCTGTGTGTTTTTATTTTTTTAATTTTATACTATAAATAAAGAGATTTTTGTCTTTGGCATTATTTTATTAAAAATATTAACTATATCTGATTATAAAACCTTTCAAATGAGATATATAGTTAAATAAACGAAGTTAACCTACCTGTATAATAATCACTTACACATTAAGGAAACGATTATTGTTTCACGCGATGCATTTCAAATGAATTTATTGGTTTTCTTTAATTAATTAAAACTAACGATTGTTTATATAATTATACAGTATCTACATATAAAATATAACCTTATTTAAAATCAAATGTCACTGCCCTGTATCTTAAAATAATTTAAATTCTAATTACGGAACAGCCGCAAATATTTATCGATTTGAATGTTTCATTCAAATTTGCCATTTAAATTCAGAGTTTCTATTGTGTGCCTATCTATAACCGAAAGTTGACGGACTAAGGTTAACCCGTCGAGCGTAAAGATCAAGGTGACTGAAAGACACCGAGGCGAGGACGACGAAGCTGCTGTGCGAGAAATATATAAAATTTTAAATATAAGTAACTAGACGAATGCTTTGTATTTAAATTTATATTTTCAATGATTTTATTGAGTTTCACTATTGTTGATTATTTTGTACATTATGAATATACAGCAATGGTTTTTATATAAAATAGTACAATGGGCACAAAGTATTTTTAAGTATTCTAAGATAAAAACGACCTTATTACTAAGAATGCGCTGTCTGTCCGTCTGTCACCAGGCTGTATCTCATGATTTATGAATCGTGGTAGTTAGACAGTTGAAATTTTCACAATTTTGTATGAAACCTTCCGTGCACGAGTCCGGCTCGCACTTGGCCGTTTTATTCTATATTATTGAAATAGAAATATAGTAAAATATTTATGAAGCAAATATAGTCTGTTATAATTATGATCTAGTTATAAGTCGTTTCATTTTGATTTTTGCACAATTGTTAAGATTTAGAGCACTAACTTGGAATAAAGAATATTTTGTTTGGCGAAGCTAATTATTCACATTTTTTTTTATAATATATGAATAAGTACATACATACAAAATTATGTATTTATATATTTTTTTTCAAATGAGCGAAATAATTCAAAGCGACAAATGTTGCCCTCATTGAATCATGGATCAATCTCATTATGATAGTAAAATTAAATTATAAATTTTACTGCCTTAGTATGTCTAATATCTCTATAATAACCAGTGAACCAAGGAATGTGTCCACACTGACATCTCTGAAGTCTCATCGTCCTATTTACCCCACTTCACAGAGATGTTACGAAAAGTTCACCACTTTGCATGTAACTAGACTGAGTACTAGTATATGTAAACAATAATAGTAGTCTGGGGTAATTTGTAGCGTGGATCTATATTAAGATTATATTGATATTATATTGAACAATAAATTGTATTTAAAATTATGCGTCGCTTTGAAGGTGAAGAAGGTCGACCCAAATATTTCACACAAGTTTCGAGATTAGTCTCTAGAATTTCTATATCATAAGTTAAGTTTTAATAATATTTTCGTAGGTTTTAGCAATATACTTTTGAAAACTAAAAAACTTATCTCCCCATTATATGGTTCGTTATGATATTAAGGTCAAAAATATCACACGACTATTAATAATTATATCAATTATAAGATTGAGGCGGCAAAATCTATGATGAATATTAATTGTTGATTTTCCATCAATTGGTTATCCTATCGTTTACATTTTCAAGGCAACAAAATTTGAATCTTAAGAGTAAAGTAAAAAGTAAAAGTAGGAACGACATCCATTGACTACACATTTTATTTTAATAGAGTTTTTAATATAAGAAGAGTTTTTTTTAATAGTTTTTTTAGTTGTAGTCTTTTATATGCCACCACTATATACTGAAATAGTTATAAAAACAAACATACGTATATTTTTATTATACGTTATCATTTTGTAAGATGAAAAATCACTCATATGGACATGTATTTGTTATCTTATTAAGGGAGCGGGGAAGTGACTCATACTGTTTGCATTTTTTATGCATGATACAACTAGTGACCTTTTAAAGATTTTTAACTTTTACTTGGAGTCACCTAAAGTAAGCTGCCATCAATAAAAGCGGAAAATATTTTTTTTATATGTATATTTTTTTATTAATGTCAAAGTCTTTACATACATATATGTGTCACTTGGTCAGCACTGCAGGTTAGGCAAAAGGAACCTAATGTTAAAAAACATACTGTACCAGAGCGGATAGCTGAAAATAATTTAAATATAACCATTATACTAATTAAGGTGGAAATACATTTACATGTCGAAATCGTATCCACAACCACCTCGTTTACAGTCAGACGCTGTCCATTGCGCAACGACAGCTTGAAAAAATAAAAGCATTCAAGCATTATTTCTAAACGTATTAAGAAAACAAGAGAACTGTGTTCCCACAACTAATATTGAAGGCAAAAAGGCTCTGAAATTCTTAATTTGACTCACTTTAATCAGCTATTCATTTATTTTGCACTTCAATTGATCCAATTATCACAACCTGCAATAAAAGGTTGCACGATTTTAATATGAATAGAAAATGATCTTGTTGCGATATATGTACCTACAGAAATAAATAATTTCAAAACAAAATCACGATTTGGTTTTATATCATTACTTAGTTAGACATTATATCATAAGGTTATTTACTTATACTATAAGTACTAGCTATTGTATACAGCGTGAAAAATACATTTTCCATAAATATTGGTTATTTTGTAGGTTTATCTGTATATAAACAGTATAATTATCTTATCTGCTATGCGGCAGGCCGCGTGGTGGGGAAGGGGAGTGTGACGTTCCGTTAGCCCGAACTCCGAAGCAGCAGCCACAGCTGATTTCACATGTCTGTGACCGTACTGTCGCGCGCTCGCTTTGTGCTCCGAGCGAAAATGCCGATTTCGTAAATACGATTCTCGTCCGTATTACCCTCTACATAGTGAATGGTGTGTTTCTTTTATATGATTTATCGATATCGATAAATATTATCAACATAAACTGTTGGAAGGAAACATATTCGACTCCAGTGCGTCGGTGAGTGTTTTTTTTTACTTAAATTGTGTTATAAATTTTAATGGGCAATATTCTCTCACGATACCGCTTTGAGAGAACCGGGTACTGTTTTTGAATGATCTTTGATTGTTAGGAAATTGCTTGTGTTTGAAGTTTTTGAATGTATTTGCATTTATATTTATTTGGGAAGAAGCTTTCTATACAATTTATTACTTGGTTAACTGTGATATTATCGTTAAAAAAACGTATTTAATTAGATATAAAACAATAAAAAATAAAAAGATCCAAATAGGTTTTACTTAGGAGTATCTTTTATTGTTTTTCTTATAAAAAATACCTATAATTAGTGTATTACAAGAATGATATAGATACTTTTTGTATATTATTCGATCAGATAATCTCAGATTACAAATTGTTTATATTTTGATAAAATAGGGAACTTTTTCATAGTTACTACAACATACGTTTCATATACATAATTTAACACACACTAGGCTTGGGGCCTAGACATACTGAAATATAAAATTCCTGCTTTATTTGAAGTCGGTTAAGAAGCCATATTTCTTGTTTTGATTATTACTTCCTTAACCTTTTGAAATATATATATTAATAGAAGCACATAAGTCATAACAACATTGTAGATAGGTATCTGTAGGTACAACATAAACACAAAAGACTATGGTGACAAAATTAATACTATTGTACCGTATTGAGGCCAGTCGTGGTGTAGGGGCACAAAATGTGACTGTTAAACCGACTGGTTGTGGGTTCCATGCCCACTCGAGGAGATAAAATATTTACTTAAATTTAGATTTCCATTTCTTCGCTCTGGTCTCGAGGCAAAGCGCGGCGTTGAGTTCTACCACTAAACATGAAATGCCTCCAGAGTTCGACAGAAAGTGGGGAACGGAGTGTCTTAACACTAGGTTTCCTCTGCCTACTTTGCTGTGTGCGGAATACATCCTGAAGCCGATAAAATAAATTAATACTATTATAAAAAACTACTAACTTAGCTTTTTTATCATATTTACTCATGTCATATGCACAGAAGAAGGAAGTCTCAAATATCCTTAATGTTAATCTTAAAATGAAGTTCATAGTAATCCTTAAAGCTATTTAGGTGAAGCTTAAAACAATGTAGGTGAAGGTACCTGTTGTTACTTTTTTATGCTTATTTTTAAACGTTTCCTGGTGGACAGAGAAAATTGAAAGACATATTTTCACTTTTTGCCACAATCTGGACCCACATAGCATTTTATTAAAAACGACCAGAGAAATATTACATACATATTATGTACTTAACCCGGCGTCGTGGGGTTTGGGTCTGAGAGACCCGACAAATTTTATTTCGTTTATAATTTAGTTTCATGATTTATACGTGTATACAATGTCATTCTTATCAGTTATCAGCTGAAGCTTTGAGTTGTTTTATTCATCGCTGGAGTAATCGTAATTATACGAGATAACATTACATAAAAGTAAAAGAGACCAATTTTGTTTATGTTTGTCGTTTTTTTTTTAATCCTCTAATAAATTGATTAAAACACAAACATATTATATAAAAATATTTTTCTTTTATTTATTTACGTTTAATTCCTAAAAAAACACCATTTTTATAAATAAAATATTGCAGTAACTGATACGATTTACAAACGGATCTATAAGACCTACTCCGCAAGTCTGTGTAACAGTTTTCCACCCCCATGACCGCTGGTTAAGCATTCCTCGAATCAAGTCTCAAGAGCCCTACGACGACGCTCACAATAACAATATTTAATTATGTTATTGCTTATTTAAACCTCGTTCATCCAAGGTATATACAGTTATATAATATGGTTGAAGTGTCTCATGCCGTTAGTATAATCATCAAATTTAGGTAACGCATGTGTTTTGAGGGCTTTTGTGGCACAGGGGCACAAAAGTGTGACTGTAAACCCGACTGGTGTGGGTTCGATCGGTGATTTCGAATTTATATTTTCAATTCTTCGCTCTTGTATTCAGGCACAGTGAGGCGTTGAGTTCCGCCACGCAACACACAATGTCCCCAGAATTCGGTGGAAAATGGGGAACAGAATGTCTTAACACTGGGTTTCGTCTGCCTACCATGTTGCGTGCGGGATACAGCGTGAAACATGTATTTAACGACAGCATGATAGGTACCTATGTGAGTATTATTTAAATATCACCGTGAGAACTAAAAACTGCGGCGTTTAGTCATTTACCAAATAAACCGGTTTAACAACAATGCAGTTTTGATATAATGTAATATTGACCTTGCCACTATGCTTAAGTAATAAGTCAATTTATAGCACATTTACGGAGCACGTACTTGTTGCGTAAACAGATAATTATAGAAGTTATAGAAGCCACAATAAGCGCAATTAGTATATTTTTTTACACGCAAAAGACTGTAAATTTATTACGAGATGAATAACAACTTTATTTTGTCAAAAATACATTTTTTTTGTATAATTATGACCGACATAGTGGCTGGTTTCCTTAATTATCATCACATTTATATAGGTAATCACGTAACGTGTGAAATAATAATCTGTAATCTATTCAATTCGGCGAAAAATGGGGTCACGGTGTGTTCTAGCACCGTGTTCCAAGGTTTCCTCTGCTTACCCTAAAGCTAAAAAAATCTATAATTATCAGAAAATTGAGGAGGTTTGAATTAACAAAACATTTATATTTTAAATAGTCTACTTACCGAGGAAGTCTTACGTCACCTGCACCGTTTCATATGACCTATTGTATCTTCGATCAGAGCTACCTGGTGTCATGTGAACACAACTCTTAGCTATATTAATTTGAAGCCGCAAGTAATGGCTACTAATCGTAATAAAATAATATTTCACATATGTTCATAACTTTTTGTGCACAACGAACATAAGTTTTAATGAAAAATCCCGACTTTTAGTCCTCTAAGCTAGTCCAAACGAACTGTTTCCTTTTCTATAACACGTTTGCTTTAATATGCCTAATATGTAGTATATTTTTAAAATTAACATTTAATAATATGAGATTTTTTATTTTCAACAAAAATATGAGATTTCTCATTTCATATGTGTTTTAATTCTATTTATATAACATACAATGCTAAATTCCGATGTAACAGTAATTATCACATCAAGAAAAACACATTCAATTCAAAATTGAAACACAAAAATTGTACAAATATTATATACATTGTTCAAAAGACAAACGTATATTTACTTTTAATTTTAAAAAATAGCCTTAATGATGAAGTGAAACGCGCCGTTGCGGAAAACGCAGTCGTCGCCGTGCGCAAGATTGTTGCGGATCTAATTGTCAAAGTGCGACGCGACGTCACTGAAGCGAGCTCCGTGACCATGATCCGCGACTAAACGCCGGAAAATGTACCGCGAACACTACACGACAAACCGCCAACGTACGGAATAATGGCGTAGGAAGCACATCTTCATCAACCTTCACCGTAAATTGCTTATTCTATTCAGTATTCACCAAGAACAATGTTGGGCGCTCAACTGTGAAATGAACTGTTGAAGAAACATTGACATTTGATGCTTGATATTGTATTGTAAAAATGTCATTATCGCAATTGCATATTTGAAGCTTTAAAATATTATCCACTTCACCTGGATACGTGGCAATCCACTACTGTGCGGTTTCGTAAGAACTTCCTTCCACGCGCCACGGAACTGTGGAATGGCCTACCCGCGGCAGTGTTTCCAGGTCGATATGACATGGGTACCTACAAAAGCGCGTCTATTTCCAGCTTAAAGGCCGGCAACGCACCTGCAGCTCCTCTGGTGTTGCACGAGGTCGTGGGCGGCGGTAATCACTTACCATCAGGTGACCCGAACGCTCACTTACCTTGTCCTTTTCCATAAAAAAAAGCTTGATTATAGCACTTTATGTGCAATACCTTTAAAATAGAAAAAACTTTTAATTAGTTTCGTATTTTGGTATTGTTTTTAATTCCAGCATTGGTCGCGGTCGCGCAAAGTGGCCCGCCGCGCCGGCCGATACACCGATACGTCACGGCAGTTGTCAATCAGAGCGAGAGGCTGCTGTTGATGCGCCTATACAATACCAAGATAACGACCTCGATATTCTAAGAGATTTCTTTTTACCGAGACATTCGTTTAGCTTTGCATAATCCGCTTTTGGTAGTTCAAGTTATGAAACTATACCTGGGAACAACAGCCACTACTAAATTGGACTGTATATAGAAACGAAACAGAGTATACAGTTAAAAGTTATTCATTTATAAGGTAATTTGAATCGTAGATTACTAACAATTAACGCTGACTTAATTAAGTTGGAGCACTTGTGTTGATATTTTTATTGGGGCAGAATACATCACGAAATGTAAGTGTTGACGTTTAATATAAATTGTTTTATTTCATATGCTGTTCTTTTTTTTTGCTATTTTATTTTCGTCATACAAAATGAATGAAATCAGGAAATAACAATCAAAATTTTTAAAAAATCATGGAAGTGACTATATATACTAATACTATATATATATACTACGTTTATTTAGGTTCAAATCCAGCAACATTTAATTAATTATTAAACGAAACTTAAAATAAAATCTACAGTTTTAATATACTTATTGCAAAATTTAAGTATTTTTATTGTTAAGCATAGTTTGCATCAGACGGTGTACTCATTATAGACTATAGACATATAAGTAATATAATAAGTTCACTTTACAGTATAGTTTTTTAATACGCTAATTACAATTATGTAATTTTGGATCAGTTCAAGTAAATTATAGACTGTAATGATTTAATTGAGATCTTATAAAAACTAAATAAAATAAGCATGAAAATGTTTATTTTGAACCCGTATACTCTACAGTTGTGGGTTCGATTTTAACCCGGGGGATTTAATATTTTCCGTTCCTAGCTACCAGAGCCAGACTTAGCGTTCAGTTCCACTACTTAATACGCAATGTCTCAAAAATTCACCGGAAAATAGAGATCGGAAATGTCCAAATGGTAACGGAGGTTCCCTCTGCCTGCCTTGTTATACTGTGCGGGATGCAGCGTGAAGCTAAAAAACTAAATCTCTTAATTTTATGCGCATTTAAATTTCGACTTCATCGTTACATCAAAAAAAAACAAAGTCTTAATTTACAAACATTAAATAAAAACTTTATGAATTAAAGTCTTTCCAAGAAGGAATAAGTAACTAAACAAGCCTGGCAGGTACTAGCATATGGTGGTTTGCTATATCCCACCTATAACAGAATAGGTACAGACAACTAGTGTTAAGACACTCCGTTGTCCGCTTTCCGAACGAATACGAGATGCTGATTCAGTAGTTTGCCCATCCAAGCGTGGAAATAAAAATAATTCAATTCCCCGAGTGCGGAGCAAACCTACAGCAGTCGCCCTTCCAAAGCACTATGATGGTCTCAACGGTTTGTTTAAATTTGTTGTTAAATGGACGAGTTATACATATAATAATTAACATAATATAATAATAATTGTTTATATTCTTAATATGTAATAAGGACTATATAAAAGTATATTTTCTTAAAATAAAAGATTTTTACTGTAATGAAGGCTGCTGTTACTACGTACATTTTATGTACCACAAATCCATCACATGTGAAACAGATGTAAAAGTAATGGATTTTTGATTTGTCTTTAATTTCAATGTTATTATATCTAATATTTCGATGTGTTGAATCTAATTTCACATTTATTGTGATATTTTTTATTGTTTTTATTTTAGAAATTTGATAGGTATTGTGTGCATAATGGACTTGTGATGTTCTTTCGCAGTGAAATTATTTATTTCATCATTATTTTTATTTTATTGCATGTATATTTTAATATTAAGAATAAAAAGTACATAATTTTAAAAATTTAATATAATTTTACATATTTTTATTATATTACGTATAAGTGTGCTTTGCTGTGAATGTGATTTTTTTTGTGATTCAAGAGAAATAAATTTTACATTTTTAAATATGAATTGTTATAAAAATACATTCAAAAATATTTAAAAAAACACTCTTTCTAGGGTGGGACAAGGATCTAAACCATCGGTGGCTAGGGCTCCAGAGAGAGGAACCTCCTCATAATAAGCGTCGTCTCAAGTAAAACTGTCTTCTGCGTCCGGTTCTTGATCCAACAGCTAAGCGATAACCTCTTAAGATGTTGGTCGAGGCTTTTATTATTATCCATATCAGATACGTAGCTAAAGTTGATTAAACGGAATTTTAAAACATTTGATGAAGAGTTAGAAAAAATGTCAGCTTGAGAAAGTTTTATTATATGTATATAGACGTATAGTATTTAATTGACCAAAAATTAATTTGTTACGGCATAAATTCACCTATTTAATGAGATAATACCTAATAGATTAGAATTTCGTGAAATCTATAACACGTTTTGAATTTAAATGTTGATGACTACATAATATTACATAAGGTCTTTTAATCAGGTTTGTGTTTGCTTAGTCTAATATAAGCATTTTAAAAGGTTAACGAGCTACAGAGTGTTCCGTGAAAATATTTTAACTTATAGAATAGTGTCAACGTAGAAAAAATTTTATTTTGTAGCTTCACGCTGTATCTTGTACATATCAGAGGGAACCTGGGAACCTAGTGTGAAGATACTCCGTTTCCATTAGGACACTTCTGTTCTCCACGCTCCGCCGAATTTTGGAGGCATGTTGAGTGTCGGAACTCAACGCTGCGCTTTGCCTCGTGGCCAGAGCAAGGAAATGAAAATATTTCTTTGACCCAAGTGGTAATCGAACCCATAACCACTGCGTTTACAATCGCCTTTCACTTGTGCCTCTGCGCCACGACAGCCTCAAAAAAATTGTGTGTGTATCACACAATAAATATGTGAAATATTTACCTACTTTCATTTATATTTTATAAATATGTATTACATATATTATTGTTTATAATTTAAAATAAATATAATATAACAAAAGTATTTGACGAAGAGACGTAAATGTCTTCACCCTGTCATGGTTTCTAATTCACGGAAGCGACCTATAACCCCATTGTCAGAAACTAGTTCAAGCAATCTAGTGCAAGCCCTAATAACGTGGCGTGTTGACATCGATGTTATAGACCTTTTAATTCTATTAGTGTTTCAATAAATTTTGAACATAAAACTTATCTCTAAGTTAAATCTCTAAGTTTCATTATTTTTTTATAATAAAAATTAAATTAAAACCAGCTTCAAGCTGTATCACGCACACAACAGGCATAGCAGATGGAACTAGTGCTAAGACACTCCGTTCCCACATTTTGTTTTATATGTCTCCCGCATTTTGAGAAATATGTAGAGAATTTGGTGATAAATGACCTAATAAATATTTTTTTAATGAAAAGTACATATATAGGTGCTGGGTACCCAATAAAGCATAAAACTACAGACCACCAGATCCCGCTTGCTTGCATCTACTTTACCAATTTATTAAAGGAACATACGGTACATTTTCCAAATTGAATTTCAGCACCCAACTACTATCAGATACAGGCCAATTCCGTCATAATTTTGTTTAAATATTTTACCAAGTTTCAGGGCGGAATAAGCCACACTTTGTGCCCCTGCGCCAGTCGTGGCGCAGGGGCACAAAGTGTGGCTGTAAATCGACTGCTGGGGGGCTGTAAATCGACTGCTTGTGGGTTCGATCCCCACTCGAAGAAATTAAATATTTACTTAAATTTATATTTCCATTTCTTCGCTCTGGTGTCGAGGAAAAGCGCGGCGTGGAGTTCTGGCACTCAACACGTAACGCCTCCAGAATTCGGCAGAAAGTGGGGAACGGAGTGTCTTACACTAGGTTCCCTCTGCCTACCCTGCTGTGTGCGTGAAGCTGATTTTTTTTAGGGCAGAATAGGTACTTTAATGAATGTATAGTATACGACTTTTGAAACATCATGGTTGAGTGGTATACATGCTCTAAATATTCCATACAAATAATATACATATACATACATATATACGTTCGTAGTACAATATACAAACGGCTAATGTAAATTGTCATTGAAGCATTTTCCCCATAGGTGTGTGAATTGGGACCTAACAATAGAGACATTGTTAAGTGATTTTCCTGCAAGATTTAAATCTAAACGTAACATGAACTTTTCTAATATAATTTATTTATTACTTAATTTAAATAAATAATATCATCTTCACGCTGTACGCCCGCACACAGCATGGTAGGCAGAGGGAACCTAGTGTTAAGACACTTCATTCCCCACTTTCTGCCGAATTCTGGAGGCATTGCGTGTTGAGTGGCAGAACTCAACGCCGCGCTTAATCTCGACACCAGAGCGAAGAAATGGAAATATAAATTTAAGTAAATATTTCATCTCCTCGAGTGGGGATCGAACCCACAACCAGTCGGTTTTGCAGTCACACCTCGTGCTGCTGCGCCAAGATATAAATAAATAATACTTTATAAAGTAACTTAAATATCTTTAATGATTACGACATGAAAAATTCAAGTCTTTCAAGAGTTTAAGAGTGCAACACAAGAACTCTCATAAACTTTACAACTATCTGTTAGATATATAGCACCACTAAATGCTTTTGTTGTTGTAATATTTATGTTTTACAGTCAATTAGAAGCTGTGTATATAATAATTTTAAACATCCAAGGATGTGGATCTTCGCGTGACGTGGACAGCAATGAGAAATTCCCCTGGCTATAATCTAATGTCAGCAAAATGTCTGAGATGCGTAAAGATAAAGAGTATTAGGTTATCTTCAAAGATATTTTGTTCAACTCGCTTTTAATCCTTCTTTCAGATAAAAAAACGGCTGCAGATAACTAGCATATACCTACTAGTATGTAGATAGTAGTAGTGTTTAAATATTTATATACATTAAAATTACTTTTTAAATATTATTGTCAAAATGAATAGTACATAAATTAAAGAATGTATTGTTTTTTATGAAATCAAATCGTATTTTCGCACGTGCAATATCATTCGACCGTTACATTTTTAAACATAGGTAGGTACTATATTTAAATTTACTTAAATAACTTTTATACCTAATGATAAACTTGGCGTTGAGTTCCGCCACTCAATGGGTGACTTGACATTAAGTTCTCTATGTCTGCCATGTTATGTAAAAAAAGTAAAGCTATAAGATGAATCTTCTAATCCTTAATCTTTCCATATCAAATAATTAAGTGAAAGTTTGTCCATGCCCTATAAGTCTTCTAATAGAAAGTCCTAGTTTGTTAGACAAACGCCAAACAAAATTCAATTTAGTACGCTTAGCAGTACCTATACCTTTTCTGTATATTCAGACTTTAAATATACAAACAACAAATTGCCTTAGTAGAGTAGGTAACAGTTATTTCAGCCTATAGATGAGTAAATATTTTATATTAGATAGAGTCGTGGCTCAGGGGCACAAAAAGACTGTAAAATCGACTGGTTGGTTCGATCCCCAATCGAGGAAATGAAATATTTATTTACATTTATATTTTTATTTCTTTGCTCTGATGTCGAAGCAAAGCGCGCCGTTGAGTTCCGCCACTCAACACGTAATGCCTTCAGAACTCGGAGAAAAGTCAGGAATGGAGTATCTAAACACAGGGTTCCCTCTGCCTACTTTGTTGTGTGCGGGATACAGTGTAAAGCTGATTTACTTTATTTATTTTATAATATAAATCATAAAATATAGCTAAGAATAATTTAACATAGTTAAGTTATTACTAAAGTGGACACAGAAGTGAAAGATACTTAAAACAGATAGCATACTACTCGATGCCGAGCTGTTAAATAATTCATGATCTCTTATAACTAAACATTTGCCTAATTTGATTTTTATTCACATCAATAATTTTAATTATTCAGTTTTTTTATATACGTAACATCTTGTTAGTAAAGATTGTTGTAGTGAGCGACACCTAATAGCTATAAAAGTAGGATGATCGAGCTATTTATATGATAAATTATTCTATTTCAGTAATATCCAATATGTCTATTATACGACTATTTTTTGCAATGTACGTATCAGTAGTCAGTAGATCTCATACTGCATCTTCTGTTTTCATCCACATATGTTAATTATGGACGCCAAAATACTTTGCGATTTACATTTAAATAATATTTGTATATATTAACAATTGCACAGAGCCACAAAAAAGCCAGTGTGCTGTTGTGTAAAATTTGATTGATTTAATATATATATATATATATATATAAATTATAATATTAATTATATATATATCCATATCCTTGATATATGAAGATAACACTAAGTGTTAAGTAAATTAATAAATGTCGCAATAGATACTCTAATGCAATAATTTTTAAATTAAACTTTGGCACCTCTCTTCCGAGCGTCATCTACAATTACCTACGACGTGATCTTGAGCAAGGCTGAACAACATATAATCTTGTTAACGTAAAAACAATAGCTTAGTCAAGGTCCAGCCTTCACGAGTCACATGTCGCAAGGTGACGGCCAGGGATTAACTTTCATACAGTGACACGTTTCGCAGTGGTGTGAATGGACACAAGGGATCCCTTGAAAGTGCGTAGTTAAGAAACCGTTTTAGTTCCCCGTGTAAGTCTAAATATAGTCTTATCGTATTACGCTTATAGGTTTTCATCGTTGAGTTCACTGTAGATTAGTTAGTACAAATAACTTAACCGCAATGACGAAACATGTTTGACCAGATATTAGTTACCTTTTGTATAATAACAAAAATATACAGAAAGGGAGATGCTTTTTTTAACTTCACGCTATATCCCACACAAAAGAGGCTAGGCAGAGGCAACACGAGAACTTAGTGTCAAGACACTCACATTAAGAAATTTCCGATCCCCACTTTTCGATGAATTTTCGAGGCATTGCGTGTTGACTGGCAGAACTCAACGCCATCCTGTGCCCACTTACCAGAGCGAGTAAATCGGAATGTTAAATATTTCATTCTCCCGAGTGGGAATCGAACCCACAACCGTCGAGTTTACAGTTGCACGTTAGTGACCATGTGACATAAATATTTACTGGTCTCATAGCTACTTCCTATAGATATTAAAACATGAATATGAATTTTTGAAAAAAAATTCTAGACAAGAGTATCTATTTGAAATCACTAAAAGATAAAATAGGCAACATTTCTCTTTATGAAAACAATAAATATCGACATTCATCGTTATTCTAAAAGGCACACCCATTTGATAAAAAAATCTATAGTGATCAATATCAATAGTATGGTGCATATTATACTACCTATACCTATATATGAAAGGTAATAAAATAAACGTCAATTACGTAAACAGGAACCGTGGTTCAATGGTAAAGTTCATTGAATCAAATATATTATGCACGTCCATTTTGGTGGGTTATTGAGGTAATCGATTATTTTTTATGCGACGAATATATTTCCGTAATACGTGAATAACATTTTTTATGCATATAACGCCAAACGCCTAAATTTGTATAAGGAAGCTAATGTGTATATTGATTTGCTGACCCCATTGTGTGGTATTTCGCATAGATTCACATTCATATTAGAAGATTTGTACAATATTTCGATGATCTGGTTCTGCTTTGCTTTACATTTTAAAGAATATTAAGATAGTTACGTTACTTCTGATTATATTCAAATTCTCATTTAAATAACTGTGAATCTATTTTAAATATTTTAAAGTGTTATTCCACACTTAGGAAAGAAAAATACTTATTTAGAAAACGTATAAAAATTTCAACGTAGGTTGATGAGAACGTATGGCTTAGTGGTCAGAGCGTCTGGTTGGTTTCCAGGAGGCGCGAGTTCGAGTCCCGATAGGTTCAAATTTTTATACGCTTTCTAAATAAGTAACTATGAATCTAATCTCTCTCTTTGACTGTGAATCCAAGAAATAAGTTAAATTTATTAGTTATCGCCACATGTTTACTGAAAAGTAACTGTATAAAGAAATTAAAAAAATTAAATCAGCTTCACGCTGTATCCCGCACACATCAGGGTAGGCAGAGGGAACCTAGTGTTAAGACACTCCGTTCCCCACTTTCTGCCGAATTCTGGAGGCATTGCGTGTTGAGTGGCAGAACTCAACGCCGCGCTTAACCTCGACACCAGAGCGAAGAAATAGAAATATAAATTTAAGTAAATATTTCATCTCCTCGAGTGGGGATCGAACTCACAACCAGTCGGTTTTACAGTCACACCTCGTGCCGCCACGACTGGCCTCTGTATAAAGCTTAATATAAATTATGTCTAGTTTAAGTGAAATGTTCACGACAACAGGACGCATTTTACTAACCATTAAAAAAACAAATAAAATGTTAATAATTTTTATACAATTTTTAAAATTAAATATCGTAATATTTTATATGGATATTGTGAGCATCTTCAAAGAAACACAATAATATATGCATCATTGGGTCTTTGCAGAAAAACGGCGATATATTACCGTTATACACATTAGAGTCGCTGAATCAAGCGAGAAACGCTAAGATAAATAAGTAGTGTTAGGCAGTCAATACTATCAATACTATAATTTATTAATTAAGAAAACATGTTAAAATTAAAATATTATTAATTATAAAATAATAATGTCATAAGTATATTAATAACTAATAAGATCAACAATTAAATTACGATGATGACAAATTCTTTTTTTTGGCAACAGTATCTACATATATTTTAAATGTTATTATTATTATTAATAAATATATTTTTAAATGAACATTTCAAATGATAACGTTATAGTCCCTGTATAACAGATAGTATAAGTAATATTAAAATAAATAAGTACATTTCTAGTAATGTTTTAAAAATATATTTATTATTAAAAAAAAATTAACCGTTTTTAACCGTTTTTTTTTGTTAATTAACCGTCTTCAAAATTTTCCTTACGTACTGTAAACTTAAACAAAAATATAGAAAGTAATATATTAATTATTTCAAAGTAAAGAAAATTGAAAAATAGTGGAATTCAATTTTTGGATCCAGACTTGGTGGTACCAATAGGAAAGTATACTCTGTCAAACAAAAAAGTCAAATCAGTCCACAAATGACCAAAAATCAACTTTACTAACATAAAAATATCTATAGCTAATAAATAACCACCTCCTTTTCGAAAAATTATACTTTAAAATATGCTCCTCATTTATTTTGTACTACTAAAAACCCTGAAAATAAAACAGTAATATAATAAGATTTTTTCTTCTTTATAAGAGAGTTGAACCCATGACATCTATGACATATATGATCGACTTATGTGTATGGGCTTAGATGAGACTTGTACAAATTTAAATATGCATATAGCCAGTCGTGGCGCAGCGGCACAAAGTGTAAAACAGTCTGGTAGTGGGTTCGATCCCCACTCGAGAAGATGAAATATTTACTTAAATTTATATTTCCATTTCTTCGCCCTGGTGTCGAGGCAAAGCGCGGCGTTGAGTTCTACCACTCAACACGCAATGCTTCCAGAATTCGGCAGAAAGTGGGGAACAGAATGTCCCTCTGCCTACCCTGCTGTGTGCGGGATACAGCGTGAAGCTAATTTATATAGTATATGAATAATAAATATCTATGCTCAATAATCTATACACATTGTAGAATCAAGATCAGTTTGTCTGTTAATTATTAAATAAAGTTCCAAATACGAGCTAGCAAGTAAACCATATATATGAACTAATAATTAAAGCACGAGTATTTTTTTATTACTTAAATTAACATTCGTAAACAAATACAACAAACAAAAGAATAAAACGAAACACCGCCATATTTTTAAAGCGTTAACTTAATTTCTATGAAAGAAACAAAACTGTTACGTGACTGCGGATCAGCATAGAAATGAAATAAATCAATTTTTTCTGCTTTAACACCATGGTCGGTTATAATTAAATTGTATTAGGTTTTGCCTTTTATCGTGAAAAAGAAAGTAGTACTTTCTAGTCATGGCGGTAACGGAGTATCAGCCGGTGTTGCCATTATTTCAAAGACAGCCAATTTTGTCAATGGAACCGTTCTTTTGATCTGATTTGTATTTCACTTTAGTTGCGAGTCATCGATAATGGATTCATTTCACTCTAAAGCAGATGGATCATAAATAGATAGATTTAGTATATTAGTCATAAGTTTTTAATTTATAAGTAATTATTGAATTAATAGATTTATTACATTTACAATTTAATTTTAATACTTATAGAAAATTAGAAAATAGGATATCATTTTATATTTGGTTAATTTATCAACGTCCATATAGAACTGTAAATTAAATTTGATGAATAATCTTTTTTTTATATATATATTTTTAACAATAACATTACAACCACCTGCTTTGTAGCGAGCTAGTAATAATAACACGAGTGCTTCAAGGTTGCGGTTTCAGTTGCACGTGAGTATATGCAAATGTGTAAAACTTAAACATGTTTTAGTTTTGTAGACTTGTTATTTTATAAAATACTGTATACTCATTATTAATTAGTAATAATCTATTGAAAATTGCTTTTAATTAAATGCAATTTGTTGCATTTACCGACATGAAGCCGTATGTTTATCTTAGTGTATATTTTTACTTATCAAAACTTAACATTTATATAAAGTATTATATAAATAAAGTTGATAAAAGTAATATTGTTTGGTTAAGCGCTCTAATCTCAATAACTACTGGTTTAATCTAAACAATATTTTTGTATCAGATAGTCCAATTATCGAGGAAGGCTAGCCTGTTATTTCATCACGTTAATCGTCAGTATTACCCACTCGTCCAATTCCAACGGTCAGTTGCTCCTCCAGCACTTAAAAAGTGCTATTAATCATACGCAATTATCACTTATTTCTTTTTGACAAGTCTAGTAGAAATCTAGTACTTAATTTTGTTAAATTATGATTAAATAAGGGTAAAAGTTTAACTAACCTTATATAATAAGGGAACGTATAAATTTTTCAAGCGGGATTTGAACCCACGCCTCTTTGAGACCGTCCTAGACACGACGGACGAAACGTTTGGTTTAGTGGTCAGAGCGCTTGGATGGTTGGGTTGAGCTGGGTTATAAAGCCGCCACGTTAGGAATTATATACGTTTCCTAACTAATTATATATTTCTTCTCATCATGTGTGGAATAATACTTTTAAAAATGATTTAAAAATTACCTAATATATATTATATTAAAAGAAATCCAAACATGGTACAAAATTAAAATTTTAGTACACACATTTTGTTTAATAGTTATTATTACATTTAAATATAATATATAAATATTAATAATAAAATGAAATATAAAATTGTATTGCTAGAAAGTTACACTCACTTTTTGGAAAAGTTCTTTATGTCTTGAATACTTGAAAACTTAAACAAATACCTACCTTTTTTTAGTACTAAGTTTAGTTTACTCTTTCTGCACATATTTGTTCCTTTTACGGCACTGCAAGCGCATTCATTTAGAGCAGGGGTTCCCAACCTTTTCTTGATCAAGGACCACTTTTATATCATTCTTGGTAGCAGGGACCACTATTAATGTGGGTATAATAAAAATTAACTGTGATAACTAAACAAAAACTTCGCCTCACCATCCCCAGTCATAAAATTAAAATTGTTCGCGGACCATATTTAGGCTTCTGCGGACCACTGGTTGGGAACCACTGATTTAGAGGTTCCGTCCATATATGGGGCCGCATAGTATGAATTTACTCAACCGATTCCAAAATAAACCTGTATATTATTTTATACTTAAGCTACTGCTTTCAAAAATGTATATTTTTATTTAGTTTTAATAATATATAATTATTATATTGTGCTATAAATATTTATTATACGTATGCTGTAACAACACTTCTTTCTATTTGAATTTATAAAAAATAGTAAATTTTCAAAATATAAAAGTGTATTTAGATATTTTATATGTGGGTTACTTTAAAAGGTCCTACACATTTTATCTTTTCTTTCATTTACACATTTAGAAAGTAATTTCTTTTATAAAATGCAAATAAAAAAGTGTAGCAACCAGTTACCCAAGGTAAGACGAATAATACATTGACCCTGTACTCTAAGAACTACAGCCATATTAAGTTTAAGTTACGGAGTTATAGGGCTTCATAAAACTTGTAACGTTTAAAACGCGTCATCTTGTTAACGTCATTTGTTAGAACGTTCCTTATTATAATATTATATTAATAATTAGCTTATTACAATTCTCTTTTCTTATTAACTTAAATAGATTTCCTATTCCAGTGCAGTATAAGCACATTGTTTAAATAGGGACTATTTTATACGTATTAATGTGTCTTTTAGATAAGAATATTTATACTCATAAACATATTTTTACTTTTAACTTAATAGAAATACACTAAAAGTACCAAAAAGTTTAAGATTCCAAAAAAAAATGTAGTTTAGTTTACGATTAATGCAATATTTGGCTACTTTTTTATATTGGCCACTTTAGAGCTCAAAAAAATCATTATTGTATAATAAAACGAACCACATCCAGTAAAAACGAGGACGAGTCACAGTCAGTTTACATAAAAATAATTTAATAAAAATCAAAAAGAAAGTGAGGAACTTATACGCCTACTAAAACTTCGAAACGTATTTTCTCATTTTGTTCAATTCCCCATACCATATATTTCTTTAGTTTATGTGGCATAAATGGCCACACCAAACAAGACACTATCAAGCTTTTACCCAATCTCTATATCATATAGATACATGTATTAAAATAATAATTATACGTCACTCCAGCGCTGTTTACTATACCTGTAATGACAGTAGTGTATAGAATATGCTTTTAAATAACTTGACAGACTATCACTAAAGTGTACCAACTGTTCCGCTAGTCATCTAGCTTATTATCATCTTATGAGTATATTAAATGTTACAAAGCTTCACAACATAGTATTATCGTGTTTGATGTTTAATATAGATTAAGCATCAAGATTAAAATAAATAAATAAATCAGCTTCACGCTGTATCCCGCATACAGCAGGGTAGTCAGAGGGAACCTAGTGTTAAGACACTCTGTTCCCAACATCTAGATTAGAGCTTGAAAATGATCTGATTTTTTTTTCTTTATCCGCCTGCCTTAAATGTGAAACGGAATTAAACAAATACTTCTATCGAAGTAAATACTCAATACTGAACTGATCAATACAAAAATAAAAAATAAAATATTTAACAAAATATAAACAAACACGACCGCTTGTGATGTGCTCAAAATTTGTTCAATTGGTCATTGTAGCAAATGCATTTAAAATATCATTACGGTAATTTACATTGCGAAGTCATTAAAAAAAAGTAAAAATTGTTTATGATTTTTTAAAATTAAATCAGCTTCACGCTTTATTCTAGCACACAGCAGGGTAGGCAGAGGGAACCTAGTGCCACTTACGTATCAATACTGGGAACCCTACGTTCCCTGTATCTAAACGTCGACATGACAAACAATAGTCATACTAAGCGACAGGGCGTGAGACTCTTATATATCATTAACATAAAATTACGTACATGAGAAATACATTGACCCCTTAAGCTTCGATAGATATCTATGAAAGGCATTCTGAATTCCTTCAAATTAATTACAGGTGCTAGTCTTAATTACAACGATCTAGATATAGAATATTGTGTTGTTGAGATGGAGAATGTTGTGTTGTTGTTACGTGAAGAAACAACAGCGTCAGTGTCAGATTGTCGGTTAAAAATGGTTGTAAAGACGTAATTAGACACCACGACCGCTGTATAAAGTTGCTTATTTCATTTCGAGTCGTATACTGTACAGTATACTCGTACACTTGTTTACATATCTGTCATTAATATCTAGGAAACGAATGCAGCCGTGTTCGTGCTTGAATGAACGAAACCAGTTCCTGAATTTGTTGGAGGTCGAAGCGACTGACCGACATTTGCTATGTCAAATGGTTTTTATTAGTTTTGAATAAAATATTAAATTTTAAAATTATATATATGTATTCATTTTTATTATTCATATAGAATGTCTACATCTGACTCCTTATTTATTTATATTTTTAACATTATTTTTAAATTGTTATAAAATACTCGTAGTTTTTATTTTTTTGATATTTTTTTACATTACATTAAAAATTTCTTTTATTACGTCCTGATTCCTTGTAGTACGTGGAAACACATACTGTATATTCAGTATATACAGTATGTGGAACAGTTGCAACACATTTACAATGCAATTTTCCTTCCTTATAGTTGAATACTTCTATAAAAACGTTAAAATTCATTGATTCCTTAATTGTTTTTCACAGAAAGTTAAATACACAACACGAAAACATTCATTCAATCGAATAAAATCTATACTAATATTATAAAGTTGTTTGGCTGAACGCTCTTATCTCAGGAACTACTGGTTCAAATTGAGAACGTCTTTTGTAGTCTACTTAGTGCTTACCAGAGTAAAGAAATAAAAATATTCAATATTTCATTCCCCCAAAATCCGCCACTCATCACACAATGTCCCGAAAACGTGCAACGGAGTGTCTTAACACTATATTCTGCAATATGCTGGATACAACGAGACAATCATTTCTTATATCATGTTAAAAGGCAATGACTAATTTGCAGGTGTTGTTATAGTTTCGTGATATAAACAGTGAAAGTGTCGCCGTCGTCCATCCGTCTGTCGCGAGTGCTTCGCATGAAAATATTTTAATGCTAACATTACGTTGTATTGTGACTAGGTAGCTAATTATTATTAATGACATAATATCATTTGATTGAAATACAATTTATCAGCTAGTTTAAATTGAATATATATACATATATTTTGAGGCCAGTCGTGGCGCAGTGGCACAAGGTGTGACTGTAAAACCGACTGGTTGTGGATTCGATCCCCACTCAAGAAGATGAATTCACTTATATTTATACTTCCATTTCTTCGCTCTGGTGTCGACGTAACGCGCGGCCTTGAGTCCTGCCACTCAACACGCAATAACTCCAGAATTCGGCAGAAAGTGGGGAACGGAGTGTCTTAACACTAGGTTCCCTCTGCCTACCCTACTGTATGCGGGTTACAGCATGAAGCTGATTTATTTTAATTTTTTTTTATTTTGTTTTATTTGATGTAATTAAACGAATTGTAATATAATAATCAGTTCATTTCTTTGAACAACGTAGCCTGGTAAAATTAGTCAAGCTGATACTGTGTATTTGAAAGACGTACATACGCTTAGTATATAGTATTACATAAATACAATGTTGAGATCATGACCATGAAATTTTATTCAAATTAAACACATTTTTTATTCAAAAAGCTTACCTCCTGAGACGCGTTTATGTAATATAAGTGATTTCATTTAAGAAGGTGACGTTTTAATTCAATTGTGATAGAAGGTTCAAAATTTTATACATTCATATACAGAGTGTTTTTGTCATCAGTACTTTAAATGAAAGCACACACATAATTATAACAAAAGAGATTTTGGCGAAAATGAAGAAGTGATTATTTCAAACCAAATAAATAATAAAATTATCGTTGTAAAATAAAACGTCATTTGTTAAGAATGCAACGCACAAACACTAACCTATCAAAGCGATGACGCCGAACATGCCTCCTTTACAAAATCGAGTCGTAGGTAATGGTGGCTTAGTTTAGGTTTAATATAGAAAATAGGTTATTTCGTGAAATAGATCGAGAGATATCCAATTCTCGTTGGTACATTTTTTAAGTATGAAAGTGGTAGATCAGCAACCTTTGGTAGTACTTTTTTAAAAGTAGGTGTTAACGTTATTGGTATCTAGCTATTCGTAACTGCGTCACACGTAATATGGATAAAAATGGTGAAATGAAAAAAAATCTACGTCTAAATATTGAAATATTTTTAACCTATATGCTGCTCCCGTAAAAGGAGCGCAGACGATTCCACTCTATATATCATACAGGTGCAAATATTTTAATTTAATAAATATAATAAACGCTAGATTGTTTCTGTAATACGAGTCTAATTTTGCCAGGTAATATAATTATAAAATATACTTACTTAAAAAAAATTATAACATGACCTTATACTCTTAAAACACAAATAAATAAAGAAAACCCATACAAATTAGGTCCTCATTACACACAGATAATTCAATAGATAAATTATTACTTTTATAATATTATTAAAGATCCATGAAATGAATATTTGCATATAATTATGTATAACAAAAATAACGACTTCCGAGAACAAATATGCATAATCTTCTTACTTTCATTTTTCGAAAATAACATTACAAAATCATATATTTTTATGGCTTAGTTATATTAAAAAGTAAATACGCTTATTAGTAACGTACGTCTACAAACCAAATGCGCAAATCTTGCAATTCACGTTGGTATTACGCGATGCCAATGTTTGTATGGTACATATGTACGTATGTATGTATCGTCGGTAAAGTACCAATACCTCCTAACTGACATTTTTAACAAATTATCTTTTTTTTTCATTTTAAATGCACACCTACTATACACTATCAAAAAATATATGAATATAATATAATGCATAAACCATAATTTATTATAATTTGAAATAATAAAAATATTAACACTTTTAATTTGTCAAGAAATGAAAAGTTTTTTTAGGTTGTGTAAAATTTTGACTTTGTCAGTTAGGTGTTATTGACACTTCGCCGTCGGTATGTAGATCTACAAAGGTGACACCAATTTGACACTTGTGTAAAAAATGTCAATAAAAGAGTCCGTATTATGTCACAGTAGTAACATTACCGATACCACATTCTCGTACTTGCCGTACGTTCACTCGCTCTCGATTTCAGCATTTGTAAAGTATGTCAGTATGTATTTAATGTTACACTTAGATATGTACACTCTAGATCAGTGGTTCCCAACCAGTGGTCCGCGGACCACTAGTGGTCCGCAGAAGCCTAAAAATGGTCCGCGAGCGATTTTAATTTTATGACTGAAGAGGGTGAGGCGAAGTTTCTGTTTAATTATTACAGTTATTTTTTACTATACCTACATACATACATGCATAGTGGTCCCTGCTACCAAGAATGATATAAAAGTGGTCCTTGATCAAGAAAACGTTGGGAACCCCTGCTCTAGATTGATACCTGTTTTTAATAATTTGGTATTGAATTTATAATATTAATTAATCATTACTATATAATTGCAATTGATAATATGTATAACATAATTAAATTGTGTAATTATATTTAAAATCAAACTCATGTTGGTTCACTTGCCAGCTCTTCTCAGCAGAACTGCATTCCAATCAGATGGGAGCGTCCTGTAGGTCTGGCACTACTGACATTTTTCTGTAACTACTCGATTCAAGAATTCTATTTCTAAACGAACGAATCAAAAATATTTCGAAAACATTTTTTCACTCAAAAATACCTTTATCATGGCAATGTATTACATAATATCTACTACTGATTAATGCAATTGTGAATCACAAAGTCGTATTAAGTATTCCATGACTATCATACATGTAACGGTATCGACTGCCATCCATTATTGGATAGAAATTATTATTTATTTGTCCTCATAAGAATTATCACGTAAGATACTAAATAATAAGATTATTGTTAAGTATGCAATCAATTTTTATTTAAAGAATTATTCTTAATTACAAATTTATAGCGGTATTCGTTTAACATTAGGTGTTAATTGTGTAATCTTTTAAATATTATTATATCATACATTTTATAATTTTGAATTATCGTATAGGAATATTTATTTAATATAATTATGTATAATTTATTTCTTCTTTGGGTAAAACACGAATCCTTAATCGCTCTTATATTGCTTAAATTAAAACATTGTTATTTACAATTTTTTATATGTACAGTTTGCTTACATGCTTTTCAGATCAATACTTATATAGTAAAGAAATTACATTACATTACATTATTATTACATTACATTACTATACTTAAATGATGAAGATTTTGATCGAATAAGTACGTAATGTATTTCATTTCCCATTCATGTTTTGCAATTTTTATATCTAAAGAGATCTTTAGAAGAAATTTCGACTACTGTATTGGTTGAAATTGTTCGAAAGTCACGTGAATTTTACATTTTCTGTCTTTTTTGTAACGCTAGTTCAACCTGTTTGCTACTTTTAAAAGATTTTTATATTTTCCGAGTTTTTACTTCGGAACACACATTTTGGTGTTGATATATTAAAAATTACACTAAAAATTATGTTGTTGGTTGTTTCGAAAATTTTCTTATAAAATGAGTACAAAAAAAAACCAAATAACCTTACGTGTATAGTACTACAAATTAATTCTCATACATAAAACATAGTTATTTTAAAGATTTTTAAAGTGTTGATCCACACTTAGGAAAGAAAAATACTTATTTAGAAAACGCATAAAATTCTGAACGTGGCGGGACTCGAACCCGCGCCTTCTGGAAGCCGACCAGGTCGGTTTCCAGTAGGCGCTCGTTCAAATTTTTATACGTTTTCTAAATAAGTATAAGATATAGAATTTCTCATGGCACACATAATTTTAACACGAACACTTACCGGACGTAAAACGGAATCGCATGATAATTAACTATTTATCTTTATAATATGTACGTATGAATTAATGAGGAGCGTTTACTATTTATGCATATTAATTTTATAGCTGTAATTTTGATACTAATATTAAATTTTAATTTGATCGTTTACCTTTTAATAAATAATATGGATAATGAGTGGGAGGGTATGAGATATGTTACCGTTACTATTTTTTATAGAAAATTTACAAATGTATGGTATTTTTGTAAATTTTTTCTCTTTCTTCATTTTCTTTCATTCTCCATCGAAATGATTGGTTTAATATTATCTATCTCTATCTATTTGTGCGTAATGTGTTGTATAAATAAATAACAACCAGCTTCATGTTATATCCCGCACACAGCAAGGTAGGTAGACGAAACCTGGTGTCAAGAAACTGTTCCCCATTTTTGCCGAATTCTGAAGACATTGCGTGTTGAGTGGTGGAACTCAACGTCTCGATTTTCCTTGACACCAGAGCTCGACACAAGAAATAAAAATATACATTTAAAAAAATCTAAATAAATATTTAAATAATGAAAATAAATAATATAATGCGCCTCTGAGCCACGACTGGCCTCAGTAATGTTTTGTAATTTTTATTTTCGCGTATTCACTATATATAGCTAGTTCTGAAATGATAACCCAATAATTTATAATCCTTATTTTTTTAGTCGTGGTATCGGGAAGTAACCCTGTATTATGTCGTTATATGTTTCCAGAAATGAAAATAGAACTTTTGATCACATACAGTGAGACTAATTCCGATTTTGTCAATATATTTATTAATTGTATAATCTAGATCTAGATGGGGCCGTTCGTGGCGCAGCGGCATGAGGTGTGACTGCAAAATCGACTGGTTGTGGGTTCGATCCCCACTCGAGGAGATGAAATATTTACTTAAATTTATATTTCCATTTCTTCGCTCTGGTGTCGAGGTTAAGCGCGGCGTTGAGTTCTGCCACTCAACACGCAATGCCTCCAGAATTCGGCAGAAAGTGGGGAACGGAGTGTCTTAACACTAGGTTCCCTCTGCCTACACTGCTGTGTGCGGGATACAGCGTGAAGCTAATTTAATTTTTAATTTTTTTTTTAAATCTAGATCTCTAGATCTAGATCTCTATCTATCCAATCAAATTTAAATCTTATAAATTTCAACATCAAAATCATTACAATATGATGAGACTGATGTACCTAGTTACCTACTATACATCAGATCCTATTCGTACTCACGAAACTAATAGTAGAATAACGAACAGTCATGGTGATTATATAAATGTTTCGACTACACTAATTGATCGTTTATGATAAGCATTAATCATTCAATATACCCAATTATAAATAATATATTTTACATAATAAATATTATGAGTATATTTACTTTGACTTTATTGAGGCCGTCGTGGCGCAGTGGCACAGACGTATGAATGTAAACGAGACCGTTGTGGATTGGATTCCCACTCGGAAAATGGATTCGGAAAAGTATTTATTAATATTTTAATTTCCTTGCTCCGGTAGCAGGGCAAAGCGCGTCTTCGAGTTTTGTCCCTCAACAGGCAATGCTCAAAAAAATCGGCAAAAAGTGGAGAGCGGAGTGTCTTAACGCTAGGTTCCTTCTGCCTTACAGCGGAATACGGCGTGGGAAAAACAACAAATAGTTTACTTAACCTTAACGCGTATGAATGAAAGAGCTTTATAATTGCAAATAAAAAATTATCTTGATAATATCACAAATTTCTGACGTCAGTTAAGTGATATTTTTATAATTATTCATATAAATATTTTCTGTTTCTTTTCAGGTGTAATCAATGTGAACCATGCGTAGCGATATGGCGTATCGGGGGCTCTCACAACACGTGGAGCTCGACCGGGCTGCTGACCCCCGGGACAGATTTAACTTACAAGAATTAATAGGCGAAGGGACCTATGGCGAAGTTTATTGTGCAAAAGATAAAAAGACCGGCAAAAGAGTTGCCATTAAGGTTGAAAATATATTTTAATTTATTTTAATGTAATTCTTTAAAAATCTATCTTTCTAGACGAGAAAATACACTAATTGCCAAATAATCTAATAATGGAGTGAACACTTAATAAGAATAAAAATTAATGCATATTTTTTTATTACTTACGTATTTACTTTCAATTGCTTAATATTTTGAAAAATGAGTAACTATATATATAAACATACCACGTTACTTCTGTTAGTCTGTATATGGGAGGCATTGTTAGCGTATGGTTTGTAATGGATTGTATAGATTTTATCTCAAAAGCCGGTATTGATGTCAAGGTCGCTTTACCATGTACTGTGATGAATAGCATCTTTTACACCCAGTCGGTATAATTGGTTTTATATTTACAGTGTGAATAACCACGATAGACATGTTACTTGAATACACACATTGAAACAACATAATTTGTAAGCTTACTCTTTCATTTTTACGTTTTCAGGTATTAGAAAATATTGCTGAAAATATAGAAGAAATAGAAGAAGAGTTCCTCGTATTCAGAGATTTGTCAAGTCATCCTAACATTCCAGAGTTCTTCGGTCTTTTTTTAAAACGGGGATTATCTGCTGAAGATGACCAAATATGGTTTGTTATGGAGGTTCGTAATTAATTTATTATCTTGAAATATACTCATTAAATATATATATTTTTTAATTACTTGACCGAAAAACAAAATTGATTTTGTTTTATATATGTTAAATTAGTACGTATGACTATAATTTTAATTATATTTTTTAACGATTAAATTTTTTTATTAATTTTATAGCTTTGCACGGGCGGATCCGTAACTGATTTAGGAGCAAGCATGCGAGCCAGAGGTAATACTTTAACAGAACCACAACTAGCTTATGTTCTCCGTGGAACTGCTCGGGCGTTGACTCATCTTCACTCTCACAGATGTATGCATCGTGATGTTAAAGGCCATAATATTTTATTGACTGAAAATGCTGAAGTAAAACTTGTTGATTTTGGAGTCTCATCACATCTGGCAGCTACAATTGCACGACGAAACACATCTGTGGGCACTCCATACTGGATGGCACCGGAGGTAAATATTTTGTCTTAATATCTCATTTCACATTTAACACAAATTAGAAGTTATTACTACGTAAACTTTTTAAGGTTATTGCTTGTGAGCAGCAGTTGGATCAATCATATGATTGTAGATGTGATGTATGGTCAGTTGGCATCACAGCAATAGAATTAGCCGAAGGAGAACCTCCATTATCTGGGTTACATCCAATGAGAGCCTTGTTTCAAATACCGAGAAATCCACCACCAGCATTATCACATCCAGAGCTTTTCTCGACACAATTAACAGATTTTATATCAGAATGCTTAGTAAAGGATATGAACCAAAGGCCTTTCGCAAGAGAGCTTCTGGAACATCCATTGCTTTTAGCAGTAAATAATTTTGAAGAAAAGGTAAGTTTATCAATACATAAATAAATGTAAGAATTAAATGTTTATTAATTGTTTAAATTGTGTTGACATATTATGTTGGTTTTATTAAAGATTCGTAAAGAACTTCGCGCTGAAATAAAGCGACAACGAGCAGAAGGCCGAAGTTGTCGGGCACCAGAAGCTACCACTAAACGAGGAAAGTTAAAATCTCACCGAAAAGCTAAACCAGAGAAAATGTACACCGATGATTTAGCTACTCTTGAAACTTTAACAGAAGACGCAATAGTTGAGCAACTACAAAAAAGATACGTGCAAGATCAAATCTATACTTATATTGGTGATATTCTTGTCGCAGTTAATCCATTTACCGATATAGGAATATACACCACCAAGGTATACATTTACTATATATATGTTTTATAATTGATTTTTAGCTTCAAACTTCCAAGAGAAATTTAAAATAAATTGGACAAAAAGATTTAACAATATTTTACAAAATTTATTACTTTACAGTTTAAAATCACGTGAAAGAAATTTGAAAATAATTTATTAAAAAAATCTTTAGTAGTAACTGTATAACACAAAATTTTATAAATTTTACAGACACAGCAATTATATCAAGGTCGTTGTCGTTCTGATAATCCACCGCATATCTATGCAGTGGCAGACGCTGCTCACCAAGCGTTAATGCACCAAAAGCAAAACCAGGCTATTGTTATATCAGGTGAAAGTGGAGCCGGGAAAACTGAGTCAGCCAACCTCCTTCTCAAACAGTTTGCATTTCTATCAAAAGTACGTAACTTTAACACTGTAATAGAATTGTTATCATTAGGTATGTCTATTACATAATTTTAATAACAAATATTTAAAATATTGTTTTAGACACAACATGGAAATTTAGAAGATAAAATTCTACAAGTAAATCCTATAATGGAAGCATTTGGGAATGCACGAACTGGTATCAATGCTAACAGTTCTCGTTTTGGAAAATACTTGGACTTATCAATCATGAAAGTGGGTAGAATTTCAGGTGCTCGAATATCTGTTTACCTTCTAGAGCAATCGAGAGTTGTACACCAAGCATTGTAAGTAGGACAGAAGTAATGTGATTTTCCAAAAATTATAGATAAATATTTTACAATCTCCTTCTACAATCTCCTTCACGTGTTTTTCATACAACGTGACATTGGCGAAGTGATTCGTGCTCAACTGGCACGCTCGAAGCGCCATAAATTAAGAACTGAACTGAACTGATAAATATTTTATTTAAACTTTTGATATACACATTTAAAGAAGCAAGAAGTTGCTTCATTAATTAATTGCTCAATGTTACAATCAGAAAGGTTTGATGAAGTATTGTTTAGTTTGGTAAGGTAAAAATCTTTCTAGATTAGACACTGTATCTGGCAATTATATTTATTATTCTAATATATAATCATCAGTATTAGTTAAGTGCCAAATAACGTGATTTTATGAATTTAAAATATATACTGATACAAAGCTATAACAATATCGAAAACAAAGAAAAATACCGAATGTTAAAAAAAATAAATTAAATTAGCTTCACGCTGTATCCCGCACACAGCAGGGTAGGCAGAGGGAACCTAGTGTTAAGACACTCCGTTCCCCACTTTCTGCCGAATTCTGGAGGCATTGCGTGTTGAGTGGCAGAACTCAATGCCGCGCTTAAACTCGACACCAGAGCGAAGAAATGGAAATATAATACCGAATGTGAAGGTTTAAAATGATGTTTTAGGGGTGAAAGTAATTTCCACGTCTTTTACTATCTCTACGATGGACTGGAGAGTGAAGGTCGGTGGAGAAAATATTATTTAGATGAACAACTAAAGTCTAGACATCGGTATTTACAACCGCTTTCAGTAGTTCATCGAGAACATAATGTGCATCGATGGAGACAACTCAATCAAGCTTTTAAGGTAATTTATATATAACAATTAGTTTAATCCGCTTATAATATTTCGCCAAAAAGAGCTATTACGTGATATAAGATTTATTTAGGTGAAAAAAATTCATATAATACATATAAAAATTCGAGCACACGCCTATTCCAGGTGGTGGGTTTTCAAGAGGAAGAGGTGCAAATCATATATAGAATGTTGACTGCTATCTTACATCTTGGTGATATAGAATTTGCAGAAACAGCTGGGGATCATAATGCAGATAATAGAGCAACTATAATCGACACAGCACCTTTACACAGAGGTAATTGAATTTAAATACATATTATTATCATGTCTATGATGACTTAAACGGAAATCAAGAAAAAACTAGTTGCATTTAGTCCTCCATCTCGTTGAAAATATTTTTTATACGAGCAGGATGTTAGATTGTGAGTAGCAGGATTAAATGTAGGCTTTAGTAGAAATTAATAATTTTAAGATAAGTTTGCTTCGTTTATACACACTTTTTACTCCTGTAACAAGTGTAACAGCATGCCTGAATGTGGCATCAGCTCCCAAACGGATGAATCGATTTTCATTTAGTTTTTTGTTTGAAAGGTGACTTATCGAGAATGTTACTAGGCTATGAATAAAAAAATATGTTAAATCGTTTGAACATATCAGCTCTTTTCTGTTTGTTTACTTTTACCAGCATTTTGTGTCGGCCGTTTTTAATTATTGTTTATAGGCTTACCGCAAGTCTGCCTTTTATATTATATTTATTTTACTTTTACTGTAACGACACTGTAAAGTTATATTGGAAAAGTCAATTAATTAGTTTTATAAATTAAATTTGATATTTTATTTTAAATAAACTTTTTAATTGCATTTTCAGCTTCTTGTTTACTGGGTGTGGAAACAAACGATCTCCGAGAATGCCTAACGAGCAGCAGCGTAGTTACTAAGGGAGAAACAATTGCTCGCTACAGTTCGCCCACAGAGGCCGCAGTAGCCAGAGACGCAACCGCCAGAGGAATATATGCAAGAGCTTTCGATAGAATTGTAGAAAGAATTAATGCATTGCTTTGTCAATATAAGCCTCATAGGTTTGTAATATTGATATTAAAAAAATAATTTTATTGTAAATAACATAATTTAGTTAATTATGTACTAAAATTTGTATTTCTATTTTATAGCGATCAACTATCAATTGGAATTTTAGACATTTTTGGATTCGAAAATTTCGCAAGGAACTCTTTTGAACAATTGTGCATAAATATTGCAAATGAACAGATACAATATTATTTTAATCAACATATTTTTACGTGGGAACAACAAGAGTACATGGCTGAGGGTGTGCCTGTAGATCTTGTGGAGTTCTCAGATAACAGACCAGTACTGGATATGTTGCTGTCTCGACCGATGGGCTTACTAGCTTTACTTGATGAAGAAAGCCGATTTCCACGGTCTAATGATAGGAGTCTTATTGGTTAGACTATTTTTTAATAAATTAAAATCTATTTTAAAAAAATCAAACTATTAATAGAAAATAATTAATAAGTTGTTTAGTAGCTACATAAGAATATCTAAAGTTTTCGAAAAACATTTTACATAATTCATGTTTCAATATAATTTTCAGAGAAGTTTCATAGAAATATAAAGAGTAAATACTATGTTCGACCCAAGTCGGATGCGGTATGTTTTGCAATTCATCACTTTGCGGGTCGAGTTGTTTATCAAGCAGACGGTTTTCTAGAGAAAAATCGCAACTTTTTACCCCCAGAAGTTGTTCAACTAATGAGACAAAGTCAATATGATATTATAAGATTTTTGTTTCAATGCCCAATCACTAAAACAGGAAATTTATTCTCTGCTTTGCATGGAGAAATTGAAGCGCGAAGTTTGGAAAGCCCAATATCAAGCGATTTTCGGGTACTGTATAGTCTTTTTAATATTTTTTTTATCAGCTTCCTGTAGGACACAGCAGGGTAGGCAGAGGGAACCTAATGTTAAGACATTCTGTTCCTCACTTTCCGCCGAGTTTTGGAGGCATTGCGTGTTGAGTGGCGGAACTCCAAGCCGCGCTTTGCCTAAACACCAGAGCGAAGAAATGGAAATATAAATTTAACTAAATGTTTCATTTCCTCGAGTGGTAATCGGACCCAGAACTAGTGGTGTTTACAGTCACACTTTGTGCCCCTGCGCCACCACTGGCCTCAATATATTTCTATTTTTTATACATAAAAATACTTATTTATTAACATTTACATGTCTACCAACTATTCTAGACAATTGAGCAGTAATTTGCTCAATAATTTCTGTTTGAATAAAAAAAAATCTCAATAGATTTTTGTAGATTTTCATTAGAATATAATATATCTATTTTTTTAATCTGAGTGCTTATGAGCTGGTAAGTAATTAATTGCAAATTTCCTTTATAGGATCGCTTTAATAGTCGAGGTCTAGCGTCACAATCAAGAGCACAGCAAACTGTGTCAACGTATTTCCGCTTTTCATTAATGGAGTTACTCCAGAAGATGGTCAGCGGTACACCACAATTCGTGAGATGCTTAAAACCAAATGATTCTCGTTCACCAAAAAATTTTGATTCAACGAAAATATTGAAGCAGTTACGATATACTGGAGTCTTAGAAACTATAAGGATAAGGCAAAATGGATTTTCTCACCGACTTGCCTTTGATGAATTTATTAAAAGGTTACCGTACAAAAATAACTAATTGAATCACATTTTACTTTAAATCTATACATTTTTTTAAAGTGTATCATTTGGTTCAGGTATAGTTTCTTGGCGTTCAGTTATGATGAGGAGGTAAAGCCTAATCGTGATTCCTGTCGCCTTTTGTTGTTGCGATTGAAAATGGACGGATGGGCACTTGGCAAATCCAAAGTATTTCTTAAGTACTATCATGTGGAAGTGCTCTCACGAATATACGAAGAACAGGTTATATATAATTAAATTCTAATTAAAGCTTAAGAATTTCAGGAATGCTTAAAAAATATGTTATTACATTTTTCGTAATGTGTGTTCAATAAAATGTGTTGTGACTACATATTTTCTTCCAGTAGTGTGTTATATTCATCAAAAATATATTTTATAAATGTTTCAGATAAGAAAAATTGTTATAGTCCAAGCACGCGTAAGGGGTTGGTTAGCCCGAAAGTACTGTATGCGACTAAAAGCGCAAATGGCTATCTCCGTATTGACATTGCAACGTCATGTTCGGGGATGGTTAACCAGGAAACGACTTCAAGAACGCCAAAAGCAACTTGCTAGAGAATTTCAAAGGGGTCAGATGGAAAAGGAAAACCAAAGGAAACAACAACGAGCAGGTGCGAATTCAACTTACTATATGTAATTTATCCCATTAAAAAGAATAATTTTTATAGATATTAAATGTCGATGAAATTTTTGAGTAATTATTATCAGGTCCTTTCTCTTTGACTACCCCGCTAGGGATAAAGCGTGAAGCTAAGTTAAGTAATTTAAGTCAAATATCGATGATTTTTTTAATTAATTATTATCAGGTTATTAATAAAGATATCAAACATGAAATTATTTCATAGGTGTTCCAATTAAAGGCAATATAATGGCCAAGTTTCTAAGGCGGGATGCACATGGTGGTGATGGCAATGAAACACACTTTAACAACAAAGAAAATGTTGATTCTTCCTCTGCGGCTATAGTGATTCAGAGTCGTAAGTTTTTAATAATTGCTTTATTATTATTTCAAATTATTTAACTATATACAACGTGAAGCTGATTTAATATAATTTTAATTTAATTAACTAATACACTTATTTTTTTTTTGTTTATAATTTCTTAATACGACTTTGAAACAATTTATCTTCTTATATTAAAGTTAATTAGTATAAAATAAATTAATAAAAAAGTCAAAATAAATTTTAAATTTAGAATACGAGATAGCGCCATCTAGAAGAGTAAAGACAAACTAGAATGTACCTACTTGCGATATGTTGATCAAGTAAAGATAATAAACTTCACTGATTACTTATTTTCGTATGAAATAAAAAGAGTTCGCATTGAATATCAGGATTACTCAAATGAGATAAATTTTTGATACAGATTAGATCTTCATTTCTATTATAATTGATAATTTGAACTTTCTCTATAACTATGATATTTAATAATAGTAAGCAAACATAATGCTGCAATTTGAATAAAAGTGAAGTAAAATAAATAAATAAATAAATAATCTTATAAATTGTCTTATTTCAAAATATTATAAATATGAAGATTTAAAAAATATATTTATTATTGATTTTGATGAAGCTTGACAGTAATATAGTTTATATAAGTAGACTATAATATAACAACAAATTTAGGCGGTCGAAGTCGCGTTTTGATAAGTAATAAAAGTATTAAAGTTCAGTGTGATACGAGCACAATTACAGACTACCGTGGTTACACAGCTCGACGAAAGCTGGCCAAGGGTCGGGCGCCGCCGCCGCCGCAGCACTCGCCGCCCGCGCCTCCCTCGCAGCAGGAGATCATGCAGGGCTATTCCGTACAAGAGCGAGCGGCGCAACTGCAAAGTTTTGCTGATCAGGTATTAATTTTTTTTGGCGTTTTTACTATTATTTTAGTATTTTTTTAGCAATTGAAGTTGAGTGTCTCTTTTGAAATAATTATTCGGCTTATCCAATTTTACTGTAGTGAATACTATTAAACAACATACACACATTAATTTATTTTTTAATGACGTTTCGTTATACAAAAATAGTATTTTTTTAGCAAATCATTTCATTCATCATAAATAAATATTTTCCATCGAAAGCGTTCCCATAAGAAATATTAGTCTGCGCAAATTAAACAAGAACCGTATTATAGGTCCACCTTAAAAACCAAGATGTGCATAAGAACCTTCGGCGGAATAAGCCAGGGATTCGTTTAAAAGAGGTGACAAAACCTCCAGAAGAATATCAGCCACCTCCTGGATTCAGTCTAGTTCCTTCTATCATAAGAGGTCAGCCATCACAAGTAGAACAAGATGCCAGTAGACTTTCCAGGTAAATAGAAAAATTACAAAGTTTGCTCTTCCATTATTCTGATTTTTTACTTTATATGTAATAAAGTAAAAATTTCGTCTTGGAATTAAAATATTTTTTATTTCACCTTGTTACGCTTACCTCTGGACACGACCAGTCCCTCGCCGGAGTTCTATGAAAGCGACACTATACCATGGGATCAAATATTCCAGATGAAAGATATTTGTATGAGAAACGTAAGGTTTGTATAGAAATGATAAGCATTGGTTAGCTGTGGATTGGTAGTATGTGGTATTGTGAATAAAACTTCACAGCCATAGTAAAAAACTTTTTTTTAAATTTAATAATCACACATTAAATTATATCTTTCGTAAAATTTTAAACTCTTGGGTGTCCTCGGGTCTGTCAAGACTCAAATTCAAATAGAGTTTAAATCTTAGCTCGGCAGCAGAATGCTAATTATTGTCAATGTGATCTATTTATTTATTGAATACATGCTAGAAGCGGATATATTTATCGGATTTTATTATTATGAACTACGTCATATAGCATAAGCATTTCTAATATAATTGCAACAATGGGGATTTTTAATAGTGTTCCTCTATAAAAACACAAAATATATATCTAAAACAAGCACTTAAAACATGTGCTATTTTCTTTTAAAGAAAGCATTCTATCATGACTAAATTGAAATAAATGATACAAGATGAAATTAATCACATTTAAACCATTTTCAGGGATCCAGACAATAGAAATGAATACGACGAGGACAAACCTTTACAAAACAATCGCAACCGTCAAAACCTTCCGTGTAGTAGGCAGTGTAGTGGCCTAGTCAGGTATGATATCGAAAATAACATATTAACTTACTGGCCATAAGAATTATTAATATTTAAAACAATGTCGCATGCAATCCAAAGTGGACTACGAAAAAAGGGGTATGGTGTCATTTTCTGTTTTTGGAACACATATTAAAGCTTCTAGTTTGCTAGAAAAATCTTCATTTAATGTTCATCTATATTAAATAGTAATTCATTATAATAATTAATTGATTTATATACATATGTATTTAATGAATTCACTCACTGAATAAATGCTAAACTTTCTCTTGTGTAGTGTCAAATGTTTTGGCTCATCCCTCATAAGTTGTCATTGTTAAACATAACAACTAATAAATTAATATTCTTTATTGCAGTAATAAAATAATAGAGCTAGTTAAACAAACTCAGAAAGCCGATATCCCACCGCGTCCGGTGTACAGTCCAGCGTACGACCCCGAGTCGGACCTTCGGAAGATCCTTCGCAATTCACCAGAGATGCTCGCAACGCCTGTCTTTAGTTCAGACGACGATTACACAGATGGACCTTTTAGGTTTAAGCAACTACTTCGACCAACATTAGGTCCAACAGAGAGTCTTCGAAAACGCAAAGTACGCAATTCGTCCGGTCGCAGCCCATGGATGTCGGACAGTTCTCAGGACAGCAGTAGTTCTAAAGAAGCTCTCTATAATAAACGACGACCACAAATCAGTATGGGCGTTTATTATAATTAATTTGATGATTTCTTTTATGTTTTTAAGTGTCATTTCACACTTAGGACAAAATTTCTTTTTTGGAAACATATAGAAGTATTAACACAGCAGGATTTCAACCCGTACCTTTGGACGGTTTCCAACGGGCGCAGGTTCAAATACCGTTACGTTAAAATCATTATACGTTTCTAAAAAAAGTTATTTGATGTTGCTTGTCATTTCGTAATACAAGCTAACTCGTAACCACGAACTATAGTCATGGTCAATCCTAATTGGTCTTAGTATTGGGTAGTTTTAGATTGTTTTTGTTGTGTGATATAATTATTTATAATTATTCTTAGACCGTAAGTTGTTCGGTTCGGTAATTTTGAGTATAAATAGTGTTGTCGCTCTCATCATATTGAATAAAACAGGATATATCTTATTCATGGGTAAAATCCCCAAAAATGATATGTTTTAATAAAATATAAACACAACTTTGTTTTACACGTAGTCTTTATTTCTTGTTGAACTTAACAGTTTTATTAAACAAAATTTCTTCTTTCTTTTCACTTTGTCTAGAATATAATATTGTGTATTAGTTTAGTAATTCATAATTTTCTTTTTAATAGAAAAAATGTGATGAGAATACCGCCATTATGTTTATAAATTTATTATTATTTGTATATTCTATGTAATTATGACAAAGTTATCTAAAAAACAAAAATATACGAATACTTTTAGAGCTTAAACTTTTTACCACCTAACATATGTTAAAGTTAAGAATAAATGCAATATTTAATATTTATATCTATAATGTTAATTTAATTATAACAATTACCAAAGTCTATGTATATGTATTTTAAATGTAAATGAAGATGAAATGTATTAAATGAGAAAATAATTTTATAATGAAAGTAATAATTGTAAACGTGATTCTCGAGTTAATGATATCAAATGAAATAATTTATAGAAAATATCACAATATATAGATCTCTTATATTATTATAACATCAAGTTCTATTCATTTGTTATTAAAATAATATTGATAATTTATGTATGAAAGGTATTAAAATTACACTTTTTAAGAAAATAATTTATATTTATGGTTTCAAAAAAAAATATTAGAGTAAATCATTGACAAATTGTGTGATAATGTGCCAATGATTATATTATAAGGTTATGTTCATTCACTAAGAAATTAAAATTTTGTGAATTCTTAAATTTGTGTTTTTATTTGTAACCTAATATCATTTACCTATTAAATTAAATTAGCAACATGATAGTTTAAAGACATATATAAATAAATAAGAGTAAATAACTAGTTCTATGTGTAGCACACAGACTTATAATTGGCGTCTAAAATCAAAACAAAATAAAACACGTAAAGCAGTAGTTTTTATATTCCCGCAAGAGTTCGTGTAAACACGCAATGTGATGTTTACGGGCGGCGGCGAGGCGGCGCGGCGGTCGACGCGCCCGCGCAGTCGCGCCCGCGCCTGCCATGGCGGCCGCCGGCCTGCCCGACGTCGACGTCCATCTTCTCCAGATAAAAACGCGATCCATCGAGAAAACACTACTCCCACTCATCAAGCAGGTACGCCACGCATGCATTTCTAGAATCCACAAAGAGACTTCCTTCCGCAAGTCACTGCTGTGCGCTGTCCATGACGTTCTTTCATAATACAGCTGTACTGGAGTAACCCTCTGACGTCGCTTCTCTTCGCTGACGATATTCTCGGTTTTTACGCAATGCCTAAACTCGTAATTCTATTTTCGTCTCGTACAATCGTCAGCTCGCAACGTTACTGTCTGTGTTTTACGTCAGATGATGTCAGATTTTCCCGCCTTGTCGACATCTGTTGATCGCCATGCGCCGCCGCAGTGAGGATCACATGAAAGAGAGGCAAATTTAAAATAATAAAATAAAATAACGATTGTAATAAACGAAAAAGTTGTTTATCAATACATCGTAAAAGAAAGGCGTATCGTATTGTGCCCGGGCGGTGCAACTTAGCAGAATAAGATTATGAAGGTGGTAGGTTTAGCTGGTATGGAGTGAAGGGCGGGCTCGCTCGGCGCACGTGGTGTCGGGGCGCGTGCGGGGTGGCGTCGTCGGCGGATCGATGCCCGCCGCCCGTCGCGCGGCGGCCGGCGGCCGTCAGTGCCGCGGCAGACTCGCGCGGAGCGGTGCGGTGCAGCACAGCCAGCGCCCCGAGCACGTGCGCGCCGCCCCCGCCCTCCCCATGGACGCCCTCTCCGACGACGACGACTATGCGTGCCGCGAGCCCCAGGTACGTCGCGACTCGCGGCTGCTGCTCTGTTTCCGGCGCGCGCTTTTCTTATTTACTTCCTGACGAGTGGACAGCACGACCATCTCATGAAGTCAACTAAATTTCAAATCAACAAGTAGCCAAAAATTGTGGTCGCGTGCAAGAACGACCTTGAACGAAGCTCCCTTTACGTTGTCTGTATCGTGCCCCATCGCTACGTATAGAGTCGTTTCATTCAATTTAGGTTACTTAGTAAATAAATGTTTTCGAAGCTATACTTTGTTAGAGGTTACCAGCGTGAAATGTTCACATTGAAATCATCTGTATAATATTTTAATTGTTATTGATTAAAATTCGGTATATAAAACTCACAATATCTTCACGAAAATTCACATATAACAAAAGAAAATATATTTCTCAAATGCACAACTAAACCAGTAATTGAAGGTAATTTAGAAAGAGTAATTAGAAATTAGCTCGTTATACAAGAAGTGCTGTCGAAGTGTTTTTTAACATTTTGTAATTTCAAAATTCAACGAGTTGAATTGCTTGCTTGCTCAGTTTCACTTCGGAAAAACACAAACATTTGTGACAAGCTTTGCTTTGCCGTTTTGCTTACTTATAAGAATTTATGTGAAGCATTACATTTTTGCATAATATTACTAAATATGTATTTTTATCTCAAATAGAATTCTATTCTATTTCGAATTGAAGATCCCTTAGGAGATGCATTTAGTTAGGATAGCATTTTTGATCTTTTATTTAGCGTCACGCTGTATCCCGCACGCACTAAGGTAGGCAGAGTAAACCTAGTATAAAGTCAGTCACCATTTTCCGCCGAATGTTAAAGGCATTGCGTCTTGAGAGGCGGAACTCAACGCCGCGATTTACCTCGACACCAGAGTTCCTCGAGAGGGAATCCAACCCACAACCAATCGCGTTTACAGTCACACGCTTGAGCCCCTGCGCCATGTCTGGCATGAACTTGCACTGGCTTTTTTTAAACACTTCTTTATTTCTTTCTTCACGTTCTCTTTATTTATACCAAAATAATTGAAAAGTTAATAAGTTGTTAATTATGAGAGATATATCCCGAAAGAGAAAAGTTAGTAATTTATTAGAACATGTGAACAATGCAGACTGCAATTTCATATCTCCAAATGACTATAATGAAACCTATTCTCCTCGTTTGAACTGCTGACTGTGGCTTTTCAGTTCAACTAAATTCTCATTAATAATTCATAACCAAAATCTCGCTCTACAATTTCTATTTATCTCTATAACTCAATAAATGATTAATTTCAAAATAATATTGGCTTACTTAAAAATAGATAACTTCTAAACATTTTTAAAGTGTTATTCCACACTTAGGTCCTGGTCGGTTTCCAGGAGGCGCGAGTTCGAGTCCTGCTACGTTCAAATTTTTATACGCTTTCTAAATAAGTATTTTTCTAAATAAGTATAGATAATTTCTATTCACATGTTTTACAGTTTTGGCAAATAATTGCAAATTTACTTCATGTAAACAAACGTACGTAATAACGTAAAATTTTAATGTCGCTACTGCTTTTTATGACCGATGAACAGATAACGTTGAAAATCCATCATTATATGAGCTCAATTTAATTATGCTATTAAAAAGATGTCATACAAATCTTTCTACTACGTGATTATTATAATAGTTTTAGTTTAAATTGAATAAAACCCAATTCTCCATTCCATAGACACAAAAAGAAATAAAAAAATGCAAATGTAAAACTAAAAGATCTTTTTTTTTACAAAGAGTACGTGTTACAAAAATATATTTTCAAGCTCATTCAGTCAAGTATTTAATATAAGTTCCACTAATAATACGCCTACGTATCTACTGCATTTGTATAAAATATTGAACCTATTCATGATCGCAACTTATTTTCTTTCTATAGCCAAATCGCGTTTATGATATTTTAATAAATAGACATTTTTTCATAAATAGAAGGAAATATAGATTAAATTTATATATGTTTTTGCTTTTTGTTTGTTTTTCATCTAAAATCGCTGTCAATTATATATTAACTGAGATATTTGAATGAGATTGAGTTTTTTAAAATGTCCCTAAAGAAAAATAATCCCGGTAAATCTTACGATCGTTTACCTCTTATTTCTTATTGATTTACGAATAAGTAACGAACATAACATTAACAAAATATTTTTTTTAGAATTAAATCCATACCTACTTGTTACTTTCACAAAAATATGAATTCACTATAGAATTCTATCTCTTGTCTGTTTACGAGGGACGATAGGGAGAAAAATTTGTGTTAAGAAATTTTTCTCCACCTGCCATCCACTTTTAAAGACGTTTTGAATGGCGGAATTCAACGACTTCTTTTAGTAAAAATAAATCAGCTTCACGCTATATCCCGCACACAGCAGTGCAGGCAGAGAACCTAGCGTTAAGACACTCCGTTCCCCATATTACACTAAATTTTTTGAGACACTGCGTGTTAAGAGGCGGAACTCAACGCTGGGCTTCTGCCTTGGTGACAGAACGGAGAAAGTAAAATTAATGTTTAACAAAAAAAACCGACTTCATACAATAAACTATAATAAATTTACTTAACATAAAGTAAAACGTACTTTGATTTGTTCAACAAAAATAATTAAAGAAAGATTTTGTAATTTTTAAGTGGGTTTCAATCTAATGTAAATCAACCTTATGTAGTAAAGTGTTACATATATTAAATTAGTAAGCCTGTTTGTTTTACTTGTACGCCACTTCAAAATTCTAAAATCTGTCTTGATGATCCTTTTTTTTTACTTGAAAGCTTTTAATAAAAAAAAAAACATCAAAATCGGTTAACCCAAAAGTTCAGAGGTAACAAACATAAAAAAAATAAAGCCGAATTGATAAATTCCTTTTCTTACAAAAATCGGTTAATAATATTAATAAATAATAATTCCTTCCCTCGAGCGCGGATCGAATCCACAACCGTTGCGATACAATCCCCCAGTAATGCGATAGTTGTTACATCACGACGGCCTCATGTAGGCCTAAGTGTAGCTTTTCATGTATACTTATGAATACCTACTGTAGGTCTAATTAAATTAAATGAAATAAATTGCTAAGTTTAGCTACTTGGTAGCGTCACAATTAGAAACAAGCTCTTGAGCAGTTATTTGAGGAACTTACAAACATGAAGTAAACTTAATGTTGTTTAAATAATATTCGCCACATAAAATTGCGATATATAAAATTTAATATTATATATTATCTGGTAGATTAGCAGTCTCGTGGCAACAAGAAGTGAGGCTGCAGCAGGAGGCGCGGCGGTGCAGCGTGTAGGCGCCGCCGTCTGTTGCGCTGTCGAGCGCTTCGTGGCTGTAGGGGAGACCATTGCTGATGACAACCCCGACGTACGCCACAGTATGGTGCTGGCCTGCAAGGAGGCTCGGGCCGCAGGTACGTCAATCAGTGCTTAGTCGCAATTCGTTTCTATCACAATATCATTATTTAATAGATAAAAAAACCAGCTTCACGCTGTATCCCGAACACAGCAGAGTAGGCAGAGGGAACTTAGTGTTAAGACAATCCGTCCCCCACTTTCCGCCGGGTTTTAAATAAAAATTGAATTTCCTCGAGTGGGGATCGAACCCATAACCAGTCGATATCACAGTCACACTTTGCGCCCCTGCGCCACAACTGGCCTCATTAATATAGATGAATAGCTTTTAATAATTTACGTCGTTTATTTATATATATTCACATATTTTTTCATCTGTAAAAATATAGATAATGTCACAAGCGAATGTCGTAGGCTTACATCGTACCTATAATACGTAAATATTTTTTAAAACTTACATTAATGTGCGGCTATGTGATTCGTACTCCGAGTTGAAGTAACAAGGAGATGGAATATATATAGCAAAATAGCGAAAGATACATAGAAATAAAGACTATTTTCATGAATAATTCTGAAATTTATTATTAAAATTATGTATATTACTTAAGAAATATTCGTCATGTTATGTGAGTGAAGACGTAATAACAAGTCTAGTGAGGTAAACAAAAGTAATGTAATCATTTTCGAATTAGTTTCATTTCCATAAACATGTATGTAGAGGTACGTATGTAAGTATTCATAGAGTTATTGTATTCCATTAAATATTTTGTACGAGTAAAGTTAATGTAAATAATTGTACGGTGATTAGATTTTACTTAAAAAATCAGCTTCACGCTGTATCCCGCACACTGCAGGATAGGCAGAGGGAATCTAGTGTTAAGACTCTCCGTTCCCCACTTTCTGCCGAATTCTGGAGACATTGCGTGTTGAATGGCAGAACTCAACGCTGCGCTTGTCCTCGACACCAGAGCGAAGAAATGGAAATATAAATTTAAGTAAATATTACATCTCCTCGAGTGGGGATCGAACCCACAACCAGTCGGTTTTACAGTCACACTTTGTGCCCCTGCGCCACGACTAGCCTCAAGATTTAAGATTTTACTTGATATAAATATAATTACATACACCTATACAAACATAACTATGAATAATATGTCGTGTAATATTTTTATGTCCTTAACGTTAAACATAATATTTACTGCAAATATTTTTCTTTTACAAACTTAAGCCATTCGTAAGCCATTGTTTAACAGTTATGTGTTCATTTTCATTTATTATGTAAGGAGAATTGTTTATTTAACTTTATAGAAATATTGATCGATTATCCAATTGCCTCTGTAGAGAATAAAAATATTATTTTTATATTTTCTAATTAAATTTCAAAAGTATTAAAACATACTGAGAAACCATTTTTTCAGCGGTATCAATTTATAATGAAACTTACACTCAATGCGTACCTAATGGGCTTCACAAAAAATCGTCTCATCAAAAAAAAATAACTGAAATTGAAAAAAGTTCTCCAATATTTTAACTAAATTGCATTGTTATAGTAAAGTTGGACCATGACTCCAAAAATTTTACATGTTAATACTACTTTGGTATTGATATACGGCAAGGCAATTAATGTAAAGATTTTCTAAAAACATACATAAATAATTTCGTATATAAAACGTTATCCAACTTCGATACGATCGTCATTGCTTCTAGCTTCCAAGAGACCACTGAAGGCCAGATCATGGAAAAATATATAGAATTAAAAATACACTCACGTGGAGACGTGGTGGATTTTTTATTACATTCGCAGAAAAATATCAGAATGTCGTTTTTAATGAGACCGAGTTAGTAAAATATTATATAATGTAATTATTCTAAAAATATGCATAAAATTATATATAATTACTTGAGGGGCAGGTTACGGTCGTTTTCTTAATACTGAGCACATTTTATTAGCAGTTTCATGAAAAAAATATTTCATAATAAAAAGTGCTTGAAAAGATTTATTATGCATTAGGCAATGATTTATAAAACATTAAATTTACTATAAATTTTAATAATTCGTCGACACGTTTTATACGGTGTTGAGTTCCACCACTCAACGCGCAATGCCTCCAGAATTCGGCGGAAAGTGGGGAACTGTTATTATAAGATTAAGAAAAGTAAACATTTTATCTTAAAAAAATGGTAATAAAATATTACATTTACAAAATTGTGGTTTCTTATAAAAATTAAAAACTCCACTTTTCTAACTTTAGATAAGTCGCTATCTTTACTGTAAAATTAAATAATACGTTTCATAAAACTTGTTTCTTTGGAGTATCTTCAAGTAAAAGTTTTCAAGTATTAGAAATTGCGTTTTTTTTTTTGTGTTTATAACTTCTTTACAGTCTTGGACCGAGACAAGTTCAACAAGACCAGTAGAGATAAGAGTAAACGAAATTTTATTTTAATTAAAAAGGGTAAAACAAATGACAAAAGCTCAAAAAAGATTCATCATTTTGATATACATCGCTATTACTTGATTGTAAGACTATATATATATTGACATCCAATTGCAATGTCTGTTCTGTAAAATAAAAAAATGTATAGTATTAAGGCTATAAGCACATTTTACCAGAAATAATAATTAGTGCATTTTTTAAATTTCCACATATCCCGCATGGACAGAAATAGAATAGAAAAAGGTTTTATTATGTGTAAATATTGTTTTATTACATATAAATATTTTATTATATGATATATAAATATTAATAAGATTATAATGAGCATTAATATAACCAAATCTAAATTAAATTATATTTTCATGTCATAATGGCTGATATAGGTTAAGTTTTCTTTAAATTTTGCTGTACAGCTCTTATATATGTTATCAGCTTTACGCTGTATCCCGCACATAGCAGTGTAGGCAGAGGGAACCTAGTGTTAAGACACTCCGTTTCCCACTTTCCGAATTTTGGGGACCTTGCGTATTGAGTGGCGGAAGTCAACGCCCCGCTTTGCCTCGACGCCAGAGCGAAGAAATGGAAATATAAATTTAAATAAACTCGAATCGAATATACCGAATACATATTGTAGGTATTTAAAAAAAAACGAAGGTGACTTTTTAAGAATAGCTTACTCCTATTTTCTGGATTTAAACTTACCGGTACAATCTCAGGGCAAATTGTTTGTAAGCCTGTTGACGAGAAACTGTAAATGCTCTGATGAACTCCCATCTCCCCGAAACAAATACCACAATATAATATTTTTTATTTATATAAAAATATATTCTCATATCAACTGTATACCTCCTCTCCCATATCATCTTCGCCTCTTCCAAAATGTGAAACATCTAGAACTTACTCACAGAAGTATATAATACCTACTATATAATCCGTATAAATCAAAAAGTATAAAATACGATCCAGTCGGAAATTCATTTTTTTTTAATAAATTTTAATCACGCTACACTTACGCTACATTTAAACTGTAAAGCATTTAAGTTCCTTGTTACGAAGGGAAGTAATTTAGATTTATCATTAAGTTAAGTAAAATAACTTAACGCTAAAGTCGCGTTAAGTTACGTAATTGCATACAAAGAAAAGACGGTCGCGTGTGCAACTTGAAAGGTGCGTGCAGCTTTTTAGACACGTGCAATTACATTTAGCAGTATTACTGTAGATTAGTATGAAAAGTGATTGTAACCTTTCCTATTTCGTTACAGAATATAACAAACCCCTTTTATATAATTTATATATATACTTTTTTGTATTATAATATTTGTATGTACATATTAATTAATAATATTTATTTAATTATACTTTCATCGCAACAAGGGTATTTAGTTTAATAGATAACATATACATTTAATATAGATAGACTGAAGAAACGTATATATATTTTTTCAGTCCAGTCATTAACTTATTTATTAATCTAATAGAATAAAACGCCAATTATATTATTTAATTTATAAGTTACGACTAGGTAAGAAGATGAGAATGTTTCATACATATGTATATTTAATATTTGTTACCATTCTCAAACATAAAAAAATCTTATATTACTGAAACTTAGAACCAATTTCCACTATGCTGAAATGCTTGCATGTATTGAGGTCTTTAAAAATGGTACAGGCTTATAAATAGGTATTGTAAAGACTCGTGACTCCATTCGGAAAACAATGGCCCAACAGAAGAAAAAAAACCCGATATTCCAAAAAACAATAAAAACCAATTTATATATTTGTACATATTTTATTTATATGTATTTATGTTCGACTCTTGTTTTATATACGTATAAATCATATGCTGAAACGTATATGAAAATATTTTTGCATTTTATAAATGAATTATTACGTGAAACTTACATGCGACTAAAAAAATATGAAGTACCACTTCAAATAATATAAGAAATTGTAATAAAATGCGCGTTTATAATACATCGTCGTTCTTAACCAATAAATGAAAATATTTATTAAAATAAGTTGATGCGATACATTCGGTAATTTGTTCATAAGCTTAATATAATCTAAAAAAACCGGTACCGTAACCATAGTGTATTAATATTTCTCACATTAAATAGTCAAGAAGTTCCAATAATCCTTAACATCTATTAAGTCATTAAACTTTAAACGCAGTGCAACTTCTGAAGTTGCTATTATAATAAATCCACCTGACCTGGTTTAGGGAGGTGAAAAAAAAGGAAATACAGAGATTTATAAAGACGCCCTTGAAATACTTGAAGAAAACGGCTATATTTGTATACAGCGACCGCTCCCTCTCGAAAGCTTCTGACTGCCTGAGAATATTATGCCTATTCAGCTTTTTAACAAATATAAACGATTCCTTAAAAAAAGTCATTCAAAATTAAAATTTTCGCTATAATACTTACTCAATTCTAAAGATATGTTTTATAGTATCAATTTCTGTGTCAATAATGATTGTCTCATTACCATAGAGCATTTACAAACGTTATCAATACCGGTCTAAATATATATTTATATACCACATCATATACGTTTATATTTGTTCTATATATTATGTTACAGATATTGAATTTCTCAATACTAGCGAATCAACCGCGGCTTCACCTGCTTATATTTATTGTTATATTATAACCAATTTATACAAAATCTTTACAGAAATGGTAGCCTGTGTGTTTTTCTGAGGTAGAAATTTATTACTATAAAGTTTCATCTTAATCCGTTTAGTAGTTTTTGCGTAAAAGTAGAGCAAACATCCATCCATCATCTTAAACTTTTACATTTATATTATTAGTAGGCTAAGATTGCAAGTAGGATAGGATTTCTACCTGCTACTGTTGGATCCCTAAGATTTAAATATATTAATAAAGTTTAATGTTTTCTTTTTGTTGCGAAGGAGTTTTCGTCTACTCCGTAATAAAGTAATTACGGCTTTGTTTTCTTCAGTTTGTACATAACAATAAAATATTATGAAATGTAAGGAAAATGAAAAACTTATTGTCTTAACAGTAGGCATTTTTTTTCGTACCAAAAAATCTAAGTAATGCATAAAGGTATAATAAAATATATAATATAACATAAAATATATACCGTCAGTTTGTCGGTGAATATTATATTTTATATTTCTGTTTAATGGCTTATAATTTCTGCTTTTAATATTGAACTATAATTCTTATCAACAACAACAAAAATATATTTATCTTGATCCAAGATGAAAAATAATTAAAAAAAATATTTTAATTATACGCCCTAGAAACGCAGGTGCGAAGACTTATGTCTAGACGCCCTTAGAAAGGTGACAAAACACATTTATTTTAAAACTCGTCATTTAATTGCATAATATTTTTCATTTCTTAATATATTAATATTACTAAGTAGTATAATTCTTTCTTTCTTTTCTATATTGTTTAAATCAGAGTTTTGTAATTTACATAGTTTTTTCGTGCTTTGTATACTGATAAGTATTTTTAATATTATATAAGAAAATTGTATACTATTGCATGTAAATTGTATTTAAATTATGAAACATAAATCAGCAAAAATAAATCAGCTTCACGCTGTATGCCGCACACAGCAGATTAGGCAGAGGGAACCTAGTGGTAAGACACTCCGTTCACCACTTTGCTAGAGACATTGCGTGTTGAGTAGGTAATATTTTTTATTTCTAGAAACATTAATTAAAAAATTTAAAACTAGAATACATTATTTGGAGCAATAAATAAATATTTATCATTAGCCTGAATCTAGATTTGTAATATAATGAAACGCACGCAAAACCATGATAACAATCAAATTTTGCTTCAAATAAATCTTTCTTTTTATACTGATTTTATGAGGTCATTTTACGTGTAATAAATTAGGTATATGACTCCAAGCCGATTTGGTAAGTGTTTCTGTCTAAGAAGTGCGCGTTGACTACTAAAAGATGGGGTCGTAAAGTCGCGGAGATAAACACACAGTAAGTAATGAGTGTGTCGTATAGCTAACATGAGTAAACTTTTTTAGCTTTACGCTGTATCCCGCATATAGCAGGATAGGCAGAGGGAACCTGGGAACCTAATGTTAAGACACTCCATTCCCATTATGACACGTTCATAATTTTCAGCCGAATTCTGGAGGCATTGCGTGTTGACTAGCGGAACTCAACGCTCCGCCTTTGCCTCGACACCAGAGCGTAGAAATAAAAATATTAAATGTATGTAGTTACTTGAGTATAAACTTGTATTATTAGTTTTTCGCTATAAATGTGTTAAATATCAATTTTTGATTACAAAGAATTTTTCGGTACGTGACGTGACAATATCGCAATAAATAATAATTATAGATATTTGAAATTTCTATGACAATTTAATTTAGCATAATCTGAGGACTTTTGAAATTTTTATAATAGCAAGTATTGAATCTAAAGTCTACTATAAAATAATGGAGATCGGTATCAGTAACATTACATTTGTATGATTGAATTTTTCGTAGTCTTATAATATGCATTTGGATGCATTAATTGTGCATTTTATTATAATTTGTCTCTACAAATCAAAATAATGAGGCCAGCTGTGGCACAGTGGCACAAGCGTGTGACTATAAACTCAACAGGTTGTGAGCTCGATTTCCATTCGAGGAAATGAAATATGATATTGATGTTTTCATATCTTTGACTTGATGTCGAGGCAAAGCGCGGCGTCGAGCTCCGCCACTCGACATACAATGCCTTTAGAATTCAGTGAAAAGTGGGGAGTAGGGTGTCTTAACAAGGTTCTCTTTGCCTACCCTGCTACATACGGAGTATTTTTGATTAAACATAGCTCAATATTATAATTCTCAAGTGCTTGCGTATTCTAATATGCTCATATTATGTTTTGTGATATTTGATAATATCGTCATACCCATCATGTTACACTAATATTATAAATATGAAATTTTATGAAGATGGATGGATGATGATTCTATTTTCTCGCAAAAACTACTGAACAGATTTAGATACCACTTTACAGTATACAATATAGACTACAATTTATGTAAAAATTTTGTATAAGATGACTAAAATATTACATGAAGTTTAAATGGACGAAGCCGTGTTTGGGTCTACATAATAATAGTCTTTTACTGTATTGTATATCGATTTTTTTCATATCTTCAATATAAGTTATATTAATAATATAGCAATAATAATAATAGGATATTACACTTACATGGAGAAGTATTAACTATTCTTATAAACGTGGTCACTCGGCCTTGAAAAACTAAAGAAACGTAAATAGAAAGAAGGAAATCTCTACAGCTATCTTTAACTACGTCAAACACAGTATACTAGGTGTGTTTAGTCAACCACAAGTAAGGAGATTATCCGCCTTTGGGGCAAATCTAATAAATTACAGGTATCGATGTCGGCCTTCGCGGCTGCCGCTCCCGTACAAGCTAATGGATCCACGCATTTCAACACAACAGATTTGTTGACAACGTAAACATTATAATAAGTAAATATAAAAGTAAATTGCATTAAAAAACTAAAAAATGATTTCTTGCTATCTCTATCAAACATTAATGATTTCTGAGCAATTTTGTTTATATATTTAAATCTGGTTAAGATATTATAACATCAACAACAACAATTTTAATTTAAAGATTAATTTTGTTTTAATTAACCTCAATTAATTGTAAGTTCACCATTAAACGCATAAAACAACGTAAATTACAGAATTTCGGCGCACAACGGTATTTTGGCTGATATATGTATGTACTCGTACATATGTATAAGTAAAGCATTTGCAATATTCAATGCTTCCAGCCGTAAACACGGCAGGGGCGTAAATTCCGACTTCCGTCACAACACCTCGCTGGCGGTAGGCGGCAACCTGCCGTTCAACTTTATCTCTCCTCTTAACCACGTAACCCATAAAAGCTTTCCTCTAAATTACACGTCTAAATTTATTCAAGAACATTTCGGTTGTCGAACATAGGTTTATAAACAACTTTGTAATTTATACCTAGGTCTTAAGAACACCTTTTGGGTCAGCATTTTATTTTCTTTATTTATCAGTTATAATTTTTTAAGACACTCCGTTTCCATTAAAATAACTTCCACCGAATCCTGGATCGACTGCATGTGGAGTGGCCGGAAAACACCTAAAGGAAATATTTTTGTATTGGATTGCCCATACATCTGGGTAGGGTATAGGTAATATTACTTCCCGTTAATCTTTTCTATATATCCCATTGTACCTACTGCCAGAGTTACCTAAAGCATTTAGAATTTGTCATGTTATGTCATATACAACTCTTAGTTATTTCTATATAACCACACGCACGAGTAGTATTAATGCATAGTATAGTGAAGTAAATATATATATATATATATATATATATATATATATATATGACAGTTTCGAATATTACTAAAATAATATTAAATATAAATAATAGTAGCAAAAAAGAGAAATAAATACGCTATAGCGGTTTTGACAGTTATGGTCGTATAAAAACTTTGAATGTTTAAGCCCATTCCGATTATTTTGTAAATCTCTATGAAATTTAGTAACTTAGTTAACTCAGTTTACATATTAAGGCTAAAACATATAGTGATTGGAACTAAGCTGTGTGAGTTAAGTAGAGTAGGTCACGTCTTCCACGCGTTGTTTTATTTTTACTTAGGTGTATGTAGAGATTTTCAACGAATATTAATAACATTAGTGTAAATTCACAAAAAAAGAAAAGAAAACATACTGTATTTAAAATAATAATATTAGATTTCATGCAGTAAGTACTGTTCGTCAGTATTTGAAAACAGACAACGTATATTATAATATTTTTACATTTATACATGTGAGCCGATGTAAATTTCAAATTTTAATCATAACTAGACTGTAAGTTTCATTTTAAATGAAATTTTCACTTCATTCGTAAAATAATATTCGATTTACTTAACCTTGCTGAACTTTCCCCTTTAAATTTTATAATATTAAGGAGCGACAGCGACAGACATCGTCTTCGCAAACTGCGACGTGCAACGACGCGTGTGCCTGATAGCAAATTCTACTTCAATAGAAATTAATGTTTGAAACTTATCTTATTGAATTCAATATAGAGGACGTTTAAAATTATATAAATGTGTGAGAGGGTCTTGTAAGTAAAATTATATCTATTTTCGGTATTGAGCTCTGCCATTTAACACGCCTAATGCCTCCAAAATTCGGCGAAAATGAGAAACGGAGTGTCTTAGCACTAGTCTCCCTGTGTCTACCCTAATACATGCGGGACACAGCGTGAAACTGGATCTGTTAGGTACATATAGTGCTATACTTATTTGATTGTAAATCTGTCAATGACATACACATCGTACTTATTTAGAAAACGTATAAAAATTTGAACGTAGCGCAACTAGAACCCGCGCCTCCGGAAACCGACCAGGCGCTCTGACGACTAAGCCATACGTTCTCATTAAGCTACGTCGAAATTTTTGTACGCTTGTTGCAACTTATGCTAACAACATAAATAAGTTATATTAAATCCATAAATATGCATATTATGGTATGCAATTATACAATCACACCTGGCTCCGCAGTGCAAAAGAGGCTAATGTATTTATAGTTCTATGGATGTAATTATATGTATCTTGTAAGCCTATGTGGTGATGTAGAGTCCAAACGCCTTGGCCAATTTTGATGATTCTTGAGTCAATCGTCATCGTCATCGTTCTTGACGTGTTGTTGTCACTTGTCTTGCGAGTGCACTAAGCATTTTTTGCTTTCTTTACATTTTGGGTAAAAGCAAAGACAAATTTTATCTATACTTCTAAATAACTATATAAAAAAATTTTTAGCTGTCTGTGATTTCAAAATATATAACTGTGTTCTTTCAAGTGCATATAGTTACATATTTAAAAAATAAAAAAATGTATGATAATGGCAAATAGCTCAAATAAAAGAAGAATCTCGGTTAATAATATCACTCTTCAATATACAGATAAGGAAACATACGTAGGATATATACGTAGGAAAACAACAAAGTTTTGACAGGAAAATAACGACCAAGAAATAGAGCACACAAAAGATATAGAGCGAACCTGGAACAAATACTGCCTAAGCCTTAAAGAAATAGTTACTTACACGATACTAAAACAGAAACCAAACGGTTTGAAAATTTTTGTCTGTTTATTTGTTTGTCCGGGCTAGCCGTTACAGCTGAACCGCAATTTTGGTATTTTCACTGGAAGATAAAGTTGTGGAGCAGCATATAGGCTACTTTTCATGCCAGGTTTACCGCAGATCAGGTTTCACGCGGGAATTACCGCATTTACCGCGCTCAATCCCCAAAACAAAACAAAATGTAATAAACAATATTTTTTAAATATATATAATAAATACCGTTAAATAAGTAGAAAATGATATTGTTGTTCACATTATTTATTCTTATATTCATCGTAGCATTTTAAAATGTAAAAGACATAAAAAACTCTACTTTTGGACAAATAAGCTGTAAATAAAAAAATATATATCATTAAAAGTACAAGATGAGAGAGAGATACCTAAGTAAATGTGAAATAAAGTCAGAGACTAGTACTGTGCTAGTTTTCTATATACATACATACATACATACATACCTACTTTTTCTATGGAGAAATGTTTTATCACTGCGTAGAGTTTAAAACCAGGACATATTCGTAACAATACAACAAATACGCTCCCTAGGCTGAAAGTAAATACGCTTTGGGCTATACTGCTGTATTATTTCCGGCTTTCATCGTGAACAACTCATGTTTCATACTAAAATGTAATTTTTAGTTTGACCTTAATTTTTAAACTTGAACGTTTCGCAGTGTTCGTTCGTGTTTATGAATTAAATATGTAAAATATGTAGAAATAAAATTTGGAAGAAACTCCATTGGTGTTATTATTATTATATTATTAGTAAATAATATATTAATACAGTTGAAAAGATTGAAAGATAAAAATGTCAAGTAATCTCAAAAGTGGCTTATAATATTAGATGTAAACATTTTTTTATAGAACTAGTCCCTCTTTGCAAAAAAGCGATAGAAATACTAAAACAAATTACTATAGCTTTCAAGTGACAATATTGGTTAGTAAATTAATACTTTAATTATGAAAATTGTCAAACGAAAGATAATATTACTGACTTGAGAGGAATTGCTCAAGAGCTTAATACATTATCCCAGGCCGTCCTCTCTTAAGGCCGGGTCGGACGATAATTATTCTTTGGCCAAATTGAACCAGATATTAGTTACATTTGGCACCTTTACTAAATTATATTGATATCTTTATAATATAAACATTTAATAGTTATATAAAATTTGTTATATAACGAATACTCGTGAACATTTAAATAATACTATAATAGGGAGAACTTTATAAATAATGTTTTAGTATAGATAAATTGGAACAGTTGAATGTTTAAACAATTTCAGTTTCTTTATTTACCTATATTCGATCATTTATATTGCTTTGTTAACGCAACCAAAAGATACATACATCGATTTTGCTGCAGCGTAATTAAAACCTTTACGCAGTATGGGATACTTCCCATGGACCTCCAGGTATGAAAATTTTCACGAAGTGATAACGTACAAAACAAATGAAAAAACAAATCTGAAATGTGAAAATTTCTAGCTGCTGCTATAGTAAATTTAAATTTTGTTTAAGGCTTGGTACCGACTTCAAACCTATCAGTAAGTAGAACATATTACAATTACAATAGTGTACTGTTACTATAAAAAGTGTCCTAAACTAAACCTTATTAAAATACTTTTTCTAATATAGTATTATATATAGTTATTAAAACCACTTCTTTTTGACGTGGCTCTTTTACAATTAATATTTTTTTAATATATCAATTTGTTTGTGCACCTCTCGAGTAATGTATAAATGGTAATTTAGTCTGTCTTGTTATACGGTGGGATCTAAAGCTGCATTTTGTGTTATCCGACTAGAAAATATTTGTGTTACTCTACGCATCACATAGAGAAACTATCGATCACATAGAAAACCGTTGTACGATGAAAATATAAAAAAAATACCATTAATTTAAAAATATAGTTAGTAAAAACAACTAAAATATTAATGAATTTGATGTTAGCACAGTATCAAAATGCACGGCATATTCAGGGAATACTGAATATCAAATATATCGCTCTGTTACAGCGTTTACTTTACCTGGCGGCCAAGTGGGTACTTGTCTGTTCATTGTAGGCGACCTACACCGCAATACCTACTCTACTATAATTACGTTACATTGTATCTAGCTTACTCTACAAAAATATTATAAAAAATATCTATTTATTATTAGCTAGCTAGAAAAACCAGTAGTGGCGCAGTGGCACAAGCGTGTGACGATAAACAAGGTTGTAGGTCCGATTCTCACACGAGGAAATTAAATATTTATTGAAATTTATATATCCATTTCTTCGCTCTGATCTCGAGGTAAAAGCGCGACGTTGTGTTCCGCCACGCAACACGCAATTCTTTCAGAAATCGGCGTAAGGTGGAGAGTGGAATGTCTTAGCACTAAGCTCCCTCTGCCTGCTACATGCGTAATACTATGAAACTGAATCTAAATCAACTTTTATACGTAAAAACCAAACAGTATCTTCTGTGCCAAATCGTTTGATTTTGTTATTAATAGGTGATTCGTAAAATAAATATATCAATATATCAAGATGTAGAAACAAAATTTACGATTACATAAACTTCGCACTAATGACTCAAATTTCAAACGTTCATCGACATTTTATTACTTTTGCTTCCATTACATTTTATAGGAATATTTTAGGGGCGTTCTAACTGAAGATGTAATCCGGGAGAAGCAGCTTAAATGTCTGGGACTATTCAAACCGCTCCTTTGTATTGATAAAATGAGACAATTCGCAATTCCCGTAAGTAAGTATGTAACTCACGACCTGGTTACATACTTTTATAATGGCATATATATTTTAGCTGTGATACAATTTACAATTTACGCTTTAATAAATATTAATATAATCTCTATATATAATAAGACAGTAAAAATATTTTGTCTGTACATTTCGTAATTTTGACTGAAATGGATAGAGGGACACTTAAAAAGAATAATAGAAAGCAAAAAGATTTTTTTTGAATTTCTTGTCTGTCTGTCTGTCTGTCGACATATTTCTGTCCGCATTTTTCTCTGAAAGTACTGAACCGATTTACTTGAAAATTTCACCAATTGCTTTGTTTTAACTCAACTTAAGTACTAAAGTTTGGTTCATCAAAATCGGTTCATTAAAAAAAAAGTTATCGTCATTTGAATGAACTCAAGGCATTAGCTTGCCTGCGAATATTATATAGCAATCGCGCTGGTGTGACCCTAGCTAAAGAATGACGTTCGAAACGTCTGGGTTATATGACTGTTGATAAAAATATATATTTTTGAAGTACTATTATATAATATTTTATACAATAAAGTAAACAAAATTGAATTGTTAGTGGAGATTACCTTCATAAATCATAACAGTTAAGTTTAAGTCGTAATTAATTCAACACAGAGATAAAGAACGATCTTGAAAGAAATATCAAGTAAATACAAAGATTTTTTGGTTGGTTCGTTCATATAATATATGTAACTAATTTAAAAACTGTACAGGAGTTAATATGCAATTATTACAGTTATTTTATAAAGAATATATTATGAATCCTTCAAATCAATAATTTAACATTTAAGGCTGTTTCTGAATGAGTAAATTAAATTATTCACTGACATCAGCACATTTAACAGAGTATATTATATAGGTAAAAAGAACATAAAGTTACAAAAATATATACGTGTAATAAATAATTAGCTTTATGTATATTTTATAAATATCAAATATCAACAATGGTCGTATTTTTTTATTTAAAACAATCAAAAAATCTTTGACGATAATGTCGTAAAAAATCATATTAGAAGTCATTATAGTTGTCAATCAATTGTGCATATTAAATCAATAATCATGTATTTTAAACGAGCGAAGCCGTGGGCGAGCCGCTAGTAGTAAAATAAATATTGAATTATGATTATAATTCAATATTTATTTCACTTTCTTTACTTATTAACTTGAACCTTATTTTGACGTGGTAACGGTTAGTGCTTCTGAGTGCTAACCTAAGTCTAAGAGTTCGTGTGGTTGTTCATATTTGGCCCAAGACAGATACTTATTAGTTAAGAATAAGTATTAAATGTTCAATATTTATTTATATAAATTACTTATGCAGTTAAACTTATTTGAAAATTTATATAATTACATATAAGTTTATAGTTCCGTCGTATAACGATAATATCTTCTATTCAATTTGTGACGTTACACCAGTGATCTCAGACACGCATCAGCATAATACCCAGATAATGTGCTTCTTGAGTGCGGACTCGAGCCCAGCCCTGTGGATTATGGCCAAAGGCTCCTCTCACAAATAAGGACTTCATCCCGACCCTTCTTTTTAGATATATTGGAATCTTTTTCGTTACAATGTCTATTAAGATTACCTTCTTAATTTATTATATACATAGAAAATATAATTATTTTTCAAACATTATGTTTTGTCGCGATAGTTGTAAGTTCAAACCGATATTGATCAGAGTTTAAAAGCTAAGCTTCTTCCTATTAACTACCTGCTACATGGTATCTACTTCAGCATTCTGATAAGAAATGAGAAGTATCTGCAATTTCGTCTGGAATCATCAGGTTGACTTGGAAAATTATCCAATAAGTACTTATTACTATACATACTCAACTTAAAACCATTAAATCGTCGAAGACACAAAAATTAAACCCTTGGTGCCTCTGCCTCTATATATATATATATTAGAAGGTGTACAATATTGAATGTACGTGTATATATATAATATATATTCTCCAGATATGCATTGTTTGTATTACAATGGTTCAATCAAAAGACAATGTAGATCTGAATGATAGAAAAAAGATTCATGTCGATACTCAATGATTAGTCCGTCTATAGTATGTATAAACTGTAAAGACATGCTTGAACTTGTTTTAATAAATAATTTATTTGTTGAAACAAATTTAAATATCGCTTTTTTTTAATAATCAAATCAGCTTCACGCTGTATCTCGCACACAGCAGGGTAGGCTGTATCTCGCACACAGCAGGTAGGCGTAGAGGGAACCAAGTGTTAAGACACTCCGTTCTCCACTTTCTGCCGAATTCGGGAGGCATTGCGTGATGAGTGGCAGAACTCAACGCCGCGCTTTGCATCGACACCAGAGCGCAGAAATGGAAAAATAAATTTAAGTAAATATTTCATCTCCTCGAGTGGGGATCGAACCCACAACCAGTCAGTCGCTACGACTGGCCTCTTTTTTTTAAAAAAATAAGTATTATATTTTTATAAGAATGATTCGCGTCACATACGTAAGCAATAAAATGTTATAACACCCTACAATGCCGATATTTCATATTCTCATTGTAATATTAATGGAGCATAAATCGTCTCCACGAAAACTATGTAATTTGGAGCGGAAATGAGACTTCTTATCACACCAAGATCATATTTCGCACCGCTGAAACTTCCCTGTGTTTTATTACTGAAATTAAAAAGTAAGTATGGTACTAGAGACTCTTCCCTTCATAAAACTCGCTACGTATCTATGTACTGTTAGAATTAAAATAATCGCTAATAATATTATATAGTCTTTATTATCAAATTTTAAAAAATGTTTAAATATTAAATACTAACATACGTATAGTGTGTCGATCAGGTTTTTCGTGTTATTTAATTTAATATAATGGTGACATGTTAACTTCTTTTTTTTCTATTTTACAGAGTGGTAGAGATCTCTTTGTCAAAGTACCAACTTGCCAAGTGCTAAGGATCGCGTCCGTAATATTTTTTCTGAGAGGAATTTATACTCGCTACTTACCACTATCGCGTTCAGTCATATACCTGTCACTTACATCACGAACTTGTTTAAATTTTAATTAGCTTTAAATTAAAAGCTGTTTTGTAATAACACTATATTTTTAATTACTATAAATTGTAGGTGAGCCTTACTTTGTAGAATTATCTTTTTGAATTGCAATTTTTTCATATCAATTTTTTGCATATTTGGTTTTTCTTTTATTTTTCCTTTGAAGTTAACTACATGCCTTTACTACTACTATTCTTACGGTAGGTACTGAACATACGCTAAGAATCGTAGTCGTAGTATTTCATATTCTAGTTGTAAAAACAACTAGAAATATTATTATTATTATTATTATTGTTGACTTAATATCAAATATAGAAACTCGGCCATACGACTCGTAGTATGAAAAGCAGGACGCAACACACCTAAGCCACGGATTACTACCTTCAGGGGCTTCGCGCTACAAATCGAATGAACGCTAACACTTACACAGCTCTAGGTGATATATCTAAGCCGAAATATAGAAATTGTTAAGAAAAAATGAATTCTAAATTCAGTGAGAGTTGCCGATTTTTCAAACTATACAAAATTTACAATGATACAAAATATAAATGGCGTTTGAATTGTTTCAAATGGCACCGTTTCGTTTTAGCCTGATATAACTACAATATTTATGCAATCGATAGTGTTCCTCGTCGTTGCACGTTACCTAGATATAAGCACTAATGATTTCTTAAAAGGAAAAATGATTTAGAAAAACTTTTGGATCTCTTGTAAAATTATACCAATTTAAAATATTAATCTTACGCTATTGAATACAGAAATAGTATAAAATTTAAATGTTACAGTAATATGTAGATATAGACTGACTTTTTTTTAATATAAAATAACACAAACACAATTAAACATAAAAAACCGGACAGACGCGACTCTGGCTCGCCCCTGAGGGTTCCGTACAAAAATCTCGCTTTGAGCTTTTTCTGACATTCAAGCTTAGCTTAGCCAGAGCCCTTGTATTTGATACGTCACTGGAATTAATACCAGTGAAAATGGCGGCTTTAATATCAAATTTTGCCTCCTTAGCGTTAACTATAACTATTTAGGATTTAACCACAAGTGTATAGATTCAGATTATTTTCCTGAAATACTCTACTAGGTATCTGTAGTTGGTATTTGCCAAATTTCATAATTCTAGGTAAACCAGAAGTACCCTTTAATTTTTAATTTCATTTATAGTGTCGAATACGCGTTATTTGAGGTATAAACGGCCATATTTTTTTTCTAAGTATATGTGAAAATGCGATTTTTCAGGAAATCAAGAGACCATAGATCTGAGGTCTGAATCCTCGATAAATCAACTAATCGATAGATCAACTAATCTACTCGATATCCAAGTGTTGCTGAGATAAAGGCTCTTGACAAACATACAGACGGACGAACAACAAAGTGATCTTATTAGGGTACCTTATTTCATTAAAACCTGATTCCACCGTTGGGTGTTGCGCATAGTAGACGTGTTATTTTGTTTTTACTACAATTTTACCGACATTTGAATATCAAACTGAATCATATGTGCATTGGCATTGGAAAGAAAGTCGCTTAAAGTATAGCTCTGTTCATACGACAATTTTAGTCTCGAGTAGCTACACAACGGCCAAAGGGTAACAGCTCTTCACCACCTCGAGAAAAAGAGACAGGCTCAGGCAGCTAAGGCATCGCGTAATTACTACAGATCTACAATGAACATTCTAAGATCACCTACTACAAGTGGCCTCAGTTCCGGTCGCAGTGATTCTCAACCAAACCTGTCAAGTTGTGACCCGCAGCAAGAATTTCCTGAAACTCCTAAAATTACACATCGTAACAAGCGTAAATTTATTGATGATAATTCTCAGATCAAAGAAGAAATGAGTGAATTACGAAAACAAACGGCTCAAATTATGGGAATTTTGACCACGCATCGCGATAGTCAAACTGCATTCATAGAGAAAATAACTAATGATATCAGTGATATTAAGAACGAAATAAATGATATTAAGAAGAGTACAAATTACTTAAAAACTGAACAATCATCCATGAAATCAGATATTGCAAATATGCTTAACAAGAACAATGCAACAGATAATAAAATTAAGAATTTAGAATCTGAAGTACAGAAATTTAAAGTATATCAAGCTTCCTTTACACCTAAAACCTCTAGTACAATGGAGGCTAACTTTGAACATATACTGAATGAATTCAAAGAACGTGAAACGAGATCTAAAAATGTAATCATTACAGGAATTAAAGAGCCAATATCTGATAATAAAGATGAACGCAAAAAAATAGACTCTAGTGAAGTAATGAAAATATTAAAATTAATCGAAACAGACTGTCCTAGTCCTCTGACAATTTTTCGTCTAGGCAAATTTCAATCAAACAAACATCGATCTATAAAAGTTTGCTTTGCATCTAATGTAACAACAAACTCCATCCTGCGTAATAAATTGGATAAAACCACAATTTCAATTTACTCGGATCAAACACCGCAACAACAAGCATACTTGAAACAACTCAAAGAGGAGCTAAAGAGACGAATGGACATGGATGAGAAGAACCTTAGAATAAAATTTATTCAAAACATACCAAAAATTATAGAAATAACGCCAAAAAACTAAATACAGCACGTAATACTCCAAACAAAAATGTAATAGTAACGGATACCGCTACATATGAATTAGTCGATAAATATGAATACCTAACAAAATCAAAAAAATCGTTAAAGTTTTTGTACGCTAATATACGCAGCATTGTAAAGCAAGGAAAATTTGACGAACTGAAATGTATAATTCGTTCTTTCAATGACAATCTTGATATAGTTGTTTTAACAGAAACGTGGCTAAAGAGTGAAGAAGAGGCTTTACGCTACCAAATTCCAGGATATACTCATTATTATAATTATAGGAAATCTAGTAAAGGTGGCGGAGTTTCAATTTTTTGCCATGATAAATTGAAACATAATTTTATAGAGGCGATTTGCATTAATGATAATCACTTTTTATGGGTTCACTTAGCAAGCTTTTCTCTAGACATTGCCACAATATACAGAAAACCAGAAAGTGCAAATTTTAATACATTTATGGATACCTATTCGATGCAGTTAAATCAACGAAAAAGGACTATAATTTTTGGAGATTTTAATTTAAATCTGCTTAGCTCAGATCGACAGACAACTATATATAAGGACACCATGCATGAAGAGGGATATAACTTTATAAACCATATCCATGACGACTATTGCACTCGTGAGACTCCCACTACCAAAACAATTATAGATCATGTGATCTCAAATCTAAAGGAAACAAAATTCCACTTTTCTATTATCGATTCTACGTTATCAGATCACAAGCAAATATATCTAGAGGTGAAAAAATTCACATCTTCTCGATCTCGAAAAGTATCTTATCAGGCTATAGATTATAACAAACTATATAAAAATACCTCGGAAAATACCATTACAAATGATTTTAACTCTTATACTATATTTCAAGAAAAAATATTAAATAATATAAAAAACAGTACCGTAAACAAAATTAAAATAATGAACCCGCCAAGACAGGATTGGATAAGGAAGACAATTATTAACGAAATAAATAACAGAAATATACTATGGAAACATCACAAAAAAAATCCAAACAGTAAAGAAAAAGAACAACAATTTATTAAGAAACGAATTGAAGTGATGGAAAAAATACAGAAGAGTAAAAGAGCTTATTATATTAAATCGTTCGAAGCGTGTTTGAAAAGTCCTAGAAAAATGTGGGATCTCCTAAATAGCCTCTCTGCAAACAAATTAAAATCAACGACATTAACCAACAAATTACAAACAGACCAGGGATTAATAACGGGTGAGAATAAAATTTGTGAATACTTTAACACTTTCTTTTGTAATATTGGCGTAAATTTAGCAAATAAAATTCCCAATAAACACTACTACAGCCTACCTAGAGCTGAACACTCTAGTCGACCAATCAAGACATTATGCCGATTTGAACCAACTAACAAAGCAGAAGTTGCTAAAATGATAGATAGTCTCAATTGTAATGTTAGCTCAGGTTGTGATCAAATAAGCGTCAAATCAATAAAATCCATAAAATATTTAATTTTAAATGAACTTACAGCATGTATAAACAAATGCTTCGAAGAAGGATCTTTTCCAGATTGCCTTAAAGTAGCTAGAGTAACGCCAATATATAAATCTGGCAGTAAAATAGAACCGGGAAACTACCGACCGATATCAGTTCTCCCTGTTATGTCGAAGATTTTTGAAAAAAATATTTATACACGTCTTGAATCTTTTTTAAATAATCAAAATTTCTTCTATAATAAACAATATGGATTCCGGCCAAAAAGTAACACTCTGTCGGCAACCATAGATATTGTGACAAAAATTAAACTATGTATTGATAAGAAACAGGTGGCTCTGGGTGTTTTTATTGATTTAAAGAAGGCATTCGACACTGTGAGCCATGAATTACTCTTAAAAAAACTAAATGAAATAGGAATACAAGAAAGTGCTTTTAAAGTTTTGAAATCATATCTCACCAACAGGTCACAGATAGTAAAAATAAGAGAAACACAAAGTAACCCCCAAAACATTACCTATGGAGTTCCACAAGGGTCAATCCTGGGACCGTTGCTTTTTCTTGTATATATTAACAGCATCCATAACATAAACTTATATGGCGATGTATCTTTATACGCTGATGATACTAGTCTTTTTTATTACGGAAGTCATTTAGAAACTATAATGAACGATGCTCAAGAGGATCTAAAGCGGTTAAATCTTTGGTTTCAAACCAATCTGCTCACAGTCAACGCATCTAAATCAAACTACATAATTTTTGCCGCAAAGAACAAAAAGATATCCCACAAAATATTACTAAGCATCAATAATGAAGTAATTACACAAGTGGATCAAGAAAAATATTTAGGATTGATTCTTGATAGCAGAATGACATGGAAACCACATATTTATAAAATTAAATCTAAGCTAACATCTTTAATGGGATTAATTAGAAACATTGTACGTTGTTTACCACGCAAAGTCCTTTATATCACATATAATTCCCTTATTAAGCCACATATCGATTATTTGATTGAAATATGGGGTTCAGCGGCAAAGAGCAATTTAGACCTTTTACAAACAGCTCAAAACAAATTATTAAAAGTACTATTCAAATATAATTTCCGTACTTCAACTAAAAAAATATATAATGAAACAGGGCTCTTAAATATCTATCAAACTTATGTATATAATAGCTGTATTTTAGTACGTAAAATATTAAGCAAAGACATACATACAAACATTACATTTACAAAAAAACAAAGTATACAAAAAATCAGACTAAGAAATGCAAACGACATTAAACTTCACAAGCCACGAACTAATTACGACAAAAAGAATATAATGTTTGAAGGTGCCTATTTATATAACAAACTACCAAAGGATATTAAAGAATCAAAATCAACATCTAAATTTAAAAGATTACTTAAAAATTACGTGAAAAATATAATGCCTATACATGTTATTTAATATAATCATAACACTTCTCACATAAAAAAAATAAAAATAAAAAATAAAAACAAAATAATATACACTTAGCTTAAATAAATATATAAAAAGTTAATACAAAAATAATACATATATTAAAAATAATAATAATTAAAAAAAAAGCAACAATAATATTAATATAAACTTAAGAAATACTAAAATAAAACCATAAAATAAAAAATTAAAAACAAAAACGTAAATAATGTAACCAATAAGAGTAAATAAAACATCTTCATGCTAATAACTAAGATTACTAAGTGGCACTTCTAGTTGATCTTATTCCGTACAAATGTTTCTAATATCTACCTTACATTTCATTTGTCAATAAACATATACTAACTTAGTGTAATGTACCCAACGAATTATTATTGTAGTGTAATATGTGATTGTCTCATGTAAGTGAATTTTGTATTCTTATGAGAAATAAAAAATTTAAACCAAAAGGTAAGGAACTCTAAAAAAATAGATTTAAAAAAAGATCATATAGTTCAGAAATATAGAAAAAATTAGATATGATGAGTTTTGATGATTGACATGTTAGAGTTCCAGCACAACAAGTAGTTAACCTGTCCCATAAAAAATGTGAACGGATATAAAGTTGCTTGGAGACATGTTTATGTGGAGTCACGCTCCGGCTGAAAGGTAATAACAAAGTTTTATCATATTATTATGTTTGAACATGTTCCAAAATGTTTCTGATCACCGTCGACGACACGGCACGTGAAGCATCTTGAAATTATATTGGTTCAGTAAAATATATTTTGACAGCTTTTAATAAAGTTAAAAATTACCAGCCAGTATCATGTACGTACGACGTGTTACAGCTACCTAAAAGTACCATATTTGATAAAGATGAATGTAATAAAATTAACACTTATAAATGTATGTATGTGTAATCGTATGTTAAATCAGCTTCACGCTGTATCCCGCACACAGCAGGGTAAGCAGAGGGAATCAAGTGTTAAGACACTCCGTTGCCCACTTTCTGCCGAATTCTGGAGGCAGTGCGTGTTGAATGTCAAACAAAAACAAAACAACATTAAACATTTTCTTATTAACTAGTGTTCAGCAAAAATTGTTTGTGCCGAAATTTAATTATTCCGAAAATACCGTATAAATAAAGTAAATTCATCGACTGCATTCGTAATTCGATGCTTGAAAAATTTCCGGAAACTGCTCAGATTGATATCGATACTGTAACTTGTCGCTGACCCAGCGGGCTTCGTCCAAAAGTTAGTTACATTTGTTACTTAATTGGGTCAAAAAAAACGACGAAAATGTTTACATTTTCGTCGTTTTCGAAATTTATTATATAATACTTAATACGTACCAAAAAAATTTTAAGTAAGTAGGTACAAAATATGTCCAAAGATATAACTCGAAATTTAATGTATTTATGGAAAAGGAAATGGAAGAGATGGCTACTTAGCCATAAGGCCACCTTTTTGTACATTTGTTTTCTTTTGTTTTTTTTTGTGTATTTTATATAAGTGGTGCACAAATAAAGAAATAAATAAATAATACTGTTAAATTTGTAGAGGCCAGTCGTGGAGTATGGGCACAAGTGTGTGGGTTGTGGGTTCGATCCCCACTCGAGAAAATTTAATATTTCTTTAAATTTATATTTTAATATCTTCGCTTCGCTTTTTATGTCGCCGCAAAGCGCAACGTCGAGTTCCACACACGCAATGCCTCCACAATTCGGCGGAAAATGGTAAATGGAGTGTCTTAATATTAGGTTCTCGCTGCTTATCTTGTTGTGGGAGGCAGCGTTAATGTATTAATTTTAGATATTAACAACACTATCGAAAAATGTAATTATTTAATAAGTTACCTCAAATTTCAATTAAATGTTTAATTTATTAATCTTTCTTAACAAGCTGCTTAACATAAACAAAAAAAAAACATAAACCACCAGATTTAAATCTATTGCCATACTTTACTAACTAATTACTGGACCGGAAGAGATTGACGCCAAAACAGTAATTATACTTTCAGGCAGAAGGAAGTGCCAAAATTTGCCTTTTATATATTAAATGCTATAGAGAAAAATGTAAATTCCAAATTAACATGGAATACTTTGTCCTGGAAATATCTGGCAAATGTTATCTTTTATATTAAAAAAAGCGATATATTTAAGGTTTTATAACTTTGATTTAATCACATTTAAGTAATGACTAGAGGCTGCTAGCGATTTCGCTCGCTTGGTCTTTAGCACTTATTTCATTTAGTATTGAAAATTATAATTTAATATTTTACGTACGAATTATGATATAACAGCTACAGAGCCTATTCTATAACATTAATCAGTGTCCGGTGACAAAGTAAGGGCCACAAAAGACCCGTACTGCGGTATCATTTTAAATTGATGTGATGTCGTGACTCCTCGCCGTGCACAGGTATCGTCAGATTTAAGACACATAGAAAATTAATGCTAAGTAAATCTGTATAATGCCTATAGAAATCATAAATGTTTATATACAACGTGATTAATGAAATTTGTAAGGCCAGTTGACCAGGGGCACAAAGTGTGACTGTAAAACCGACTTGTTGTGTGTTCGATCCTCACTCGAGGAGATGAAATTTACTTAGAGTTATATTTCTATATCTTCGGAGTGTCTTAGCACTAGGTTCCCTATGCCTAGCCTTCTGTGTGTGGGATACAGCGTGAAGCTGATTTTTTAATTTTTTTATTAATGAAATACTTAAGAGAGTGCATTTTCAAACAAAACAATAATAATATCCACGTGAAACATTATATTATAATGCAGTATTGTCACGCTATTCATCTTGTTCAATTTTTTCTGTACAATTTCAGTCTTATACCATTATATGGAAAGTAAAATTAAATTTAAAATTCATTTATACCATAAAAAACATAGTTAAAAGTATTCTACTTCCATGATTTTATATTCAGCTCGACAGACATTCACTGTTTAATATACCAACAGTCATTTTCGCTACTAAATGTTCAATTAAAATCTACTTGTTTAGAGACATTTGGTTAAAATATGTATAATATACGAGTATGTAAATAATTATATATAAACATATTATAATAGATTAATATTAACGTTTTTAGCTAAATCCGATGATGATGAAATTCGAGAGTAAGAATATTTCTATGATTATAACGAATTATACAATAAGTTCAATAAAATGCGGCGTTAAGTTCCTTACGCAATGTTTTAAAAATAAAATTATGTCTAAATCAGAACTGTCAACATTTTTTGAGCTAATAAATTAAAAAAAAATATAGGTAGCTTAATAATAAGTGAAATTTTTCTCATTAATTTGTACCACGCATAACGATCTCCCAGGAAATTTGCAAATTGCTCTAGGACATACATCACTGTGCGAGTAAAGCAAAGTCATGTTATATAAAAACATAATTTGGCTTTTATTTAATTTATTTTCTTAATTGAACCTTTTTTGTTTTTTTTCTTCTTTCTTTATCTGTTTACTACGGCTATAACGCCAAAAAAAAATGTCTATTCTATTTTTCTAAAAGTAATAGGTAACTATTATTAGAAACAGCGTAACCGTTGTATCAAGTGATTACTAGGAATATTAAAAAAATAAATATGCTAACAAAGAGCTTGAACTGATCTCTGGCAGTATTGTAGTTGGTCGGGGTTGGTAGGAAAGTCAGTAATTTCCCGAGAGACATCGAGCCCAACTTTGCTCTCGATAGAGGCACGTAGACCACAGTAATTACGAATTTATTTGAACAGCAACCTCGGGGCACAAGCGTGTGACTGTAAACATGACAGGTTATGGATTCGATTTGCACTCGAGGAAATTAAATATTAAATATTTTGATTTCTTTGGTGTCGACGCAAAACGTGGCGTTGAGTTCCATTAATCAACAAGCAATGGTTCCAGAATTCAGCGGAAAGTGGGGAAGCGCATTGTTATTACACTAGGTTCTCTCGGCCTACCCTGCTGTGTGCAGGATAGGCAGAGAGAACCAATGCAAAAAAAAAAATAATTCTATTCAGTTTAAATTCTATCCGGTCGTGGCGCAGCGGCAAAAAGTGTGACTGTAAAACCGACTGGTTGTGGGTTCAATCCCCGAGGAGATGAAATATTTATGTACTTAAATTTATATTTCCATTTCTTCGCTCTGGTGTCGAGGCAAAAGCGCGGCGTTGAGTTCTGCCACTTAACACGCAATGCCTCCAGAATTTGGCAGAAAGTGGAGAACGCAGTATCTTACACTAGGTTCCCTCTGCCTACCCTGCTGTGTGCGGGATACAGCGTGGAGCTGATATTTGATTTAATTTAATTTTAAAAAATTCTCTACGAAACTTGTATTTCTGTAAAGATTTAAGTAATTGTTAGAGCAATTAATTGTTGTAGTCATCTTGAACCGACATTCAATCTGAGTTGATTAATAGCCAATGCGGATACTTCATAATCGGATAATACGTTCAATATGGCCGCTTGTGAGTGCCGCTCACGTATCGAGAATGTATAACTTGCAAAATTTATAGTATATATATATATACATTTTATTTGAGTAATTTTCACTAAAAGCTTTTCTTATTAATGTTCATTTTATACGAGCTATCTTTTTTTGTATAAATTACAGTTAAAGCATTTGATATTATTTTATTTTAATATCAATTGTGTGTGATGGCGATATAGGTTGGTTTGTTTGTTTTTCTAGAAATATATTATATTTTAATATAAAGAAAGACACACACTATATTCTATTGTATATTTATAACTATCAAAGACTATATTGAGAATATAATGAATAATTTTTGTCATAATGAACATTTCTTGTACTTGATAGAAATAAACCAAGTAAAAAATTCTAAAGTTATTCGGCTTTCTTATATACCTACTATATTGGTGAAAGGTAGTCATTTTGAATATATATTCCATTTGATGTATTAAGGTAAGCAAAAATGGCGGCGTCGTAACATTAAATGTCAGCACATATCATAAGTCTCTAACACTATTTCCTTTTTATTTATAAGACAGCATACATCAGTATGGCGTACAAAGTTAAACTAAATAAGTTTTTCTGTATATTCAACACGAACTGTTCTTTCTTTCGTTTTATTATACTTTTTAAACTTTGCTAATAAGACGGCATTCATTAATGTTGTTTCATTCTTATTGATGGTTCTTAAATAAGTAGATGAGAACAATAATAAATTTAACTTTTTAATTTTAAAATAATTAAAATACTTCGCACTCATTGAAAATACTTATGAAAAACTAAAGCTATATTTGAAATATTTATAAAATTCAAAATTATTAATTTCACTTACTCTAAAATAGTGTTTTGAATATTATATCATTATTTAATTAATATATTTAAATGACAACAACGTTATGAATTAACAAATATATGTTTATTTTATACCACAATAAATGCATAATGCGAAAGGAAATACATTTAGAGCGATTAAATATGAAACCGCAAGACATCTTTAACCTTTCAGCCTACTTTACATTAAGATGTGAGACGACTAGGTCAGTAGAATAGCTGCACGGCGAAGCGCATGTATGTACGTAATATATTGTATTTCTAACCTAATAAAATTACATGTATTTAAATAACAATAAAATTATATATATTTAAATCGTAATACTCAATATTTCTTATTTAGCTTATGTATCATTTTTTATATGCAAAAAGAAAGTGCATTTCCTATTTTTTGTGTGTTTCTAACGACATATCTTGTCTTAAATTGACTAAAAAACTTATTTTAAACTTCAACATTTTTAGTGCAAGATTAAAATAAAAAAATAAATCAATCAGCTTCACGCTGAATCCCGCACACTGCAGGGTAGGCAGAGGGAACCTAGTGTTAAGACACTCCGTTCTACACTTTCCGCCGAATTCTGGAGGCATTGCGGGCTGAGTGGCGGAACTCAACGCCGAGCTTTGCCTCGACACCAGAGCGAAAAGATGAAAATATACATGTAAATAAATATATCACTTCCTCGTATCTACAAAAAGGGCATATCCATAGATACAAATAAGAATGTCAATATTTAATAATATTAATCGAGGCGCACAGAACAGCCCTGTCAGTAGGAAGTTGAATTAGATACAAAAACATTTGTGTTGCGTAACAGTCTATCACAAGTTCATGACCGCTGTGTTCAGTAAAGGCTAGTCCACGTTGTAACCGTAGTAATGAAAGACTGCCTACGTAATAGCTTTATATGTTTTTAATATATTTTTGCGGATAAAAAATATAATTTGAATTTAAATATCTTTTGACTTTTATCCAACGTAATAAATATGGCTAAAGGATCGATCAATCGATCGATTGATGATACAAAACGCGGCGTTGAGTTCTGCCCCTCAATACGAAAAGTGCCCAGAATTCAGCGGAAAATGAGGAACGGAGTATCTTAACACTAGGTGCCCTCTGCCTAACCTTCTGTGTGCGAGATACAATGTGTCGCAAAAAAAATGTCTTTTAACTTTTTCTTTTGAAAGAATGATCACTCGCGCTACGTGAATTTTATTAGATAGTTAGTTAAATACTTCTGTGATTTTTAGATGTTTTTTTTCTTAAATTATAGTGTATCGCTAATGTCTTAGGCAATCACACGAACAGTGCACAGGTCCTCAGGGACTACGAAATGTAGGTAAGATGACTCGTTGGCATTCTGCCACGACATAACGGCGGCACCGTTACAAACAATGCTCTAAAATAGCTCAAGTTAAGCTCAAAACTTATATACACTACAAACTAATGGTTATCATATTGAGATTATTTTGTCATTTATAAAATTTTGGTTCGAAATATTATCTTATATTGTTATAGCCAGACAACTATTTTATCAGCGTATTAAATGACATTATTTTATGAGAAATTACCATTAATATTTGATTATAAAAATATATTAAAAAATGTAACTGATACGTGGCCTTCACTTAAAAAGCCTGTATCAGGAGAAAGATTTTTTTTCATTTTCTTCGCCCTGGTAGATAAGACGAGGCTTTAAGTTCCGTCACTGAACACGCAATATCTCGAAAGTAGGGCAAAAAGTGGCGAACGGAGTGTTTTAACACTAGGTGCATTTAATTGAATTCTCTTATATATAATAGGTGATTAGATTTGTAATAGTTACATTAGAAAATTTAGATCGAATTATATGTATACCGTATATCCGTTAATAGAGAAGATTTTTCCTTTCGTACTAAAAGCAATATTTGTTTTTAAGTTACAATATTTTTTTTTAAAGTTTAATAAAATCTATAATGTGTTTTTAGCATCTCAAAATTAGATAATGTTTGATATATTGCCACAATAAAAGAAGTCGGGAAGAAACAAAGCATCAAAGAGAAAATAAAATCGGCATAATGTACGAGGCGTCATGTTACTTTATTCAAATTAGCTTTTCTTTTGTAATTTCTGGGGATGATCGCAGGAAAAAAAAAGTTATTTCGTTGAATACTACTTTGCTATGATAAGAGCGCAATTAGCGTTGCTAATGTAGGGGTGAATTCGTGCTAAGGCACGTTTATGTAAGATACCGGATGAATATGAAAAACGTGGCTGGTATGTTACTAGGTAAATTATGAGAAAATAACGTCTTTTCTTTCTCACAAATGTCTGTAATTTAAAAAAACACAATCTATTACATATTTTATTCATGTTATGTCATTCATTCTCTTTGAAACATTTCTATTTGTTTTTAACTCATTCAATTTTAGTTTGTGTTTATTTATTGTTTTCAACCAAAAGGAAACTAAGTTTCTAAGAGTAAACTCATAAAACGGAGATACTTTACAATAATGAGTTAAGTTCTAGACAGTGTAGCTAAGCATAAATATATTTATTTACTGTTGTGGTGAATTCGTGCAAAAAGCACCTTCGCATCTTTTCCTTCACAACAGACTTTATTTAAGACATCCCGTTCTTCACTTTCCATTCCATTCGCACGAGACATTGCGTGTTGAGTGGCGGAACTGAACGCTGCGCATAGTCTTGCCAGAGCGAGGAAATGGAATTCATTGGCCCGAATGTTTTGAACACGTGCCAGGTAACTAATAAAAAAAACTATATTTTTTGTATTTTTTCATGATGTTTCTGTATTCTATATGCAATATAATTAACTTATATCAATACATTGCAATCAGAAAAATAAATTTCCAATAAAGTAAATTAAAATTTTATAATAAATAATCTGTATAACTGAACTGAACTTAGAAGCGATGCAATATTCAATATATACATTGATTTATTAATAGATCTGATCGTAGAGCGAGATCTTTCACCTGTTGGTTAACCTAATAAAATTAAACTAAAAATAAATATATCGATAATAGCTATTTTCAAAGAACTTTAACTGAGACTCGATCTAACATAAAATCTTCTGTATCTACAAAACCCAATAAAATCCTACGTTTGGGGAACATCATGAAAATTAACAATTCGTGCACGAACCACGTACCTACATTTTATGTTGATTCTTTTCTGGTTTCACTTGCAAAAAAAATTATTTCTCACAAGTCATTGTGGCTACGATTCAAGAAAATAAAAATAAAAAAATCGAGAAAATAAATGGATATGCATATATAGATTAATAATACGTTATGTTACTTCAGCTTATAGTTACGTTAATTTTATTGTTTCATACATTATCGTTTTAACGTGGAGTTTCATAATAACATTATAGCATATTTTAATTGAAAATTAGATGCAATACCACAAAATGTATTATAGAAACAATTTAATTTGCCTGTTAAAATAGTTTAATGCTAAGTTATTTTTTCAAACTAAATAGTTTGAAAACATAACTTTTACACTTTTAGGGATTTTTTTAGAAATTTTATTAGGCTTTTATAGAATACTTAAAACTGTGGTTTCATTTAAAGTGTAATTCTTGAGGCAAACCATGTTGGCACACATGTGATCTCATGTCGACACATGTGATTACAGTATTCAATACTGTATCTATATAGATAACTTCTAAATATACTGAACAAGTTCTTATAAAAATAATTTTCTAAAAACATTGACTAGATTGGATTTTAACCTTACAAACCACTTGCTGTGAAGCAAAGCGCCCTTTCTCCAGGGTGACGTATATAGAAAGCCTATATTTACGATTATAAAACAATTATGACTAACTATGTCTTTGAGGCTGTCGTGACGCACGGGTACAAGCTTGTGAGTGTAACTGCAACGTGGCAGTTGTAGCTTCGATTCTCACTCGAGGGAATGAAATATTTAATACATTCATTCCTCGCTCTGATAACGAGGTAAAGCGCCTCTAGTTTCGCCACTCAACACACAATCTCTCGATAATTTGGCGGAAAATGAAGAACAAAAAGGTCTCAATGGGAACGAAGCATTTAAACACTAGGTTCCCAGGATCCCTACCCTGCATACCTACTACACATTCGAAAAAAATCGGATTTTCTTGATCTTCATCCTGAACAACGTTTTATAAAGCGTATTCATGTTCATATTACTTAAGTTTAGGCTGGACTGGTAAGATTTCACTTCAGGTCTTCGTTTTTTATGTCAACTAAAAGTGCTGATCCGGTTAACCAACTTTTCCTAATAATAATTTAGATTAGTTTTTTTTAGCTTCACGCTTATTCTCGCACATGACAGGATGGGCAGAGGGAATCTGGGAATCTAGTGTCAAGACACTCCGTTCTTATTAAGCTATTTCCGTTCCCCATTTTCTGACGAAATCTGGAAACATTATCTGTTGCGTGGCGGAACCAGAGCGATATTTAATTTCCTCTTATGGGAACGAACCCACAATCTATCTCTGTTACAGTTTTGTTTAGTTATTTTTCATTTTGTGCTCTACTTTTTTATAATAATAAACTTACTAATTAAAATTAACAACAAAAACCTCGTAGTGTGCACGTTACTCTAGGCACCGTTTAAAACTGAGTCTATACCGTGTACACAATCCGTAGCGAGAACACCGCCTCAAGGGATCATTACAAGCTGGATGTAGCTCATTAGGATAAATCATTCTTTAAAGTGCTTTATCTAAAATTAAACAAGATTTTGCTGTTTACAGAAAATACGTAAATTTTATATGGTTTTAAAGTCTCAGAATTTTTTAATTAAATAAAATATAATCAGCTTCACGCTGTATCCCGCTAATAGCAGGGTAGGCAGATGGAATCTAGTGTTAAGACACTCTGTTCCCCACTTTCGAGGTATTGCTTGTTGAGTGATAAACTCAGCGCCGGACTTTTGCCTTGTGGCCAGAACGAAGAAATTAGAATATTAGGAAATAATATTTCATTCCCTCGAGTGGGAATCAAACTCATAACCGTCGCGTTACAGTCACGCCACGAAATTTTAAAACTGTTTACCAATAAATGATTTAAGTAATATGAATAATATCTGCATAATAGTATACGTTTCTAAAATTGCAGTCAAAAGAAGTAGTTATTATCTAAGTTAGAAAATAGTGTAGAATGCGGAACATGTATGTAGATATAAAAAGTGCCCATATTATTCTATATACAAGTTGTTACCCGAACTTTGTCTGTGTTACTATATGGGAAAGACTGCATAAGATCTTTACTACGCTACTCTTAACCCATAAGTTTTGATTACGCGGCGAGTAAAGTTGCCAGCAAAGCGATCCTAAAATAAATCAGCTTCACGCTGTATCCCGCACACAGCAGGGTAGGCAGAGGGAACCTAGTGTAAAGCACTTCGTTCCCCACTTTCTGCCGAATTCTAGGGGCATTGCGTGTTAAGTGGCAGAACTCAACGCCGCGCTTAGCCTCGACACCAGAGCGAAGAAATGGAAATATAAATTTAAGTAAATATTTCATCTCCTCGAGTAGGGATCGAACCCACAACCAGTCGGTTTTACAGTCACACTTTGTGCTGCTGCGCCACGTATGACCTCAATCCTCGATCCTAAAAGAGTTTAGTTAATAAAAAAAAGAAATACTCAATCCTAAAAACAAATAAATGATTGCTGAAACCTATCAAGCAATAACAAAAAAATTATTTATGCATATTTTTTACAAGTAAATCTATATTTACTTAATAAAAATAAGGAGTTTCAGCTGCTGCAACATACACAATCTCTTTTAAATATCAAATCTTTTCGTAACACCATGAGATCTAACTTCTAAGGACAACAGCACCCGTATCTACAAACGTCAATGTAATTTCATGCGTCACTCGCCGCACACTCGACCGTTCAACGACACAAAGGGATGCGACGTAAGCGTTAGTGACGCGCTTTTTTTCAATTGAAGGTGAAAAGCGTTGAGAGTGAACGTTTTAAGTTACATTCATTCATTTTCCAAATGTCAAATTGAATAATCTTTTAACTAAAAACATTTTTTTTTTTGCAGACTGGTTGTGGCAATTTTATTCTATGAAATGTTTACAAATGAATTACATTAAGGCTGTGGTGGCGTAGTGGCATACGCGTGTAACTGTAAACGTGACGGTCGGGTTCGATTCCCACTCGGGGGAATTCATTATTATTTATTAATATTTTTATATCTTTGCTCTGGTAAGTTGTAACAAGGAAAGGCGCGACGTTCAGTTCCACGACTCAACAAGCAATGTCTCGAATATTCAGTGGAATAGAGTGTCGTAATCCTAGTTTCCCTTTGCTACTATATACAGGATACCACGTGAAGCTGAAAAAAAAACAACGAAAGAACAAATCTCTTAATGAAACGTTGTGTTTAATCATACTGGTACGGTTGTTTTTTTGATAAAAAGTAGTGCCATAATATACAAAATATATTACATTTAACCACTTATTTACGTAAAAAATTGAATGAAAAGGAAACTTAGCAGAGGGGACGGTAGAACTTAATTAAAAATATTACCAACTTCTTACGTTTATTTATGTCAGTATCTCCTTTTACGGCTTTGTCATTGTTCTATACTACAATATTACTTTTGAAACTCCATAATTAAAGAACAAAATCAATATTACTACATTGTTTCAGGAGTTAAACTTTAAAGGCCACATTATTTAAACTTTCAAACCACTTCTTGTCAACGTGACAAGACGAAATAAATTGTGCTCGATAGTTCTCAGAAATAATAAAATTGTCATTTAAAAATATAAAATCACGACTGTCCTTTGTCCGTCCGAACCCATAACCGTTACGTTTACTGCGCCACGACGGCCTCAAATATTAGAGACGAAAATTTTCAGCTTTATCTACATATGAAACAGACCTTGGCAGTCAAAACTTTACAAAGCAACATTGTGTTCTTAAGAAATATTGCGCTCTTTACTTTAATATGTATCACAAGGTGTGACTGTAAAGCCGACTGGTTGTGGATTCAATCCCAACTCGAGGATATGATTTTTTTTTTTGCTTAAATTTATATTTCCATTTCTTCGCTCTGGTGTCGAGGACAAGCGCGGCGTTGAGTTCTGCCACTCAACACGCAATGCCGGAATTTGAATTCGGCAGAAAGTGCCCTCTGCTTACCCTGCATTGTGCGGGATATAGCGTGAAGCTGATTTTATTTAATTTACCTTTATATGAAATAAGAAATGGTCAAACACGGTTATTTTACTTATTACAACGATATGCAGAAAGTGGGGAAGGGGAGTGTCTTAACACTCCCGTTCCCTCCCCGGGTTCCCTCTGCCTACCCTGCTGTGTGCGGGATACAGCGTGAAGCTGATTTTATTTAATTTACCTTTAGATATGAAATAAGAAATGGTCAAACACGATTATTATATGATTATACCGCTCCTAAATTGAAAATCTGTTTAGCTAAAGTTTATGATGAACTAAAATTTTTCTTTATAAGAAAGGTACCTATTTCAATAATTAAAATTAAAAAAAATGTCATAAAGAGGAATGTATAATTAAAAAAAGGGTTGTGCGTCACATAAATCTTCGCTCAGAACAAAATGAGGGAGTCATTAGCCGAACATGACTGCTGAGTACTCAGTAATAGATCATTTGCAATAATCCAAATAGAATCTGTATTTATTTAAAAATTTAAGTAAATTTTCCCAATCTTGATCAGACAGAAAGTTTAATTGTGCAATTTAACTAATAATATTAATATAGTCAAGAGTCCTAAGTAAGCCACATACAATTGCGTGAAGGTTCCAAAAGGTTCCAGAAATTTAATTCTTTGAAATAACACATTGTTTCAAGGGAACACGCCCAAAGGTATTAGATATATCACAGTCATCCTCAGGTGGGGTGAACGGGGAGAGAATATTAAACTTTATTCAGGCGCAGGCATTGATTTATGACTTTAATACTTTGGAAAGTAAACAATTTAATATTAATAGCTAGTTAGATTTGTAATAAATATAAACGCATTTGGCTTGGGTTGAGAAAAATTGTGTTTTCGATTTCGACGCGGAAACTCACTGTTCCATTCAAAATAATCAATTGATAAAAATATTAATATATACATATGTTGATTTGAACAGTCCACGTAAAGTCCACTCGTCTGAATCTCAACTGCTTCCTACATACCTACCCTAGATAATTAAAATGTTTATTCATATGTGATTTATATGAGGCTGAATTTTTATAATTTTTACTATTGTTCATTATATATTTTTTTATTATTTACTAGTAGTCGGACTCACCCACCGAGGAGAACCGAGGAAGGTTCTGCACTAATTGCATGATTGGAAGTCAAAACGGGAACGTGTCTTATAAAGGTCAACAAAAATAAGTTTTGCACAGCAATGGCCTGTATGGTATATTTGTTTTGTTGTTGACTTGGTGGTACATTTGGTAAAACAACAGTTTTATATTTCTTAATCCTTCATCTACATGAACTAAAATATTTATTCTTTTATATGTATAATTATGTTATCTGTAAGCCCGCTCGTAAAGAAACATCTTGGAATTCATGATACCTTTCCATGCCAATTTTCCTCTAAATCACTGTGGTACTTTCGGTTTTAAAAATGTGCATTAAATATTATATAGCTACTTCACTTTTAAAATATATAAAGCACGTACAATCGTACACTTCGAATAAAGAATTTAAACTTGTTCAGAATTCATGAAGACTTGTACAGTTCAAGTACTTTCTTACATTTTGTATTTACATATACCTACTATAGATAATATCAAAGATAAAAACTAAGTGATATATAAAATTTCTCTAATTTTAAGCAATAAATGAAGAAGAATTACAGTTTGTCTATTATTTATTTAAGTTAAATTGGTAATTTTAGTTATTTTTTTTTTCAGCTTCACGCTGTATCCTGCACACAGCAGGGTAGGCAGAGGGAACCTAGTGCTAAGATACTCCGTTCCCCACTTTCTGCCAATTTCTGGAGGCATTGCGTGTTGAGTGACGAAACTCAAAGCCGCGCTTTCCCCTCGACACCAGAGCGAAGAAATGAAAATATAAATGTAAATAAATATTTCATCTACTCGAGTGGGGATTGAACTCATAACCTGTCGACTTACAGGCACACTTTGTGCCCCTGCGCCGCGACTGGGCTCAAATTTATTAGCATTTTAGTTATGTTTTAAATTATTACAAACATAAATCTCACAACGCGTTTAAGCTTAAGGACTTCTTAGCCGTAACTACAAATTTGGAAAGATTAATCATAAAGATTACGGCAAACTCTACCTGCCGGCTTAAAGTAGCCTATTTGCTTATTTGCAGTTCACTGTATACAGAGTGGAAGTGTCAGCGCTCCTTTTACAGGAACAGCATATAGGGTTAAATATTTTAAATCCATAAAAAAAATAATCAAGATACCTCAACAGCTTAGACGTAGGATTTTTTTTCATTTTATCCGTACCTGTATTTCGTGTGATACAGTTACACATAGATACCAATAACGTAATCACATACTACTACAAAAAATACTACTAAAGGTTAAACAACTTTGAACTTTGCCGCGAACACCTACGATTCGATTTCGGAATGAGGCGTATGTGGCGGTTTCCCTTTAATAGGTTTATGTGTGCGTGCGTCATTCTTGACAAATGGCGTTTTATATTACAACAATAATTTTATTATTTATCTTCCACTCTGTATAGGAGTTTACTTATGTCTTTAATATCATTACATTTAAAAATATATATATGTAATCTTGAAAATAAGTAAAGTATCCTTTCAAAATAAGAAGTTTTAAAACTAAATGTAATAATTTATTAATCTTTCATAATTTTCATCAATTTCATTCCAATTGATAAATTTACCTAAATTGATTAATAATCCATAACCTCAAAAGCATGCTAGGAGTCTAATACCAGTTTGCTATAGTACATATTTAGATTTGAAGTCGTGGCGATGAATGTTATAAACAGAGCTTAAATATATCAAAATATTAGGTATTTTGGTGTCATCTATATTTAGTAGGATCAGCGCCGCCCGTCAATGGTGCTATTTAAAAGTGAAACTGCCTTTGTATTCCAGCTGAATCGGGCGTTAGGCCTGAATTACGATATTCGAAAAATTTTTAGGCGTGTAATCTCACAAAAGAATTCGGTAAGGTCATATTTTGAAATTTTAGAATAGACAATTGAAGCAATTATTGAATATATTTATTATCATACCGCCCTGTATTTTGGTTCCATATATATTTTTTTAAGATAGATCGATCTTTATAAAAAAATAATACGATATATTTTTAGTATCCCAGAGATGGTCTAAATATAAATATTATGGCAATTGATTCAGTATTTTTTTTTAAATTTACAAAAAAAAATAAGTGTTCACATACGAGTATTTAATGTTTTTTTACCTTTTCTCGTCTTCTTTCTTTATTTTTTTGTTTTGTAGCTATACATAAACCACAAAATATTTAAATATATGTAGATAAGTTTACGCTCTCGTATTAGGATAATACGAGATAAATGTTACGTAATATCCTAAGAAGTAGTACTTAAACATTATAAATGGACCCGGGGGAGGCTCAAATTAAAGACAACGTAGAAACACGTAGACACAGGTCCGCATTGAGTTTAAAGCTTAAAATAACTAAAAATCAGCTTCACGCTGTAACCCGCACACTGCAGGATAGGCAGAGGGAACCTAGTGTTAAAACACTCCGTTTCCAACTTTAACATAATTAATGTAAAAAAAATTCAAGTATAATTTAATTTATCCTTACTTTTTTTATTTCTTACCTAAATCTGTTAAAGGGAGTAATCACAGCACCTACTAGTTCAAATTGAAAAAATATTTTTGTGTTGTATTTGCTATCAATTCTGGAGTTATTGTATGTTGAATGTCGAATTCGTTCTCGTTACCGGAGCGAAGAATTCAAAATGTTAAATTAGTATTTAATTTCCTCGAATTGTAATCGAACCCACGACATGTTGCGTTTGCAGTCGCACACATACAGCCCCTGCACCACGACATTATAAATACTTTTCGTCGTTTGTAAAGTTATTTTAATGTCATTACTGAAAAAAACAACCTGAAAGAAATAACATTAGGCAACAATTTTCGGAGCATTTCATGAGTTACTTTATTGACGCCACAATGTCTACGAGCATAGCCAAATGGGACTGATTCTCAAGGATTATGACATTCTACTACCTTTATGGTAAAACGGTCTTTAGGTATTATCTTTGTCATTATTATAAATTTATTTTCATAGAAAAAATATATAGAATATAAATGTAAAATAACAAAAAAATATTTGTAAAAACAAAAACCCCGACTGCATCAAACTAAAAAGAAAATAAACAAGCCCAATAGTTTATTAGGATTAACAGCCGGGACCTCTTTAAATTATGCGGGGTTCCTGGTAAAGATTTTATTGATTGAAGAATTACTTATAGGTCCCGACTGTTAATCCTAATAAACTATTGGGCTTGTTTATTTTCTTTTTAGTTTGATGCAGTCGGGGTTTTTGTTTTTACAAATATTTTTTTATTTTACATTTTTTTGTTAGAATTTATTATGGTAATGATAATTATGATATACCTTTTTGAAATCCTGAAATTGAGCTCTTGAATTTGATACCCATATTGTGGTTTTCGAAACGAAAAAAAAATTTTTCACTAAGTCCAACGGCGTACCACAGCCGTCATGATTATTTTTTATTAACGTCACCTATCTAAGAACACTTGGGCTGCTAATACGAATCTAACGATACCTCAAATATGTAAATCCGTTCAGCGGTTCTGGAGATACGAGGTAATAAAGAATATTACATACATACAAGATACGCGCGAAAAACATAACCCTTCCTTAGCAGTCGGGAATAAAAGATGTTTAACGGCGTTACGTAGAATTCATTATAGACATAAAATGAGAAGAAAAAGAATGTTATGAATACCAACGTTTTCTCCAGTTGTAATTGAATTGACAACTATCATTTATCGTTGAAAATTAAATCAGCTTCATGCTGTATCCCACACACAGCACAGTAGGCGGAGAAAACCTAGCGTTAACCTTTCACGATCCGCCGAATTCTAGAAGCATTGCGTCTTGAGTGACTCTACACCAGAGCAAAGAAAAGGAAATATACATTTAAATAAATATTTCATATAGCAGGGATTGAACCTACAACCCGTCGCGTTTATAGTCATACTTTGTGCGACTACGCCACGATTATCCTTTATCTACTATTATAATATACATACATATATTAAAAAAACTCTATTTATAACAATGTATCATTTAATATTACACGTTAAACAGAGAACAAACTACGACATTCAATATCGCCAGCCGTAAACCTATCTAAATGGACGGAAATTATACTACGGAGTGATTTGTTGCAATACTACTCTATCAGCCATTCGACAGCGTACGAGAAATACGCGACGTTAGTACTAATTTTTTGAAAGCTTTTGACAAGTTGAAAATTTGTTCTGTAAGTTGATTTGAAAGTTATATCTATTTTGGCACCACTCTCCGTTTGAGGCAGCAGCTGGCTGACTATGAAAATTAAACATTCGAGAATAAAATCAAAACTTTACGCTATTTATAAGTATAGTTTCAGTTTTTTCATTGATATTATAGTTATTCATGTATCTAACTACACTTTTCAAATACAAATAAGTATCGATAGATTCCATTAAAGTTAACCTTTTTCAGAATTTAAGTTGTACAATTAATACTAAATACGAAATTGTTCTACTTCTATCGTGTGAAAATTAAATTTAAACTACTTTTAAGCTACGTTTGTTTTTTCTACCTAAAACAAAATTTTTGACCGGGGCATTTGGAAACCGTACTCGATGTTCCACTTTTCATTTTGAATACAAATAAAAAATCTTAAACGCCGCTAAGGCTGTACGGACATAAATACGGATACAAATATATTTTCCTTTTAAAAGTGGGAATCGCTTTGAAAATCTGCTAAAAGCTTTTACTTCACTCTCTATCCTTTGAACTCTTAAAATCTCATTTAAAAAAGTTGTCATTCACCAACATTTTACTTTAAGCTGTCGGACTATACATACTTAAAAGATTATCATATTTTAAGCGTTAAATTTAAGTTCTATCTACACCAGTGTAAGTAGAGGAAATCTGGGAACCTAGTGACAACGCAGTGTAATACTTCTAGACATTTCGTGTTGAGTGGTGGAACTTAACGCAGCGTTTTGCCTCTTTACCAGGACGAGGAAATAAAATGAAAGTAAATACTTAATTTCACCGAGAGGGAATTGAATCCACAGCCGTTGCTTTCACCTTGGCCTTTTTTCATTAAAAAAAACACAAGTACAAAGCAAAAGACATAAAAATACTATAATAACTAATAAGCCAAACGTGTATAGATTTCATGTTAATCAAGTATAAACAAAGCCCGCTTAATCAGTCAATCACCCTTAGCTCCATTACGTTCTTCGTGCTTAAAGGTGCCTCAAACGAATGTAGTTTTAATATAGGCTTTCCCGCATAATTGAAACTTTGGTTTTCAATTGTGAAGCTATCGAGCGAAACGAAAACACCTGTTGTTCGATATCTTTGCACGAAATATTGATATTTTGTGATAAATGTTTGTTATACAATAAACTTAGTGATTGTACGAATTTCTATGACAATATTTATATAAGTAAAAAATATAATACGTATATATATATAAAAATAAAATTTCTTTAAATAACTATAGCTAATTTTTCTGTCCCATTAATAAATATGTTTTTACATACATATGTATGCAAGGTATGCATAAGCATCATACCTATATTGAACATGTTTTTTTTCTCATATTTTACCATAACATCAAAATAATGGCTATTATACAAAAACACCTATGAAGATGGTGGAAGGAGGCACCTAACAAGCCAAGATATTATACTATAACCATACATTATAGTATAATATCTTGGCTTCGTCTCGTAGGCACTGTGCCCCTACGTAGTTCAATATCAAAATTTCTCCAAAACATTTACGTCTAATATTATGTCACGCCAACATCTATCTATCCGGCCCCAGGTGCGGCGAGGAGTCGCTTTATAGTACATTAAGTAAATGCGAAATGGCTATAAAGTCTATCGTCGGGAATCTAAATTATTGTTGGGAAAATGTGATATATTTAACATTGAATATTATATATTATGTTAAAGGAAGTTTGTAATAACACTAGAAACTTAACTTAGGTGTATCCCTAGCGGGGTAGTTAGAGAGAACGGTATGGTAACTAGATTTTAAATATATTCAGTATGAAATTAAAACTCTATACAACACTGAAATCAGTTTTTTTGCCTCAAAGCATTTACAAAATTTATAGTTTGAAATAATATAATGTATGATTATATGTTTATAGGTGCATATAGGTACTTAATGCTTACATTGATATTAAAATACAAACATAAATTATACATAAATGCCTGTCTGTCTGTCTCTTGTTTTTGACCGGCAGCTGAACAGCCGAACTGATATCTATGAGACGGTCTCTGAAAAGTTCCATAGAAATGAGAAAGTGGTAAAGCAAAGCTTCATCCCGGAGCCCCCGCGTATTCGGGATTTGCGGGAGAAAAACCACATATACCGCACTCCGGTGCGGTCCGCCCAGATAGATATCAAATATCCAAACTAAATAACCAACCAATTTTCCTTTAAATAATGAAATATATTTTCATTTTCTTTGCCCTGGTTTCGAGGCAAAGCGCGGCGTTGAGTTCCGCCGCTCAACACGAAATACCTCCAGAATTTCGCAGAAAGTTTCGTAAAAGAAAATAAGATTTATTTTCTTTTACGAAATCGTATTAGCATTGCCTACGTATAAAAATCTAATGATTTTGTAGGCATTTTGTGTCGAGTTCTGAAGGCATTGCGTGTTGAGTCGCAGAACTCAACACCGCACTTAGCCTAAATAAATATTTTATTTCCTCGAGTGGGGATCGTACCCACAACCAGTTGAATTTACAGTCACACTTTTTGCCCCTGCGCCACGACTGACCTATATAACATATTCATTATTATAAATAAGCTAAACAAACCTATGAAAATAAATAAGAAAAAAGTTATCACTTCTTTTCGTTGCATTGATTACATAGTATGCAATCAACACTAGACTAGAATAGAATCTTAACAAATTTCCATACACATATTCACAGGGACACTATTCTATTCGGTAATGGCTATCAGCTGCGCAATGCACCAGCTAGTGACGTAGACTGCGGCACAATCAAACACCTCTAAATACCAAGCAGTCACGCGTAAACCCTTTGGAAATATCTAATTGTTTGTAGCGGGTTATCCACAAACATAAACCTATTTGTTATTTAATATAAAATTACCAATACTCGATGAATTTAAACCACAACTGCAATATCCAGGTCACAATCCATTTAGTGGTGAAGCGGTTTATTGTCGTACCATTTAACCTCTGCTTGGTTTTTTTAATGGGTACGTGTAAACTCAATATATAAATAACTGCAGTAAAATATGTAAGGTAATTAAAATTGTATTAGTTAGTTATAGTAAGTTATATATGTTCATGCGTGACGCGCGCGTGCTTAAAGCTTTAACTTAAAAATATTTAAACCAAGGATACGATTTAAAGCTAATTTATTTAGAATTTATTTGGTTTGAAGTTTTCTTGAGTAATAAGAATTAAATAAAACAAAAAAAATCTGTAAAAGTAGTATATTATGGAGAAAAATACACCAAATTATAAGTGGCTTATGATTTTGTTGCATAAAAGTAATTTTAAGGTTGCACGATTTTTTTTAAGTTATATTTTGTTATGTTATTATATAGATTCTTTAAAAAAATATATTTCTTTTAAAATAAAGCATGACGTTACTACAGCCCATAAAGTGTAATGATGACTAGAAGCTTTTAAACAGATGATTTTAAGACGGTTACAGCTGCGTCTTTACTAGTACCTCACTTAAAAAGCTCACATTCATTCAATTCTTTGCTTATATTATTAATAATTTAAACCTAATTGAGATTCGAACTATTAAAAATAGAAGCCAAATGGGGACTGTGAACGTGAATCGGGTAGTAAGCACCTTTATCCCCATTTTATAGGGCGTAGCGACGTAAATCTCGCGAAGCCACATTTTGTGCCCCTTTATTAATCTAGTTTAAGCGCGATTGCCGCTCCAATCAGCCAGAAATGATTCTCCATTTTAGCTATAAGTGAACAATTTTTACATTAATTAAAATGTAAATTATGAAAATATAAATAGTTTTATGAAGAACTTCTATATATATTATATTTACATAGCTCTATTAAAATTAAATTAAATTAAATTAGCTTCACGCTATACTCGCACACAGCAGGGTAGGCAGAGGGAACCTAGAGTTAAGACACTCCGTTCCCCACTTTCTGCCGAATTCTGGAGGCATTGCGTGTTGAGTGGCAGAACTCAACGCCGCGAGTGATGATACATAGCTCTATGCATTCAAGATTTATAATAATAGAAGCTGATTACATTATTTCTAATACTAAAATATGTTTGTAGGCGCTTTTTTGTGCACACCGTATTTTATGAATGTAAAATATCGATTTTTTGTATCGATATAAACTATTTACAGAAAGCAATCAGATAAAACAATCAAAGGTATGAGTATGTGGCAGTGATTGAATCGCGCTTGACCCCAAACAATCATTTCCTTCGTGACTATTCACATGCATATGTTCGTACTATATAATATAAAGGCCGTATGGTTTAATGTTCAAGTAAAACTTATCGTTTTTTAAATATTTTTAAAGTGTTATTCTACACTTAAGAAAGAAAAATACTTATTTAGAAAAAGTATAAAAATTTGAACGTAGCAGGACTCGAACCCGCGCCTCCTGGAAACCGACCAGGCGCTCTGACTACTAAGCCATACGTTCTCATAATTATTTTTCTTTCTTAAGTGTGGAATAACACTTTAAAAATGTTTAAAAATATTTAATAAATAGCATTCCCTCTTGCCAAACGATAATCCTTTGTAATTATCTTTGGGTAGCGGAAATTTGTAAAAATCTCCCTACAGAGATGCTAACAATACAATTAAGTTGTAACAAGCGTATAAAACTTATCTTTATTAGATATAGTTTTATAATTCAAAGATCAAATGTTTCCATATAATTCTTATTGAAATAATCTATTAAAAAATTGTTACTACTCAATACAAAAGTAAGCGTACGATGTAAAGGACTTGAACTCACAACCGTGTAATAGAGTTGGCCCAAATAGTTCGCGATCTGTTTATCGTTTTCTATTTTTTCTTTTGTGAAATTTTTAATGTAAAAATGTATTTTTTTACAAACTTTACTTTCTGACCTACTTAATAAACAGATATATTATAAATCGTACCATCCAATCGTATATCTAATTAGGGTCAATACTAATGTGAAAATCACATGTTTAACGTTTACCGTAAAGACATTTAATAACGAAAATATATTTTGTCTTCTTTGTTGCCCAGACGCTGCAATAAATTATAAGGATATTATTTCATTAATTAAACTGGTAAACCAATGTTCCGGGGAAATGTATATTAATTTGGCTTCACAATCAATTATGCAATAAAGAAAAGGCTACGGTAGACTATATATACTAAAAGTTATGGCTTTATTAATTAGTTTAGGTAATTTAAGTTTCATTTAGTAATGTTGCTGATTCAAGAAATATAAAAAATATATCTCAATCTGTAGGTATAACATTGATATATCACTGTCTGTCTGTCTGTCTACCATGGAAGTGTGGCTTACGTTTTGAAATAAATAGAAACCAGATGCTAACAGATGAATACCATAAGATACAGATAACACTCGCGGCCCACTCGGAGCTTTGCCCGCTTACGTTGTACTATAGCCAAATAATATAAAATCTTTTCATAAATTGTAGCCTATGTGTTATTTTAATATACCTATAAGTTATATTACTGTAAGTTTTATCTAAATCAGTTAAATTAAGTAAGTTCAGTAGTTTTTGCGTAAAAGTGGAACATCCATCCTAACCAACTTTTCCCACTTATTATATTAGTAGGATTACAAAATCAAAACTCTTCGTCTATTAACAGGTCGTGCTATAGAACGAGTGTGCGCAGGAGCTGACGGTGCCGGCATGGTGTCGGCGGCGCGCGCGCTGCTCGCCTCCGTCACCAGGGTACTCCTTTTGGCTGACATGGTCGTTGTGAGACAACTTTTATTAGCTAAGGATAAGGTAAAAAAGAAAATCATTACACATTTTCGGAAAACTCTCCTAAAATCCTCATCTCCTATTATTATAACTTATTCTTTCTTATTATGATAAGATAAGAAAAAGTCAACATTTTAGTTTGTTTTAATTTTATATACCTATTATAATATAAAACTGCAATACTTTAAGTAATATTATAGGAAAAACGAGGGCAAACAGCTACTAACGAGATGCCAAACTTTCATAAGTGAACTGAAAGTTGTCTGATTGCGAGCAGGTGGCGCGATCTTTAGATCGGTTAGAGTCGGTGTCCAACTTCGCGGAATTTGTACGTGCCTTCACGGAATTTGGGGGTGGGATGGTGGAGTTGGCGAGGCTGACGGCGGAACGGAGAGCGGACCTCCGCGACGAGAGGAGGAGAGCACAAGTAGCGGCCGCAAGAAACGTTCTTGAACGATCCACACTTATGCTACTCACCTCGTCTAAGGTATTAGTGGTAATGACATTTCTAGCCAACACGTAAGAATGAAATGAAATGTTAAACTTAACAAAAAAATCAAAATATTCTTGAAATAATTATAGTTAAAAAAAATGACAAAATGTCATTATTCAATATTAATGAATCTCTATAATCTATTAATCAAAGGTGTCGCTCAACATAAATTTAGTATCGAAGTGTCCGGCTGGGGTATAGAAGCGTAAATTACACCCGTCTTAGGGTAGCCCTACCCATCTATTATGTAGGTTTTGCGCCAATTCCGGGCCGCGCTTTGTTTGTGACACGGTTTATAGACCGCTATTACTCTTCTGTATTATAGTCACAATTGGGTTTCATTTCAGCTTAACTCTAAATATAGCGTAAACGAATCAAGACTCGAAACGCGAATTGATATTAAATCAGATTCATTTTACTACTATTGACTGAAATCACGAGTATGCAGTCGTTGTGTAGTTATATTATATTAGTTTTATTTAAAAAAAGACAATATTATCCTGAAGCAGAGCCAGTCACAGGACTATAATTCGCTACAATGTATTTTTTGAAAATATTTTACATTATTTACATTAATTAAGCAAGCAAGCAAGTAGATAAAAGTAGCTACCTAGTGCTTCATATATGGTATAAAAAATATATTTTAAATTTAATAATGACAAAATCATCATATTAAAGTTCTCCAAATTTGTAGATCTCATTTCCTCCTTCATGTATTAAACGAACTTATTACATTTTCATAAAGAACATTTCTTCACAATTTGCCTTATATCTCAAGTTTGTAACTTTGTTGCTATTTGAGGTTAAAAATACTTGACATATAAATATTATTCAATTTATACATTTACTTAAAAAATAAAAGAAGGTAAAAATTGGTAGAATAAAATATGCGAAAGGTTACGTTATATTCAAAATAAAGAATTTATTATCGTTTCCGTAACAAAGGCTAACATCATTCAGACTACGCAAGGAAAATAAACTCAGTGAAACTTATACTCATAAAAGAGGAAAGCCTGACAACTTCTTTCGTGTCCAAGACAAATAACTTTAGAAATGAAATACAAGATTAGCAATACTAAAGTTAATTAAAAGAAATGCTTTTGTGTCTATTATTTTATAAATAAAAAAATATAACATTAATATTTTTATGAGCTTACGTCTTAGATGGTTAATTATTTTGTGATTGTAATTATTTTTGCAAAATAAAGAGCAAAATAAATTAAGTATATGAACAAATTTAACACTACATAAACATCAGCTTATGTAAAGTACTACTATATATAAGTACAAATGAATAAAACCAGTCGATAAAACTATTCCTGTGGCAAAATATAACAAGCTAATACTCCAATCAGTAAATTTCGCCTTTATGCTCAATCAACACCAACATTATCCACACATATACACTAAAACCAAAAATATCTGTATAATGACAGGCTTTTCCATTCTAATTTCGATATATTTGAAGAAAATATATAGGTACATTTTTTTTTCAACTTTACTCTGTATCTTGCATGTTGCAGAGAAAGCAGAGAGAACCTAGTGCTAAAACAGCCCGTTCCTCATTTTCCGCCGAATTCTGGAGGCATTTCGTATGGAGTGGCGGAACTCAGCGCCGAGCTTTGCCTCGACACCAGAACGAAGAACTAGAAATATAAATTAAAATAAATATTTCATTTCTTCGAGTGGAGATCGAACCTACAACCAGTCGCGATTACATTCACACTTTGTACCCCTGTGCCACGACTGGCCTCATATAGTACACAATTGTCATATAAAATGTTTATATGTTTATATTTACACAGACATGCATGCGGCATCCTGGCAGCGCGTCCGCACGAGAGAACCGCGACACTGTGTTCTGTCAGATGAGACGCGCCATGGATCTTATACACTACGTGGTGCGCGACGGTCTGCCAGGTCACGAGGAGCAGTCGCACGAGGTCTGCATTTTATTGATTATGACGAACGAGAAAAAAAAACAAAGAATATAATAGTTTTGAGCTTAAAACAATTTAATAAATCAAATCAGTAAGTGTAAGTGTTAAGGCACTCCGTTCCCCATTTTCCATCGAATCCTGGAGGCATTTCGTGTTGAGTGGCGGAACTTAGAGAATATTTTAGCTTTATTTATATACTTAAATACAAGAAGTAATTTCTTAAACGTTTCTAATGTCATATGCCAAAGTCTACACATCAAAATACGTACTTAAAATTCACACAAACTCGACACCCATACAAGAAATTATTCCCAAATTGATCACAAAATTAACAAAAAGTTTGTCTAGTAACTGGTAAGTAACTTTCTAGTTTAAACTAGGATATCCTAAACTTGTACTGGGGTGTTGCATTATGGAACATTAATTACTTATACAAGTATATATTACTATACGTATTTATCCATTAAATTAAATTAAATTAGCTTCACGTTGTTGTATCCCGCACGCAACAGGATAAGCAAAGGGAACCTAGTGCGAAGACACACTGTACCCCAGTTTCCGCCGAATTCTGGAAGTATCGCCTGTTGTGTGGCGGAACTCAACGCCATACTTTGCCTCGACACTAGAACGAAAAAATGGAAATAAAAAATTTAAATAAATTCTTCATTTCCTCGAGTGGGTATCGAACCCACAACCAGTCGCGTTCACAGTCACACTGTGTCCATACAAGATACATATTATTAAATTTATGAATACTGACGAATCGCTTTCAATAAAATACACCTGGTGTTGTTGGTATAGATTAAATTTAATTACTTTTGCTTATTTTCCATTCGTAAGCTGGCTGATTGCCAATAATCGAGGCGATATTAAAAACATCTTATATTGTATATAAAATAATTTAATAAAATTATACATATGAGAGCTACAGTGAAAGGTAAACCACAGCTGTGGCTAATGCCTCAGTGACATTTACAACAAATGCAAACTCAACGTATTCGCTCAGGCACAGTACAAAGGGAAGATATATTTTGAGAATAGAAGAAAATAGAATTCATTTTATCTTTATAGCATTTTATGTATTATAGCATCTGTTTTTCTGATTGGTGCGTTGACAATATTGTGAAGTAACACTAGCTTTTGTTCATTTAAGATTTAATTTTTTTTCAATGACAGTATGTAGAATAAAAATAACAACGTTACAAAGAAGCGACGTCGAATGTTAAAAAGTATCAAATATTAAGTTTTAATGTTAATACCTTTAATGGTAATACAATACTATTATTAGTATTTGCTACCTACTGTTTGAAGTCGTTGCCAAGACCCCATTTCCCTTTTTTCGGTAATTTTATAGTCTTTTTTAATATTTGGAATCACTTTTGGGGTATCCGAAAAAGAATAGATTATCTAAATCGAACCACGATGTAAAAAGTTATGCGTGTGTAAATAAAAAAAACTATATGCATCGAAATTCGAATAGAGACTTTTCCAACGGTAGTTGAGATACGTGAATGTAAGATACATGCGACGCCCTATTTAAGGTTACAATACATTACGTGCCTTCACAGTTAACGAAACAAGAATTGCTAAAATTCTACAATAAATAATAAAAAATATTATAACTAAAAAAGATGCTAAACGCTTTTCCCTTATATACTTATAGCTAAGTAGGCGAAGGAAACCTTTACATTACGTGTTAAGCGAAAACTCAACGGAGCGCTTTGTCTCAAGTAAAATTACAAATCATTCTCCCGAATGGATGGGGGTCAAATCCACTACCGTCACATTTACATACGCTATTCCACTGCACTGCAGCGGAGTATTAAAATATTCTTATATATTTTTATTTCTGGTACAGTTTATTTCAAAATATAAATAACACTTAAAACACTTTAATTTAACTAAAAGCCCTTGATAATGAAAAATTTAACATGTGATATTCTAGATAAAATGTATCGATAAAAGAAAATTACTAAAAGTTAGAAAGCCTTCAATAACGTTATATATACAGATAAATAATTTCCTGCTTCCGACAGCCGTTTAGTATGACCGTGATTACAATCATCACGCTATCGCGATGGGCAGCCTTGGGACTGGCCTACTACTTCTAATTTATACGTACTAAAATATATTTATTATATTGAAATATTTCAATTTTTTTTATTTTTTATTTATTACTATCAAATATCCATACAAATATAATTTTACAATAATAAGGCACTACAAAAAACCACGAAGGTTTGTCTCGAGTACCATAATTCGTCTAAATCATAAATTTAAATAATATTTCTGTAATAGTTGATTTAAACTCCCCTCAGTAATTTTACTTCGTATTATAGTGTCAAGTTTATTTATTAAGTAATTTTATTTATTAAGTAAGGAACCATGTATGCCCTGGTGCGCTGACCGTATTTGTTATTAGCTATATATAATGTTATTATATGTTATTTTGTTATTAATAATATACAATTAATAACATGGCCAGACACTTAAAACTTTTATTAAGCTTATACAGTGATACAAAAACATTTCGCCATTAATTTCTTCTTCATTTATGCTTAATAAACTTGTCTTATGTATTTCAATTTTCTTTTATATACGAGTCTACGAACAATGCATAAGGAAATGATGGGATTTGTGTTGCGTAAGTATGAAAACAAAGGTTTTTCGTTTCGTAAATATTCTCCCTTATCCCCTATACTCTTCTTCTCTCGGCGCCCTTCCATTCTGACTCGCTGAACATAAACACAGTTTTTATTTTTTCTTGTAGTTGCAACCTTTCTCGGATAGTCACGAGCAGGTACATAAATTAAATGTAGGTAGCGAGTGCATTTCCTTTTCTAAGCATACACTACTATGTATTTGTATTTATTATATAGCTCTATGATTGCATTTTATAGCTCTTTTTTAAGTAAGCTTTCTTTATAAAAAATGATCGCATTAGAAATTTATTTGTCTATTCTTTCTCATGCTCGGGACAAAACTGATAAGATTTTTGCAGGAATTAACAACGCTGTGTGAGGTAATAATGTATGAGGAAGAATAACTGTAACCAGTACCTATGTAACGTGCACTCGTACTTTGTGAGCTTCAAATTACATTTCATAACATCGACATCAAGTATATTTTTTTATTTCAAACACTACGTAAAAATTTCGTTAATAGTCACGCAAGTTGCCTAGGAGAATGTAGTCTCGCTTAAAATTAGACTCTTTGTAAGTTTATTATTTTCTCTTGCCAAATTTTACTGTTATATCTATATATAGCCTATTTTGCTATACGAAAACACGCGCTAAACTACGCAGGTTTTTTAATAGAATATCGCTACACTAAATACTTGCTATACAATGTAAATTTCAAAGTAAAAGAAATATAAAGCAATTTTTTCCTATGTATCATGTCAACAATTAAGCTTTAACGTAATTAACTGCTAGATATTATGAATTACACATTTATAAATAATAGATTATTTTGTAAAACGCACTTGAACCTGTTACCAGGCTGCTCAGTGGGAGGCGGGCACGGCGTTAGGTGCGTTGCGCGGTTTGTCGACGCAAGTCCGCGCGGCGAGGGCCCGCGGCGGCGCCGACGGAGGCAGGAGGAGAGCTCTTGCTTCCACACTGAGGGCCCTCGTCGAGAGGACGCACGACTTCACCGACTCCGCGTACACCTCGCATGACCACAGACAAAGGATACTTGCGCTCGCAGAGAGAATAGCGTACGAGTTAGAAAGATTAGTCGCCGTCGCTGTTTCTTTAGTACGTGTGTTGGGTTTTATTTTATTTTATATAATATATACCTAGTTTCATGAGAAAAATAAAACTTTTTATTTCTTATACAAATTTCAGGAGGAGCAAGGCAGCACAGGTAGTGGAGCAGCATTGGAGAGCGCCTGTACAGGAGCTACCGGTGCAGCATCAGAACTTGAACGGGCCTTAGTAGCGGCAGCTAGGGATCAAGCCCGAGATTTAGCACCCCTTGCCGACGAAGCAAGAAAACTTGCTTCAGACCTTGCACACATAGGTAGTTCATTAAAGTTGCCAACAGACAGCACAAATTACAAATTTTCAAAAGTATACATAAACGTCAATAGTTTTTCATGTATATAATTTTATATCGATGAACGCGACGATTTCAGCTAGTTCCTGTGGTGAGAGAGAATCCGAGAGACTGCACAGTATAGCGAGTCGGCTGCACGAGCAGCTAGACCACATAATTGAGGCAGGTTACACTTTACGTAGTGTTAGTACAAGTAGTGTATGTTATTTAACGCGAGACCATCAACAGGTGTGCAAATTGCTCAGGCACATAACGATGTCGGAGACGCTGCAAGTGAGCGCGAAGTTCGCGGAGATCAACCTGCGCATCTACGGGCCGCAGGTGGTGACGGCGGCGCGCACGCTGGCCGCGCACCCCGCCAGCGCGGCCGCGCGCGACAACCTCGACGTGTTCGTGGACATGTGGGCCTGGCTGCTGGGCGACGCGGCGCGCCTCGCCCGCGACCTGCTGGACCGCACCGCCGAGCGCCCCGACAAGCACCAGTACAGCAGCCTGCCCCGGCCCGGGGTGAGTCACGCGCCACCTCCGGCGCACCCACCCCAGAGACACTCGTTGTATATATTACCAATATGTTAACACTTTCGCAGAAACATGGGACGACAAGTAAACCATTGAAGGCGGTGCGGCTGGACTCCGACGAGCAAGCAAAGATTGCGAAGTCGGGACTGGAAATGAAAATGATGTCTTCTGAGATGGATGCCGAGACTGAAAAATGGCAGGGTGCGGACGAAAATAATGACATCGTGAAGAGGTAAAATTTGGCATAAAAAAATTCAGTATAATAATTTGAGTTAAATCTTTGCCTTTGAGCTAAATCTCCACTGCATATTTATATAATAATTTTGTTTAATATACGTAATACAGCCCTTCCATACTTCATTTTCAAGTGTATTATGAGAGAAGTGCTTAAAAAAATGCTTTACATTGTATTTCTTTACATTTCAGGGCGAAAAATATGTCTTCCATGGCCTTCGCTATGTACCAGTTCACAAAAGGTGAAGGTCGCCTCAACACTACACAAGACCTCTTCACACAAGCGGAATACTTTGCGGAAGAAGCTAATAGATTATATAAAATCGTCCGGCAATTTTCTTATCAGGTAAAAGGTATATTAAAGTAATGATTGAAAACCATTATGATATTATGATTAATTTTTGCAATTTTTAAATCAAGGTGCCTGCTGGAACTATAAAAAAGGAGCTCTTAGAGCATTTAGACAAGGTACCGACCTACGTTCAACAGCTTCAGTTCACAGTAAAGGAGCCGACGGTCGGACGGGCGGCCACTTTCAGCAAAGTGGATAATGTAATTCAAGAAACCAAGCATCTTATGAATGTAATCAGCAAGGTCGTCACGACGTGTTTCGACTGCGCAAATAAGGTGACATATGCAACTATCTGTTATTGTGTGAATAAAATTACCTTTTCGAGCAACACATGGCACATTTTGAAAGTATAGACAATTTTCTAGGCAATATAAAGAATTTAGTGCATCGGAACGTAATGTTCCTTAGGTACCTTTGCCGTGGGAGAAGAGTGTGGGAGTGATAAAAAGGCACCAGAGTGTTGCACCCGTTAAGTACTTTAAAGATTATATTCGTTCATGTTAGACGTGCGGGGGTCAGGAGTGTAATTACCGACCAAAGATTTGTTCTTGTCCTTATTTGACGCGTCTTCTCCAAAATTATATTTTCACATCTGTTTCATTGCAGACTTTTAGATATCGCATATTTATTTTTAGAACTATAACTACAAGAATAAATCTTCTTAGAATTAGTTGTTAGATTAATATAGAAATAGAACTCTTAAATTTTTACAAACTCCCATTTTTGTTTTATTGTATGTTATATTGTTTTTTTATTTCTGTTCTCTTATCGCCTTGCTCTGGGTGGTTGTGAACACTCAGGGTCTTATACCGTTGGACAAAGCGATAAACAAAACCTCAACAAATACAGGGGGCGATTCGGTCTGTCTCAGTCTTGCACTATCAAAAACACCAATATTCATGTAACTGTGTGTGTACCTGTGTATGTAGTCACTTAAGCATGCATTGTGTAATACTTCTTGAGAATTTTGTATAGTTCATCAGATTGTTTTTAGAAGATGTTTCTTGTAATTTTTCTGGTTATAATCACGGGCAGAAGTATGTACGTACGCTAGACAGCTAGACCACCCTGAATCCAACTTTGGTAGGCATCACCTAAAACCATAACAAGGAAACACTTAAAAAAACTTATTTGTAATCTTTGTTTCCAGACCCAACGACAACATATTCTACAGACGGAATGACAGTACATTTTATTTCTGGTCCCTTTTAAGTTTATTATTATTTTTTTGGTAATTTCAGTATTCCCTTTGTATGCCCGAGAGAGTTACTATGCATTGGAAGCCAAACTTACGAAAAGCATCCACATTTAAGAGTGAAAATAGTGTATTAAATGGATAATGTAGGTAAATGTGTTGTACGCAGTTGTTGGCTTTGACATTTAACAAAGCTTTTAACCTGCAACGCCAATAACAAACGTCATTGAAGTGAACATATTAACGTCGTGGTATTTTGGAGTTTAGCGTAGTGATGTTTGATGGTGTATACGATAGTTGATCTGGATGTTGTTTATGTGCTGTTGCAAACAATAGATTAGACTCTGTGTGACTTCATCAAATCTTAAAGTGTATAAAGTGTTGTTAAGACATTTTATATCTTTAAGTCATATGCTATCTCTTTTATGGAGTTAACCGCTAGTAATATCAGCCACCCGCAGCCCCCTTTAATTAAGGGTGTTGCCATTGAATATTTCCGAATTGATTATAATAATAGTTGTTTATGAAAAAATAAAAGCGTGCATGGTGTTTAATGTCATCTCAGTGGGTGCCGTAGCGGTGTCGTAGACATCGGTACTTGGCTAAGGCTTCTCTAACAAAACGCATATATTTTCTTAATATAAAACATGAATCCTAAATAAACATTCAAATATATTTACTTTTATATAGTCTCAATGCCTAAGATATAGATTTTTGAAAATTTCTCTTAAAACTGTAGCGTTTTATTAAAGAGCCTCAAAGCCATCAACGTCCTTATAAATGTGAATAACACACAATAACCAATGCGTTTTCTTATAGAGCCTTAAAGCCCGTAGTCGTAATGAAAGTGTAACGTTAACTTGGTGTGGTGGTGCAGTACAAGCTGGACTTCACGGGGCTGGCGGCGGCGGGCGCGGGGCGCGCGCGCGACGAGGAGGCGGCGGGCGGCGGCGGCGGCGACAGCAAGCCGGGCGGCGCCGCGGCCGACACCGCCATGTGACAGTACGGCATGGGCCGGCGCGGCAAGGGCGACGCGCGCCGGACCAGGGTCAGCTTCCTCTTGTTTTAAGAGCCACGTCGCCGTCGGCCGCGAGCGCTGGGCTGAGTGGACTTTCATAATAACAAGGTCTTGTTTGCTGGGTTAGAGGCAATTGATTCAAAATTAAGTCACACATCAGTCTAGTGCTTGCTTTGGACGCCATATTTTTACATTATATTTTATAGCAAGAGCCTACTATAGTATTATAGGTAAAAGAGAATCATAAGCAAAAGTTATCAAAAAATATGCATATATGTATAATGTAATCAAATATGGCGCCAAAACCGACTTACAAAGCTGCTAATGTATTAAATAATTCGCAAATATGTTGCGATGATTATTTAATGGATTAGAGCCACTTTTAATATAAGATGGACAGTACGATAATAATGATAGTTTAAGCAGACCACTTGCGACACACAAGCGAACTATTATTTAATATAAGGTTTCACACAACAATGAACGCAACCGCGCGAGCACGACGCATTTGGCTGTGGATCAAACGTACCTATTAAATTTATAAATATGTAATAATTCAACAGTAGGTGATCTATTAACTGCATCATAATTCACACTCCTCCCACTGCTCTCCATACTAGGTTAATTAAGAATAAATGACATCGCTACAAACCGTTGATACACTCATATACGAATTACCTACTTACTCCTCGTTGTTAATAATAACATATTGTGATGAATAAGTAAAGAAAGAGTGAAATCGTACAATAATAATAGATACGAAAACTTGTTACACTATATAATTGTTACACGATGTTACAAACAATACGTAAGCATCAACACTAAGGATTATATTTTTGTGTTATCCCCGTAGCTTGTATTTCCAATATTATATGTCTGAATATATATAATTTAATGTATGTATGTATGTATGTATATAGTAATTATTTTCCAAAGCGTATTATTTATAAGCAGAATATTATGATGCACCTTGCACTTTTTGTGTTCATTTTGCACTTTTTTTGGCTAAACTATGCACGTTCGCTTTTTTATATTATTTTGACATTTATATGTTTAGTGTTACATACATGGACATTCTACTATCATACAACACATGCTACTTCTATATTCAATGTCACTGCATACTCCTCGATGTCTCTGAACGATACATGTAGGTACCCAGCCCGCGGCGGCCGGAGCCCCCGCCGGCGCCCGAGAGGGCTGTCACTGCATGATTGTGGACAAAGATAAAGATAGATGTGTGTTGCATGTGTGTACGTAAATGTAATGAATGTCGTACTTCATCTTTCCGACGGGAGGATGTTTGGTATTAAAATGGGGGAAATTGACTCTGGTGGCTGACTGCAGCCCCCGTGACCCACGTCGCCCGTGAAACACTCAGTGTTATATAGACAAACGAAACGAAGCACAAACAGATGAGTCGTGAACCAAATAAATATTCAATTTAGTGTATACATTCACATGCATATTTGTAGCTCAAATTAGAATGTGAAGGAATACCTATTTATGAAATGTACAGGAATATTTATTTGACTTACGAACATTTTTTATATAAAAAAAACAAGGTGAAGGTCTGTGATAAGTTCACAAGCCACGGACTCTGCACTCGTATTTGCATCAGCATTGCCGGACGTCGTAAAAGAACAAAAATTTGATCTATACCAAAAGTTTATTGTCCAATAAGGAACTTATTATGAAAAAATATTATAATATAATAAAAAAAAAAAATTCAAAATGGTAAGAAGTATTATAACAGTAGATAACAAAATCCTTAGAAAACTATATACTAAATGTATTTATGAAGAAACTGCAAATCTAGAAATAAACATTAAACCTATATTTTTAACAAAATAATTAATCGACAAGGTAGAATTGAGATTACCGAAAAAATCTGGCAATGCTGATTTGCATGCTTCTGTGTAACTGCGGCTGCCACGACCTGCCTGCCTGAACGCAACATCGCTAGGCATGACGCCCATCAATAGCTACTACCTATTATATACGGCAATAATAAACATATCAACCGTTCTAGAATACATCGTTACAGTGTTGACAGAGACGACGACTCGTTATTTAGTATTTAAGCGTTTATTGTGTTGTATTCTAAAATATTAATAATATTAGGTTATTAATTATCGTGCCTAGATGGATAGCACTGATGCGTCATTGTTAGGTACATACGAAAATTGACATATACTATGTAGATTTGCAATAAAATTATAATTATATTATTATATGTACACCGTGTATAATAATTAATTCATTTTGTGTATGTTTTGTAATTTAAAAGTTTTGTGTTTTTTTATATTATTGTTGAACAGTTATCATTCATTCTTACAAAATTTTAGATTTGTTCGGTTTATATAGAATTAAAGAATATGTATGTATGGTTATGTAGGTATATACATATTTGCTACCTGATAGCTTATAAAGTACCTACCTAAGGTGCATAACAAACGTCTACCTCTAAAAACGGATGGAATCAAATAAATGTTAGTGTAAATAGAAAGCTAGTACCAGTACGTTCAATTAGCTTTCGTGTTTGTTTAATGTTATCACCGTCAGTGGTTTGTGCTCGATGGTCCCTGTGTACGGTCTATATAACACTATTGTTTCACACATTTTGAGCTAAAACTCCTTGTTTAATACACAATTATATTTTGTAGTTACTTTTCACGTTGTAAATGTAATTTGTTATATAATATAAGTAATATTGTAATTGTATACTCTGTATACGTATACAGTATATTATATATTTACGTTATTTAGTCATGAATTTTATATTACAATATATATTATCAGTCCGTTTAAATATATGACGAATAATACATTAAGGCTAAATAATATATTATTATTATTACGATTTAACAATATTCGATTTTTTAAAGAGCTTGATGAAGCTTTATATTAGCGTTGTGAAATCGAACTTGTGGCCACTTAAAGTTATAGTCGAATATTAGATTTAACAGCTCACAGTCACAAAAAAACATTATTAATATTAATGTGAAATGTAGATATCTTCGCGAAACGCTGTTAAAGTATTTTCATTAAATATGTAATTTATCCTTAAATCTAGATATTTATATTGTGAACTTGGATTTAAATTGTTCTAAATATCAATATTGTAGGAGCCATCGGAGAATCGATATATAAATGATAATACGTAATATACATTTACAATTTCCTCGTAATTATTGTTAATAAATACATATTTCGAGAATCATTTAATTCTAAAGCACTTGAGTACCTACACGCAACTGCTTACCATTTTACAATCTAACGAAATTTTTACAATAGGTACAGTATATATCCTACCACATTTCAAAATTCCGATTTTCATGTTATAAATATATTAAAATGACACCCGTTGTGTACGGGCACTCAATCATAATACAAAAGAACAGAACATTTATGTACCTACCTTTACATATGTCTAGTCATATGTTTAGAATCAACTTTACTATAAACGTAACTTGCTCCACGCTAGTTTCACACACATAATTATTAAATTTCCAATAGGGAAAACAAGTGATCTGTAAATTTACTACTTTAAGTAAGAAACGAATAACAAATAGGAAATATCCATTATATACGCAATAGCTGCCGTTGTGCCTCTAAACGTAGAATATATATCGATGCTAATCGCAAAAGGCAATAATTTAATTATAAATGATACCGCACATTCTCATCTTTTTTGTAAAATTAAGATATTTTTACATATTACGTCGGTCATTTATTATAATTAATCATATTTCCTATTAAAAAGCTTACTCTTAACGCTTCGAAGCTTTTCGACTTACCTTCGAGCTACCTAATTGACATTATTGACATTATTTAACATAGCATTCGAATACATCGTCAAGTAAATTAACTTCCATCGCATTTACGATAATATTGTTTTACTACTAGAATAGAAACTAGAGATACAGAGATTTGTGATATTAAAAAATACTTTTGAGATTTAGTACAACGTCCTCGATGATTTCAAAGTTTTGAACGTAGAAATTTTAATAGGACAAAACGAGAACACCAATAATAGTAATTATTAATATTGCATAGTTTTATATTTAGACGAGGTGTAGATCGGAACAGGGTTGGAGATGAAAGATGGTGGCTGCCTACTAAATTAAACCACCTAACTAAATTTCGATCGCATAGACTAGGGAGTGTTGCCAGATTACGTTATTTTCATTTACAAATAGAAAATCTTACCAATGTTATAATGAAAAATGTTTATTTATATATATTAAAATTTATCTGATCGCTTTTAAATATTTTGAATAGACGATATATTGATAATATATTTTTATTCTTCTCTTACCATATGAATGTAAATGATGGAAGCCTGAAGGAGTAAACCCCCGAAATGTATTGTTGTAAATATTTATTATTTTATAAGATATAGTTTCTAATAAGATATTTTAGACAAAGTACGTATAATCGTATCAACCTGACATTGTTAAGAGCAAATAAATAAAATAGTAAGATCAAGAAACTGTTGTGATTGTTAAAATATATTATATTCGAAGTTGCATTTTGATTAAAATAATATAAATTAGAAGTATATTTTCCATAGTGCTGCCAAAGATTTATTATAATAAATAGTTGTAGTCATGTTGTTTACGGAATATTTTGAGGTTGTAATTGATGTGACAGGTTATGAGTGTAGGTAATTGAATGTTTAAAACTATTTGTGAACGTCGTTCGAATTGCAAGGTTTATAGTGATGTATCCAGATGATGTTGTACTGTGGCGTGATCATGATCGAATACAAAATAAAAAAAAATCATACGAAAATATTTTATGCTTTCATTTAAACCCCGTCCTCTAATATTCTTAAAATAAATAACACTTTATGTTGCTATAAAATGACTGCATATTGTGCCTGTCGATACTTATGGGCTATCTTATGCAAAAAAAAACTTCCCACACTGAAACAAGTAATAATATATAAAAAAATAAATAAATGACACCTTCCAACTAAAAGAGGCCAGTCATGGCGCAGCGGCACAAAATGTGACTGCAAAACCGACTGGTTGTGGTTTCGATCCCTACTCGAGGAGATGAAATATTTACTTAAATTTATATTTCCATTTCTTCGCTCTGGTGTCGAGGCAAAGCGCGGCGTTGAGTTCTGCCACTCAACAAGCAATGCTTTATTCCTTTTTATTTGATTTATTCCAACTACAAAATGTCATATGGACGAAGTTTTTACATTATTTTCTTCTCTTCAATACATTGTTTATTTTAAAACATTACATTGTTTATTTTATAAAAAGGTTAAACCAATAAAAACAAATATATCCTATATATTACGTATTTATTTATATTTATTAAAGGTACAATATATTACACCGTCTCGACTTTGCACTCCATCATCACACATCCTTGGTAATAAGCAAATGATCGTATGGTAATGGGTCACTGCCCTACACAAAATACAAAAATTAATAATATACTTAAAACTACATATCTAATTTTAGATCGGAAGTCAATACTGCAGTGTAAGGAAAATTATACAAAATTTAACCACGGCATGTCGATTAAATAAAGATTATGCAATCATAAATAACGAGTTACTTGAATATAAATCACTCGATTATATAGTTATAAAGTAACGGTAATGACTAAACAAAAAATATTTACACGAAGCAAGGCATTGAGTACACTATTTAGAGTCATACGTAACATAATAAATTTATGTATTTATTCATAACAGGATAGGAGTCGATTAGTATCGATTACGAACTACGAATAAACATAGAATATAAATCATCGTTAAAATCATGTCGGCGACCGAGTCCCTTCTCTTTAGATATAAAGAATCTAATACCTAGCTAGGGCTAAGGCTAACTCACACTTTACCTATGAGCATATCAATATCACTAAGCAGTCGTCCAAGCGATTACGAATGACACTGAAAATTCTATTTGTAATTCGATTATTATTGTATCACTAATTAATTATTTAACTAATTTACTATTCTGTCCCACTAACTGCGCTAAAACTAGAATAATATGATAAAACTCGAGTACTAATTTTAAAATCGATATATGCATTATAATATATTCGATTGTGGTAATCATTCGTAATCGCTCAGACCAACTAAGCATAATACATGAAGTATCAACATTTTATCACTCCAAAACGTACCGTTAAGCTGAACTCGCACAATTACTTTATAAAGAAGTAAAAAATATCTAATCCTCATTTAATTTAGAATGGTGTTCCTAAAATTTCAAATAACTACGATGCATAACATCTAATTAAAATTTTCAACAAAATGACGCTAGCATTATTAAAAACATGGTATTATTATAATAATGTGTAGACATTGAGTTATATGCAATCTATTCAATATGTTAAAAAGCAGCTTCACGCTCTTTCCCGCATGGCTGGTAGGCAGAGGAAACCACGTGCTACCTTTTGTTCCCCATTTTTCCACCCAATTCGACATTTAAAATTCGAAGCCAAATTAAAGTTATTTTGTTACCAGAGGGAGGATATAAAATAGTTCGTTCTCCCCGAGTGGAAATCTAACCCACAATCATGAAGAGTTGTTTTATTTTGTTATTTGTATCGTTTGCTGATTTTTATATTGCCATAAAAGCCGTATACATAATATACAGTAATGTATATAGCCCGATGTCCACAAGCACACGTGCGTGCACTTCACACAGATTTTGAGCGTTTCCCACTTCATTTCTTAAGAAAATTTAAGCAAATTGTAATTACAGGCTACTTTGGCAACTTTGTGGACGATATGAGTCACAAGCTGGAGTAAATCGAATAAAATTGTGCTTTTTAGCCATTTCGTGATTCACGTTCACGTCTAGTCCCGGTATCACGATATTCAAAATATCACAAAGTATTTTACAAAATGTTAATCCTAAATATTAAAGTTCACTATTTAATAAACGCTACATCCTTTTATTATTATTTTTTTTATTGCGTTTTGAAGAAATTTGAGAGACACCAAAATACAAGATTTTTAATAATTTAAGAAAAAAAAATACAAAATCATGTCAAAAACTTTCGAAAGTCACATAAAATTAGGCCCCACTTATAAAATAAATGCTTTGTCATGGAATTCTTATATTAATAATAAATATAAATAACATAATGTATAAAGTTATCGAATGTTTGATATAATTAGTCTATGATGTCGTTGTTTTAGAGTTATTACAAAGTATTGGTCAATGTTGAGAGAATGTAATAAAATATAACAAAACATAGTTTGCATCTTCCGCTCACTTTATATAGAAATTCCGGATGTGACATTCTTAAATGACCAATCTGAAATTTACAACAAATCAAACATTTTCATTGAGATGTAAATTTTTATCAAATATTTAAAAAAACACCAATATTTGAAATGATGAGTTGAAATTGTATAATAATAATAATTGATAAATCAAAATTGCTTTCATCCCATCAGTTCGTGCAATACAACACAAAACCCATACAAACAAAAGTCACAATTTATATACAAATCACAAGAGACATGTTTTTAGTAACGTCAATAAGAGCAGGCGTAGAACAGAAGCCCACGTGTTAGTTGAACAAGTATGTATTATTAACATACATAAGTAAACGTGTTCAAAATGTATTAATCGAAATGGCACTATAAATAAGTAAATCTCGTAAAATCTCAGGCCAGTGCATGTGACGGCACGGTTACAAAGTACGCTTCTTCAATACATTACGATATGCAGAGTAAATACCTTGAAAGTATAAATAAAAGTTTCATTAAAACGAGTACACAGTACAAACATGGTAGCCGACGATGGTTGCTTTAGCCATTGTGATGAAGCACTTTACATGCTCCCGTCAGTGTGTTACAGCTATTAATAAATACATGTAAAAATATTAAATCCATTTACAATGTAAATGTCGTTTGCGATAATTCGAATGATTTTTTTTGTTTCGAATTTCGCTTTTTAAATCAGTTTAGAGTCCAAGATTATGTTATTATTATTTTTTTACAATTTCAGTTAATACAAAATAGTCAAACGTTCAATCTGTCTAATTGCCCTAAGATTAACAATTTTTTTTGCTTAGTAAGTACATAGTAAAAGAACTTGAAAGAACACATTATAGTGTGAAAGGACAGAAAAATATAGTGACAATAGACAAATATTATTTTTAATTTACGTATTAAACGCAAAATAACACTTCAACTCTAAACTGTCTATATTCGTATATAGAAAAAAATACATTTTTTTAATATCTTTGATTTTCGCGATTTTTACAAGTTTTAAACAAAACTATTTAGGCGGATTAATAGAAATATATTTAGAAATACACTTTTTTGGTCCGTACCCGAGACCACTTACTGCTGCCGAGTGTTCCAAACATCGGGTTTCCAAAAATGTATAATTCTAAGTACATATACACAATTAATCCGGTTAAAGAGTTTCATTTATAAATGTAACATTATTAGCATATGTTAAATCAAAATATATACGACCAAAATAGAGTCCTGAGAGAAGCATGTATGTAGGACTGTAGGTCTCCAATGTTAGTCACGCAACAGTAACGGTGGGTGCGAAGCCGACGCGAACAATGGCGATTAAAACAAACCTTTCTTTTTCTTATCCTTTTTATCCTTGCCATCGACCGTCCTGGAAATAGAAATGGATTTATTAAATACTTGTTTTATTATAATTATTTCTTACGCTACACACACTTCGTATCTTTTGTTATGTATAACATTTTTGAATTATTAAAACTAGACTTATTAATTATATTATTTTAAATTAATTGTTGATCTCTTTTTAACTAATATTCTTATGGTATTGAGTACACGAAACTGATTCCACACTATAATTTTTGTGTCGTTGCATGTCTGTTTTGTCATCATCATATTTTGTAAGTATTCAAATTAAATTAAATATAATACATATTTTGTAAGTATTCAAATAAAATTAAATATAATCAATCAAATTAATAAATAATCGATAAAAAAATCTGACAAGTAAATATATCACTATTTACTAAACAGTTCTTTTTTATCGAAATTAGCATAGACTTGATTACCTGGAACTCTGTTCACATCTGGACCACAACAGCAGAGTAGGTATAGATGAATGAGATTTCTAGGAATTATTTAAAAAGCAGAGCCTGAATGAAGCACGTCGTGTCGCAGGAGCACAAAGTGCCCAAACCCAGTCAGGATTGCGACAAGGTGTGATACGTTGTTGGTTCGATTCCCAGTGTCTGAACACTAGATTTCCTCTGCCTATCCTGCTCGTGCCGGCGCGCTCTACGCGGGTGTACTCACTCCTTGCTGTTGGCCTCGAGCGAGCGTCGGCGCAGGTCGTCGAGCGACAGGCCGGTCTCGCGCTCCCAGGCGGCCTGCTCGGCGAGCAGCGCGCGCTGGCGCTCCTCGAGCTCGCGCGCCTGCGCCTCGAGCGCGCGCCGCGTGGCTCGTGCCGGCGCGCTCTACGCGGGTGTACTCACTCCTTGCTGTTGGCCTCGAGCGAGCGTCGGCGCAGGTCGTCGAGCGACAGGCCGGTCTCGCGCTCCCAGGCGGCCTGCTCGGCGAGCAGCGCGCGCTGGCGCTCCTCGAGCTCGCGCGCCTGCGCCTCGAGCGCGCGCCGCGTGGCTCGTGCCGGCGCGCTCTACGCGGGTGTACTCACTCCTTGCTGTTGGCCTCGAGCGAGCGTCGGCGCAGGTCGTCGAGCGACAGGCCGGTCTCGCGCTCCCAGGCGGCCTGCTCGGCGAGCAGCGCGCGCTGGCGCTCCTCGAGCTCGCGCGCCTGCGCCTCGAGCGCGCGCCGCGTGGCTCGTGCCGGCGCGCTCTACGCGGGTGTACTCACTCCTTGCTGTTGGCCTCGAGCGAGCGTCGGCGCAGGTCGTCGAGCGACAGGCCGGTCTCGCGCTCCCAGGCGGCCTGCTCGGCGAGCAGCGCGCGCTGGCGCTCCTCGAGCTCGCGCGCCTGCGCCTCGAGCGCGCGCCGCGTGGCTCGTGCCGGCGCGCTCTACGCGGGTGTACTCACTCCTTGCTGTTGGCCTCGAGCGAGCGTCGGCGCAGGTCGTCGAGCGACAGGCCGGTCTCGCGCTCCCAGGCGGCCTGCTCGGCGAGCAGCGCGCGCTGGCGCTCCTCGAGCTCGCGCGCCTGCGCCTCGAGCGCGCGCCGCGTGGCTCGTGCCGGCGCGCTCTACGCGGGTGTACTCACTCCTTGCTGTTGGCCTCGAGCGAGCGTCGGCGCAGGTCGTCGAGCGACAGGCCGGTCTCGCGCTCCCAGGCGGCCTGCTCGGCGAGCAGCGCGCGCTGGCGCTCCTCGAGCTCGCGCGCCTGCGCCTCGAGCGCGCGCCGCGTGGCTCGTGCCGGCGCGCTCTACGCGGGTGTACTCACTCCTTGCTGTTGGCCTCGAGCGAGCGTCGGCGCAGGTCGTCGAGCGACAGGCCGGTCTCGCGCTCCCAGGCGGCCTGCTCGGCGAGCAGCGCGCGCTGGCGCTCCTCGAGCTCGCGCGCCTGCGCCTCGAGCGCGCGCCGCGTGGCTCGTGCCGGCGCGCTCTACGCGGGTGTACTCACTCCTTGCTGTTGGCCTCGAGCGAGCGTCGGCGCAGGTCGTCGAGCGACAGGCCGGTCTCGCGCTCCCAGGCGGCCTGCTCGGCGAGCAGCGCGCGCTGGCGCTCCTCGAGCTCGCGCGCCTGCGCCTCGAGCGCGCGCCGCGTGGCTCGTGCCGGCGCGCTCTACGCGGGTGTACTCACTCCTTGCTGTTGGCCTCGAGCGAGCGTCGGCGCAGGTCGTCGAGCGACAGGCCGGTCTCGCGCTCCCAGGCGGCCTGCTCGGCGAGCAGCGCGCGCTGGCGCTCCTCGAGCTCGCGCGCCTGCGCCTCGAGCGCGCGCCGCGTGGCTCGTGCCGGCGCGCTCTACGCGGGTGTACTCACTCCTTGCTGTTGGCCTCGAGCGAGCGTCGGCGCAGGTCGTCGAGCGACAGGCCGGTCTCGCGCTCCCAGGCGGCCTGCTCGGCGAGCAGCGCGCGCTGGCGCTCCTCGAGCTCGCGCGCCTGCGCCTCGAGCGCGCGCCGCGTGGCCTCGTGGCGCCGCGCCAGCTCCGCCTCGGACTCCTTCAGCTTAGCGCGCTTCTCGCGCACTTTTGTTTCGAATACCTGCAACATTTCATTTTGATTTAGATCACAATTCTGTATTTTGCAAATAAGTTTAAGTCGACTTGCATGTATTTTATCATAAATAACTCTTGAATAACAATATAATTAAATAATTCTAAATGTTAGGTTTCTGAAATAAAATAAACTTAGATTTTGTCATTTATCCAACTCTTACACACTCAATCTTAAGCTAGTTTAAATCAAAAAACTAGATAGGCTAGTCGAATTATTAACTTATATGCGTATTTCTATTCTTTAGCTGCACTAATTCAATAACAAAATTTTGAAAAAAAAACAACTTCACATTGTATCCCGCATGTAACAGGGTAGACAGAGGGAACCTCCCTACTTTTCGCCGATTTTTTTAAAGCATTACGATGTTTGATTGGCGGAACGAACTCAACGTAGGGCTTTTGCCTTGGTGCCAAAATATTTTGTTTGTATTTATTTATCTATACCTACATACAAATAAAATTGAAGGGTATGTCTGGGATTTCAAAATGAACGTTTTGTTTGAAATACGCACTAAGTGCACTTGACAAGTAGGTAGGTATATTATTGTATAATAAGTATATTATTTACACGATACCAAAAAAAATATAAACAATTTTTTTTCCGTCTGTCTGCTTTTCTGTTTCTGTCTGAATTACTAAGTGCATTACAGTATAGATAACCACACTTAATTAATAAATATATTTCTCTTTATTACACTTAAATAATTACTGGTATAGTTCAAGTGGGCGAAAAGCAGTCTGCATTGTTTTTTATTATTAACGCAGTCATTACCAAGAGTAATTATGTTTGTCCGCTCTACGTTAATAAAAATTGGGCCACCAATATCGGATTATGTTATAATAAATCGCCAATAAATAAAATAACAATATTTAATATTTTTTTGATTATATAATATATAACTCATACTCGAAACTTGAAAATACAAACAAGAATTCTTGCATAAATCAATTTACTTGTCCTACATTGCAAGTCCGTATAAGGAAAAGGAACTAACAGCACCTTCTTGTACGAAAACCACTTCCTTGAATAATTTATTACGTATTGATTTATACCAATAAATATGCATAGAACGTCACCGACAACAAACAAAAAAAAAGAAATACTTAAATATTGCTATTAGAAAATCTTTTATGTAAAATGAGTGTTGCAAAAGTGACACGCAAAATGATCGTGTATTCAATATTTACTCAGAAAAGTGAATATGTGTCTAGAATAAACAAGTTTAAAACTAGCAAGTGGCAAAATGATAGTGTATTCAAAATTTATTCAGAAAAGCTAGTATGTGTCTCGAACAATGATTATACAATTTTTCGTTGGTAGTTTATATTTATAGATAATATTATTTTTTCTCGCTCTGGTAACAAGACTAGTTAGTTACTCTAACTTTGATTTCCGTCACTCAAAATGCAATATCTGAAAAACAGGGCGGAGCTTAGGGCGTGGAGTGTCATATAATTATTTTTTCTCTGTCTAGTAACCCTCGTATATGCGGGATGCAATGTGAACCAAAAAAAATCTAATACATACCTGTTCCATTTCACTCTCCATCTTCTTCATTTTAAGGTCGTGTTCTCTTTTCTCTTCTTCCATTTGGGCCAATGGATTCCTGAGAACAAACATAGTATTAATAATATTACTTAACAAGGGTAAATCGTGAGCCCAATATGTATTTATATAAACATTTGTATTTATCATATTATGTTAATAACAAAATCAACTCATGCAACGAAATAGATTGAAAGGTCGAAGGTCTGTCAAATATATGTATTTATAAACTGTGTTTAAATATTAGAATTTGTGATTAACCATACCAAAAGATTCAAAAATATAAAGAAGTAGGTATTTTATTTGTGCACCTTTAAAAAATTCAAAACGTAGACAGAATATAAATTAAATATGCAAATTGAAATTGTTATACATATGTACACTATGTATCAGAAAGAAGTTAATTTTTTTGTCTCTGTAATATTGATAATAAAAATCACGTTTTAATGTGATGATGTTTCTTGCTTATGCTTATGACTTTTTTAACATTTATGTATATGCAATACGTACTTATGAAATAACCAGCGACTCATAAAACATGCCATGCGTACAAATATAACGCGCAATATTAAAATAAACCACTTAAGCCATGCAAAAACAACAATAAAACTACGTGCGTTAACATTTATCTGGACCAAAACCAATAGAAAAGTAAGAAAGAAAATGAAAAAAAAAATCTACAACGACCAATACAAAAAAGTTCATAAACTATAAATATAGAGTATACAAAGTATCAACCCCGTGCTTGTAATATATAATGGTATGACGATGTACGGCGGCACTTACCACACGGTCATGAAACTGTTCATCAGTCCTTGCGGGCAGAAACTGAATAGCAACAATGTCGTTAGCGCACCGCGGCCATAGTGCGCGCGCTGCAATGGCATTAGCTAACCGATGGACGATAAGTGTATCGAACGTGTTAGACGAAAGTGCTGGTGTATTATTTATTCTGGTTTTATTGCTCGGATCGGAGTTGTTGTTTCAGAAATGCTGATTTGGGTATATAATTTTACTATTACAACGTGGTATTACATTCTCAAATGTTTTATATTAGGATATTAAAGTAGATAATAATATCTAAGGTAACATTTTGGTAAAGTGAGTGGTGAGAGAAATAGGGGGAGACCTCGGTTGACCTACGAAAACACAGTATCAAAGATACTGGAGGAAGGTCACGCAAAAAGCATAAGGACTTAAGAGGTTGTAATCAACCTGTACCTTGTCTACTGTAAAGTAATATTTACAGAAGGCAAGACCAAAAAGGTATGTAGAGACCGTAGCATTTGTCGCTCCGTTCTCCCTTTCTACCCCGCTAGGGATAAAGCTTAAGTTAAGTTAATAATATCTTATATTTAAAAAGTACACAATTTAATATAACATTTATTGATTTATGATTTTTTACATGAATACTTGATAAAGTGAATATAATAAAAATAAAATTATATATGTAATAAATAATACTTTTTAATGAATCATTTATTCCGAAAAATACATGTAAGCAGAAATTACAATTCAACAATTACTATTGTAATTAAAAAGACAACAAACCCGGTATGATTGTAAATAATCAGATGCATGTAATGTAGCATTGTGGGACCACACCCGAAAAGAATGCAACATAATGTACGAGACCCGCGTTATGACCCGCTCACAATCAATGTAAACTTGTTTGTGTGACAGTTTGAACCAATTGTTCCGTCCGAATAATACCACCGGTGCACGGCTGCGAGGCACGCGATGTATCACACAGCGCATAATGTAAATAATGAACGTTATAAATTGTTATTAATGCCACTGCGAAAGCGCATGAATCGCATATTTATTATGATTAATGACACAAAGTCATGGATATTTTAAAAATTCAGACATGGCGCCAACCAGTGTCGTCGTGTAAATAAATTAAACACATAAACAAAGATAATATATTTAAAATAATCCATGACGAGGAAGTAAATACATCATTTCTGCATGCCCAAGCACAAAACATTCGAATCGATAAAGAATGTAGTATGCATCTATAGCGCTAATAGAGTGAGATAAATCAAATCAATAGCTCCAAACAATAATAAAAAAAGTTCCACCGAACCGAAGGTGACCAGACATGCAGCAATGATTGTATTTTTTTTTATATTTTTAGTTTTATTTCAAACAATTGTTTAAGGGCAGATTAGTAACGATATAAAAATAAGAAGTCTGGTCACCTTATAACGGTGACGGCAGTCTTATAAATACATTAAAGTTAACTGTACCATACCAACCCTGTCTACTCAGGTTGTTAGTCCATGCCTTCGAATGTTAAAATCAATCATCTATTCTGTTAATGAACTGGCAGAAAATGTTAAATTAAAAAACTCAAATTTAATTGTTATGAGTAGTTAGAAGATAGATATATAGTATGATACCAAAACTGCTAGGGTATTTGATGATTTTATAATATGTGGCCCAAAGACATTATTCTAACTGTAAACTTTGAGATGAAAGTGCAAAAAAAATATTATCAAATATTTCACAAAAATAATAGATAAAAACTTAATTAATCACAATAGTTTCACGAACTATATATATGTAAATAACAATATTAAGACAATATTCCTAACCACAAAATAGTATATCTTACAAAAAAATACAATAAATATTCATCAAATACCCACAAACAGAAATAATACAAATATAAATAAACATAAAATTTAAAAATGTAAAAAAAAACATACTTGTTAGAATTGATCCTGTGTGGTTTCCCGTCATGCGAGAGGCCGGCCAGCTTGCGGCACCGGTAGTTCTCATAGTGTACGGAGCTCGTCACGTCCTTCAAGTCCTGTAGGTGCGTCCGGATCACCATGTTGCGGAGAGCCAGGAAGTCGCAATGCTCCAGATTTTCCACTGGAATTATTTAATACTATTTTAGCTTCACGCTGTTTTCGCCCATATGAGGGTAGGCACAGGGAACCGGGGAAACTAGTGTTAAGATACTCCGTTTATCAATTTCTGCTGAACTAGAGGCACTCTATGTTGAGTGTCGAAACTTAACGCCACGCAAGGAAATGAAAATATTAAATATTTCATAAAAATTCGCTCAGATAACAAAATAAACCACGGCGTTGAGTTCCGCCATTCAACACGGTCGTAAAAATTGGTAATAGTAATAACTCTGCTTACTCAGCTGCGTATGAAATTAAAATTAACATATTTCTCAATATCCAATTGACCAGAATGATTAAAAATGAACAATGAATAGGTATGAAGCGAATGAATGCAATAAATTAGTTGATTAATATGCGACGTGAGCAGTTGACTACTAACGACAACTTTGTACTGATTGCATTAAACAATAGTATGTGAATAACATACATTTTTGCATTGCGGTCAAAATTAGTAAGTTGAAAATATATATATTTTTAGTGACCTTTATGCTTAGCATAAATTTAACACTTTTTATAAAATCAACTTCACGCTGTATCCCGCACACAGCAGAGTAAGCAGTGGGAATCTAATGTAAGATACTCCGTTCACAAGTTTCCGCCAATACTTTTTATGAATTATTTAATACTTTTAGTCATTTTAATGCAATTTTTTTTTCATCATTTAACAAGAATTCCAATTGACTTATTTACATATGTCGTTTTAAGATTTTTAACCTATTCTAGCAAGTAACAAGTGGTTGACACTATTCCGGTTTGAATGACAAATAAAAACAGTGAAATTAGGTTATCAGTTTTATAGAGAAATGCGCGTTCTCTAATCTGGTTCTAGGGTAAATATTTGATTAAGATAATTATATTTGTCCCATATATATATACATACAATGATGTGTTTCTTTCGAGTATATATAGATAATAAAAGAATATACCTCGAATTCCTTGAAATAGATACTATAATCATTATAAATTACTGTATTATTTTTTTACATCAAACGTGTAGGTTATTTTCTCTAATAATATTCATAATAACATCATAATGCATAATATTCTTATATTCTAGTTTACCTTCTTACAGTAGTGAGGAACCAAGAATCTATATATATAAAAGGACTTGTGCTGACTGACTGAGGTAAGACGCACGCAGAGCCGTAACCGCTGTGCGTAGAAACGTGAAATTTGGGCAGATGTTTATTTTCATATTCTGGACATCCACTAAGAAGGGAATTTGAAAAATTTTAACCCTAAAGGGACGAAATAGAGGTTGAAAGTTTGTATGGAATTTTTTTTTAATCTGTACCGATTCTTATAAAATTTTAAATCCAGACTCTTAAAAATATTTCATTGAACACATGTTTCATAGTTTTTAAGAATTCACCCCCTAAGGGTTCAAATAAGGGGTTGAAAGTTTATATGGAAAAATCTTTAAATTGCCACCGATTTTTATAAAAATTTAAATTCAGACTGATAAAAATATTTTATTGAACACGTGTTTCGTGGTTTTTTTTTAATTCACTCCTAATAAGCGGGCGAAGCCGCGCGCGCCCTCTAGTTGTTTATAAAATAACTATTAAACATGCCAAGTAACAATTTCTATTTATACACCATAACGCACATATTTACTGAAACAAGTGGATGTTTCAACCTTAATTTACTTTCTATAAATTTTTAAGAAGAAAAAAGAAAAGATAATAATGAGTGTATCAATAGTCTTCAAATAAAAATAAATGAAACAAGTTCAAGATGTATCCCGCACGTCAAAGGCTACTTTCCGCCGATTTCTGGAATCATTGCGTACTGAGTGGCGGAACGCAACGCCGCGCTTTGCCTCGATACCAGAGTGAAGAAAAGAAAATATTTAACCCTTTCCACTTCAATAAATAATAATAACTTCGAGTGTCACTCGACACTGATTTTGTTCCACAAGCTAAAATTAAATGATTAAAATTAAGAATTATAATATAGTATCATGTAATTACTCATAAAATAAAGTTTATTAAATAAGAAAAAATTGTTTCTTTTTTACAAAATACACAAAAACACTAAAAGTTTTAAAAAACTTAATTTTAGCGTGGAGCTGAATACAAACAAAAACAGCCTTGCAGTGGAAAGGGTTAAATAAATATTTAATTTTCTTGAGTGGGGATCGAACCTACATCCAACCGAACATCTTGAGACCAGTCGCGACCTCAAAGTCTTCAAAGACAGAACAATTACAAAATTACTATAGCCTATTAAACATATTTGATATAAAAAAAAACAATTACTAAACAAAATCATTAAACATGGAATCCAGACCGACAAGAATTTTAAGAATTGTCGGAGTTACGAGAGCGCACGTACGCAGCATGCGCACCGCCCGCCGCTCACCGCAGTCAATACTTAATAAAGTATTAAGTAATTTACTGCGCCAATTTGTATATGACACAGAACGTACACATATACACACGCGAGACGTAGATGCTCCATAAGCTTTCTGTCGGATTAAAACACGATTTGAGGTCGTCCTGGCGCAGCGACCCAAGCATGTGACTGTCAACGCGGCGGTTGTGGGTTCAATTTCCACTGGGGAAATGAATTATTTAATATTCTCAATGCCTCGCCCTGGTAACTAGGCAAATTGCGGCGTTACGCTCCGCTGGGCATTGTAAACGGTGAACCTAAGAAAAACAAAATATGAATGATAAACAATTGCGACATACCTTCAGCAATGCCCCAAGGGTACTTGCGTCCGCGAATGCGGCGGCCGTCCTGCTCGATGACGGTGTTGGCGCCCACCACGGCGAAGGGCACGCGGGCCCGCAGCGCGCGCGTGCTCGCCTCGCCCTCGCCCTCCTCGCCCGTGCTCTCGGGGAAGTCGTATATCTTTATTTTGTGTTGAGCTACTTCTTTTAGTATCTGTAAATGTGCAGTCTTAATTAAATACACTTGTAAATGTACGGTACAACCGACTAGTGGTGGCCGCCCTGAAGTTAGGCTTTCTGAATATTTGCGCCTTATTCGCTAAGGAAAAAAAGTAAAAAAAATCGTAATATATAATATGTGCAGTAATCTACAGTTTCAGATCGGCTACGGCTTGTCGATCGTACTAAATTGTCTTTAATTTTCCACCTTCAAGTATAAGGATTCATAATTATTTGTGTTACTAACAAAAAGATGAAGTAAAACACGAACATCTAATTTGAAATAAACTTGTAAACTAAAATGTTCGAAAATATATCTTTTAATAGTTTCGTATTTTTACCTGATAAGTTAAATTCGTTTTTATATAGTAATGAAAGTGAACAAAAACCTATTCTCAGTCACTAGGATGATCGAATGTTCAATTAATCGTATATAGCATAACCTAAGGTTAGTAGTTAATTAGTAGGAGTTAATCGTTTCCTACGGTAATATGAGTAGTAGCTCGTTTGTCTAAAAACCGAAAGGACACTTTGTCAGTAGTGAGCAGAGTTCATGACGTTCTGACAAACTTGCAACTTCCAGAAAAGTATTGTTTAATTATATAAATTGACGACAGAAGGCAAATACATATTTATTTTATTTTATTCTATCTTTTGGTAAATTCTTACATTCAATCATATTTATCTATTTTTTATATAATGCAGCATCAGAAAAACTTACTTTATACTTAATATTATTAATAAGTGAAAAAATTAAAGACTGTTTGAAGTGGCATAGGTTAAGTGGGAAGACAGATCCTGACAAATGTAATGTACAAAGTAAGGATTACTGATACGTAAAATATAATATATACGTAGCAATTAACCAGGAATAAAATAAATAATAAATAAATATACTAAAATAAGAAAGGAAAAAACGATGAATCCGTATCATTTACCTGTTCCTTAAAATCCTTGCATTCTTCAGGCGTCATGGTGTCGGCTTTGGCGATGACGGGTATGATGTTGACCTTGTCGCCGAGCCGCTGCATGAACTCCACGTCCAGCGGCTTGAGGCCGTGCCCGCTCGGCGCGATGAAGTACAGGCAGCAGTGCACGCGCGTGTCGGGCGGCGACGCCTTGCGAGTCACCCGAGACTCCGCGTTCAGAAACTCCTCGTATTTCGATTCAACGAAATCGATTATCGGTTGCCAGCTGAAATGTAAATCGATGAATAATACGATGATCATGGGTTTATAATTAATTTTTATATATATTAAGCAAGCAAGCAATATTAAAATTAAATCGTTCTCATGAGTACCAATATAAAAAGCATTCCGTAGTGGCCACCACATAGTGTTATCAATTACTCCTAAAATTAGGCTATAATCATAGACTTCACACTGTAATTATTATAAAGTAAAGAAATTGCCAAGCCATATTTAAAAAAAAATTAAAAGAAGACCATTAAAGACATGCGTCATCTCAATACAGTGTTATATACCGAACATTCATAACGATGTAAACTTTAAAAGTATAACGGTAATGTATAAGGCATGTACTCATGAGTGCAATACTTGTATTATAATATGGTACTTATTAATATAATTCGTTTTCTAATATAATATACAATTAAAAATAATTTTTAAAAGCTAACAGTTGTAAAAAAGGACAAAAACTGACTAATTTTTAATAATATACAGGAGAATTGTGATGTCAAATGATGCTCGTCGAGTTGTTCATTAATTTTTTTCGTTAGAACTGATTAGATACAAGGTTGTATAATAAAAACCAAAAGCATTACTCGTATTAGACGCAAAAAAAATCTATATCTAAAAACAAGTTTTTTTTTTCATTTCAACCGAAATTGGGACATTCAACAAACTGGTTTTGCAGCAGTAGCGCCAAAAATTAGGTTAAAATGTTATATTTTTCCATATAAGTATGTGTATGTTAGAAGCAGGCTTAATTTATTTATAGCATATACAACAAGTTTTACGATAACGTATCAGTTGAATTCATATTTAAACTGGTTATCCACTTGTGTATGCAATATTTAATGAATACTAACATTTTTAGAAAGAGTTATATAATATTTACTCGACTGCGGCCATAAATTAGATTTCTAATGTGTTTAGAAAGGTGTATTCACTCTTAAATTTGTATGTATATGGATCTACAACGAATCGTCCTTTGTAATCTACTTAAATATTAATAGGCTCATTATACATTATTGGCTACTTAAGCTGAGTAAATTAACACAGATATAGATGATAGCTTTCTGAAACTACCTAGATTTCAATTAAAAAATTGAAACTTAAGACATACCAATTACTGTTGTCGACAGCGTCACCAAATCCTGGCGTGTCGACGATGGTGAGCGTGAGATTGACACCATTTTCTTTAAGCAGAACCACGCTTGTCTCCACGCCCACGGTCTTTTTAACGCGTAGTGACGGTCCCGGATGTTTATCCTTATCATAAACTTCCGTCAAAAATAATGAGTTTATCAGAGTGGACTTCCCTAATCCCGTTTCACCTGCAAACATATAATAACGCATAAAATCGTAAACCGTGAAAAAAATCCAGGATCGAAAAACATAGGATAGTCTTTTGCGAGGCTTCTACGAACAAATCTACATAATAGCGCGCAGAGAAATAATAATGCAGTGTCTATTGTTTTGCAGGAATCATCATTATTCAAAAGAAATTTTACTTTCACAGACACTATTAGTTTTATTTTTTTTTAGAACACACTCACCTACAACCATTAAGGTGAATTCGAATCCTCTTTTGACTGCTTTTCTATACACTTGATTTGGTAGATTTGCAAAACCAACATATCCGTCTAATTCTTTGGTCTTTGGCTTTTCTATCTTAGGTAAATCTGGTTTTGGCGCAACAGGTGGATGATCAGACTTCTGAAATATATACATTATAATTAAGCAAATGTTACAATTCGCATCTACCATAAGTTTCATATAAAAGCCATAAGTTTCATATAAAAGTAGAGCCAAGGACAATCCTACCTTCATTATATTCTCTGTACTTCGCAGCGGCGCGTTGATTGAAGGCGGTGCCATAGTGGGCACGGGAGGGGCGGGCGTTTGTGGAGGCATGGGTTTCCCAGCATCGACCGAAACACTATTGCTGAGCTTGACTGCGGATGCTGTGCCGTTGGGCTCATGGTGACTATTCTCCGATGGGTCAGGCAGTGTTGCGGATCGCTTGGCGAGTGCGTCTTTGAGTGCTGAAGGTGCTATCGGTGGAACTGGCGGCGCGGTGTTCGGGAGGCCAGTGGCACTCACCCCGCCGCCGCTCACTGTATCTGACTTGAAGAACAGCTCGCGCTTACTCTGCAACTGTAATAAAAAATAAATATATAAAAAAAAAATGTGAAAGTAACTACAAGGTAGCTAAACCGACAACTAAAATCGAAGACAAGAATATTAAACAAGAAATTCAATTACTTTTTTTTTTTCGTAAAAAAAATAAGTCTTACAACACATCTAAATGAATAATCTTCTTTCCTTGTATAAGTCAATATAAATAGAGAAATAAAAGTTAGTCACCGGTATATAACGAGCGTGATTTTATTGCAAAATACGAAAAGTAGGTATAGCGGCGCTTGTCAGCCTATACATATGCAGCATTAAGTGTAAGTACACACAGCCGGTTGGCTCCAAGCGCGGCGCCTGATGACTCACCGATACCAAGGCGAGTGTGTAACAATACACACTATAATCACTATAGATTATTACTATAGTAAATTACACTACACTTACACTTAAATGAACATTTCGAATAAAATTCGACAAAAAGCTCTTTTAAAAATAAGATGAAAATAGGTAAGTACATTTTATTGACCTTTACTCAACTACTCAACATATAACTCTACATTTTAACAGATTGCCATCCCTACTATTACATTCTTCTTATTTTAAGATATAAAGTTTTAAATCGCAAAGTCTTCGCAAATGTCTTGACAAAATATTGACCCTTAATAGTTCTCATGTGTATTTCTGCGTAGTATGTGTTGCGTGCGATCTGACACAGCTTCGCCGAAAGCTACATTTTTAAAATTGAGATATTTTACACCGATGATTCATATCCGAATGCTACAATAATATAGTCAGCTTCATCGCTGTATCCCGCACACTGCAGGGTAGGCAGAGGGAACCTAGTGTTAAGACACTCCGTTCCCCACTTTCTGCCGAATTCTGGAGGCATTGCGTGTTGAGTCTAAATATTTCATCTTCTCGAGTGGGGATCGAACCCACAACCAGTCGGTTTTACAGTCACACTTTGTGCTCCTGCGCCACCACTGGCCTCAATAACTATAATATAGTAATTGTAATAATAAAAAAAAATAGTAATTATATTTTAAAAAGTTGATCGGCGTTTAGTACAACTTAGTAAATAGACTTCTCGATTAAACCGAAGATATAAAACATCACACATATCGCATTTTAAATTATTTTTTCTTTTGTCGGTTTCGTCAGTTACGGCACAATGTCGATTTCTCTTACCCGCACATCGCAAGACGGCCGCCTATACATATGTCGATGTCGACCGATCGCGTTATTGACACCACTCATCGTCATCCGGTGTTTACCAGAGCAAGAACACTGTTGCATATAACGTAAATAAATTCATTGGCATTCGACATCAACAATGTTTTTGTTTGGTATATGCCCGTTTAAACATTTAACTTAACAAAAAATGTTGTCAAGACAAACGAAGTGTTTAAAATAACTTATACGTTCTTCAAAACGGAAAACAAATAAACATTGTGATGACAAATAATAATCTTTTTTTTATATAAAATAATTATTATTTATAATTATTTATTTGTTATTATTACTTCTTTAGTTTGGTATATGCCCGTTAAAACATTCTTGTGATACTATTATTTAACTTAACAAAAAATGTTGTCAACACAAATGAAGTGTTTAAAATAACTTATACGTTCTTCAAAACGGAAAACAAATAAACATTGTGATGACAAACAATAATCTTTTTTTTATATAAAATAATAATTATTTATTTGTTATTATTACTTCTTTAGTTTAATCTGTTAATCATTTAACAATTAATGTACCGATTGTTATATCTATTCACACCAGCATTTGTATAACGTTTTGACACGTTTCAAATTAACACAAGTGACACATGAATGACAGCTTTTCAGTTGTTTTCAACACTCTGTTCATACTCGTTCTTACATGGTACATAAAGTATGAAATATTTTATTTAAATTTCTTAACATGTATAAAACATATATTATATATAAACACAGCTAAGTTATACGAAACACATTAATTATATATATGAAAGTGTTCATATCAGTAAAAAAAACATTAAAGCGGAGAGAGCCTTTTTGTAGGCATGTGACGTATCGGTAGGTGACAAAATGTGATGAAGCATAGAAACGAGCGATGCGCAACGTTAGTTTGCTTCACGCAAGATTTAACAGTAACGCAAGGGACACAAGCATTGTTGAAATTTTCAACTATTAAATGACTAACTATTGAACGCAATTGTAATTGCTTATAAATTCAGTGTTTTATATATTATCATATTTACTAAACTTAACTTGATATATATATATACATATGTATATACAAAATGTTGACTTTGTCTGTCTATACAAGCATTTGTTTAACTATACCTAACAGTTGTTATGATTACACCGAAGATGCATGTGCCAGTGCACCTGTCAATTAACAACTCCTTCCTATGAGTCCGTTCAAGCTACTGAGCTTACGTAACTAATGTGAATCATTCATTGTAGAACAATTTTAGGACTTGTTTTCTCTGTTAATAAAAAAGAGGTAACATTAAAAGTACTAAATAAATTTATATGCGTATTACTTGAAAAAAATCTCAATCGAAAAGAGTCCATAGAAAATAGTCTAAAGTGACCATCCATCCAAGGACATAAATTAATTGATGATATATTTATAACGTGTATGTACGACTCCGTTTACATAAAAATATGTAGGTATTATCTACTGCATTTATTTAAAAACTATTTGCTCGACTATCAATAGTTCAGCACATCTTTCAATGTTTAAAATACTACTAATCGGAAATTGTTAGAAATTGTTATATTGTTGACTATACTTCATGAATAATAATAATGAAGGTTATATATTACGATTGTTTTAAAATTCTAAAGGTACAAGTTAAGATTGAAAAGTAATAAATTTATCAATTTAAGTTAGTTTTTTAACATTTAAATTAGTTTATAGTTTTCTGAGACAGATAAGTCTTTCATAAAATTATGGAAATTATATACAGATCTCGTAACTCGTTGCACTAGTCATTTTTATAAAATTGATAAAAAAAAGTCTTTAAAAAACGGATGATTACCAAAGAAACATACTTAAGCTAAAAAGGACATTACAAGAATCCTTAGCCAAATAAAGCAGAAAATCTAGTTGGTATGTTACATCGTCGATGCTCGACCTGGACCAATAAAAAACACAAATAATAATACAGCGCGGAAACATGACTTACCACGTAAGTCGCTACCATCCACTTCGTTCTGACTCACCGTCACTTTTGCAAAGGATGTCGGCCACAGTTTTGTTCCTTTTAAGCCACATTTGTTAGTTTTAGCTATTAGATTATTTAGTTCTATTGTATAGCGGGGAACGGAGTGTCTTAGCACTGGGTTCCCTCTGCCTATCCTCCTGTGTACGGGATACAGCGGGAAGCTGAATTTAGTTCTATTGTCACAATTTTTAACGACGAACTACAGTTATACATATAGAAGGCACGATTCGAAATTTAGAAGTTTTTTTTATACACGTTTATTAAAGCTGATTGTAAAATTATATTGAAATAATTTTCAACAAAAAAGGTTTAGCGCAATAATTTGATAGTCCAATTCGATCCTAAAAAAAAACTACCTGTATAATAAATAACACTACATATACATATATGCTACGGGAAGTGAGGCTTAATGGCGAAGAGCACGTGCATAATGATGTTAAGATCCGCTGTTCTACCTATATATGTATATACATACATATATATAGCTCGGCTACCTTTAACGCCTTGTGTAACGGTATTTATATTTGTTAAAGAATAATAATAATTTAAACACTAATTATTATTTCGGATATTTATAACATAATACATAATTTAAATAATAAACTTCGAAATTATTGACCGACAATTTAGTTCGATTTTTATTCGTTTTAAAAAATATGGTCATACAATTTCGTTCGACGTCTTCGTAAATTATTACTTTCTCCATGCGAGGGTAACGGTTACTTTTAGCACAAAATCTTGTTTTATTACGTTTATTAAAATCAGCTTCACGCTGTATCCCGCACACAGCAGGGTGGGCTGAGGGAACCTAGTGTTAAGACACTTCGTCCCCCACTTTCTGCCAAATTCTGGAGGCATTGCGTGTTGAGTGGCAGAACTCAACGCCGCGCTTAGCCTCGACACCATAGCGAAGAAAATGGAAATATAAATTTAAGTAAATATTTCATCTCCTCGAGTGGGGATCGAACCCACAATCAGTCGGTTTTACAGTCACACTTCGTGCCGTTCGGGAGATTAGCCCGGACAGACAGTCTTGAGATCACAAACAGACCCTTCAATTTTATTTATATGTATAGATTTCTCAAGGATTTTCATGTATAAATTAAAATTTCATAAAATATATACAAGTTTTAACTTTTATCCCCACATAGTAAGGTAGGCAGAGTGGACCTAGTGACAAAACACTACGTTCAACACTTCCAGCCAAAATTTTCTCATAAATAATGTAGTCGCAGAGACCAAGCCACGATCCTACGTGCCATCTCAACATCCCTAATGATTGCATCGGCAGTGGGCGGTGGATGGTAACGCGTAGGCAAACTAGAATAGAAACTACAACGGCTTCATTGAGATTACTTGCGCGGGATGATTTAATAAGATGAAGACGAAAGTATAATATATAGTTAACTTTTATATTACAGGTATCAACTACTAACTATTATAGGTAACTATAGATGCTTTATCTGCTTCTTTTAAAAATATTTTTTTTGTTATATGTTCATTCGGCGATTCAAAAGTGCTTATAACTGTTTATTTGAATAAAGAATATTTTGAATTTGAATTAGAAAAAAGTCCATTTAAAACGTCTTTTTATTTTATTTACTCTTTAATGCAAAGCATGTAGCACTACTTTTACATTATTCATTGCATGGTGTGAAGTGAGGAATGGCACCTAGAGACTTGATATACAAGTAACAACGATTAATACAAAGGATTGCATATTATATTAATTTTATATAAGCAGTTTTTTTTAATATCAAAAATATTCTTTTACAACTTTTTTTGTAGGTAATCATACATATTCGCACAGAGACCGTGAACTTTATTATTGGGGTTAAATTAATTATGGCACATTAAATTATAGTAAAGAGTGACTTGCGAGTTGCGACACGGGCGTAAAAATGATCATTTAAAAAAAATAAGCGACAACCAGAAATATTATTGTTATAGACAAAGTGACATTTTATTATATATATTATTCTTTTTAACAATTGATAGATGTTTACAACCAGCTATAATTTTTTTATATTTATTTACATTTATATTTTCATTTCTTCAGGCAATGCGCGGCGTTGAGTTCCGCCACTCAGCACGCAATGCCTCCAGAATTCGGAGGAAAGTGTGTTACGTGTAAGTTTTGTGTGCCTACCCTGTTATATGCGGGATACAGCGTAAAGCTTAGATTTCTATAATTTTTTTATTCGAATTTAACCGTGTATATATAAATTCTGAAACTTAATCACCTATTTCGTATGTAAGTAATGTGAAAGCGTTGAGAATGGTTGCGACAGTATACACGATCGCAGACTAGCTATTGTTCATTACTCCTTATAAGTATATATATAAGATATAAGATTCTATTAAATGAGTTCGTGAGACACATTTAGTTGTTGATAAAGCGACAAAATGACGCCAAATGCGTTTGTAACTTATTTACAAGAACAAGTCAACGACCCAGTCACCAAGGATAGAAAATGGATACGCATTGAGTGATTTATTGTCGACTTAAATGACGTAAGTTAGGTGATTTACAGTAATGAAATATTGTATATTTACACCTATATAGCATGATATATTTCACAATCAGTTATATATTGTATCAAACCTACATATATTAATAAGTATTAATAAGTATTATAATATAAGCAGTATTTAGGAAGTTCCATTTTTTAATATACATAGGTTTAAACAACAGCTACTTTAACACAAACAAAAATATAAATAAATTGAGTATGAATACATAAAGACATATGTGGATATATAGTATAAATATAAACAGGTAGCCAAAATGCAAACAAATGAGCATTCTTTAAAATTACAGTATTACAAGAGAAGGTTGTTGAATTTAAATGTTTAACTGTTAAAATTTGCTTTAAAGTGAATTTACCTCTGCTTTTCTGCGTAAAGATAAATTTCTCCATAGCTCTCGAGGACTCGTCCATCCCACTTTTGTTTTATCAATGCCTATATCACCTACACTACTGGCGCATCTATTTAACTTGGCCTGTTGACTAACACCGTTAGTTACCGTTCTGTTAGCCATTACTACAAACACATTTAAAATTTTAATGAAAATATAAGTAATATCATTAGATATTAATTATTTAAAATATATATATTATTAATATTCCCATCAAAGCGTAAGACAACAACTATAAAGGTTTTTTTCACAGCACTTCACTATAAATATAAAATTTATTTTTCAAAAAAATTAAATGTTTGTGAGTTATCACTGCCAAAATATATTTTATTTATAGAGCACTATCGAGGATTTTAGATATTTAATAAATAGACTATAATAACACAAATAGACCGTTTTAATGTGAAGCACATTCACGTCTGTATCAGTTTGAGGTTAAGTTACCGGCACTACCGGCTGTCGGCCAGCAGGGCACACAAGCGCCCCGTTGAGGTCCCGGCACACGGGGCGTAAAAACAACCAGATGTTGACGCTAGTATACGCGTTGATATTGTATTTATATTATATAGTAAAGTTCTATATCTTAATCTCTGTCACGTATAGATAGAACTATTAAGCAAATGGAATGTACCTATACAACAAAAATATTAGTAAGTATGAATAAAATAATATACAGTTTTCTGTTACTAAAATAAGAAATTAAAATTATATCACCATTTATATTTTAATGATGAATTATTAAAATAATAATTATTGTGTTTAAAAGTCACATCGTGTGTACGTACCACACTTGGGTAAACTCAGGTACTAGTTAATTATAGCTATATATACAGATATATGTGTAAAAGGATCCCGAGCCCGTCACACTCGCACTCCGCAGACACACAAAAGCCAAGACAGATTTATAGAAAGGAGATAAGTAACAAATCTTTTTAGTTAAAATGAATCTTAAATAAAAGTATAAGAGCTGAAAATCAATCGATAACGTTCATATCTTTATGTTTTTATGGGTTACAAGGTAAGCGGAGAACGTGCCCCAACCGCTTTTGCTGGTTTGTGAAAAAGTTCAAAATTTAAAAGTAAGTTCTGCAAACTTTCAAAACATTCAGACCTAAATTAATTTCATACGATTTAAAAGTAACTTAGAGAAGGTAAAAATATAAACGAGCACCAGAATACGTTATCTCCTACTTTCTGTAAGTGACCATTGATAACATTTTAACTGATAAGCCTTCCTAGAAAATGTAATATAGAAAATGTGAAATAAAGAGTCCTATATACATCGAAGAATAAGTTCTTTTAACGAACATTATTCTCATATACAAGTTCCTATCAGCGGCCAAGAGAATATGAATGCAATAAACAGACTACTTTATCATTTGTGAAGCGTATTGTTAACGTTATCATCAATCAGCGATTGTTGCATTGCGAAGTGATATACGTAACATAGACAAATAAACGCATATTTAATTAGGCTTTCCGAAAATTTCAGGTCAGGGTACGACCGTGAAACAGTTAATGACTGTTTAGTGAATTCGACACATGGGAGCAGAATGGCCGCCGTTTCATAGTTATTTTTAACCCTAAGACAAAGGGTCAGTCACCCGCTTAGTCCTCCAGTGGCACAGACCAGGGCTATAACATAAGGAACATGCGTGGGAATATACTCGATGTATCCCTTGGGAAATTGACACTCTTGTAACATCCTCACCATATAAATAGGAGGTAAAATAAAATATCTGTATCTGTACAAAATAACAATCCACCGAAACACTATTTCTATAGTAACTTAATTATCTACGATTAATTAGGGTTGTTTGACACTTGAATGCCAAATATGTTTATCATCGTGTCAACAAATTTATTTCTACTTGTCTTAGAAAATTATTTATTTAAGATAAAACTAAAGCGGCATTTGTCTTTATTACAGCAGTAATATATGTTTTAAATTGAAAATATATGCAATTTCTGTGTGGAAATCAATGATTAAAATGCATACAGTAGTACATTTAATCACTGAAATTGTTGTTAATATCTCTAGTAGCAATCGTGAATAATTTCAACATATTTGAATTAAAATAATTATTTTTTGCACAATTTACAGTTAGAACATTTAGGCCAGCAATTCCTATAATACCGTGTAACCTAAGTATTTTGTTTTTAGTATATGTAGTATTAAAACGATAAAGCTTTGAATGCAGAAGGGTAAGCTCAACTAAAATAACGAACCTCCCTTTTTTGGGGTGCGTTCATTATGATTAGGGGAACTGTTAGAGGGTGAACGAGATGTACGGCATGGGGCTTACCGTTGCTGTATCGGTGAGGGTGACGGTAGCTGAGGTAGGTCCACCGTTCGCCCCAGAGGTGCTATTAGTTACCCCGGCTGACACCTGATTATTAGAACTCTGCTCTATGATACGCTGTCGAAGCGCTAATCTTTCAAGACTTGCCAGCCGATGGGATCCGCCGGCCCCTTCTCTATCGCGTTCTCTGAGACCAGTTCCAGTAAGAGTACTGCCTGCACTAAATGAACCGCTATATTTTGGCAATGTCGGAGGAGGTACCGGCCTGGCAGATCCTCCACGGCCGAGTAAGGAGCCGGTGGACGTAAATGCATAGCTGTTTGGTGTTCCAAGGGTTGCGGTACGTGGAGCCGCTCCGATTCCATTCAGAGCTCCATTAGTGCCATTGACAGCGCCGCCATTCACCGTGGTCGTGCTGCCGTTCATCTCCTTGAATTAGTGTCCGTCATGCGAGTATATCAAATCACACACTGTCACTGGCTGTGAACAACAAAACGAACCGCGATATGGCGATATATACAGAAACGTTCGTATCGGGTGCCCGTCGGAGGCGGTTTGACAGCTCGCGCGGTGCAGACGAGGCGCGCGGGCGGTGTCTGACGGCGCCCCGCACTCGGCGCTGTCGCCATTAGCCACTGCCGCCGACCCCAATGGATCCAGGATTATTGCCACACGACTGCCCGACTCGAGGGTTGAAAATGCATTGCTGCATCTCAGTCAAGGTCAATTCATGAATTCTTCGCGAATTCAATGTTAAAGAACTTGGGAAAACATTTATTTATACTACTCAATGTAATTACATCTAAGTAGGAATATGGTATCATACATTTGCTAATTAACCCCACTATAGTAAATCTTTGTCAAAAATATGAAGAATTTAAGTTATCACAATATTTTTAATAATTTAAGTTTCATACGTAAATTATTAAAAATATAAAAAATAGTAGTAGAAACAGACAGATATTCGCAGCAGAAATTTCATGAACGATTTCTAATTGGAGAAAGAAGGAAATGACGTTTTAGTTCATTGGCCTGCTTAAGGCACAACTTCAATTGTCTGTAGTATCACTGGTGCTGAAACTAATAATTATAATCACGGATGGCTGTTTGAATTAAAAATAATATTACACTATTCACATCAGATCATAATCATTTTTTATATGTTGATTGGTAATGACAACAGTAATCAGTCGAACGCTTGTTACTTTTATCTTAGTATAGTGTAATATAAGTAGATATATATTTTTATTAATATTTTAAACTCTTAAAACCTTCAAGAGAAATTTAAAAGTTGATGAAAGCGAATTAAAATTATTCTACCTAATATATTATCGATTTACCACACTCAAATGAAAGCGAACATTTTATCCATTACTTAACACTATACTTTCTAAGAATTGTAATTAAATCTGAAGTCTAGACTTTGAATGCATTGCATATACCACGTGGTAGTCGCGTGTTGTGGTCACGGTCATGCCGATCGACCGAATATCACAAAGCGCATGCGCGCCTCCAACCCCTGGACCCATATTTTATCTGCACTACCCTACAGCCCCGCGACTTGGGACATGTTTTTTTTTATTTCGACTGCCTGTTTGTAATTACCGTTAACATGGAGCAGTGCTTATACTCAAGTTTTAAAATTTCATTAATAAGCAGGTGCCTAATGCCTGTATGCCAACAATCCTGAATATTTTGAAGGCAGTTACTCTTGCTACTTAATTAAATTCAAGCTCTAATCAAACTTTTCTTAGGTTTGAACCTTTCCGGAAGCGTAAATTTACAGTAAAGCTTTTAAACAATTTTTTACTGCATAGCAGGGAAGCTAAAGATGGGAACCAAGTGTTAAAAAGTTCCATTCCTCATCAAGACATTTCCATTTTTCACTTTCCGAATTCTTGAGTGCGAATGTGTGTTCAGTGGCAGAAATCAACACCGCGATTTGCCTCGTTATCAGCGTGAGGAAATTAAAATATAAAATATTTAATTCCCCCAAGAGAAAATCGAATCCACCACACCACAGTCGCGTTTACTTCCACATTTCTATGCCCCTACGCCATAAAAGCCTCTTATACCATTTTCAATCTAAAATAATCTAATGCGATTGTAAACATAGGTGATATGATCCTATGTATAAACTATAGGTACAACCTCATTAACAATATTACGAACTTTAAAGTCAAAATGACATTTATGATACTGTTTAATGCATCATTACTGTTTATTGTACTTTTAGTACATATATAAATATGTTAGAAAAATGTTAAAAAAATCAAAAAGATAATACCTGTCTATCATTATCACCCATCTATCAATAATTATATTAAAATATATAAGCTATTTTTAAACTTTAACATTTTGCTAATGAAAAATTTAAAAACATATAACAATAACAATAAAAGTTTAAAAACATATAAAAAATATATAAATTAGTAAATAAACAAATAGAAAAGGCAATGTTAGGTTACTGTAAGCGCCATCTAGTTGTGATTTTTGCCTTAAGCACTGCCATCTAAAGATGTAACGTTTACACACAATAGATGGTATTACTATTATAAAAGGCTGGCTGTAAGGAAGGATAATTATATTTTTTAAGCAAAATTATCAAGACAATGGACTTACTGTCTAGGTATGATTTATAAGGAAAAACGATCTGTTATTGTGTGTTAGAATTAGTTATACTTTACATACTTGATTTATAAGAACAGTTGAAATTATAAACATTGCGTACTAGGTGGCAGCATTCTAAATTAAATTTATTCTGTTCAAATGTAGGAGTTGTACATTTTTAAATCATTGATTCAACTAAGAATTAAATCTACAACCGTGTATACTTAGATATTTTTAATATACAATAGAGATAACTTTATCTTGATGCAGACAAATGCAGTTACACGTTATACAACCTTCGTGTTTAAGGAGTAATATTTAAGATAAACAAAAAAACTTAATTGTCTCAAATAAAATATATTAAAGTTACATCATTGTTTCTTTTAAATGTCAATAGATGGCGTAACAAGTAAGTTCGAGTTCGACTCGCCATGACGACACTAGACAGCGACGTTAAGTTCTTAATTTCAATATAATTGATTAATAGCAAATGAGCGTTTAAATAACATTTAAATAAAATCGATATGGCCCCTAACACTATCGGCTATTAAAAAGTAATACTGTGCTGTAAAATATTTATATGACAAAGTTTTTTGTCGCTAGCAATATGTTATGACAAAAATATTTTGTTTACTAATTATCGAGTAATGTATGTTATTTATACGTTATACCAAGTGTGTTTTGAATAACACTATCTGATAGAGACAACATCGTAGCATAGTTATTAGCATATTTAAAGAAAACTTTAACAATGACGATCATGAGAAAATTGTGTCCCCAATACAAGGTACCTTTCATTACTAATTAACTGCAATGTATGAGCTAACTATAATTTTAGTTTTCATATTTTATTTAATGAAAAGAACAAAAAACTAAAAGTTTTTAAACATGGCTGACATAATAAAATAGATTTTGTTTAATTATCTGTTAGATTACATCATTTAAACTTTAAAATTATACTTATTTGCACTTAAACAAAAATAGAATTGTAGAACATAATATTTTAATGATCTATTTCAAAGTAAATAAAATTAAAAAAAAAGTAAGTGATTTAACGTTTTATTATCTAATATACAAGTTAATATGTGCTTACAAATACACAACCAATTATTTGTTGATGAAACGTTATCAGCATACACGAATAATTTGATAGTATACAACTAGCATTCTATAAGTCCCTAGACTGTTTCAAAGACTGTCCAGTAACTCCTAATCAATAAAGAGTTAGGTCTTCTATCATCATTAATAGCTCAATAATGTCATGAGATGATGACTACAAGACTCAAAAAAATAAACTTCAAATTTTTCTCAACTTAGAATGTTTCAAAAATTCTTTAAAATATATATACTTCTTTTAATCTTAAAAGATCTTAAGGGTTATGTTAGTTATAAAATGGTGTGTCGCTATTTCATATAAAGAGCAATACAACCGTATTCAAAATAATTAATTAAAAGCCAGTGCAGCTTTACCATGCTTATCGGGCTACACTCTTTATAATTAAAAGAAATTATGTTCGAGGGTTTCCGTTGATTTTCATGAAATCCACAATTGATACGGAACTCTATGGACGAACATAAAAAAAATAGTAAACGAATACAGAACCTCCTCCTTTTCAAAAAAAGAGGTCAGTCGAAATATTTTAAAGACGAGCGTCATATTCATAAAAAAATACTTAGCACCAGTAGATAATTAAAAACTTAAACATATGAACAGGTACAATATTAATTCATGAGGCAACATCCACTCCATCATTGCGACCCTTTCAAGCGGTTAGGGTAGGTCGTGGTGGCATACGTGCACAACGATACACTTCGTAGAGATTCGTGACACACTTTTAAGATGCTTCCTCTCAAAGTAACTTGTTTTTGTAGAGACTCCGGAGGGTTGAATATGAGAAAAAACTCTTTCAATAAAGTAGGTTATATAATTTTAAAATAGTAACATCAAATAGGATTGCCTTTTCCTTTGAAAGTTTGTTGAACTGTAAACATGTTAAAAGATTGTATAAAGATGTGGACCTGCACGTGCCATGTAATGTTCGTAACGGAGCGTTAACTCAAACAAAACTACACAACATAGTTACTTATGCTTAAAATAGCAATTTTATGAGATATGTTCATACAGACGTTAAGTTGAAGCCGCGAGGTAAGTTGAATAGAAATTGACATTAATAAATTTTGTTAGGGCCGGTCGTGGCGCAGCGGCACGAGGTGTGACTGCAAAACCGACCGGTTCTGGGTTCGATCCCCACTCGAGGAGATGAAATATTTACTTAAATTTATATTTCCATTTCTTCGCTCTGGTGTTGAGGTTAAGCGCGGCGTTGAGTTCTGCCACTCAACACGCAATGCCTCCAGAATTCGGCAGAAAGTGGGGAACGGAGTGTCTTAACACTAGGTTCCCTCTGCCTACCCTGCTGTATGCGGGATACAGCGTGAAGCTAATTTATTTATGTTTATTTTTATGATAGCTGTAATAATCTATAAGATCTAAAATCATTCCTTGTGGTAAAGATCCATTTTCACCACCATTTCATCCACCTTTCGCCCGAATACGAGTCATTGCGTAGTGGCTCAACGACGCCGCCTTCTTTGTCTTGCCAGAGTGGACTAAAGAAATGTATCATTTATTCCCCCGTTTAGGGATCAAACTCACAAAGGTCCCATCTAAATTCAGATGGTGTTCTACTGTGCCACCACAAACAGTAATAAAATTAACTAATTATTTTATATTAGAATACAAAACGTAAAAGTTATTCTTTGCATGTTATTATACTACATTATTGCATTATTGATACTATTATATTGTACCTATATGATATTATAATCATAATTAATAACAATAAATAACGGTATAAAGCCATATAAAAGTACAGTATTTTAAATAACCTTAATAATATAAACTGGTTTCGTGATTTATCTGTAACTTGGTCGTATTCGTTATGAAGTAGGTGGCTTGTTTACTGAAAAAGGCACGTGCTTACATACTTACAAAGGTAAGGATCTAAAACAAGGCATACAGATACAACATTTCAGTAACGAATATTCAATTGTTATGAAAGGTCTTTAATTTCTTTTTACTTTAAATTATGAAATGGTAACAAATATAGCTTCACGCTGTATCCCGCACACAGCAGGGTAGGCAGAGGGAACCTAGTGTTAAGACACTCCCCACTTTCTGCGAATTCTGGAGGCATTGCGTGTTGAGTGGCACAACTCAACGCCGTAAAAAATATTTATGCTGTGCGATTTTTTTATTGTGCGATATAAACTGAAAAAATCTAGTTACTTTGTTTTCCACTATCCCTCTTGTTTAGATTGTTTTGTGTTAGATTGGGTACAATTTTCATGAATTCAATGTATGCTAGATGCACTTCTGTGGTGTAATATTTTTTGTCTTTAAATACATATTATTATTATTTTTTAGTCCGACGCTTACCCTACCGGATTCGCCTGAGAATGCGGAACGTCAAACGCTACGGTCATACATAATATATTTAATATTATTGTGGATACAAAGGCCACAATATAGTTAATTATAATAAATATTAAATAAAGATACTGCAAAGCATGACTTAATTTTATGGGATGCTAGGTTTTAATATTGCTTGAAAATGTAATTTGTGCCAGATGCACGCACCCGCCTAGGTCTCGTGTTTAAATGTATAACCGTATTAATACTAAGTATCTGATATAGTTTCCCATGTTGATCTTTAAATGAAATATCAAAAAGTAAATAGTAAACTTTAGCCGTAATTTAAAAAATGCCAGATATATATTTTTAGATTAAAAACATATTTTATAGAAACAATTTTTTATACTGACAATAATACCTACTACGCTCAATGCAGGCTACTGTTAACAGGAAAATCAATGGCATCAGTCATCATTGTTATAAATATTGCGTGTTACTATTAAAATACCTAAGCAACAGTTTCTTTTTACTTTGAAAACAGAATATATTTGGTGTTATATTTATTAACTGACAATGTTTTTACTTATAGATTGACAAAAATAAAAAAGTATTTTCGTAAGGAGACAATAATTATAGACATTTATACATATAATGCGTTATCAAAAACTGCATACTAAAAAAATATTTTTAAAACTGTCAAAAATATACAAAAAACGTCGAATACCCTTGACGTCCTAAATAAATAAATACATAATTTAATAACAAACATATACAAAAAAATATTAATAAAATTATTCATTAAAAATATGGGAGTTTTGTGGGATACACTAATTATGTATAAATGATAATACTAATATAATTTTAAATAAACCGTACAAAGCATTATTTATGGAGCGATAAGATAAAATGGAATAACTTGCAGGAACTTCACTTTACCGAACCTCACCTAGTTATCATTTGAACAAATATGTCATGTTTTTACAACGCATATAAGGATAATCGTATTAAAACAGCAAATTAGAAAAAACACCTCACCTGCTCAGTACTTCCATTGATTGGCTTGTATCGTGAGAGCACTGGTCTATTCCGTGATCTGTTCAATGGTGAATCAGACACTGACGCCATTCTATGTCGCTAGTCCACTAATATTTATATATTTTAGCACACTTCAGTTAATCCAATAATTTAAATATATGAAATATATTTACATAACCCATCCGCCAACCGCATACGGAGGAAACAAACTGTTACGATTACAGCAGTGCGCTACTAACAAATATGATACCACATTTTTCCGTCGACAAATCACATCCGGAGGAGAGTCGTATGAAGTTGAGTGAATCAACGCCAAACACCACTTGGTTTAACGCTAGCACTGATAACGAGTTTATGGTGTTTCAACACAAACCTATATCCATCTGAGTCACTAATTGTACGTAAATAAATATAAATATAGGTAGGTATGTTGTGTTTGTATGTTGCACATACAAACACAAGTAGCGCACTATATATTTCCACCGTATTCCTTAAATAGGGCTTCGATTCAAATAAAACGTCTAACTCGATTTACCGTTTACTGCCCCTTTTACATGAAGCAAGAATAGGATCATGGTTTCATATGGTCGGTATTTTCGTTTGGAAAATATTACCATTAAATGTCGCGAATTTTAATTCAATTTAAGGAACATATTCAAAAATAACTTATAATGTGATTCTTCTATAAAATAACGACCACTCCGCGATTACGATTTCGCATACTGAAACTAAAGCCAGAATGAGTCGTTGATAGTAAACGCGTTCGTCACCTCATTCGGTTTTGTATACATGTCTCGGTCAGACTTAACCTATGGGTGACCATGGGGACCCCGATATTTGTGTCACAGCGCCTTATGGGCCCGACGCCTGGCGAACACACTCACGGGCCAAGTAGCGGTCGCAAATTCCTACTCGTAATTCAAACAACGCATGCAATGTACTGGTACGTGCGGAGTGAACAAACGGTCCCGGCGACCTAATAATTTATTTTCGATACTACATCGTGGCACTCATGAACGATATTCTTTTACGTTTTGTTATGAATACTTAGTAATAACTGCGTATACATATAAATATATATAAAGTAGTTACTCACCGCTATACAAGATGTAAGATGTGTCAGAGCCGCACATGAAACAAACAAAAACAATATTAAAAATCTAATATAAAATATGTAAAATGTCAAATGTAATTTAGGCATACCTAAGCAAGGAAGACAACATGTACCTACATCGTCCAGACTCTCTTGGCTCGAGTATCTAGCATCCATTTACAATGATTTCTGCCGCACAATACATACATACATAGTGAAACGGATAATGACAATGTATTAATTACTGTCTGAAGTATTGGGAAAATATCTAAACAAGGCTGAATCACATGTGTATGATGCTATTGTTCCGTTCAAATTGAACATTGAATGGTGTGGCGTAAACATGTTAAACAAAATAAAAAATAAGACATTAAAAACATATCTACTAAAGAGAAATGAAACGCAGTCATAATTAAAATTTTCCAGGTTGATATATAGAAAATAGTTATTAATTCACAAATTATATATTAAGATTTATATAACCTTGCTTACATGATATACTACTATCTGTGGTACTATCCGTGGATTCCATATTCTCAATTGTAGCTCCCGGGATTGATTACATATTGTTTACAATAAAAAAAACTGAGCACATTAATGCACTGTTGCACTGAACTGAAACGACATTTGAATAAGTCAGTGGAAAAACAATCTCGTGTCCTAAATAGTTTGTTTAATCTCTAGGTGCGTTTAGATAATTGGTAAGCTGTCACTAGGTAGTGGTCACGCGTGCATTGTAAACGATCTATCGTCGTAGAGCTTCAGACAGGAGACTGTTCGCGCGCACGTCCACAGGAACTGAGCAATGAGAAGCGGTCGTGCCACTCGGGTTGTATGCAGTTACATTCCAAGTTATTTCAATACGCATACAGAATTCGCGACTTAACAAACGTCTAAGGGTAGTAATGGTTTTGTATCCTAGGTCAATTTAGCGTCTTGTGTGGGTTGTTGCTGACATAAAATTTAATCACTAACAATAGATATTTATTGGTTGATTTCTTCAATTATAAGATATTTATTAAAAGTTAATGATGTTTTAATGTAAACAGGAGTCATATTTTTGCTATTCAATAAGACTTGATTGTTCTCAAGTACCTTAAATGCATGATAACACAATCGTAAACAGATGTATTAATTTAATGCGGACTTCGATCCCATAGCACTACTTGTATTCGACAGCTATTCAAAGTATGTATATTATTTATTTATTTATATAAATTGACTAAGATATTTTCTAGTAAAACGATATCGAACGAATCCTACTACCTAAACATTATAATGTGAAGGATAACTGTAAAGAATGGTGTTGATTACAGTAACAGGACGTTGTTGTGGCTTGTCATGACAGTCAGGTTCCGCAAGAGAACACTGCTTTTAAAACAAAAAGCTACACGCTTTATGAGCCCCAAAACAATAAGACTAGAAAAATAATAAGAAAAAGGCGGCTTTTTCTAAAGTATTCGCTGTGAATTATACAATTTAATTAAAACGGAAGTTAAATTGTTCATTTTAAGCGGTAAAAAATTCGCATGTGTGTATTAAAAATGTAAATAATGAATGAAGGTCGTAGCAGGAGTGCAAGCCTCGTGTGTGATAGTCATGTCGTCTGGACGTGTTTACATGAGACGGCAGCATTAGATTTCACCATCCAATACCCAACATCTCAATATAAACAAGAATGTAGTATTTTATATATTCTTATTTGTTGCTGTATCTATGTCTTATACTAATCAATATAAAAGTTTATATGATATATTTGAAAAATTTTTACTGAACCATTTAAAATAAATATTGCTGAATAAAATATATAATTACTACATAAGTTACTATCTTTTATTACATAAACTGTATTTTACATGTTACGATACTTATTCCTTTTTTCTCCAAAAATTTCGTATTTTACTAAGCAAATGAAGTCATGGACAAACAGACAAACAACAAAAAAATACAAATGTACTTTTCTGAAAAACTGTACAAAGTTTTGCCTGACATATATTTGTATTCATTCTTTATATTTCAGCATATTGTAATACATTATATAAGATTTTATTTTTGTAATTACTGTTTACTTTTTGTTTAGCAAAAATGTGCTCTATAAAATAATAAAATTGAATAACACATTATTTACAGGATGCAAATGTTTAAAAGAATTGGAACAAATTATAGGTGGAGGGGAAAAACAAATTACATACAAAATGAATATGTAATTATTATCAGTGTAAATAGTTTTTTTATTAATATGACCATCAAATATTGTGAATGATAATACAAATCAAGCAATATTTACATATTTTTATCACATAATTAAAAAATGTTTGAAGGAAAGACTATACTACCCAATAGTTGTGGGTTCTGTACCCACTCGGGGGCATATTTTCAGTATTAAGTATTATTTAGGTATATAAGTTATTTTCATTTCCTTGCTCTGGTCTCAAGATAAACCATGACATTGAGTTTGGCCATTCAACACAATGTCTCGAACATTTGCTGGAATTTATGGAACAGATCGTCTTAACACTAGGTTTCCTCTGGCAACCCTTTATATATAGGATGCAAGATAAATTTGATAATATTAAGCAGCAGGTTAAAACTTACCTTTACAGTCCCTTTACTACATACTACAATTATAGGGCATCAGGAGTTATACAATTAAGTCCTATTGTAAAATAAATAAATCAACTTCACGCTGTATCCTGCACACAGCAGGGTAGGCACAGGGAACCTAGTATTAAGACTCTCCGTTCCCCACTTTCTGCAGAATTCTGTAGGCATTGTGTGTTGAGTGGCAAAACTCAACATCGTGCTTGGCCTCGACACAGAATGAAGAAATGGAAATATAAATTTAAGTAACTATTTCATCACCTCGAGTTGTGCCCCTGAGCCACAACTGTCCTATTTTAAGTAAACAAATTCTATATAGAAAATTTAAGTATCTGAAAAATTACCAAAGCTTTATACTAACATAAAAGTTTTTACCATGTATACAGTGGAGACTATAAAGACATGATATTATCTCAACCAAGGATGTAAACCAAATATAATTATTTCAACTCACAAACAAACTGATTTAATCTAGGTTGGACTTAAATTGTATGCAGTTCAAGAATGTAGAACATCAAAATATATAATTTATTAAAAGATTTTGGCCTATCTAGAACTACAATCAAGTTTCGTGTCAGTAGCCTTATGAGCTTGGACAGTGAAAACAAACTTAAAGAACTCCTTAAACCCACACTTGGCTCTTAACTTTAAGGCACTACTTTTAGCTTTACACTGTTATACAATGGACTCAGCACTTGTACAGTCAATTCAAAGAATGCTACATATTGGATGATAACTATAAATATAATGCTTCACACTGTATTTCGCATATAGCAGAGTAGGCAGAGGGATTCTAGTGTTAAGGCACTCCATTTTCCACTTGAACTGAATTTCAATTCATTGCATGTTGAGTGACAGAAATCTACCTTACTCTACTACCTTCACACTTTACCAGAGCTAATGTAAAATGTATAATTAAAATAAATTTCAATAAATTGTCTAAATGGGACCTTAATAATTTATTAAATATAAGTTAAGGTGTATAATGTGATAGATGTAGTTTAATAAATAAAAGAGAATGTGGAATAATTGAATATTTGTCAGTTTCTTGAATGAATATTGTAAGTATACAGAGTTATATACAATAATACACTAATGTTTATTCAATTTATTAGCTAAGAAAGATGCTATCAGTTTTATATAAGCAGATTTATATAAAAGGCTTAAATTACTATATAAGACAGGTTCAATTATAAGCAATGAGAAATAATTGTATAACTAGCTCTTATATTAAATTTAGAAGTAAAATTTATAAGACGATGTAAAATCGTCAGAGTTAGCTTATCTACTTATATTATTATCTTAGTTTAATTTTATATACAAGGCTTAAATGAGAGGAAAAATAAAAATACAATACAACACTATATTTTGGTTAGCGATTGCAGTGAATATCTTATATGAAACCATCTTAAGATTTTTCAATATGAAAAAACTCAATGCGAAAATTTTAAACTTAAAATTTACATATTCTTAATTGGCGCGAATTGTACTGTAACAGTGTATGCCCATAATATTATCCAAATAAAATCTATATATTACCTGATCTCTGCATAATGATAACAATGTCCTGAAAACAATTTAGATTAAAAACATATCGAATTCAACAATTTCAATAGCACTACACCAAACAGAACTGTCAACAGTACACCCGCCCTTGGACCGCACAGAAATTGATTTTTGACATATGTTGCCAGTTTCAAAATGCGTTAAGTAATAAGAATTAAGAAAATTATTTCTAATACCAACAGGAAGTATCTTACGTAGCAGATCGTCCTTATCAGGAAAAATAATTACTAAGTGAAAATGTAGCTTATATTATTAATACAATATTAGTTATATTTAAATCATAAAAAAGAAGAAATCAGACCGTATATTATAATATAAGTAACGTTTCTACTATACCATTTTCAAATAATTATTTTGTTAAAATACAGTGCTTGTGGTACTCAACATGATTTTAACTTTTAATGTTTGTTAGTGAGCACATAACAATCACCATGCTAATGTGTGTCAAAGATTTGACATTTCGTAATGTTTGTAAACAAATATATTATGTGCGATAATAATTAGTAATTTACATTACAAATACTTTAATACTAAAACATACTAAATAATTAATAAAATTAATACTTCTTAGTAATAAACGCCACCTAACTTTTGCTAATATTCGTATAATTTTTGTTAATATTTACGATGAAAACATTCCAGGTTACTTGGAAAATATATACTTATTTTGTAAAATGTTATAAGTGTATTGAAAAGAGTAATTGTAATGCTATTTCTGTACTAGCGGTAAGTTCTGAACATGCAATATACAACTATAATTATAATTAGTAAGCAAGTCAACAAATAATATTATATTTTTAATGCGACCGATAAGTTTGGCATCTACAATAAGAAATTTTATTGTAGAGGGGTTTTTTTTTCAATTTTCCTTTATAGTACGGTAAATAAATATGCATTATTTATTAATTTTATTCTATGGTTGTAAAAACCATTATATTAGTGATGAAATTGTTAGTGTTCATTACTGCAAATAGAACCCACAATCTGTATATTTTTATCAGCATTGCCTGATTTTTAGCCCAAAATTAAATATCCTGAGCAGGACGAGCATAGTCCTGCTCAACATGTATTGTTTCATGTACTGTAAGAAATATTTTTTCCTTTCCAATTTTTAACAGACTTTTTAAGATTTAAAACATTATATATTTTAAGTGTTGTAAGTGTTTTTTTCTAAATTAAAATAAAACATCAACAACCTTTCACCAAAATTATATATTTTAAGTGTTGTAAGTGTTTTTCTCTAAATTAAAATAAAACATCAACAACCTTTCACCAATGGAAGCTTTGCCTAAAACTGAAAAATTGGTGGATAATAATTACTGATTATTTTTTGACCTGCTTTGGGCAAAGGAATGTTGTTTTTTTACTTAAAATGTTTAAAAATCCCACTTTTCCATTTTGCAACACAGATTTTTATGACTATTTTTTACCTTTTATACTGTTTCAGATGCATAAAAGGGTCAGAGATGACATTAAAGTTATTAAGTATATTAGTTTTTTATTTATTTGGCCTTTTAATACTTCCAAAAAGAATTCCTTTGATACAGAAAAAATAAATTCAATGCCATCAATCCTAGAATCTGCAGACCACATCTTTGAGACAGGGCGATATGAAGAATGTTACAATTTGTTGAAAAGTTATGAGGTGATGTTTTAAATCAATCTATACAATATGTACAAATAAGACTCTTCCATTACTGATTGAGTGATTGACATGCTAAGGCCTGGGTAGCTTCTGATGATGATTAGTCACAGAATGTCAGACAAATATTACTAAAAACAAAACTCCCTTAAACCATTGTCCTTAGAAAGCTATAAGTGACACAAAACATGGCTTTTCACTGAAACTTATTGTTATGATGTAGACAAATTATACAAACACTTTATATAAATTGTAGTTTAGGTGTTAGGCTATATATTGTTAATTTCATCTAAATCGATACAGCAGTTTTTGTGTGAAAGTGGGACACATATTCATCCTCACCAACTTTTATAATATATAGTAGGTATGTTACTACATAGAATATTTAAGTATAATGAGTGCTATTAAAATTAAAATTAATTTGATTCAGGTACAAGATGATGTAGAAATAAAATGGCGGATATGTCGAGTATTATACAACATGGCAAGAGATCCCAGATATGATACAGCTTTTAAAAAAAAAATTGTTCAACAGGCTTTTAAAATAATTACTGAGGAATTAAACAAAAACTTTGATAACTCATCAGTTCAGAAATGGTATGCATTATTATTAGACGCTAAAAGTACAAATGAAGGTATCAAAGAAAAAATTGAGCAATTGGGAAATATAAAGACCCATATGGATATAGCAATTTCACTAAATCCAAATGATGCAAGCCTTTTGCATATATTGGGGGAATATTGTTACCAAATAACTGAACTACCGTGGTATCAAAGAAAAACAGCTGAGGCTATTTACGCACCTATACCTCATTCAAGTTACGAAGAGGCACTCGAATATTTTTTAAGAGCAGAGTCAGTACAACCAAGGTTTTATAGTGTCAATCTACTAAGAATCGGTTGTTGTTATTTAAAATTAAATAAACAAGATCAAGCTAAATATTATTTAAAGTTAGCCGCACGTTATCCAGCTAAATCCGACGATGATCATCATGCTAATAAGGAAGCTGCTGAATTACTAAGAAAAATAATAAAATAATACACTATATTAACAAGATTTTATTATCGACACGCTTTCTTTAAAGCTGGTTTCTATTCTTTCGGTGAAGTGTATCTTAAATGTATGTTTAAGGTACTTTATATTGTCACTAGCGGCCCACTCGCAGCTTCGCCCGCATACACCACTTATAAATATTAATTATTAAAGCCAAAGCATATGTTCATTAAATTTTCTTGATGATGGAATAACGTAATTTCGCTCGTAAGTTTCAATATCTTCGTCAAATACAAAAACGTTGAAATATCACCTTGCAATTTTCAATTATTTATGGGAACGGAGTGTCTTAAGACTAGGTTCCCTTTGCCTACTCTGCTGTGTGGGGGATACAGCGTGAAGCTCTAAAAAATATAAGTTAGTGTCTTCAGTGTCTACCTTGTACATTATAAATAGTGAATACGCTCCCTTTACCCCCTATAATATGTTACGTTATAACGACACCGTTACGTTATGTGGTCACCGGTGCTGATACACTATGATGATATGTATCTGTAATACAAAAATCTTATGGAAGTCACTGTAGTGTAGTCATGCCACTAAAAGTAGAAATCGAAACCAGGACTAGGCATCAAGACTAAGATAAGATTTTGATTTTAAATTACGTCAACCATATAGTATATGCGTGAAATGTTAGATATTATTTACCTGCAGTTAAGTATATATATGCAGTAAGTAGATTATAAGCCATGATTGATTCAATGCCCACATACTTGGCTCTTAAATGTCTTGGAGCTACTTATATTAAATTCATGAGTGACATCTTTTTTGGAGACTTGTATGGGACAATGGGTCACTGTAACTTTGTCATCTAGAGGAGTGCAATATTCATGAAGCGTCCAAATCGATAAGGATTAAGAGGGATTAATTCCAGGATGACAGTCTGAGTCCTTTTTGATTTTGTCTTGCCTTTTAGAGTTCAAGGAGAGGCTTTAGACTTTGTTTTCATCATGTGACTTCAGTTACAGCAGGGTAGGCAGAGAAAACCTAGTGCTAAGACACTCCGGTCCCCATTTTCCACTGAATTTTTCGAGGCGTTTGCGTGTTGAGAGGCGGAACTTAAAGCAAGACTTTTGCCTTGGTACCAGATCGAAGTAAAAAAAATATTTAAAAAATATAATTCATTCCCTCGAGTGGGGATCGAATCCACAACCGTCGCATTACAGTCGCACCCTTGTGCCCCTGCGCCACAACAGTCTCAACTACATAATGGAGTTACTACGAAGGTAATCAAATATGGTGGGCCACGCTTCTTAGACTTGTTTTGGTTTTAGTGCAATTTATTCTGGATATCAGGAGAGATCCCAGACGATTGGCATCGTGCCTTTGCACAAAGCCAAAGGCTCACAGATAGACTGCTCAAATTATATGACTATCAGTTTGAGTAGTAAAGTTTATGCTAAAATATTAGCGAGAAGAATGCAAGAGATACCCAAAAGGCTGTTGTGAGAGGCCCAAGGAGTCTTTTTAGACATGGAACAAGGTATGGATCATATCTATTCCTTCCACATCGGAAGGAAAAGATGGATCATGGAAAAAATTTGGCCGTTAACCAAAACTTTTCTGTGCTTTTGTGGACTCGGAATAAACATGAAAAAAAAATTTACCTTTAAAATGGTAGATTTATTCACGGAAATAATTTGATATTACTTATAAATATATTTTATGGTGTTGTGTGTTTATATCGATTCGTGAGTTATTTATATCGAATTCTATTCACCCCAATTTAACGACCATCTTAATTCTTATACCTGCTACTCACGTAACGATATATCCTAACGATTTCAACCTAAGCAGATAAAGGAATGAGGGCACATATTTGAATATGCTGCCTTTCTCGAGTGGGAATCGAACCTACAATCTGTCGCGTTCACAGTTACACTTTGTTACCCTGCGCCACAATTTATTTTATTTATTTCCAGTGGGAATCGAACCCATAAACTGTTTTAGTTCGTATATTTTATATCACTATAAATTCTTATGATTTCTCGTGAAGTCGACCTCTTTCGACATATTGCGACATATACATGTCCGCACGTGAAGTATACTGCCGAGTCCAACGATCGCCATCCATACGCTTCGATAAATTATGCAACGGCAATCGAGACCTACTGATTTAATGAAAATTATAACTGCCGCCGATAAACGATAAATTGCAACCATTTATCATACATACGACCGATAAATCTATTAATCTGGTTGTCATACATTTATCGTCAAGATATACGTCAAGATATATCGTCAAGATATTACGTTATGTGTGTAGCAGGTATATAAATTAAAATTAGGGGTAGTGAAAAATCTATTTAAATCTATTTAAAGCCATTTCTGAATTTTTTTGAGCGAACGCACAGACACACCGACAAACAGACAAAAATTCTAAAAATCATTGTTTTGTTGTTTTAGGGTCTATTACATTAATAAATAGATTTTTTTATATAATATACTTACTCTGTGTCCGGTAATTAATATACCTTTGTCTATGAATACTCTGTGTCTCGAGAATTCAAATTTTAAAAGACGTCGGTTCGTCGGTTGTGTATTCAATAAAAGTTTTCGATAGATGGGTATAAGAAATAAAAACAAATAAATAATAATTAATTTTTCTTTTTCAATCTTTTCAATTTATTTAACTATGAGTTTTTGCTCTTTAGAGGATATTAGTGACGACGAGGTGTTTTTTGGTGACATTTCATTGAAAGAATGTAAAAAGCGTATATTCTTTAATAGCTGTTGTGATCGGCAGAGTTTACCGTAAGTTCCTTGTTACTTCACGTTATTAGTTTGATAGCTATTTATTGTATTATAGTTCGTTTTATCATAATACACAATGCCCAGCAGGGTGTTCCCACAGTTATTCTTTATAATTCTAATATTTATTTTTGATTTCAGGGATACTTTTGAAACTAAAAAAGAAAATAAAAATAATGACAGCATTCAAATTATTGAGACTAATTCAGAACCGAATGTATCATATGCGAGGCCCTCTCTGAGTTCCCCTGAATCTATAACAAATGTAACTAAATCTGATTGGGACATAAAATCAACAGATGATAGCTTTTTACAGCTTGAGAAAATGGTTTCTGAAATGTGTGTGTCACCAAAATCTAATAATAATGATGATTTAAATAACACATTAGAAGTTGTAGAATATATTTTAAACAATCCCATAACAAAAGATGACAACCATGAAGTGGAAATTTTAAAAAGTGACTTGGGGTGTGTTGAACCAATAATAAAAGAATCACCAATAAAATTATTAAATTGTTACGAAAAGTTACAATTATATAAGACAAAGACTGAAGTAGTAAATAATGGAAATGACAATATGAAACTTTTGCAAGAATCTCCAAGCCAAAATAAAGCAGAAAATAATTATTCAAATTATGTAAAAACTGAGAGCTTAATAGCGCCTACCCCAACAAAGCAAACTGAACATGTTTTTAAAACACCTAAAAATATACTTTCTACAAAAAAACATATTCTAACATCTTCTACAAAGAAAACACCTAATAAAATAAATGCTTACCAGCACATCACAAGCCCCATTGCTTTCTATATTAACAAGTGCCCTCAAGTACCTTTAATTAAAGATGTCCACCTTAAGAAACCTTTAAATAATAGTACTTCTATTTCAAAAGTCACGCACACCCCAAAAGAACATAAAACCAGCAATAAAGAAAACATATCTTTACCTTCAGTTGCCTACAAGAGTGCAAAGGAGACAAAAATGGTATGTATACATTTTGTTTTCCACTTTCACATTATATATGTATCCTGCACATATAACAGTGTTAAGACACTCCATGCTCCTTTTCATGTAAATTCAAGACATTGTGTGTAGAGTAATGTAACTCAACAACACTCACTAAAGCAGGGAAATGAAAATAATTCATTGCCCTGAGATTGAACCCACCAACATTATGTATGGTCACATTATATCTCACTAAAGCCATATATGGTATGAAAAATTTGTAATTTATACTCTTTTAAATACACATTTAATTTCTTTTATAGATATCAATACCAGATACAGAAAAATTGCCTACAGGTCAATGGGTAAAAAAAATGAGTAGTTCTCTACCAAAACCAGTTGTAATAAAACATAGCCATAGAGAAGTGAAATCTATCAGTAAACACTCTGTCTCAAAAAGTGAAGAGAGTTTTGTTGGTCTGCCTCTTAAACAAGCCGATTTATCTGTATGTACTAAAAAATCTGCTTTCACTAAAATCATATAATGTATAATTTTTTGCTAATTTAATTATATTTCTTATTATTTTACTAAATACTTTTATTTTCTCTCATTAACCAAAATTTTATTAAGAAATTATGACTTTTATTAAGAATCCCTTAAAATCTTTAAAAAATTCAATGAATGGAAAATTTGATATGTATTCATATAAAGTAATGAAATATGAATATAAAGATAAAATGATGATAAAAAAAAAACGTTAAAAAAATCTTGCTTAAAAAGCTTTATTAAAATAAAAAATATATAGTTTACATTACATTAGTGGGTATACCTCATAAGAATTTATAATGCGCATATAACAACTTCAGAAGTTAAGTAAAACTATCAATACTATATAATAATTTTACAGAAAAACTGCAAAAAGTAAACATCTAATTAGAAAAGTATTGGCTGACACTTAGTAATTAACCACAACAATAAATGCATTTAACATTTGCATATTTAAATTCTTTAAAAAATTAAAATAAACATACTTAGAGTGTAAAACTGCTCAATCCTTTTTTATGTTAGTATGTCACTCGTAAATTTATAAATCTTTTGAATGTGTAAATAAATATACAAAATCGACTTTTATTTTATTTCATATAATAGAGAATGGATGTCAATTTTTAATATTGCAAAAACCTCTTCTCATATGTATGTAATATGTATACTCAGTTTTTTAAAAACCTTTTGTCTCCTGAGAATTTGCTTTTGGGCTATTCACAGGTTTACACTCTTAAGCCGACGATAATATAAAGTTAGTGTCATATTATAGTTTAATATTTAAAAACTAGTTACTGTAACTGAACTAGCAATTTTAGAACACAAGAAACGAAAAAAAAATATAAAAATCAATATTGCAGCACATCAAATAATAAAATGATCATATATTAACAAAAACTAAACACAATAAAAATTCAAAATGCATCTCGTTCATTCAAAATTGTAGCAATAGTTTATATAGTAATTATTTTACAATTGTTACATAAAATGCAATTTGAAATGGTTGTAGAGGAGACTTAGAATAAAAATTAGGCACCAGAAGTCAGACTTAGGCTAGTTTTTATGAATAGAATTTATATAAGACATGAAAAATTGGCAAAGCTATAATTAATGGAGTTTGTGACGGACTTGATGTATAATATATGTATATGTAGATTGAACAATATAAAACTTTAACTTAAATTCAATTATTATCTATGTAAAATTGTAAATAGTGTTTAAATAGACCATGTAAATGAGTCATATAAATTTAAAAAACAATCTGAAACTTATACAAAAATCCGAAACATAACGTCACATAAAAAAAACAAACAAAAATAAATATTTATTACACATTAAATAGTATAAATGTTTGTAATATAAATTGTAAAATGTCCAAGTCGAAATAAAATCGTAGAAATTGTTAGATGGCTGTCATCTACAAAACATTCAATCGAAAATAACAATATTTTACAATGATTACCAAAAAACAACAGTCATGGTAATTAAAGGAAATTTTACAATTGGATTAAAATACATTGCAATATTTTAGTTCCTAGTTGACGGTAGTTGAAAGCAACTACATACCGGTTATGTTAAGTGAGTAAGGGGCTGTAACAGTATAATTACGTACCATACGTAGTTAATAAATCATTTCTTTGATATAGTATAACCGTTAGCACAATCTTCAACATGGGGTCAAACAATTTGATACAAAGGTAACATTCTGGGTATTTTATTCAATGACAAGAATAATAATAATAATATAACTATAGTAAACTAGATTTTTAAGCAATCTCAATTCTGCTTAAATATGTTAATAACGTCTTAATTCTATTGTTTCCTGATTACAACTAATAGAACAAAATAAAAATCTTACAGTTTTGTGCAGTTCCAAAGTTATACTCAAACATACAAATGGGTGATTCATTTTCATATTACAGTAGTAAGTAAATATGGCAATATATGCGATTATATATTTGAATAGTAAAATTTTGATTCATTGGAGATTACTTATACCATATACTAGTTTCATTTTTTCATAATTACTATAATAGGGATACAATATAATAATAATAATAGGAATAAAATGTGTATATATATATATATATTAAGATATTGTTATTTTGAATAAAAATTTCGAATATAGCAATGAATAGAAACTAAACACTACTCAATAAGTCAGATAGTGATTTTATTCTATTGCATATAAATCTAATATAGCTTCAAATATTGCTATGTTAGAAACCTCTATACAAAATCTCAATATATAAACTTGTAAGCCTAAGTATGTGAATAACACTAAAATAATATAAAATAGTATTTAGACACATATAACATCTTACATCTATTAAAGTGCAAATCATGAATGTTGAGGCATCTAGAACCGACGCTTAAAGCCTGAAATAGGCATATAGAAAAAATATCAAAAACACTTGTGCAACGTAAAACAACCATGATTGCATTCATATATAATATCATAATAATATAGATTTTAATTATACAATACAAACATACAGTTAACGAGGCATTAGCTCAACTTTGCTTTGTATTATCTACGACTTGTTTTATTGCTTGGTCAAATACATTTTTGCATGATTGTATAAAGATTTCTTTAAGAATTCAAAGATGGCCATAAATAGTTAATAAATTTAAGTTAATAAATACAATAAGTAAGTTAAGTTAATAAATACATTTTTGCATGATTGTATAAAGATAGTGCCAACTTTATCTTTCACTTTTTATGTACTGAATATAAAAATAAAATATTAAAAATGAAAAATATGTGACGTTGCTATTAGCACAAGAGGTGTAGGTGTGTAACACCTACATTATATATGAACACTCACACAACTGCAAAGCTCAGCTTAGACCTCGTGAACTGTAACATATTTGTAATTCGTAAGAGATTCAAGTACATTTAGGAGTATAAGGTTCATAATTTTGTATTCTATGCATTTATTGTCTTAGAGCATCCCAGGACCATCTCTCTCTTGGTTTCCAGATTTTTCGAAAAACATGAAATCCTGTAATAAACATAGTTTTAATATTTAATATTAATTTAAAATATTCATTTGGAATATAAATTTTCAAATTCATTAAGTATATAGTCTAGTTTAGAAACAACACAATTTTTAAAAAGCTTTAAATATTTCGTATCATCATAAATTAAAACAAACTATCGACTTAAACGCCGCCCTCTTCGGGTCCTATTATATTTTCAAGCCATTGAGGAAAACATTATAATATAGATATAAGACTTCATCAAAATCTTACATAATGATATCATAAAAACATATGACCTGTATGACAATAAAAAATATTATTTTAACTTCACGCTATATTCCGCATATTGCAGGGTAGACAGTGAAGACATAGAGACAAGGTAGATGGCGAAACTCAACGCCGCGCTTTATCTTATTACCAAAGTAAGGAAATGAAAATAATACATTTCCCCTAGTTGGAATCGAACCCGCAACCGTCGCGTTTACAGTCAGACACTAAGCCGCTGCACCACGACGGCCTCTATATACATATAATTATGTAAATGTTATATTATAACATACGTATTAAACATATAATATACTTACAATAAGGAAACATGCACCAAGCAGTACAGCTTTGATCCTAACATCCAAGTCCATTGGGAAGGTGATGCCAAAGTAGTCAGAGTCCGTGAAGGCCTCGCGCGCCAATCCTGACCACTGCTTCGTTATTTTGCCCACTTTGGTTTCACCGTCTTTGGAATACACCTGGAAAATTATTAATATAATAATTAGACTTTTTTAGCTTTACGCGGTATCCTGGGAACCTAGTGTTTGACATTTCCGTTCCCCTCTTTCTACCGAATTCTTGAGACGTGTACAGTGCCGTACTCAACGCCGCGCTTTGAGTGATAAAATGAAAATATTGAAATGGGAGAGGACTTAGAAGTTAACTATTTATTAGTCTCAACTGAGTAAACATTTATATATAAGTAAAATCTATAGGGCATAAATGGAATAGATACTGGAGTCTGAAGGAGATAATGAGAAACTGAAACTGTTTAATACCTGTAATTTTGGCAGTATTTACATATGGATGGACACAAAAAAATTAGAGGTTTATCAAACAGATATTGTAATTTAATCTGAATAAATAATTTAAATATATATATATACCTAGAATGTCTTATAGATTTAATTTCAAATTAAAATACATAATGACAGTTTATATAATGTAATATAATGTAATGTTATGTTATGTATATAATGTAATGTTAATTTTTTAATTTATTATTATAATAATAATAAAAATGAGGCTAGTCGTGGCGCAGGGGCTCAAAGTGTGACTGTAAATGGACTGGTTGTTGGTATATATACCCACTCGAGGAGTTGAAATATTTTTTAAATTTGTATTTTCATTTCTTCGCTCTAGTGTCGAGGGGAAAGCGTGGGGTTGAGTTCCGCCACTCTACACGCAATGCCTCCAGAAATTGGCGAAAAGTGGGCAACGGAGTGTCTAACACTAGGTTCTCTCTGCCTACCCTGCTGTGTGCGAGATACAGCGTGAAGCTAAAAAAAATCGTTTTATAATGCACGATAATGTGAAACTAAATTCAAAAACAATAAATATAAAAATATTTTAAAATATTATTTTTACATATTATATGTTAAAATGTACTATTTTCCTTGATCGATTTGAGCGGTCCAACAATAATTCCAACATTATTCCTGTCTTTATTGTTTTAGTTTTTACTTTATAAATTTCCCGCTGCGCAAATATAGTTAAAACAACATGAGTAATTATTGTGATGAAATCAATTAAATTTATAAGTATCATATATTTTGTAAGAGGTTCTTCTCTTTTTCGAACAATTTTTGTACTATTTGTAAGATATTCACGCTCAATTACTAATAATCGATTTAAAATATATAGTAACATTCGATTTTGAATATAATAAATATAAAACATAAGATATTTTTTTCTAATATGACCATTATAAGAGTAAACAATGTAATTAAATAAAATGTTATCAAGTATCCTAGTCATTGAGTTACACACCGAGCGAGTCTAAAGGGCAAAATAATATGAGTAATTGCATGCAGAATTATTTTTATATAAATTTATAACCCTTCTCTTTTTTTAACATTTTTAAGTATTAATCCACACTTAGGAAAGTAAATATTTATTTAGAAAACGTATAAAATTTGAACGTAGCGGGACTCGAACCCCCGCCTCCTGAAAACCGACCGGGCGCTCTGACCATTAAGCTATACGTTCAACGTACGTTCCAACCCTTTGTTCAAATTTTTATTCATTTTCTAAATAAATATAACACTTCTCTTTCATTTAAAAATAAAACTTCTCTGATGTATCTATATAAATAATGCGTCTGTAAGTATAGAGCCTATTTAAAAACATCTATATATAATTTTCTCTAACAAGTTATCAGAATGTACCAAAGAACTATCCATCTTAATACCTACTATTAAAAACTATCGTCTGCTTAATATTATCAATCGATAATTACCAGATCTTCATAATTATTAAAGAAACTAATTGAAATCTTATAATAAATCGAAAATAATCGAACAAGAACAAACCTGTAAATATAATTCTACTAATCTACCAATATTATAAATGTGATAGTTTGTGTGTTAGGATATTTGTTCCACTTTCACGCGAAAACTACTGAAAGGATTTAGATGAAATTTTACAGTAATATATTTTATACATCAGAATAACACATAGGCCATAATTTTATGTAAAGATTTTGTATAAATAGAGTATAATAATAATATATAATTGTGATATAATAATAATATATAATTGTGATATATATGTAAGGAAAATAATACGCATACAATTATATATACATAAAAAAATAAATCAGCTTCACGCTATATTCCGCACACAGCAGAGTAGGCAGAGGGAACCTAGTGTTAAGATCCTCCGTTCCCCATTTTCCTTCGAGTTCTGGAGGCGTTGCGAGTTGAGTGGCGGAACTCAACGCCGCGCTTTTGTCTCGACAGCAGAGTGAAGAAATGAAAATATAAATGTAAATAAATATTTTTATTTCATCGAGTCGGGATCGAACCCAAAGCCAGTCGATTTTACAGTGAAATTGTGTCCCTGCACCACGACTGGCCTCAATATATACATATATAAACTAAAGTGAATTGTGTTTATTAAAACGATATTCGATGTCAGTTTATATTTATAAGAGCTAAATAAATAAGATTACATCGCGCTAGCAGTTGCCAACAGTGAGTAATAGCACTCAATGAGTGTATAATGCGAAGCCTTGAGAGTTGATAGACGCGTATTGTATATGGAGCTGAATTGGCTTTAGACCTATATCAAAATTATTTTGTTGGAGTAACAACTCAAAATAAATAATTCTAATATAGATCTAATGTATATAAAATAATAATTTTATATACAGTTGCATGAGTTTTTTTTAATTACGCTTAATATCTTAACTCCGTGTGTTAAAGTACTCCATTGTCTACTTTCCGCTAGAATTCGAGTCTCTGGATGTTGGAAATTGACATTGACATCAATTAGCCCAGTTCTAATTATTATTTTGGGGGCTGCTAATTAAAAGGTATATCTGCCAACAGGTTTCAATACCAATTTTGTTTTGTAGATATAGAAAAAAGAGGACATTAAGTCACGAATAACAACTAAAAAGTCATTGCAAAAGAATTCAGTGACTCGGGTATTAACTATTTAAACTAATATGTAATATTTTATAAAGAAACCTTTCTGCTGCAAATTATATTAAATTATTTAGCAGATAATTCGATGTTGTTGTCTTACAAAGGCCTTCTATACTTCTAGGACATCTAGGGGGAAAGAGCGCTCTGCTTCACAGTAAGTGTCAAATCAGATATGTGGATGTGAGATCACATGTGTAGATGTCACGTAACATGTATAGATTAGTGATTACACGTGTGGATGCATGTAATAATACGTGTAATCACATGTTTAAATCTATAGTTATTCAGAAAACGTTTACTGACCACTGTACTGACCATACGTTCGAACGTATGGCCCAGTGGTCAGAGCGCCTGGTCGGTTTCCAGGAGACGCGGGTTCGAGTCCTGCTACGTTCAAATATACGTTTTCTAAATAAGTATTTTTCTTTCCTAAGTGTGGATTAACACTTTAAAAATGTTTAAAATGTGTAGATCTACACAGAGACAACTCATAGAGATAAATTACTTAGTTTACTATGACGCATTAACCGGGATCAGACTCAGAACGGTGACCTGCCTCCCACTAGATGTGCCCCGAGCTCAAATCGTCGCGGTAGGCTATATATTACGAGGAGCTCAGGAGCAGGTAGGTTTCCTCGTTATAACTCAAACCACTCCCTTCAAATCCTTCCGAGCATGCAGTTCTTCTAACCCACTGGGTGGGATATAAGGGATGAATTAAGTAATAAATATTTATTATATGCATGTAATTGGCATATGTTTGTCTATAAAGTCGTTACAATAACTACTAGTAAGTAAAACAGTAAGAGCGTGAAACACAAAACTCGTTGTTTCGTCTTTACCGTGTCTATATTTTGGACCTCTGTGTAAAAGCGCGTTAGAAGCATCTATCCTTTAAAATTTCGAAGTAGATTTTTTTTAGCTCCACATGGATGCGTTTTTCCTTTTCAATTTTGATTAAAATGAATGCAAAAAATCTTTCTAATGTATTAAAGTGATTGAAATAAAATATTAACCAATACTACTAAGAAAGATAAGGAACCATAAATACTTAATGTCAAAATTACAGTATGTGAGTAGGTAAAATTTTTAGCATATTTCATCTTAGGTATTTTTATTATACGCATGTATAATGCACGTTTTTAAAATTGGCAAAGATTTAGGAAAGATTGCTTCCTCTAAATATTGCCAAATTTTATAATCCAGTAGATCGGGACTTGTGCCTGGAAGATAGCCAATTTTCATGGCAAATTTGCTGGCTGCGATAAGTAGGTATACGAGTTTTGGATCTCTTGGTTTTGTGAGCAAACCTTGAAACTGTATTGCCTGTGCTGCCTAGCTCAGACTTGTAAAAGAGGCCCCATCGGCTTGTCTTAATAGAAATTTAAAACAAAAATAGATTTTATTTTTTTTATAGATGATGAGCTGTGAAAGGCCAAAATAATGTTTATAACAATTTTGGAAGAACACTCACTGCTTTAAGCAATTCACTTATATGTACGTCCATATAGACAAAAAATGTGTATAAAAAATATTTAAGCTTTGATGAAGTATTTACAAAATCAATCATGACTTAAGTAGGTAGGTATGTAAATCTTCACAAATATTTTTAAATTTTAATTTAATTATTTAACCTTCACAAATAGTTTATAATATTATTATTTTACAAAGATTAGACTTACATGAAATTCGACATCGCCACAAATGGAGAAAGTGCACAAGGGGCCCTTGATTCTCAATACGACATCACCAGTGGCATTTTTGATAACGTACGAGGGCTTGCATATTGACCACTCCTGTTCGATGGAGCCTATGACGGTGCCGGGCGGCGCCGTCACCTCCATGCTCTGTAGCCAGCACGGACACCAGCAGGAATCGCAAGCTAGTGGACGATGTAAATGGATTACCTGTAAAATATATAGTTAGGTAGAGGCAGTCGTAGCGCAGAGGCACAAGTGTGTGACTGTAAACGCGACGGTTGTGAGTTCGATTCTCACACGGAGAAACGATTTATTTAATATTTTAATTTTCTTACTTTGGTAACAGGGAAAAGCGCGGCGCTGAGTTCTTCCACTCAACACGCTAAATCTCGAATTTAGGCGAAAAGTACAGAAAGCCTTAATACAACATTTTCTGGCTGTCCTGGTATTCGGGAAAAACTGTGAAATTACTTTTGTATATCCTTTCTCAATCGCAAGAAGGTTGGGTGTAAGCAATTGATACTTAAATAGAGTTGCAGATCGTTCTTTTTTAATCTAATATTAGTGTCTCATATCAAACGCATAGGGTACAAATATTGCTAACTTTATTAGAACGTACCTGAATTTTAATATATTCTAAAGATTGTATAATAATAAATACAATATCTTCTTTCTATAACTACAATCTCTGAATGATGATGTTTTGTAAAGCTATTTCTATAGATGCGCTAGCAACAAAAGTTATCATAAATATTTGAAGTAAAATAATTAAAATATACCTCATTTCTAAAGTTATCCATGATTTTCATATCGAAAGGTCGCATTGGGCCGCAACAATTACGAGTACAGCAGTCATTGTCCTCAACAGCGTAGTATACTTTCTGACCGACTGAATTTTTTATTGTATATTTGTTATTTGTCTCGAATCCGACGAAAGCTTCTAATAACTCAACTTTCTGGTGAACCAAAAGTTGATCGATCATAGACAGGTATTCCAAGCCAGGTGGACAGTTTGTGAGCCCCTGCGGAATAGTCATCCATCCGCCTGAAAGTGTACCTTTACTATAACTACATACAATGTACACGTTAGGTACTTAATAACATAATAACACTACAACTATCGTTGACTGCAACGTTTACTTTCTGTTATCGCACTAAATAAATGTACATACACCTATATCTTAGGGATACTTTATTATTTTATTATTTATATGTTTTCTACGATTATTTATAGATAAGTTATTTTTTTTTCCAAAAGTTGGCTAGCAAAGCCTGGATTAATTTAGCAGTTAGTGTATGACGAAGACAGATCTATAACAATATGTAAAGTATGTAGTTATATATTTACAACTTTAAAATATATATATAATTATAAATTTAATTACAACAACGTAATGATAAATGCTTTCGACATTAAATATATCTAAGGTATATTACAGAATATTTACTTTATAAAAGTAAATGACGTTATATATAGACAATGTATTATATTGTTTTATTATGTGCTAACAAAGAAGATAGAGCTCAAGTTTATTTTTCTTAATATTTATTCATATAATTTGATAAAAAGTAAGTTATTAGGTACAGTATTTATGTATGTGTTATTTTTTTCGATATACCACCAAAAATACGTGTATCTTTTGTTTGTATGTAGAAGAAACCATAACGTAATATTAGTCGATAATAAATCACTTTCGAATAATTTCTTTTTAAACTCACGTCCATCATTTTCAGTCACGCACGTAAAAATTATACCATTTTTTTCTGAAACATACTTTTTTTTTATACATTTTCTAATACATACAGTTTTTATGCGTACAACGTTATGTACAAGGATAATATGGTATAATTGATTTTTATTTTATTTTGTAAATATTCTTTAATAATAGGAACTAAATCATGTATATTTTATCCATTTATTTTTTATTTCATTCATATATTTTTTATAGGTTCTCATTGACTTTTCATGGTTGACTGGAAGAGATTTCTTTTAGAGATAAATCTGCCATTGAAAACTATCTTTACAATTTTTTTTTTGTTTTTATTAACTGCAATAAATAATTAATATAAAATCCTTCCTGTTAATCACAACATTTTGCATATTTCCTTATTATATAAATAACATACTTTCACATAATTCAATAATGAGTGGAGTAAATTGTATACTGAATTCTAATACACTACCCAATTTGGTAATGTTTTTCTGAAGATGACATTAAAATTTATGTGTATAAAATATGATATTAATGTGTACCTATGCTAAATGATATATATGAAGAGACCAGACAAATGATATGTAAACATTACCAACACACCACAAGACAACAACATTCTAGATGCCCTCCACCACATTTACATAATCAACAACATTTGTTAACCTCCTCTCTTGGTCTGTTAATAATTGTTCGTAGCCATTCATTCGATTCGTGAATATTTTTTTATAAAATTGCTTAATAGATCTTTTTGCACTTTCTACAGACAATGTTTCTATATAAACTCGTTTATTATCAATATTAACGATTTTTGTACATTTTCGTGTTAAATATTTTCTGAATTTAGAGCACTTTTCATGAGCTGTTTTCAATCTGTTTTTAGGAATATCCTCAGATAAAAAATCAAAGTTAATATTACCACTATCACTTAACACTTTCATAATTATAAAAGGTACAATTTAATGTTAAGAAAATAAAGAAATATAGTGAAATAATAACTTTTAAATATGTACTGTCTATCATAACTGAGAATAACGAAAGCACTAATTATTTATCAGCAGTATCACTTTAACAATAACTTTAAGTAAACATTATTATCACAAAGTTTAATATGTCAATAAATTCACTGACAATTACTTTAGAATCAAGAATATCATTTTTTTTATACATATTTGTTTAGCTTTTATAAAATCAAAACTATATTTAAAATCAAAATTATATTTATAGTCAATCAATAAATTTCAGTTAATAATAACTTTAAAAAATCAGCTTCACGATGTATCCCGCACATAGCAAGGTAGGCAGAGGGAATTTAGTGTTAAGACACTCCGTTCCCCACTTACAATAACTTTAATATGTTTTATTATTAGAAAATCTGAATAAAAAAGGAAATAAAATTGTGAAAAGATGAAACATGATCACCAATAATATGAACTCCAAATAATAATTTAAAGAGTTCTTACACTACTTAAGGGACAAGACAACCTTTTCAGAGATTCTATGTTGTATAAGCAAAAACAAACAGTGTTGTAAGGAAATATTCAGGATTGGAGTTTACTACTTTTACTTTTTAGAAAATATACAAATTTCTACTACCCAAAGATAATTGCTTAGAATTATCATTTGCTGGGAGAGAATGCTATTCATTAATATTTTTTTTTACATTTTTACAAATATTATTCAACACATAGGAAAGAAAAATACTTTTTAGAAAACATGTTAAGCATGGATGCACAGACCGCGGCCCGCCGGTCGAATTCTGGTTGTCCGCCGACAGCAAAAATAATACTCTCGTACATTCGAAAAATATTGAATTTTATTCCAGAATAAAACCAAAAAAATATATTACCTATTCTTCTGGCGGCCAGCCCGCCATCAGTAAATGATTTGCCCGAGTGGCCCCTAGTCTTAATGAGTCTGTGCAACCATGATATAAAGGTTTTGTTATTATTACTTTTTTGTGTTAATTTTAAAACAATAACCAAATACATACCTGGTGCTTGTGGAACAGGTTGTTGCATTACAGGTGGTGGGTATCCAGGTTGAGGATGAGGGTATCCTGGAGCATAGCCTGGCTGGAAACCAGGCTGAAAACCAGGCTGATATCCAGGCTGAAACCCAGGTTGAAAACCAGGCTGAAAACCAGGTTGGAATCCTGTTTGCATTCCTGGTAAAGGCTGAGCACCTGGTGGTAGCATTGGCCCAGGTGGTGGATAGTTTTGCATTGGATAGTTGTCATTTGATTTATTCCCTTCAGCTGGTGGAGCATAGCCTTGGCTTTGTGGAAAATTTGGACTGTATGGAGTTTGTTTATGCGACATGTTTCTGAAATATTCAACTAAATTTGTTAAATAGACAATAGTAAATAAAGCTAACATAGAGCAGCAGCATCGTGTCTAACTGTAAAAGCTACACTTGTGGGTTCGATCCTTCTGTACAATGAATTGTTTTTATTTTTGCATTCTTTGCATTTCTGCCACTCAAAACACAATGTCTAAAAAAATTTGAAGTAGGAAGCTGAATGACTTAACGCTAGGCTCGCTCTCCCTTTTCTACTATGTGCAGGGACAGGGTGAATTTAAAAACAAGTGCAGACTAATACTAGTAGTTAGTATATTGTTTATAAATCTATATAAATAATAAAATTACAACTGATTGCTGTTTTTATATGGAAGGTATATATTATTGGCAATGTTTATCGAAGTAAAGGAATTCAAACAATGGTTTTTAAAAAATCTATTTGTGTGTTTGTGCATGCCTCTCTCAGGCATGGCTAAACCAATTTAAATGCAGTTTTCCATATTGTATTGTTGTGAACTTCCCTTCACATTTAGTGTTTGTTTGATTTCCCTTGGTTCATAAATAAAAAAGTTATATCAATTTAAAGTTATAACATTAGTAGATAAATCATTGTGTAGGTAAAGTGGGCAAATCTGATATAGGACACTAGTTGTATAATAAAGTATGAATAATAATAAAAATACTTTATTTGTTGAACAGGTTTTATACAGAAATAATTGTTACTTTTTTTTCATCATTGTTGAGATCTCCTTTTAAACAAGTGTTTACAGGCATTGTATTAGGAGACCCCACTCTTTTAATACAATATTTAAGATATCTGTAATAATATTAAAAGCAACAAATATTTTCCTGATCCAAGTCCAATAGTAATCCAGTCTATGAGGATTTTTTTACAACTGAAATAATTTTTAGGATCTATGTAAATGTCTTAGTATTTCTCATTATATAATTGAGCAGATAATTTGATGAACTGCATGAAAGCAAATTTAGTTTTGTTTTTGGAAATTTTATTGAATATTTTTTTCCTTTTTCTTCTATAATATTATCATAATAAACCAACTTATGGGTTTATAAAATAATCTGAGTTATGTATATTTTCCTAAGTGAGAACAATGAATAAATGTGGGGAATCTGACTTTTTTGAAGTACATACACTTTGATTAGAACTTGTAGTGCCCTTCCTAATTCAAGGTGCATTGATTTTGTAGTACTGCCCAAACAGAGATACAATAAGACAGCACCGACTGTATAATTGATAGTAAATTATATTATATTAATTGAAAGTATGATATATGAAAATTAAATATTAGTATCATAATATTAATGTAGTCAATACAATATAAATTCTCTGTGTAGTTTCATACTAGAAGTGTAGTTGGCCTTTAATAACGGATCATCATTATATTTTTTTTCCATTTTAACAAAAGAAATTTAAAAAAAAAACCATGCAAATAAATATAAGAACAAACGCAAACAAAATATTACTTTAGGGATTCTTATATCATATTTCATGTGTAGATGTAGTATTATTAAAATGTGTGTAAAATGGCATTGTAACAAAAGGAAAATAGTTTTTAATTTATAAATCTAGTCCAAAATGTTGTAAATGTATTACTTACAAATGTAAAATTTTTAAATAGCCAAAAATAGCCGGTAAAATCCTTAAGTCTTCATATGTTATTTATAATCTCGTCTCATAAGATTAATATGGTTGTCATAATAATATATTGAAATTTCTAATTAGAATTACGAATGTTTCAGTTTAGAATTTATAATCCAAAAACAAACAACGTTAGTTTTGTAGCTTAAATGTAATGGATCTATTCTCCGAGACTGACCGATGACGTAAATAAAATATTTCTATAAGCCTTCACAGTCTACATTTATGGTACATAATACATACTACATTACAGATTAGAGATCACTATTTTTTTTACTATCAATAATGATGTTTATATTTAAAAAAAAAAAAATATGTTAATCTCAAAGTTATTTCAAAATAATGTAACTTTATTAACAGTAGTATTACAGTAAACCTTAAATAGATTGTTGATGTTTGTTTTATGTAGTATATTTATTAGTTATATTTCCATAAATTGTATCCATACAATGAAAATTTTAACATTCGTTTTACACGAATTCTATATTATAATAAAAACACAACAAATTTTGAAATGTTTTTTTTAATATAAAATTTTTGAACGCAATTCATGATAGGCAACTTAGTATTTGTAAGGTTTTTCCTGTTCAGGGTTGCTATGCTTAACAATTATGCCTAAAATTAATAGTAATGTGATATACAGTAATATTAATTTATAGTTTTTAGCTTATTTCTTCTCCGTAAATATGAATTATATTAAAATATTTCAGAAGAAAATATATATTTTAGCCTGTAAAGGTTCAAAAGTATCTATTTACTGTTGATAATATTTAACATAACAAAATTTAAACTGTTAGAAATATAAAATAAAGAAATATTTTATTTACATGAAATGAAATAGATGTCCGTGAAATAACTTAATATAATAGTATCGTTAGTCTTAGGCAATATATTTAATGTGAATATTCGTACATGAGTATGCAACACCGACATCCGGTTGGAAATACTCCCATTCGCCAATCAAACCATTGCAATAGGGTGCATTGACCAACCTGCTGCTGGTGCCAATTCTAGCAAACGAGTCAGTTGGATAGATGTTGCTTCCGTGTTTGTACTATCGAGATTAAAGTGAATAGAAGAGTACCGCGATGCAATCAAAGTTGTTTTGCCACTCGTGTAACTAAAATGGCGTCCCTGTTTATGATTTAGTTACCATTCTTTATGTGAACATCTCCTAGTGATCGCATCCGAGTGAGTCATTATCCAACATAGCAATGACATTTTTATAGCACAAAGTGAGAATACGTCTCTGAAACGTTTATAGAAGACTGGCAAGTGTGATTAATATAGCACAATAATGCGCGAATTCAAAGTGGTCGTGCTAGGCTCGGGTGGGGTCGGGAAGAGTGCTTTGACTGTGCAGTTTGTGTCTGGGTGTTTTATGGAAAAATATGACCCCACGATAGAGGATTTCTACAGGAAAGAAATAGAAGTAGACAATTCCCCATGTGTTCTAGAAATATTGGATACTGCTGGAACAGAACAATTCGCCTCCATGCGAGACCTGTACATAAAGAATGGTCAAGGATTTGTAGTTGTGTACTCGTTAACAAATCATCAAACTTTTCAAGATATCAAACCTATGAAGGAATTGATAACTCGCGTCAAAGGATCAGAACGTGTACCTATTTTGTTAGTAGGCAACAAAGCCGATCTGGAACACCAGCGCGAGGTTTCACAAGGAGAAGGCAATGCGCTCGCGCAAATGTGGGGCTGCCCATTCGTGGAAGCATCGGCCAAGAGTCGTACCAACGTCAACGAAATGTTCGCTGAAATAGTGCGTGAAATGAACGTTAGCCCCGAAAAGAAAAAGGACAATTATTGTTGTTGTACAGTGCTTTAATATTTAGTGTGTAATGTGGCATTTATTTCTCGTAAGACTGCAAGGGCGAGGAGGGAGAGAGCCCACCTCGGCTGACGGCCGCGAATCTCCAGCGGGGCCTGGGCGTTAGCCCGCCGGCACCGACCGCTGGACCCTCGGCGGTCGCGACGCGCGTCATATCACGTTGTTAATATCTTTGATACATACCATTGTCCAATCGAGGTGCTTTATCTTATATTTTCATACTTTAGTACTGGTAGATACTCCCGCAGTAACCATAATTATCATGTGAAGTAAACAAATATCTATCTATAATCTGATTGGAACATTTTAATATTTAGCTTTGCCGAAATCATGTTTTGTGTACTACAAATTCAAAAATTCAAAAGTGAAATCAGAATCTGTATCAAATTTTTAAGCAACAGCAGTAACATTTGTAATGTAACTTAATATTAGTCAACTTTGTATATAATTTGTTGAGATTAATAATGTGGAAGGACAAGGACGGTTTTAGAGAATTAAAAAGCCATCCGAATATGCAATAATCTTATATGATTGTGTAGAGTGAAGTGCGATGAGTAAGAGTTTACACCTAAGTCATATTGCAAATTGTGTTTTATTGTGTAAATTATGTTTATATGAAAAATCAATAATCAAAGAAATGCAGATAAAGATTGTCAGTTGCGTGATTGTGTTTTAAAGTCTACCAGGATTTGTGATAATACATATAACAAAGTATCTATAATAAAAGTTTTAAGTGGGAGATTAACTAGTGAAGTTTTATTCTTCAGACACCAAGGTAATAACTTTATTTATTTCTCATTCCAATATTAAAGGATATCTTTACAAACACATAGAAATTGATGTAGTAGTTGAGTAGTAAAAAACTTTTTTTTCTTTTAATAGTTTTTTTTTTAAAAAGTTATATGTTGCTGTTATATTTTGTTTATAATATGTGATAGAGTCTTAAATTAATAATTTTTATATCAGCAATAGTAAAGTGATTTAAAAGACATACAAACAAATGGAATGAAAAATTAGTAATTTTTATTTAATAAAAAATATTATAATGACATTTAAATATTCTTTTTAGACTCATAAATTAACAACAATACAATCTAAAATTATTTATCAAAACAAAAGGCTTTTGCATGCCTCATTTCTTTGGTATTATTAATAAGTAAATCATTTATGGTTCTGTGTATGTGTTTATAATAAAACACCACAATCTATTCTAAATTTGCCACTGCAGAAATTTAAAATAACTTTAAAAACAATACTTATAAGTAAAATATATTTATTACTCTGATCAAGAATATTTTAGGGATATAAATATATGGTATTTATATCAATTGAATATTTTACAACTTTGAGTTTGTTAAAGGCTCTTCTCAGCACAACAGCCTCCTAGCCGGTGGATCTTTTTATTAATTTAACTTCAATTTGAAAAATGCCTGCAAACATAAGATATATTTGGACCTATATTTATTTTGAATTTGAATTAAAAAATGTCTCCAAAACTGGTGGTAGCTTTACCTTTGTTTTAGACAATTCTAAAGTGCTTTTATAATATATTAAAATAGAGAATATTTTGAATTTGAATATGAGTAGAATACTAAAAGTAATATAACTAACAAGTCTTTTAAAATGTCTTCTATTAAAAAAGAAATTAACAAACTGCTTTAACTTTATGCTTTTTTATACATAGTAGGCATAGGTAGAAAGAACCTAATGCCAATCAATATGCTTCATTCTTTTTCCGCCTGGATTGAAGATAATACACATTGAGTGCTGAAATTCAACATTGGGTTTGGTCTAGCCAGGTTGTAAATATAACAATTAATTGCCAAAAAGATAGACGGACTCCACAACTTTTGTTTACAATTGAAATGTACTATGATGGACATAATTAAAAAAAAAGCATGGTTGCATTATTATTTGATTAACATTGCTGCTTATACATATTTTACATATTCATAATTTTTTAAAGTAATTTTATTATTTGATTGAAGAGCAAGATGAGCCTTTATTCCATTCTCCTGTTACCTTCTCTATTGACATATCTGTTTATACATAGGGACCATCAATATTAATATTTAATTAACAATACTAGCATAAATGTAGATTTATTTCTTGGTACCAACTAAAATCGGAAAAATTATAATTAAAATATCTGTGTGAAAGATTGACTGACAAAAATAAGTTAGGCCTAAACTTTTGCATTATTTGGTGAAACAAACTCAGCTATAATATTGACTTGGAATAAAGGTAAGAGAAAAAAGAAATTATGTTGTATTAATTTAGAAAAGAGCTTGGATAGTGGAGGTGATCATAAATGAGCACTGTAAATGGACCCACTGAGTGTACTCTAGGGTTTTGAGACCTAGAATGGTATGGTTCCAAGCTGGCCTTAAGGCCTGGTATAATAAAATAAATGACTCAATTTACAGTATAAGTATCTTATGTTTTGTATGGATAATGCACAAATCAAACCTAAGTAAATACTTTCAATATATCTTATTTGACCAATATTATATTATAGTTTTGGAAACTGTAGCTTCATCGATCGCATCAAATAAGTTATCGAATCCTTGTTGTTTGTGATTAAATTTAAAACATGACAATGACGTAAAAAAAGACGAAAATGACATATATGTCATTAAAATATTTCGCGTTAACAAATATTCTCCATAAGAAAATCGTACATCAGGTTAGGTCATGGTTTGATTACTTAGAAGCTCAAGCGCTACTACTGTTTAGGTGCCGTTACCGGCCCAGATAAAGCCAATTTACTGACGTTGACTGCTGGCTTAGTTTGTATTACATTAATTTCTTCAAACTACAAAAATCGTAACATAGAAACTGAAGTTTTATTACAAATAAAAACATTTTTTTAATAACAATCAGGATAAGGAACAGACTTGCAAAGCCTACCTACCTTTTTGTAAATACTAGTAAAAGTAAGAGGTAATATCATGTAAATATATCATTAAAATAAAATATAATCTTATATTTTTTTTGTTATAATTAATACACGAAATCGTTGTTAACGGCCCTTCAATGTAATGTACATTTCGAATTTTTTTTTTAGAAATAAATTTTCGAATTCCATACACAAAACACCAGTATATTTGAATTGGTCATTATCTTGTGATTGGTGACCCTTAATTTCGTATATTTTAAACAGAACTTTATTGAAAACAATAAGTACAAACCTTTATATAAATATAATAAAATTATTCTGCTATGCATAACTATTGAATAGAGTATATAATGCACTATAATAAAAAACACACTTAGCTCATAATTTGTTATTCATTCACATGTTATCGAGTCTTATTGTATTTTATATTTGTATTCAGGTGTAAGTCCTTTGGACCCTTTGAAAATTTCCTAAGCACCGGTCTGCATTATTTACTTGAACATTACCAGTAAAACAGTATAAATAAGCTGTTAAAACGTATATTATGTAAATATACGTATAATCGAGGTTAAAGTTTTCGCTCTCGCTTCCTTTAATCTAGGTAATTTATTTTACGGATAAAATGTATAACATTGAATTGTGAAAACCAAAGTCATGTTTGTTATATGGACGTAACTGTATTAACTTTAAACTACTATTATTGGGTATTTTAAACATATTATAGAGTTACGTATATCACTCTGATATCCGCCAAGGTAAATGAATAGTTTGTCAAAATGCAGAGTTTGACATTAAAATTAGATCGTTTTATAGCTGCAATTTGAAATTATTTAATGTTCTTGAATGAACATGAATTGATGTAAAATATTTTCTATCGCTCAACATACAACTATTCAAGAACGGAAGAATCAAGGTAAGTGTCTTTATATAGCCTCAAGATTAATATCATATTAACGTTATGTGGGTGTAAGTATTTGTACGTGCTTCGTAAATGCGCAAGGTCCCGCTTGGAATAGCAGCGGCCGGCAGCGTCTCCCGCGCAACTCTGCGGCCTGCGTGTGGGGCGCGATCTATAAATAAATGTAACGTATTGCTCTCCGTTCATCCCATACTTTAATTATCTATGTATCTATCTATCTATTAGGTAATATAATTTTATGGAGCCCATATAAAAATTGAATCTGCTTTGTTCTATAAAACATATGTGGAACATTTTTATTTTACTATTAATTATTCTAAACTTAACAGTACTTATTTTTGGATAAAATACATTAAAAAAAAATACTTTGTTATAGCAACAACTTACTGTGACCAATAAAAGTTTTATAAGCAACGTTTTATTCAACTAGCAGTAAGACGTGGACGGCTTTGGTACCCCCTTGTTCTCATGAGTAGAATGTTCTCATGGAACTATTAATGCGGGTGCAGTTATGTTGTTTCGATTGAATACTTCCAGTTCCAAGCTATTATTAAGGATGTTTAGTCGCTAACGCTATTGCGTTTGTTGTAAAATAGAGGGTCGATTCCTATATCAGTTGTTGACAATTAAATTGTCTTCTAATTTTGAAGTTAAACGAGATCTTTTATCTGTGGATTGGAAAAGTTATTTATTTTGAAATTAAAATACCATTTCAATTTGAGACTATTCGTGGCGCACAGTGGGCACAAGCATAGTCTCCTTTACAGTGTAACTATAAACGAGACAGGTTGTGGACTCAAGTCCCACCCGAGGAAATAAATTTAATATTTTCATTTCTTCGCTCTGGCCGAGACTAAAAAAAAACACTGTGTTCAGGTCCGCCAGTAATACGCAATGCCTCCACAATTCGGCGGAAAATTGGAAACGGAGTGTTTTATTCCCTCTGCCTATTCTGCTGTGTGCGGGATACAGCGTGACGCTAAATGCTATTTACTTGGAAAAGTTAATGATACATTTATAAATATTTTTGTTATTATAGAATAATGATTTTGCCATGTCATGCATGTCAATACCTACAAGAAAAAACATAATATATTCAAAAGTAGTACAAACTATGATAATTTTACAGCCACATTAGCCAATTTCTAAAGTGTTATCTACATGAGATAACGACTCCTACTGAGTGTTATCATTTCGCAACCTAATTTGGCAAACCGACAAATAATATATCTACATAAGTGCCTACCACATAAGCTATGCACGTTTTAATAAGATAGTGAAATGCTAAACATAATAACCAAACACAAGATATGAACGCCAGTAATGGAACATTCGGCAGTGTTTTTATATTTCCTCTTTCAGGTCATTCATGTCAGGAAAATAGAATGTCTTGAAATTCCTTCAATTGCCTTTTATTTTATATTTAATTGAATAATAAAAGTTACTTGCTTTTTGTTTTTTAGGCTGCTAGCAGAGTAGGGAACGGAGGACGGAGAAGGGCCGTCGCAGTGCAGTGGCACAAAGTGTGGATGTGAAGTGTGAACGCAACAAGTGTGGTTTTGATTCCCACTCGGGTAATACATTATTTAATATTTTCATTTCCTGTTAATGGTATTCTTGGTAACACGACAAAGCGCCTCTGGCAGAAAGTGGGGAACGGAGTGTCTCAACACTAGGTTTCTTCTGCTTACCTTGCTTCTGCTATTTGTGGAACTAAGCGTAACCCTATATGATGTACCCTAATTGACAGTTAATATAAAAAAAATAAGAGCAATAATCGAATTATAATTGTCTTAGATAAACCTTTGCAAATTCTAAATAGCGCACCTTGTTTTCTAGACCTGTAGGCTAAATATCAGGTTTGTTAAGTCCCTGGTCTATTACGCAAAAGCCTACCTTGACTTGCATTAGTTGCACATATTAAAGGTAGATCATTGTGATGTGTTTCTTTGTACGTTTTGAAATAGAAAATATAAGTTTGGATTTTAAGTTTTCGATTTCACTCTTTGGCACTTGTCAGAAAACATAAATAAAGTGAATTTCATCGTTATGGATATAATACCCATGATACATCCTTAAGTTGTTTAGTAAGTATACCTACTAGGTATGCCGTATATGTATGTACTAAACGCTGTGCGTTGTCGCAATAGACAGTAAGAACACCAATCAACTCTTAATATTTTAACGAATAGATTTCAATTCCCAACCATCGTACAGGTCAGGCGGGATTCTACTGTGTTACAGTCACTTGTTACATCTATAATGCAATGCTCTAAATATCCAATAGAAGTAGGTATATACAAAAATTACAAATTGAGGAAATATAATAAATAATAATGTATATTGTGTAAATGAACATAAACTACAACTAAAAGTTCTGGTTAGTTCTACTAGTGTTATTTTATTTCCTTGTAGGCAAGTTGTATTGACAAATCAATGTAGGTATTGTTCAACAGCTACATGGAGCTTGAAGAATAATAATTCCTGGAATGGCATCATCCTCATTAAAGTGTCTATAGACGTAAGATCCTTTTACATTGTTTTATAACTTTGTAATGTTATTTAGGGGTTCGTTTACGTCGCTCGATATGTACTGCATAATGGACCTAAGTGTGCCCAGTTAAGATATATTGTTGTGGAATCTTATGGTGTCTGTGGATGGGATGAGCAACGCACACGTGGTCCAAGCGACATAATAACAAAATGAGAGACGTGCATTGTATTCAACGGCCCTCCTCTTATCGTGTTGCCACGTGTTGAACAGGTTTCATTTTTTGAATTTCTTCTAATTATTCTTTTCATCATAAATCCAATATGGTTTCTGATTCGTCTATGTAAAAATAATTATATTTATTAGAAAAATCTTGCAAACAGAATACCTACTTACTATTAAAAAATTGAGATATTCTATTGTGACATGTGGATACTACCTAGATATCTAATTTTTTTTATTGTGATGACCTCACCATCCGGTAATTTATGCTTGTTCTGCAATATTGGCTTAATGTTTTGGCAATACATATCTATTGGATGTCGTTGACTGTTTAGTTGATTTGATGCTTATCAATTGGACTAGAATTTGCTTATCAAATGGATTAGATGGACTGATTTAAACCTGTTCATAATACTATTGGTGTTAAGATTATTAATTCAAAACACACTTCAGAATAAGGACATTTGTGTATTATTACATTAAACACAATATTGCTTAACAAATATTTTCAAAAAGATCTTCAATTTCTAGCTAAATTAATTGGGACTGCAAGAGTAGGTACAAATAATCAAATAAAATAAAAAAAAAACCCTATGTATAATATATTACAATATCTAAATAAACGCAAAACACATGTATTCATATGAGGTCACATCGGCAGTCGACTTCCGTTCAAATTAGTGTTGCTCTTTGACCGAACTCATGTTTATTCTTTTTTAGCTGTCAATCGCAAGCACTGAAGGCGATACTTAATATATAATGATAATATTTCCTCGAATATTTAATTTTGATGACTAAACAATATTCGTTTAATTCTGTATTTATGAGGTCAGTCGGCCAGTGGATTTTAAATATTTTCATTACTTCGTTCTGGAAAAGAGACAAAACACGGCGTAGAGATCCGCTACTTAAGCCGAAGAGTCTTAACACTAGGTTTTCAGGTTCCCTCTGTCTACCTCGCTGTGTGCGGGATACAGTGTGACGCTGTATTTATTAACATGTATATAATGTTCACTTCAACGCAACAGCAAGCAAGTGCCCACATTTAAAATTCTAAATAGACACGCATGCCTCTGACCAACGATCCGTGGCACGTGTAAAACAATCTCATACAAAAATACCGATCGTTAGAAGTGAAACTAAATCGAATAATCCATCAGGAAAGTTTTGTTCGCGTTCAGTGATTAGAAGTTTTACGTGCGTGCGTTCGGTACTGTTTGTAAGAGTCATGCAATGTCGGACTTCTGTGGGTGGTAGGTGTATAATACCTATAGCTAACAGCTAACAGGTAATAAACTACGCCGTAATCGTACCTGAAAGTGAAATTATTTGTGACTCGAAATATTTTTATTATTTATTCATAAGGCTTAAGTGGTTTCTTAAACGGTATGGCTATCAGATATAAGCTGTTTGAAAACTTTGAAATTGTCAGACTTATTTCGTTATTGTATCTATATTTTATTTGTTTTTATTTGAGGCTAGTCGTGGCGCAGGTACATAAGGTGTGACTGTAAAACCGACTGGTTGTGTGTTCGATCCCCGCTCGAGGAGATGAAATATTTACTTAAATTTATATTTCCATTTTCTTCGCTTTGGTGTTAGGTCAAAGCGCGGCGTTGACTTCTGCCACTCAACGCGCAATCCCTCCAGAATTCGGCAGAAAGTGGGGAACGAAGTGTCTTAACACTAGGTTCCCTCTGTCTACCCTGCTGTGTGCGGGATACAGCGTGAAGCTGATTTATTTTTTATGAAAAATAATATAGAAGCCGTCGTGGTGCAGAGCCACAGGTCTGTCAACGAAATGGTTCTAGGTCCGATAACCCTTTGGGATATTTAATATTTTTATTCACTTAATAATGCATAATCGAGAATTCGGTAGAAAGTGCAGAACGGAGTGTTTTAATACTAGGCTTCCAAGATCCCTCTGCCAACCTACCCTGCTAAGTGCGATACAGTGTAAAGCTAAAAAAATAACATAGCATTCAATATGATAAAAAAAAATATATATATATATATATATATATATATATATATATATATATATATATATATATATATACGTTTCTTCGCTCTGGTGCCGAGGCAAGGCACGGCTTTGAGAAATTTCTCCAGAATTTGGCGGAAAATGTGGGATGGGGATGGAGTGCCTTAATACTAGATTCCCTCTGCCCACCCTGCTGTCTACGGGACAGCGTGGCACCTAAAAAAAAAAGCATACATCATAAATTGCACTGGACAGTAAACTATCTGATATTTCAGGTTGTAAGGACTGCACAACCTACTCTTCAACACTTCAAATCGTAACATTACGAGATAATCTATTGTTCTTTCAATACAATTGAGTTGAGTCATATATTCACATTAGATAACCCGTCACACGTATTAGCATTCGACTTAAATTTTCCAACGTCTCTCGTAATATGCATTGAACACAAGAACATTATAATAATCTTTAGAGAATTGGTTCCAGATATTTTTGCCCGGTTACTTTATTATACAATTTATTGTATAAACGATATTGTATATAATATCTTGACATTCTTTGGGCGCTACGTGAGAGTGAATGGTTGTAATATAATAGGTGTTGTGACTGTCATTCCATTTTTTGCCAAATATTATATATAAAATATTTATCTTGTGTACAATAAAAATATTTTAAAATTGAATGTTACAAGAACAGTTAGTGTGATGTTTTTACCCGACGGCGGCGAAGCCCAAGAAGAGGATTTTGTCTTCAGTGCGTATGTATACATATGTCCTTACCTTATTTCTATAATTTAACAATTTCTTTTTTACAAACAATTCGTACCAAGTAAATAAAGTACCCGTGTATAATGAAATACATGCTATGTGATTCCATATCCAAAACGAGTTTAAAACATGCATAGCCACCACTAAAACCAACGTTATTACGGGAAAAACCTAAGGAATCTAAGACACGAATGTTGCCATAAAATATTCTCTGAAATGATTTCTAGCGAAAACCGCAATATATATGTAGTAATATACATTGCACGTCTAAATATGAGTGTTGCCTGTATTGAGATGCGGCGGTTGGTGCGGTGCCAAGCGTATGTCATCTCTTCTTCTTAATGTTTAGACCAAAGTTCAATGCCAACAAATGTGTTTGCAAACTTGACTGTGTGGTAAGGAAACGTTTATTTGTTTATTCTTTTCCTATTAATCGACGTCGAGTCAATGTTATCAGTTTATTTTTTTGTTTATCGCTTTGGATTTTTTGTATGAAACAATGTACTATAATTAAAATTATCTGGTAATATATAGATTATTTTTTCAGCTTCACGCTGTATCACGTGTGTCAGAGGCATAGGGAGCCTAGTGTTAAGACACTCCGCTCCCACTTTCCGCCGAATTCTAGAGGCATTGCATATTGAATTTTTGCCTTCACTCCAAAACGAACAAAATAATAAATTCCATTTCCATAAATGGGAACCCAACCTACAACCTGTCGCGTTTATACGTTTGTTCTCCTGCGCCACGACTGCTGTATATATAGATATGGAAATTTATACATATAAAATATGGGCACTATTTAGAGTTTATATTAGAAATCAACGTTTTATAGTAGCATCGCCGTAACAAACGTCATTGGGAAGTAGAACAAGTTTTTTCCTGCCTTTATCCGTCGTTGAATCAAGCGAAAGGTATCATCACATCGCAGTTTCCCGGTGAAATCGCGTGTTCACAGGCTTACAAAAACTAGCGGTACTCTGCTACTAGTTGTTAATTGTATTGGAATATGCGCAACTAGGCGGTTGGAGTCGAACAAGAATCGAACGTGCTTATATACAGCGTAAAGGCCTGAGCCTGAGTCATGTATAGTACGGCCAACAAGTCGTGGCCGCTCTGTAGTTAGGTTTTCTGTTAACTTTTGCGCAATGTTCACTCGGGAAGAAAATAATTAAAAGTAAGAAAATCCTAAAATCAAATCTACGCATACATATACCTACATCTAATTTCAGGGCGGCCACGACTTGTTGACCGTACTGTACACATACGCCATGGCAATCGTCCAATGCTGCCTACATTTGAAATGACTAATAACTAAAAAGAATATGCACACAATTACAGGAAACAAATCAGGTCGTAAAAACTTGTTCTGTCATGGTTCTAATAAATTTGCTTCCTTTCTTTCTAGCTACCGATAATTACACATATTAGTTCCGTTTTTAATACTCTACATGATTACATATAAAATGTAAGTGACTTAACTTTGATTTTTATTGATTTTTATTGACGTTCTTTTGCTTGACTTAAAAACAAGTTAATATTCCAATATAATTATAATATTTTTTTTAAATATGACAGTTATTATGATAAAATATGCAATAGACAGATATGTGTAGTTGTTGTAATGAATTATGATATTGATACTAGATGGTGGTGGGGCCACTCGTGGCGCAGAGGCACAAAGTGTGACTGTCGACTGAATCAACTGGTTGTGGGTTCGATCCCTACTCGAAAAAGAGAAATATTTATTTACATTTATATTTTCATTTCTTCGCTCTGGTGTCGAGGCAAAGCGCGGCGCTGTGTTCGGCCACTCAATACGCAATGCCTCCAGAACTCGGCGGAAAGTGGGGAACGGAGTGTCTTAACACTAGGTTCCCTATGCCTACCTTATTGTGTGTGGGCTTATTTACTTTAATATAGATATTCATAAAATTTAATAAAACTATATTAAAATAAAAATTAAGGGTTAGCAAATGCTGAAAACAGTAAATCCAATGAAAGAGGAAATAGAGCAATTTGGTATTACAGGTTGATTACGTGCTTGAAACTCGCCCATAGAAAGTGAACGTGGGAGACTAGAGGCTGTGCCGTTCTGACGTCATGTTGCTGGTCATCTCTCACATTTAGTAATGGAATAAAATATTAAAATATATTTATAGAAGTCGAAATGAAAATATAAAAAAGACCATTCTTAGTTGCGACTTTACGTAGAGAGTAGTAATTACAGAATAATCTTACTAAATATAATATGGCTGCTAATATGCTAAACTATTTTATAGTGCTTCCGCCATGGAAAGTAAAAAATATACGTTTAAACATCCACATACAAAAATATATATTCAGGTGTAGATAGTCATTAGTTTACATAGTTACTTATTGTTTTTAGAAAAACTAATATGTGATATACATATATGTTTCAAGTATATAGTAAATATAAGAGATTACTGAAAAAAATCAAATGCGCCTCGTTTACGAAATTCTGTACAATCTAAAATTGTAAGTAATCTTTAGTTTTGTGATAGTATATCTATGACAAGAGTTGTTATTTCAAAAGTAGGTATATTATCAAAATTATCTTAGAACAATATTTTTGATAAACATTTGACCTTGTGTCAGAATAGCAATGGCATTGCTTAAAATGGTGAGTCTCTGTGGACGCTTTAATTTGAGGACATAGGAACATATGTAAGTATGTACCTACATATATCAATTTATTTAAAATATTTATTTTACCAGGCGTTTTATTAGCCAAACGTACCACGCGACAGATTGTAGGTTCGATTCCCACTCGTGGAAATGAAACATTTTATATATTTTTTTTTTCTGGTAACGAGGCAAAGCGTGGCTATGATTTTCACCACTCAATGCCACCAGATTTTGCCTGAAAGTGAGAAACAGAAGTGTCTTAATGGGAATGGACTGTCTTAACACTAGGTTCCTAAGTTCCCTCTGCCTACCCTGCTATGTGCGGCATATACCAAGAAATTCACGAGACACGGAGAGTAAAGACACTGCTCTTATTTCTCTATTTGTTATACTTACTTTAGATTATATACATTTAAAGATATTGCTTAGTACACATTCTATTCCTATATGTTATTTCTTGGAAACGAATCTAGGTATGCCAAAACGCCAAACCTGTTGAAAGACCTTTCTCAAAGGACGTAATGCTAATCGGACGGTCTTATTGCGCCATGGCGGAAAGTTGTAATATGCAAGTTATACATAAATATAAATTAATTAATTTAAATTTAAATAATCTAAATAGATTAACTTATATAAAATTTGTAGGGCTGTGTCATCGATACTTGCTTTTAAAAGTACTTACTAGGTCACGGTGTATATGTCCTTCCTTAGCGAATGTGAGACGTGACCGTTACCCAACATACACCTTTCGAAGAGGAATAGAATAAAATGTATAAATTGTAATTAGATATGACTTATGAATTGCTCACCTTAAATTTCATGTTTCAAATTGCTAATATTGTTGTAGTGATTATAACTATTTATTTTTTAGTCCATGTATGCTAGGTTTTAAAAAATAAACAAATTAAAAAAAATAATGTATTTTTTTATGAAAATGGCAATGGTTCAAAACTGCACAGCTGGTAGTGCAGCGAGGGATTTACGTAAGATCAGTTGGCTTATCAGGGCAGGGACGTGACGCCAACGTAGAAAGCGATTCAAAGAACCATTTGCGCAATATCATTTCGAGGAGTCTGTTGCATATAATTAACAACATTTCAGTTTTAATTATTTGTTAATAATATTTTCCTATAATTGATTGGAATATATATATTTTTTTAATAATAACATTTAGTTCAATATCAGACAACGTATCTATTATCTACGTATTTTATAATTGTTAAAAGAAAAAATAGGCTTTTATAAATATGCATCATAATTTTTTTTCAGTTTCTTTAGGTAGTATTAAGAAACTCCGCTCCCCACTTTCCGCCGAATTCTCAAAACATTGCGTGTTGAGTGGTGGAACTCAACGCCGCGCTTTGCTTCGACACCAGAGCGAAGAAACGATCATATTAAATATTTGATTTCCTCGAGTCAGAATTGAACCTACAACTTGTCACAGTCTGTTTACAGTCACATGTTTGTGCCCGTTCGCCGCAACTGGCCTCATTTTATTACATGTTTAAGTACAAACAAGCCTTATTAAAATAAAATGTATAATATTTTTATTTCAATATTTGTTTAAATAAAATTGATAATGGCATTTAGTAATCGGTACTTTTGCAAGGTTCCATTTTATCATATCTCATTCATGAGTCACAGTATCCTTCACGAAAGCGATAAACTAAAATATGACATGTGTTGTTCATCGGTGGCAGCAAGTTCCTGTTTACATTGTGTAATTTATTGTAGTGCAGATATTTGTGAGGCCAGTCGTGGCGCAGGGGCACAAAGTGTGACTGTAATATCGACTGGTTGTAGGTTCGATCCCTACTCGAGGAAATGAAATATTTATTAACATTTATATTTTCATTTCTTCGCTCTGGTGTCGAGGCAAAGCGCCGCGTTGAGTCCCGCCACGGCAAAAAGTGGGGAACGGAGTGTCTCAATTCCCTCTGCCTACCTTGCTGTGTGAGGGATATAGCGTAAAGCTGATTTGATTTGATTTTGCAGATATACTCGTATGTATATATAAGTAGGTACCTACGTGGCCCTTTACAAAATATGCATCATATTGAATGAGACAAGATAGTATCGATGTGACGTACATAAGTACCTACGTGGCCCTTTACAAAATATGCATCGTATTGAATTAGACAAGATAGTATAGAGCTGACGTCGCTTAGATGTTTCGTATAGAAATGATGATTTTACTTCGTTACCACTCTAGTCTACATCCTCTTGAGTGCGAACGGGAGATCAGAGCCCGGCCACTGGATAAACATCCACATTTAAGAAATAAGAATGGGGGCTCAATTATAGGACGCGCGGAGTCCTTCGATGTGACTCACTCGCCGTTGATTGATTCATCCGGTTTCTTTGTAGACATATTCACGATTCGACTAGTCAATTTAAAAGCTTTTATGAGAAATAGTTTAAATTTTTATTGTATAACATTGTAAATAAATAAAAATTAAATAAATAAATAAATCAGCTTCACGCTGTATCCCGCACACAGCAGGGTAGGCATAGGGAACCTAGTGTTAAAACATTCCGTTCCCCACTTTCTGCCGATTCTGAAGGCATTGCGTGTTGAGGGGCAGAACTCAACGCCGCGCTTTGCCTCGAGACCAGAGCGAGGAAATGGAAATATACATTTAAGTAAATATTTCATCTCCTCGAGTGGGGATCGAACCCACAACCAGTCAGTTTTACAGTCACACTTTGTGCCGCTGCGCCACGACTGGTCTCGTAAATAAATAAAAATAATATAAATGAAATGTAAAGTATATACATAGTATTTTTGTTTTATCACATGTTATTGTAACATTGTTAGATCTTATACTAGTACATTTCGTGCTCTCCTTTTACGGTCGTACTGACTGCGTTTTATTTATTTTTACATTATTTTGCTCGCATCCTCGCTAAGTGCAAATGCAAATGGGTTTCGTCTCGTTTACAGAGATGCTTTCATACACTCAACCGGTCGTTTAATTAAAATATTTGTTATTGGTACAAAAGTCATTAAAATCGGGTATTTTGAATTTATCTCTATATCTTATAAAATAAGAACGATTTTTTTCTCTGTCTGGCCTTTCTACGTTATCTTCTTCTAAACCACCCAACGGATTTTGATGCGGTTTTCACCATTATGTAGAGTATTTCTCAGGGAAGGATTATATATGGCTTATTATATGTTTATTTTATTGTAATTTGACATAAATATGATAAATGTGTATAAAGTCCTACCCGTTGAGACACTTTCACGCATGCGCTGCTTTAATGGTAAGTCGTACATGAAAACAATGTACTAGAGTATTATTCCTCTTAATAAGATCTACAAAAAAGTCAGCGACAGCATATTCGTATCTTCTAAGGATAACATACAGTGAGCATATTTCTGTCTAAAAATAGTAATTTGAATATATTTTTTATTTTGAGGGATGTTTGTCCATAATGGTATCAATCCTTATCCTTTTAAATACTTTATTAATTTTCTACGTTAAACGAAGATAAAATTTGCTCTTTACACTAATTTGAAATTACGAATAGTTTTAGAGAAAAACGCATTTAATTGTTGACACATCACGCCGGCTATAAACCGCAGTTTTGGCGCAAGTTTCATTTATTACCTTACTCTCAGCATATAAATAAGTATATTAGTTACGTTGGCCATTTAATGTAGATCATAACTGTCTTTTACTGTTTTTCATTTTAATAAGTACTTTAGAAGTTGTTACAATATCAAAAAATCCTTGCTTTGAAACGGCTCGCCACACGCCATGCGTCCCCCCGCGCCCCGCGACGTTTTGCTTATAGAAGCGCGTCCGCCGCGCCCGCCTGCCTCTGTACTGTAGAAAAGTAGATGTAGATGCGATTGTACATATTGGATAATTGGAGTTTAATATATTTGGTTTCGTCCTTTTTGATTAATAGAATAGTAGGTAGTCTTTTGTTCATAATTTCTTCCGTATAAGTATTTTAGTTTAAGAGAACAGTAGGTAGGCTTTTGTTTATCATTTCTTGCGTTTAAGTATCCTGTTGTTTATTTTGTTTACTCTTCTTCTGTTCTTTTATTATTTTCTTTACCTTTTAAACATAGGAAATGTTTTAAATTTAATTATACCACGACAAAGTCGTTCAAATATAGGTCGTAGAACAAGAAATGCAAATAAAAATCGTTTAAATCTTAGTAATGAAAGCGTATATGAGACGGAAATTAGATAGTAATTTAAATATATTTACTTATTGAGAGGGATGTGTGTCAATAATGATATTAATCCTTACCCTTTTAAATAAGTTATTAATTTTCTACGTTAAACAAAGATAAATTTTGCTTTTTACAATATTTCGAAATTAAAAATAGTTTTAGAGAAAAGCTATATCGACTCATACTATCCCTTACTCTCAGTGTATAAATAAGTATATTAGTTATCTTGGCCATTTAATGTAGATCAAAATGTTGATTAGTAGCACAGATTTGAAATTACGATACTAAAAAATTCTTGCTGTGTAACGGCTCGCCGACCTCCAAGCTTCCCCCCGCGCCCTCGACATTTTGCTTATAAAAATGGATCCGCCGCACCCGCCTAGCTTCCCCCGGGCATGGAAGGAGGGCCTGCTCATCATGTTGCCCAAGGCTGGGAAGAGCCCATAGCAGCCTGAGGGGTACCGATCTATAACCCTCCTTTGCGAGGTCTCCAAGCTGTCCGAGAAGTTATTCCTCTCACTTCTCCAGGCGCACATCCACCCACGAAGCGAGCAGTTTGGCGAGCAGGTATACTACTCTGGTTACACTACGCCGTAACAGCGATCAACCGAAAGGAGAGAGCAATAGCAGTCTTCTTCGACGTAGTACGCGTATTCGACCACGTCTGGCACCCGGACCTACTTCATTAAGTGCTCAGAGCCGGCACCCCCCAGCACGTCGCGCATGTCTTTGCCTCCCTGCCTCAGTGACAGGACATTTAGCTTGAGAGTTAAGAGTTCGAGGTCTAGCAGCGACTCGATCGCTGCCGTTGTTCCCCAGGGCAGCATTTTGTCACCTGCTCTCTACGCACTATACACTGATGACATCACATCGCCCTAGCGAGTATCACTCAAAGATAAATCCTGCAGGTGGTCCAGAACCTTATCCTCCGTCGAGTGACGCAGGCGCCATACTACGTGAAAAACACCACGCATCACCGCAACCTAAAAATAGAAAGCCTGGAGGTACACATTGGTCGTCTCGCGTCCAACGCATTCCGCTGCGCCAATGTATCGGGTCACCTGCACCTAAGGAGCAGCACTCCGTGGCATATCCGGCCGCCCGAAGTCAGACGTCAGATGACTTCCGAGGGACTTTCTATCCTCCTCCAAATGCGACTCATGAGCCTTGCATTGATCCTTGGTCGTTTAAGCTGGGCCTCCCTCAGGAAACCGAGGGTCTCACCTGACTGAGTTGACCGCCTAGATGGCATTTGATAATCTTTTCAATCCCGTCCCGCACGCCTCTCTCTGTGTCTGCTCTAGAGCAGGTTATCGCTTGAGACCACGGCCATGGAACCAACGCCCCGATGTCGTTCGGAGCTACTACGGAGATGGACGAGAGAATGCTTCAATTCTGCGCCTGGCTCTATAGCAAAGTAAATTTAGAAGCGATTGCACGTATTTTGGAGTTATCCAATAATTATAATGTATTTCGTCGCGGCATTGTTGGTTACATCTTTCGTTTAAGTATTTTTGGGTAAGAGAATAGTAGGTAGTCTGTTGTTTATAATTTCTTTCGTTTAAGTTTTCTGTTGTTTGTGTCATTTGTTCAGGTGTGTGTTTTTTTAAACAATTGGAACATCCTTATTGGAGCTACGAAAATGTGGGTTGCATTAAGGTTTCAATAATTTTCACATTAGTAATCTTAAGTGCTTTGCAAACATAGGTACATTATATGAATAATTCAGTAGTTAAAGCGGGCGAAGCCGCGAGCGGGTCGCTAGTTATAATAATAAATTAAATGAGACACTCCGTTCTCCACTTTCCGCCGAATTCTGGGGCATTGCGTGTTGAGTGGCGGAAGTCAACGCCGCGCTTTGCCTCGACACCAGTGCGTAGAAATGAAAATATAAATGTAAATAAATATATTATTTCCTCGAGTGGGTATCGAACCCACAGCCAGTCAATTTAACAGTCACACTTTGTGCTCTTGCGCCACGACTGGCCTCCGGGTGGGGAACGGATTGTTTTAACACTAGGTTTCCTCTGCCTACCCTGCCGTGTGCGGGATACAGCGTGAAACTGGTTTAATTTAATGAGACCTTAAAACACCTCAAAACTTTTTTATATTAATCTTTTATAAAAATAAAACACTTTTTATATATAGTCAAGTTTAATCCCTGGTATGTACAAGTGGACCCGCGTTACCATGTCAATTTAGTCCATTAAAATCTTATAACATAATGCTTTTATATAAAGGGTTTATTTCATATCCGCGGTAAGTCGAACAGTAAAGGTGAATGTTGCATCATTTCTCTGCTATATGTTAATTGGACCAACCTTCGCAAGTATGTTAATTTTTCCATTTATTAGTTTCAACGTATCTTCTTTCAAATATGGGTATAGTTGGGCTATATAGGGACTTGTGAAATAGTCCGAGTGGTGAGTGCCTGTGCAATTTTTATCACTAGACCGTCTTTTTATACATAATTAATATTTATAGATCTGAAGAGAGAAAGAGATCTGAGGAGTGAGATTTAATGTATTTTATTAAAAGTTAAATATGAAATATAACGAGCCTTTAAATAATAACAAGGCAATACGCAAGACTTTCATACTAATAAAGTTTCACAGTTGTCCAGCGGTGAGACCTTGTTGCGGACAGCATGCATTATTGCTTACATGCAGAAAACAGCGCGGCATAATAATAATTTCAGGTAGCGAGTCTGTTGCTGATAAAAATCAAAGATTTACGTGAATTATACAGATCGACGGGTGTTTGACAGTGATCTAAATTGTTGACCTACAGTTACTCACACAGAACAACCTGAAAGGATTTGTATATTTTGCAACTATATACCTACTTCTTTGTTCAAACAACCATTTCCAAAAACATTACTTACGCTATATTGACATATTATATGGCTATTGAGGCTAGTCGTGGCGCAGCGGCATAAAGTGTGACTGTAAAACCGGCTGGTTGTGGGTTCGATCCCCACTCGAGGAGATGAAACATTTACTTAAATTTATATTTCCATTTCATCGCTCTGATGTCGGGACATAGCGCGGCATTGAGTTCTGCCCTTCGACACGCAATTCCTCCAGAATACGGCAGAAAGTGGGGAACGAAGTGTCTTAAAGCTAGGTTCCCTCTGCCTACCCCGCTGTGTGCGGGATACAGCGTCAAGTTAATTTTTTTACTTACGCTATATAATTATAACAATAACTCAATAAAACATACTTTAATATCTATTTTCCGAAGTGACTCATCTACTAACATTATGTCCCGAAGACCTCATATAGATTTTAATCAACGATCATCGTGTCTAGTAAGCTGGATTGGTTAGTAATCATTATTTTTTATAGATTTAAGTAGATTAGAGTCTATTTCTATACAATTTTTTAACCAAATCAAATAAACTAATTCTAATTCTTCGTACAATGTTACAAATAGTAAATAGGTAAATAAAACATAAAGGTCACAGATAATATGATCATGACATCAATGTGCAGTAGTGTGGTTCAAGACCTAGTTATCGGATATAAATTTTTATCGTAACAATTTAGTATCTTTGTATACAGTAGACGTTTATGTAATTGTTTCTTTACATTAACAATATCATTATACAAACATCAGGGAAAGCAAATTTATACACAAAATAAATAAAAATTATATTTCAAGCACAGTTTTGTATAGAGAGTGCTTATTGAACCACACAGGCCTGCTATTAAATTATCATCACTTTAAATAGCTCCAATTCTTCAAATATTTAAGACAAATTAGCGTTAATATAATAATACCGTTAGTGTTATATCTGGACAGTCCATAGAAATTCTTCTGAAGCTTGGACGGCTGCGCTCGCGCACGCAGCCGTGTGATGCACGACACGAATAATAAACCAAGCCACTTCCTGCCGCGCGATAAGCGCTTCATACAACGAACACCACATCACACAAATCATGTATTACACAACCACATAAACACATTGTCATGCCTTTCAATTATATGTAATATATATATGAGAATAAGGTTGTGTTTACCCAGTTGTTAATGTCCATACGTCTTCATACATACATATTTGTTAATTCTGCTAAGTCTTTGTCTATTTAAATATTAAGCACTGACAATGCTTAAAAATACAATATGAGCAGTATCTGTATTGTTAAGTTTTTATAGTATCGCTATTTAGTCCTGGGTAAATAAAATAAAAATATTAAGAATAAAATCACCACTAAAGATAACATAAACAATAAAAATAGTGATATTATAACAATACACTGCGTTGGCGCTGTACCTAAGCAAAAGTTGGTGTTTTTTTCCATTTTTTTATGCTTGCTTGATAGATGAACTGATGGATGAGATTAGAAATATTTTCTATAATAATCTTTCATATCGGAAGTGGACATAATGGGTCATAGCGAGAATCGTAGTAGATAAAAATATCGGGATGAGGATCAAATCTTTAGATTAAAATATGAGTGCAGGGTAGAATTATATTGTAGGGTCTCTCTTTCTGTAGTCGGTCCCTCACATGTCTGAGGATCGTAGTCAGCATCAAGGTAGCATCTGGAGCGGATGATCTGCTTATTATTGTAGGATATTTTGACATTATACTTATTGCAGTAGTAGTCGCAAATGTATCTAGTGTAGGGATTTTTTAATATTTACAATTATTTACTTTACCTGCATATTCGATTCTTATTACAACACAAAAGAGTTTGTTGTTGTTGTTGTAAACGCTAATCTCCTCATTTACGTGAATCGTGGTCTTAAGAATACCATGATTCACGTAAATTGTTGTGATGAAACCCGCTGCTCCTGCAGTCAGAGTTACCTCGGTCATTTAGAATGTGTCACGTCATCTGTGTCATACACTACTCTCAGGTAAATATACGTATATATACATTTATATAAAATATACGAAAGTAAAAACTAGTATAAAATATTTTTTTTACTGAAATGTTAGTCGACAATTTGGCTAATTACCCACACATATTAGCTGCTAGTTAAAGTTTATAGATTATACTTATGTAAATATTTAGCTATATGCATAATCTTAATCATATTTATTTTACTCATAGGCGCTTTGATGATGACTGTCTGTTTACTCTCCTTGGAAGTCCATTAGTTCCTAGCGTCATCAACGCTGAATCATCGACTGGTTTGGTTATACTTTCAATTGTGGCAGACGTATTTCTAAGAATTGCAACTGATTAGAATATGTGAATAACTGGATGTTATGCATATTTTTTTATATTAAATATGTTTTTTTTATATATATCGTACCAGTTACCAACAATCACCAGTGATCGATATTTTATTTTACTTATAATAATGTGTAATGAAATTCTGAAGTTATTCACACTAAATTACTATTATGTATAATGTACATTATAGGTACTATCATGTAGAATAATACCTCTTTTATCTTCAATTTATTCTCAAATAGATGGAGAATTGAAGTTATGTAGAGCGAATGCTTTCATGAAAATATTCGCATTTCTTAAGCTTATTGTTCAGAGATTAAGTTCAAGGTAATGCTCAATCTTTATCATAACAACTAACAACTATTTTATATTATGATTTTTTGTACATATTATTTGACCAATTTAAAAAATATATATTAACTTACATTGAAATAACAAATCACGATAAATGGTTCCTTGAAGTTACTTTTCTTCTTTAATCGACAGACATCGATAAAAAATATTTTTATCTATATGTATATACACACAGCCTATGAGTTTTGAAACAAATATAAGGACTTCTAATATAACACTATTAAAAGTTTTTATTTTAATTTTAAATCCATAAGTCTATATACATAAATAAAATTGAAGTGTCCGTCTGTGATTTCCAAACTAATTTTATTCGTGTTTTTTCAAGTAGGGACATATACATATTATATTAACATGATACTAAAACATAAACAAACAATTTTCATTATCTTGTCTGTCTGTCTTTCTGTTTGTCCGAGCTAATCTTAGGAACAGCTGGACCGAGTTTTTGGGACTTTTACTAAAAACAGAACTAATTGTGGAGCAACATATATGCTAAATTTTACGCCAAAGTTTCCGCGCATTTACGTGCGAGAAATCGTTTGCTGTGCGTGCGTACCTACCGCCTACCTAAATAGATATGAAATAACTAAACATTTTTCTATTAAATACAAAACTTTATTGAGAGCAAAGACAAAAAAATAACCAAAAGATACAGTATATATATGTATAACAATACTAAAATAATCAACCAATTTTCCCTAAATACTCTTAAATAAATTCGTACACTTTAAGAATGCGAAGCCGCGCGCCGGCCACTAGTCAGCAATAAGTACAATAAAATTATTTATTCTTTATTTTATTACAAGATAACTTGTTTTCGGTGTCTATACATTTTATATCATTAGGTGTAGATTAATGTTTTAACGGGAGATTTTCCTATTTTAGTTTACTACACATTTTATGGGAATTGAATAATTGTCATCTATTTTTTTCTCATAATTATTATTTAAAACTTTATTAATTGTTTTAATATCTGTAATGAATATATGCCGTTTACATAAAGTGTCGATTACAAAGCGGGCACCAGCGCTTGGTATGCCTTAGTGGCATACACATTTTAATTGTTTCTGTGTTCTCTAAAAGAGAGCAGTTCTGAGGATTCGTATGAAGAAATAAAGAACGAAACTCTTACAGGATCACTCGTATGTCTGTCTGTTTATCACACCCAATTTGATCCGGAGCTTTGGACCAAAACGAGTTATAATATCGACCCAAACAAAGATATAACATAAACATATTGATTTTGGGTTTTAGACTGATTAAGACTAAATTTCTTTATTAAAAGTTTTATAAACTATATCGTGTGACTTTTCAAATAAAAGGGCTTGCTTATTTCTTAAATATTTTTTGTTATATTATACATAGAAGGGTAGACCGAGGGAATGACAACTAGAAATCTAGTGTTAAGACATTCTGATCCTCATTAAGACACTTTCCGCCGAATTCTCTTGTTACCAGAGGAAGGGAAAATGAAAATATTAAATATTTCATTCCCTCGAGTGGGAAAACGAAACAATCGAACCCACAACCGTGACGTACAGCCGCATGTGTGTGTCTTTACGCCACGAAGGCCTCAACTCTTATATTTTTATTATCGATATTTTAAAAGAAGAAGAGTATTCACTACTTCAATTACTACCTTATAACAAGGAAGGCAGAGAGAACCCAGAGTAAATGTGACTCTTTTCTGTTTTTATCGAGACACTGTGGTTTGATTGGCGGAACTCAATGCCTTTGTCTATCAGAGTGATTTTTCATCGAGTGGAGATTCCTCGAGTGGGGAACAAATATGCTTCCATTGTATTTAGTGCCTGATACCATCACTTTAATTAAGAGTCTACTGCGCCACGATACCTTCAACATTTAAAGTTAAGTCCTTTAAATATCCTTACTTATTATTTTCGGGTCACCTAATCGATAAGAGTAGGAAAATATTTGTTTGGGTACGATAAACGGATCGGGCTCGTTGATATGTAAAAAAAAATATCATATTTACATAAGCCAAGTACCTACGTAACCACAGGATTTTAGTAAGTTTTAAACAGATTACGTATACTTCTATATGTAGAAAAAGTTTAAAGGATTGTTTGGTGTTTATCTTGCTTGTTCCCGTATTATACAGAAAGTCAAAATCGGATAAGTATTATTAGTTCTTCAATTCTTCCGAGTTCCGCCACTCAACACGCAATAACTCCAGAATTCGAAGAAAAGTGGGAAACGGATTGTATTAACACCTGATTCCGTCTGCCTATACTGCTGTGTGCGGGATACAGCGTGAAGTTGATTTTATTTTTAAATTTTTCACATATCAAAACTATGACAGATAATTTTCTATATTTATTATAGGCACTCTATTTTATAATTGAATGAAAACGTAGAAATTTAAAAAATACCTAATAATGGTCGCTTAAAAGTTACTCAACTGCGTAACAATAGTATGTGTATTGTATACCTACGTTGAGAGCAACAATTTTTTTAAATTAAAAATTTAAATGACATTTTAAAGCTCAATAATTTAAGCAGTCTTTGTAAAATTATAAGCGTTGTATACAATGAAAAGTCACATGAAATGTGATTTTTTTTTATTTGCCATACAAAAAGTATATCAAGGTGACGATTACCTAAGCTAAAAAAAATGTTATGAACACCTCAATTAGATGTTGTTATTGAGTAACAAGAAGCTAATTCACACGTCCAACTTTCGTGATAATAAATAACGTTATAGCAAGCAATTTAGTTGGCACTAACTACTAATATATAAATGTCTGCTGTCCGGTCATTCTTTAGCAGCGTATGTCTATGAAGGAGATGTATATTCAACAAATAGATACTATTTATAAACAATATTATCTTAGAGGCCGGTCGTGGTGCAGCGGCACGAGGTGTGACTGTAAAACCGACTGGTTCTGGGTTCGATCCCCACTCGAGGAGATGAAATATTTACTTAAATTTATATTTCCATTTGTTCGCTCTGGTGTCGAGGTTAAACGCGGCGTTGAGTTCTGCCACTTAACACGCAATGCCTCCAGAATTCGGCAAAAAGTGGGGAACGCAGTGTCTTAGCACTAGGTTCCCTCTGCCTACCCTGCTGTGTGCGGGATACAGTGTGAAGCTGTCTTTTTTATCTTGATATATTTGACTGAAGTGCAAGTAATACAAACACTGCTCGAAAAGATATTCATGTCTATGATATGGGGTATTCCCGCGGCCTGAAAAGCGTTTTCGACTTAGCACGTGATATGTATAATTCGGTGAATACTGGAGAACGTAGACATACATCACTAGATTCAGGCAATTTACTGCTATAAATATAATCATGTTCGAGTAATTATCTAAAACAAGGTTTTCTTCAGATGTGGCCAAATTTCTGTCAAATGGGGTCAAGTTGTATGAAATTGACGACAATAAAGGGTTTATGGGAAAAACAAGTTTTGGTAGCCCAGAGTACTGACTCTCGTAACGAGGCCGCGATGACACATGTCTAACGGTAATTCGATTTTTACACGGACTTGACGCGTGCAGATGTGATACCTATACTACCCAGGAAAACCACAACTTATGTTGACTTATTTTTTTACTTAGTTATTTACGTGTTAATTATTGGGTAAATTTGTTTGAGGCCAGCCGTGGCGCAGGGGCACAAAGCGTGACTGTAAAACCGGCTGGTTGTGGGTTCGATCTTCACTCGAGGAGATGAAATATTTAATTAAATTTATACTTCCATTTTTTCACTCTGGTGTCGAGGCAAAGCGCGTCGTTGAATTCTGACATTCAACACGCAATGCCTCCAGAATTCGGCAGAAAGCGAGTGTGCGTGTACACAGCAGGATAGACAGAGGGAACCTAGTGTTAAGACACTCCGTTCCCCCCTTTCTGCCGAATTCTGGAGGCATTGCGTGTTGAGTGGCGATACAGCGTGAAGCTGAAAAAAAAATGTTTGGATTCGCCCTTCTAATTGTAGTAATAATTAGTGAACATGTACTTGTATAGTATATTAACATTTGTAAAGCTTACTGTTGTTATTAGCAAGCGAAGCATTGAGCACAATAAAATGAAACATGTGCTGGTGTATTGGTATTTAAATTTATATGTTGTCTATATAATACACACTAACAGGTATATCTGGACGGAGCTTGATATCTTCTTAATGATCCTTATTGTCTTCACGATATGATGATTAAGAAACGTACAAATCTCATGTCTTTCTCTCAATATGTTTGTATTAGAATATGGATATTTGAGGCCAGTCGTGGCGCAGGGGCACAAAAGTGTGATTGTAAAATGGAATGGTTGTGGGTTCGATCCCCATTCGAGGAAAATAGATATTTATTTACATTTATATTTTCATTTTTTCGCTCTGGTGTCGAGGCAAAGCGCGGCGTTAAGTTCTGTCCCTCAACACGCAATGCCTCCCGAAATTGGCTGAAAGTGGGGAACGGAATGTCTTAACACTAGGTTCCCTCTGCCTACCCTGCTGTGTGCAGAATACAGCGTGAAGTTGATTTAATTTTTATTTTTTGGAATATGGAAGAATTGGAGCCAGGAAAGACATGGCTCCTATATTTTTTTACAATAGTCACTCGAATCAAAAATAACTCTTTAATATAATTTTTGGTTTGTATATTAGCACAACTAATAAGGCATTGTCGACTAGCATTGAAATTAAATAAATGCAGCGAGCAATAATAATTTAAATACCTACTTTTAAAAAAAGAAATTGGACACTATTGCACAACAATAATAGGTAATAGAAAACAAAATTTACCTCTTAGGTAATGAGATGCACTGGGGAAAAAATTGAATAAGAGATGAATAATATATGATATATTTTAATATTTTTCTTACGTATTACAAGCAACTCAACAATATATTTAGAAAACTGACAAAAGTTGAAAAATTTAAGTTTTTATTTTTTAATTTTCCTTCGCACGCTAACGACCTGCTTTCTATCTTTCTTTAGAAGATGAATACACCTGTCTTGGATATATAAATATGGGCGTGTCATAAACATCAGCAGTACTAATGGCACGAATAACAGTGAATGTTCTTTCAAACTTCCTTAGACTTTAAGAAGTAACACCATTAACTTTTGTTTAGTCTCAATTCTATATAATAATCGACTCGGGTTTATGATCACTAGTGTCAGTGCTTCTTTAAAAAAAAATTTAAGTCTGTATAGTCACGCGTACTTGCTTTCTTAAAACTCAAACTCACTTGCTTTGTTAAAATTATGTGATATTATCAATTTGGTATAACATTTTTGACATTTCCTCAAAAGATTGTATATTTCTCAGTTTTTGTATAGTTATTAAAATACATTTTAATATTTATACTTAAAAATAAACTTAATACCCTATTTTCTATTCACAAAGTAATGTTTTTAAAATGGCCAAACTTACAAACGTCAAAAATAAATCATATTTTGTCTAGAAACAACCAAGCAATGCTATGCTGTGCGATGCAACGAGACACACATATCTCTTTTTGTATCCTATACAACGTATAAATAAAATAGGCTTTAAAATATTTAGATAAACGTAAACTAGAGTGGTTCTCATTACTTAAAAGCATCGATTCCCTCGTGTTTCCCACACGGAAGAATCGAAGCCTACATACCTAGTACAGTACTGAGAATCAATAAACACACTGATTTGTTCTAGAACTTAGCTATTTACTTACAAAATGAAGCAACTCAAAAGTTGGTGTTCCACTTTTTTAAATCAGAGGAGGCCAGAAGTCAATTTTGTGGTGAACTCAAAAGTGCACCATTCGTTCCCTGCCAGTAAATGTCACGTGCACTGTCCACATCGTTGGATTACATAACAAGAGATCAATAATAAGGTTTCATTGGTATTGTAAATTAAATTTAATTTTGAAACATTTTGTAATGTCTATAGCGATATTTATTTACTTGTATTTGAACTCTCTCTTTAGATCAAATTATATTTACTAATACAATTGTTTTAATTTAAAGTAAAAATTGAGGCCAGCGGCACGAAGTGTGACTGTAAAACCGACTGGTTTTGGTTCCCTCTAAACTGGGTTCCCTCTGCCTACCCTGCTGTGTGCGGGATACAGCGTGAAGCTGATTTACTTTGATTTAAAGTAACAATAATAAACCAAATAGCATACTTATTTGTTATAAAAATTTCGAACGATATTCACTAAAACAATTTTGTTTACCATTTGTATAGTGAAAAAATGTAATAAATACAATATCGATCTAAAATAATATTTTAGCACGTTCGACATGGATTGATTGACACGCTTTTTAAGCGGCACATTTCGCGTGTTGCTTGGATATTTTAGTCGTAATGGCCGCATCGACGTAAACCAATTTAACGGACGTGGGAAGCGCCGCGGATTCCTTATTCCTTGTAATAGTCGGTGAACAGATATACTTGTACGGTGCATTAAAACGTCGTTACACAATTTTGAAGCCACTTAAAAACATTAGAAGTCAACTGAAGTCAATTAAACAAAATCATTGATGAGACAATTCAATGAGTAATTTTGCAGCTATAGATCGAATTTATGGTCAACATGAGCGTATTTTATATAAGTGAAGTTTAGACTTGAGGGTTTTCTTTTGTTTGGATTGGACACAAGACTATTCTGTAATGGGCACGGACCACCCGCCCCTCCCTATTCCTACGCTCATGATAATCAATTGTAAATTAGGTATTCTCTACAATTAAATACTGCGCACTGGGTACCTACAAGATTTCTTTCGTGTTAAATGGCGATATTGTTTATTATCAACAAAGGTCGTCTGATTGTAAACAAAAAGAGATTCATTGTATTTGAACAAAGCATGTGAACCCAGAATTGAAAGTGTGCGTATGGGACAGGATAAAGCAAAGTCTGCGGCGGCGGCGAGTGCACACTGACTGGGAAAGTTTACATTTCATTAACATTACAATTGCTCTATATTACATGCTCATATTTCATTCAATACTGCAGGTAATGTCAATACTGCAGGTTATTTGGATGCTTTTAATAGAAACTTTATAGTTCTGCGTACTATTGTACGGGCCTAAAGCAATGAGTTATGGCGTTATCTATCATCCATTGTTCGCGGGGCGGTGAGGTCGGATCACTACGCAGCGATATCAGCTGTTGTAACATAAATATTTAGTCATATTGCACATTCGGCTATTATTTGTTATAGGTAGATATTTATTATATATATATACTTATGTATTGTACTTATAGATAATATTTTGATACTTAATAAAAATAATAATTGAGGCCAGTCGTGGCGCAGTGGCACAAAATGTGACTGTAAAACCGACTGGTTGTGGATTCGATCCCCAGTCGAGGAGATGAAATGTTTACTTATATTTATATTTCCATTTCTTCGCTCTGGTGTCGAGGACAAGCGCGGCGTTGAGTTCTGCCACTCAACACGCAATGCCTTCAGAATTCGGCAGAAAGTGGGGAACGGAGTGTCTTAACACTAGATTTCCTCTGCCTACCCTGCAATACGGCGTGAAGCTGTAATAATTATTGATGATTTTTATTATACTTTACACAAAATTGGACATTTATAAACATTTAACGTTTAATACAAAACTGCTTTATCTATATCTCCGCAGTGTCTCCCTTATAGATAGACAGACTATTCTAGTCATAACGTCATTTAAAAAATATTTTTTTATATAGTTATTTTCAAATACTGTGACAGTAGTAGGTATATAGGTACAATAAAAGAGCATTACTTACACTACTTGCTGAAGGTCGCAATTCTTAGTGTCATCAGTGCGTGTTAGTAATAACAATGATTCAAACACTCAATTACTGCACACGTAACGTATAAATACATATATATTGTAAACCAATACAAAATTAAGTCGTTTAGTTTTACAATAATACCTAGGTATTGTATGTTTAGCAAAAACATTCCTATAAACGCAGAAAAAAAAAACATTTAATCTTCTTTTATGGTAATATATAACAAAAGGCCAGTCGTGACTGTAAAAAAGACTGGTTGTGGGTTCGATCCCCACCCGAGGAAATAAAATATTTATTTACATTTATATATCCATTTCTTCGCTCTGGTGTCAAAGCAAAGCGCGGCGTTGAGTTCCGCTACTCAACACGCAATGCCTCGAGAACTCTGCGGAAAGTGGGGAATGGAGTGTCTTAACATTAGGTTTCTACTGCCTACCCTGCTGTGTGCGGGATACAGCGTGAAGCTGATTTAATTCTATTATGGTTTACCTGGTTCCTTTTATGGCAGATACCGGCAGCGTTGGTCATGGTGACATTAACATGATCAGAAATTATGGCATGGTTGTATTGAAAAAGATTGCACGCGTGAGGCATGCCTCGTTACGTAGTTCCTTCCTTCCCTTATATACCGACTAATGAGGAAGGACTTATAAAAAGGATGAGACTAATTACGTCGTGTGCATGAAATATCTTTGCTTGCCATGTGTTGAATCATTTTTCAATATCCAATATATTTATCTATATATAAGTATATACTTATAACAAAATCGTAACTGATCGGTGTCTGTACATTAAAGATATACAAGGAAAAATATTATTGGTGGCATTTAATAACGTAATTCAACCAAAAGCAATAATTTTTATGATTTTTGTCTGCTTGTCTGTGCCTATGTTCACGTTTATCTCAGAAACGGCTTAACCACAGTTTGCAGTTTTCACTATTGTATTTCGGCAAGCTTCCTTTAATATTTAGAGTTTGATTATTTTTAATTTTATATAGCTTATAAATAAAAAAAGTTATAATTTTTTTTGTTGTAAAAACGAATTTGCGAGAGGGCCGCTGGTAAACAATTAAGATTGCAATGTTTAATATGATTTTATTACAAAAAATACATAAACTATAATAATTATTATTTATTTATCATCTTTCTGTAGCCATATGGGGCATGTTATCACATTTGGTTTTTGACAGTAAGGAAAATGTTTGACAGTCCCGCCATGTTCTATATCATTTTGCTTGTATTTGAGCTTGACTTGATTGTTTTTACTGAATATTTGTTTGTAACAATGGATTATTTCGGTACCAATATAGAATGATTTATAAATATTTTGGCTAACGTTGGCCGTAAAATTGTAAAATTTTAAAGAAAAGTGAAAATGTAAAGAATTTTTTCGGTGTGTTTTTTATGTTAATGCACATAAGGAAGATATACAAATGAAGATATACTTAATCTTCATTTATATAAGAATGTGAAAAATAAATAGATTTAAATTGATTGACTGTTGCAACCTTTATACTGTTTTAGAATAGGCAAACAGGTGGTGGTAGTACAGTAGGATATACACTCGCACACAGCACAGCAACGAATAAGTGTATTGCAATCTTTGCATGTAATACCTACATTTTGACCATGATTTAAAAACACACTTCCATATAACGGCCTCTATTAAATATATTTATATAAGAAATAAATATAATTTAAATCTCCATTAACTGAAATTAGGTTGGAACGATAACCGAAATGCTTGTAACATTCATCGATAGTAAGCCGCGGCAGATCGGCTCGGCTTCTCGCGTCTTGGCTTAACTGGAGTAGTGGGACGGTTTAGGATAAACCGAGTCAATGGCCGGGTCACGTCGCTATTTGCGTGCTGCCCCACCCGCTCCTAACATAGCCCTCCCCCGTTGGACTGCCTAAGAACGATTCAATTTTGTTGTATATCTGTTGATCTGTAGTTCATGTTGCCCTAAAAACTGATGTCTTATTTAATATACAACTTTAATCTTTCTTTTTTTCAGCGCTGTATTCCGCGTGTACCGGGGTAGGCAGGAGGAGCCTTGTGTTAAAACATTCCGCTCTCTACTTTCCGTCGAATTCTGGACGCCTTGCGTATTAAGTGGCGGAAGCGTCACACGATTTGATCCAACTCAAAAGCGAAGAAATGAAAATATTAAATATTTCATTTCCTCGAGTATCGATCACACGCACACGACTTAAGTGAAAAGTGCTTACAATAAAAATAACATTATACTGTTTAAGATAACCACATGTTAACTGCTGAATTTATATAACGCATTGCCCCAGATAAAACATAATAACGTGTGTTCCAAATACGCTAACTATTAATAGACGCGTTGTATTTGTTTGACATACGTTTAATAAAGGGACAGTCAACTAGGATTAATTATTTCATATTATGGACAGTGTTAATTATTAATATACTTTATTAAGCCGTTGGAATCTCCTTTCTGACTGTTGTAAGATAGATTGAAGTTAATAATAAGAAAACGATATAACTTCTATATGACGCCGTCGTGACGCAGGGGTACACGCATGTGACTGTCACGCGACGGTTGTAGGTTCCATTCCCACTCTGGGGAATGGATTGTTACTTACTAATATTTTCATTTCTTCTCTTGAACCAAGGCAAAATCGCGGCATTGAGTTCCGCCATTCAAGAAGCAATGTCTTAAATTCGACAGATAGTGGGGAACGGAGTGTCAGTAGGTTCCATCTGACTAAGTACTTACCCTGCAATATGTGGGATACAGCGTGAAAGTGAAAGAAAAATACACATATAATAGTGGTAATGCAGATGAAAGAACACAGCAAGGTTATGAAGAACTCTTAAAATGTTATTTTTTTTATATATGCTTTATTATGTTTATTAGTTTCGATGTAATAAGTCAATTAAGATTGAAAAATTATAATATCCTCATGGAAATGGATCAATGGAATGGATCCTCAAAACTTCAGCTTTGTTAAAATGACGTAGGTCTGGGGGTCCTGGGATCTTAGGTTATTAGTAAAGTCGACTGTGTTGTGATTTTTGAAATATATTTTTCTATATATAATATAAGACAAAGTGCGGCATTGTGTTCCACCATTGAATACTCAATAAATTTGGTCGGAAAGACGTTGATCTTCGACGAAGTTAAATAGTTATACATTTAAATTTATTCAAATAATTCTTGAGTAATAGAGAATATTTTTTTAAAATACCTTTCGTTACTTGAGTAATTTATTAAAGTACTAGCGGACCCGGACGCGGCTTCGCCCACTTGAACTATACGAATGCTTATTAGATATTTTTATAAAATTGTTTTTGAAAATATCTAACTAATTTAAATGAAAAAATATATAAGTAAACGTAATCATATTAAAATAATAATTAAAAAAAATTAAACAAAACCAGCTACATTATTAATATCATCAAAGTAAAATAAATATTTAAAAGAATTAAAATTAAATGTGTTGTGATATGTTTTTGTAAGTGCATGTGGTTATTTACATAACACTCAAATACAATAAAAAAATATTATATTTTTTGTCTCTACCTGTCTTTCTATTTCCCCGAGCTAATATCCAGAATAACTGAACTGATTTTAGTGGACTTTCAGTGATCGATTTTGCTGACCCGGGAAAAATCTTTTACACGTATTCCTTATACTATATGAAATAACTAAAGTCCCTTCTACATTAAATATGATAAGTTTTGCGAGCAATATCAAATAAAATCCCAAAAAACTAAAACTATAATTTATAAGGTGTATAACAACGGTATAGATAACCATCCAACCGAGATGAAATAACCTGATGAATTTTTTCCTTAAATAATAAATACTTATGTAATATTATGCCGACGCCGCGCAGGGCCGCAACTTACACTACACCAAGAAATTTATGAAAATCTAACTAATCTACTACTTGAATAAGCGAAGAACCAGAGAAAAGTATAAATTAATTATAAACAGCAAATAATTACATAAAAATTAACAGTAGTTTGAAAATGTATGAAAATTTACAAAACCGTCAACCGTCAATTTCGAATCAGTGACATCTCCTTAATGATTTATTAGAATGTTATGCAATAAACTATAATTTCAATCTAGATGAAATGCTAAAAGTGACTATTATATTCATTTTCATATATAACGATCAATGTCAAATTATAGAAAATACATACAACAAAAACCCGATAAATATTATGTAAAGTAAATTAATTAAAATGGTAACTTTTGCTCAACCTTCAGAGATAAACATATACCATTGCGGACTTTTTTAAACATTATTCAAAGAACAATATTTTTGTTAAACATTATTTTTATGTATCTCATAAGGTTGAGTCAGCGCACGCCATGTATTCGTTAAGCAAGCTAGTTTTGGGTGACGTTTTCTTATAACCACAAACTTTGCAAACCGTTGCTTAGCAACGGTCGGTTGTTATTAAGATGGCAGAATAAATTGCCTGTCAAACTAAAAAGTATTTTAATATTTTAGTATATAAAGACAATATTACAAATATGAGAAAAAAAAGTAACCTATGTTCATCCGAAGACCCTCAAGTATCTCTATATGAGTATTTTATTACAATTGAATTAGCGGTTTGGCCCTGATTGCGTAACAGACAGACAGACAGACAGACAGAGTTACTTTCGAATTTATAATATAGGTATGGATTCAACAAGTCATAGATAAGAAGTTCAACGACCACCAAAACAAAGAGTGGCTCACAGTATCAGGTAGACGAGGGCACATTGATAGGGATCGGAAGAAATAAATACGAAAAAAAATTGAACAGGTAGCTTCATATAATATGCTTAATCTTAAGTATACTAACGAAAAGAACAAATTGCTGGTGTATTCTTTCATTAGAAGACAGTAGTAGAGTGAGTTAACAAAGTAAATGTGTTAAGTCGATATTTTTTTTCAAATGACCCGTATATGTACGTGTACCTACAATCTCATATTTTGTTATATAAAATTAGCTTCACGCTATATCTCGCTTACTGCAGGTTAGGCAGAGGGAAGAAGAAGGAAGAACCTAGTCTTAAGACACTCTGTTTCTCTTTTTGCGCTGGATTCTCTCTTTCTTTTGCATTGCGTGTTGAGTGGCGGAACTCAACGCCGCGCTCTCCCTCGTCACCAGAGCGAATAATAAAATAAAGTAAATATTATGTATATTATTATAATAAAATTTAAATAAAAGATTACATCCCAACCATGCTAATACACAAAAAGTCTTTTGTATTAAAGTTACAAAGTGCTAGGAAGCTTTCACTAGAAGCAGGTAATTACTGTATAAAGTTTGCGGTGATCGCGGGAACCCGCTAGTCTGGGGAACGTAATGACGCATTGTTGTCCAACACAATTCGACATTTAATGAGACGACTCGCACCTGACATCTGACTAGCTGTTCATTTTTTTTTTATAATTTTTTCACCACTTCAAGTTCAACTAGTATTCTTTTAGTTTTTCTAGTTGAAATATACTTACTTACTGTATATTTAAAAAATGTGAACCAGTTATTATTTTGCACAGTGAGACTCTACAAAATTTTAATATGTACGTAGACTAGACTCTTATCATTTTTTTTTTGCTGATATTATTTATGATGGAGAACTATCTTGCACTCTATATTCTCTCTTGCAATTATTTTGCATATCATTAACAAAAAACAATATTTGTCTACCAAATTAAATGACGGACAGGATTTCGCAGTGTAATGACATATTTTGGTGACGTATCGTGGATATTTCGTGGAGCAAAAATTATTTATTATATATGAAAAAAAAAACAGTAGTAATGAGGCCAGTCGTGGCGGAGGGGCATAAGGTGTGACTCGACTGGTTGTGGGTTCTATCCTCACTCGAGGAAATAAAATATTTACTTACATTTATATTTTCAGTTCTTAGCTCTGGTGTAAGCGCGGCGTTGAGTTCCACCACTCAACACGCAATGCCTCTAGGATTCGGCAGAAAGTGGAGATGGTGTGTCTTAACACTAGGTTCCCTCTGCCTACTCTGCTGTGTACGGGATACAGCGTGAAGCTGATTATTAGAAGAAAAGTATTTGTCAATAGATAGGTATAGATTTAATTTAAAATCAGTAAGTATAATTACATTATTATTCCATAAAGATATTAGCTTAAATTTTACTTCTAATAAAGACGCTCAACGGTACACGTTGTGCTGTGAGATATTGTGTACTCACGATTTTTTCATATAATATTTTTGTGTATTAAAAATAATTTCTTACGCAACCTTGTATTGGTAACATTATGCTCCTTTCATATTAATGCTATAGACTATAGAGCATTGTTTCCCAAATTGGGCAGCACGTCCTCCTGTAACAAAGGGGTTTTTTAAATACCTAAATTTTGTTTTCAATTTAAATGTTGTGCATTTAATAATATAAGAAGGCGACATATAACTTCGTCTTATACGAAGATTCACAAAATTTGCTATAAACAATAGATTTAATGTTCATATGTATGCATGTATTATTTTGTACAAAATGAAAGCACCAAGAACGCACTAAGACATTTTTAAATATCCAATAAGCATATTGCAACACTATATATTATAAAAATATGGATATTATTGAACACTTGAGCGGCCGTATACTGTATATGGGCTTAAGCGGCGAGTGGGTGGCGGACGACCGTGAGCCGTCGACTTGCACGATTGGCTAGGCCTCACCCCACTCGTTGCGACACCACCTAAATAATAAACTATTATAATTTTCACATTACACTTTAGTAGTAAGTAATTGTTAATAAAGTTCATATCGTTCCGCTCTGTAAAATAATTGGAATATTTATTTGCGCCATGCTTTACGTACTTGTATATATTTTGTACCGACATATTTTTTATTGCTTTATATGGAGATCCACTAATTTCGACGTGTACTCTTTATAAAGCTTTTTAATATATTATAATTTGTTGATGGTCAACTGTAGAGCTACAAAAATATTTTTTTTATATTACCTACTCGTATTAACCTGTAAGTAGCTAAAATGTGTTAAAAGATAGCAATTACGAAATGGGACGAATAAACGACTAGAAAGAGAATAAGAGGATTGCATGATGTTAATGTGGTTTTTGAGGCTATTAATGATAGGCTGGATGCGATGTTGACAGTTGCGTATTGTGCCCGACCCTCGGGGTGAACGCTCGGCCTGGAGTCGTCGACACAGCCGATAATTACTGTCGCTGCTCGCTGCGACATCTACCTACGCCGAGCCTGCCCTTCGACCAACTGGCTGGCTACCAGATTCCCTTCGATTCTTTGTATAAATATAATAAATAATCCACATAAGCCTTTAAATCATATTAAAATATTATTCTGATTATATATTTTACAAAAATACTCTTAAGGCTAATAATAATAATAAATAATTTCTCTTTTCTTATCTCATCTGTTAATCATCTCAAAACAAAAATCACTTGCTGCCAAGTTGAAACAACCGAAGTGAAAGTACTTTCATTTAACTTTTTCCAGTGTTGGTCGATGCTGGTAAAAGATTAATGATGTATCAAGTCGCAAACCTACCTTCTATCCTTGTCAGGGTCGGCATTGAATATTTATAAGAGTGACCCGTGGTAGTTCTTGTGCGTGAAAGCGCGTGTAAAAGGTTCCGGGGGAATGAATTCATGATGTTTAAAAGGTACACTTTTGACACTTTAGTAGGTATACATACATACATACACTTGTTTAGATTCCTCAAAGTTTACCTCATTAATATAGAATAGTAGTTTAGTTTTTGCTTCTATATTGAGATTTTGGCTTAAGCCATAATATACATACATAGGCACATTATACATATTTATATTACATATTTCATCTGTTGTATAATATTAAGTTATTTTTAAACCAGATTTTTATATAAATGATCTAAACAAAAAAATGTTTCTAATTTCAGATAGGAAGTTGTAAATAAAATCAGTCCGCTGGCTGAGGTGTACCTTCCCCGCTCTTCTGACTGATTAATTACTATTGGCTCATCAAACAAAAACCTCACAAAGCGATTGAGAGATTGGATTATACTGCGATGAAATTTGTGACGATATTTCTTTTGAAATGCGTTTATAAAGGTTTTTATATTCGATTTTATCTTTATTTAGTTAAAAAGGGTAATACAAATTTTAAGATATAGTTTCATTAAGCGGATTAAGTAATTCTTTTTTTTTTCCAGCTCCATGCTATATCCCAAATAAAGCAGGATAAGCAGAGGGGAACCTAGTGTTAAGACCTTCCGTTCCCCACTTTCCGTCGAATTTTCTATACTTTTGTATTAAGAGGTTCTTATGAATATATTTAATAAAAAAATATTTGTAAAAACAAAAACCCCGACTGCATCAAACTAAATAGAAAATAAACAAGCCCAATAGTTTATTAGTATTAACAGTCGGGACCTCTTTAAATTATGCGGCGTTCCTGGTAAAGATTTTATTGATTGAAGAATTACTTATAGGCCCCGACTGTTAATCCTAATAAACTATTGGGCTTGTTTATTTTCTATTTAGTTTGATGCAGTCGGGGTTTTTGTTTTTACAAATATTTTTTTATTTTTCATTTTTTTGTTAGAATTTATTGCGGTAATGATAATCATGATATACCTTTTTGAAATCCTGAAATTGAGCTCTTGAGTTTGATACCCATATTGTAGTATTCGAACCAAAAATTTTTATTTTCACTAAGTCCAATGGCGTACCACAGCCGCCATGATATTTTTTTATGAACGTGACCTATCTAAGAACACTTGGGCTGCTAATACGAATCTAACGATACCTCAAATATGTAAATCCGTTCAGCGGTTCTGGAGATACGAGGTAATAAAGAATATTACATACATACAAGATACGCGCGAAAAACATAACCCTTCCTTAGCAGTCGGGAAAAACTTATGTACTGTAATACAAAATAATAATATAATTTTCATCATTGATACTGGATGTTTTTATCATCTATGTTAATATTGTTTGGGAGCTAGTAGTCGGATTCACTTACATAGTGTAGTAGTGGACGATAATGGGACTAGCGTCCAACGGGATTTAAATAATAGGTCTCGAAGTGAAGCCAGCGCGGCGCTCCAACGTCTCTGTTCACCTGGTAATGGAAAATGACGTGCATCCGCCCGAATAATGGATGATTCAATAATAGAATGAAATTAAATTAGTATATTATATGCCTTATAAGTACAAAACACAGTATTTATTTAATAAGTATGTTGTTAAGAAGTGTAATATATAACAAAGAACTCGTATGGTAGAGTCGTTAAGTGTTGATTTGGCAATCTCTAGATTTAAATAATAAACAATTATACATATATAATATTCTCACATTAAAATGTTATGGTATAAAATATTCATAGATACAACGCTTTAATTCTTGGAATAAGAAAGTTTTTTGTGTCTTATTCATACATGGAAATGTTCTCGCAAGGAAAAAACAAAACCAGATTCTTAGCTTCACTTGACCTAAAGATTAAAGATATTTATTATTTTTATTGTGTATTAACATCAAAAATCCATGTGGTGGTGTGACTGTTACGCGACTTTTGTGGGTTTGATTCCCATTCCAGGGAATAAATTATTATTTCTTAATATTTTCATTTTATTCGCTCTGACACCAACGTAAAAGGCCTTACGCAAAACGCAATGCATCGAAAAATTCGGCGGGAAGTGAGAAACAGAGTCTCTTGAAACTAGATTCCCTTTGCCTACCCAGCTGCATGCGGGATACAGCGTGAAGTTAAAAAAAAACATAAAAACTTGTTAACCTACATAAATATTAGATGTATCAAGTGTTAATTACAGTGGGCACCGGCACCGACCTCACTGTTGCAGCGAGCCGCCGTGACGCAACCGCGCGTGACCGTGACATCAGCTCTGCTTGGCGCCGTGTCCGCGACACCTATGATTGATTAGCGCGCAAGCCTTTCCATTTCGATATAATCTTATAGAATTATTTTTATTCACCATGTTTACATTACATTTATGATTAAATACAGTATATTTAGTAGTGTTACGTGTATATTACCTAACTCTTGTCTCGTACCTGTTTGTGTTGCTATAGCATTGTATCATTTGGATATATTCGTTGTAATCTTTAGTTTTTTTACAAATCAAGACCTACGCATGCTTAAAATCTTCAAATTATGTTGTTATATTTAGTTTGTGGATGAAATTTTGGCTTAAATTGTTTACTGTTAATTTTAACTCATAGTTTAAGCTTAAATTTAACTGACTTTTTAAAAATTGTCTAAATTGCAACAAATTGCTAACACAACCCAGTCAATTGCTAACTTTTAAAGTAAGTTAGTCAGCTTCACGCTGTATCCCGCACACAGCAGAGTATGCAGAGGGAACCTAGTGTTAAGACACTCCGTTCCCCACTTTCCGCTGAGTTCTGGAGGAGTTGAGTGGCGAAACTCAGCGTCGCGCTTTGCCTTGACACCAGAGCGAAGAAATGAAAATATATTATAAATGTAAATAAATATTTCACTTCTTCGAGTGGGGATCGAACTCACAACCAGTCGATTGTACAGCCACACTTTGTGCCTCTGCGCCACGACTGGCCTCTGAAGTAAGTTAGTTACTTTTCAAATAAGCAATTGAAATATTGTTATAATAATCATGAATAGTGTATATCAAAATAATTATATAAAATCTACAAAACACCTATTGTCTTATCATACCGCTATATGACTTATAATGAAATCGGTATCTACTGTATTTATAAATATAAAAAGATCTTTCTTAGACTTCAAGAACACCACTTTAAATAACTTCATAAAAAAATACGCAGCTTCGTACCCGCCTGTCGTGGCGCAGCGGCACGAGGTGTGACTATAAAACCGACTGGTTGTGGATTCAATCCCCACTCGAGGAGATGAAATATTTATATGTATATTCATTTCTTAGCTCTGTTGTCGAGGTTAAGCGCGGCGTTGAGCTCTGACACTCACGAAGTGTCTTAACACTACGTTCCCTCTGCCTACCCTGCTGTGTGCGGGATACAGCGTGAAGCTGATTACTGGCAAGTAACAAGGAATAAAGTAATGCTAAAGTAGATTTCACTTCACAGAAGCTATGACTATTAAGATAACTACTCCCATCACACGTCATAAGATCTCTTCTGTATTGCGATATACAGTTTACTTTTTTATTAATATAAAAATAATTTTGTAATATTAAAATGGTGGATCTACACTTGAATATGTCTGTATATATTCATTTATAGTTTAATGTAATTTTATATTTTTTATAACATAATTTAAACACAATAGACTACGAGCTTACGGTTTTATCAGCATGATTGCCAATCTAGTAGAGATAGTGATCTACTTTGTTGTTATCTAAAATATTATTGGACAATATATAAAAATAACGTTCCGCCACACAACACGTAATGCCTCCAGAATTCGGCGGAAAGTGGGGAACGGAGTGTCTTAACACTAGGTTCCATCTGCGTACCCTGCTGTGTGCGGGATACAGCGTGAATCTGAATATATAAAATATTGAGGCCGTCGTGGCCCAATGGTACGATTGTAACATGACTTCTGTAGGTTCGATCCCCACAGAAAGGAATGAATTATTATTTATTAATATTTTAATGTCTTTGTTCTGGTACCAACGCAAAATCTAGCGTTTAGTTCCTCCACTCAACACACAATGCTTTGAAAAATTCAGACTGTGGGGAATGAAGTGTCTTAACACTAGATTCCCTCTGCCTACCCTGTTGTGAGCGGGATACAGCGTGAAGCTGATTATTTTAAAAATTGAAATTTCGAATGGTATTTGATTCATTGTAAATAAATATTAAGAGATGCAGATGGGTCGTGGTGTGTAATGTGACGGAAGTCGGTCGGGACATTTATCGTCACAGCGGGCGGCGGCGGGTGTATCACAGGAAATAGTGGTCAAGCCAATGGCCTACAGCTATTATACATATTAACAAGAACCATTCTAAAGTGATAACTTTGTTATTGCAATTAATACAGATAATTCATCGTTTGTGATGAATATTCATTGTTTGATGTATTCTCATGAATATACTGTATACTGAAATAAATGCAGACAAGATCCTAGTGCCTTGTTGGAATGTGACTGGTTGAAAACGTGATAGATGTGGGATCAATTCTTTCTGGATTAGTGTTTTTAATTTAAACATGTTTTTATTGTGCTTTTTGATAAGAAATTCTTGTAAGTTTCATTTAAAAGAATTTAAAAGAATGAAATGTGAAGAATAGAATTTTCATAACCTAGATTAGTGGCCGATCTAGAAGTGTCTTAAGGGAGGGGAGTAAGAAGGGAGGTTATCAGGTACCATCTGCCTACACTGCGATGTGCGAGATACAAAGTGACGTTAAAATAATCTAAATTCATTACCTACTCCGCTATACATGAGATATACCTACATATGTGTGAATATAAAAAATGGTATTCGAGATATCTTGTGTCATGTTTTGCTCACGATTCATAAAATAGTGTTTAAAAAGTTATTCTGAAATCTGCCCTTTTACACTAGAACTTCTTTAGAAGTTTGATTAAGATATAATTTTAATGTATCAGTTCTAAATTGGAGTAAAAGAGGAGCTACCATCTTTATCTGCAGGTCAAAGGCTGCAACGCTTACGTCTATGATTTATAATAATCAACGAGTAAACATGGCGGCGGCTTATCGCCCGACCCGCCTATAGGTTCTTCACCTCTGGCCAAGTACGCAGCCCGAGTCCCGGTCTTAGAATAAAAAAAAATAAAATTAAAAATCTGTAAGAAATTGTTATAATTTCTAAAGTGTGATTCTTTTAAAAAATAACTTATATATTGTCAACAGAACGAAAGTCATATTTTACTACAATTTATTACTTCGCTGAACATTGATACGTCTTGGAAAAACGTCATAAATATTATGTATATGAATTTTCAACAAAATATAATTTAGATGTCATGTCGTGGCTGTCTGGATATGATCACTGACAATTTTAAAAGTCAGTTAAATCAGCTTGCTTTGTATATAGTAGTAAACATATAAATCAGCTTCACGCTGTATCCCGCACACAGCAGGGTAGGCAGAGGGAACTTAGTGCAAGACACTCCGTTCCCCACTTTCTGCCGAATTCTTGAGGCATTGCGTATTAAGTGGCAGAACTCTACACCGCCCTTTGCCTCGACACCAGAGCGAAGAAATGGAAATATAAATTTAAGTAAATATCATCTCCTCGAGTGGGGATCGAACCCACAACTAATCGGTTTTACAGTCACACCTTGTGCCGCTGCGCCACGACTGGCCTCAAAGTATATATTATGTAAGTATTTCCAAATATAAGTAAGTACTTCGGCGCAAATTCATGTATTACATACATACGTATTAATGAATGTAAAATGTGAAACATACGTAAAATGAACGAAGATGTTAAAACAATAAATACTTTTTGCTCTTCAACCTAATAGTTGATCTTTTTATTGCTAAAAAACATATACATAAATATAAAAAATCAGCTTCACGCTGTATCCCGCACACAGCAGGGTAGGAAGAGGGAACCTAGTGTTAAGACACTCCCGTTCCCCACTTTCTGCCGAATTTTGGAGGCATTGCGTGTTGAGTGGCAGAACTCAACGCCGCGCTTAACCTCGACACCAGAGCGAAGAAATGGAAATATAAATTTAAGTAAATATTTCATCTCCTCGAGTGGGGATCGAACCCACAACCAGTCGGTTTTACAGTCACACCTCGTGCCGCTGCGCCACGACCGGCCTCTACATAAATATCTACATTTCTATATGTACATCACTAAACCCAATTTTTAATTCGAATAGGTGGCAATGCATATTTGGTGTGTAGTGATGCAATAAAGATTTTAAAGTGGAAATGATTTATATATTCATTATTATAATGATTTGTTTATCGCTTGCACGTAAAAGCAATTTCTGATTGATATACGATCCACAATCGCGACGACAACAAAAGACTGATTTACGTAAGTAACATTTGCACCATTTAAACGTTTATCAATTTTTGATTAATGTTTCCATCATATTCAGTGATAACTCTTACTTGTGCATACCTAAAGATAATATTTGTATTTTGTTGTAATATATGTAAATGCGTTTTATTAATTAAAACTACGACTGTAATTTCTTTTGGACGAGTATCTTATTGTTTCTTGAAAAAGTTGTTTATTGTAGAGTCGAATGAAAAGTACAAGTAAATCGATTTTAATTTTCTGCTACATTACTATTGAAATATAATAAACTAGAGGACGCGCGCGGCTTCGCCCGCTTATTAGGAGTGAATTCTAAAAAAAACACGAAACACGTGTTCAATAAAATATTTTTAACAGCCTGAATTTAAATTTTTATAAAAATCGGTGGCAATTTAAAGATTTTTCCATATAAACTTTCAACCCCTTATTTAAACCCTTAGGGGGTGAATTCTTAAAAACCATGAAACACGTGTTCAATGAAATATTTTTAAGAGTCTGAATTTCAAATTTTATAAAAATCGGTACAGATTAAAAAAAAATCCATACAAACTTTCAACCCCTATTTCATCCCTTTAGGGTTAAAATTTTTCAAATTCCCTTCTTAGTGGATGTCCAGAATATGAAAATAAACATCTGCCCAAATTTCACGTTTCTACCATGAGCGGTTACGGCTCTGCGTGCGTCTTACCTCAGTCAGTCAGCACAAGTCCTTTTATATATATAGATGAATATCCGTTTTCTTTGATAAATAATCATCTGCCTTAAATAAACAAAAAAACAAAAGATAAACAAAATAATAAATAATGGCAGAAATTATATTTGTTGAGCATCCCAACCAAGCCAGTACAATATGCGCGCTGGATGGTCCCCGCACCTCCGCCACCTCCGCCGACGTGCACTGCTTCATTAATTCCATCATATTATTGTTCGTAATTCCGAAGTCAGACTTAGCAACTTCTATATTGCGCACGAAGGCCGAATCATAGTTAGCTAGCGTTAAAATGGAACGTTCAACATGAATCAATAGGAATGAGGATACGGCATTACGTTTTCGGCATATTAAAAGTGGCTGTAGTTTAACGGCTATTGTAAATGACAATATAGTCGAATATGTTATATGCGCAGGCGCATCACTCCGGTCCTTCGTGATTCAGAGGTGCGTGACGTCATCGAGAAGGCGCGTCCTTTACTTTTTACACAGTATCCAGACATTTTATGCGCTGTCTGCTATTATTCATTTATTTAATGAATAATAAACTAACTAACAATAATTGTCTTTTTGTTGTTTGACATTTAATATTTCAGTTATAAGAAACTAAAATTGTAAATAATTCTATATTGATTTTCTTGTAAGTTATTACAATTTTAAGTTGTGAATATAAGAATAAATTGAAACTCTAGAAGTATAATTTACTAAAAACCTTGAAAAAAAATCATAGTTATAATGATAATAACGATAATGAAGAGCGACCTTACTGCGTCCGACACAGATAATATAATTAAGTTAGATATTAATTAAGATTTTACATCAAGTTTTAAATAACAGGATACGTACAGTCTGTGTCATATGTTATGTTTTATTTATTCATAACTTAATTTTATATATTATTACTAAAATGCATAGTTTAGCCGATATTTAATAATACTATAAGTAGGGTACAGTTCTGAACTTTAGACAAGGCTAATAATGTTTAAAAGAACAGGCACATCCAATAAACGAGTTTGCTTCTCGAAGGTTTTTAAAATAATTAATGCTATTTTCGCTCTATAATTCTTGTTTACTCCCTGCAATTCTGTTAAAACAGGATATACAGGGTGGTTGTAACTTGTAACCTGCCCGTCCTTCCATTAACTAAGTTGAAACAAATGCGTAGGTTTCTATAAAATTCCACTCATAAAACAGAATACATTATGTACATGTAATTGCTGAGAAAGTGACGCAAAAGTTACTTTTCGTTGTCATGATTGAAATAAAATGAAAATGAGTCGTGTGTTATTCAATTACTCATTGAATTGATTGAGTCATTTATCAAGCAGAAACTCTATTATGTTATAAATCAGCTTCACGCCGTATTCCGCACACAGCAGGGTAGGCAGAGGGAACCTAGTGTAAGACACTCCGTTCCCTACTTTCTGCCGAATTCTGGATGCATTGCGTGTTAAGTGACAGAACTCAACGCCGCGCTTTGCCTCGACACCAGAGCGAAGAAATGGAAATATAAATTTAAGAAAATATTTCATCTCCTCGAGTGGGGATCGAACCCACAACCAGTCGGTTTTACAGTCACACTTTGTGCCGCTGCGCCACGACTGGCCTCAGTATTATGTTATATTTTGTGTTTTCCTTTTAATAGAGAAATAATTTATATATAATTTTTACTAGAGACATATTCTGAATGCACGTGGCCGTCGTCGGCTGGCACGCGTCATTGGGCGACGTGCCAAGTCAACGGGAGACGGGAACGGCATTGCATGTTCTCTAGCGACTGATTTGTTTTCGTTCAATGTCGACTTCTGCGTCTCTCTCGTTTTCAGGTGATAAGATAAGGATGGGTGATGTTTGTGTCCCTGCGGTTGCACGTCGGTGATCCCTCGGGGACGCGACGTGAGCGGGCGCGACCGTCCCCCGCGTAGAGTCCACCCTCCGCTTCGTACAAAGGAGAGTAAGAGTTTGCATCATGGTACAGTCTTCATTTATTTGAATATATATCAAAATATGCACGATACAAATGATAACCATATAATAAGTTTACTGTGGCGTGTTTATTGTATACTATTGTTTATAAACTATTAAATTATAATATTCTTTATTGTATTCCACACAAAATAATTTACATTTAGATAGAAAATAATTTAGAAATTAAAAGTTAGCCTCGGTGGACTTATCTCTTTAAGAGATTTCCTTCAGCTAACCTGTGGAAGTGGGTGAAGGTATATAGGTGATAAGACAAAATATGCAACAAGAAAATAGAGCGGATGTGAAACTAAAAATATATCTGACTATATCACTATAGGTACAACATTTTAACACAGCTTTTTTACTTTTAGAGTAATTACTATATACTTACATATTGCATTTATGAACATATTTATGTTCTTTAATAATAAGACATATTACACTTTAAAGAAATAGAAATACATTTTTGTAAAATATAATATCGGTGATGACAAAAATGGAAGTCGTGCAGTACTGCAAAATTGGCTGTTACATTGCTGCTGTGTTCAGTACCTATTGACCATGTGCATGTGGGGCTCAGATTTACTTGTATACAAAATGGATTGTTAATATTTTTATTATTTAAACTTATTAGGACGTCGTGGCGCACTGTGTGACTGTAAACGAGACAGTTGTGGGTTTGATTTAGACTCGGATAAAATAATTATTTTTATTTCCTTGCTCTGCTTACTAGACACAGGGGGCGTCAAAGTTCCGCTATTCAACACAGAATTTTTCAAAATAAATTGGTATGCTATTGTGGACCAAGAGATTGGCAGCTGACGATGTATAAGTACGAGGTATAGGTACTCACTGAATGGTATTAAATTCAATGCCACAATATATTATTTAGATAATTACTCCAACTGGCCATGATGTAACATAATAGGCCACGTGTCAGTTATTAGCTCATGTAGCTCACGCTGTAGGAATATGATAATGTGCTTATGTAGATATTTGTAGTAGGTATTATATGTATAGTCGCTTCACTAAGACGGAACTCGCCTGTCATATTATAGACTGGGTAGAGTTTACTTACACAATGGTATTGTTTAGCGCTATCAAGTTATATAGCAATATAGCTTATAAAACAATGAATTTTATACTTAGAGAACGTTGAATAGCAGTATTTTACACAGAAACATATTGAATATTTTTTTATCAGCTTCACGCTGTATCCCGCACACTGCAGGGTAGGCAGAGGGAATCTAGTGTTAAGACACTACGTTCCCCACTTTCTGCCGAATTCTGGAGGCTTTGCGTGTTGAGTGGCAGAACTCAACGCCGCGCTTGTCCTCGACACCAGAGCGAAGAAATGGAAATATAAATTTAAGTAAATATTTCATCTCCTCGAGTGGGGATCGAACCAACAACCAGTCTGTTTTACAGTCACACTTTGTGCCTCTGCGTCACTACTGGCCTGGCATATATTGAATATTTAATCTAAAAATAGCTTTACTACGACGATGAACGAAAAATAATTAAATACCTATATTAGAGTACAATTTATCATGTTAAGGATAACTTGATATTAATGAGTAAATATAAAATTACTCATCGACCAATATTTATTATGCCATTTTTAAAATTAAAATTACTGAGCGTTTAAACAGATTCTCGCAATTAAAGAATAATTAAGCCTATAAACTTTCTCCCGGTTTTCAAGGTGGGTTGCCTTGCTTGTACATTATGCAATACGAATTCTAGCCGTCTGCAGTTTTGCACTCGCTGAGATAATTGGAGCTCGGGGTGCTCTCGACGTTATGAATGTAATGATCAAAGTATTATTCATTTGTATAAATCTATTCAAATTTTCAACGAGAGTTAAATGTTATTTTTTGTTTGTTCTAAAATACTATAGAATAAGTCTCTATACATATGTACTACGTGTATATGTAAAACGTGGTATATATGTATGTTATTATCTGTTTGATATTTATATCAATGAGGCCAGTCGTGGCGCAGCGGCACGAAGTGTGACTGTAAAACCGACTGGTTGTGGGTTCGATCCCCACTCGAGGAGATGAAATATTTACTTAAATTTATATTTCCATTTCTTTGCTCTGGTGTCGAGGTTAAGGCACGCAATGCCTCCAGAATTCGGCAGAAAATGGAAAACGCAGTGTCTTAACACTAGGTTCCCTCTGCCTACCCTGCTGTGTGCGGGATACAGCGTGAAGCTGATTTGAAGCTGTTATTTATGTTTTATGTTAGTATCATACAGCATTGTCTACATCCGTCTCTATGAATAATCACAATCCGAAATAAGCACATAGTTAGAAAGTTATCATAAATGCTTTTAAATGACTGGGCCGAGCCATTAGTAACGCACACGGTGCAATGGCTACTTACTCACAATAAATATTTCGAATATTTACCTCATGACGCATTTATGAGTTGTAACAACAACCACAATGTCGGACCTTTCCAGTTATCCGAACAATGTATATCGCCATGCTGCTGGAAATATAAAAATAATTACAATTATTGTGACCTCTTTTGCTGTTTTATAGTGGTATTATCCGATTATTTTTACTTCCAAGTAGGTAGTTTATGTAGGTATAAAGAGGAAGAAGAGACATTTTTTAAATGATGAATCACAAATCAAACGCAATTCATTGAAATTGCTCACCTTATCTTATAGTTTTAGTGATAACAAATAAAATGTAACAGGTTTTTTTTAATTCAATTGATAATAAATTTTGCCAACGCTATACCAAGTCATAACTAATACAACAGTATTTAATATGCATGGTTATATTGAAGCTCCTGTACGATTATCGTTAGCAATAACTAAGAAATACACTTTAGGCGTGTAACATATTTTGAGAGGCGCAAAGAGTTCGACTCTAAACACGGCGGTTGTGGCTTCGATTCAAACTAGGGAAAATTTAATTTTAAATATTTCATTTTCTCACGAGGTAAAGCGCTCAACTTACAATAACTCCAGAATTCGGTAAGTGTAGAACTTAAGTGTCTTAATAGGAACTGTGGCTCAATACTAGGTTCTCTAGGTTCCCCCATTCCCGCGTTTCATCCCGCACCTGAAATCTAAAAGGCTGTAGCGTGAATAATAGAAAAATATTATTTTGTAAAAATGTGTATTTTTTGTAAACCTGAGCTCAACAGAAAACCAGTATATTTCACAGAGCAATTTTATTTTAAATTAATTGGCGCATAGAGCTTCGTTTCTATGGACTTTATGCCAATGTCATACTAATACTATTTAACTATATTTAGTTGTCATCAATCGTTACAGTACAGCTTTCGTCACATAGAATACGATGTCATATTATAAGATGAGATAGAATTCATCACTGAGCCATATTTACTAGTATAAAATTTCTAATTTAACTCCATATCAGATGTTCCAAATCTTTCTATTTTATTTTTGAGTGACGCCTATTTATTACTCTAAGCAAATTTTGCTAAGGCACTTTTTCTTATAATTACCTGATCTACTGATTTCGACATACCTTTCGAAAACAATTATAGATACCCTACAGGTTCTGAATTAAATTTTATGTTAGCTACGCGTATTCTACTAGCTTTAAATTCAAATAGTCCCAGGGACTATAATGTACACACAGAGACGAATATGAAAACATTGTAACAGATTCTGCTTGCACTACTATACCGTTTCAACGGCTTTGTTATAGTGTAAATAAACTATTGATTTGTTTTTTTTTTAATGAATGTCATTGCTATTGTATAGATATTAGAAGCTATTTATTTTTATAACCTGTGTGCACACAGATGAAAAAATATTCTTCCGATTAAAACAGAAATTATGTTCGTCCTTTAGTTTCGAAAAATGATTGAAGTGGTTGAAAAGTAAATGCAAAATCAAAATAGTTTATCCACATGAGTCCAGAGACTGCTGTTTGTCCCTATAATAAAAATAGAAATGGCTCTATACGAAAATGATCGATAGAGGAAAATATTTTAGTTATGCCTACAACAAATCAATAAATATTCCAGCAAGTGTAGTGTAAATATAACCTTAAGGAATTATTATGAATTTATGAAAAAACGTGTAGCTAGAGTGATTTTATATTTGTCGCTCCTTTTAGGTTACCCTGACGCTAATGCGGCATCACCTTTTAATACATTCTGACGGACACTTCAAATACACCGGTGATTCTCCTTAACTCTCCGTAGTATCAATATCAAATTAATAAAAAAAATAATCCTTACAGTAAAATTTAGTAAATTTGAAATATTATTCTGTACCTACGAGACTGAAAATAAAAAAAAAACACATATTGATATAATTTATTTTTAAAAAATATCAATTAGGATTGATTTTAGTTACATTTAGTAATATTCTTTACACTCCGGGGGAGGTACAGTAAACTCGTCACACACATCCTTCATGAAATTGGTTTCGTTCTTTACCGAGTTGTTGACAAGAATATACGGTACGTATTTAAAGTTTGCTTCCCTACTTTTTTCACCATAATATATAAGAAGTCTTGTCCCACGAGATCCTTTTGCACAATCTTTTATAGGTTTTGAATCCAAGTTTAGTTCTAACGCACACTGGAATAGAAACGAATTATTAACAATTTTTCATAATAGTGATGTAAAAAAAAAATAAAAAAATCATCGTATACTTATAGGGTGATAGGAAGGGATAGCTTGAAATAAAAGAATTTTTTAAAAACTAAATATGATAGAGATTTTTTAAATACCCTATCTGCTGCGGCATCGTCAGACCCACCGAGGTGGTCTGGATCCAGCATACAACTATTGAAGATCACAGCTGCGGTAGTGTTACGAAGGCAGTCAATAGCGCACGCGTGCAATTTGTTTCCATAGCATTCTGCAGGCCCGTTTTGACATTTAAATGTCACCCGTCCGTGGTCCACAATGATCTATAAAAGAAATTTGATTGAGATTAAAAAAATAACTAAATAGATAAAAAAAATATGAAATAATAATATTTGATCTTATACTGAGGCCGGTCGTAGCGCAGCGGTACGAGGTGTGACTGCAAAACCGACTGGTTGTGAGTTCGATCCCCCCTCGAGGAGATGAAATATTTACTTAAATTTATATTTCCATTTCTTCGCTCTGGTATCGAGGTTAAGCGCGGCGTTGAGTTCTGCCACTCAACACGCAATGCCTCCAGAATTCGGCAGAAAGTGGGGAACGGAGTGTCTTAACACTAGGTTCGCTCTGCCTACCCTGCTGTGTGCGGGATACAGCGTGAAGCTAATTTAATTTATTTTTTTAATCTTATACTCGTATTATTAAAGAATATATAAAATGTACAATTACTACCTGTGCATTCCCATAAGGAAAAGTAAAAATTTGTAAATATTGCTTCAGCTTTAGTACAGTTGGAGCAAATTGGTGCTTGTAGAACATCATGCAGTCTAGACAAAGAGTTTCATAATATATTTTGACTACTAACTTTTCACCTCCGCCTGAATTGTACTGAAATCAAATTATCACATAAAAATAACTCCTTCTTTTAAAAGAAAAAAAACATATATATATATTAAATAATCGTACTATTACGAAAACCATATATTATTAATAAATTAACTTTTACTGTTACATAGGAATTTTAAATATGAAGTGTAGTCTTGTAACAAAATATACTACCTACGAGTACGTACATAAAAATAACGTTTAACAAATTATTAAATTTTTGTCCCTTGGTTTTTATTATTATTCGTTCATTGTCTCGTTTTTTTCGTGTCATCACTCTGGTAACAAGGCAAACCGCGGCGTTGAGTTATGGCATTCAACACGTAATGAGTTGGAAATTGAGCATTGCGTTAGAATGGAGTGTCTTGACATTAGAATCACTCTACGTACAATATTATATTTTTTTATTGAACAAGGATGTTGTATAATGCTCATGTACGATGCTGCAAGTATAACATTTGACGGTCAGTCGTATGGCACTAGTGAGTTTTGTAGTAATATTTTTATGTGCTTTTATTTTTTTTATATCTGTGATCATTTTCTTAAAGCTTTCGATTACTAGTGGCATTATTAGAAAATTTTAATGATATTATATGATATATTTTACCTTATTGAAGATCGTGTATAAATCTCTATCCAAAAACTTTATAGGATTATCAATGCCATTTAAAGTATTGAGTGCTAAATCTGAAATTATCAAAATAATTAAAATTTTATGTCTAAATAATTGCATAGAACATAATTAACGTAAATCATAAGCTTAAAACACAATACCATCTTGTATTTTAGCAGCAATTATGTCAAAATTTATAAGTACACAAATTAGAGACAAAATATTATAGTAAATCCGCATTATAGGACCGTCCGTTTGTAATGCTACTTCAATACTGGCATTAAACGGTTTCCGTACATACGAATGTATCTAAATATATAATAACTTAATAATCAAAATAAAGCTTCGTGTACATTGTGCATATTTACAAAATTACTTAAATTTTCGACTTTTAATATATAAATACATAATATAGTAAAATTGTGCTGAGTTTTAAATATTTTTTAAGTTAATTTGTTGTCACAAATTAAACGAACGTGTGAAAGGTGCCAAAAAAAATAATATTTCTAAAAAAATAAAGATTGTAATGCTGTCCACATTATTTTTCATACCATATAAATATTTACATACATATATATGTAGAGGTATGCATGGTTACAACATTTCCTTTTATTACAACATATGGACTTAAAATTGAGTAAAATTTACATTGGTGAGGCCTCTTGTGTTTGTGTACTTTTTATCCATCTAAGCTAAAAGCTTTAGCAGACTACGCAAGCTTTTCATTATTTTTTTCGAATAATCATTAAAATTTATAAAATAGAATGTTTATATTTAATAAACAAGAAGAAATCCAGTAATTTGATATACCTAAATCATGTCAGTGGCGTAATGTTTTTCATTGTATCCATTAGGATGTTTGTATAAGATAAAGAATTAAAACGATAAAAATTAAGCAGTATCGTTAATAAAAGCACATGCTGTATTATTTTTTTTTTTTCTTATACTTCTTCTATTTATTTATAATAAAATGTGACATTGATCCTCATTTAAAATTTTTTTTTTGCTTCGCGCTGTTTGCTGCACATAATTTATTAGGCGTAGTGGTCCATCTGTGATGCCAGCTATGTACCTACAGCATCTATTAGAATCAAATCAAATCAAATCAGCTTCACGCTGTATCCCGCGGACAGTAGGGTAAGCAGAGGGAACCTAGTGTTAAGACACTTTTCGTTCTACGTTCTCCGTTTCCGCCGAGTTCTAAAGGCATTGCGTGTTGAGTGCCAGAACTCAACGTCGCGCTGTGCCTCGACGAAGTTTCCTCTTTGCCTATCCTGCTGTCTGCAGGATACAGCGTGAAACTGTTTTTTTTTGTTGATCTTATGGCTGTGAGAATAAACTAATAGAACACCAAACAGGTACACATATTGTAAATTTGTAATTGTTTTCAATCTTTTCCTAAAGATATATTTTATTTAATCTGTTAATTTCACAAGAAAAGCTAGTTAGATTTTGTAATTTAACGACTGAAGAGAGAGACAAAAAAGTCGGTCAAATGTGAGTCAGACCTACTCACAGAGGGTTCCTTATTGTAAGTTCCGTATTCCGTATTCAGATTTGTCGGTCAACGAGAAGAACAAGTACAAATTATAAAAGTTGACAAACTTAAGTTAGCGGACCTATGTAATTATTTTGTATGAAATGAACTACAATTATAAGGTTACTTATTTAGAAAACGAATAAAAATTTGAAAGTAGCGGGACTCGAACCCGCGCCTCTTGGAAACCGACCGCACTAACGACTAAGGCATACGTTCTCATCAAGCTACGTCGAAACTTTTAAATGCTTGTTAAAACTTATTTAGCCTCTCTTTAGGGAGATTTTTTACAATTTTCCGCTACCCAAAGATAATTACTTGGAATTAACATCTGGCAAGAGACGAATAACACTTTAAAAATATTTAATAAATAGCATTCTCTCGTATCATTTAATTGCGTTCACTTAGGAAGCTTGATTTTTTCAATGCTTAATGGACCGTAGACCTTAATATTTGATATTTACAAATGTCAGCTTGATGCCCCCACGAGATCTCAAAATAAATGGTCTTATCAAGCGCACAGGCGAAGAATAAAATGATCCTAAAGGGTTCTGTATTTGATTTGTATCCTCTGATGTACGGGACCCTAATAAATGAGAAAATTCAAATTTCCTTGCTATCTTTGCTTGCTCAAGTTCGTGACGATAAATAGGCGTGTAATAGTTATATTTCTTTTAATTATGTTATGTGCGAGTATTCATATCATTTTATTCATTATTAATGAATAAAATTATGTGAATCATTTAATTTTAACTTTATCTATTCTAGTACACGTACAAGATTTATAAAAATTGTTGTCCGTTAGAAACACTTTGGAAGTTGTGTGAGAAAGCTGGCACATGCTATAATTCTCCCCTAAGACCAGTAGAGCTTCGGTTTATAGTTTGTCGTCGGTTGCAGGAACAGATGCTACTACAAATACACTTTCAACGGAAACACTACCATATTGTAAGAGTACCATTATCAGTATTAAGTAAATGGTAAATTTCGCTGGTTTTCCCTATTAGTCTATGCGTTATATATGTTGTATTAATTCGCTTTTTAATGTCATCGACACAACATAATATAATTATACTTTTAATGAAGACGAAAGCTTTATATTTTTAATATAAATTAACATAAAAAATAAAGAACCATACATATAAACACTGCTTAAAAAGTGTTTAAAAATTAACTTTATGTTAATAAAAATTAACATCTAGTTAATTTCAGCAGATCTGGACAGACGTACAGACGAACAACAAAATGATCCTGTAAGAGTTCCATTTTTACCTTTCGAAATACGGAACCCTACAAATATATTAATCGGTACCACAATATTTTATGGAGACAACTGTGATTTAGTCATTATTTTTAAATATTCTAGTTATGTGAAATATTTATTAAAAAGGACAACTATACAACGTACATAAATAATGTTTTATGTGTTTTTTTTTTGATAAAAAATATAACTACTGCGTAGTTTTCAAACTGAAACTATTGGTAAAAAATAATTTCCTTACTTAATAGTCTTTATTTTAATATTATTTATTTATTACCTACTGGCTATTAGGATCATAGCGTAGTTGAAAAACATCTGACTGTAAATGCAATAATTGTTGGTAATATGTATCAAACGTATTTGATACTTTGAAGGATAATATTTAAATATTATAATCTCCTGTCCTTGTAAGAGAAAACACGGCGATAAGTTCCACTTCTTGACACGTATTTTCACAGGGAAACAGAGGTCGTGTGACCTACGTTCAATCAAGGTATCCATCCCCATCTACACGATAGAATATGATTTTCTTTATAACATTTATGTATTTACTGTTAAAATAATTTAAAATCTTAAAATTGCGGCGTTGAGTTCCGCCATTCAACACGCCATGCTCCCGGAACTCGGCGGAAAGTGGGAAACGGAGTTTCTTAACAATCCTCTTCCTAGGTTCCCTCTGCCTACACTGCTGTGTGCGGGATACAGCGTGAAGCAGATTTTTTTTAATAATTTAAAATCAAGAAATGTCGTTGTGTTTTTGGGATGCATTTTGTAGCAGTGCGGCAGACGCTTGTTGCGCTAGAATGGCTATAGAGGCATAGACTGATTTTTACAATAGCGGTACCTCAGTTTAAGACTTTATTCACACACTTTATATTCCACAGATATTGATAAAATTTTATTGTTATGAAATAGCATGCGTATGCACAAATAAATAAACTTTCGACGTCGTCGTCTAGATATTATGATTCTGTCTGTGAACTTCGATATGATATTCGAATCGTAATGATTTGAAAAATTTACTTTTTCTTAAAGAATAAGAATAAAAAATATAAATTTAGCACTCCAAATAAGTAATTTTCTTTCTGTTCATTTTAATTGGGTTGGTACTAAATTCTTTATCAATTATTGACTTACCTAATATAAATAAATCCTAATTTTATAGTTACTTTAAAATTAGTATAGTAAACGTGTACTATAAGTTATTTTGACTCGCCAAAATTCAAATGAATATATTTATTCAACATCATAAGTGTTTGCAACTGAAAAGTATAGGAATGGTAGGCCATTACACAAGCAAGTTGAGTTGAAAATTCAATTTAAAACGTGATCTATCACTACTCGCCCAAATTGATCACACGGCCTATCTCCCAATTACTACTGGGAGAATAAAAGCCAAAAATATAGTATTTTTTCAGTACAATTCATGTTTTACCTATTCAATGAGGCTGTCGTGTCGTAGGTGCACCAGAGTTCATCTGTAAATGTGTCGTTTGTGGGTTCGATTCCTATATGGGCAGGATGAAATATTTAATATTTCTATTTTTTCGCTCTAGTAACGAGGTTTACCTGGCGCACAACAACGCACCGTTTCGAGAATTTGGTGAAAAGTGATGAACGGAAATGTCTTAATAGACAACGCAGTTTCTTAACACCAGGTTCCCAGGTTCCCTTTGCCTATCCTGCTATGTAGGAGAATCTAAAAAATTAACATAGGAGACCACTGTAGCCCACTGTAGTGCACTAGTATCCATGTAATAAGCGAAAGCATTGTTTATTAATTTATTTTTTTTATTAAAATAATTAACTGTAAACATTATACATATATATTTAATTATTTTCTATTTGGACAAGATTATCTTCGTGAAAGCTTTTGTTTCCATTGGAGCACTAATAAAAATTGAAAAAGAGTAGAGCTCGTCAGTGAGGTGGTCTGCAGCACGATGGGACGCTTTTATTTGTAGTAGCGAAATGAAAAATTGAACTCAATTCTGTTACACTGAACGTAGTGTTTTTTGTAAAACCGTACATCCTGCTACAGTATAGCAGGCTGCAGATGTGATCTCTTTACAGTGTTTTAGAATTGTAATTTTCATTATGATGATAAATTACGGCTGTAAATAAATAAATATTTGAACTAACTTGTATATTTATTTTAAATTTCGTTAAGCAGCAAATCAAAGAAAAAAATATACCATAAAGAAGAATATTACTTTTAGTGATTTGAATATACGTTTATACAATCGCAGTCCTACACCTGTAACACATATCTCAACTATGTCAGCATTTGGCCATGTATGTATTTTGTAAATATCTGCAATTCTTATCGAATAAATTATTTAACTATTCAACATTTCCATCATACTTAAATATTATACAAAAAGAACATAAAAACTAAGGAATTTTGTTTATAACAAACTAACAGGTGCCAGCTCACACGCTATACGAGTATTAATTCCTCGTTGTGGGGGTTGCCCAATTCTCTTTAATTATTAACTTGATATCTACCCCTATCTATAATAGGTTCGACTTATCGATATATTTATATTTCTATTCTATCTGTAAGAATAAATTCCTAGTAAAAGTTAAAATTGAATAATTACTCGACGTAAAAAAATTAGCATGTAATTTATTATTTTCAAAAAAAAAGAGGTCAGTCGTGGCGCAGGGGCACAAAGTGTGACTGTAAAACCGACTGGTTGTGGGCTCGATCCCCACTCGAGGAGATTGAAATATTTACTTAACTTACACTTACTTTATATTTCTATTTCTTCTCTCTGGTCTCGAGGCAAAGCGCGGCGTTGAGTTCTGCCACTCAACACGCAATGCCTCCAGAATTCGGCAGTAAGTGTCGGAGTGTCTTAACACTAGGTTCCCTCTGTCTACCGTGCTGTGTGCGGGATACAGCGTGAAACTGATTTCTTATTTTGAATAAAATTATTTGGATTTGAATTGAATGCTAAAAGCTAATTATTGTGAACTGAAAAAAAAGTAAGGGCCGAATAGAGACAAAAAGAAGGCATCGTTGTACTATTTTCCAATAAAGGCATTCTCTAGTTAACAAAGTAATATAGTTACATTTGTCTTTCCAAGTACGTCCAACTCAGGTATTCATACTTACGTACTCATTCGCTATACGAAGTTCCATATGACAAGCTAATTGATTGTTTCAATGCGATATCTATATATATAAAAGGACTTGTGCTGACTGACTGAGGTAAGACGCGCGCAGAGCCGTAACCGCTGTGCGTAGAAACGTGAAATTTGGGCAGATGTTTATTTTCATATTCTGGACATCCACTAAGAAGAGAATTTGAAAAATTTTAACCCTAAAGGGATGAAACAGGGGTTGAAAGTTTGTATGGAAAAAAAATTAATCTGTGCCGATTTTTATAAAATTTGAAATTCAGACTCTTAAAAATATTTCATTGAACACGTGTTTCATGGTTTTTAAGAATTCACCCCCAAAGGGTTCAAATAAGGGGTTGAAAGTTTACATGGAAAAATCTTTAAATTGCCACCGATTTTTATAAAAATTTAAATTCAGACTGTTGAAAATATTTTATTGAACTCGTGTTTCGTGGTTTTTTTAGAATTCACTCCTAATAAGCGGGCGAAGCCGCGCGCGCCCTCTAGTGATATTATAAAGGTATAAGTTTCAGACAAAGGGTTACCACAAAAAAAAAATGTTTTCTAAATTATAGTATTCTGAATGTTGCTTGCTAAAATGTTTAACTCAATAAAAGTCGACACTAGAAATAAAAGAGATATTTCGACAAATTACAATTTGGTTATTTTAACTGAGCACGTCATTATGTTACAATGCTCGTACATAACATACGTTATGTCTATAATGGATAAGGGACAAGAGAGGGATGTGTAAATGTATATCGGTCTACCCTACAATAAATATATATCGGTCTACAAAATACAAGATGCATGAAGATAAAAATTCTTATAGTCATTATGTTTATGAAGGGGTAGAATTTTATTTAAAAAAAATAAAAAAACCACCACGCTGCAGCAGAGTAGGCAGAGGAAACCGGGTGTTAAGACACTCCGCTCCCCATTTTCCGCTGAATTTTTCGAGGCATTGGCGAGGTGTGTTGAGTTGCAGCATCGGGGTTTCACCTTGGTGCCAGAGCGAAGAAATGAAACTATTCATAAATAATAATTCATTCCCTCGAGTGCAAATTGAACCCACAACCGTCGCTTTACAGTCACACTCTTATGCCCCAGCGCCACAACGGCCTCAACAAACAATTTTAATTACATAATATAAATCAGCTTCGCTCTGGTATCGAGGTTCAGCGCGGCGTTGAGTTCTGGCACTCAACAGGCAATGCCTCCAGAATTCGGCAGAAAGTGGGGAACGGAGTGTCTTAACACTAGGTTCCCTCTGCCTACCCTGCAGTGTGCGGGATACAGCGTGAAGCTGATTACATAAAATAATAAATATTATAATATTTATTACATAACACATCTTATTAGTTAGTAGCGATTGTAAACCGCATTTTGCGATACCTACCTAATACCTAATACGATTTAATTTCAATTTGACTCCGCTCGGATCGTCTGCGATCCTCGAGACTTAATGACATGATTTACATCAAGCTATATTTACGTGGGTGCTAATGAAACGAAAAACGGAATTTGTCTGTTCCTTAATAAATTATACAGGGTGTTTTTATCTTCGCCACATTAAATAAGCATAGTATAGCACGGTGCTTATACTGTGCTTTAGCACAGTATTAACTACTCTATAAAAGCTAAATACAATTAAAACGAAATAGATTTTGTTAAAAATGAACAAGATTTAAAAAAAAAATGAAATTATCGTTGTAAAATAAACGCCATTTGTTAAGAATCACGCACTCAGAACTAAGTTATGAAAGGGACAACATCGCACACGCCTCATTCACGAAATCGGGTCGTAGGTATTGGCTATGAAGAATATATTATAGAACATAGGTAATTGCGTAAAATAGAACGAGAGATATCGCTCTTCTTCTTGTTTTAATTAAAAGCGGCAGATCGGCATCGCTTAGTAGTATTTTAGTAGTAGGTGTTTACTTTATTGGTATCTTATACTTGTAACTGCGTCAGACGTAATATAGTATGGATAAAATTCTTGAAATGAAAAAAAAAACGTCTAAATTGTTGACGAATCTTGATAATTTTTATTTGGTATGAGTTTGAAATATTTAATCTTATATGCTGCTTACGTAAAAGGAGCGCAGTCGTTTCCACTCTGTATAACTGAATCAAATACTCATATTTTTAAAAATAAATAAATAAATTATTAAACATATAAAATATGATATTTTGAACGAAATTAGAAACAAAGATATTTTCTAGTTATTTTAGATTAATATGTTAGTTATAACAAAATTCTACATTTTTTACATCGCAATTTTTAAAAAACTGTAAAAAAATCTAAATAAATCTAAATATAAATATGTCACATACTCTACACACTACAAAAAAATATGTCACATACTTTAAAGAAATAAAGTAAATATCTTGGAAATACCTACACATCTTCAATATAACTTTATTGTTGAAAATATCAAACGCGTGTCAAGCATACGGTAAAAAAATAAAGAACTAAGATTCATCAACAAAATTTATGATAGGTAGTAAACATAAAATAGGTGTTTATGTAAAAGTTCATGAAATATGTATTGCCTTATACAGTGCGGGGGATCACCAGCGTTTCGCGTCAATTTACCGACCTCGTCGGGGATATGAAGGCAATAACTCAGCGCTATCTATGAAAGGTTCTGAGATTGCAATATACAAGCAATCTGTCTATATCGAATTGATTTATAAATAGTTAAATTTTTTATTTATTTTTGATACTTGATTTAAAGTGATGTTCTTGTTAATCATTTATTTTAATTAATATTTATATGTATATATATTTTTATTTTGTGCCCTATATCGGGCATATGAGCATTGGACAGGGATTGGGTGAACAAATCAAATATATTAATTTATTTCACAATATGAACAATTAGCAAAATAAGCCAAAACTATAATGATTGGATCATCTATAAAGATAGGTGAATATTTTTTAGTTTTCATAAATTTAGAGATATAGCGTGTTGTATGGCAGGATTGTGTCGTATCAAACAGCTATGTTATAGTAGATATAAGTGTGGGCCATATTCACATACGTCGTAAGAACGAGTTAAATTTGAAGTTACAATGAGTCATGCCAATTTTTGTTATCAGCATATCTAAAAAATAGGAAACTCGAGAAAAAGGAAACTGTTATTTTTTTTTTCGTAAACTTACATATTGTGACTCGTTGAGTTCACGCGATTTCGCTATTAATTCAATTATTTTTCTTATAGTGAATCTATAAATATATATAGATAGTTTTTTTTCTTAACGCTGTATCCCGCATTTTGCAGACTAGTGTCGTAACTCAACGCCACGATACACCAGAGCGAAACAATAAAAATATTAAATATTTTTAACTAATGTTAAACATTGCGTTTCACCTTAATAAATTAGCGAGAATTTTATACTGTTAATTTTAACATTTGATTTTATTATATTTCAGTTTCAAATATAATATCTTATCTTGAAGCAAATACACGCCCAAGCTTTAACGAATATCATGAATAAAACATAACACGGTGGTGAGTTTTTACTTTAACGCGATTTATAGCGCTAAAACCTATACTTCTAGTACCTGGTCGAAGTGCAATAAATCGTGGATTTTCCGTACAAAGGCGTGCTTTAGGTATCACTGAAAGACCTGAATTTTTCATGAAGTTTCAAAGGCGTGAAGCAGGCGCACTTCTTTCGTGAGAGGACGTTGTCACACAAAAACGCTGAAAAATGTTGCTTCTATTTTTTGTAAACAACACGCGTGTTATGTCAAAAAAATACATTTATAAAAATAATTTTCAAAATTCTATCGTGGCGGAGGGGCACAAGCGTGTGACCGTAGACGCGACAGGTTATGGGTTCGATTCTCATTAGAGAAAACGCAATATTCATTTCTCGGCTCTGATGTCGAGGCAAAGCGCGGCGTTGAGTTCCGCAACTCAACGTGCAATGCCATCAGAATTGATATCCGTACTTACTCTGGATAAATTTACAATTAGCTAGAAACGCTTGGATGACATTGTAGAGACGTAGTAGCTTAATATTATACTTAAATAAAATAGGCATATATATATATATATATATATATATATATATATATATATATATATATATATATATATATATATATATATATATATATTTTACATATATTTCGTTGCATTCTTCATCTTTAGACAAAAAGTGCAACAGGACCAATGTACACATAAGGGTACAAACCTTTTGTGAAGCTATCTTCAAAACAATGTTCCCTGCAATCCTCCAAATGTTACGTTATTTCATTTGAAACGCAGCTGACGTTCGTAATTGAACAAAGGGGTTACACCGGTTCATATCAGACAGTGTCACGAGTTCGCGCCGGGCTATCGCCAGGTCGCTTACCTTTGCATCTGACCTTTCTAGTCTAGAGCATTACTCTCATATCATCTCATCTCAAAGCGGACTAATAAACATATTTTATCTGAAATATCAGTCAAACTAATCACTTATTATAGTGAAATAATAAATTTGCGAAAAAAAATCAAAGCACTTCTCTATATATTTGATGACATACATTAAATATAAATTGTATTACATATATGTATGTATAGGTAATGTGATGCTAATAGTAAAAGCTTTTGTTAAAGTTATATATGGAGCCAAGTGCTAGGGTTTCCTCCTATAAAGTTCTTTTGTTTAATTGCTGCTGACTAAATATTGATATAATATGTAGGTACATATAATATTTCGGCGCATCTCATCACTTGTGTTATTTTCGCTATTTTGCAGCTTAAGACAGTCATGCGAGCATAGCTCGCAGAATTAAGTCTTAGAGAAAAAATAAAAATTGAGGTGAAGTGCTGCTGTTGTCTTTTAAATGTTAATCGCTTGCTGCGTAGACGTCTTTTAATAATTATAAATCAGCTACACGCTGTACCTTATGATTGCCTGCCGAGAGGCAAGCAGAGGGATGCTAGTGTCACACACTCCGTTCCCCACTTTCCGCCGAATTCAGGAGGCATTGCATATTGAGTGGCGGAAGTCATTCACATCGCGCTTTGCCTCGACACACAACCAGTCACACACACAAGGCACTTTATGTGCCACTATTTTCTTATATAGTTAAGCTCAAAGTAAAGTCACAAATTTTCAGTTAAAGTTAAAGTTTACGGCTGAATTCAAAATTAGTAACATGTCTTTTGAATAATATCATAACAGTCCATCTATTACAGATCTGAGAAAAAAAATGTCAAGTTAGTAGGTTCAAATAATGACTATAAGTATATTGATACAGCTAAGTATTTTTAATTATTAACTTGAATATTATATATAAACATTATAATGATGCTTTTGTAACTTACCAAATTGTTCTAATATGTAGTTTCTATAGTTTTCAATGACATTTTTATCATTCTCACTTAAAAAGTTACACGAGCTTTAAGGGCCCGAAAGCCAAATAACTCACGCACGGTTGCTTTGAGATGAATTACTGTTGTCATATTTTTTTTATCGTTCGAATCTAAAATAAATACCTTGTAAACTTTTCTGTAGGATAAACCATATAAAATCATAGACAACAACATTCTCTTAGATATTTTAGGTCTTTTCTCTCATACAAAAATATTAATACTCAACGTATATGATGTGTTCTTTAGCCTAATAAATTATACTATTTAAAAAAAAAACAAATACAAGAAAGGCCTGCATACAACTAGTGCGTGAGTCACGCAAGTATCGTACATTATTTTCTTTTTAATCATAAACACACTTTCTAAAATATCCATTAATTATTGTGGTTATTTATACTTGAGTAGAACATGCTAGTGTTATATTCTTTTTTTTCAGGCTTTGTCTGAAGGCTGTATACTGAAGGCCGCCTATAGCAGGATGGGGAGAGGGAACCTAGTGTTAAGATAGTCCGTTGTTACCGACTGTTACCTACTTTCCTCCGGATGAGGTTTTACGTGTTACCAGAGCGGGGAATTAAAAATATTAATAAATCATTCCTCCTGAGTGGGAATCGAACCCACAACCGTCGCGTTTACAGTCACAAGCTTGTGCCACTGCGTCATGACGGCCTCATATATGTTATATTATTAATAAGAGAATTTCAATTTTAATTATACCACGGGTATATCATGTATATTAAACGAAGTAAACAAAAAGTCAGTATATTTTTATACTGCCTGTACCCTCAGGCGTTTATTTACGCGTCTAAAAATGTCATATCCTTCTCAACGTCACGAGGTAGGAAATGAAAATGTTAGGTTCATCTAAAACATGCAGGAGACCAAATCCCAATGATAAAAATAAATATTATCACGTTACCCACTAGCGGTGGTAAGTAGTAAGCATTAGGAACTTATTTCTAATATTATTATTAATATATACTTACTTAACTTATTTCTAATATAATCATAATTATCTTCTTATTTCTAAATATTGTTTATTTTTATAAAAAAATAGCTTCATGCTGGATCTCGAACACAGCAGAGTGGCAGAGGGAACCCTGCGTTAAGACCGTCCGTTCCCCATTTTCCACCGAATTCTGGAGGCATTGCGTCTAGAGTGGCGGAACTCAATGCCGCGCTTTCTGTTTTTGCCTCGACACCAGGGCGAAGAAATGAAAATATACATTTTAATAAATATTTAATTTCCTCGAATGGGGATCGAACCCACAACAAGTCGCACTTACAGCCTCACCCTGCGCCACGGTTGTCCTCTTTGTGTATGTTTATTATAGAAAACGAAACTTTAAAAATCTGCAATATTTTACTGTTTTAATAACTAAACTTATTAAGGCATAAATCTATATAATTTACTTATTGCATATATGCAATAATTAAATTATTATATGTATATATACATATATACATATTTGATATTTTACAACATTTTATATAATATTCAAACAGCTTTATATCATATTACGACGTGAACAAGCCGCCATCGCACGGAAGTGTGTAGTGTCGCCGCCTAACAGACCGTACAGTGGAGCCTCCCCGCCTAACTATCTTTCAGCATTTCATTTTCCGCTTAATACAACCGCTACGACGCTCGACGATCTCTCATTTTAATTTTCACTGCAGCAGCATTCAAATTATTTTTGTCTAGTTTCATCCTGTTTCACGGTTGTTTTAGTTCTTTAATATAAGTTTATTGATTTTGTTTTTTAAATTGTTTTTAATGACTTTTTGTAATATTTTCAGGTAAAGAGACAGAGAGAGAGTTGTAATTTATGTACAGCAGACTCTATCTATTCTTTATTCTTGTCTTTATTATATGTACTAATATTTTTCAATAATTAATTTAGTTAAATTTAAATGTTATTTATTATTATTGAAGGTACTGTTAAGCCTGACTTCAACTCAGTTAAATTTTTCATGGCAAAATTATTGAAAATTGCAATTGTCAAATCTTGAATTTAAAAAAAAATATTGTAATTATGTTTTCATTTTAAAATGTCGCTATTATACATGCAGTACAAGTTCAAGAAGAAAATACAATTTGCTCTGTTTATTGATACCTAATAAATAGAAGTATATTTTATTGTCACAACATTTCGATGGTACTTGACACAGTGAACTATTTTCTATTTCAACAAAGTCTTGGAAGAATCTTGAACCGTCACCATTCTTTTCTTTACTATGTATCCACATTATACATGTTTATTGTGCAGGTGAATATCGGTGCAGCCAGCGCCGGCGTGACTTATTGATTGGTTTACTATGCTTATCTTATATTCTAATAGCATATTAATATAATATTTCACACTATAAACTGTCTCAAAAGAACTATATTTTTCATAAAAGTTATACATATATTTCCAAATATTTACCATATGTAAAAGACATATATGCGGCTATATTTCAAGCTTATCAGTAGACGTAAAAATTGCATTAAAATAGTAATATATTGTTCTTATGATCAAAGTTTTTAAAGTGCATATTCACGAAAAGAATAGCGCAAACGAATATAGCTTCAACACAATATTTTTGTAGAGTAGAAATCAATGGTTACACTCCAAATTATACTTACTTAGAATTTATTCGCTGCCACTTCAACTTAGACAATCTTTTCAAAGGAGATTCTTTTCTTTTATCCCAAATAAAGATCAAGGAAATCATAAGAAAGGAGGAAAGTCATGTACAAAGCGAATAATTGTCGAAAGAGAGTTGGGTTTCGTTGTAGTTCATGCAGAAATAAATACACAGTTACCCGCCGCGATCCGTAATTGAGTTCGGTCCGCACTCCAATTAATTTTAGTAGTGGATATACAGTAAATATATGTACGGGAAACCCATGTCGTCAGTATCAGCGTCGTCGCGTCGGTGCACCGTGCACCGTACGCTACCTACGCGGGTAAAGTATGATGGAAATGGAACTGCAATCAATATATTTTTATTTATACCGATATATTTGAACGTACTTATACCAGTATTTCTTACATTTTAATTTGTTTATAACAAAAAAAATATAATGTAAGAAATACAGGTATACTAGTACTGGTATTTATATGTAAGTCTATTAATACTCTACATCACAAATAACTATTTGAAACTAAGAGCAACGCGTATTACTTTATGAATAGATTTCGTATAATTAACAAATTATGTAATAAAAGAAATATTTTTATAAATATTGTTTTCATAATATTGAAATAAATTTTCTTTATAGGAATATGCAGAAAATATTTTCTTTAGAAATATATATTTTTTTTCTCTTAGTTTTAGTCTCGAACCAATGAGCTGAAATAATGTAGTTCAATATACCTACGTGACTTCGGAGACTATGTATAAGATATAAATGGACACTATGTACTGCACCTTACTCTATATTATAAATACGAATATAATATGAACATAAACTCTATGTATTATAGCAGCTACATCATTTTTAAAATACTGACTCAATAACTAATAATAATGAATAAAAGAAAATATTAATTAATAATAATTCTTCCGCCGAGTAGGATCGAACCCACAACCGTAGCGTTTACAGTCACACCAACTGTGTACCACTGGGCCACGACGTACCGCTAGTTTATACTTAAATATTGTTATATTTAATAATATTTACATAAAAAAGTACATAGACGCTTTAACACAACCATTAAGAAACATTGAACATTAAGGCAATTTTATGAAAGGAAGGATATCATATAAGGGATGGATAGAGAGATGCTTGTGTGATTTTCTTGCAGCCATATTGAAGAGATTGAACTGTAAATGTCAATGTGAATTTATTACAGGTTCGATTGTCAGTGGCCATCGAAGACGCGACGTCGCACACGGAATATCAAGTCGAGTCGAATTAGGAAATCGATTTAGGAGTATGATACAAGACTCTTTCTGCCTCTACATACGTACATTTAAAGTAATTTTATTATTTTTGCTTCAAACGACACATTAATTTAGTATGGATGTATAATATGTTTTCAGTTCTGCAACTTAACACGCAATGCCCCCAGAATTCGGCAGAAAGTGGAGAACGGAGTGTCTTAACACTAAGTTCCCTTTGCCTACCCTGCTGTGTGCGGGATACAGCGTGTAGCTGATTTAATTTTAATTTTAATATATGTCATTATACATAGTATAAAAATACAGTGAAAACAAAATGTTATAACAAATACTTAAAACGTAAATTTTAATTTAAATAAATATATTTATGATTATCACTTATATGTGTATTTTTATCTGATGATAATAATGACGATGACATCGACGCGCAGTTAGGAAATTTGGTTTGTGTGTGAGCTGACGCTGACGGTACACACGATGGTTTTGGTTGATCAAAGATTAATAACTAATCAAGATCATATGTTTTAACCAAAAATATTTTCTTTTATAAACCTACTTGGGCAAAGTGCGTTGTTGAGTTTTGCTACCGAATTTTTTTAAGAAAAAAATAAGAGGTCCAAGTTCCTCCAAAATCAGGATAAAGACACAGCAGTTTCACGCTATCTCCCATTTAGCAGGGTAGACAGAGAGAAACTGAGAAACACGGTTTTCTACAATCCACATTTGCGCACAAGTTTTTGAGACATTGTGGTTATAGTTATAGTGGATATAGATAAGGACCATATTTTTTTTCTTGAAATGTATGACTACATAGTTCTAATATATAAAATGAAAATATAACAATGTACTTTATGAAAAAAAAAATATTAAGACATTTTTTTACATAAAATAAACAAAATCTTCTACTAGATACACCTACTTCTACAGTCAACAGTACTTCGAAAATATGAAATATTTTATTTCCTCGAATGGAAATCAAACCCACAACCTGTAGCGCCTACAGTCACACGCTTGTACCCCTGCGCCACGACTGGCGTCATAGAACTACATATCACATATTATTAAGTAAAATAGGATAGCGTATATACATATGTATGTAGAATAAAATTGCTGAGAGGGATTTATCATCGGTCTGGTGGTCTACAAGTTGTAGACGATTACGTACCGCGTCTGGAGAGCGCAAGGACTCAATCTCGTGAGAGGATAATCTCTTAGGCAGACTTCCTCATCGATATTCTAAAGGATATTATGAAATGGCTGCTTTTTTGTTAAGAACGTTCTTATAGTATAATGTCTACGAAGAAAGCTTAACAAGATACAATATTACACATACATATATTACTTATGTATATTAGAAATGTTAGTATTTATTTAATGTTAGTAATTTTTAGTTTCACACTGCATCCCACATATAACAAGGTAGGCAGAGGGAACCTAGTGTTAAGAGACTCCGTTCCCCACACCGACACAAATTTATTCTCATTATTATTACAATATTATACCTATTATGTACCAAATACCAAATGTGATTCTTTGCTAATATTATATAATTAATAAAAAAAATACATAAATTCATATAATTAGTTAAATGGTTTAATATAAAGAAACCAATTAGTCAGCTCCTCCAAAGCATGCATTGAAAAACGACAAATAACTCTGAAAGAAACCGTAAATCGAATGAAACGTGAGAGGCTCTCTTAATCCTATAAAATTTACCGAGTCTGAAGACCTGCCGATGTCTTGTCCGCCAATCCCAGTATTTGCAATTTGAGTTCACGCATTTTTGTAGCTTCACTTTAACACAAATATATACATATTTTTTCTTCGTGGTTATTAAATTGTAATAGAAATATATTGAGGCCCGCTTGGGCGTTTGAGCACAAGCGTGTGACTGTATACGCGACTGGTTGTGGGTTCGATTTCCAGTAGAGAAAATTGAATATTTAATGTTTTAATTTCTTCGCTTGGGTGACAAGGTAAAGTGCGGTGTTGTTCCGCTAATCAACACGCAATGCCTCCAGAATTCGCTAGAAAGTGGAGAGTGTGTCTCAACACTAGGCTTCCTCTGACTACCCTGCTACATGCGGAACAGAACGTGAAGCTAGAAAAATAAATAAAATAATACCTTATATGCGGCCGCACCGTAATATATGACCTTTAGTAGACCTTTCTATTATGGTATGTGTAGATAATATGGATATGTATGTAGTTATCCGTCAATTGTCGCTGCTTTTCAATTAGCGCATCGGCGCAGTGTCTGATTGTAATGCGTTATTGGTTTTGGGTTCGATTAGCATTCGACAAAATGTATTATTGTCATTTCCTCGTTCTGGTAAAAATGACATAGCTCTTTGTAGAGTTCCGCCACTCTACACGCAATATCTCTAAAATTGGGTGGAAGGTAGGGATCAAAGTGTCTCAACATTAGGTTCCCTTTGCGTACCCTGCTATGTGCAACATATAGGCAGAAACAACTAAAATATAGTCATAAATGGAGGAGTTCAAAGTAAAGCTTCTTGTTTGAAATAGTAATTCACAAACAAACATTGAAACATCTTAAGGTTACTTTAAATACGCTTTTAAACAAATGTATCATATGAGAAAATAAAGTAAGCATACCTTTTATTTTTAGTCTACATTTATTTTAAAAAGCTCCTCGCTTTGTTAAGAAAATGTATGTGGTTATAAATCCTTTGTTTCCATATACATACGAGCGTGTTCTCCGCAACGCGAGACGGTCGGTCGCACAAATCAATGTAATGTGCTGCAATCTCAATGAGAGAAGTCTCTCGTCTAGAGTCTAGAGTCTAGACTATCGAGCAACGAGTCAGCCTGCCGCTGATAGTAGGTAAATAATATAATCAAATAGACTTTTACTTTATACCTTTAGTAGATTCCTTGAGCTTTTAATTAACGCGCAATTTTTAATTCAAAGAAGACTATTCTTTGTTCATCTTTCTTCCTACTTATATTTTTTTCCTTTTTCTTGTTTTAGTTCTAAGCAATGTTCGAGTACGCTTTTATTTTGTAAAACGTTTTGTTTCAAAGTAAATAATTAAAAACTTTCTGTTAGTGCTGATTTGCTATATTTTTTTCTATTATTTTACTAAAATTAGTTGTAACTAAATAGTACTTACTAATAGAGGCCAATTGTGGCGCGGTTGCAAGCATGTGTCTGTACAAGCATGTGTCTGTACACACGGCAGGTTGGGCGGTCGATTCCCACTAGAGGAAGTATTTATTGGAGTCATACTAAAAAAACATATAATAAAAAAAAACTTAGATTCAGCTTACCCCAAATTAAAGTTATATGACGTTAATTGTAAATGATATAAGTCTGCACAGTTCTAGCGTGTAGGTACTTGTAAGCGCAATGATTTTTGCTTTTGACGTTTGTAAAGTCAAGATATTGTAAGTTTAAACTTAACTTAAATTTACTTCGGTTGCTTTAACAACAGAGTATAAAATATAGAAGTATAAAAAAAAGTGTTTCTTCCGATTAATCTCACCTAAATTATAAGAATTATCTTGTTTTATTTACCAGCTTATAGCACTGGTCTAACTTATTGAGGTTGTGGCGACCACTGATCGCCACGTCGGCATGGATCGGCGTTACATTCAGTATCTCTAATATTAAAAAAATACTAACAATTGATCAGTACGGTTTTGCCTCTACACTGATTTTACACCAACGTACCTGCTATATTAGGTCTAGAATACGATTATAATATCGAACTAATTAAATTTCTTAACTATCAATTGTTCTATGTTAATGTAAGTAAGGATTCTAGTACCGAAATAAAAAAATATTTTGTATATAAGAAGTCGTTATTATCTTTTAACAACATTTTAAGAATTAATTTTATTACGCTATCATTGTTCAAATTCAATATCGTGTTATCCACTAAACAAATAACCATACACATAATACAAATATACATAAACACAATATTGTACCTTACTAAATAGACTTTTTTGTAATAAAAATGTACAAGGTTATATAATTACGTTATATAAATATATATTGAAGGTATGAAATAGAATACATTTTATAAACTTGCATAATAATATTTAATAATATATATAGTTAACAGTATATATACGCATAAGTTTCTCATTTTCCCTGTTTGTAATTTGTATAACCACCTGTAGGCGTGGTGTTGGTTCCTGCATTATTATATTTAATTTTATAAAAAGTGAATTTTATCTTCATTCTAAGGTAATTTCAAAATATGTTTCTTTTGTTTGAGGAAGCCAAGACAATTTTGGACACAACCACAACATGTTAGAACAATTAATCTGTGGGTTAAAATTTTTGGCTAGACTAAATATTTCTATTTATTGTTATATTTCTAGCATAAGTCATAATATTAATTAAAAATTTCAATCGGAACACAATAATTAATAATGATCTATATTAAATTAACATATACAATTACAGTAACTGATTTTCTCTCAATGTGTAATTAATTTTAAAGCGACATCTAGGAAACATAAAGTAAGTAGGTAAGTCAAGTAAAGTGAGATTTTTCCTGCCACTAATAGATGGCGCTGTACAGTAAAACGCTACCATTTTAAACTAAACAATTAGTTTTATTTTTATAATTTACTTTTTTTATAATTTACTTGTTTCTCATTTGATTGATATTTATGCATAATTTATATTAATCATGAAAAGAAACTTTATTAAATGGAAACAAATTCATATTTAACTGAGTCTGAGAAAAGTAAAAAAATCAAAAAAAGGTTGAGAAGTTTTGATAGATGGCACTGGTGTGCATTTCAATACAAATGTTCTTCATGCAATATGTAAAAGCATTTATGCAGAGTTTATGTGATTGATTTGACTGACATTTGGTAATTTAATAAATAATTAAATTATTTTTTTAATACGAAGAAACAATAACTTAAATTGAATCTATAATGGTTTATAAAATATATGAATTGGCATTTATGTATGTTTGTGTGTGTATGTAATCTAATAACAATAATAGCGTAAACATATATATATTTTTAATACAACATAATATAAATTTATAAGAAATTTAGAAGTTATCAAATCTAGTTATAATAAAATTTGTAGTGAAAATCATGAGACGAGGTGGCCGAGTGGTTAAGGCGTTGGACTGCTAATCCAATGTGCTCTGCACGCGTGGGTTCGAATCCCATCCTCGTCGATTATTTTTAGTCTCCGAGACCTTTGCAATATTAATTATATTTTATTTAATTATTAGTTATTATTGTTTTTTCCATTTAATTTTTATAAAACTTTAGCCTTACGTATTTTGTTTTCAAAAAAATTATTTTCATTTCGAATTAATCTAAAAATTTATTAACAAATATTCTACGTTAGTTGTTAATGCATGTAATTTAAGAATTAATGTAAACACAACGCTTTCTTTGTACTTCTTGATGTAATATAATTCATATTACATTTTACAAATAAGTTAACAATTGGCTTTGAGCATACAATTGTGTAATTTAAAAAAAATATTTTTATTTTTTATAATTTAGACTTTAGAGCATAAGAATGTTTTGTCTGACATTTATTAATTTATATATGATATATTTTTTTTGTTTACTTTTACACATTACCTACCGTACTTTGTTACTAACTGATTCACCATTTCACTTGTGTCTTTTTAAAAACACTGTTGTGAGGGGTTAGCCTCAAAACAATGCTTTTAAAAAGAATAGGTATTAATGTATTATAATGATTACCTACCCTTTTTTAAATTCTTTTTGACGCTATAAAATGAAAATTGAGCAAAACACTGCCTGTGCCTGACGTATGGGTCACGTAGGACTTTTTGGTGTAGGATCAGATCTGAGGCTTGACACTATCAGTTGAACTTAGCAGAAACCCTGTCTAGCTTTACATGAGATACTGTAGACCACCCCGACCTCGTTTAGTGATAATTTATAGCAAGATTGAGACGTTAGTATTATATTGAGAGGTCCCTAGCCACTACAACGACCACAGCATCTACAAGGTTCTGTTCTTCATAATAGTGGTACGGTTTCAGTCAGTCAGTTCTTGTTCCGCTTCACTACGCTCATCCACGATGAATTCGGTGTAATTTTCTCCCGTACATAGTAGGGTAGGCAGAGGGAACCTGGAAACCTAGTGTTAAAATTATTTTCCCATGAAGACACTTCCGATCCCCGGTTTTCGTTGAATTCTGTGAACACTGCGAACATTGCGTGTTGAGTGGAGAAATTCAACGCCACTATTTGCGTCGTATCTAAATATATTTTCATTTCCAGGGCGTGGAAATGAAAATATTAAATATTTAATTCTTTTAGTGGGAATCGAACCCACGACCTGTCGCGTTAACACTTGCACGTGTGTGCCCATCTCTGGCCCCAGAAAAAAATAGGTCAAAATAAATCACTTAGCCTAAATAAAATCAGCATAATAAAAAAATAACAGGTTTCACCATAATCAATGTTATCTTTGTAATCGCCAGCAAAAATAGATATAGATACCTACGAGATAAGAGCGTACAGTGCGGCTATCATGAGCTACGAATTTATCTAGACCTGCTTTCATTATCTTATCGAGTAATACTGCCCTTTATTTTATAAGTCTTTACTTGGTATGCGTTAGGTGTGCCCGAAAAATATCAATTCGTACATTTTTAATTTATTCTCTATAGAAAAAACTTACTTTTAGTGACGAACATGCATGTAGATCGAAAAGTGTAGTGAAAAATATTATATTTAGACTTTATTAACATTATATTGTGAAGTAAAAAAGCAACTATGACGCCGTAAGTATAATTAATATGCACCTACTTGAAGTTAAATGTATATACCTATATCAGATTAGTTATAATATGATTAATGATTCATATTTTAATTTCCACAAAATGGATACGAAATTATTCGAAAGTATCATGTAATATGACTTTTAAGTGTCACAAAAATGGATGGAAATGGAGGCCAGTCGTGGCGCAGCGGCACGAGGTGTGACTGTAACCGACTGGTTATGGGTTCGATCCCCACTCGAGGAGATGAAATATTTACTTAAATTTATATTTCCATTTCTTCGCTCTGGTGTCGAGGTTAAGCGCGGCGTTGAGTTCTGCCCCTCAACACGCAATGCCTCCTAAATTCGGCGGAAAGTGGGGAACGGAGTGTCTTAACAATAGGTTCCCTCTGCCTACCCTGCTGTGTGCGGGATACAGCGTGAAGCTGATTAAGGGTAATTTTAAAATTACAATTTATAAATAAATTTAAATTATTAATTAGATAGAGACAAAAATGAAATTAGTGACTATTACGATTAGGTATAAGCTATTAGCTGTCTCTGTTATAACCAATTATTGGATTTGGAAAAAAAAGATAGACCATACATGCACTAAATATGTTAGACGTTTTTCTTCACAATATTATATTTTCTTTTCTTTTTTTCTGTTAGTTAGTGAATAAACTATTCAATATTTCAGATATTTTTTAAAAATCTTGTTTTGACCTTAAATGACTTACTCTACGTTCCATTTTCTTTTCTCATGTTCACGATCACGCCTCTACCTCAATTAACAGAGTAGGTATAGAGAGACTTAGTTCTCTTTATTTCAGAATTTATAGACGTAACGCGATAAATGGCGCAACTCGACGAAGATCGAACGAACAAACGAACGAGAACGAAGGTGTTTAAATATAAACACTATCTCGAAAGGAGGTTTAACCCACAGTCCTTAGGTCAGCCACATGTTTCCTAAACGCGCTACCATGCAGTCTTATTATTAAATAAACATTTTAAGCATTCCAATCTTAAGAATTAGGTACTTAATGTAAAGATTTTTACCATTGTAATTGTAAATAGTAATGTTAAGATATTCTCTTTCTAAGAATTCATCGAAAAGATTTATGAAAGCTGATTGATGTGAAAATGACGTTGTTCATAAAAGGAACGGAAACAGTTTAAAATAGCTTTATTTTTTGGGGTTGGTACCTACTACGCTAAAATTGTCAATTGAGAAAAATTTTTAAGGTTCATGTTTTTATAGTTTTATGAAATAAACTATGTTTTTTAAAGCCACGAGAATTTTGAAATAATTATGTTATTTGTTATTCGTTACGTATCAACTGATAATTACATAGAAGCCTAAATTTTTTCATTCAGAAAAAGGTCAAAAGATTATTCATCATAATAAAAAGTATTATAGGTGCGATAATAGATACTACTTAACACATCTAAAATTCTGCACTTTGTTGAATATTTTTTAAATCTTTTTATGTATATTATATTTTACTGATAAAATATTGTATATTGATACGATACAAATACGAATATCAGTGTACAGTCATTTCAAATGCTTTAGTGCTGTTGTCATCATTTAGGTTTTGTTGTCAATAATAACTTATTTGTAAAACTATACTTATTTACTTGATCTTGTAGCTAGATTATTATACATATAATGTACCAATAGGACTAAAAGCAAACCTTTTAAAATGTTGATTATGAAATAATATTTATTACAGACTAATATTTGGATTTATTATTACGATGCTGGCGACAACACGCCTTGCACACACTCAATTAACTGCACAACCAAGTGTAGCTCCAGAACTTAGAGAATGTTATACTGATCCTGTATTAATAAATAGAAATAATTTACCTCCTACAACCATGTCAATTTTAATTGATATCATCCGTAAAATAGAAGACAACGCAAATGTTAATGTGGATTTGAGACAACTAGTGGTTCTGTTACTCCAAACGTAAGTAAAGTAAATATTGCTTTACTTAAATAATTAACAAGCACATATTTTATATTACTAACATGTTATATTTACAAATATTTTAGTTATAGACAAGACGGCATAGAATTTCATCGACCTGAAGGGAATATGGGAGCGTCGTCAACTGTCTTACCTTACGCACCGACATTTCACTCTTTTCATCGTAATAAGTTACTTTTAACAAAGATTATTCCTGGAAATCTACAAGTTTTAGCTAATAATACAGTTAATTCTACTTTAAAGGTAATAAATATTTAAACTCCGACATATGCTGAGGTTATATAACAAAAGATTGTTTAAATATTTTAATTTCTAAATGCAGTGTGCTCTTCACCATATGCTCTCAACGACTGTGGATGCAAGGGTTCGTGGTGATGAAAATAGTTGTAATTCTCTTGCCCAGTATCGTGCACTAAGAACTATTCGTGACGTTGCTAATAAATTAAGAAAAGATGATGACGTTGAAATTTTTGATGTTAATTCCTTGTAAGTAAAAATTCTTTAATAATCATCTTTATATTATAATATAAGTATTTTCGTATTGTTCAAAGAAAGAAAATATTTTTTTACATAATTTTTTTTATTTTTTTATAATATGTATGAGCCGTTTTGATCAATGACTTGTTGCCATCTTATGGGTAATGCCATGATCCCATTCCTGTAGAAATTTTGTGATTTTTGACTAAAAAAATCTGACAGGTAATAGTGTGCACAGTGTTTTTTCGAGGTCAGCTTTATGCTTCTTAGACAGTTCTGTGATGGCCGAAACAGGTGAAAATCTGATGGAGCAAAGTCAGAGCTATACGGAGGATTCATCAGCACATCCCAGCCAAGCTCTCTCAATATGGCGTGGCTACAAATGAGTGCGGTTTGGTGTTGTCATAGTGGAACACCACGCTTTTCCTATCCACTAGCTCCGGCCGGTTTTTCTCAAAAGCTTTTTTAACTTCATCTGTTGCTGACAGTAGAGGTCAGAATCGATAGTTTTATACGATATCAAATAATAGTGGACGATGCCTTTCCAATCCCACCATACACATAACATCACTTGTCTTGCACTGTGGGGCTTGCCTGTGCTTCGACCATGATCTTTTTCGCACATTCTTATCGTCAGTCAGCCATTTTTCATCACCTGTAATCAACTGTTTAAGAAATAGTTCGGATTTGTTGCGTTTCAACAAAGAATCGCAAATGGAAACACGTTGCATAAAGTTTCTCTCAGTGAGATTATATGGTACCCAAATGTCAAGTTCTTGTACCCAGACTTTTGTAAATGACGTAAAATTGTTTTATGATCAACATCCAGTTCTTCAGCAATGTCGCAGCTACTAATATATCGATGCCACTGATTTTATCGGCCCAGAGCGAACCTCATTTTCCACACTAAAATTTCCAGACTTGAAAGGCTTGAACTACTTTTGTGCTACTCTTATTGATACCGCAGTAGGTCCGTAATTTTATTTGCGGCGTTCGTCGCATTTTTACCTTTTTTGTAATAAAACTTTCAGATATACCAAAAATCTTCGTCACATACGTTCACTTTCCTTGTTGAAAGACGGCGGGAATTATTGCATCTTCAGAATGTCACATTTAATGGCATAAAACCAGCCAGTTACATTCAATACAGCCAAAGACATTTGATTACTCATAATATATTCAAAATAAGAAAATACTTTTGACCTGTTATGTATTTAAGCCTTAAGTAATAATATATTTTTTATTTAAAGGAATTCATACAATAAAATTGGACAAATGAGGCAATTTAATCCTAAAGATGATGTTGAGTATACGAGCCTAAATGGTCTGAAATCTGAACGCCAGTTGTTAGGAGAGAGCCAGTGTCCAATCTTAGATGGTGTTGTCTTTACAAGGTGGGGCGCCGTGTCTGCTGGACATTTACTTGCTGGAATAGCAGGTGGAGCGCAATTCCAAAATATACCTATTCTTGAGTTGGCCAAAGGATCAATTATTAACGATGCAAACATACAACAATTTGTATCATCCTTATATCCTACAACATTGTCAGGTGCGAATTTTTTGTAGTTAATAAAAAAATTAAGTCAACTTTGATTATGTTATTTTTCATTATATATAAGTAAGATAGTAAGATACTGTATCTTAAAGGGATCAGGTAATACTCTGACCACATTGTAAAATTACTAAATGATAAAATATGTAAAAGAATACTAATATTATAAAAAAATACAAAAATATAAAGTTTTAAAAAAGGTCGTAACTTTACAATGCAGTTTGTTTTAGGAGATCTAGCTGAAGCTGTACTCATTCAAAATACAGAACGAGGCAATCCAACAATTTCAATTGGTACAGCGGGTAACTGGAATTCAACGCAGGCACCTAGATTCTATATGTTACACAGTAGAATTAATGTAGAAATGACGGATCCTGAAATCCGTGGTGATATTGATGGTTTTATTTTAGGCAGCCTTTTGAGATCTTCTTTAGCAGGCTCCAGTTCACTTAAATTGTCACAAGTTTTAGACATGTATTACAGCCCGAGGGTAAGCTCTGAATAAATGATTCGTTATTTAAAATATGATTATTTTTTTATATTAATGAACTGTAAAAAATTTTAGAACGGTGTAAATGATCCAACACGCAGAGCATGTAATCGTAGAAATTTAAGTCAAGAATTCATATTAAATACTGATCTCATCGCAGAAACATACGCTTTTGCGGCGGCTTTAGACACCAATATGCCTCTTAGAGGTACAATAATAGGTGGACTTCAACAACCTGTAAACAGTGCCGTAACTAACTTTCAGAGTTATGTCAGTAAGTGTTCTGAATAATAATATTAATTACTATATTCTGAATAATACACAGCAAATGATATTTTTAATAAAGTATTCCTAGGTGCATGATGTAATTATTCTTTTTTATTTTATTTCAAGGTAGCAGTATGAATGATTTAAACTGCGTTACAACTGAAACCACTTCAAATGATTTTCGCTCTAGAACAAATTTATACTTGGTGGTGGATGCAGCTTGGCAATACCAAGCGGTCTATCCAGCTATTTCATATCTTCTGGATAATTTGGAAGTTGGGAAATTTGGATCAAGTGTCACTTTATTAAGCGCATTTGATGGAAGTATAATGATAAACAAAACGTTTTCGTTGGCAGATTTTCACATTGCATATACTATGTCCAAACACCAATCAAGTAAGTCATTTTTTATTGCATCTTGTTATTGATGTAGAAAATAGTGATAAATTAACAAAATACATTGCTTTTAGTGCTGACTGGTGTCAATCTTGAATCAGCTTTGACAAACATTAGAATTATGATGCATAGTGAACTCGAAAATGAAAAAACATCTAATTACGTCGGTGGCAATTCTACGGTTTTACTCTTTTTATTAAATACCGCTGTGCAAAACAGTCAGTTCGTCTGGGAACAGGCAAGAATTTTAAATGAAACTGTGCCAGGTGAGCTAAAATTAAGTAGTACATAAAATTAAATATAAGATGATTTAAAAAAATATTTAATAATATTTTTAACGGTTTTTTTTAATACAGATTTACGAATATTGTTTGCCACGTCCACTAACCAATTCGACAACGTATGGAATCTGGTGAGAGATATGCACAATGATATTAAAACAATTTCATTAAGTTCTGACGGCACAAACGTAGAGTTCACGATGAGTCCTGTTTTAACTAGCATTGAACGAGGTATTTTTTATATATTTTTAGTGAAATTTATTTTTATTATTATTTATGGAAATGGTGTATTTAAAACGTTACTTTTTTATTTATACTTACGTAAAAATGAACATTTCAGTTGGACGAAGAATAATAAATCCAAATTGTGGATCATTATATCCTGAAGGCTCATCTGGATCTAGGCAATTCGATGACTACGTGGATCCTGGATATATAAACTTTTATTCAATAAGTCCGAATTACTTCTATGTTGATAACGGCAACAGAAGAATTCGTGTGACTAGATCCAGTGCTGGTATTGGCAGCCTGGTAATATGTCATTCTCGAGTTGTAGTTCAACCAAGGTAAAATTATTATGATTTCGGACATATCCTAATAAATTATACCTAAGTTAAAGATATCATGACTTTACAAAATCAAATCTAACTGCACCACACGACTAACCCAACATTGACACGGAAGAGAGCAGTAGTATCTAAACACAGGAAATGACATTTGGAAGGGCTTTTGTAGTCCTTCAAATACTATAACGCCTAATTGACATTGATGAGGTCGCAAGCTGTCTACTCAATTTTACTGAGCGGTCTCTCAGTATTAATGTTCACTTCACAAAAACCATAATTTAATTAAGAAAAACACAAGAACCAAAACGGAATTTGACATTTTGCAATATATCAACTTTATTATTTAATTATTGAATGTTCTTTTCTATGTTATCTGAAATATCGTATTGATCTGGTTATCCATTGCTTATATAATTTATTTAATATTTTTTTCTACAAGGCAAAATTCTTCAGCGTCAGGACAGGATCAAAATGATGTTCTATGTCAGACTATAGCCACTACTGGAAATATAGAAATCAATCTGCAAGGTGCATGCAATGATTACTGGAGTATTAATTCTTGTCCGTTCTTCTATTTGTCTGTACAATCAAGCATTCCAAATACTGCTTCAGCGTTATCAACATTTTGCACTGGTAATTCATTACATTTTATATAGTATATTACTTCATAAATCACGTTTCATATCTATATTTTATTAAATAAAAATAAATATGAGGCCAGTCGAGGCTCAGGGGCACAACTGTGTGTGACTGTAAACGCGATTGGTTGCGGGTTCGATCCCCAGTCGAGAAAATGATTTATTTATTGAAATTTATATACCTATTCATTTCATTATTCTGGTGTCGAGGTAAAGTGCGGCGTTGACTTCCGCAACTCAACATGCAATGCGTCCTGAATGTGGCGGAAAATGGGGAACGATTGTCTTAACACTAGGTTTTCTTTGCCTACCCTGCTATGTGCGTGAAGCTGATTTTTTTTAAGTATATTTTTTATACTTATCGGAGAATAGCTAAGTCTGATACGTTCATATGTTATTATTTTTTGTTACAGAGAGTGCTTGCCGATTCCCATATAGTTTAAGGTACCAAATACAAATAGAAGAGTTTGGATGTTATAGCGGTTGCAGCCAGATCATTCTTAGCAGTTTTCTTCTTATTTGCACGTTTATATTATATATTCTTTAAGAAACATGGGTGAATGAATTTTGTTTGACGAATTTATTTTTTATTTTATGATGTTTTCTGTATTCTAATATAATAATTTCTATATAGTAGGTACTGCCTAGTTAAGATAAGACTATAAATTAAACATTAATATTAAATATATTTGCATAATAAGTATGTAATGCAAAATTGACGTATTTTTTTTTTTAATGTTAATTATATTATTTCAAATGGAATATTAAATATGACGATACGTATCTAAAAATAAAAACAAAAACCTTAATAATATACAATAGATTTTATATTATTAATAAAATAAATTGTAAATTTATTTGAAGAAATAATAATAAAAAATATTTTAGTTACACTTGATACCTCTAATTTTAACTGTACAACAGATATAATTGTATAAGCAAAAAAAAAGTAAATGTAGGTATTTATAATTTATTTAAAATAATCAGCTCAACTATGTAAGTGGATAGTTTCAGACGGAATGACATTTTTCATAAGCATATGCTATGTAACCCCACCGTTTCATGATTTATATTATTATAAAAAGCAATTATACTAGAATAGAAATTAATAATGTTGTAGTCACATTACTTTCATACTTAACTATTTACTTAGTATAAAATTATTTTTATGAAATTCTATTTTTAATTTAAGCATTCCATTGTTTTTTATAATAAATTATTATTAAATAAATAATTCGTATTATCTGTTAAATCCAATATTTATTTCTTATTTTCTATGTCAAATAGCAAATCTTATATTTTTTCTGTAATATGATAATCGTATACTCCTAATATCGAAAAATATAGAATATCGTAATTTCTTGATATTGGGGGTTTTTTTATATTGTACTATTTATTGTAGATCAAATATATGTTTAGCTTTTATTAATTGTAATATTTATTTCTAACAATATTAATAACTACTAATATTATTGAAAAGAAACAAATATCAATGACTAAAAACTCGGCTGTACACGGAAGAATAGATTTTTTCTTGACATAAATTGAATACTAAATTGATGGTTCATATAAAGTAAATCACGAAATCCAGTCGTAGGTATTGGCGGTGAAGTAGAACGTTGTTTAGTTTTATTATACAAAAAAATTGTGTAAAATGCAACTGGAGATATTCCTTTCTCGTTCTAGTAAGTTTATTGAGATTGAAAACTGGCGAAGTATTTATTCGTAACATACACACGTAATACAGTATGGATGAAAACCGGAAAATGAAAAAAATCCTACGTTAATCCTACGTCGTGTTGAGGAATCATGATTATTTTTTTTAAGTATGGGTTTGAAATATTTTACCCTATATGGTGGTCCCGTAAAAAGAGCGCAGACGCTTATGTCTCTCTGTATATATTTATTTTCAATACAATCTGTACTGCCTTTCTATATATGTAAAGTTAGTTTAGTTGAACGCGCTAATTTTAGAAACGACTAGTTCGAAGATAGTCATAGAGGCCTGTTGTGGCACAGGGGCACAGACTCGCACAGTGTGACTGTAAATGCGACTGCTTGTGGGTTCGATCACCACTCGAGAAAATGAAATATTTGTATTTCTTCGCTCTGGTGTCCAGCTAAAATGCGGCGTTGAGTTCCGCCACTCAACACGCCATCCCTCCAAAAGTCAGCGGAAAGTGGGAAACGGAGTATCTCAACATTAGGTTCCCTCTGCCTAGCCTGCTGTTTGCGGGATACAGCGTGAAGCTGATTTTATGGACTTCTAAAGTCTAATACAACTAGAATGTAGATGATATTAGTTGGATTATATAATTAAATTCGTGCATTGGTAAGCACAATTATGATTTAAATTTATAATAGCGACGAATTTCTTTGCAACAGTATAATTTTATTATATTTGGGGTGAAGAGAGATGTGAAAGAGGTAAATTAACTATAAATTGGGTTGATAGAAATGAGGATGTTTGTATAGAAACTAGAAGAGAATTTATAGAAAAAAACTGCTGTAATTGTTAAAATAAACGTATGATCCAATATTATAATACTTTTAGCTAATATTTTAAAGGATCAGAAGTATTGCTTAGGATTGTTTCGTAAATATATTTTTAATATTTGTACTTTCTAAAATTTAAAATATTTCCTTGTAAAATAATTATCATAATCATAATATTTATAAGCATAATCTATATATCATACCGAACTGTAGCAACCCTAACATTTTATTCTATTTATCTCATATGGCCTGTCTATTGACCCCACATCGTGTCTAAGTAAAAAATAATCAATATTTATGTATTTATAACGAATATAAAACATTTTTACTGTGTGGTCTATGTTAAACCATTATTAAGTTATACTTCCATATAGATTGTTTTATTTATAAAATTATAAGAGTTGATAAAATGCAACTTAAATTCAAAAACTATTTGTATTAACTCCATTTTACGGTATGATGTAATTTTATTTAGATGATTGTATAAATCTGTATACTCTGTAATACAAATGTCATAACATTCTAAATAAACAGATGCTTTCTATCAATAATAAACGTCAAATTGAATTACTTTGTTAGGCCTCCAAACAACACTTTTTATTTTTAATATTTACAATGTCTGGAGAAGACTGTGAGTCTTTAGATCGTGGGGATAATGACAGTCAAAAACCAGATAAAATGTTTACCCTTAAAAAGTGGAATGCGGTGGCTATGTGGAGTTGGGATGTGGAGTGTGATACTTGTGCAATTTGCCGCGTTCAAGTAATGGGTAAGTCTTGATATTTATTTCTTAAATTTTCATTTATAGACTTATAACTTATAACATAATTACTTAGTAAGAGTGAGAGTCAGCTAGATAAACAATTTTTTTAACATCGTTGTTAATGAAAATCGAATCTTACTTCCTAGTAAATAGTTCCTGCATTTCAATAATATAATAGAGCTAGAAAGCATAAACGGTTAACAACATAAGTTTTACTAAGTATTTAAATTGTTATACTTTTTATATTTTTTTCCTTGCATTTTTAATATAATATACCATGAAAATAAAATAAAACAAATTCTGTTAATTTCTTTACTAATTATTCAAATAAAACAGAAAATGTGCTTTACACTAATAAAGCAATCTATTTTCCTAAGCCTAATTTTATTACAACCATCATATTTCTAATATGCTAAATAAGTTATTATAGGGAAATAGGAAAGGGAATTAATATAGACAGTGCCCATGGTAGAATTTTTTTTACCCTAGTTCAAAAAAATATCTTGTTAACACGACTTTGTGTAATACAATTTAATTTATGGAATTTTATATTTACCCAAAACATTGATAACAATAGGTAAAATAAATTCTTAAATAAATGTAGCAAATGAATTAGTCAACAAACAGATTTTTTTTTCTCGATTTTAAGGTAAATATATAGTGTGTAGGTTATAAATATTTTAGAAAACCTATAAAATTTTTAATGTATAATAGAGTGAGGAAACAAAACCCATCCTAAGAAATTGTCTGAGCACTCTGACTAAGCCATATTTTCTTATCATCATAAATGTCCGGAGACCAGTGTCTAGTCCTCCTACTTTAAATTTTTCATACATTTTCCTAAATATTTTTCTATCTTTATTGTGAATTTAACATTTAAAAAATGTTAAAAATGTACAGATTTTTTGTAATTATAATAGCTTATAATAATAGTTTATAATAATTCACCGAAACAATTTTATATAAATTTGATTGTTTGTGATATGCAAATACAAAATGATGAATTATAATTGTCTGTCTTAATTCATTTTATAACTTTGAGATATTAAGTTAACTTAAAACTAAAAGTAATATATAAATACTTATATAACTGCAGTTGACATTCAGATTATTAGGCCCTGATATATACTGAAGTGGTAAATCTGATGACTAGTCTAGACCAATCAGTATATGTACATGTGGTATGCATAAGTATGTTCGTCATGATCTAAGCTCAGCAATTTTTCCAACCGTTTCCTCTCACATTCAATTATTCTGAATAAATGGTTATATGATCTATTGGAATAATTAAGCACAAGAATTATTCTAGTTAATTGGGTTTCTGTTATATTTAAATTAGTAATTGTTGAATTATTTTCTACTGACTATGCCTTATGATTTGTAAGTACCTAATACTATTTCTATACAAAATTTTTGATGCTTTGATTGTAATAAATAGAAAAAATAAATAAAATGTTTACAAGACTTTCATATGAATATTTAAATAATATTCTCTTAACACCCACTTGGAAGTGGTTTAATATTAGCAATTGAACTCATTCTACGAGTTCTAGCTTTTCTGCCAGTCAATTTATTTTCAATTTGTTCTAAACTTTTACCTCTAGTTTCGGGTACACATATAACTACAAAAAATAAACCTATAAAACAAATGCAACCAAATAACCAAAATGTACCTGCAGGTCCTATAGCTACTAAAATGTTATGAAAAGTTTTGGTAACAATAAATGTACATAGCCAGTTAAAAGCAGTACAGATTGATGCTGCTCCTCCACGTATTTTGGCCGGTAATATTTCTCCCATCATCAGCCAAGGTATTGGACCGAAGGCTAAGGAGAATCCGAGTAGATAGATCATAAGACTAGTAAGGGGTAGCCAACCTAATTTCGAAACATCCATATGCATATCATCACGAATATAAAAAAATGTACCTAAAACAACTAATGTGATAGTCATAGTAACTGACGAAATATAAAGTAGAATTTTGCGTCCCGTCCTGTCTATAAGTGCCGTTGCAAAAAATGTTGAAATAAAATTAACTACACCGACTATTATTGTCGACAAATTTTCATCAACTGAACTGCCGGACATTTTAAAAATTTTAACTGTGTAAAATATAACTGCATTTATACCCGATAATTGTTGAAAAAGCATAAGTCCTAAGGATATTAAAATTGCCTTCATATATTTCATACTAAAGAGTTCTTTAATTGAAGATTCATTTTCGGTCTCTGCGTCAGTAAGAGCTATATCACGCATTTCATTATCAATTTTTGCGTTAGCGCCCCGAAGCCATTGTAAGGCTTTACGCGCTTCTTCGTTTCGACCGTTAGATATATACCAACGGGGAGTTTCCGGAATCATGAACATCAACAATAAAAATGGTATAGGTAGAGCTGCTCCAAGATAAGCTAATTGCGACCAGTCAAGATATTTCCCAGCGACGTAGCATATAAGAATACCAATATTTCCAATAGCTGTGGGAAACAATCCTAAAGTACCACGAACTTCCGGTTGAATCGTTTCACCAAGATAAACAGGAAAAGCTAAAGAACCAATACCTACGCATAAACCGCATATAGCTCGCCCCGCTAATACTAAGTGAACAATTTTAGCTGTTGCTATTAATATCCATCCAATAAAGAAGGGCACTGCTGTGATGAGGATTGTCCGACGCCGGCCGATGTAATCCACTAACGGCCCCCCCAGCACTCCTCCAGCTAAAGCAGCCAATGGCATTAAACCACCGACCCAGCTCGCCTGTTAACAAAATATTCAATTATACGACTAATATAATTAGAATAATATTTGTTATTGGAATTTAAATACGCCCATATCAAGAAATATTAAAATATTTTTATCTGAACATATTTTTGCTTATTAAAATTAATTATTTTTAATTCCCGACTGCTAAGGAAGGGTTATGTTTTTCGCGCGTATCTTGTATGTATGTAATATTCTTTATTACCTCGTATCTCCAGAACCGCTGAACGGATTTACATATTTAAGGTATCGTTAGATTCGTATTAGCAGCCCAAGTGTTCTTAGATAAGTCACGTTATTAAAAAATTATCATGGCGGCTATGGTACGCCATTGGACTTAGTGAAAAAAAAATTTTTGGTTTGAATACTACAATATGGGTATCAAACTCAAGAGCTCAATTTCAGAATTTCAAAAAGGTATATCATAATTATCATTACCATAATAAATTCTAACAAAAAAATGAAAAATAAAAAAAATATTTGTAAAAACAAAAACCCCGACTGCATCAAACTTAAAAGAAAATAAACAAGCCCAATAGTTTATTAGGATTAACAGTCGGGACCTATAAGTAATTCTTCAATCAATAAAATCTTTACCAGGAACGCCACATAATTTAAAGAGGTCCCGACTGTTAATCCTAATAAACTATTGGGCTTGTTTATTTTCTTTTAAGTTTGATGCAGTCGGGGTTTTTGTTTTTACAAATATTTTTTTTTATTAAATATTTAATATGTACAAACCTCTTCTTCGGAAACAGATATTCTTGTACTATTTTGCATAGTAACAAGTGCTGGTGATGTATAAGCCGATGAAAATCCAACTATCATTGACCCCATTGATACTGCTACTGCAGCTAGGACCTAAAATTGAGTAAACATAATATTTATAAGTTAATAAGTTTAATTAAAACCTATCGCGTGCGAAGAAAATATTATAAAAATGAGTTGCTGTTGTCATCAATCGACCAACTATTCAAATATAGTCGGCCGATTGTTTGTATGAACTATATTGTTATGTTCAATAATATTTTGTAGGGAGGTGTGTACGAACCGCCTACAACCAATTTAAGCAATCATCAAGAATGATTGTCTCCAATTACGTGAGTGCCATTAAATCACTTCACGTAATCGATCATATTACCTACAACGTATATATGCTACTTCTACGTATAATAACTACGTATAAGCTTTATCCCTAGCGGGGTAGTCAGAGAGAACGGTCTCTACATACCTCTTTCGCCTCGTGCACTGTCATCAACCTCTTCGTACATGCCCTCCGGGGGGTCCTCATGCTTTTTACGTGACCTTCCTCCAGTATCTTTGATACTGTGTTTTCGAAGGTCAACCGAGGTCTCCCCCTACCTCTCTTTCCGCTCACTTTTCCATCATATTTCTACGTATTTACCATATAATAAAAAAATATCGCGACAGAGGAGAACCGTAACAAAGAATGTATTTGTTGAGTTCCATAACAATTTTTCTAATTAATAAAGTAACGAGCCATTGCAAATGAAAAATATATGCATGAATAAAAAGATTACATATGGTATAAATGTACGTCTCACAAATAATATTTAATAACTTACAATCTTTAAATGTAGTTTTTATATTGTTACCTTATGTTAAAATATTCATGTATGTAAATGACAATATGTTCGGGTCTGTAAACGCGACGCTTGTGGGTTCGATTCCAACTCAAGGCAAGGAAATATTATTTAATTTTCATTCCTTAGCTCTGGTACCCAAGCCAAAGCTTGGCGCGGCATTGCGTGTTGAGTTCCGCTACTCAACACGCAACTCCTCAAAATGTCGTCGGAAATTTGGGAATGGCTTGTACTAGCACTAGGTTCCCTCTGCCTACCGTTTGCATGGATACAGCTTGAAGCTGGAGTAAATAGATGTGAAGAACTGAATAAATCTATGTTTCTTATATATATCTATTATTTTAAAAATTATACTTATAAGTGGATCTACGCACTTATAAATTAAATTTAAATGGAATTTTATTTATGGACTGAGATGACCTTAGGAGCATGGCGAACGTAACTAAAGTATACACAGTTTTGCACTTGTGAAAATAATATTACTTTTGGCTTAATATTACTGTTGCCAACTGTTGTACAAAATTATTAAATTTCAAACTGTTGTACAAAAACTATTAAATGGTTCGGAGGAAGTAAGATTAAGATATTATGTTATCTATAGGTTCCTGCGGACTATGTGAGTACTTACCTGCGAAAATGTATATTTTGGTTTTTCATAATCACTACCACTCACAACTATACTGTAATGTGTATCTGCTCTCATTAATATCTTCATTTTGATCAATTAAATGTAAATTTCTTACTATATTTAAAATACGATTGATTTAAATATTTTTGTTAACATTGAAACAATGTAGTGCGTACATGTAGCACTGAAGAAATGACCATCTCTCGGCGCGGTCTCAACGATTTATATGAGAACTAATTGATTGACAAAACTGATTGACTTTCGAGGTTGCGTTATTCAAAGGCTTCCACCTAAAAGACCTAATAAATATGTAAATAATTATCTTTATTCTAAATATTAAAGTTTCCACTTCATTGTACACCTGAGGCCACTTTATACTAGGTTACAATATGCTTCAAATAATATATTTACGATATTTTATAAGGATCAATGATGCACTAAAATGTAATAGAGGAAAGCACGTCTGTTACGGAATACGTAATTAAAATCAAATCTTCAAGATATATTATACGCACACGAAATATTATTTTTGTGCGTATAATATATTTGAGTTCTGCCACTCAACACACAATGTCTCCAGAACTCGGCAGGAAGTGGGAACGAAGTGTCTTAACACTAAGTCCCCTCTGCCTACCCTGCTGTGTGCGGGATACAGCGTGAAGCTGATTTATTTATTTATTTATAAAATATTATTTTAAATAACTTTATATCATGATTTTAACATTTAATATGTCGTTTTAAAAAAAAATATCAAATTGTTGTTATAACAAAAGTCTTGTAATCGATTTTATAGAGCATATTGTTATTATTAGTCATGTTTAATCACAATGTGCTACCTAGAAATTCTGCAATAGCATATGTATGTTGTTTATAGAACGTTATGGCTCCCAGTAAACAAAAATTATGGGTAAACATCGTTTGATTTACAGGTGGGAAAAAGCAATTGCCAAGTGAAAAAATGTATTCGAATAAGTAAATAATTTTTTTTTGTTGATAATGCACTACTATAATATATTTCAAACACATATTTAGGACTCCGCTTTTATTGGGCCTAGTAAAATGTTTACTTCTCATTAGGTTTCTTAGTTTTTGTTAAGACAAAATCAACATTTCCTCATGAAATGAGGATAGTAATTATTATGTAAAAAATTTACCTAAAAATAAATAAAATATACGTACAAAAGTTATTATTTTCTGATAACGCCTTTTTTAATATTTTATTTTATATTTAGCTTTTTCTACAATATAAGATGGTGTATGTAAAATGTTTATTGATTTATAACATAGTAATTAATTTGATCCTCATTCACAGTACAGTACATTCAACGAGTTGTGGCCGCACTAAAGTTAGGTTTTCTAAACTTTTGCCCATTTTTCACTTGGTAAGAACATAATTAGACGTAAGAAAATTGTGAAATCAGATCTGCGCAGCTATTTATGTTAGTAACTTGTGTGAGGCCACGACTCGTTGACCGTACTATAAATATACTAGTTTACTTTTTTTATTTCACCATTGCGATAACGCCCACTTCACGAAAAGTGGCGTATATCTTTGCCTACCATGCTTTATTACAAAGCAAAATTATGAAAAAAAGGGAAAAGGGCCAAAGCGATAAGAAATTTAATTGAATATTTATTACTAATTTATTATAATATATTTATTTTCTTACTTAGAAGCATCTTTCAAATGTGACCGGCTAATTTTTATATAATATCCTATTAAATATAATGATAGATTATGGAAATGAAGATCAACTCATATCGCTTGTGGGTCAAGATCGTTGTATAGACAAAAATTATATACAAAGGTTACGTATTTATTATATATTCATAATTCATAATTGGCTTTGCTAATAAAGAAATAATATTTTGGATATATGTAAAAACTAATACGACCCTCACTCTGTTTGAAATTTGAATGCTTATATATTATTTTGCTTATTACTTTACTTTTAGCCAAATATGTAAGTGGAAACACACCAATTATGAATAGATATATAACAAATACCTAACCTTTGTTTAAGGATTTAGTCAATTGCAATCCTACAAATGAATACCATAGTTATAACAATCAAGCATTTTATAAGTAACAAAGAATATACTTATCAATTAAATTTAGTCCTGTTTTCCTTTAAATCGTGCTAAGTATTCACTACAAGTAGATTCATAGGTATATAAAAGCAAGAAAAATAATTTATAGATATAATAAAAAATAATTTATAGTAGATATTTTTTTAAACATTTTTAAAGTGTTATTCCACACTTAGGAAAGAAATATACTTTTCTAAATAGTTTTCTAAATAAGTATTATACTTAGGTAGAGTTTACTGCGTCTAAACTTTAATTAAAAGTCGGAACGAAATATTGTCAACACTTCATATGCGTATAGTTTTAGTTATTTTTTATATTAAAACTATACGTTTTAATTTTTTACTTAAGTTTATTTAAATTATTTTTAAATAGCTTCGAATTCTTCATTGTGTATGTGTGTAACGATTTAAAGTTGTTTAATTACTATTCTAGCTAATTTTCATATTTTATAATAAGTATTTATCACTTGGTACTTCGTAAGTCTGTCGATATTACGTGGGGATAGTAGCGGTGTTAGTCTACTGCTAGTGAATCATGAAAGCAGGATCTAATCACAACGATATTAACCTGTGTATTGAAATAATAAAAATAATATTTTTTCGGTCTTAGAGTTACTTCTTAAGAACGACGGCCGATCGTTATATGTATATCGTGACCAAAAAGTATCTTTTTTCCAGCTACACGTTGTATCCCACACACAGCAGTGTAGGCACGAGGGAATCCAGTGTAAAGACACTCTGTTTCTCACTTTTCGCCAAATTCTGGAGGCGTTGCGTGTTGAATGGCGGAACTCAACGCCGCCCATTACCGATACCAGAGCGAAGAAAAGGAAATGTACATTTTTAATAAATATTTCATTTCCTCGAGTGGGAATCGAACCCCCAATCAGTCAGTTTACAGTCACACTTTGTGTCAAAAAGTTTAAAATTAAAAAAAGACCTAAAAACAAAAACCTGACTTCATAAAAACTTCGGGACCTCTACTCCAACCAATTAAATATTTAAATGTTCCAATGGTTCCGACTGTTAATTCCAATAAAATATTGTTTTATGTTTACTTTTTGTACACTCGATTTTTTTATATAGTGACGCATGCGCTGTTTATAAGATAAGGCTTAAATGTTTATTTCGTCACTCATTATCTTCCTGCAAAAAAAACTGTCTTGTCTTGTGTACAATATATATTTAAACTTTGTGCAATCATTTTTACTATAGATGTCAGAACATGTACATAGAATAATTTTTAAATTTTAATTACGTACGTATTTTATATTTTTAATTCTACGTAACTTTTTTATATTAAATAATTTAATAAATATTGTTTTTTTATTTGTACATAATAATATTACAAATAAAGTAAAACTATTAAGTTATATCTTTTTATTTTAATTGATACCAAAAAATAAAAATAACAAAGTATAAGTTTTTTTTTTATTTTTCCTGTTGTCCAATACACCAAAAAGATTTATTATAGGTATATCTAATTATGTCAGTCAATAATAAAATATTTTTTTATTTAAAATAAACTAAATTTGGAAGTAGTAGTAGTAGTAAGTGCGGAGTTAATTTCCGTCACTCAATAAACAATGCCTTCAGAATTTGGTGAGGTGTGGGGAACGGAAGTGTCTTAATGGAAACGGAATGTATTAACACTAGGTTCTAAATAGGATACACAAAAAGAAACGAAAGTACAAAATTTATTTGTTAGTTGTATATTTTTAATAAAAATAAACATATAATAAATATACGTACGTTCCGTAATATACGGAATCACATGAAATTTTTATATTCTTATTCTAAGACTTACTACAATTTAGATCTTACATTTCTAAATCACAATAATAAATCCATTGTATTTTTTAAAATATATTTTGTCATGATTTATTATAATTTATTAGTACAGATCACATATTTCAAAAATAGGTTATCTTATTTATAAATAATTATCTAGAGTTATTGATAGGTAATGAGAAAAATTCTCAATATTTTATATCCTAGATGTACCAAAAAGTACTGGGCCGGTTAAATAAATTTTTATCTACACCATTTTGCTCACTTATAATATAGAATTAAAGGAACTATTTAATGTCTTATACAACTTTAATTTCCTATATTTACAAATTTCACATACTAACAATACAATCCAAATCAGTCTTCAAAGTGCACAGTATATTATTTGTGCGCCACACAAATCACTATCCTATATTGTGTACATGTTATATACATCAAACCAGCTCTTTGGTGCTCTTGATGGAATGTATAATGTTTTAGCAGCCATTCTGTACTGGCTTATTATTTCTGCTAATTGTTTGCACTCGTCGTGAACCACCGGTTAATTTTCTTTCGATTTCTTCCAAACTTATGCCACGAGTTTCAGGTACAAAAAATATAACGAATAATATACCAATTACGCATATTACGGCATAAAGCCACAAGGTGCCGTACATACTGATTAAGGCTATTACGTTGTCAAATGATTTTGTGACGATAAATGTGCACGCCCAGTTGAAACCGGTCGCTAAAGATGCCGCCGTGCCACGTATCCTAGATGGCAGAATTTCACCCAACATCAACCATGGAATTGGTCCAAATCCAATAGAGAATCCTAACACGTATATAATTAGACACGCCAGTGGCAACCATCCGTAACTACTGACATCGGATTTTACGACTTCTCTGATGTAAAAGTATGCACCGAGAGCTACCAGGGTTATGATCATCGAAACTAATGAAATGTACAGTAACATTTTTCTTCCCAGCCGATCTATTATAGAAGTAGCGATGAAGGTTGATACAAAGTTAACAATTCCGATGATGACGCTACATAAATTTTCATCAACAGAACTTCCAGCCATTTTAAATATTTTCGCGGCGTAAAATATTACAGCGTTGATACCACTCAGTTGTTGGAATAACATCAGGCCTAAGGATATCAAAACGGCTGGGAGGCATTTCCTAGAAAATAATTGTCTAAACGCGTTACCACCAGCCATAAGATCTGATTCGGCTTGAGATTGAGTGAGTTCACCCATTTCTTTTTCAATATTCACATTTCTTCCTCTTAGCCATTGTAAAGCTTTTTGGGCATCTTGATGACGGCCTTTAGTGATGTACCATCTAGGCGTCTCGGGAGACACAAGCATCAATAAAAAGAAAGGTACCGGAAGTGCTGCACCCACAAAAGCAAGATTTGACCAGTTAAGATAAGTTCCCGCTAAATATGCTAGAAGTATTCCTGTGTTACCAAACGCTGTTGGTAATAATCCTAGTGCTCCACGCACTTCTGGTTGTATAGTCTCACCGACGTAAACAGGAAACGCAAGACTCACTACGCCCACGCACATTCCACATAAAGCTCTTCCAATAAATATCATAATAACATTAACTGCATTTCCAATAAGCATCCACCCGAAGAAGAATGGTATCGCTGTGCCCATAATTGTTACTTTTCGTCCAAAACCTTCTATTAGAGGACCTCCAATAATACCACCTACAAGAGCAGCCAAAGGCATGAGACCACCAATCCAGCTATTCTGTAATAATAAAAACAGATCTATTAGTTTTGATTTGAGATTGTTACGCATTTTGGGTAGCTTTTAGATATCCGCATTACAGACAGCGAAAGCATAATTACATATTACTCCTTTTTTATGAAATATATAAAGATTACACGGCATTATATATAAGGAAACGAAAGAAAAGCCTATATTTTTAATATGTACTAAACAAGTCTTTATAAAAAAACATCCGATGATTATTGTAATAAGATTAACATTTAAAACCTATAAGGTCCAACTGCCATAAAGTTGAAGGTTCAAGTGATTTTCTTACCTCTTCGTCTGTGATGCTTAACGTTTGATTCATGCTGGGAAGCGCTGGTGATGTATAACCGGTCGAAAACCCTACCATGAGAGAACCCATTGATACAGCGAATGCTGCGTAGATCTGCAAAAAATAAAAGTATTTAAATATTAATTCTACAAAAATACTATTTATAATTACATACCTACAAATACCTGAGGTCCTTTCATATTTGACATTGTTTTAATTAATTACTTTAGAAATATATATAGTAAGTAACATGACCCTAAACCGGAAAGTTCTGAAGCTAAGTAAGCTCGAATCGAGCTTTTATGTAAGCAGTATACCTAAAGTAAACAGAATTATTTTGTTTGTAGTTTCACTAACCTAACCCTAAAACCTAGCCCTGAAACAAACAAAGCAATTACATCGAACATTTTCTTATTCCATGCCGCCTCTGTCAGTCTTAATAAGTGAATATAAGAAAATACAGTTTATTTCTCATTTGATTTAAAAAAGATTGTATATTTTTTTTACGAATGACAAATATATATTCTAAAATTATTTATATATTATTTCTAAGTTACTACAATAAACGCTTTATATTTTATATTATGTTTTAACAGCTTGTATATGCATAATTTATATTTTAATTTGAACTGCTGACAAATATTTTTAATTAAATATAATGAGATTAAATATACTAGCATATTCTAGTGATGATAGACGCTTCGAATTTTCATTTTGTGTGGAAAAGAAAAGTATGTACCAATTATATGAAATGAAATTTCTCATTAAAAAGAAAAAAAATCTGTCACTGACCTGTGTCCATAAAAATAGCCTTTGTGTCGTTGGTCCATAAGGTTGAGCATCTCCATTGATTGCATAATCAGTTTTGACTTTGATACTATCTTTGCTTAATTGTTTCACGAATGGTACGGAATTGCGCAAATTTTCCTCTTTAGCACTTTTTATCTCCATTTCCATTTTGTATTTGAATTCGTTTCCCAGACTAATTTGACGTAATTGTTGGAAATGGCGACGGGTCTTTTCAAAGGAATCCTGCTCGTCTTCACTGCTGCTTTCTGTAGAAGCGACTTCAGGTATTGCTGCGTAGTTTGGAACAAGAGTCCCTTGAGACCCACAGGTTGTTGCTAGAGAGGTACAAGTCGTTGATGCTGACAACGTTGCCCGCGAGGGGACTCTAGCATATTTTGGCCCACGAGAGCGGTATAAGCGTTCCTCGTCTTGTTGGCCACGACGGCCTTGGTCGGTCCCACCCTGCGAAAGAAAAAAAAACAATTATTGTTTACACATATTTCTTATTTAAAAGCTTTACGGATATAACCTTACAAGAACTCAACAATACTCTTTGGACAATATCAAATGTCTAACTTAACAATCAATACTGTAGGTGGCATCCGCAAACAACTCCCATTTATTATGTTCACTATCTTATGTGCGTAAGACAGTAATAACGATAAGAGTTGTGACCTCGTGGAGTCTCGGGTCAGATAGAGAAAACATATGCTTATTGACCACTTAAGTGTGCATATGCCTTAAGCATGTTTTAGATAACCCACTGGTACATTTAGAGACCACCCTGACCCTATCACCTTTTTAGACGTTAATGAAATATAACAATTACCTACTATATGTCTTTACCTATACAGTGCAAACAGTGGCTAGCCACACACTGAAGAAAAAATAATAAATTCGTTATATGTTCCTTTGACATTATCAAGCACATGTCAAAACGTTGACTTATAATGGTGCTTGTCTCCAATTTAGCGTAAACATTGTCTTCAAGTCTTCAAATGTTTTATCGTTACAATAATAAGAAAATCCTACCATGAGGCCAGTCGTGGCGCAGGGGCACAAAGTGTGACTGTAAATACGACTGGTTGTGGGATCGATCCCCACTCGAGGAAATGAAATATTTATTTTAATTTAAATTTCCATTTCTTTGTCATGGTGTCCAGGCACACGGCTGCGTTGATTTCCGCCATTCAACACGCAAGGCCTTCAAAATTCAACTGCCTACCGTGCTGTGTGCGGGATACAGCGTGAAGCTGATTTAACTTTTGATCTTTCAACAAGAAACATAATATTTTAGTTTCAGAAATATATTTTTCTTTGTATTTCGACTAGTCCGATTTTGCTAGACCTACATACGAGTGTTAATGAAAACATTCTAACAAACATTTCAATTTACATTAAAAATTTGCATTGTATATTTTTTTATGAAATACATTCTTCTTCTCGACTTCTTTAAAATATGAAATTAATAATAATATAAAATATTTAAAAATGTCATATTGCATTGGGTCAAATTACTATAAAATATTGTTATCTAAAATTGTTCAAATACTATTTATTTAGTTTAATTTATTTAACTTATGATTCAATAATTCATCCTTCACATTGTTCTAAATAGTACTTCTAATATACTTTAATATTTAATAAATTTTCCTTGATTTCATTTCCCTATGATGATCATATTTAATTATATTTATCGAGAATAAGAGCAATGTTGTTGAACCTTTACACAGAGGGTCAGTAAAAGTACGAGTAGGTATCACATGTTTTTCTTGACATGAGGCTGTCTGGTGATCAATAAAATATCAAGGTCGAAGTTAAAATCCTTTAATAAATAAATCACAAAACAAACAGTTTGCAATATATTGCTAGTATTGCATGACCATGGCATTCATATTTATATTGGGGCAGAAAAATTAGACAAAAGCTTAATAACATTAACAACAAATTTGGGAATATTGTATATTTTTTTCAAATTGTGCTTGATTTTGCGTATATTAATATTAATATGAAATTACCAACCTACAATATAAAGAAACTTGTGTATGTATCATTAAAACATTTATCGATATCGATCGATAAAACATTTAGTTATATCGATTCATATGGCACATCGCGGAATGTAAATTTTTAAATTATTTAAGTTTAGAGCCATCTAGTGTAGTCTGATATAAAACTGAAATCCACAAGCTAAGGTTTGTCTGTAATAAATTACTTCGAGTGTAGTTTCTTATTTCCCGATAGAGAGCGCTAGTTGCAATTTAAAGGTTTTTATTGCCTTATTTAATAAAATTATTTTATAAGCAATTTGAACGTTTATTCACATTATGTAACTAAATTATTATTAGTCATTATTCTAATATAGAGTAAAAATAATCGTAGATATCGTACTTCTAAACATAACAAAATTGGAAAATATTTTTTTAGAATTTTGTCGCTGACTAGGTGACATTTCATTTATAAGGCTTGTAACCTTGATTAATGTTTTTTGTACTATTTGCATTTGATGCATATATTACCATGAAATAAAATATTATAAACTACTTTCAATAAATCGACTTACAAGGTTATTATAACAGTGCCTTTTAAAATAAAAATAATTAGATATTAATACTAGTATAATAAAGTAATTCGGAATAATTTAAAATAATTTTATCAATATTGTGTTAATTGAGAGTTGAGACTCATCCTTTGGTAATATTCGTTGCCGGGCAACGCAGGAATCGACCGCCGCCAGTTAAGATGACACGAAATCAGTGTGCGCTACGGAACAGCGCACATAATTTTCCAGAGCTTTCTGTCAAATATATACTTCATGCCAGTGCATTTTATTTTATAAAAGTGAATGTGAAATTTTATTTCTGGAAAAATAATCTTTCAAATAATTTTATGGAAATGCAAAAAATAATTCTTGCATAGTCTTTATAAAACTATAAACAAAACTATTATTTTCATTACGACTTACCATTTCCGTGGAAAGCTGTTTGAGGTATCCCATTATCTTCCCCACTGCATTAGGGTTATTCTTATTGAAGCTCATCTTGATAAATGTAACACTTCAATTGTTATTAAAATGTCAATACACGTCCCGAGACGCTCTACAAGAGTTTTTTTAACACTTGTCTCTTAAGTTTATTTCACGTAAAACAGACACATCACTGATCGGAAACTATATCGTTTGCAATATATTTTGGCGGTTTTACTTTGACGTTATATATTACTATAAAATAAATAGATTGTTATCCATGAACCGAATTATTAAACAAGTCCAATTGTTTTCATTCAAAATATATTTCGCGCCTCTATCCTCCAAGGGTGCACAACATTCGGTAAGTTAGTTACGAGGATGTCGGTACCGCGGCACTTTATTCTTCAGAGTTCAAGTTATCTATTGAAACTTGCAGATGGCAGCGCAGACATTTATAGAAGGTTGGTGGCGCACGGCGTCGGCTGCCGCTTCCCTTGCCCCGCTCACTCCCCTCCCCATCCCCCACGCGTCGTGTAACTGCTTTCAGTGTGGGTGAAGCGTTTTCAGTGTGTGTGCACTCACTCACGTATACGCCGAAGCCTGTACCTGAATTGCTTTGATAAGTTACATTTGAAATTCGGATACCGAAAACTATAAAAATTCTAATAAGTTATTATCGCTGTATGTGATGCTATATTGTTATATAATGTAGGTACTATAAGCTTCGACTTATACAACACTTGCTAGTTGCTTGTCTGTGTGGAATTTTACAACTTCAGTTTAACTATTAGTACTAAACATTTTTTTTTTCATATAAATCTAGTGCAGTTCGTATGTTATAAAAAGAAGCTAGTTGTTGAGAGAGTAATAGATATATCATGAAACAGAGAAAAGTTAGAAAAGTCAGTAAATACTCTCGTTCATTAATTGAACTACTAAACGTCGCGTGCCGTTGGTCACGTCATAAGTAGATGTACCATACATTTATTTTTAATTTTAATTAATATTTGTTGTACTAAGCAAAGTTGTTTTTCATATTCAAATACATTTGTAGTTATTTTAAGGAAAATATTGTTGCTTGTACTTAGGTACGTATGTACCTACAATAAACATTGATTTCAAATAGAAAATAAACTTTAAATCTAAATTTTAACATATTAATTGAAATAAAATGTATTATTCTATAATAAACATATAAATAAGGTAGTAAATACTTTTAAAATATTGTATTATTAATTGCTTAATTACGGTGTATTTGCATTGAACAGTTCCATTATGTTGTAACGTAAATAATTATATGGTAATGGCCTATGGATTAAATTAAAAAAGCAGTTTTTTTTATAAACAGAGTAAATAGAGAGAACCTAGTGTTGAAACATTCCGTTCCTCACTTTTTGCCTAATTTTCAAAACGTTGCTTGTTAAGTGGCGGAACTACTAGAGCTGAAAAAACTATTTATATACCATAACTTCCCCGAGCACGCATCGAATCGAACACCATCGCGTTTACAGTCAGACGCTATCCCTCTGCGACAATTACGTACTTATATGTGAATTATAGTTACGTAAATTATTTGAAATATCCATAAAATTGCACTTTATGAGTGTTATTTGTGAGATACATAAGATATTTTCAATAATAAAAATCATATAAGAATGGAGAAACTAAATGTTAAGTTATTAGTTTCCTTTGTATGTCAAAAATGCAAAAGATTTGTTAAGATTCTTAAAATACCATGTACATGTACATTCTTGACACAGGAAAATATGATTTATTGTGGATATACATAGATAACTTTGCGGTTTATTTACGACTTCAGAATTCGACCCCAAAGCACATCTTTTATCGCAAATAACTCGATTCACAATGCAATATGCGCTAGATACGAATATTTGGGTCGAAATTTACCCCACCATGTCAAATAATACAGTGTTTGTGCCACAGTTACCAGGTGAAGTAAAAAAGGTGTCACGATGCCTCATATCATGCCTACACATCTGAACACCTAAATATATTATATATAGCTGTATGTTTTACTGTTTTTTTAAATTACTCATGGTAAAAAATAGTAAAACAACCTGTTCAAACGAAAAGGCTTATTTATAGCTGCCATAATAAAATGAGTAAATATGATAAAAAATATTAATATCATTTTATTAATAATTTTATTATATTATAATTTATATTAATATTTTTTATAATATTTACTTAATAATTAATAAACTTAAATAATTATTTGATGTTAGACAGATAGCATTTTTCTATTAATCATTCTATTATAATATTTAAACAAAAACAAAATATTATTTTAAAAAATATAATAATTTTAAATAATATTTTTTTCTATCAAACGGTATGTAATTTTACAACAACCATTATTAAATGCATAATATTATACTATATTTGATAAGTGGGCGCGACTCTACGTCATATGCGTACACGTCATAATCGGGAGTTGTTTTTCTTAAGACCGAAAAGTCTGGTCTTTCCTGTTGGTATTTTACTACTATGTCTAAATCTGGTCTTTCCTGTTGGTATTATGCTATATTTAACACTTATAACTTGTTTTGTTTAATGTAAATCATATATGAAAAGCCTCTACATTAAGCATTACAATTTATAAGTTGATGTTTAAGTCCATATTACATACCTAAAATATATGCAAATAGAAATACTACTACTGTAGTATTTCCTGCACTTTTTGTATTATCAGGAAGAGAATACAAGGGAGGATCGTAATTAAGTATAATTCTCTTAGATGAAACGCACGCGACTGTCTTCCTGCTGCAACACGACGGACGCTAAGTATTTGTTGTAACATAAATTGATAATAAGGAAATTGTACAATTGTTTATATCATATTTACATTTGCTTAAAAAAATGTTAAAGAAATCGGCTAAATATAAAAGGTATCCAATAAGAGAACTTTTTATTTTAGTTGAGTATAATTTTGGAACCTTGCGACGTTTCGTTGAAAATAGTCATGCGGTGCGTGCACACAGTCACGTTCGCTAGACGCATAGGGATACATGCAATACGAAAAAATGACTGCGTTAACCTGCCCCTCCTACTATTGCCACGCACACTAAATAAGGCTTAACTTTAATATGCTTATACGTCGATGTGATATATATATCATAGTTTTAATATAAAATCGTAGTTTGTTAGAGATTTCTTAAAGCAATAAGACCGCCTTTGAATATCTCTAAGTTTTTTTTATGTGAATAAATTCTATCTTATTCTTAAATCCTTGTTGTATGCAACGTTGATTTGTTGAACAATTTACACAATGTAATTCTTCAATAGGAAATGTAGAACAAAATTTACCTAGTAGGTACCTTACAGCTTTGCTGTTTCTTTTGTCGTAGGTTATATATTTTCTAATTTTTTTATGTGCAATAAAGTGATACGTTTGCTGCCTATATGTACTATTCTGTGGAATATTTATGGGCACGTCCGTTAGTTGCGTCACAAGTGACTGGCATTGGCAAAGGCGTCGAAACAGAAAACACACACGCATACTCACCAGGCATGCATTCACTGACATACTCAAAACACACACACACACATGCAGATTCCAAAAGCCAGTGGAATATTACTAGCGTCTGCAGACGGGTCCCGTCGGCTTTCTCGAACGTTCTCCCATGTGATGTTCCTGATATGCCACTATAAATAAAACGATTATGTTAAATACGTGACAGGTTTTTTATGGCGTTTCGATCGATGATACAAAACGAAGAAAACTAAATACTCTTAAATTAAAAAGTTATCATCTAGCTTGCGGCTTTGTGGAAATTTAATAATTGATCCGCATAGAGCTTTTAAAGTATATGATAAGATTTTTATTTTTAGTTAAAATAAAATCTTTTGCGTTTTTTTTGTGCGTGTAACAAATTTGCGGAAAAGGAATATTACTTAAGATGAATTTCAATAATGAAATTGTCACATTTGTGGTTTATTTCCGAGACTCTGCGATAAAAGATAATTTATTATCATATTAGTATACAGATACTTATGTGTCACGCGTCTCGCTTATACGGGAGTGTCTTATCTTATCAGTTAACAATAGATAATAAACTGATTAAAAATTTCCACCAGTGCAATGAAAGTTACAACATTGCTTTTACCTTAAAAATGTTTTCCATAGGACGCTTTACAATAATGAAGGAGATAAAAAAATTGAAGATATAATTAAGCTTTGTCAGTCAGGTATAATATAATAAAAATAAAAGTTAATTAATTTAAAGTTTGTTGACTTGAAATTCAATGAACAAAGTATTTTAGACATTACAAAAAATTACACTAATAGAAAATATTAAATATTTACATGCTTATTATTATACGCTAACATCACCTTTACTAACATTACTTGAAGTCGTAAATCTATTTCAATACTTTAATTCCTTTGATATCATGTTATTACTATTATTATTGTTGTTATGAGTCGTCGTGGCGCAGGGGCACAAGCGAGCGGTTGTAAATGCGATGTTCGTGGGATCTGTTCGACTCGGGTAATAAAATATTTAATATTTACATTTCCTCGCTCTAGTAACGAGTTCGCGGCGTTGAGTTCCACCATTCAGTTCAATGCCTCAAGAATTCGGCGCTAAAATGGCGGTGATTAAAATAGGTCTTTACTATAAAATATAATACAATGCCGTCCGCCACCATCTCGAGACGGCCCCGCCGGCCTTGTTATTCCTGACGGAGACTCAAATTGCCCGGCCTAGCGACACAGCCTATCTCCAATACCCCGGCTACAAAATAGAACATAACTTTATACCTCATGCCGAGGTCGCTGTTCGTAAGGGAGGACCTAAGTTTCCGTCGTCTTGCCCATACCTTCAAAAAGTGAGTCTATCTCCACCTTGTCGGCCGGTAACGCACCTGTAGCTCCTCTGGTGTTGCACGAGGTCGTGGGCGGCGGTAATCACTTACCATCAGGTGATGATTTTTTTATTTAAACATCATATTGAAGCCAGTCGTGACGCAGGGGCACAAGTTTGTGACTGTAAACGCGATTGGCTGTGAGTTCGATTCCCAATCGAGAAAAATTTAATATTAGATAGCTATTTTCATGGTGTCGGTTTATCGTGATGGTGTGCGCACGCATCGTAAAAATTTACTCTCAAAATTTTTCTATACTTCAAAAAATCTTTTTCTTTTATAATATATTTATTAACTACAATAAATTAGTATAATACTTTATATGCATGACATTAGGTCTATAGTAAACGTGATAAAAAAAGTTAGTATAATACATAAAACAACATTGGAGCTAAAAATATTACCCATAATGTAACAATGTATGATGTACCTATGTATTACGTACATCATCTTAATAATTTATTATAAATGTGGCAATTTCTTACTATTATTCAATAATTATTATAAAATAAATATAACATAATCAATATAGTAAAATCAAAATGAAATAGAATTAGATCCTTACCACATTAGTAATAACTTTACTTATATGTAATTTCCTTAAGAAAAAATAATATTCAATATTAGATTGAAAAGTGCTATTCACACCATTCAAATGTGATTATTTTAACATAAGTTTACTTAACATAAGTCAGCTTTACCTTTATTTATTTAGGTACGTACTGTATTTAACGCTTACACAGCTGTCCGCTCGGTCAAGGCTTATTTTTATTAGCAGTCATTGAATATAATCGACGGGCTATGCGTCTTAATATTTTAAATATTATCTACGGACTTTTATTGTTTTGATTATATTATACAAACCAAAAAATCAAAAGTTATTAGTTATTAAAAATACAGGTGTTTATAAGTAATCTTTCAAAATTTGAAAGAATTTGATGGAGTAGATATTGCAATAACAATTCTTTTATAAAATTAATTTAACTCAACTGCAAATGTGTAGGTGAAGTATATATAGGTATGTTTGTTCAGTATTTATTTTATGTCTTGAAAATTATAAATGAAAAACAGCTTCCTATTAAAATTAAATTAATTTTTATTTCTTTGATGATGGTGATGATTATAATGCTTATGAAGTGAATTTCAATTTTGCTACATAATAAACCAGTTTAGCGGAAATTTAAACGAAAACACACACAAGCAATAATGATACAAATATGTAGAGAACTGTCTTTAATGTCAGATTCTCTTTACCTACTACGTTAATTTCGTAGTAAAGTACACAATCTAAAAAATATATACTATATTATGATCATCATGATCATATACAGTATATATTTTTTGGATTGATTACGAAAACGATGCAGTGTGGCGGTTGCGATAAATGCTACAGCATCAACACAATTTAATAAATAGCGTAAAAGTTCACTAAATTTTCGTACATTTTTTTTACTTTAACATCTTGAAGTTTACAAAACCAAATAGAGTGGATTGATTTATTATTTAAGAATTACTTTAAGAATTCAGATTTACTCTTAAATAGAACCTTGTACCCACATAAGAGGGTAAGGTTCTCTATAAATCAAAAATAAATTTGTACCAAAATGCGGCGTCGGATCACTGAATGTGAAATGTTTATATTAAGCAAAATCCAGAGGATAGTCTTTTCTCTCTGCCTGTTAAATACAATGGATGCATGCAATTAAAATATATTGCCAATATAAAATACATATGTATGAGTATAGGTACATTCACATATACCTAATAAGAAGAAATTATATTACATAAATACATTCAGTATTCAGGAGGCAAGTCGTGGCGCAGCTTGTGGGTTCGATTCCCACACGGAAATGAAATATTTATTTAAATGTATGTTTTCATTTTTCGCTCTGGTTTCGAGGGAAAGCGTTGAGTTCCGCCACTCAACACGTAATGCCTCCCGAATTCGGCGAAAAAGTGGTGAACGGAGTGTCTCAACACTAGGTTACATATGCATAATTTTAAAAAAAAAGTTTGACGAAAAATATGTAAATTATTTTGTTGATTTTGCTCCGCCACGTCAAAGTTTATGATGTACCTATTAGCTATTCTGTCTTCAACTATAACAGCTATTGTCTCCTTATTACGTCGTACTGATTTGCTAATATTTTAACAGGAAATCTGATACCTGAGAACATATTTACATTTAAAATAACATCTCCAATATGCAGTACTTATGTTATTATATGTATATGTAAATATTTATTGTGTACAAACAAACTTGTTCCACTGGTGCGCATTACGGATAGCATATTATATGCAAAAACAACAATAATTATATTATTAAAATGTTAACTACGCTGTTTCTTTAGTAATCTCGTAAAACTACATCTAAGTATCCGAAGTAAACACCTGATCATAAAATAAAATCAAAATCAGCTTCACGCTGTATCCCGCACACCGCAGGGTAGGCAGAGGGAACCTAGTGTTAAGACACTCCGTTCCCCACTTTCTGCCGGATTCTGGAGGCATTGTGTGTGTTGATTGTGTGGTAGAACTCAACGTCGCGCTTTGCCTCGACACCAGAGCGTTGGAAATATAAATTTAAGTAAACATTTCATCTCCTCGAGTAGGGATCGAACTCAAAACCAGTCTGTTTTACAGTCACACTTTGTGCCCCTGCGCTGCGACTGGCCTCAAACACCTGATATAATATCAAAATAATAGTTGCTACTATTGTTTATATTTAAATTTTATTTAATAGAGATAAATTAATTTGAAGCAATTATTTTATATACAAGTTGATTATCAAAATGATTTTAACAGAGTAGTCAAAAGTATTTTGAAGATTGTGAAGTAAAATATTATAACAAAATATAGTATTTTTTATAATAACGAAAATGTTTAGAGCTAAGAGATAGAGATATTACTTACAAAAGTGTGGCAGTCATTATCAGTAATACTATTTTTTTGAAAAGAAACACTGTGCGTTCCAATTATTTTTAGTAAGATAGTATTACTATTTTTATAGCTTCCTTATACATCGATAAGGTAATGTTTAACACGAAGGTTAATGACTACATTAAATTATTTGCTTTGTTCTCAAACTTTCCCATTATCGTCCTCGAGTATATCTATAACAACTGCAACAATATTATTATATATAAATAAATCGGTAACGCAAACGATATTTTGAATGCTATTTAGCGTTAAGCCCGCCTTTTGTACATCTTTCTTTTTTGTAATTTGTGCAATAAAGTATATATAAATAAATAAATATTTTTAATCGACTTCTGTAATAAAAGGAGGTTATCAATTCGATTGTATTTTTTTTTCATAACACGTACACAGTACTCTAATGCCGCTGTATTTGTACGAGTAAATTAGAACCAAATGTGTGAAAATGTAAAACAAGGCACCATCGGTATTTACGACACGATTACGATCTAACTTGTATGATTGATTGTTGGTGATTGTCGCATTCCTGTGGTATATTAAAATAACTAAACTTTGAGAATAGAAATAGTATAGAGAATAAAAAATCTAAATGCTTAAAAATAATGTACTGAAATGGAAAAAACAAGTTGAAGTAAATATAATATATTTAAGGATCCAACACATATGTAGGTACATAATTTCTTAAGTTTTAGTATGCAGCAGTTACAAGAGGAAGAGAAATTAGAATAAAATAATAAAATATTGTTTTTCCTCACCTGCAGCACCTCAAATTATATAGTTTCAATCCAAACCGTCCATTAGTCCAAAAAATGTAAACAAACTAAAATTTAAAAAAATCATCGTGTATTATTTATTTATTTTTAACAGACTTCTGTAAAAGGAGGTGATTATCAATTCGACGGTTTTTTTTATGTATCACAGAACTTTTGACTGATTGGTTTTCTGTTAATAACCATAAAAAATCACATAGTCTTAAATTTGCATTAAGTATGTGCGCGACAAATGGATGGATGAACTCAATATCCCGCCAACCGATTTCAATGATTTTATTGGAAAGGATACACTTCAAAGGTAGTTTGATGAAAATTTGGTTTGGTTTCTGAATATGGAATCCGTTTAAATTGAAGATGTCGATTTTTTTGATAAAAATTATAATTTTATTACCGAAATACACTTCACTCTTCTTCTGTTTTATTATATGCATTTTATCAGCGTAGTCGTCCGTGTCGTCTAATGAGAATAGCTAAGAGTTGTTGTAAATGCCACATGACACGGTCTGAGTACCTGAAACCCGTGACTATGGTAGGTTGGCTTACATCGACAATGGTTAATATCACTTAATATAGCAAATGCCTTCCTTGATAGATGCACTATTCAACGCAAAAAGATTCAATTCGTATCAGTAGTTCTTGAGATTGGTACGTACAATCTGTTTAGATGAGCGTTGGGTTGAACTCTTCAGCCCCAATATTGTAACATAACTACACAATCTATTACTGAGTTGAAAAAGATTTGATTAAATATGATATACCTAATATGTCATATTTTTTTGTCGCGCACTACGCAACATACCTAATGATTTCTATTATATATATTAATGCCTTTTTTCAGACTCTCTTATAATTAAAAAAATACAAACTACTACTAAAATTTTATCTTAATCCGTTAGATTAAGATAAAATTTTACAGTAATTTGCTTAAAGATTTTGCATAATTTGACTACAATATAACAATAACTATACATATACATACGAGTATAAGCTAGGTCGCTAGTGAACTATACACGTACATCGAAACAGATAGTAAGATGCCTTGTAACGTTTGTTTTCACTTTATCATACTTGATCATACATAACATAATGTTTCACAAAACAGTTTGTGACATGACGACAATTTTTATTTTACATCCATCATAACTTCAAAACGAATGTACCGACTTGAATCATTAAAAAAATAATTTACTTCCTCGTAACAATCCAAATAATTAAATAATTGATTTAGATTAATATTGATATCAAGATAAAGATTTTTTTTGTTATCATCCGTATTTTGATAACTAATTTGAACAAAAAAAGCGTAAAACAGATATTATAACAACTAAATAAATTACATATAGCAGACCGAGGCGAATCGGATCAATGGGTGAATTGGATCAATATAAGAAATTCGTTGATATTTTACATAACGTAAGACAATTAATGTATGAATGAAGGAATTCACAGAATGTCAAAACATTAACCAAAAAATCAATAGAGAAGTAGGAATGGCTTGTTAAGATTGCTTGATTGGATTCAGTGCCATAAATGGAAGAATAATGCCACGGAAATATGCCGACATATATGTGATTTGTGTGTTAGTCGTTAATATTGATATCATTAATTATTTCAATTTTTTTAATTATTGCAAAGTTCAGAATGTAACAAAAAAAATACAATTTATTTTATTTTCGATCCTATTCGCCCCATATATTTTTACGTAACTAGATTGCTAATGACTACTATTTAGCCAATAAAAGTTTCATACAATATGATTTACATATTCTCAAAAAAAATATCCAATGCGCCTCGGTCTACCCTATCGCAGGTTTTCTCCAAACTATGGATAAATGTATGATTTATTTAAATATACTTTTATTATTTCGTAATTTTTATAAAATTGATTAAAAAATAACTCCCGCTGAGTTTCTTGCGCCGGTTCTTCTCAGGTCTGAGGTATTAACTTTAGTGAACTGGTGGTAAATTGTTTGACGTTCAAAAAATTAAGCATGTAACTTCATATTTTGAATAAAACTATTTGACATTGACTTTGACTTTGTAAATTAGAAGTTAGTGATGTTATAAGTTGTAAAATATTAAAGAGAAGATGTAATGAAGACCTTCTCTTGAATATGTTACGACTAAGATAACTTCATTTGTACATAATATGTACTTGTATCTTGTACAAACAGCTCTCAATAAGCACTTCGGTGTTATAGACACAGTAAATTTGCTTTGTAATATTATTTGTGAAGTGGTTCTGAATATTTCTTATGTTTATACTTAGTTTTAGATAGCCATATTTATGTAAATTAAATTAGCAATTGGACCGAAAATATCAAAATGGCGACCCATACGTAGGGATTTTAAATAAAATTTATTATACGACTAAAATATTATTTTGTATTTATATAGTGCCTATAAACAGCTGTAATATATACAAACCTATACATTTTATTTTATATTCATATGAACAAAGATTTTCACAGCAGAAATTTAACTGTATTGTTCTCTATTATTTAAGTATTTCAACTACAAATTGTAAAAATTTCCATGATAGGTAGCTACTTACAATAGTAGAAGTATAAAATTTGTGGCGCAGTTACAACTTGCATAACTTACAACATACTGCGGTTGTTTAAAATATAAAATGGATGGTCCAACAGAAGTGTCAAGATAAAATATATTCTATTCCATACAAATAACTGTTATTTGTTTTATTGCATTTTAGTTTAGGTTAAAGGTTGGCCAAATGACTAAAAACGTGATTTTTGAAAGTGACAAGTTTATTTATAACCATGATTAATTTGATTCGCTAAAATATCTAAGCACGGAAACAGAACAATACCTAGAAAGAGTTGTTACACGAGTTTTTAATGTTTAGTTTAAAAATAGAATAGATATAATTAAAAAATGTATCCTCTTAATAATCTATTTTAATTCTGTACCCGCATGCTAACTACGTATACGGACGACGATTAAAAGTAATTTTACTTTTGAAGGTTAGGTCTCCAGGTTAGAGGTCGGCAACGCAGCTCCTCCTTTCGTGTGACACGGGCTCGTGCGCAGTGGTGCTCTTTTACCATCACGCTCGTTTGCCTTGTTTCCAAAAAAAAACTATATCGGATATTGTCTATGAGTCATAATAAATTCAGTCTTACTTTGCAGCATTAGTAGTTTTTAATATATTATTTTCAAACGTCTCAAATAAGCGCATATTAAAAAAAATATAAAGCTGTTGAATGTGATGTGCATTTGCCATTGATTGCTCTTGCACAGTAATAGCAGTATATTTTCGGCTGAACATATCAATGTCAACGTCCTCGCAAACGAAGTTGCTAGCGGTAACTACTTAATTATTTTGCAGTATACTTCAGAGAGTAAGCTATAGAAAATAAACATGGTTACACAAAAAGACATCAGCACGAATTATTCACATGAATAGATTAACGCCATGTTGATGATTGGCACTAAACTTAAAAAATACACAGAAAGATTACGTAATAGAATTCTTAGGTTGTAATCAAGACATCTATAATTATTTATGTATAAACATATTTATGATAATGTTACTTAATAAGCTAACTAACATAATATGTACCTGCTATTGCGTATAGCATTATTTATTCTTTAAGTACAACTATGCAATTATAAATTCAAACATTGCTATTATTTACTCTATTTTAAAATTCAATGTTCTTAATATGTTTTTCTTAATTCAAATACAGTGTTGATTTTTCTGCGGAAGTGGAATGTTTAGAAATAAAAACATCTTTAAACTTCCTGCGTAATTTACATAATATAGTATTAAAATGTCAGTAAAATACGGTGTCGTTATGATCTGATGCTAGCAATAAATATTTATGTTTCGACGTCAATCCAAAAATTTGTGACTTCTTTGTAAGGAAGCGGTAATATATTCGTAATCATATCAATTTATTTTTGTTTACAGATGCTTGTCTACGTTGCCAGGGTGAGAGCAAGAAGGACTCTTACGGCAAGCAAGACTGCGTAGTGGTGTGGGGTGAATGCAATCACAGCTTCCATTTTTGCTGCATGTCCCTTTGGGTTAAACAGAATAATCGATGCCCATTGTGCCAGCAAGAGTGGTCTATTCAACGAATGGGCAAATAATCATATATATTTTATAATTCTGCTAACTTTCTAGGTATTGGGATTTCATATAATTATTATAAAATGTGATGTTATACATTTTTTGTCTCAACTTCGTTTAAAGTGTCATTAAAGGAAAATAAAGTAATATTATTAAAATATAAGTCACGTTTCATTAACATATGTGTTATTTTGAGCTAAATGTACCTACGTATATTTCTCACTAGCGACCAAAAGCGACTTCGCCCGCTTAAAGTTGTAGCCAAATGTTACAAAATCTTAACATAAATTGTAGTCTAAGTGCTATTCTGAAGTATAATAATAATAATTAAATCCTTTCTTTTACAACCAAATTTTTACATATCAATTGATGTTAGTCTTATATTAATGGTGGTATGAAATATTTCATAGAAGCGGAAGCAAAGCATATAAGCGTTTCTTAAAAATGTTGTTAACTATATTTTTTCTATATTGTTGCTTTAATTGATTTATTAACTTCTTTATATATATGTTGCTTATTTTTTTCTTTATATTCTTATCCTTTATTTTTCATATTTACTAGTTCAGATCGTTTTTTAATTAATACTACTGTTTTATAACTAAACACTCGGTGTTGATTTTTCTTAGCGAGTTTACTCTTACATGAAAGGCGGAAAGTTATAGCTTTTTTTAGTATATCATAACAGGATTGGACATTTGTAGCTTTTTTGAAATTTTGATGAGACGACGTTAAAGCGCATATAAGAGATGGTTTGTCTTCTTTTGATACATGTTATACCTGTTGATAGACTCCTAAAGTTCTTTCAGCTTTTCTTGGCGATTAAAAACCAATGTTGCCCTGAGTAGCCTATGATCCGTTGCATATTTTATGTTATTAATGTTTTCATAATCGTAAACTACCTTTGGGCAGTTTCTCATTATAAAATCGATTTCATTTCTGGTATTGGGGTCCGATGACATCAATGTTTTTTGAAGAAGGTATTGATAATTAATAGGTTATTTTCGTAGACATAACTTATTGTTTTCCCCTTTCATTTCGTGAACCATATCAATAATTTCCCATTACAAGGTTTTCTTTCTTTCTAGGTTCTCCAAATCTCCGAAGACCAGTAAGAAGTATAAGCTATATTATTGTAAAGTATAGATGAATATATATTCGTTTAGCAATTTCTGCGTGAAAGCGGACCAAACATCCATCATCACAAACTCACAGCACACAGCAAGGTAGGCAGAGGGAACCTAGTGTTAAGACACTCCGTTTCCTACTTTCCGCCGAGTTCTGGGGGCATTGCGTGTTGAGTGGCGGAACTCAATGCCGCGCTTTGCCTCGACACCAGAGTGAAGAAATGAAAATATAAATGTAAATAAATATTTCACTTCCTCGAATGGTGATCGAACCCACAACCAGTCGATTTTACAGTCACACTTTTGTGCCCCTGCGCCACGACTGGCCTCAACTTGCACATTTATAATATTAATTAATTAATATTATAAATTATTAAAAATAGTAGTAGTTTTTGTTTTGCTACATCGTAATTATAATCATATCAGTAGGTAGACAAGGAAATATTCCATTTTTAAAACATCTCGCCTTCGTGTCGCCTTTTCGTAATATTAGTATTAATCATGCTCTGCCTGATTTTACTCCAAACGGTTTTGTCCTGTGTGTTTCTGAAAATGCGAAATATAAATTACAACCATGTGTAATTAACTTCTACACACATTTCAACTGTGTTACAATTTATTATTTTATTTTTTAATTTGTAATAATGCTATCTTTAAAAATATATAATATTGTAGGTACCTGTGGCTTTCTATGGTTCTCTAAGAGTAAACGGAGAAATAATCCGTAAATTTAATGGTGAACTCAATACTGTTCGTCGTAGCGATCGCCGTTCGTGGCGTGAAATGTGGCTGCTCACACGATACTATTAATAACAAGCTTATTATTACACGTGGCGTGCAGTATAGAAGTGCAACTTTCAGTTGAATTCAAGATTGTTAATTTAATGTAAATAAAAAATATGTTGAGTTAGAGCAATTTTTGCAATTTATGTAAGCACAACTACTAACTACAGTAGTGCTGCTTACATGCATGTAAGCAGCACTACTGTGTTTATATGAGGGTCAACAAAAGTTAATTAATAAATTAATATACCTAATCATCTCATCATCAATCATCAACATTAATAAAATCTCTATTACACTTAAGGGTAGATTTATCTCTATCGAGTAAAGCGTGATGGCATATATGGATTATTCCGATATAGTGTTGTAACTGTTATTAAATATTATATAATATAAAATATGTAAGGTTTGTATTATACCTACATATTTAGATTTTTCGTATGTGTAAACATTTAACTACGTAAAATTCGTTTATATCTTTTTATGGGACGTATGTATTATGAACATTGCTCATACATTTAATAGTTCGGGGCAAAAGTATTTTCGTATTTTGAATGTATTATTAGTAATCAAACCTCTTTGGCTGTACTGAATGTAACTGGCTGGTTTTCATACCATTAAATGTGACATTCTGAAGATGCAATAAATACTAAAACTACTTCCCGGCATTTTTCAATTATTTTTCAAGCAAGTAAAATGAAAGTATGTGACGAAAAAAATCGGTACATTTTAAAGTTTTATTACAAAAAAATCGGTTTGCAGACCTAATGCGGTATTAATAAGAGTCACACAAATATGGTTCAAGCGTTTCACGTCTGGAAATTTAAGTGTGAAAGATGAGCTCGGCTCTGGACCCTGTGACATGTAAAATCAGTGCCATCATTGAGAAAGTGGAGCGAGATCGACATATTAGTATGTAGAACATTGATAAAGAACTGGATTTTGATCATAAAACATTTTTTATTTTTTAGTTTTACGGCATTTAGGAAAGTCTGGAAACGTGTTTCCCTTTGCGATTCTTTGTTGAAACGTAACAATTCCGAACTATTTCTCATCGATGACTTACGATAGGAATGTGCGAAAAGATCATATTCGAAGCATGGACAAGCCCTACAGACCGTGGCAAAGTCCGGCCTGACTCGGAGCAAAGTGATGCTAAGTGTATGGTGGGATTGGAAAGAAATCGTCCACTACACCGGGTAAAATTATCGATTCTGACCTCTAATATCAGCAACTGATGACGTTCAAAAAAGCTATTGAGAATAACCGGCCGGAGCTGGTGAATAAGAAGGGCGTGGTGTTCCACAATGACAACGCCGGACCTCACTCATCTATAGCCACGCAGCAAAAATTGGGAGAGCTTGGCTGGGGTGTGTTGATGCATCCACCGTACAGCCCTGACCTTGCTCCATCAGATTTCCACCTGTTTCAGTCATTGCAGAACTCTAAATCTCTCTCATAAAGCTAAGCTCAAAAGAACACTGAAATAAAAAAATATACCTAAGAAAATATTTTCCTTTGTTGCTCATACAATACTTCTAAGACGAAAATACTTTTGCCCCGACGTTATGCATATGCTATATATTAATACAAGATATTTTCCATTCTAAAAATGCAATAATATTATTATTATTATTTTAATTATACATAAACATTATTTGATCTGTGTACCATTTCGAAGTTCACACAAGCGGAACCATAAGCAACGTTTAATAATTTATAAAGTGGTTTCATTTGTATTTATGAGTAGATACATAGATACATACTTCGAACATCGTGGACTATTGTAATATATGGAAATCATGCTGTTCCGAGTATGGTTCAACATTCCAAAGTAACCGATTAAAGCTTGTTCTAACTTTCTTATTGCTGATAAAATATAAATATAAACGACAGAAAGTAATCTTAATATATGTGCCCATCAAATAAACACACGACTCATTTATCACAAGAATTCAAACACCCATACATCACGATTTCACATAATACCTAAATATAGTTTTGCGTCTCCCATGTTTGTGTTCACATAATTGAATGCATGGTAAATGTGTCAACCATTGTCGTCAAACGATGGGGGTTTTATATGGAAATTTACAGTTATGTAACACATTTATATTTAGACTCGATTTCGCTTTATCTAAGCTTCAAAAATATTGGATCTTCATCTCAAATATGGTAGTAATTACAAAATTATTATCTGGTAAAGTCTTTCAGTATAAATAGCTTCTTTTTGTATGAATTGTGTAGAATTCTTTGTTTATTTATTCATATAACTCGGCGGAACCTGGGGAACGGAGTGTCTTGGCACTAGGTCCAACCTGCTGTGACCTGGATACAGCGTGAAGCTGAAGCTGACTATGCAATACTTTAAGCTAAAAAGATGAAGAACCGGATTTTCTTAAGTATTAAGGCAATACGTATAGTTAAATCAATTATCCTGGTAGATTGGGAGACTATGTTTTTTTATAAGATTATCTATTAGGGAAGAATAGGTAATTGAGGAGACATTGGAGTTTGGACCATGTTTCTGTATTATATTTGTCTAAAATATGGATGCGTAAAAAAGTGAGTATGTCTCTTATCAAATAAGAATACTAATAGAAATCAATTATTAAGTTCAAAGCATTCATTTCTAGGCTGTAAAATACATGGCATATATTAGATAGACAAAAAATGTTGATAAAAAATGTTGCCTATCTGTGCGTCGTGGTCGACAGGAGGCTATCGATGACGGGGCAAGTGAAGAAGGTCGCTAACGCAGTTAAAGTTGCGCTGAACCTGCTGCGCCCTCTCGTCCGCTCTCGTCTCCTGCTCCTCCTCCTCAGATTAAAGCTCTCCTTCTACAGGGTACAGGGTTTTAGACATATGTCAGGCCGCTCCTCACCTATGACACCCCGGCGTGGTATGCCCTGGCAACTCCTAACCAACGCTACATCCTGCAGGTGGTCCAAAATGTCGCTCACTGGCACGACACCCCGGTTCCCTATTACGTCAAAAACACCACTCTTCACCGTGACTTGAAGATGGGGAGCCTGGAGGAATATATCGACCGGCTCGCGACCAACGCGTTCCCTCGCGCCGATACCTCAGACCACTTGCACCTACGCAGCATCGCGTCGTGGTACACGCGACCTCCGGACGCCCGACGTCTTCCGAGGGATCTTCTCCCTCCCCACGATTCCGATCCAACTCTTGAGCTGCCACGCTGGTTGTTTAAGCTGAGCCTCCCCCGGGCTGAGCTGACCGCCTAGGTGGCATTCCGCTCATCTTCCCCTCTGATTCCCCTTCCCCCCTGTGTTCCTGCCTAAGCAGGCTAACTCCCCCACACGCTATAAGTTAAACCAAGAGACGCACCCATATTGATGGGTGCCGTAAGAGAATCACAGCCAAAGAGCCAACGCCGTTGATGCCGTTGCCCGCCTCAAAAGCCGGATGTTAGAATCTCCAGTGGTACCTATCTGTACATATACCATCTATCTATCTGTCTATTATTATATTGATATATGTAGTTTGAAATATCACGTGGAATGCTTAATATCCAGGAATCCAGATTTAAGCCGAAGAAACTGCGCAGTGCATTTACCATCTTAATAAAACAACGTCACTTTAGAATATTAAACATCTACTACAATAACTTGTTTATATTCATTATTATCCTTCAATAATGTGAGTATGGTATCATATACTTACTTACATAAGTAGGCACTAATAAATCAGCTAGACACTAACTAATTGTGTCACTTATAACATGAATACTCTAAATCTAATTAAACCATTCACACAATTATTTAGTCACAAAGCGTATAAAAAGTGACTTAGAATGTTAATGCTACTTGACTGTGTGAAACTATTTTAATAAAGAGCGTAATTTTAATTAGGTTCTAAAATGAAACTATTGTGTAAGATTCATTTTCTGACTATTCTAGCGCATGTGGGATGCTCTTTGCTGTATGCTGTCGTATAAATCACACTCGTGGAAATGTTTATTTACCGTACTTATAATAATACGATTTGGTAACATCGGTGGCCCCAGGCCCTTCTCTAGGCCCTTCTTTAGGGTTCTGTCTCTGCAAAACTAAGAGTCATGTAAGACATCCGTATCACAAAACCATAATATTGCGAATGGTTATTAAAATGTTTTGTCGCATAGACACTTACGGTGTGTAAATTCAGAAATTTCATCAACCTATAAAAATGGTACTTTTATGTGTAATTTTTAAATATAGTTCACAATCTCTTAGTTTGTTTCATTATCTACTATTATTTATATGATATTCATGATTTGTTGTACAAGTGAAATCATCTAGGAAATTACGCTATGCCTACAACTATTACATCATTTTTTACATACTATATATGCTGTTTAATATATCTATCATTGATAATTTTTTGCACTGAATTTTTGAGACATTGCTGGTTAAGTGCGGAATTCAACGCCGCGCTTTGTCTTGTTGCCAACAACAACCGTCACGTTTATACTCACGCACTACGCCACAACGCGACGGCTTCAAATCTTATCTTTCAATATAAATTCCTTAATTGCCATGATTCAAATACTAAACTCTACATCATATATAACACCGACTATATCTTATCAGTAGATATCACGTTGAAAGCATAAATATGGGTTCGTCATCAAACATTGTAAAATTGGGATATCGAAAAGATTACATTATGATAACTTTTTTTAAATGTGCCATATCATATTCCAAAATAGTAACAAGAACGTTTACATTTCCGCATCCGCGCACAAGCTAGACAAAGAGAATTTAGTATCAAAATAGGTACTTCGTTTTCCACAAATTTCAGTGATGATTAGTTCAGTTCAGTGATGATGGTAAACATTCACAAACATTTTTCTTTTTTTTGTTTGCCACAAACACTCGTATATCCATATAACGCTGACATTTACAAGAATTTTAATTCAAATTCAAAATATTCTTTATACAAAGTACCACCAGACGGCAGTTCTGCTGAGAAGAGTCGGCAAGAAACTAAAAAAAAACATTACATAGGCTAGGCTATAGGTTATTAAAAAAAAACAATAAAAAACCGTCTTCTTCAATTTCAACTGGATCCCATAATCAGAACCTAACGAACCTTTCATCATAGTTTGATGATCTCTTGAAGTATCTCCTTTCCAATAAAAAAGAATCATCGAAATCGGTTGATTCTGTTAATATTTCTGAGGTAACAAACCTAAAAAAAACTACAGTCGCATTAATAACGTCCTTTTCTTACAGAGGTCGGTTAAAAAGAACTACAAGCACACATGCATATTATAGTTATATATTGAAATAAAAATTATCTCGGCACACAGTAATGCTGTCATGCATTTTTTAACATTCCTGGTAGTAGTAAGTAAGTCTATATAATTTTATGTTTCTAGAAATATGGTTTCTAAATTTAATTTGAACGAACTCTGTTCTATATGTAGGTATCTCTATATTTTTAATAACAGTTATTTTTTAGCTCTATACTGTATCCCGCACAAGGGAGCAGAGGGAACTTGGGAACTTACTTCGTTCCGTTAAGACACTTCCGCTCCCCGCTTTAAGTTAAGTGTGGAACTCTACGCCGCGCTTTGCTTCGTTACCTCTGGTAATGGAATGAAATATTTAATACTTTATTCATCCGAGAGGAATTCAACCCACACCTGTTGCGTTTTCAGTTCACCGCTTGTATACCTGCTCCACAAAGCACGGCTTGATTAAAAGATATAAAAATAACAACATATGAATTTTATATATTAATGAGTTTATTAACAAAAAATATATTGAAAAATCTTTCTGTATATTGCGAAGTACGAAATTAAACAATTAAATAATATTTCTACCTTAATACGACGCTATTGCAAAAGGACACGACAATAATTATTATTGACCTCGACAACTTAATCATTATTTTCTATGCGTTTTCCTTGCTTTTTAATTAACAAAAAAAAATCATCACACATAATATAATAACGAAATATAATATAACGAACTTTATTCCTACCATACCTATATCAATTTTATTATTGTTAATTAGTAAAACATGCTGGCTGAATACTTACTGGTTTAGTTTGACATTTCAAACAATTTATTTTCCCGGTTCTGTGTATTAATAATACCTAGAAATTCAAGTAGTATTTTCAACTCTGCGGTGTATATTACAGTATACTGTATACTGTATAGGTAGGTACCCAAGCCGCGACCTGTTTCGCCACACCCGGCCAGGCCTCCCTCGCCGGCCAATCACAGGCCTCCAACGCGGACTGTAATCAGTAACGACTTTCAATGCATTAGACTTCGCTCAACCTTGGATACAATGATTGCGTCAGCCACGACTGAATTATGATATTTCTTCGAAATATTTTCTTCGTATAGTAATACAATATGTATGTAGACACACACACACATGTGCCGGTTGTCGACTGATTTGTTATTAAAAAAATAAAATTAAATCAGCTTCATGCTGTGTCCCGCACACAGCTGGGTAGGCAGAGAGAACCTAGTGTTTCCACGTAACGGAACTCAACGCCGTGCTTAGAGCTTACGGAACTCAACACCAGAGCGAAGAAATGAAAATATAAATGTGTAAATAAATATTATCTAAATTAATTTGAAAATTCCCCTTGGATAAATAATAAATAAATACATAATAACTTCTTACAGAAATATTATTAATATCTTTAAAAGGTATTATAAAAACATATAAATACTCAACATAACGTATGCAATTATATTTATAAACTTGCAATGCTAAATTATTTATGCAAATAACTGCACATTAAGAATGAAGAAAATAAAATTTGCTAAAACATATATATAAATACCTAGTAATTTCACAAAATACATAAAATGCATTTTATACTTACACTTAAAAAAATTCCCACATATAGCAGTCAAGCAGAGAGAACCTAGTGTAGAGAAATTTCGCTACGTTCATATTTTTATAGGTTTTCTAAATAAACGTTTTTCTTTCCTAAGTGTGGAATAACACTTATATGTGGAACAACAAAAATGTCAAAAATATTTTATAAAAATAGCATTCTCTCTTGCCAAATGATAACAACATAAATAAGTTGTAACAATCGTATAAGAATTTCGATGTAGCTCGATGAAAACGTATGGCCTAGTGATCAGAGCTTGGACGGATTCCAAGAGGAGCGAGTTCAAAACCCGCTACGTAGAATTTTTATACGTTTTCTAACTAAACAAAAATAATTCACCGCCGGAGTGTGGTAGAACCCAAAACCGTCGCTTTAAGTTATCTATTTAAACTAAACATATTTTCCAAATATAATAAATAGGGTTATGTTAGAATCAAACAATTATAACATTTGCCCAATTACTTATACAATATATATTGGGATAATACTTTATGGTAAAACCTACCTAATATTTATCCTATTATTGTTTTTCAGCCATTAAGAGACGTTGCGTATTAAGTAAAAAAAATGGTGATTTTGATTGTTCTAAAAATGTTACTTATATATATTTATCTATATATATTTTTATATTTAAATACATAATTATGTTATGCCAACGTTTAATATTTTAAAATTGCTTTGAACTAAGCTAAAACGTCTGTCCATATAATTTTTGCTTATGCCATTTGAATAATTGTAAGTAATTGTAAACCGAGTACTTACTTACTTAGAAAATTGTTTTTTACTATGTAGGTTTCTGCATATAAATGTAAATTTATAGAATAGAAAACAAACATAATTTGTTCACTATTCTTAACGTTTAAAAATATGAATGTTATTTTTACTATTTTTATAAATCTAACTCGTTTTATTTTTGGCACAGAAAGCCTACTGTTAAGTCACTCTGCTCTCCATTTTCTGCTTCTGAAACTCAACTCCGCGCTTTGCCTCGACACTAGGACGAAGATATAAGTATTAAATATTTCATTTCCTCGAGTGGGAACCCACAATCTGTCGCTCTTACACTCGCATGCTTTTGTCCCTGCGCACCGACTGGCCTCATCTCAGGAACGCTTGAAGATATCTAGTTTCAAACCATATAGGTACTCAGACCTACGGTCCTTTGATTTTCTCATAAAAATCTGATTTCTACATCTACTTTAAAAAAAGAAATGGCCGTGTATATTGCAATAAAAGCGTATTTTATCAATATAAAGAGAATTAAAATTAAAAGTGTACTTATGGTTCATCTACAATTATGAAATTTGCCAGTATATCTACAGTTAGTACTAGTTCAAAAAAATTCTGAATATTATATACTTATTGTTAAGTCCTTAAAAATAATAGCCTCAAATTATTGTACGGAGCCCTCGGTGGGCGAGCCTGACTTACGCTAGTCAGGTTCTACATTCCTGCAGTAATTTTCCGTGGTGTCCCAAACACTACGTTTTACAACATTGTTTATGAAATTGTATGCTATGGAAACAGATGTTCGTCGAATGCAATGTGAGACTCACACTCGCACTAAAAAATTCTCCACGACAACAGACCGACAATGTTATACAAATTTAAAAAACATACGATCCTGTAGCTTCTTTTTTGCGTCTAGGAACTCGTTCAAGCGCTCTGACCACTAAGCCATACGTTCTCATCGACTTATTTATGTTGCTAGCATCTATAATATAAAAAAATATACTTTTTCTTTTTTCTTTCCTAAGTGTGGAATAGCACTTTAAAAATGGCAAAGTCTATATTTGTTGCCACAATGCGTTGCAATGTTTAGTTAACTCGCTAATAAGCTTCAATTACTGCGAATTGTATGTTGACTCTACAAATTACTTGTATAGACTACATAACATGTTCTGATATTCTATACAACTAAATGTTATAAAAGATTTTTTAAACAGTTTACAATTAAAGTTTAAATATTTTATAACATGAGGAGGTCGTGGCGCAGCGGCAAGAGGTGTGACTGTAAAACCGACTGGTTGTGGGTTCGATCCCCACTTGAGGAGATGAAATAGTTAATTAAATTTATATTTCCATTTCTTCGCTCTGGTGTCGAGGTTAAGCGCGGCGTTGAGTTCTGCCACTCAACACGCAATGCCTCCAGAATTCGGCAGAAAGTGGGGAACGGAGTGTCTTAACACTAGGTTCCCTCTGCCTATCCTGCTGTGTGCGGGATACAGAGTGAAACTGATTAGACAAATACCCTATTACAACTAGTGTTAAGACACTCCGTACCTTACTTTCCGCCAAATTCTGGAGGCATTGTGTATTGAGTGGCGGGACTCAATGCCGCGCTTTGCCTCGACACTAGAGCAAAAACATGAAAATATAAATTTAAAATAAAAATTTTATTTCCTCGAGTGGGAAACGAACCCACAAACTGTGGTGTTTACAGTCACACTTTGTGCCTCTGCCTCACGACTGGTCTCAGTTGAGTTTTTTTTTTTTGAAATATTTATATATTACAGAAAAAAAGTCAATCTGGGTAATTTTGATTCTTCGGAAAACATTGACAGTGAGATCTCGAACTACATAGTATAGATAACTTAACTTAACTTAGCTTCACGCTTTATCCCTTGCGGGGTAGTCAGAGAGAACGGAGCGCCAAACGCTACGGTCTCTACATACCTCTTTCGCCTCGTCCACTGTCATCAACCTCTTCATACATGCCCTTCGGGGGGTCCTCATGCTTTTTACGTGACCTTCCTCCAGTATCTTTGATACTGTATTTTCGAAGGTCAACCGAGGTCTCCCCCTACCTCTCTTACCGCTCACTTTTCCATCATAAATCTTTTTTGCCATTCTTTCATCACTCATTCGTTCGACGTGCCCAAACCAGCTGAGCACGTTCTTCTTCATTCTCACCGTGACATCCTCGCTAGTACCTGCCATTCTGTGTACCTCTTCATTGCGGATTCGATCAGCTAAGCTGACTCCGCATATCCTACGAAGAGATCGCATCTCCACAGCATTCATCTTTCTTTCATTCTTCTTCTGTAATACCCACGTTTCGCTGCCGTATAACAGAGTCGGTACCAAAACTGCATTGTGTACGGCCAAACGCGCAGCTGTGCTGACGTTTCGCCGTCTCATCAATGCAGCTAAGGCTCCGTTAACCTTGTTACCGGCAGCAATACGCCTTTCCACATCCATCTCGTATCTTCCATCTCTACTGAACATACTTCCCAAGTATACCACTTCATTCACTTGTTCTAATATCATACTATTTACACTAATCTTGCATTCCGTCCTTTCTTCATCTCTTTCAAAAATATAGTATAGATAATTTTTCCGTATTGACTATTTTTGCTTAATATGTTTAAAATAATTATTAAATGTTAATTTTAAAAACGAAACGACGACGAAAAAATAAATGTAGATGAAGATAATGTTACAATAGCACTATTAACATCAAACGTGTTAAATGAATTGCCGTCTGAAATGGTAAAAAAAGAATATATTGATGTTGTATCTACAGAAGATACCAGTAAAATAAAATTTGTATAAAAGAGCCTGGGTTCTACATCAACATGAAAACAATGTTACCAAGATAAATAAGAAGAATAATTATGACTATCTTTTTAATGATTGATTCTTTGTGTGTCAAAGTTACCTTTGATGAGAATAACTTTGATAGCCTACACCATTCAAATTTCTTCTATACTGATGTATTTCAAAAGGTTTATGTGAATGTCTATGGGTGAAAAATATTACGAGAGCTCTAATAATATAAAGATATTCTTACAATGTGTTTTAAATTTTAAGGCATAGTGTGAAACATCGCTCGTATCTGTCAATGCTACCCAGATTGACTGTACCTACTTGTTATGTTTTTCATTTAATATTAGTGCATATGCTTGCAAACGTAAGACTCGTGATAGCTATTTATTACTTATTTATTTATTATATGTTCATTAGGGTACTTTATTTTATATTATTAGATTATTTACCAACATTTATTCGGCGAGCTAACACTCGCTTGGCCCTATTTTTACTCGACTGGTTTTTTTAAATTATCAACGACTTTAAATTAGCAGCCACCTGTCTGAATAGAATCTATTCAATATGATTTTAAGTACTTACAAACTTATATATGATTTAACTAATTGACATGATATCTCTTTTTCCTACTAATAAACCAAAATATTCTAGAAATGCAATAGTTATAGATAACTGACGTCGTTAATATTATAATGCACTATTCTAATCTAATGTAATTTAAATATTTGCAAGCATAGTACTTATGATATAATAGCAATATTATAAAACAGTACGTGATATGGATAAGTATGCAACCTATCAGAATGGTACATCAATTCAAATACGTTTTACATACCTATCACATTTTCAAACAGTACCTAGTTACGAGTTGTCCTCAAATATATTCTTGGTACTTAGCTAAGACCTTATTAGTCGTTTAGTTATATACGTATATGTATACCAAATGAAAATATATTTAAAAATGTTTTTGTCTGTTTGTTTTTCATCAGATTTTAATATGGAGATCATAGAGAGAGCTCATTTGTCGTGCCCGATGCGTAAAACGTGCTTGTCAATTTCATTATTTCTAAAGTTTTACAAAGACAGTTTCCTAGTGCGCGCTACGCTCGTTTCGAATTACAGTGATAGACATTTTTACAAATTTGACAACGCAAAATGAAACATTTGATATATCTAATGAAACTTTACTATTGATACAGAGGCCAGGTGGAAAGTGGAGAACAGAGCGTCTTAACGCTAGGTTCCCTCTGTCTACCCTGCTTCACGTTGAATACAGCGTGAAGTTGAAAAAAAAAATGATACAAGGATTCGGTGTCATAATATTTTGTACATTATACTTGATGCATTGCGTATTAGACTGCAAGGGAAGCATGTGTTGATGTATATCATTATGTATTATGTTCATGAATATTATTGAGAAAAACAAATTAAAATGATAATTTTCTATAATTGTCGACAATTTATATAATTGTAAGTAAATAATTTATAAGTAATTTTAATGCTTAAAGTTATTCTAACTGCGAAGAATACAAGTATAAGACAAACAACAAAACAAATTAATAATACAGATTTAAGTAAAGTAATTTTAAGTCGTGTTTATTGTATGTGTTGACTTCCTAGGCATTGATTAGTATGGCATCTAGTTAACATCCATTTCAAATAAACAATAAGAATATCCATAACAAAGTGTATGCACTTGAATACATCCATAATAATAATTCGTTCCAGTTTGAAGGCGATCGGAAAATTCCACTCTTAATCGGTGACAATTATATCAATCTAGATGCTGGCTGGCGCCCCACAATTCATTGCAGGACCAGCTGCGCCGTAGTGAAGCTTTATCATTTAGTTTTACTATATGTAGAAATAGAATTTGAAAGATATGAGACATTATATTTATTAAGAAAACGTATTAAAATCGATGGTTATCAAAGAGGCGCGGGCTCAAATCCCGCTACGTTTAAATTTTATTTTAATACGTTTTCTTCATATGTATTTTTCTTTCCTAATTATAGAATAACACTTAAATGTTAAAAGATGAAATGAAATTCTTTTTGGTAAATATTGAATATATTATGATTTAAATAAATAAAACAATAGAAACATGCCAGTCGTGGCGCAGGGGTACAAGTGTGCTACTGTAGTTGTGACAGGTTGTGAGTTCTATTCCCACTTGAGAAAATTAAATATTTAATATTTTCTTTTCATCGCTGCACGAGACAAAGTGTAGCGTTGCGTGCCGCCACTTAACACACAATGCCTCCACAGTTCGGCTGAAAGTGGGGAACGGAAATGTCTTAATAGGATTGGAGTGTTTTAACACTAAGTTCCCTTGTTCCCTCTGTAACTACCCGGCAATATGGAGGATACAGCAGGAAGTTAAAAAGCCCCCCAGTTAAATGTCCTATATCCTCAAGAAAAAAATGTCAGCAATACGAACACTTCTGTTGACGTTACAAAATTGAAGGCATAAATTACTTGCATACATTATTTATGCATTACTTGCGTACTTGCTTTACCTGACTTGTGCACAATTATAAATCATACCTATATAATATTTAAGAGGTCAGTCGTGGCGCAGGGGCACAAAGTGTGACTGTAAAGCTACTGGTTGTGGGTTTGATCTCCACTCGAGGAGATGAAATATTTACTTTAATTTATATTTCCATTTCTTCGCTCTGGTGTCGACGCAAAGTGCGGCGTTGAGCTTTGCCACTCAACACACAATGCCTCCAGAATTCGGCAGAAAGTGGGGAACGGAGTGTCTTAACACTAGGTACCTCTGCCTACCCTGCTGTGTGCGGGATACAGCGTGAACCTGATTTTTTTATATAATATTTAAGAAATACAACATTTTATATACATAGATAGAAATGATAATGATTCACGATTTAATCTTAATTTTGTGTCACACCTAAGTACAGCAAATAGTAAATACAATCATTTATTTCACCTCGTTGAGTAAGTCCTAAGGACTTGAGGGTCAGTGACGCTAGTTTAGAAAGTGATTTGCAGTCTACAGCTGTGGGGGTGTGGCCGCGTCTGGGCACACGTACGCTCTCTGGCGTTATCGAGCACAGCGATAGCCAACTCACGATTGTAATATCACCAAAAGGCATGCTATTGCATCAGCAATACAAAAATAGCTCGTATACGTAGTATGTACAAGTGTTTAAACGGTTACTCATTTGCAAAATTTTATTATTATTTTGAGTATACCTACACGCCATATCAATTTTGGCTTTCCCATTCGTCTTGGTATGTTGTTTGTTGTAATTTAGGTACATATTGTATAAGAATTACACTATTTTCCGTTTGTGACGAATGCGACTGGTGTCGCGCGCTGATTGGCGCGCTCCACCAAGCCCCCACACGTCATTCTATATTTCGTTATTTGTTGCCACAATAATTATTGTGTAAATGGGGAAAATTTAAACAAATAATATATAGTATAATATATAAGATTACTTAATAAATTCAATAGAGTTTTAACAAAAAATATATAATTTATGCAATAATTAAAAATAATGCAACAAGTTATTTAAAATTTAAAAATAATCAAATTATTTTATTTATATTAAGAATGTCGATTCTTGTTATATCAATTCTATGCAATGAATTATTATTTAGTATAGATTCTTTTATTAGATATAACTTTGTTGCATTTCTCGCACTTAGATGGTACTTATTGATATTATTAATAAATATCACTTTAACTATCCAGAATATTTTTTTCAGCTTCACGCTGTATCCCGCACGTAGCAGGGTACGCAGAGGGAACCTAGGAACTTAATGTTAAGTCACTCCGGTCAGTTACTTTTAGGGTAGAAGGAGGGAGCCTAGTATTAACACAATCGGCTCTCCACTTTCCGCCAAACTCTGGAGGCATTGTGTGTTGAGTAGCGATACTCAACTGTACCTCGCCAAGAGAGAAAAGAAATGAAAATAGTAAAAATGTTATTTCCACGAGTGGGAATTGAATCCAAAACCTGTCGCGTTTATAGACATACCCTGTTCCACTACTGGCCTCACAACAATTTGCAATCATTCGAAATACATGCGCAATTAATTAAAAGTACCTAGATAAGAGTGCACACATGAACGTTTGGCCTTCAATATAATATTCGAGGCAACACTCACTAACTGATAAATACAAAAAATGTGAATTTAAAAAAAATACCACTTCGTACAGTTCAAATAACGAATTAAGTTATATAATATATCTGTTAATTAATATGTAGATATCTGTTTTATTCGTGAGTGATAAAGATAATATTAACTTTTTATTATAATAATCACATATGTATGTATCTGCATAAAGTAAAATAATTAGGAATATAAAATAAGAATTAATTTTAAAATCGTTTTACATTTACCTACCTTAGTTTTTATCTTAGTTTTTATTGTATAGCTACTTTGAATAAAATTTTATGTTACTTTATTAAAGTTGATAAAATAATTTTAATACTGAACAAAAACTTCTCTTCCTGGTCTGCTCCGCATGGTTATATAATTACGTAAGTAAATAGGAAGGTAACTATCAAATCGCTTTACCAATAAAAAAAAACCAGTACAGCCAATAAGCAGTGAGTTAAATAATTAATAAAGGCATGTTCATAATAAAAAAAATATTTGTAGAAACAAAAACCCCGACTGCATAAAACTAAAAAGAAAATAAACAAGTCCAATAGTTTATTAGGATTAACAGTCGGGACCTCTTTAAATTATGCGGGGTTCCTGGTAAAGATTTTATTGATTGAAGAATTACTTATAGGTTATTTTTATTTAACGTCACCTATCTAAGAACACTTACACTACACATACATACAAGATACGCGCGAAAAACATAACCCTTCCTTAGCAGTCGGGAAAAACAACAATTAAACTTTAAGTATTTTTCATCACAATATAACAAAAGCAATGACGTAAACGAATGTCTTTGTAAGACATGTTGAAAATGAAAATATGAAATTAATAGCGACCCAAGTGCGGCCCATTTAATTTTTTTTCTATATTTTAGCAAAATTGTTAAGTCATATTGCTGTAAAGTTTTATCTTAATCCATCCAGTACTTTTTAAGTTAAAATGCTAATAAACATCCATCCTTACAAAAATTTCACATTTATAATATCATAATATATTAACATATAAAGAAGGATAAGATTTGTATTTAAAAAAAAATAAGGATGTGCAAAAAAATAAACATTTATTAATCTGTGAGTACGCGGAAATATGTACATATGTCAGTATTTGTATTGAGCTAAGTAGAATGTGTCGGTGTTGGGTGTGACTGCGCTCACGCGCGCCGCTCAGAACTAGGGTCAATTGGTCCGAAAAGTTCACGAAAACTTAACTGACAATAATAAAGAATTATTAATGGACATTAGACGATCTGCGTCAAATGTTTTGACGTCATTGATTTACCAATCATTGATCAGTATAAGTTTCCAAGGTTAGAAAGAGATTTAATTAAAGCTCATTGTTGTTTAATTAATATTCTACCATTTGTATTTCTCAGTAATAATAATAAAAAATATTTAAGTTTCTTTAAATTATTTTTATTTCTTATTTGTAGGTAAAATATCTGCTTTTATTGAATGTACTCAACATGCAATGAAAGCAGGTATTAGTATTACTAACTGTACAAAACTAGTTCGTTCGTTTTTATAAAACTTTAGAATATTTCTATTACATCGACGTTTTTAAATTACAATTCTAATGATTCATAAACAATTTATTTAGGTCGTACATACTTCAGGTGATATCTACGTTATCTTTAATTCCATCAATATTGGCAAAAATATGTCTTTTTCCTTTTCTTTTTTGTTAAAAAATAATTTTCAACTGAACCATGCATCATCTCTGAAAATAAATCATGATAATTGCTCACGTGAATAATCAAAAAACGTTTTTATTAGTGTTAAACAAAGAAACGTGTAAAACTGATAAAAAAATATTTTTCCACTTAAGATCACAGCATGACCTCCAACACACACGCGCAAGTCAAACACCCACACCCAACATTTGAAGGCGTGTTCGTATACATGCACGTAATTGTGTATAGTTATGCAGAAGAGCACACTAAGACATTTGCGTGTGTGTGCGTTGCTCGAAGAATGCGATTCGTTTACGAAGGCGCCAGTAGACACGTATGCCAGTCACCTGACCATCTCGACCTCGAAGTACAGTAATGTAAAACACCAATATTCAAAGAGTATTTCAATGGATAATAAGCTTTATGGCGTTTCAGTGACAAGGGAAATAAAACTAAATTGCTGTTTCGAGTGGGACGCTAAATGATGAATATCCAGTAAATTTATAATGTCATGACGTTCGCGGTATTTCAGTTGACTTATTAAAACAAACGATACAGCATATTGTTTATTGTAACTGATTATAATATTTATGTTTAAATTGTAGCTACTTCCAAATTTTTTTTTTCAGCGTAACAACTATTCATTTACGTACATGCATTTAAATACCCTATATATATGTAGAAAGTATTTGTTACTATAAAAAAATATGTGTTTAATGTAAAGATGTATTGCGGCGTTGAGTTCCGCCACTCAACACGCAATGCCTCCAGAAATTGGCGGAAAGTGGGGAACGGAGTGTATTAACATTAGGTTTCTTCTGCCTACCCTGCTGTGTGCGGGATACGGCGTGAAGCTGAAAAAAAAATGTACAGATATACATGCGTAATAAGTGTTTCTTCTAAATCGTTATTAATAAAGTGCAAACAGTCCATAAAATAACACTAAGGTAACTGCAACCACTTATACTTTGTAGATAGGTACCTAATTCTGTGGTTAGTAAAATTCTGGCTTGAAGCGGAAATTCTTTGCGGGAGTTTGTACCAGTTTCAGTTAACACAAATGTTTAGGCAACATTTTAATTAATATGAATGTTTGTTCTTATATCGAACGCTTATCGCCATATTGAAGGAAAATGTGTAAATAATTCAGTATAATATATATCAATACCACAGTTTTACAATGCCATGAGTTATTTTTCTATCCTTGACATATGCATATTTAAGTTTTTTAAGAATATTAATAAAATAAACAGAATATGACAACAAAATAAACACAGTAACTCCAATCAATGACTTTTTGCGGATCTATTAAAATGTCTGCCATTCAAGGTTTCTTTAGGGCTACGTCAATACTGTCAGGTTTTCTGTTTTATTATTATTGACTATTGTATAATGTATTAGTATTTGGTAAAAGAGAGATTTCTGCTATTTAAAGTGATTGTTCCTGTAATTATAATAAAAAGAAATAAGAACCTTACTCAGTAACTAGTAAGGAAATATTTCAAATAAACTCAAAATATTCTTTATTCAAATAGACTATTATAGGTACTTTTGAATTGAATCGTATAATGATCATATAAACAGAAAAGCTACCAAAAATAATTTTGATATGAAATAAAAAAAATCCGTAACAAGGAAGGACGGTTGACCCCGACGTGATTTGAACACGCAACCTTCTGATCTGGAGTCAGACGCGCTACCGTTGCGCCACGGAGTCTGTACAACCTATGTCGAAATAATTGCTTATATAGTGTAAATAATAAATATATATTTAAAAATATATAATATTTTCTATTACAATAAATAAATAAGCACAAAATCATTATAACCGAAACCATAACAACAAAAATACTTTAGAAATGTGACTGTAAGTGACATCAGCGCGCTCTATTATCTAGTTGCGGAACTTTTTCAGATCATGTATATACTACTTCCACTCTCATAGTTTATAATCATTGAGAAAACTAGATGGCAATCTGACATATTCTCTGTAAAATTTTCCATTTACGCTGTTTTATTTGCTATTCATTTATAATTTAGTTTGTCATTCATTTAATTATTCGTTGCTTTTGAAGAAAAACTATAATTTGTCATAAATTTTGCCTCCCAGGGTGTCAATTACAAAATATGAATTAATTACAAAAGCATATGTGACAACAGCACCTTTTTTGTGTTATTATAAATATGTATTTAAATACAATTATAATGAAGATATAATACGAAATTATAAATTTTTATTGTATTATAATTTGAATCATATTGTCACCAGCCCCTGTGGCCTAATGGATAAGGCATCGGCCTCCTAAGCCGGGGATTGTGGGTTCGAGTCCCACCAGGGGTACACAATGTTATTTTTATTGTTTTTTGTATTTTAAAAAGTATTAGAATAATTGTAAACAAGATGTCTATAATTTTATATTTTTTTAATATTAAACATTTACTTATAACTAAAATCAGGATATATTTATTTAAGTAATGTAATATACATGTACAAGACAAGTTCATTTTTATTTTAACAAACAAAATAACATCGGTATCCAAAACCATTGCACTCATTTGTTCCTCACATTAAATATTCAAAATGCAAATCACCAATAAATAAAACAGCAATATAAATTGATGTACTTTTTAATAAAACGAATATACGAATGAGATCACGAGAGAAAGTGCGACGTGCACTTTCCAAAGTGGCGTCGGTGCGGCCGCGGTGCTCAGCAGCGGCAGGCACCGCAAACCAGAATGCTGTAGGTAGTAACCCACTTGGTGGGGCCGGCGACACTCGCTATCTGCGATCGAAGGCAAATAACGTGAAGTACAATCTATGCGGAGCCATAATAATGCTAAGACTGTCAATGAGATTTGATCATAAAAATCATTTCTTGAAAGTGAGAGAAAGTTGTTGTATATAACTATATATATGTGTATATACATATCATGTGATATGTTAGTAAATGTCAAATTGGAATTTCAATAATATCAATAATTTTTAATTACATGGTATGTTTTATATTATGTAGATATGCACTTGTTTTTTGATGATCTGAAATGATTTTTATTCCAATTTTTTAAATAAAAATATTTTGTAGTATATAAGATGTAAAATAAATATTGTATAAATTCACATAATTTCATAATTAATTCAGATTACCGCATATATATGGTAATTTCACAATCGTTTGTATCGGCGCCGTGGCTTAGTTGGTTAAAGCGCCTGTCTAGTAAACAGGAGATCGGGGGTTCGAATCCCCCCGGGGCCTAGGATTGTGTAAATTCTTATTTTTTTTCTTTTTCTAGGTTATAATATTTTTTTATTGTGTTATATTTTCTTAAGTAATTCTTACGTGCACAGAGATTTTTTGTTTGCAATGCTGTTACAGCAAAATGAGTCGGCGGGCAAAATTCTGGTGAAGGACACGGCTGCGTGAGGTTGAATATATAAGTTTCCCTTTCACTCAACGTCTGGCAGCTACGAGATATTTCAGCACCACGCCACATGCAAACTAATATTTGTCCTTGGCCATCATTGCGGAACTAATAAACAGAAAATAACGATTATTTTTTTCCCAGCTTTACGCTGTAGGCACGCTCCCTAGGGTAAGGGAGAAAGAAAGCCTAGTAATAAGACACTCTGCTCCCCACTTTCCGCCTATTTCTGAGTGCATTGCGTGTTGAGTGGCGGAACTCAACGCCGCGTTTATCTTTGACATCAGAGCGATGAAAAGAAAATATTAAATATTTCATTTCGTCGCATGGGAATATAACCCACAACCTATCGCGTTTAGACTCACACGCTTGTGCCCCTACGCCACGACTGGCCACGGCAATAACGGTAACGATAATATTTTTTAATTTTTTTTTTAAATAATAATTTAGGTAGATGCAAAATAAAATAATAATTGTATATTTTTTTTTGTTAAGAGATCTAAGAATAGTGTAATTATAGTTGTCGATTTACCACTTCCTTCAATCTAGTAATTGTATGTCTAAAAAACCACATTGGTTTTTTTATGGTAACTGCTAACTTACACGTGTAAGCTGATTCATAAATAAAAATAATTTCAAGCTTGAGTCATCTAGCGGAAGATTTAAAAAGCTTTTAAATTCATAGTTCCAAATATCCCTCATAGATGGCAGTAATGTACAAATTAGTGTTAGTATTCATTTTTAACAGTTATTCTGTTTCAAAATTAATTTAATATTTATTGAACCTTTTTTAAAGAAATATTCACAATCTATTTAAAGATTTTTAGACATAAAGTTTCATTATTTATAATTTTATATACCATGTAGTGTCAGCAGGTAAATATTTAAAATAATGTAAAAGGATAATAGATGGTGCTAGTATATAAATAAGTACAGTACAGTTTATTAGAAATTTTAAAATATCTATTTTGCCGTAATTTGTATTTTAATATTTAGATTATGATATAGAAAATACTCTTTAACTTTTTTTAATAAATAAAAAATATATATTGCAAAACAAATAAGGAAGATCCAAGGAACTTCGAGGAATGAGATTTTTGTTTTTAACCGACTTCCGTAAGAAGGTGGTTATCAATTCGACTGTATTTTTTTGTTATCTACATCAGAACTTTTGACTGGGTGAACCGAATTAGATGGTTTTTTTTTATTTGAAAGCTAGTGCTTCTCGTGCGGTCTCATTTTAATTTGGTCCATTTCTGACAATAGTTTCTATGAGAAAATCACATAAGTCTTAAATTTACATAAATGGGCTAATGACTAAATATCACACCAACCGATTTCGATGATTGTTTTTGTAGGCTTCCATATTTTTTAAGGAAAAAGGAACTTTTATAGGATCACTTTGTTGTCCGTCTGTCCTTCTGTCACTCTATCTGTCTGTCTGTTAAGAACCTTTGTCTCTGGAATGCTTGGGGATATCGGGTTGAAATTCAGACCATATACCTAGTTCTACGGCCCCATAATTTCTTTAAAAAAAGAACACACTTCAAAGACAGTTTGGTGAAAGTTTGGTTAGGTTCTGATTATGGAATCCGGTGGAAATCGGTTTTTTTTTGTTAAAAATTGTAATTATTAAAGCAAAGAGATGAATATCCTTTTTATTCATTCAACCCCTTCTCCATTTTACATTCAATTTCAAGATATGTTGCTCCAACGCTAAATAATGTGCTTTGTTGAGGCCTTTCTCATTATAAACAACATTTTATGTACATCGAACTCAATACTAGAAATTTTAAATATCCGCTTGAATTAAAAAAAATCTGGTAATTATTACAATCATAGTATTTTTACAGATTGTCAAGACTAACGAGATAAAAACCTACCATTGTTAGATGACTTCAAAGTAAGAACTTTACTATTATAAATCTTGTGTTCCTGTACAAAGGAATGAAAAAAAAATTAAATGAAAGAATTAATTATATATTTAGTGCCACCAAAAGTTTATTGTGGTCACGAACTTCATTGAAGGTAAAAAAAATAAGTTCTATCTGTGTACTCTACTATATGCTCTATTATAAGAGGAGAAGAGGAATAAAACTGATAACATTTACTTACTTGGATATGAATTAGTGCTTGTTGTCTCAAGTAATATGGATGAATACGATATTCTTGTTCACGGCCCGGTAGCACGTAGTCCTCGTATGGTATCTGATGAAACTCAGAGCCGTTGACTGCGCATTGAGCACCGAATATTCTAGATGGAATAACACTTTTTACTAGATTCATGTCTACTGCACTAATGACATCCGTAACGGTTTTTGAATTTACCTAAAAAAAAATTGGGAAATGTATTAACATTTTATAATCTAAAATTATTTTCTGATACATATTTTATTTATCATCATCAATGACTATGATTTAAGGATTAAGATTCCTTTGAGAGAAATTGTTAAACCACTCACCGTCAAGAATAATTCTGAATAATCGAGATATGCATTATTGATATTCTGAAAGCCGCTCATGTCCTGTGCCGTATAAGCAAAATAGATATCAAAGAAAGTACTGCGCAGATAATTCATTAGAACTCTAGCCCTTTCCAACTCATCAGCCGAGGGTTGGTCTGTAGGACTTACAATAAGGACCACCGTGTTGTGTCCAGCACTACTGTTATTGTATATCTCATTTAAAGTTCGATTACGACTATGCTGAATTATTCTTGATATCACATTAGGCAGATTCAGACGGTTTGGCCCTGAAATTATTTAATATATCAAATATATAATTTATTGGTGTTCTGGAAATTAGCAAGCCCTATACCTTATTCAGTTTTCATTGAATTTCTTTGACGTTCTACTTTGGTAAGGAAAAGTAAGGTGTTGAGTTCCAGTTACAGTCTCGAAGTTGTGCCAAAATACTTATTTATTTCTATCTATCTCGCTATATGAATATAAGATAAGCGAAGTAAGAGAAGAAGCGAGAAGTTAAAGAAAAAGCTAAAATAACTTTTGATCATCTTTCTACTCACAATTAAGGGATGCATTTGAAATGGTGGTAAATAATGATGTTAGGTTATTTGCAGGGGGGACAAGCCATTGGCCCGTGTTACCATGCAGTAAGCCTATGGTACTGCGCTGCGCCTCCACTTCCAGAGCACCACCTATCCAACTTTACAGAATATTGAAATTTTAAATTAAATACATAATATAAAGATTTTAATGTAGAAAAAATATAATTATGTAAGAATCATAATATAAAATGTGTAATAATAAGGAATAAGAAAAATTAAAAATATATAAAATTTAATTTTTGTCAGATTTGAACCTGTAAGTATCGCTCTTTACTAACAACTATTGGAAAATAGTCTTAAACAAAAAGTCTCTCAATTGAAGCTAAATACCGCGGATTCATATCCTACTACGATTTAAATTCTATACGAAACGTCCACATGATAATATTTAGTTATCTATTTATTTTTATAATGATATGTGAAAAGGAAAAAAAATGTTAAGCCATATATTATTCGTCATCGGCGTAGGATACTGAATAAATGTCAAAAATATAATAATTTATTTTTACTAACGACATAAACTGCTCCACTTCGTAGCCTTTCCAACTTCCATCAGTTGCTACAATTAAATCTATGACCGGAACATTGGAACTGACTCGGCATTCTCGATGGTTCTGTCTCAATAGCGTTGCTAAAATATTACAAGTGAAAAAAAAAATAAGAGCAGGTACTTACGTAGCGAAAATAAAAAAGTCTACTTTGTATGTAGCCAACCATTACAATCATAATTAAAATATATTATAACGAGATAATGACTAATATGTATGTAAATAGGTATTAGGTACATTGACTTCAAGAGACTATGTAACTTGACAATGTAATTACATAACTAAATATTGAAATATTTTTTCTTTTCTATTGGATAAATTATGATTTTCGCAAAGTTGAGGTGCTTGTCACTTGTCACTGTTCATTATTCTATTAATTATTAGACTATTATCGTTAAAAAGATTTACAATTATATTTATAAATTATAAAAATATATTTATTACATTTAGCTTTTTTATGGATAGCGTCCTCCACTTACAAATGTGAGAATTTTATAATTCTACTTATATATATTAATTCAGGATAAAAATAAGTCGAGATTCAAAACACACATATCTAAGATTCCGTAACATTATTTTTTTTTCATATTCACGTTTTTTTTGTTTAATTAAAATGTGACCAGACTAAACTACTATAAACATAGGGCAATGCCAAAATATAGTTAAAACTTTATGGCAACTCGCAGCTAAAACTTAACAATAACTTAATATAAATATTTTGTTAACCACTTACGAACGTAATTCATAAATGCCGTAACCGCTGCCTCCGTGAACCTTAACATTTCCTCCTTTGGAATATAGACGGTTATTTGTTGTAGAGATAGCATATGGGCGAACCTAGAAGTTTCTATCGCTAATTGTGAACTATTAACTATTTGAGATAATAACGCGTGCCTGTTACATGCACGGACAGTAGGTTCAAAAGAGACTCCTTCATTCGAATAGTACATCTCTATTACTTGTGATAACCGCAAACTTCGTCTCTGTGCGACCCATGTCGGTAGATAATAGGCTAATATAAGTCCTGAAAAAAGAGAAATACTTTTGTGTTCCTTGAATAATTAATAGGTCGAGTCAAAAGTATTTTCGTATTGTTCATACAAAGGATAATATTTTATTTATCTCTATATATAATAAGACAGTAAAAATATTTTGTCTGTACATTTAGTAATTTTGACTGAAATGGATAGAGGGACACTTAAAAAGAATAATAGAAAGCAAAAAGATTTTTTTTGAATTTCTTATCTGTCTGTCTGTCTGTCTGTCTGTCTGTCTGTCTGTCGACATATTTTTGTCCGCATTTTTCTCTGAAAGTACTGAACCGATTTACTTGAAAATTTCACCAATTGCTTTGTTTTAACTCAACTTAGGTACTAAAGTTTAGTTCATCAAAATCGGTTCATTAAAAAAAAAGTTATCGTCATTTGAATGAACTCAAGGCATTAGTTTGCCTGCGAACTAACGTTCGCAATAGCAATATAGCAACAAATATATATAGCAACATAACATCTTTTCTACGTGTACTCTGTAATATTTACCAATTGTACATTTAGCTAATAATATGTGTAACTAATTTAAAAACTGTACAGGAGTTAATATGCAAACATTATAGTTATTTTACAAAGAATATTATAAATCATTACCCAAATCAATAATTTTATATTTAAGACTGTTTCTGCAGCAGTACATTAAATTATTAAGTGACATCAGCACATGTAACAGAGCTTTAAAAAACATAACATAGGTAAAAATAACGTAATGTTACAAAAATATATACATATAATAAATAATTAGCTTTATGTATATTTTATGAATATCAAATATCAACATTGGTCATATTTTTTAGTTCGAAATAATCAAAAAAATTTATAGAAGTTACGATAATGTTGTAAAAAAAACATATTAGAATATTACAGATTAAAGTAATAAAAAAATCATATTAGAAATCATTAGAGTTGTCAATCAATTCTGCTTATTAAATCAATAATCATGTATTTTAAGCGGGCGAAGCCGTGGGCGAGCCGCTAGTTTATAATATGTATGTGCCGTTGTGATCGATGATTTGTTGCCATCTTATAAGCCACTGCTTATAAGGCACTCCTTGATCCCATTCCCGTAGAAATTTTGATATTTTTGATTTAAAAAATCTGACAGGTAGTGTTCACAATGTTCTTTTGAGCAATGTGCATTTAGAAAAAGTGGTAATTATCATATTTTTTAACAAACTTTTTAATTTTAATTAAGTAACATAACAGTCTAATGTTAAATTTAAAAGTATTACTATTATATATTAGTAGTACCTACTTATCTACATAAAAAAATAACAAAAATAGAAAATTAAGTATTTTAATACCGACCGTCAACACCAGCCAAAATTTCTGCGTCAGTAAAATGCCAGTTGGGTAGAGTTTCGTTTGGTGGAAATATATAATAATCGCGTGGAAGAATAGTATCGTTCCATCTGTTACTACTACCCACAAGAATGCGTTGTGAGGACGCTCCAACTCTTGGTCCTTGATTTACTACTACTTCTGCTAAATCTCCTAAAATTTATTTTTATTATTTATTTATTCTATTTTTAATAACCGACGAAAACGATGGTTGTTATTAGTTAAATGTTTATGCCTCTTTATGACAGACATGTGGCATCGTAGTTCTCAAAACGATGAACCGATTTTGATTTAGTTTTTATTGTTTGATAGATGACTTAATTGAGAGTATTCTTAGCCATGATTTATGAATTACTTAATGAATGAAAATATGTTTCGCCGTCACATTTTTTTATTTCGCGTTTTCGTTTTTTCTAGTTCGTTATTTACTCTTTAGAGCTTTTCGTGAATGAGGTTTTAGCTTATCAATTATGAAGGGAAAACTAACAGCTTAGTAATGATTAACTCATAAAACACCCGACCGAATCGTGGCCGCAAAATGTGACTATAAACGCGATTGCTTGTGGGTTAGATCCCCACTCGAGGAAATGAAATATTTATTTAAATTTATATGTACATTTCTTCACTCTGGCGTTGAGTTCCGCCACTCGCCACACAGTGCATCAAAAATATAGCATAAAGTCGGGAACGGGGTGTCCTAACACTTATTATAAATCACAAAAAATATTAACAATCCAATCCAAAATTTAAAATCAGCAATCAAATTTATACAAATTAAATATAATTATTTAAGATTTAACAGGCCAATCATCGTGCAGGGGCTCAAGCGCGTGACAATAAACGCGACAGGTTGTGGGTTCGATTCCCACTTAACGAAATGAAATATTTAATATATTCATTTTTTCGCACTGGTAATGAGGCAAAGCGCGATGTTGAGTTACACCATTCCATACCCAATGCCTCCAGATTCCGGCGGAAAATGGGTAACGGAGTGTCTTAACACAAGGTTCCTTCTGTCTACCCTGCTGTGTTTGAGATACAGTGCGAAGCTAAAAAAAATTTAACAGAACCTAATTTATTGTTACGTATTGCAGATACGTTTTGTCACCTTGTTACAATTACAAATCATGACTAAATCGTTTAAGCGTTTTTGTTACCTGCTAATGTTGCAACCCATATATTACTAATGTCGGAAGTCTCTGTATCTTGTTCATCAATGTCAAACGATTTAGTTTTTGTATGCCAGTCCTCTATTGCTGAATCTAACAAAGCTTGTGATATGTCTTCCTTGAATATATTAGCATTTAAAATATCACTAATGCTTACTCTCTGTGCCTCCAAAGAGGAAGCTAAAGCTGCGACAAGATGTCCTGGCGATATTGTGCCCCAGTCAGTGTCTATCACTCCGTCTTCTATAGGACATCTGCTATACACTCTGTAAAATATTGATCTTCGATATGGACATACTTAATATGTTGGTTATGTTTTTGACTTTTGTTTGTGCTTTTCTAGTAATATCTGACCCTTGGGTCAGTTGAAAAGTAAAATAAATTATTTATGAGGCCAGTCGTGGTGCAGGGGCACAAAGTGTGACTGTAAAATGGACTGGTTGTAGGTTCGATCGCCACTTGAAGAGATGAAATACTCATTTAAATTTATATTTTCATTTCTTCGCTCTGGTGTCGAGGCAAAGCGTTGAGTTCCGTCACTCAACCCGCAATGCTTCCAGAATTCGGCGGTAAGTGGGGAACGGAGTGTCTTAATACTAGGTTCCCTCTGCCTATCCTACGGTGTACGGGATACAATTTGAAACCCATTTGATTTTAAGATTAAGTATATACATTGTAGTTGTTTACAGGTCAATCGAGACTATACAATCGGGGTCCTGGACGCGGCTTAGTATTCCTTTGTAGTAGGCATGATACAGATTTTTTGAAGAGCTAATTCAGTTATTCTTACCTATTTGCACTCTGCTCCATGCGTTGACGATTTTGTATAGTTAATGGACAAACAACACTTTCATCGCCTCTCTCCCACGGTCTAACGGTTGAGCTCAGCATTTTATGTAGTAAACATTTTTCTATTTTATTAAGGGAGTCATCTACATTCAATATATTCGATTGGCTGGGTAAAAATAATTCCATTAACAGTTTATATCTATGAAATTGAAAAGCGGAAGCTCTGTACGGCAAAACGAATTCTGATTCTACGAAATTGGCTGCTTCTTCAATACCATCGAGGCGAACACTGTGAATATAATTTAGACATGTGCATAACATTATAAATTATAATATTATCTTATAAACACAATTTAAATAAGAAAATACCTCCTTAATAGAGCTGTACTTAATAGTCTCATGTCGAGACGGGAGTCAACTTCCAGTCGTCTTAATAACGAAAGAAATACATCAAGTCTTCGAGGAGCACTCAGTGCAGGACCTCTGTTTTGGTAGCATTCTATAAGATGCGATGGTATGCTTGATAATACTACTTCTTCCGAGGCTAGATTTGTAACAAAAATATAAGTAGGTATATTTATGAATAGTGGTATTTATTTTAAAATATAATATTATTTTTTCATTGTAAAAGTTAAGAAGACTAGAAGACTAAAAGTTAGGAATTTATTACATATAAATGTATTTTTTTTATTTCATATTCACTTATAGTTCAGAAAGAAATCAAAAAATATAACAAACAATATTTATTTAATTATACTGAGCACACAAATTGTATTCCAATTTACGACTTATATTAAAAAAAATTGCACTGACAAACTCACTAGTAAATACTGTAAATAATAACACTACTAAAAGCATTTTCTTCATCCTTTTAAATTATTATTGTTACATTATGACAAGATCAAAATAACTTGTTTCACGTTAGGGTGTGTACGATACACTCAGCAATCAGTTGTGATAAGATAGTGGTTCACTGTGTAAGTAGGACGATAGTATTCAATGATTAACAGGTACATGCTGCGAAAATTAGGTAATTAAATGAAAAATACATATATAAACAATTTATTTATTTATTAGATAATATACACAAACTTAATTCTTACAAAGGAATAAGAAATGCTAGTTTTGTATAGTTTTTGGCGCTTTCACTTCACATGACTAATTTGTTCACTTAACCCAACAAAGGATATCGATAATTTTTTTACCTTAGCTTGTCTCCAAGCTCCAAGCTCTTTAGTTCAATAAAATCATTTTCCTTTTTTTTTGTTTTGTGACTTTGGTATATATAACAAAGCTATAGTATATAATACATAAATAAAAATAAAATGTTCATGATATTCGCTTGAAATGCCAAATTACAAATGCATGTTTACATAGGCAATTAAATCAAGTAATTTTAAGTCATTACATATTTACATGTACAGTTCCTCAAACTTCACTAATAATAGAGAATATTTTATCAAAACACAACCCAGTGGACCTCACAATTTTTTTTAATGTATCTAAGAGTAATATCTTTAACTTAAAAGCAAATACACATTATATATACCATATATTAAAAATACTTTTACATTGTTTTTACAGAAAGAAACATAATTTATACACACAAAATAATTAAATAATTAACTGATACACTAGTGAAATGCAATTATCGTAACACTAACTTAGCAGGTTTTCCGTCAATCTGACGTGATGATCCATGTTTCAAAGTGAATTCTCTTTTAATGTATGCAAATAACAGATCAGTTATAAGGAATATTTGTGCTGTTGCAAAAGATAAAGTAACACCAAAGAAGAAATTTGCATTTGCTGACCCAGAATAAATCCAAAGATGCCAAACAGTTGGTCCAAGAGCTGATGTTATAATGAAAGCACATCCAACTATAAACTTTTGTTGCATAACTGAAAATAAAGACAAATGCAGTAATATTAGTGTTTGTAAATATATTCATAGAATTTTTCTACCTACTCCACAAATAGGCAGTTAAAGGAAACTTTTTTACTCTTATTTATATAAGTTATATTTATTACACAATTTTCTAAACATTGTGAGTTGAGTGGACAAACTCAGTGCTATGCTTTTTTTGTTACTAGAGAAAGGAAATAAAAATAATTCAACACCCCTTGAGTAGGAGTCGAATCCACAACCATTCTATATACAATCAGATACTAATTGTAATTGTAGATAAAAAAAACTTATAAATGTAAGTTGCTGATATAAAAAATGGTACAATAAAGCATATATTCTTACATACTACTTATGCTATGCTCTTACATTCTACAATATAATATACAAAATATATACATACATGAAAATAAATGTTTCCACATAGGTAGCAGGGCTAAATAAAAACCCACATCGCCCACACAAGGATATGATCGGAATATTGTAGAGAGTGCAATTAAAACAGTAGCTAGTAATATTGGTTCTTTATGGAATCGCAGAGTTAGTGGCACCACATACAGAGCTAGAGCATTTATTTGAAATGCACAGACAAAGAGTAATCGGAAATGTTCAAACATTTCTGTAAAGAAATACCAAAATAGGCCAATATTTGGCTTTAAATCTGGAACAGTCAATCTGTAACAAAAAAATAAGTATTATAATTTAGTTTTTTATCACTTTCATGCTGTATCCCACATATAGTACGGTAGGCAGAAAATCGGGTGTCAAGAGCTCCATGGACAGGTGTATTGAATAGCCGAACTGAACTCCACATTATCTTTACCTGAACTGGAAAATAAAAATAATTCCTTCACTCAAGTGGGGATTGAACCTATATCTATTATATTTACTGTTAGATGCTCTCACTAATAAATACAGGAAAAAATGTAATAAATACTGTATTTCATTGACTTTTCACTTACATAAATCCATATGTGTTATAGATATAATTGTAGGAACCTTCCATAATATATGCAGATATGTATATTAAGAACCCCCAGCATAACACAAAAACTAGAAGTGTTTTAATGTAAGAACATTTGTTACATCCCTTGTTCACATTTGCTAATAATATGGACATTGGTACAACCATCAGGATAGGATATAGTGCTTGGTGCGTGGCAAGGGCAATAAAAACACAAGCAAGTATTCTTTTTCCATTTGATGCTCCCCATAAAGACATAGCTAGTAACAAATTTTGAATTACTGTGCTAGTCATCCCAACACAATTTAAAACGGAGTATGGATTGAATAAATAAATTGATAAAACATAATCTGGCACTTCATTCAACTGACATTCATTTAAAATCAGTGTTTTTGATTCCTCAGATATTTCTTTGTTCTTATCTTGAGTTTCTTTAAATATATTAATAAATGCTTTTGAGGTTTTGTAAAGTATATGAGCAGTAAGAATATCTACGCAAGTAAATAATACTGGTAACAAAAATGGTACTTTCTTTAACAGAAAATAAAACAAGATAAGCATGATAGGAGATTCATGAAAGGAGTCTCCTTCGTAAGGATTTATTCCATGATCATATAAATAGACTCCCTCAATTAATCTCTTCCAGGAATTAAGCGGCGTTGCTATTTCAACTCTATTTGCTATGGTGTACCAGTAATCAGTATGCATAAGCCAGTATCTCACTAAACCAGCTATAAAATATCTTAGTATTAACGCCATTTCCAAATGCATAAATTACATCTACTTAAAAACACATAAGACTTATATACATTTCTTTGAGAATAATTCGAAAAATACATGTCAAATGTAAATACACATTTTTATGATAGATTAAGCAATTTGACAAATAAAAAACGTAAAACTACAGAGTGTACAATACACACATATAGTATTTATTATCTATGGTTACTTATGACCACAGAATAAATGTTCCCAAAAGGTAATTAAAAAGCAAAAATATGTCGAGCGTAAAATATTGTTAAAATTTATAAACTTGTATTTGAATGTTAAAAAACATAAATTTTTATCCATAATAAAATATCCATACGGATTTATAAATTTAATTATAAAACTTAAATTATGTTTTAATTTTTATTCTTAAAAATATAGTAAATATTTTATGTACGCTAATTATGAAAAATGTGCTTAGGTAACTTGATTACATCGAATTAAGTATCAGGATCATGACTCAGATCAATGCATGATCTTAACTTTGATCCGGATACCGTGTCATTGCTGATTTACGAATAACGATATTGTTTATTTCTCTTCATTATATTGATTAGGTACTTTCTCTTTACAAGGATATTGTTAATTTCCCTCTATAATGACAAACAGCAAGGTATGTAGAGGGAGCCTAGTGTTAAGACACGCCGTTTCCTATTTTCCACTGACTTCTGGAGGCATTGCGTATTGGATAACTTAACGCCTCGATTTTGCTTCGACACCAGAGCGAAGAAATGAAAATATAAATTTAAATAAATATTTTATTTCCCCGAGTGGGGATCGAACTCACAACCACTTTACAGTCACACATTTGTGACTCTACGTCACGACTATGTTTTAAAGAAAAATATAATGTAGTAAACATTGATTTTAAGATTTACCATCTTAAAATCAATGTTTATTCTAACTGTTCATGTTTTAAATGACGTTTTTAATCTTATTTATTATTTAGTACGTACAGAAAACTATGTAAAGATGAAATCATCTTTGATTTTCAAGTGAAATAATGAAGTCGTGATATTGAGTCTAATGCTAAATTTGTTTTTCTAAATACTAATAGGTATTCATTTAAATTATCATCTCAAAACAACTAAGTTATTTAATTAAATAAAAATCAGCTTCACGCTGTATCCCGCACACAGCAGGGCAGAGGGAACCTAGTGTTAAGACACTCCGTTTTCCACTTTCTGCCGAATTCTGGAGGCATTGCGTGTTGAGTGGCAGAACTCAACGCCGCGCTGAACCTCGACACCAGAGCGAAGAAACGGAAATATAAATTTAAGTAAATATTTCATCTCCTCGAGTGGGGATCGAACCCACAACCAGTCGGTTTTACAGTCACGCTCTGTGCCGCTGCGCCACGACTGGCCTCACTGATTTAATTAAATAAATGTTTACAAATAACGGTCTACTAAGGTATTAATTCTATCATATTCTTAATATAATAAAAGGTGCAATTGTTGCGGGTACTTATTTTGTTTATTAATTAAGAATTGCAAAAATGTAATATTATTTTTGCAATGCGAAAAACTGTTATGGAAAAATTAATTTCAATGAACTGTCTTTCTTCGTCCTCTGCTCGTTTGCTTATGGTTATAATAAAATACAAATTGAAAAAAGTTGTTTCAGACCATCATCGCGTCACTGCGTGTAAACGCTATGGTTGTGGGTTCGAAGTGGACTCGGTAGAATTATTTATTTTTATTTCCTCGGTCTGGTAATAAGATAAGGCGTTAAGTTCCGAAAATGGACACATTCTGACTAACATTAGCGTATCTAGAGATATTGTTAGGGGGACGCCTGGACTTTAGCTTTAAACAGATATGTTCGTGTAAATGGTGTATTTTTTTATGTTCTGGGGCAGATTTTGTTGTAAGTAAAATTTTTGGAGTGGGCATCAGACTATTCTGGGGAGGGGCACGGCCCCATTCGGCTCCCCACCTTCCTACGCCCATGCTGACTAGAACCCTGAAGTGTGGAACAGAGTGTTCTAAGTCCTAATATTTGTGCTTCCTCTGCTAATTCTGCTATGTGTGGGCTGATGCTGGAGCATGAAGATAAAAAAATAAAGAGCTTACAATTTAACTAAAAAAATATACTAATAAGATTGTCGTGTACAAAAATACCTACATATATAACTTTTAGCAACATATACTTATTTATAGGAATTAAATTGAAATATCTTATTTATTTTTCAAATTTTATTGTACATTGACTAGGGTACATATATATTTTTTACAAAGCATAAAGCTATAAATCATTTCCCAAAACTCCTACAATGATAATAATCAGACGTCTACAATTTACGTAGGTAATATGTTTTTTGTGTTTTGTATTTTCATTTATGTTAAAAATTCTTTAAACAGGGAATAATTTGTGGTAAGGCACTTTCAGAAACACTTTGTTGGCTACTTTAATGCCAATTTTGTTCCAATTGGCCTGGGCAATAGGTAACAATTCTTTGTATAACAGCCTCCAATTTTCATTTACAATTTTTACTCCAAGATCAGCTGAAAAATAAAAAAAATGCAATATAATTATCATCAAATTATAGTAGATTCATATTTATGTAAGTAATAAAGAATTAGGTGTCTTATTGACTGCTAGCTTTACCTTGTTTAACTAAACTATAACTATATTTTGAAAGTGGTAATAATAATTACAATCTTTGCAATAAAGAAATGTAGTTAATAGAAAGATTAGATCGCACAAAATATGTTGATAAAATATTTTTTTAATACACTTACTTAAGCTTTTGCTATCATCTGATTCGTTTGTGAGACGAATTTGCATATTGCTAACATCAGGTCTCATGTAGAAAGATTTAATTCTTACGAATTCTTCGTTATTAATAATCTCTGGCTTTCCGCTTAATTTCCATGTGTACACAAGATCAGCTAAAAAAGTTACAAAGTAAAAAGTTATTCTAGTGTTTATTATTTTAGGAGGACGCGTGTCTGAAGGCGCGGTGTGGTGAGTGGCGGAACTTAACGGCAACGTTTTGCCTCGTTACCAGAGTGAGGAAATGATAATAATAAATATTTCAATTTCCTCGAGTGGGAATCGAACCCACAACCAGTCGCGTTTACAGTTGCACGCTTATGATCCTGCGCCATGACTGGCCTTTATTTATGTTGTAATAAGGAAATTAGAGTAAGTCGAACTTACACATATTTGTTGCGAATGCTCCATGTGCAGAGATGTTCAAAGAGTTGTAACCGCCATTGCCTTCGTATTTACCAGTAATTAAAATACCAGGACTAAACATATCCACTTCTAAGTGGAAGCTATCTTCGTCAGCGCGCAATCTAACAAAGAAACAGACAATTATTCTACATTTCTGCTTCTGAAATAACCATTTTCCCTTCTCAAACTGTAAATTGTTGCAAATGTATTTTTATAAAGCGTTAAAGTAAATATATATATTTTTGGTATTTTAATTATTATGGCCTAAGAGCTCTTATTAATTAATATATAAATAAAATAAAAATGTACCTAAATATTGGAATAATTTCTATCTATGGAAAATTTTTAAAGTTAATTTTTCATAGAATATACAACGTTTGCGTTAATTTAACATATTTGCAATATATCAGCGTTGTCAAATTTTGTCTCGAAGAAAAGCGGGATTGTTAGTAACTTCTAAAAAAATATAAAATTATAAAAATATAATTCTCAAAATGCGTGGAATAATTTACGAAAAGCGGTACCATGGCTGTCTCAGTCAGGACATTTAAAGTTTAGGCTAATAATCGGGACGTCTGGCAACACTGATATGTCTATATATAGAAACTAATAAAAATGTGTTACAGTAAAGTAAAAATATATAATTTTAATGATCACATAGTAAGTATACTATCTGTGGTATACCTTGCATCACGAACAGTAGCTTTTTTCAAACCACTCACGAGAATATCTTTGGTCACCATACTAACTTGTATCTGCAAAAAAAATTGTATTACGATAATTTCAAACATAGAGGTAACTAAAACTATGCCTACTCTTACGTTGTAATAAAATAGATACTCAAACGCGGCTTCGCTCGCTTAAACTTATTTTTACGTTATAGTCAAAGAATAATATATATTTTTGTTGAATTTTTAAAATAAAAATATCCTATATTCTATTTAATACCACTAAAAATATGTGCATAAAGTTACATTATGAACGGTTGAGTATTTTTAAGCGTAATAAATAAACTTACATTCACATTTTTAACATTAGTATGATGATAAAACTCGATATAATCGATATAATATAGGTTGTGGGTTCGATCGCCGCTCGAGGAAGTGAATAATTTTCATTTCCCTACTCTGGGGAAAGTGCGGCGTTGTCTTCCGTTACTCGAACACACAATGTCTTGAAAGTGGGACAGTCTAGATACTAGTTTTTTTCTACCTACCCAGTTATAATAAAACATATATTATTTAAAAATAATATAGTCGATGCTCTGGGGCACGAGAGTGCGACTGACGAAACGTGACGGTTATAGGTTCGAATTCCACTCGGGGAATTAAAAATTTAATATTTTCATCATTTCGTTGTGGTAACGAGGCAAGAGCTTTGAGTAGAGGCTCAATACGCCAATTCCTCAAAAGATTGGCGGAACGTGGGAAACGCAGTGTCTTAAAACTAGGTTCCCAGGTACCCTCTGCCTAACCTCCAGTAAGTACCTATTTTTATCAAGAGTTTAAAAGTTGCCGTTCTCTTAATGATCATAATTTATTTACTACATTATATTCAAGGTATGCAGTATTGCTCTATTTGAAAGATGATATCTTTGAGTAGAAGTCGCAAGTCAAGGGTACGGTTTCTAAGGTAATATTTAAAGTGGTTATTTTAAATATTTATATTGACTTACTAAGAAGTCAAGTGTATATAATTGGAAAAAATCTATATTTATATCATTCATTCTTTATTAGTTAGCTATAAAACGAATGAAAAGGAAAAATAATAAAGAATATAACAAAAAAACAACAAAAACTTTTACTGCACAAGCCATTCCAAAAACTAATTAAAATGTTGAAAATTAATATTGCATAGCAATATAGGTACATATATCGAACGTTGAAAATTATGTGAATAATGATGAATAGTTTTTATAACCTTGGTTTTTTTACCTGAGTAGGCTTAATTATAATTATACAAAAGAATTACTTTATTAAAAAAAATATAAGAAGTTTTGTACACAATGAATGAATTGTACTTTAATGAATACCTCACATTTTTTTTTCATATAAGCAGTTAAACTTTAAATGTTATGTTTTTATCAAAAAATATTAAATATTAAACTTTATTAACGGATATTATACCACAATTAAAATATACATGGACACCAAAAATCCGCCAAATTATAAAAAAAATATAAAAAAAAAATATACTGTGGATAAAATCTTTGCATTTGGTAACGTATTAATTAATTTAATAAAATTAAAATTAATTTAAATTCTACGCGTATTGAAATTTGGGCGGAAGAATCTAGTGCAAATATATTTTATTCTTTACTTCTTGTCAACTTCAAAATATTACCGCTTGAGGGGCGGAACCCAAAGCACTAAACACATAATTAGGTATTAAATATTTTAAGTATTAAGTCTATTATTAATCGAATCTACAACCGTCGCTTTTCAATCAGATTTTGTTCTACTAAACAAATCTTTGGAAATATAAAAAAAATCAAGTACCTAACTAATAATCAGGGATATGACAAGAGCATTTTTAATTCTATTGCATTAAAGATTCTGAGCCAACGGGAAATGAAACAACACAATTCACAATTGACTGAAATTATTTGTAACAATAAGAATTTGTAATAATAATATATTAGATTTACCTCCTAATGCATTGAGCAACAATTAAGCCACTCTTATTAAACTTAGTAATTGATACCAAATGATCACATTGCTAATATATCTAAGTAAAATTTTATGTAATAATCGCACTATCATTTAAAAAGATTAAGTAGAATTTATTTATTATATTTATCGTAAAGCACAAGGGTTGTGGGTGCAATTAGAACCCGTGGGAATGAGTTATATCTATTTCCTTGCTCTGGTAACCAAAATGCGAAGTTGAGTTCTGCCAGTAAACACGTAATGTGCCGAAAATTAGTCAGAAAGTGGGGAACGGAATTTCTTAACATTAGGTTCCCTCTATAAAGAAATAAATAATCAAATTAACTTTTCGCTGTCCATAGATTACTCATATAGCAAGGTAGGTATCCTGCATTGATAAATTGCAATCTCGGAGGAAAGATCGAATGAAGCTTATAATGTTACGGTGACATAATAACATACTCGTATATACATATTTGTACGGTACAAATAATTATATTTTAGTACAGGCTAATAGGTATATACGTACATATAGGTATGTACATCTTTTTTCAGCTTCCTGGTTTACCGCGTGTATAAAAGGGTCGGAAGAAAAACCTAGTGTCAAGACACTGCGTTCTACACCTTCTGTAACTTTTTATGGAACAATGTGTACGTTTTTATAATAGGATCCCAGAAAACATCAGAGAATTTTCCATATCACGATTTAAATTATTATTACCAAATTAATGATTTTATAAATGATAACACGCCTTGGGAATGAAATGCTCGCTCCAGTCTGTTTTAAAGGTATCACTGTCACAAATAATTATATGTGTATATGTATAAAATTGATTTAAAAAAAGTCACGCTGAGTTTCTTGCGCCGGTTCTTCTCAGGTCTGAGGTATTAACGTGAACTGATGATAAATTGTTTGACGTTCAAAATTTTGAATTTTGAATAAAATTATTTGACTTTGACTTTGTGCTAAATTACTTCAATTCACATTCTTTTGGGCGATTTAATATCTGTTAAACGCTGATTGATTTAGTTGGTCTGTCTGTTTTCAATTATAATTTGTAATATATTGATCATTCTAAAAATCTTAATATACATAGTACAACAAATATTATACTTAATATTTTAAAGCTGTGAAATATTTGCAAATAAAACACATCACAATTTATACATGTAGGTGTACCTTAACCCAGTAAGATGGTATTTTCCTCATGTACAATATTTAAAGTTGACATTCAATATTTTGAATATGAATGATTAATCAGCTTTATGATGTATCCCGCACCCAGCAGGGTAGGCAGAGGGAACCTAGTGTTAAGACACTCCGTTCCCCACTTTCTGCCGAATTCTGGAGGCATTGCGGGTTGAGTGACAGAACTCAACGCCGCGTTTTGCCTCGACACCAGAGCGAAGAAATGGAAATATAAATTTAAATAAATATTTCATCTCATCGAGTGGGGATCGACTGATTAATAATTATATCAGACATCATCAAATCTACACTTCTACACTATCATTATAAAACTGATGAGTTTGTTTCATTGAACGCGCTAATCTTAGAAACTACTACTCTGAATTGACAAAACGCCTCTATAATGTCCATTTACCGAGGAAGGCTATAAAACCATGTTACATCACGTCGATCACTTCGATGTCACTCACTATACGAGCGGTCGGAGTCACCTCGGACGTTTAGAATGTGTCACGACACACTTGTCATACATAATTCTAAGCTATTTCTGTTTTACCACGAGAAGCCGCAGGTTTAATCTAGCTTGATAGAATATGAAAGCTACAAAAGAAATACATCATTATACATATACATACTACAGACTCAAAAGCGGCTTCGCTCGCTTAAACTTATTTATATATTATAACTAAACGATAATATTTTTTTAAGTATATTTATTTTTATAATAAAAAGTATCCTATTTCCTTTCCCTTAAAATGTATATATAAAGTAAAGAACCTTACATAATATTACTATGATGTCTATTATCTCATATAACAACCTTATATTGCAATACTACAAATATAATATACGAGTATACTACGCTTCATAGCTTCTATTCTATTTCTCATATTACCATTTCACAAGTAGCTACATACACACAATATCCTTTTTATATGTATGTTTTATTATGTTGTGTCTGCTATTTGGTCTTGATTGGTTTTTTATAACCATCTATCTGGTTGCATCGGAGATAAAAAAATTAAAGCCATGACTTTACACGTGAATTGATTAAAATACTATAAGGGTAGTTCTACAAATTAAGGAATTTTGTGCGGCTCGGCCGAAATATATATGACAAATTGTTTTAAACTCATTTATTTCCTTTGAATACTATTATTTACAACTGTTTTTAGTTGGTCACTAAAAATGATAAATATTTACAATTATTTTCTGAACGAAATTACAGTTCAAAGTGCAAAATTCTCAGCATCCTGACGTGTCCCTCGAACGAAATCTAGTTCTGAATGTGTCGTGATTTATTTACTTTTACATGAAGGTCATAATTGAAATCCAAAATGATATATTTACAATTTTATCTCACTAGGGCGAATAAAATAGTAATAAAATTTCTCAAAACTTTTTACAAAATCGTCTTTACATTTTGTCCCTACCATTTCATATCAGGATCCTGTTCAATGTTAAATCAGTGAATATCCGATATTCTATTTGCCGTACGCTATTGCCGTTCTGGCGAGTGAATCCTACCACGAAAGAGACAAAGAATATCTTTTATCTGTACGACCCAAGCGCGTTCTTTAGCCAGGATGCGTCAATCGACAAGAGAAGTAGCGTCAAAATCAGTCAACCTCACAGTATCCTGGTAAGGATTTTTTTTATGAAATAAAGAAATATATATGTAGTTATAGCGTTTTAGTGCGTAATTTGATAACACGGAGGCTTAGTAAGGCGAAATTTTGGTTGAATGTTAGAATTCACGTGTTTTTTTAAATATTAGACAAAAATTCTCAGCAACCTGGTCTCAGGATCCTGTCTAATTGAGAACCAAAGGAGCACCAGATGGCGTAGGCGCCGTATGCAAAAGAACTGCAAATGATATCATAGCATGTGGAGGTGATGTTACTAACCTGACTGAGTTTTGTGGTGTCGTTCAAAGTCGCTGTCATGGTGTGGCAATTTTTATTGTTTCTAAAATTGAAATTGAGAAAATGAAAATATTCATTACGACTGTTGATCAGTCGATCAGACTTTAATTGCTTTTAATGGTACTTTCAAAGTCCACCAAGTACAAGGTAGTGCTTTTATGCCACAAAAGCTACAAATGAAATCCCTCAGCTGTTTTGGTGATGCCTATGAAAGGGAGGTTTCACAGCAGATTGAAAGTACAAGTCCGTATATTATCAACATAATTACAAAAAACTCAACCGATCAGCGTGATGATAATAGATAGTGCTGCAAGTGATCTTACGTTAAATTTGGAAAATCTTTTAGCTACCATGTCTTTTGCAAATTGACCCTTCTATCCTTTTCCCAGATCTATCACAAGATACATTAATAACATTCACAGCAGATTGAAAGTACAAGTCCGTATATTATCAACATAATTACAAAAAACTCAACCGATCAGCGTGATGATAATAGATAGTGCTGCAAGTGATCTTACGTTAAATTTGGAAAATCTTTTAGCTACCATGTCTTTTGCAAATTGACCCTTCTATCCTTTTCCCAGATCTATCACAAGATACATTAATACAAGAAAAAGATTATAGAAATGTAAAAAAACAAAAAAGAAAAGTTGCAGATGCTGTTAATCAAAAATAAAAAAAAATAAAGAAAAATAATAAATATGACTTTAATAATTGCGGGTTCTCTTCAGTGAAGATACGACAGCAAATGACTGGGTCCAGTGTTTGGTATGTCATAATTGGGCATAAGATGGATGTATTAAAGGCAAATCTACGTTGTTTAAATTCTTTGGATGTTTAGTGGACTGTGATTACAAAAAATGACTTTCAAAGAATTATTGTAACGATACTATTAAATTTATTATTTACTGTTGCATAAGCATAATTTTGAGACTGAAATGTCGAGTCATAGAATTCGTACATTAATATTGTTAATTTATATTTAAAAGAAATTTTACATACTGTGATTCAGAATAACCCTAATAAATATAATACTCAATGATCATTTGAGGAGTAACTTCCTGTTCAAAACTGTTGAGGTGTAAGTATTCAAGCCATATTTAAAGTAAAATTTTATTAGTTACTCACAAACTCATATGAAGAAGCAAATATAATAAATAAATGTTGATTTTCATAAATTTTTGTGGTTTCTCTGGGTTTCCTAGTGACATAGTTTCCTGTGCTTTGATTTTTTTTAAACGGCCATAAATCTAAAACTATCAAATATTTTGACTGTTTCGCTTAGTATCTATTAAAGGACGTTGCACTCTTGTTATTAGAATAAATTCCGCGCCTAAAATGTAAAAAAAATGCCAGGCCGAAAACAGATCCATTTTCGTCCTTACTTTGTAGAACTACCCATAAACAATTAATCAAAATAAGACTCTTGACACCATCATAGCATAGTTGCAACATCGGAAAGAGTAAGTCTCTGACTTTAAATACTATGGATTCGATACCATTTGACGATATGTTTATATTTATTTTTTATTAATATTCAACGCGTGCGACCTTAAACTGGGTTAAAGTAGAGAATGGCATGTTTTAATACAAGGATTTAATTAAATTTAAATAACCAGCCAAATTGCAAAATATTAAAAAAAAGTTTTAAAAAATCAAGTATTTTTTTCTGATACTGTTATATATAAAAATATAATATATATTACTTTATAAGTGTATTCATTTCACAGTTAATTTTTTTTTTGTTAACTGTGCTTACCAACTAAAAACAACGAATGAAAAATATACACAAAAAAAAAAAATAATCCACTTACCTGGTTATTCTTATAATCAAAACGTTGTTCTTTTTGTAAATAAGGATCTATAGGCGGTACACCGAGTTCTTTTATACCGTCAGCCATAGCTGCAATACCGCTTTGGACAGCTTCCACGAGACAATCGTTTACGTCAGGAGAGTTTCGATTACAAATTTTCAAATATTTTTCTGAAAATAAAGGTAATTATAGTTAAAATAATACTGATACTGTTAGTAAATTATGGGCTTAATTTGCTTGCAGATAAACGCGACAGGTTGTGTGTTCGATTCATAGCTCTGGTAACGAGACATAATAGAGAGAGAAAGAGAATGAGAGAGCGAGGTGTTGAGTTCCGCCACTCAACACGCCAGAATAACTCCTCCTGAATTCGACGAAAAGTGGGGAACAGAAGTGTGCTAATGTGTATGGAGTGTTTTAACATTAGGTCCCTAGCTTCCCTCTGCCTATCCGCTGTAGATCACATATAGCGATATGTGATCTACAGGGTGAAGCTTCTTTTAAGCTTTTAATATAATTCGTTTATTTTTTATAGTATATAAATCAATTATATTAAAAATAACAAATTTTCTCCATTATAATTAGTTTTCTAAACATAGCTAATAAATAAATAATATATAAATATCTAAATATAGTTCTGTTAATATTTTTGTTTAGATTTTTTGTAATCAGTGCTATGTTGTAATTCTATTATAAGTTACTAATATAATAAATATTGATAGACATTAATAAATATTAAATGTCACCAGCGGGCAGAGTCCTTAGTGCTATAATATAAGTAATTATGCTTATTTCGATATGAGATTTTTTTTATTATTGTTTTCCCGTTTCTAGAAGAAACTACACTACTTCACTGCGGTAGAAAGAAGTTAGTGACAATCTAATCCTTAATCGATGAGCTGTTCGACCAACACTGTCCTTAGAATGCCATGGCTAGTAAGGTTTACTGGCACATTGTTCATGATCATCACGGAAATCACTTTTTAATAATTTTAATATAGTCTGGCTGTGGCAATATATATAATTTGTTAAATTCAATATATTTTAAATTAAAGGATCTTTTTTTTAAAACAAATATTAGATACATCTTCCAATAATCAAGGTTCTATTTAAAAACGTTGCATGAAACTTACATGTTAAATAATATTATACGTTTTGAACAGGAGTATTATATTTTTTACTTTTTAAAGAACATATGTTAAATTCAATTCAGCACGTGCATAATCACTTGTTTTAGAACGAAATAATCGCTTGAGCAGATTAATTGCAGAAAATTTTATATTTTCTTCACCAAATAATGTGTTACACAAAAATGAATACCTATTACTATTAAAAACCTTACTCTAAATTAGTTTGACGTCATTCAAAATAAATAAATTGTTCATTTGTTGCTCTGTTAATCCAATAATTTGAAATGAAAACAAAACATATTTTCAATTTGCCTTTGATGTTTCTGTTTTACAGCAATATTAAGGCCGTCGTGGCGCAGGGGCAGAAGGGTGTGACTGTAACGCGACGGTTGTGGGTTTGATTTGGTTAAAATATTGGTAGCATTTTATAGTGGCAATATATATCTAACATTTAGTATGGAGCGAATTTTAAAAGCGTCCATATATTGTTATGACAGTCTATAATAAGAAAAATTGCATATATTTACTAATATTTTAGGAAACATATTTTGGTGACTATTTATCCATTTTGGTAAACGTTTCGAATTTTATTGATAGTAAAATAGGAACATTTTGGGCGGCGTCTAAACACAAGTCTAATTATTATAACAGTTTGTCATATGTCATTCAAAAAAATATATAAACAAATAATTGTTTATTATTTGTTTATATAAATATATACAATTTTAAATCGCCTTCGAAAAGGAAACGAGGTTTTCCCAAATCGACATTAGATGATTATGATTTATTTGTATAGAAAACTTTTCGAAAAATGTATATGGAACGTGGGTTCGAATGGAATTGTATATAAATATATATACCTATTATAAAAATGCTACAATGAAGAATGTTTTCAGTTACATCAAATATAATTGACATATAGACAGATGGTTTTTACACTTGTATGAACTTAAAAAAATATATATTATTTATTATATATTTCTTTGCTGATGTTATTTTTGTGTCATTGTTATTTGTTTGTATATGTAAGTTCAGTTTTTCCCGACTGCTAAGGAAGGGTTATGTTTTTCGCGCGTATCTTGTATGTATGTATGTAATATTCTTTATTACCTCATATCTCCAGAACCGCTGAACGGATTCACATAATTGAGGTATCGTTATATTCATATTAGCAGCCCAAGTGTTCTTAGATAGGTGATGTTAAAAAACAATCATGGCGGCTGTGGGACGCTATTGGACTTAGTGAAAAAAGAATTATCGTTTCGAATACCACAATATGGGTATCAAATTCAAGGGCTCAATACGAGGATTTCAAAAAGTTATATCATGATTATCATTGCTATAATTAATCCTAACAAAAAAGTGAAAAATACAAAAAATATTTATAAAAACAAAAACCCCGACTAAAACTAAAAAGAAAATCAGCAAGCCCAATAGTTTATTAGGATTAACCGGTCGGGACCTATAAGTAATTCTTCAATCAATAAAATCTTTACCAGAAACCCTGCATAATTTAAAGAGGTCCCGACTGTTAATCCTAATAAACTATTGGGCTTGTTTATTTTCTTTTTAGTTTTTTGCAGTTTTTGTTTTAATAAATATTTTTTTTATAAAGTGGACGGTCTCTACGTAAAGTTATGCTGTTTTTTTGCTTCTGGTTCACTTAGCGTTAACCTACCTTCAAATTGAAGTAACGTGAAGAGAATATTTTAATAAAATACTTAAATGCCAGAATTTAAGCAGACACCTTCACAACTAAATATATTAAATTACTAAAAAAATCAGCTACTAACCGTAGCTAGGCTAAAGTCTGAACTCCATTGCTTAACTGTTGTATATTGAGAAAATGATTTTAAGATTCTGTCACATAGCATACATATATTAAAGAAGTCAAATAAGTTAAATAATGACATCTAATGAAAATATATTATAATTATAAATTTTTAATATCATATTAGAAATAATTTTGATAACTGTTTAATTTAAATTACATATACAATAATAAAAACAAGTAAATAATAACTTACCGACATCAACAGATCCTAAACAGGCAGCTGTTAAGCTTAAGACAATTGTCAATCGTAAAAACATTTTAATGTAAAAAAACTGAACGAATTTAAAAATAAACTATTTGTTGACAGTTTTACACGAGTTGTTGCTTGAGCTGTTAAGCTTTATATGCGATTTCTTACAAGTCGTTCTTAGGTATTATGTATACAATATCATTGGCTACCAAGATTGCATCAACTTACCTGCTCTCAATGTCAGCCGCATGTTTCGCGGCATATAGTAAGTTAACAAAAACATCAAAACACTCAAAGCTTTAATCAAGAATATATTTGGTATACTATATAGTTATTTACTAATATATTAATCTATATTAATATAATAAAGTGGAACTGTTTGTTTGTTTGTTTAAACGTTAAGATGTTTTCAACTACTGGTCGGGCTTACATTTTTTCCGTTTTAATATGAAATCTAACGCACGGTATAGCCTTAGTTAGCCTTAAATAGAAATAACAATAAGAACAATAACAATGAACGCCATTGAATTGCTTAAGCCGCATGCGCTGCAAAAATCCCTATAGGTATATAATAAAATCTTTATTTATAGAAAAGTCGATTCTGTACATGAATAATATAAAAAAAAATACGTCTGTTAACATATTGATACAGAAGCTAAAAAATCACTCCGCAAAATTCTTATTTTGTCTGTATATTTGTTTGTTCATAATCACGCAAAAACTACCGGACAGAAATGTATGAATTTTTGTATAAAAATACCCTAGGGTCTGGGGGAACATCTTTTTTGGGTTTCACGTGAGAATGATGGAAGATGGAAGTGAACAAATTTTGGCAAAGTTCAAAGCTGAAAATAACTTATAGAATAGTTTTCATTATGAGTATAAAGCAATTTTAGCAGAAAAAATAAATTCCTGACACAATCAAATTACGACGATTATTCGCAAGTGAAGTTAAATTAATTCAAATTATTAAAGTAAACTCAAATAAGTCACTTATCTTCATATTTTATTTAAACACAATTTAAAAGAAGAAAGTATAAATAATACTTTTTTTGGTCAACCATATACAGAATGGAAGTGTCAGCACCACTTTAAATGAAACCATAATCACGCTTTAACTACTTCATAAAAGCCTTTAAAAATATATATGAACGACGTACGCACACATAAATCTATCAAAGGGAAATCGCCGCATACGCCTCATTCCGAAATCGAGTCGTAGGTATTGGCGGCAAAGTTGAAAGTTGTTGTTTAAATAGTATTTTTGTAGTAATATGCGTTTACGTTATTCGCAGCTTTGCGTAACTGCGTCACACGAAATACAGGTATGGATAATATATGGATGAAACAGTTGAGTTATCTTGATTAATTTATTTAGGTATGGATTTGAAATATTTTTCCCTATATGATGTTTAAGTAAAAGGAGCGCTGCCTCTTCCACCTTGTATATTATTTTAAACGTCAATATTGTGTTTAGATGACGTGGTGATGTGACATTTTAATAATTGTTAAGTAAATTAAATTTATTTATAGTAGATACATTAACTTTCTAAAAATTACATGAAATAATTATGTTAAGGAAATACCAAATATATTTTATGAAATAAAACGTACGTTTATATTCAAAACAAAAGATAAAAAAATATTGCGTTTCTCCTTATCTTTTAAATGTTTTGTATTTCTATTATTTATATCGATGTGTTATCTCATATGACCTAATTTAAATAGCACATATTTAAGGCTAACTAAGACTTACACCGTAATGTTATATAGCCTACTAGAGGGCGCGCGCGGCTTCGCCCGCTTATTAGGAGTGAATTCTAAAAAAACCACGAAACACGTGTTCAATAAAATATTTTTAACAGTCTGAATTTAAATTTTTATAAAAATCGGTGGCAATGTAAAGATTTTTCCATATAAACTTTCAACTCCTTATTTGAACCCTTAGGGGGTAAATTCTTAAAAACCATGAAACACGTGTTCAATGAAATATTTTTAAGAGTCTGAATTTCAAATTTTATAAAAATCGGTACAGATTAAAGAAAATTTCCATACAAACTTTCAACCCCTATTTTATCCCTTTAGGGTTAAAATTTTTCAAATTCCCTTCTTAGTGGATGTCCAAAATATGAAAATAAACATCTGCCCAAATTTCACGTTTCTACCATCAGCCGTTACGGCTCTGCGTGCGTCTTACCTCAGTCAGTCAGCACAAGTCCTTTTATATATATAGATAGCACTCCTGAAGAATGCAGCTTTTATACAAAATAAAAAGAAAGTAAATCGGAACAGTAGATCCAGAGATGTTAGCGTTGAAAAAAACAAACAAACTCTTCCGCTCTATTATATTGGTATAGATAAAAGTTCACGATATAATATGTGATTATAATTTAATAATAATATAAATAAATACTGATCAAGGTCAGTTATTTAATCATTACATCTGTTTATACAGTAGTAAATTAATTAATTCATTCAAATTGACAAATGTTACAAAAAATAAGTTAAATAAAACAACTAAATCGATTTTAGATACTTACTTATGCCTAATGTTATGTGTTGTTCAAGCGGGCGAAGACGCGAGCGGGCCGCTAGTGTTGATGTAAATGATTTATTATTTATATCAACACTAGCGGCCCGCTCGCGTCTTCGTCCGCTTGAACAACACATAACAGTAATTTTACAGCAATTTACAAAATATATTGATATAACGTTTTTTATATGAAACATTGTGTTTAGATGAACTGTTGAGCGTGACGAGCATTTTTTATTAATATATAAAAAATAAGATAATTATTATACCCAGCAAACTATAAGAAATACCACCTTAGCAAAAGTATAAAGCATGATAAATATTTTATATTGATATATGAAAATAGTAGATCTAGGTCTGATCTGATGAATAATTAAAGTCCAGCTTAATTTTAAGAATCAAGCCACTAAAAAAACAGAACCAGCTAAAAAATGATGAAAAGTGGAAAGTGTGATGAAGATTATAATGGTGATAATTGTTTAGCTAATTTATAAGAATTAATAAAATATCGCGTATATGTAGATATAGGATATTAATGAGAATTAATAAAATGCTTAAGCAAAAGTCATTTTCGATATAGTGGATAATATTTCAAATTAATTTAGGCTTTTTACCCCAAATTTCCCGTGAGATAGGAATTTACGTGAAAAAACTGTGATTGCCGTGCGCGCGTACTTAGCAACAAAAACAACAGACAACTTTTGCAAGTAAAATCAATAAAATCTTAAAAGATCTTAATAACGATTTATTAAGTTTATAACAGTATAGATAACCATACTAAAATAACCTATCAATTTTCCCTACATACAGTTAAGTAATCTATGCATCGATACCCTATACATACAAATAATATTGAAATATCTGTCTGTAATTTAAAAGTAGCTCCATTTTTGCAAGTGCCTATGGTGCATATGATATGATACTAAAAATAAAAACAAATAATTTAAAAATTTGTGATCCAGGCTAATCTAAACACTCTGGAACAGCTGAACCGAATTTTATGAGACTTTTATTGTGATTTTTATAAGACTTTTCATCTAAAAAAGATAGATAGATATAAAACAACTTACCATCTTTCTATTAAGTACGACAATTTTTGTGAGCGAAACCAAATAAAATAGCATTATACCTCGGTCTTACAATTTCGTGATTAAATACCTAAAATATAATTAGTTTAATAAAATATATTAGAAGTCAAGTCCTTGTACTAAAAACAAATAAAAAATCTATTTAGAAACAAATTAATAAATTAAACCGAACTTTTTGTAACAAAATTAGCTTTGAGGTCAAAATAAAACAAAACTCATCAAGATAAGATCTTTTTTTTTTATTCTGACATAAACATGAATTAGTAGTATAAGAATAAGTAGAAATGATAATGTATTCATACTTTTGTCATCTTACCTGGACAAGTACATGATCATCGTGGCACATAGCATCTATTTTTGTCAGCGTTTCTTGTGGATTTTTATTACTTACGTACTTTCCCGTATTTTTAAAAATAAATTCTTCATTACATTGAATCCATCGCTGTCATCCAATTATTTTTCATAATTTTCACCTAAAGTTTCTTTATCGTCAGTGTGTTGTGGACCTCTCTGTTTTTTTTTGTATAGGATATCTGCCAACTGGATTTCGTTTGGTGCTAAAATTCTGCTTGATGTCCTACGGAATTCATAACACTAGTTCCAGCTCTAGTGGTTACACCCAACATATTTATATATACAATCTTTAAAAGATGAAACAAAGACAAAATTTTTCTGTTCCAGCGCCCCACGGTTTTACAATCATCATCATCATCATATTATAATAAAAAAGTACATAGTTTACACTTTAGCCCAGAAATAGATACAACTTGAACAATCCATAATTTATTTTTGGCTTTAACGTGCACTTATAATAACGTGTTTTTCTTGTGTTTTTTAAAGTATTGACTTATTTTGTAGTTTTTCCTATATTATTCCCACGAATAGTAGACAATTTAACGGTCGACCCCACCCAGAGGTCCGTGTAGAGGGGCAAGGCAATTTTTTTTTAGCTTCTCCCGATTCTCTAAAGTGACGTTAGCGACATGTTATTAACAAACAACCTTCATGCTATTCAGCCCTCGGCACGTTTCTCCCATAGCCTCGGGTGAGATCTTTAACAACCTACTACCCTCTTTACACGTCAATCTATATAGTATATAGATATATCAATGTTATTCTTTTACACTGATCATGTACAGATCTATATACATTATATAGAGATCTTTGTCAATATTTACACTATTTACACTTAATATTTACAAGTCATTATATAATAATAGGTTTGTTATAACCTTGAAACCTGATCGTGTTCAAAGTCCGTGTCCCTTCTTACAAGTGCAAACACGATTACGATACGATATTCCATCATGGAACGCCAGTTCCTGTTTTCCAGCTTCATAATCAGATCTTGAAACCTAATCGTAGTCAATGATCATTATAAGCCTGTCGAACAAGTCTAAACACGGCTATGATACGATGTTCCATAATGAACTTCCAGTTCATATCTTCTGGCATCATCATAAGATCAGTTTGGCAATACCATATGATTGTATCCTCATCAAACTTACATATAACTGCCAATTTTCATGACCTTACGATCCTTGGAAGATGGCCACCTTCTAGTCTATCATCAGATCCTCGTCATCAGGAGAAATTAACAGTATATTTTAAGACGAATCGAATAAGCCCAAGCTCGATACGGTTACTAGGAGGCAGTCTAAGGTCCCATTAGCCAGCATCACCTTCCAGTCCCATCATCAGAGCAGTTCGATGGTATCAAAATATTGTATTGTCATCTAAATATTATTGCCAAGTTTCATGATGATACAACAATTAGAAGTGAATTCATATTCTTAGATTCCATTGCATAGTTCGTTTCTTATACAGGGGAAGTGTCAGAGCTGCTTTACAGCATATAGGGTAAATTATTTTAAACCCAAATTAAAGAAATTAATCGAGATACCTCAACAGTTTGGACATAGGATTTTTTTTAATTTCACGATGTTTATCTATACCTCTATTTCGTGTGATACCAATAACATAAACACATACTACTAAAACAAAAACACTTTGATAGATTTATGTGTGTGTGGTCGTTCTTCACAAATGGCGTTTTATTTTACAATGATAATTTTATTATTTATTTTCTTTCATAAAATCACTTTTTAATTTTTCGGGAAATGTTTTTATTTAAATTGGCTTTTATAGAGGTATAAAAGCCAATTTAAATAAAAACATTTGATATTAATTAGGCTTTTATAGAGTAGTCAAAACTGTGGTTTCATTTAAAGTGGTGCTGACAAAAACACTCTGTATACAGGTCGACAATAAAAGCGTGTTAAAAAGCCGGTCGAATGCGAATTGGACTAGCATACCGAGGGTTCCGTACGAATTTCAACTTCAGGATTGTAAGTCAACGGGAAGTACATTTTGTTAAATTTGGCAAACTTAAGTTTCCGGACGTATATGTATTCATTTTGTATGAAACGAACTACATTTATAAGTTTGTAGTAGTTTTTTTTGTTATGAAATATCTATAAATTTTCATTTATAAATTTTTCCCTTTATTTGTACTGCAAGTTCTCACTTTTTGCCAAATTTCATTATTGTAGATGCACGTAAAGTATCTCCGATAATAAATTAAATTGCAAAATATGACTCGATAATCTATGGGTATCTATGGGTACAGTTATTTCCACTTGTTATGAAGCCCAATCCTGCAATCTCCAGGAAGCTACACGAGGCAACGCGAGTACAGGAGAGGTGTACTTGTGTCGCCTCGCGGCCACTCTGCTTTGTGTCGATTTTTCAGACGCGAGCTAAAGGATGCGAGGCGAAGAGGCGAGGGAATGTGTGGTGTATGTTGTGTACATTATTTATATCCACAAGATGCGCCATTTATTATATTTTTTTTATTAAAAAAATATATATATTGAGAGAGACTGTGGATTGGGCTTCAGAGTAGTGTTGTTGAGCTAGTGTTGAAGCTGTCTGAAGAATTTCCAGTCGCTCCCGCGATGTCTGACCCACAGCCAACCAATTAGTGACGAATACTCGCAATATATTGGTATACCCGCGCTGTGTGATTAGATTCCTTAAAACAATAATTGAAAAAAAAAACTAGTTTGTAATTTGTTGAAAATATCGAATATTTCGGTTTTTACAAATCCTTATATTTTACAGATTAGATCGCAACCCGATCGATGGTCACAAACAAGTCTATCGACTTTGCCGCCGTCGACATGTTAGTAGTGCTTGCACTTTCTGAGGAACAGAGTACCCTCTTCTCTCCCCGACCGGTGACGCTGTAAAGGCAGCATTAACATTAAATTCGAAAAAAAAATTGTGAAAGTAAAGAGGATTGGACGGTGGAGGAGACGGGTGAAGATTGTGATTGTAGTATTATTTTGGCAAGACTTAACAATTCAGTAAATCCGTAATAAATCTATTTAACAGCCTGATTTACTGAATTGTTGGTTGCTGGTTCTATCCCAACTCGCAAACATATCTATGTATGTATTCTTTGGCATCGTTGTTCTTCGTTGTTTTATTTAGTGAAAATTGGTTGGTTGGTTTCTAATTTAGTCTGAATTGTTAAAACAAGTTGTTCTATCTGTTAGTATGATAAAAGTATTTCTGATAAGCAGGTGAAGCCGCTTTAGTGCACTTTAGTGTAAAACAATTAATAGAAATTAAGCAACTTCTAATTACAAAATTTGGGTTACTTTATTTAACTAATCACTCTACTGTTAGTTACCAACGTCATAAACAGCTAAACATTTGGAACCGCCCAGAGCTCGTAGGGTTACTAAAATATGTTAGGAAATAGAAATATAAATTTAAATAAATATTTTATCTCCTCAAGTGGGGATCGAATCCACAACCAGTCGATTTTACAGTCACACATTTTGTGCCTCTGCGCCACGACTGGTCTCAGAATAAATAAAGTATGACTATGAACTTTAATTATAATTATTATTTTTATTTTTAAATTTTCGGTTTCGGCCGAAACTAAAACTAAAGCCGAAGGTTTGGTTCCGGCCGACATCCTCGTTTCGGTCGGACACTATTTTTTAATCATCAGCCTGTTTCTTGTCCACTGTGGATCGTCATGTAGGCTTCAATATATTCAAATAAGTATTTCTCTCCGTCGATTTTTTGAGACATTGTGTGTTGAGCGGCGAAACTCAACGACCCCCTTTCTCTTATTATCAGAGCGAATAAATAAAACAGAAATAAATCAATACAATTCAAATAAATTAAAACAGAGTCTTTGTATATGTTTAACCTTACCTGCATTCTGAATTCTGAAGTCCAGAGTTCTTCTTGAGTGATGTGTTTGTTAATACATTGTGCGCTAACGGCTAAACTAAAGAATGCGGTAATGCTACTTAGTTGTAACTCGTTAGATTGATAATAAAAGCCAATAGTTTACACGGGTAAACTATAAAATTATAATAACATAAAAAATGCAATCACTCATTTTTAATTAATAGTAGGTATCATTAAGAAAAATTTTGACAAAGATATTAAATTTTACGCTTTTCATGAAGTCACAGTAGAAGAAGTTAAGAAAGTCATCATATCTATGTCCTCGAAGGCGATTAGAGTGATACCTTGAGACGTGACATGTTGCTGCTAGTGTTAGATCTTGTACCTCATTATTATTAGTCACATTCTAAACCCTCATTCGAGTCAAAATCTCTCCCTACTGCTTGGAAGAGTGCACATGTCCTCTCGTTACCTAAGCAAGTTAATCGTATTAATTTTTCACACTTTCGTTCTATTTCCATTCTTCCTGTCCTTTGGAAGTTTCTTGAGAAATCCGCATTTTAACAGCTTTCTAATTTTGTCCAAAAATAATCTCTTAATCTTCAGGGTCGGAAGCAAAAAATCTGCACCGGGGAGCGTTACTCTGACTGGGCTGATTTGGTAACTGATGTACCTCAAGGTAGCGTAAATCCTATCTTGTCAATACCATTTCTACGCTGACTATTTATAGCTATATAGACACGCCACTCTTGAAGACTTAAGTACTGCAATTCTGGACGTCAATCCTGATCTCGCTCATATCAGTGAGTGAGCGACTTTGTTTGGCCTTTTTATTAACCTCTCCAAATCTCAAACTCTCTGTCAGAATAAATTTAAAACGTTGCCTTGCATTTATGCAAGGCAACGTTTGTAATCTAGAGATTGGATAGATATATGGAATAATCGAAGATTGACGTAGGAGATAGATTATTAATATTGGGCGTAAGAGAACCATTCTGCATACGCTTCTGATTCTGGTGTTGCATCAATATCACTATCTTTTACTCGTCCTATTGGTGAACCGGGCCTCCCAGACCGGCACTTGTAAGTCGTCCGATTACCCAATATAACAATATGGGTGTTAGCAACAGTCTAGCAGAGTCTTCACGAACTTTGGCGACAGTAGTGTCAAAACTTAATTTAGGTGTTCAATACATAGCACATATTCATCGATTCAAAATTGCTTGAAATATCTATGCAGTGGCCCCACCAAGAGGCACCAAGCGAAGCGAATCTACCTTTTCCCGAAACCTCATAAGTTTCCAACCTCTTGAGTTTGAATTATACCAAATAACTTAAATTTGGTTATTGTGAGTTCAATAGTAGATTAGTTAAATATACATATATTAAGTTTAATTTACATTTAAGTTTAGTTTATAATAAAATGTAAACTATAAAAGTTTACATTTTATTAATATCTAATAAATCCTAATTTTAATACCGACTATGATCTGATGATCATCGAAAATCGGCTTTAGGTTGAAATTTCCGATGCAATTTAATGTTAGTATACAAAAATAAAATTTTAAAACTTTGAACTTGTAACCCCATGCCACTGAAACGTGGTAGGTGCGTCATGCTGTTTTATGTCCCAGATAATTTTAATAATGGTATTAGATTCGTCATACTTACATAAAAAGAAATTATTCAACTAAAATACAATTTAAAAGTAAATTCGCTTGTACCAGATATAATAATTAGGCTTATGGTCCCCAAAAGGCTAGTAAACAAAACCACTATGTCAGATGTGAGAAGAAGCGAAAGATAGACAACAAACGGACTAAAGACTGCTAAAACACAAGTTGGATTCTATATATCGATATAAAACATGTAATAAACATATTACAACTGCGTATACCCTGCATAAATTAATTGAGCAAATAACTGACAGCTCACATTGTCTCTCCCAAGTTAGAAGGTTTTACTAATATACGAGTACGCCTGGCAAATACGCAAGATCATTTCATTTGTGCCGTGCTTTGTCTAAAAACATTCGTGAATATCAACTCTATGAAATACTTAGAATAGCAGTTTATTATATATTTTATTAAATTAAAATAAATTTCATGAAGTACTTAGTTAGAGTTTGTGTTAGCTACTGAGCTAACCAACCAATACAATATTGTGTAATATTTTTAAGTTTTTGGTTGTAGTTAGTTTAGAATATAGAATATTTTTACTGCACTTTGAATAGTGTTTATGTTACTTATCAAGATAAACGGATTGGTCTTCCGTAGAAAGACATCCGAGTATGGTGACAGTGCCCTATCTATGTCTTTTATTTTATCCTTTAAGCAAGGGAAATTAACGTTTATTGCAGCACAATCTAATTATGACTATACGATGCAACTTTTTTTTTGACGAAACCGGAAAGCTCTACGTAAGAAATCAAACCCGGAAACTTTGATATTAGGCGAGTTCTGTATGTGACAAAATTCTAATATCTGACGGTATGTAATCAAATGTGGGCGTAACTCTGGTAACTTAGGGCTACTTATTGGTATTTGTTAATAATCTTATATTTCCATTTTCTTCGCTCTGGTGTCGAGGTTAAGCGCGGCGTTGAGTTCTGCCACTCAACACGCAATGCCTCCAGAATTCGGCAGAAAATGGGGAACACTAGGTTCCCTCTGCCTACCCTGCTGTGTGCGGGATACAGCGTGAAGCTGATTTTTTTTTTATCTTATATTTAATGTAATCATGTTTAGTTTGATGTGTGTATTTAATCTAATCTAATCTAGCTTCACGCTGTATCGCTAGCGGGATAGGTAGAGAGAACGGAGCGCTGAACGCTATGGTTGTATTTAAAATATTTTATATTACATCCGCATCCTACGCAAATTTGTAAACAAAGTACCTATACCTATGAGCCATATTTGGTGTAACTACCTATTCTAAAGAATCGTCTTAAGTATAGTATAACGGTGTGTGTCTACAATAGATTGATGATAACAAACATGTTAATATTAGTGCTCATTAAATGAATACGATGTATGGTACTTAAAATATATGAATCAGTTTTCCGAAAAGTATAATTAATATAAGTTGTGACTATTTTGGTTGTCGCTTTGGGTGACAAATATTTAAACATTAAAATACTATTAAGAAAGATTTCAACATGATTACATAACTAACACAACTGAAAATATATATATATATATATATATATATATCACAATGACAGAAATTATTAAGTAAAAAAAGTAAAACTAAATTATGAACCTTACAAAATCCATTTTTTCAACTCCTCAGTGAGACACTAAAAGGTTGCAAAAGAAAATAAGCAAATAAATCAAACAGCTTTTAAGATTTTAAATGTTAAGGACAAGATTAAATGTCCAACTAGTTCAAAACATTGCAACTAGTGCATCTTAATATACGATTATATTTCTGTGAACGTAATTTAAGCATTGTATAATGTTCTAAATGTTCACCAATTTACAGATATGTATATTAATCATACGTCAGCGGAGTAGGTAAGATTGATGAGTGCAGAATAGTGTAAGATTTTTTTTCAAGGGGTCATTGACACTAAATTAGAGGACTTTTGTGGTTTAGATGTGTTGTGTATATTGACTGACGTTACGGTATTTCAATAATTAAACACACGACATCGTAAAACTTTTAAAAGGAACAAAAGATTTAAGTTTTTAAAACATTGATTGAAGGAAAAATATATCTTATATTTTTAACACTTGAAGTGAACTACATAGGAAATATGTTTTTTTAGAAAAAATATAAAAATATTAAATATGTTATCATCGAGCTACGTTAAAATTCTTATATTATTGTAACAACTTATTTATGTTGTTAGTATCTCTTCATGGAGGTTTTTACAAACTTTCTCTACCCAAAGATGATTGCTAAGAATGATCATTTAGCAAGAAAACATGTTATTTATATAATATTTTACGATGAGATAAATTATAATTACAATGTTTTCATTTCCATCTTTTATTATTTTCAGTTTTTTTGATGCAACTACAAAACATAGTGTTAAGTTCATCACTAAATACGGAATGTTGTATACCTACGGTAGTTTGGTCAGGTTGAAGTGTTTAGATTTAAAATGCCACATTTCATTGTCGTCCACATGCTGATTATGCAAAATGCGAGATAGAGTTCCGCCTTTCAAAACAAAATGCCTTTATTTAGGCGAAAAGTGGGCAAAGTGACAGCTGTGTGTTTCTGAATAATTAAATTAGCTTCACGTTCTATCCCACACACAGCAGGGTATGCAGAGGGAACCTAGTGTTAAGACACACCGTTCTCCACTTCCCGCCGAGTTCTGGAGGCATTACATGTTGAGTAGCGGAATTCAACGCCGCGCTTTGGCTCGACACCAGAGCGAAGAAATGAAAATATAAATATAAATAAATATTTCAAGAATTCGGCAGAAAGTGGGGAACGGAGTGTCTCAAAACTAGGTTCCCTCTACCTACCCTGCTGTGTGCGGGATACAGCGTGAAGCTGATGATTTTTACCGTTTCCGTCCATTTAGGATAGCGTGCTAGGTAAGACGAAGTTAACCGCCGCGTCAGGCAATCAAACTATCTACTAGAAGTACTTAAATATTTCCCGAAAAAAAAAACTGATTTTCGTTTTACCAAAAACGATTTGACGATGATTTACGATTACTGTTAAATATGATAGTTTTATTTTTTTGACTGCTTAGTATCTTACGTATGATCTACAAGCATCAGCTTACTTAGCTTGATACTAGCATGTAAGAAAGATATATCTAAAAAAAATGCTAAATTGTAAAATACTGACTAACAAATAATGTTTTTTTAAGTTTCACGTTGTACCTTGCACATAGCAAGGTAAGCAAAGGGAACCTCCGGGCACTCCGTATTCCATTTAGAAGATACTTCTGTTCTCTACTATAAGGAATTCTGAGGCGATGCGCGTTAAGCCGCGCAATTCAACACCAAGCGTCCTCACAAGTGCGAGGGAGAATGAAAATAAATATTTAATTTCCTGGAGTGGAAATCGAACCAACAACCTGTCGCGTTTAAAGTCGAATGTTTGTGCCCCTGCGCTACGAATTAATAATTATTATTTTAAGAGTAAATGTAGCCGCTCAATCAAGACGTCAAAGGGAAAAATAAGTTTTATCAGAACATTTGAAGTAACCTTTAAGGTAACATAAAAGCTTAACAAAAGAACTTTTAAAGCTTCAGATTATAAAGTGATTGACATTCAAATATAACATTAATTTGAAGCTTAATGGTTTCGCAATAAATGCAATATCATTTTCGTTTAGTTTCATTTATTTTAGTGCCTCATTTACATTCAATTGAGCCCGATGGCGCAGTGGTATATCTTTAAAACAATGGCCGTGGGTTCGATCCTAGTCGAGGGAATGATTATAATTAAATTTAAATTATTTTTATTTTCTCGATTTGATAAGACTACACGTGATTCGCCACTCAAAATCCATTGTCTTGAATTCGTAATCGTAAGGAAAATAAATAAACGAAGTGTATCCTTCTTTCTGCTCTTACAAAAGCTGCTTTTACGAAACTTTCAGAAGGTATTGCGTGTTGAGTGGCACAACTCAACGCAGCGTTTTGCTTCGACATTAGAGCGAAGAAATGAAAATCTTAAATATATGAAATATATCCTCGAGTGAGAATTGAACCCTCAACCTGTCGCGCCTACAGTCACATGCTGATGCCCCTTCGCCTCTACTGGCCTCAACTTACTGACTCATCATTAAGTCTATGTCACGACTAAGTTGTGAAGACAATATAATTAAGTCTCATAATATCAGATATATATTCATTATCACAAGTCAAAATTGTGAGCATGTTAAATTATCGATTTGGGTAATGATTCATAATATTCTTTGTAAAATAACTGTAATAATTGCATATTAACTCCTGTGCAGTTTTTAAATTAGTTACATATATTATTAGCTAAATGTACAATTGGTAAATATGTAGTTATTACAGAATACAGTACAATTCTTTTTGTGATGTGTCTGTAATTTGTCGTTTTTTTTTTTCTTAACTTATACAGTTAGTCCTCATAGCAAGTTCTTGCCTTTTCATTACAGGCATGGAAAACAAAAATTTTAATTAAGTTATAAGATAATTGTAAAAAATATTTACAATAATTGCTAGATCTCATAATTTCTTTGGGTTCGACTAAAGAAACTCCTATCAAATTATCCTTGAACTCTGCCCTTTCCAATAAAAAAAGAACCATCGAATTTTGTGTCGCGGACATATTTAATGCAAATTTAAGACTTATGCATTTTTTTCATGAATAACATGTCAGAAAGGGATCAAATGGGAAAATAAAATGGAATAAAGAAACAGCCAGATCATGGTGATCATTAGAGTTCTTGTCAGGATTTTTCAGAACGAGTACCAAGTAAGTTCAGAATTGATGGACTTGGTTTATGAGAATTATTCAGAACTGTTTTAAATAGTAATTTAAAATTTGTTGAAACAATCCATTTTAAATCCCCTCAGTATAAAAAAACGTGTCATTTTCTGTTTAAATAAAAATCAACAAGCAAAATTTGTAAAAATCTACTTTTCTATATGATAACAGTATTACTACTGCATCATAATATTGAAACATTGTACAAATAAAAATGTTAATAAAAAATCGCGTAATATTTACTTTTTGATAAGTAAATATCAAGTGAAAAGTAAATATTAAAGTTTAAAACGACGAAAAGCCACATTCTTTACAACAGTGGAAGTAAGCAGTTGATATGCGACATTACTGTATTAATTACGTTTTTAAATTTCGAACAATCTGTGTTGTTTCAAATCATATCTGCTTCAAAACTCCTTTGTCTCCCCTATATATAAATATTAAAAAGAAATACACACATTATTCCTTACAAATAAAAATATTTAATTGTATCTTTATATTAATAACATTTATTCTTAATAAAAATAATAATTTCTTAATGTTCCTAAATTACGTTTACGAGTATCTCGATTTAATACGCCGCGCTGTACAGAATAAGTAGTATTTATGCCCTCACAATAAAATTATGGTTCATTGATCCGTTGATATTGGAAGTTAATTTTACTTTGTTGTGTAGTAAAATGAGTGTATTGTATTTACTAATAAGGACTTAACATTGAAGACGGCTCTTAATATTTATTACCAAAATCTCGACATAATGATATAAAACGTTTGTATCGCACAGTAAATGTCAGTTCAATAACAAAAGGAGAAAAAGCTGTGTTATCTTTCAAGCTAATGTAGAGCGACAGTGTAAAAATATTATAAAGGCGCCAGATCAGGTAGCCAAAGCATTTTGCAAAGTGACTCCTTGTCGGTCGCACATCCTCGGAACGTGTACGCGAATTAAGCCACTTTTTATTGTTTACAGTGAATGCATTTCTTGTTAATTACGCAAAATGATATTAAAATCAAAATATAGATACGGGATTTTGTTTGTAAATGTACTTGTCGGCTTCAGGATTGTTTTCGCAGACGTACTTAGGACTGAACTTTCAGAAGAAAATGAAGTGTACAGCACTGATGATGCCGTGTTTATTAACGGTAAGTTTAATGACATTAAAATAGCATAGATAAAAAAATATCACTAATGTTTAAAAAAAAATGTATAATTATTTTAATATGCCTATTTTTATATTTTTAATTTCTGTTCCTTTACTTCGAATATGTAAAGATTCATTAAAAAATATACATACGTCATTAATATTATTTTCTATAACTATTTTAGTTGTATATAAAAATAATATTGAAAACAAATTGTAACACACTTAACTTCACTTTTGAGGCTAGAGAAAGCGTTTATTGTCAACCATGTCCATGTATAGCATAAACAAGAAATTAGAAATTATATAAACTATAAGTTTTAACTTGCCTAAAAATTTGAAGAAGCAAATAAAAAAGCTTAGTACATCATTGTGCACATATTTAACACACGTGGGTCATTATTCGGAAGACGCTGCGGTATCAATTCAATGCAAATGCTTCTACGCCCACGCGCACCCGTCATTATCAATCACTCATTGTCCTCAACGCGTTGCTTCTAAAACCGACTTCTTGTTACATTTTTTGCTCGCATCGAAGCCATTCGTTAGAACTAGAAGAACGTTGTGACGCCGTTGACATTTCCTACCATCGGGCTGCTGAACCCGGAATCCCGATAATAATAAATTGTTTTTACTGTCAATTCAATTCAATATAATTACATGCGACATTTTTAAATGCTAAGCCAGTATTAATCTTGATAGAGATAGTCAAATATAATGTTTTGGCATTTATAAAACAGTGTATTAGATAGCATGTCAATAGAGTCGACTGATTCTTAATGTAACGTTTTGGTAATGGTAATGAAGTACGGTAATAATGTATTCCTGTTTTATTTGTATGTGCTTATTCAATAAAAAGGCGTGTCTGTGTGAATAAATAAACTTCTTTTTTTTTCGTCGTAATATTTTTCAATCAATTAAGGTTACTTATATCAAAATATAAATCCATAAAATGTTATAAATAAATTTAATGGTTCTTAAATACAAAAAAATCTGTCAATCAGTTTCAATGTTTTATGGCAATATAAAGTTTACGATAAAAGGACTATTATTACCTACACGTTGTTGTTTAAATAAAAATGAATATAATAAAATTGATTATATTAATTAAATTAATTATTAAATTCATAATTGTTACAATCTAATATTTACAAGTCAAAGAACTAAAAAAGATAATTTTGGGTTACGTGGATAATATCTTAAATAAGTACTCCTGGTTGTTGAGTGAAATCAAAACGACAGGTAAATTTTAATCTCAATCGTAAAAACAAAAAATCAAGTTTACCTTAATAATTAACTGTTAGGCATAATATGGTTTCATCGCACTTCAAGTTTTTAAGAAATTGTTTATATCTTCCAAGTTTCTTAACCTGTATGTAATCATCATCTGTCTCTCTTTTTTCTTTATTTTTACTATAAAAAATAGAGCTGTGACGAATTATGTTTTCAATGAGGCAATTGAGATCAATTGTAATTAATTACAGTTGATCTCAATTGCCTAAGTATTAATACTTACATTATACTTATTCGGTCGATGGATAGATTAGACTTTAAAGTGAAGATAAAAGTCATATACAGAGATAGAAAATTAAATCAGCTTCCGCACACAGCTGGGTAGGCAGAAGGAACCTAGAGTTACGACACTTCGTTCCCCAAAATATTATGTTTATGAATTATAAATTACTTTAAATAATATTATTAATTACTAAACAGGACTAAAAAGATCCATTATCTGTTTATAAAATGAAAGAATACGATACAATTCTTATAGTATCTGATAAGTATTTGTTTGTAGGTATACAAAATTATTCACATTCAGCTTACCGTTCATACCATTAAAATCAAATCAAATTCCAGTACGCTGATACTAATCGAACACCGTTATGTACCCATCGTCACAAAATAACATGTTTGCACGTTGGGATTGATGCTTTTTTCAACGTTAACTGAATAATAAATAAGGCTGATTACTCACTGTAGGTGCTATTACAAGGAAAACCAAAAAAATGTATTAATTTTTGGATATAATGTTATTATGTATTAAAATATTAATTTAATCCAGAATTTTTATGTTATCGAATTTCTCCATTGTTATATGAATGTAGACAATAATAACTCTCTCTAACTGATATACAAATGTACATGTACATTGGAATATCATCAAAACGAGTAAAAATATAAATAAATAGTTACTCTACATATTAAAAACTCAAGTACGTACACAAGTATGATAATATTTTTATTACCTTTACGCCATAGGTAAGGTCAAACCAATAACACGAGGGACCCTAGTGTTAAGACAATTCGTTCTCCAGTTTCCACCTGATTTTTGATGAGTAGAATGGCGGAAGTCAACACCGCGGTTGGTCTTGTTATCAAAGGAAATGAAAAAGAATTTAGCCCCTCGATTTCGTATTGAACCAGTCAAAACGTCCGAACAACCATAGCACTGAGCTACTTCTGCGCCAAGATGGCCTCATATAATAATGTCTCATAGAAATATTTGTTTTTTATTTCATCATATTTTATTATGTTGAGTGTATACAAATGCAATAAAAGAATGATACAGCCAATAAATTGATATTTAAATAGATCAAGCTGAATTTACCTTGACATACAAGTAAAAATTTATTATTAAGATCCGTCGATATAAAGGTTATATTTACCTAATAATTATGTCGACAACAATCCCGCAATAAAACCTTCTTTCCTTCTGCCATTGTGTACTTAGTTATGACTCAATACACACATATATTTCTACGGTCCAGATATATATTTCCGAAACAAACTTAAAGACGCTCAGACAAACAGAAAAAGTCAATGTCTGTTATACTAGCTTAGTATAATATTGACCTTAGTAGGCCTTAGTATTTATAAGTTACGTTATCTCTTACGTAGGTATAAATGCTTTATAAAAATTTCGGGGCGATATAGAAATAACATAAAAGTATTTTACCTTATAAATAAAGATACGGATAAGTTGCGACTATTTTTTATTAAACATAGAGTTTTGTACACATTTGGTATGTAAAAATAGTACAACATTTTCATAATTAGACATTTTTAAAAATATTTTATGTTAAATCTCAAAATTTGAAAGAAAAAATCATTCAATGTTAAACAATAACTACATATTTCTATATTCAAATATAACGTAGGTAATAACTATTTAGTATAACAATATACTTGTTTTTGGCATACATGTTTTTTCTACCATTTACCGTTCTAATATACAAAGCGTGGCGTTAAGTTTCGGAAAATTTATCTTAAAAATGGGGTGCAGCCGTTCCCTTTGCTGAGCCTCTGCTAATCATAGTTAATTTGACAATATAAGCAATGTTCTCATCAGTATCTATCTATTTTTGCCATAATATAGATACATATTTTAATCATCTATATTATTATTTAAAAAAAGAAACGAAACTCAAAGGTTTTTTATCTTCTGCTTCATTTATTATTTAATTCTATATCTGTTCATATAAGCAATATCTGTTTCAAAAAAGCCTTTAAGATAATTACGTTAATTGTTTTAAAAAAATATATGATATTACATTACAATGAATATTACTACTATATTTTAAAGAACATACACATGGAAATAAAGTTGTAAGTTGATTAACTTATTACTATTTAAAATTTAAAAAACTAAATAGAGTGCTTGTATTCAACTCAAGCCTCTCCATAAAATATTAGTCTGCACTGGAGACTTGACATCTTGGCAGGACTTTTTGTCTATAACTACATTATAATCATAAACCTACTTTTGCATTATTGTTTAATGAATGAAATTCAATTTTATTATTTATAAAAAATACATATTTATAAAAAAACTTTATTATTTTTTTAAAATATGTAACTTCCATTGCATGTATCTTGTATGTACATATGTATGTCAATGTAAATATATTTTGGCTATGTAAGATTTGAACCACAGAACCGTGAACTCAATTTATGCATGTAGCAGTGTAGGCAAAGGGAGCCTAGTGTTAAGACACTCCGCTCCCCACTTTCCACCGAATTCTTAAGGTTTTGCCTCGATACCAGACCGAAGAAATGAAAATATTAAATATTTTCGAGTGGGAATCGAACTCACATTCTATCACGTTTACAGTCACACGATTGTGCCCCTGTGCCTCGACTGGCCTGTTATTATTTATAATTTTTGTTATGTGATTTAACAATTATGAATGATAAATAATAAAAAGAATCTCCAAAAATGATTTTTATTTTCCTTGACGCTTTATTATAGGTGTTTCTTAAAACAAGTAAACGAGGTATGTAATGGATTTGTTTTATGTCTTATTTCAGTGAATTCGGAGCGAGTAAAACGCGAATCAAACAGCACTCGAGATGGAAAACAACTATTGTTACGATCTAGACAAGTAAGTTTATTTTTATCCTCAAACATAGTTTCACTTTTATTATAATCCACGTTATTTTGAAAGCAATTACTTAAGATTATTTATACATTTTTTAAATTTATCTATCAAATAGAATTTTAGTACTGTACTTACGTCAATATTATATATGTAGTACATATAAATTATATTGGAACTTTAAAGCTTAGAAATTCAAAGTAGAGTTCTACTGTCAAAGTGGAGTAAAATTTTAATTTGAAATTTGAATTAAATTGATGAAAGTCTGGAATGCGAAACACCAATGGGCAAGAAAGTCACATGTAAAACGACACACGACGAAAAAGTCAAATGTACGTACGTAACGTGTAGGATATACATATGATTTTTGCTCTTACATATATATTAATCAAGAGATAAGGAGAAGTATGTTATTCTTTTCTCTCTTTCTTCTACTTTCTGACACTGTGAAAAGATAATACACTTGCAATGAAATTACTACATCTATGTGATTTAAGATTTTAGATATATATTGCTTTAATTAGCTTATGCATTCAATTGGAGCCTGTTTTTGATATTGACTCGACTATGTATGAACAAGTTTTTTCTTGTATATTTACCTTTAATAAAAATTGTTCGATTTATAGAGCTTATGATATTATAGAGCGCTCCAAAAAATTGTGGTGATTACACCATGACATATATTTGGTGTAATAAGGGAGACTTGGTACGGTTGAAACATTTTAGGGTTCGTACTCTGTGGGCACAGAAATAAGTGAAGCTAGAGAAAATGGCCTCTTTTAATTGAAAGATACTTATAATGCTACTTGAGACTACTGTAATGTATTTTATAAGGAAATTCATTAAAAAAACACGTAATTTGGTGAACCACGTCGGTTGTGAGTTGCACCACACGCAAATAATACAAATGCATCTGTAAAAATCTTTACCTGTTCCCTATGAAATTAGGGTAACGTAATGTCATACTTAAAGTTGGTTGTTGTATAACGAGTGTTTACTCGATTATATGTATCACATATCATACTTTTTTTAGAAACGTATAAAAAAAGAAAAATACTTTTTTTAGAAACGTAACTAAGAACTATCGTAATTAAGAAAAAACAAGAAATCTTACTAATAAACTATTTCAACCGTACCCACAAAAATATTGCAACTGAACCCAAACAATTACTATGCACAAAGCCGTTCACACTAAAAATAATATATAGTAATAAATTGGAATAAATACATACTGTCTCATTCTATATATACTTGAATTAAAATAATTTCAACAACATTTTAAAAGTTATTATTTTAATCAAAATTATAATAAGTTATTTCAAAAACTGTATAAGCAAAAATATTTTTTGTCAAAAAACCAATGAAGGTTCTTACAAGCGAAAATAGAGCGCAATGAGCGGCGCCTTACGCCTTGTCGTCGGTTTAGTTCACACCTTAGACTACTCATCTTATCACAAACGGTCCTTGAGATCTTATTATTTTGTGGAGAAATTCGCTTTATTTCATTCGGCCCCAGTCTACTCTATATTATCTTAATTAATTATTATGAAGCTTAGCGAAGCTTTATTGTTTTTTATCTTAATTTTTAAGACCGTACTGTTATCGACCGTACTGTTCATTCAGTTATTCCCTATTTCCGGAGACATTGTATAATCAGTAGTTAGACTAGGAAGCGAAATTTTTTAAATATAAACATTTCCCCATGAAGTCAGTACTTCAATAATATATAGATTACAATAGAAGAAACTGGCTCAGATTGAAGTACCTAAATCTTTTAAATTAGTTTTTTTTTATGTAAATATTTCCGTATAACGAAAAACAAACATTTTTAAAAACATATTGAAAAAAACGGTCTCGAAGGAAGCGGAATAGTCAATATTATGAATAGACGATTTTTTAAATAATTTAGAAAATTATACTTCTTGCTGTCGATTTTTTAATAAAAAAAAATGTAGTCTACGATAAAAATAATTACATCTTCAATATATCAACGTGATGTGACAAGTTCCAGTTTTTTAACTTGTTATAAAAAAAATGAATGTTTCCCTTAGTAACTTGTAGCTTGTTTGCCTTGTGAGGATACTGAACCGAGCGGCTCCTAGGAAACTTTGCATACCGTCTTGTAATGTAGAGATTAACCAATTTATGATTACGATTCATGCTAATATGTAAGACTTATATTGATATTTACTCTATTTATATTTGTGGTAAAAATATCTTTTTATATGAAATTATTTTTTACATAAATCTATCTACCTTAATCATAAGTATGTAATTTAGGTACTCATGTATATATATTCATAAAAGCAATAAGTAAATAAATAAATATTTTATTCACTAATTAAATGTTACATATATACTCTAATTTCATTGAAATATGGTAAAACAAAGTAACATTTTAGTAGAGGTGAGCGTTGGCGGCCGTACTAGTGTAAACTGTGTTACAGCTGGATAAAAGACAGTAATGTCACGCGATTTTAATGATGAAACTGAGGTGCACCGATGAATTATATCCATGCATATTCTTTTATTAAATTGTTGATATTTATTTATTTATAGCTTTTAGGCTACCCGGTTGCCATACCTTCACAGCAAGAGCCAGACGTTCAACGCCTCGGACAGCTGACACCATCATTCCCGATGCCATTAACCAAGTTAGCATTTTGTATTAATTATAAATGTATGAGCAGTCGTGGTTAGATATATGTATCAGCTTCACGCTGTATCCTGCATAGCAAGGTAGGCAGAGGGATTTTAGTGTTCAGACACTCCGCTCTCCATTTTCCGGACATTTATAAACACATTACGTGTTGAATATCGGAATTCAACACCGCGCTTTGTCTTGTTAACAGGTCGAAGATATGAAAATAAATTGAATCAAACCAAAATTTTGCATTTACAGATAGACGCTGCGCTTTTTATTTTAATAAAAAATATGTAAATACAATACATTATAAATACAGGTATTTTATTTCTCATTTACGAAGAATTCTGTAATTAAAATAGTATCGACTAAACAAAAAATTGACTCTATACCTACAGTATGATACATAACATCATCACACAACCTACTTCAAAATGCTTATAAAACTTGATTAAGAAATCTTTTATATTTTACATATTCTTATATGGCTTATATTAACGTCACAGTATTAGCGTTAAAAAAATAAAATTAACAGATAAACAACAAATTAAGAAATTCCATACTAGACATTAAAATCAGCTTCACGCTGTATCTCACACAACAGGGTAGGCAAAAGGATCTTAGTGCTAAGACACTCTGTTTTCCATATTCCGCCGATTTTTTCAAGACATTGTGTGTTAAGTGGGGGAACTCAACGCCGGGCTTTTGCCGTGGTTCCAGAGCGAAGAAATGAAAATATTAATAAATAATAATTTAATGGATAAGAAATGAATATTTTTACAACAGATTACAAATCCCTGCGGGTTTGCCACAATGGTACACCAACTTTTATCGTCAGATACCAGCGCAATGGCCGCCTGCGTTACCGCCGATACCAACACATCCACCAGACCATTCCGCGCCTACTCATCCTCCATCATTGAGTAAGATCGGCATAGATTTTTTAGTTCATTTTGCTAATATTTTTTATTTTCATATTTTGCGAGCAGGACGAGACGGTGAGAGAGAACGTAGAGAACGGAGAACGTCAGAGTAACGTCACTCTTAGCAGTAAAAAAAAATAATGCTTAATTTAAAAAGTTTGGTAATGCTTAATTTAAAACCATATCGGACCATAATAATCACTACCGGACCCAGACCACCAGAAGAACTACAGCGTTGCCGGCCTTTAAGGTGGCGATAGACGCGCTTTTTGGAGGTCGTATCGTAGACTTTTTAGTGCTTAACGCGCAAACTTGTGTCTTCTTGAGGTTGAATTGATTCATGCTAATTTCGCTCCATTTGGAAATAGCCTCAAGGGATGTCTTAATTGAGGAACCCCATAGGATTGAAGTTTAGCAAGGAGCACCCCAAGCCACACTCGATCAAAGGCCTTCGCCATGTCCAAACTAACTGTCAGGCCCTCTATCTCGCTTTCGACAACCGCAGCCCAGCGGTAGGTAGACTAGAAGATCATCGATTGAGTGACCATGATGGAAGCCATATTGACGGTCATTAATCAATCGGTAATCCTCTAGAATCTAGATAAAGCAAGAGCTGACTATTGATGATGCTCTTCCTGACTTTTAAGCGGAGAGGCGATAGCTATAAGCCTGTAGTTAGCTGGATCAGAACCATCGCCTTTCTTTAGGATCAGATGGACAAGAGCGCTCTTCAATGAGTCTAGGACTAAGCCGACTGAGTGCCGAAACAAACGCGTTTACACCGATGTTAGGTACACTAAAGGAGAGATTCCATCCACCTTTGAGAGCGCCTAAAGGTGATGAGTTCCGGCAATTTACTCTGGCAATTTGCCGCTTCAAGTACTTAGAGGCTCGGTTATAGCTTCATCTTGGAGGCTTTAACCTTCGGATTCTTAGTAACCTGTGCCTCAGCCATTCTTTGATAGTCCTCGCGTCGAGAATGGGTTAAAACGAATATAGGTATTAACAATTAGTATTCATTTTTAACAGATCAAGTCTAACAAAGTGCGTCGCTGGTTTTTCACTCTCCAACATTGCGTCTATATATGGGCAAAAAAAAACTAAAAATTATATGACTCATTCCATTCCATATTCTGCCTTTTATTAAAAAAAAACTAGAATTTATTAAAAAAATGTATTTTATTCTTAGTTGCAGGTGTAACGAGCCCAAAACCTGTTGAAGGACCTTCAAACACGCCTCCAACTACCACATGGGGAACAAAGCCTCCAATAAGCACTACTAAGCAGGTACATTTGACATTTTAATAAATATTTTCATTTGCTCATTTGAATTTTTACCCAAGAGAAAACATATCTAGTAACATTTTTTTAGACATATGTATATATGTTCACATTTTTATAAAACAGGAACTATTAACTACTTGGTATGTAGTAGTTGTACCAATATATATTTTGATATTATGCCCACTCAATTTAATTATACTTTGTGTTAATATTTCAAACGTGTGGCATATAATATTAAACAAATGATTAAAATACTGTTATGGCGTAGTGGCACAGTGTCTGATGCAAACGCAACCGTTGTGAGTTCGATACTCCCTCGAAGAATGATGAGTTGTTTTCATTGTCTTTTCCTCTCTAAGACCAGAATCTAAGTGACCAGAGATCTAAGTGCAGAGTTTTTCTTTAACTCAAAAAGCATAGTTCGAAAAATGTGCGTATAGTGAGGAAGGAAGTACTAGGTTTCCTCTGTCTTTTATGCGGAATACAGCGTGAATCTAATAAAATAGTGGTTAATATAGTAAAATATAATTATTATATTTTTATAAAAATATATTTATAGACTTGGCCTCCCGTTAACCCAACACAACCAACTAGGCCCACGGCGCAACCAGGCACAGATTCCTCATGCGGCATCAAAAATGGACCACAGGTATCGACTAAATAAAACAAAACATAGCCTTATTAAGTGCTTACATTTTATTTTAGTCACATTGAAATATCTAGGTAGTTTAAGCTCTCTCTCTCTCCATCTCAGTCCTGCTTTGTGAAAAATAAAAAAAAATACAAAAACACGAATGCAAGCTTCTTAAATTTAATGTTTATAGTTTAAATCTATATGAACAGGCAATCAGTAAAATAATAAAATAAATACGTGTAGGCAACTTAACACGCAATGCCTCCAGAATTCGGCAGAAAGTGGGGAACGGAGTGTCTTAACACTAGGTTCCCTCTGCCTACCCTGCTGTATGCGGGATACAGCGTGAAGTTAATTTACTTATAGGCATAGGTTTATAATAGCTAGAACTACGTATAATATTTTTTGTATTTTTTTATATAATTAGTTAAAGAACGATAAGTATTAGATACGCATTTATGCATATATACTAAAGTATTACATACTAGCGACCCCCGTGTGGGTACGGCCGCTTGAAATACACGAATGCTTAATTTAATTTATTTATGGAAAAAACTGACCAAGCGTGAATCGGACTCGCCCACAGAGGGTTCTGTATCAATTTCAGGATTGTGATTTATAAATACCTTATAGGGTGGATGATGCAGTGAATAAAGTTAAGAAACTTAAGTTTGCACATATACACCTAAATGTATATGACACATATTTAGTATGAAATTAACTACAAATATAAATTTGTAATGTTTTTTTCTATTATATGAAATACTAATAATTTTTTACTTTTCGAATTTTTCCTTCATTTGTATTGTAAGATCTTAGTTCTTCCTAAATTTCATAACTGTAGGTCTACGGGAAGTACGGGGTTTTGATTAAGTCATGAATTTCATACAAAATGAAGCAAAAACGATACGTACTTAAATGCTCATATCTTTTGACTGCGTTGTATTAGAAGCTTAATTTTGCACCTAGGAACTGTAAGCCTGAATATCTGATATTCATTTCAGATACGTCAACGCAATCTTAAATAAAATAGTCTAGATAGACAGACAAACGGACAACAAAGTGATCCTATAAGGGTTTCTTTTTTTCCTTTTGACGTACAAAACAAAAAAATGGATTGAAATTGATGCACTAAATAAATCGTAATTTAAGTGTTTTGGGAATTGATTTGATTATTAACAGAAAAAATGTATAGTTATTTTACATCTACATAGCTAAACAGCATGAAAATTAAGAATTAACTAAAACTACTTGAGGCCAATAATAAGGCAGAGGCAGAAGCGTGTGAATATAAGCGCTATGGATGTAACAAGTTATGAGTTCGATTCTCATTAGGTGAAATGAAAAATTTAATATGTTCATATAGTCCCTCTGGCAACGCACGCAATGCCTCCAGAATTCGGTAGAAAGTGAGGAACGGAAGTGTCTCAATGGGAACGAAGTGTCTTAAGACTACATTCTAAGGTTCCCTCTAAAAAAACTAAAACAAAAATATTAAATATAGGTATATGGCAGCACATACGAATCGAAGGATGAGGAACGTATAGTGGGCGGGCACGACGCCGACCTGAACGAATGGCCATGGATAGTCGCGCTGTTTAACAACGGCAGGCAGTTCTGCGGCGGATCGCTGGTGGACGACAGCCATGTCTTATCTGCTGCTCATTGCGTTGCACAGTAAGATATTTTAATTTTATTTGCTAATTGTTATTTTTATATGATAACTGCTCGAATTTGCATTCGAGCAGTTAATCGTATGTTTTCTAAATAAATATTTTTCTTTCCTAAGTGTGGAATAACACTTTAAAAATGTTTAAAAAATATTTAATAAATAGCATTCTCTCTTGCCAGACGATAATTCTTAGTAATTATCTTTGGGTAGCGGAAATTTCTAAAAATGCTTACAATATTAATAAGTTGTAACAAGCGTATAAAAATTTCGACGTAGCTCGATAAGAACGCATGGCTTAGTGGTCATAGAGCTTGGTCGGTTTCCAGGAGGCGCGGGTTCGAGTTCCGCTACGTTCAAATTTTTATACGTTTTCTAAAAATTAAATTAAAAAATTAGCTTCACGCTGTATCCCGCACACAGCAGGGTAGGCAGAGGGAACCTAGTGTTAAGACACTCCGTTCCCCACTACGTTTTCTAAATACTTAAGTAAATATATATATGTCAAAAATCTAATAATTTCAGTATGACCTCGTGGGACGTAGCCCGCCTCACGGCTCGGCTCGGTGATCATAACATCCGAACAAACAGTGAAACACAACACGTGGAAAGGAAAATCAAGAGGGTTGTGCGCCATCGTGGCTTCGATATGCGTACTTTGGTAATTTTATTTCCTAATTTTAACTGAAATTATTTAATAAACGATTGGTTAGAGGCCCAGGCCGGGTCGTGGCGTAGAGGCACAAAGTGTGACTGTAAACATGTCTGATTGTAGGTTCGATTTCCAATCGAGGAAATGAAATATTTATTTAAATTTATATTTTCATTCCTTCGCTCTAGTGTCAACAGCGTGGCATTCGTTCCGCCAATCAACATGCAATGCCTGCAAAATTCGGCGAAAATTGGAAACGAAGTATTAAGTCATTACATTGTTTATAGTTATTAGCACTAGGTTCACTCTGCCTCTGCCTGTCCTGCTGTGTGATACCGCGTGAAGTTGAAAAAACAAGAAAAAAAATTGAATAATTAATTTCAATCATCCTAACTTTATAAATCAATCGACATACCATATAATACTTTATCAAACTTGCTTTTTTATAACAGAGAGTTTAATTTAACTGTATCTTAACTGTAAAACTTGTTTAAACTGTATCTTATAATTTTTCAGTATAACGACGTAGCCATTCTTACGCTGGACCAGCCGGTGTCTTTCACCAAGAACATCAGGCCGGTATGTCTGCCGGGCGGCGGTCGCGCGTACTCCGGCCTCACTGCCACTGTTATTGGTTGGGGAAGCTTACGAGAGAGTCAGTATACAGTATTTTGATTCTTATTTTCGGGTTACTTTATATTATCAACATTTACAAATTTATCTGGGTTCTTAAATTTATATATATTGTGCAATTTACGTAATTTTAGGGTTCCGTATCTTTTAAGGAAAAATGGAATCCTTATAAGATAATTTTGTTGTCTATCCGTCTGTTTGTGTCTGTCTGTCAAAAGCCTTCATCTCAGGAACGCTGGGAGATATCGAGTTGAAATTGAAACCATATCCTCAGATCTACGGTCCCTTGATGTAGTGAAAAAAATCGTATTTCTACATTTACTAAAAAAATTATAACCGTTTATATCGCAAAAAACGCGTATTTCGACACTATAAAGCAGTGGTTCCCAACCAGTGGTCCGCGGACCACCAGTGGTCCGCAGAAGCCTAAATATGGTCCGCGAACGATTTTAATTTTATGTCTGGGGATGGTGAGGCGAAGTTTTTGTTTAGTTATCACAGTTAATTTTTATTATACCTACATGAATAGTGGTCCGTGCTACCAAGAATGATATAAAAGTCGTCCTCGTCCTCAAGAAAAGGTTGGGAACCCCTGCTATAAAGTATAATTAATAGAGTACTTTCTTAATAGGGGGGCAAATTTTTGCAATTAAAGCCGCTACTTAAAGTAAGGTATCAAATGAAATAGCTCTGGCTAAGCTAAGCTTGAATTTCAAAAAAAGCTCGAGACATCCAAGGTTCGACATTCGAGGTTTTTTTTCAGGTATTTACGGTATTTTAAATCTATGGTATTATTCTTTTGGTCGTACAGTATAATCGATATATGGCGTTGAGCTGAGCATATTGATTTTTGATTAAGTGCGTCATGTTTTAAACATTCATATTACCAGGTGGACCTCAGCCTTCCATCCTACAAGAAGTATCGATTCCAATATGGACGAACGGTGAATGTCGATTAAAATACGGTTCAGCTGCACCAGGGGGTATCGTCGATCACATGCTCTGCGCTGGAAAAGCCAGCATGGATTCATGCAGCGTGAGTACTCAATAGTGTAGCAAAAATATTTTAATTCAATATTACAAAAATCGATCTACCATCCAGTCTCGTTTAAAGTCAAGCAGTTGTGCTCCTGCTCCAAAGTCACTCGATTTCTCAAAAATTTGGCGGAAAGTGGGAAACAAAATACTTCAATTTACGAATCTTGCTATAAAAACAGGAGGAACTAAAAATAACAATATATATAAAAAATGTGCAGGGTGACAGCGGCGGCCCGCTGATGGTGAACGAGGGCGGTCGCTGGACGCAAGTGGGCATCGTCTCTTGGGGCATCGGCTGCGGCAAGGGACAGTACCCCGGCGTCTACACGCGCGTCACTGCCTTCTTGCCGTGGATACAGAAAAACTCCAAATAAATTCAATTCTTTTGAGAAAAACAACCTCATTCGCCGTGTATTTCTCAAACAATTGGTTTTTGTGCGATCAAATAAAACGATATAAAAAAATATCATGTGCTTTATTTTAATTACTATGAAATAATACATCGCAGTTTTACGGTCTTTGAATACACAAAGATTATATTATTAATATTTGGTACATAATTCATATTAAAAAGCTTTAATTAAACTAAGATATACATATAATAATATCACGTAATTGACTAAAACACTTTTCACTAATCGCTTCACATATCGAAGTTTGACACGTGGAGATGCTGCAAGATGTTACGAGCTGAAAATGAGTAACGTGAATTTTAGTACGTTTTAATTTTTAATTAATTTTAATCGTTACAATATTTTTATTTTAAACAATTACACCTATAGAATAATAGAAAGAAATAAATATTATTAGATTGAGATCCCAGAGCCCCCAGACCTACGTTGATTTAGCAAAGCTGACATTTTGAGAAATATTAGTCTAATATGTATGTAAGACACTGAAGTAGAAAGTGGGACCCTTTCAGCGGTAGCACCAACTAATGGTACACGTTCTTCTACGTTAAAGTAGAAACGCCCCTAGCCTTCACGTTGGCCCTTACTACCGCCAGACTTCATAAAGGTTGTTTAAAATTGAGGCAAACTACGTTATACTAGACTACGACTACGTTATATAAGCTTAAATTTTACGTATATAAATTATTTACATTACTACTTCAACACCCCTTATAAGCACCCAGACCAATCCGACGAGCCAATCATCCTCCCAGACGCGATAAAGAAATATAATTATGAAAACTTTTGAAGCACTCCAGCACTCTGTATCCTGAGAACTGATATAGAATCAGTCGGACACCAAAAAAAATAGTATCGTAAATAATATATGTAAAATTTTGGCTTGCTACTAAAGCGTAGTTTGCCTCAATTTTAAACAACCTTTAAGATGTCTGGAGGAAGTAAAGGGGTTGGTAAGATTAAACACATATTTTTTACAATATTCTTTAAAATATATATTTAAATATGAGAGTTTCTACTTTAACGTAGGTCACCGTGGATCTTATATACCTTAAGTTACCTAGTCTAGTCTCGGGCTACCTATGAAAAGGCCCACTTTCAAGGTAGTAAATAAGCATACTGTCTTAAGAACATATTGTCTAATATGTAAAATCTTCAAAATTCCAGCGTTGCTAAAATGACTTAGGCCTGGGGCCCTGAGATCTTAGGCTCTATAATTTATATTGGACTTATTTGTTTATTTAAATTGTATTTTTTCTTGTAAGATAAATTAGTTAACTAATAAAAAAACAAAAATGTAGAATACGTTAAAAAGAAATATGTAAATATATGAAGTAACATTATAAGTGCACCAGGAAGTTATTTCCCCATTCCCATTTAGCCAAATCAAATGTTAACTGCGAACATTTTAGTACTATTTCGAGCTTGATTTCCGTGTTAGTTACGTGATATCACGATTTTGATAAAATCTTAAAATAAATAGTTTAACATTTTCAACAAAAAAAGTGCAAAGAACTACACTTAAAAATATTTTGTTGTCATCAAACAATGGTTTATGTATAATATTGTATTTTGTATTATGTTTGTGTCTGTGCCAAATTTGAACTACTCTGCGTAATTTTAATAAAGAGGGGCGCAAAGTTTTTGCTTAACGAATGAACATATAGACGTAGTGACCTTGAAAGTATCCAGTATCGTATATGTCGTCGAGGGCGGGCACGAAGGGCGGCTCGGCGGCCAGCAGGGCGTCCCAGCGCACGGCGCGGAACAGCGGCATGGCGCGCACGGCGGCGGCGGCGGGCCGCGCGCGCGCGTCGGCCGTCAGCAGCGCCTCCACCGCGCGCACCGCCTCCGCCGACAGCGCCTCCTCCGCCTCCGGCCACTCTATGTCTGCGGTAACATTCAATTGGCTATAATATAACAATCTATTTAAGAAAAGCCACAAAATGTAAAGTATTCTATAGCCATATGAAAAGATGTGCTCGATGTCAACAAAAGCACACACTACACCCAAGACACTTACTTCTAGAAAGTATATTATTGAAGACTGCTTGAGGTGTGTTATCATTAAACGGTGGTACTCCCGTCATAAACTCATAAAGACACACACCTAGAGCCCACCAATCTACAGGTGGTCCATGCCCTTTTCTGAAAATAATACAAAAAAATCACATCAATTTATATAAAAAAGTCAGTAGTTACAGTTCCACAAAATACCTAGAGTCAAAAGTAGTTCTTTTTAAGATATAGTTTCAACATCAACAGTAATTAAATTGACACTTTCATTCAGTTACAATATTTTTTTGTAAAAAATTTACTGACAAAAAAATTGGAAGGCAAAAAATTATAAATGTTTTAAATGTAGCATGACAAAAAAAAGAAAAAACCTTAATAGTAATTCCGGTGCAAGGTAATCGGGTGTGCCGAGTATTCTCTGGTCGGACACTTGGTTCCCTCGCCTCACGCTCTTCGGTGTCCTGTACGGTGTGTGGGCGGTCGCGAGCGGCGTCTTGCACACGTCCGTGGGCGATTTACTGTCTTCACTCTGTAATACATTATAATTTATTTATTTGCACTTTGTTGTACACAATTATTTAAACTAGAGAACTAATTGACGGGTACATTAATAAGCGTTGTAGCAACGTCTATGGCGCATATATAATCGCGTCAAAATGTCATGGCATCGCTTGAGACGTCAAGGCTGAGTAATCTGTAAATACCATTAAATATGTGCAAGCGACTACGCTCCTTTTACGGGAGCAGCATATAGGGTAGAATATTAAAAACTCATATCTAAAAAAATCAAGATTCTTCAACAGTTTAAATTATAATAATTATAATTTTAATTTCAAGAATTTTACCCATGCTGTATTACGTCTGTCCTACCAGCTTAAAAACATACCCAAACGAGAATGGGATATCTCTCGTTCTTTTTTACGTAATTACGTATTTTCTATAATAAACTTAAACAACGTTCAACTTCACCGCCAATACCTACGACTCGATTTTGTGAACGAGGCGTGTGATATGTTGCCCCTTTGATAGACTAGTGTCTGTGTGCATCATTCTTAACAAATGGCGTTTTATTTTACAACGGTAATTTTTTAAATTTATTTTGTTTGAAAAAAAAATCTATTTCATTTTTGGCAAAATCTCTTTCGTTTTAATTGTATTAAGCCTTTATAGATCATTATAATTAAAACTCTGCTTTCATTTAAAATTGTGAAGATAAAAACACTCCGTATATACAATTCATTTATTTATTTACCTTGGTAAATATGACGACCGACATTCAACATATCATGGCGACTTTCGTATTTTGTTTTATTTTTTCTAAATAATTATTAATTATACATTGTTTTTTATACATGTTTGCAATCTATTAATAGTTTCATTATTTAAGTACATATTTTTTGTAATTTTTACCATCTGTCATCAGGCCTATTCACTTCCCTACACTATCCACAGGTTAAAAAAAGATAGAAAATACATAATATGTAATACTTTACTTTGCTCAATCTTCTCGTGGGAAAAATTTCTAAGCTCGTAGATATATGTTTTCCAAATGTGTCAGATTTTTCTTTGCAACTTGAAACTGTATCATCAAAAGGCAAATTAAATCTTGTAGCCTTCTTTTTCAACTCGGGCGATTTGTTGGCCACTGGTGTTGAAAATATCACACCTACGTTAAAATGGTGACTATCGTTTTGTGATACCCATCTGAAAATATTACATTATAACATTTTTTAAACATTAGCGACTTCTCCCGCTTAAATTTATTGTTATATTATAGCCAAATAATACAAAATCTTTACAATAGTAGCCTGTGTTATATGACGTATAAACTAAATTATTGTAAATTTTATCTAAATCCGTTTATAATTTTTTCAGTCAAAGTGAAACAAACATCCATCCTCACAAATTATCCCTTAAGTATATAATGATATTAGTAGGATAGGATTATTTCGCAATTTCATTTCGTATTTTATATTAAGCAAAATAAGTAACACCCTGAGGCCAGTTGTGGCACAGGGGCAGAAGTGTGAGACTGTAAACGCGATTGTTTGTAGGTTCGATTATTTCTCGAGAAAATGAAATTCGCTCTGGCGTCAAGGCAAAGCGCGGCGTTGAATTCCGCCACTCAACGCCTTCGGAAAGGCGGAAAGTGGGGAACAGAGTATCTTAACACTAGGTTTCCTCTGCCTACCCTGCTGTGTGCAGGATACAGCGTGAAGCTTATTTGATTTAATTTTTAATTTAAGTAACACCTTGTTACTTATTAGGTAGAAAGGTTATCTGAATTACTTTTCTGAACTAATCTAATAAAATTGTTTTAAATACAATATCCAAACAGGGAAAATTAAAGGTACAGTCATTTCAATAACATACTTATTTTATAGCAAAATATTTTCACATGTAAATACTTTACAATTTTTATTTATTGAACAAACCAATTATTGAACAAACTCCAAAATCTAATAAAAAATATAGAACAGTGTTTCTTAATACTAGGTTCTCCCTGCCTATAATAATATAAGCTATTAGAGGGATGCAGCATATATAAAAAAAACAATCAAGTTTCTACAACATACCTCTTTTTAAGTACACCTTTAAGTGGATTTTTTCGCCTTTCCGGTGTGGGATGAATAGATATACGTTTTGGTGTGTTTTGACTGACTTCTAGTTCTAATGCCATGATTTCTTGTGTGAGGCCACTGTGATTTTCTTTAGATTCAGCAAGACTAGTCACACCTGTTGGAGTGTCTCCATCACAGTCTAATATTCTCTTTCTTTTCTTGGCACGGAAACTGAAAAGTAAAGTGTTTCTTATTATTCTACATCACCCTGTTTCCCGCATATAGTAGTGTAGTCAGAGGGAACATAGTGTTATGGCACTGTGTGTCTCCACTTTCTCACGAAATAAAAAAACATTGTGAGTTTTGTTGAGAGTCAGACCATCACCATCATCAACTGATTGCTTTAGCTCATTACCAGAGCGAATTAAAATTATAAATACTTTATCACCTGAGTGGAAGTCGAACCTACAACCGTCATGTTGACAGTGCACTGGTGCTTATGCGTCACAAATTATTGTTTCTAAATTGCAGATAATAATTATAATTTAATTTGTTTACATTTTGCTGCTTTATTTAGACAAAAGTCAACATTGATCATTTTATCCAAAAATACCTCTACCTGTCTTGCTGTAAGCAGAAAAAAATAAAGCCAAACTAATAATATCTTTACCTTGGTATCCTTTTTAAGGATTGACCTCTACATACTGGTGATGTAGATTGGTCATGCTGGGAATCAGTAAAAATATTTGACTCAAGTGACGAGCCATTAGTACTTATATCTGTTGATTTGTTACTTTTAGAATTTGTACTATTTTTGGAACTTTCACACGTATGGTAGGAACTTAGTGACTCAGATCCAGAATCGTGACTCTGAAATAGTAACTATTAATTAATCACTGAAGAATCCTAAAATTATTTTTTTTTTTTTGAGTCACATATTGAATAATATTTTTGTGGTAAAACTTTGAGCGGGGAATCTTTCAACTTTAAGATAAAATTAATTAACAGGACAACCTCTTACAGGGCATTTGTTCAGGATCTACAAGCAGTTTGGTAAAACTAAGATGCCATATTTAGTGTTTATTTGAAAATTTTAGTGACAAGACTTGGAACTTGTTGTTACGTTTTTGAAAAAAAAAAGAAAGCGTTTTGGAAAAAAGAGGACATCTGCATCAATGAAGGGTTCCAAATGTATCAATTTTACAGGGTAACTCCATTCTAAGGCAATGATTCTAATTCGGCATCATAAATCTAGCTATTTGCATAATTTTTAAACATATTCATTTATAACACTCGTTGGAAATATCATAGCAATAATTATTTCAAATAATCTTCTGATTATTTCAATAAAAGATCAAATTGATATAAATTAATTTAAACAAAATAATCAATAAATACTTGCAGCAACATCATCCAAATTTATACTTTCAGCACTCATAAAGGGATGTATCCCAGATAACTGGGAGTGGTCAAGCAATGGTGAACTAAGACGACCATTTCCAAACACACTTTTATACTTTGCTGAAAATATAAAAAAAATATGAAAGCAGATCCCACAGATTATCCCCAAAATCATCACAATAAAAAAATAATTAATACATTTTTTTTTGTTAAGATCCAAATTTTTATATTGATGTCATTAAGCTTCACTTCACATTAATTACTTCTAAATTTTCACTTATAACTATTCACTTTTTTGGCTTAACAATTTTTGCTAATAGTCAGGTAGGCCTATCCTTTGATTTATTATTTATTTTATTATAACTGACTATCGGCTTATCACTTTTGCTATTACTGCTATTAGAGGAAGAAAATAAAAATAATTAACTCCTCACAATTATTACATTTAGTCACAGACATCCTTCGCTGAGCTAGGATAGCCTCTAGCTTTGAATAACTTTTCAGAATTAATTAATCATTTTTTTTTTAATTATAACAGCACAAGGCGAATGCAGCGCCACCTACCTCTGATCAAGTCTGATTGTATTTTCAAGCCATCCACAACCAACCCATTATACGAATAAAATTTTATCTTAATCACTCCAGAATTATGTAAAAGGAAACTCCTACATAATATAATAACATCTTCAATAATAATACAATTACAGGGTAGAAAGTTAATGCTGTCTATTCTTTACATTTTGAAAGTATTGTTCCACAAAATAAATAAAAATATATTTTTAAAAACATAAAATTTTTAACATTTCTAAGAGACAAGAGTTTTAGTCTGCTAACATGCAAATTCTTATGTTTTCAAAAATATTAATATGCTGTCGCTTTACATACTAGTCTCCATAATTTCATCAAGAAGATTCTCACAAGTTTCAGTTTCGGTGATAGAGTTCTGAACACTTTCTCCACCTCCAGAACCAAATGACAAATGAGAAGTTAGAGAGAGCAGTTGCCCCGGTGTACGCATGTTGAGACTGGGAGTGCAGTTGACAAAATCAGAAATTTCTAAATCTAAAATATTAACAGATCATAAAGTTTTAATTAAAATACACAAAATTGAAATACTGTTGCAACAGTACAGCATCTCAATATAATAGCATAGCAATGTTTGTTGGTTTGAAATGAATCATTTTCATTTCATCACTCAGGTATTAAGACAAAGTATGGTGTGCAGTTTTGCCACTCAATATGTAATATCTCTAGAATTGGACAGAGAGAAGGGAATGGAAAGTCTGAACACTAGGTATTAAATAAACTACACACTATATGCATGGTATAACATGATAAACTAAAATATACTTGGTAAAAAAAATATAACATATTTACCTCTGTGTATTTCAATTTTAGATAACCCAAAATCTGTAAGCTTTACATGACCAGTCTTAGAAATTAACATATTGTCAGGCTTTAAGTCCCTATGAACAATATTATGTTTATGTAAATAATCTAAAGCCAATGTCACTTCAGCAATATAGAATACAGCCATGGCTTCTTCAAAAAATCCATATACGCCAAGCAATGATTTTAAATCACCACCAACCATGTACTCCATTACCTTAAAAAGTAGTGTTCTTATAGAATAAAATAAAGGATATAAAACACTTAAAATACAATATATTTCTAAAAAGATAATTTCTTTACCAAATATACAGAAGAAGCAGACTGAAGGGAATAAAATAAATGGACACAAAATGGACTTCTTGACAATGCAAGTGCGTTTCTCTCAGTAACCACTTGAGCAACCATATTTTTATTTATCATGTCTGATTTTTTCATTACTTTTATAGCATACAGTTGTTCATTATTATTTTTTTTATGTGCAAGAAAAACTTTACCGAAAGCACCACGGCTAATCGGTTTTACAATAACAAAATCATTTATATCTGGAACCTAGAACAGAATAAAAACAAAAATTGAAATCATAAACATTTGTAAAATACCTTTAAGGCCACTTTCAAAATAATAAACACCTTGTTCGTAGAAGCATCTTGACTATCAGAATTTATTTTTTCTAATATTGTATGGCCAGCACAAGGTTTTGAATCATTCGAGGTCATATTGTATTCTACAGTTATTTTATTTTACATGAAAACGAATGAAGTCTGATCATTTTAATATTTTGTACTGTAAGAATTTGAACAACAAAACTGACACAATCTTAGTTTCAATTCAAACACAACTGACAAACCCACAGATTATTTACAACGTTGATAGACCGATAAAGTTTTAACTACGATACCGTATTATATTTTCGTACACAATAGTAGTATGAAGTGTTATTTGAATATTAGAAACATAATTTATAATAGAAAAGAGTCGTAAACTTAATTATTAAAGATAATAAAAATTGGCTAAATCAGAAAATTTAAGCGTAAAACACGAAAAGAACCTATACTAGGTTTAACTCGGTGTTAACGTAAGTAAGTAAGATTTAACAACAAAAAGCGTAATTAATATATATATAATTATAATATCAATGAAAGATTATTTGTTAAATGGAAAAAAACAAATATGTGTACGTCCAAGTTCATTCAAATTTCAATATAGCAGTAAAAGCATCAAATTTGTTTAATTTACTCTTGTTGACATAATGAGACATAGTTTTTAAATGCTTCAACAATACCAGAACAAACCAAAGTCTGACGAGGGTTTTCTTCATAACATTTCATAATCTGTGAAATTTCAATTAAGATAAAGAAGTTAAACTTTAAATCGTGTAATAAAAAGATTATTATAATTTGACACCCTCATGCCGTTAAGAACTGACTAGCTATGATTGTAAAGTATAATTTAATGGTCACGAGTCACAAAATCGGAAAAATATACATTGATCGAAATCCTTGAAATCGAAATCGTAGATTAATTCTTATTAAAGCCATCTCAATGCAGGTCATTGCTTAGAACCGCCTTTATCACACAGACAAGACTTTTCATTAAGAAAACAAAACACATATGTGGCTTAAGAACATTTTCTGTTGAACTCTTTTTAAAACTTTTAATTGAAATCGAATAGATAAATACATGTAGAGAGCTTAAATGGCCAAAAAATTGTGTTAGTTAAAGTTACAGTAAGGCCTAGTATATGACAAAGAGGAATTATTTTACTATAAAAATGATAAAATAAATTATTAAGGCCACTCGTAGTGCAGGGTCAATACGGTGGAAAGTGTGGAATGGAAGTGTCTTAATGGAAACGGTGTATTTTAACACTAGGTGCCTAGGTTCCTCTGCCTACCCTGTTATGTGCGAGATAGCGTGAAGCTAAAAATACCAAATGATAAAAACCTTTGTTTGCCATTCGAAGCAGGGTTTTAGTTGTTTAATTTTCTCTTCAGTTATTTTTGGTGATTCAAATAATTTATTTGTATGCTCAATTGTGTTCTCATATTCTTTTTCAATAATCTTATTAATTACATAGTGTTCATTTTTTAGAAAATCTATTCTATCAGCCCAGTAATCTTTACTCTCATCTATGCTTTTTGTAGATAATTTTAATTCAGATTCATTAGATAAATTCTACAATAATAAAATTATATAGAAATGAATAACAATTTATTTATCTTCTTGTTTCATTTTAAATTAGTCTAATCAAAAAAACGAACCTCATTTTTTAAATTATTTTCAACATAATCGTCCTTCGTTTTTCGTAATAGAACTGGGCGTACAATAAAGTTATTCTCGAAACTGATCCGTCTTGAGTCCTTGCTTGTGATTGTACCCATGATTGTTTTAAAATAATTATAAAAATTTAGGTTACGAAAAAAATTTTTAAACAAGAATAATTGTAATAATAAACTAATTGAAAATGACAAATGTATTTTTTTATTTAATTATAAATTTAGCCTATGGCACGGTATATTACGTGAGTGTGATATAGAAACTTAAAAAAATAAATAAATAAATTGAATCAGCTGCACGCTGTATCCTTCACACAGTAGAGTAGGCAGAGGGAACCTACTGTTATGACACTCCGTTCCCCACTTTCCACCGAATTTTGGAGCCATTGCGTATTAAGTGGTGGAACTCAACGTCGCTCTTTGCCTCGACACCAGACCGAAGAAATGGAAGTATAAATTTAAATAAATATATTATTTCCTCGAGTGGAGATCGAACCCACAACCAGTCACGTTTACACTCACACTTTGTGCCTCTGCGCCAAGACCGGGTTCATATAGAAACTTATTTTTAAATTTTTTACTTCGTGATACCGTAACTCTTAAAGTATGGTACGGTTTGTATATAGTACGGTAACATAAATAATTTGAAAATAAAGAACTGATACTGCTAGGATTATATTTTTGATAATTTTATGCAGCAAATAACTGAAAAAAATTAAGCTTTTAGTTTGGTGACTTTATTTAATTTCTCGGTATTATTAATCGTCCCTTTCGAGTTAACTCGAGCTACTAACTCGAGTTTATCTATAATATTGACATTGACAGCTTAATATATCTATTATCTATGTAAGTATGTATACTTGTATAGTTCTTTGAAAGAACGAAAGAACTTCTTCCTGTCGAAAAAGTGTTTTGTATTACAAGTTTACAATTACATCAAGTTATGGATATTTTCTCTATTACTAGTATAAGCGAAATTCTTATTTAATTTCATATCATAAAATTACGCATTTCACTATAGTATAATTTATATATAAAACATAATTTTGCCGTAAAAACATTTAAAAAATACTATGTCTTTATACGATGATCTTGATACAATTAAAGCACGCACTACAGAAAAAGTAGCAGAATGGTCTTCAGGAATTAAACTTTTACAATCACAATTACAACTAAAAAAAGCTGCAGTCACTCAACCTAAAAGGGAAGCTTTGCGTAGGTCTAATCAGGTATATTATTATGAAAAGGTCTACCTGAACGTTTTTTTATAGCTCTAAATATCAAAGTTTATGTTATTTTATAACTTCATGTTTTGAAGGTATTAACTCCAGTAATAGACTTGAAAAGTAAACAGAAAGATGATGATGAGACTAATTCAAATAGTCCTAAGGTGCAGTCAAAGACATTTACATCTTCTTTAAATGTTCGCGATTTTGATTGGAATGTTGCAAATGAATATGACCCGATGTGGCCTAATGACTATGAAAAAGTTGCTAAAGGTATGATTAAGTTAGACAAATTATTTACATACCTCATGGGACATATTCTAATAGTTTTTCCTTCTGTCTTATAGAAATGCAGGCAAAAAGGTTAAATCTAGATGGGAGTGATAGAAATGAAAGATCAGAAAGAAAGCGCAAATCAAGATTTGGTGATGATGATGAACTTATTCCAGAGAAGACACTATTACCAATGGTATGTAATTATTACATACAAAATTTATACTTAATTTTGTTCTCACCTCTACACTCAGGAAACACCTGTAGGAAATCAATTGTCTATCACACTTGATTTTCTAATTTCTGCCCAAATTATGAGACATTGTGTGTTGAGTGGAGGAACTCTTACACCATACTTTGTCTACAGCAGGAAATTAAAATTGAGTATAATTTTCCCTTCAATTGGGGATTGAACTCACAACCATCAGGTTTAAAGTCAGATGCTGTCTCACTGCACCACAACAGCCTTAAAATCTTATTACAAAAAATATTAACTATTGAAAAATATTTGTTGCTTATTATATATTATTTTACAGCAACCTGAGGAAGAAGAAGCAGAAGAAATATCAAAGAGAGCCGCTGGTGTTGCCATAGCTCCCCCACCATCTCTTACTGTGGAGTCTTTATCACCACCTCCACTTAATATTAATACACCTTCAAATACAGGCTTTTCAATTGGTGGATATGGTGCCAGTTCTGTAGCTGCCAAAATAATGGCAAAATATGGCTTTAAGGTATTTGTTTTTCATCTTCACACTGTATTCCTAGGGAACTAAGTGTTAAGACACTGTTTCCTACTTACATCTCAAAATTCAAATTGAAATTTATTCAATATTAATAAATAATAATATGTTCCCCCGTGTGAATCCCACAACTGTCATGTTTATGGTTACACATTTGTGCCACTGTGCCACAACAATCCCTATTATACCCTATTACATGACAGTAGTCATTTTTAGTTATAAATTTAATCTATCATATTAATTGTGGGCTTATATACATCCTCTTAGGGCTTTGATACCAAAATGTAAAATTAAGTGTTTTTTCCTTGTATATGAAAGAAAATCTCTCTTGGTAACTTTCCAACCAATCTGACAACTTATATGTTCTTATCAAGCTACATCATCATTTTATATGCTTTTACAATTTATTCATGTCTTGTTCTGTGAAGAGCAATTTTTTCTACTTAAATATCAAAAATATTTCATAAATAACAATCTATCTGCCAAATGATAACTCTTAATTTCTTTTTTCTTCTTCAGATTTTCAAAAATTGTGATCTAAAAATTAATCTCCATATAATAATTATTTATTTAAGAATCTAGTGTAAAAACAAACCATTCCCCACTTTCTGCTGAATTTTTGGGACATGGTCTGTTCAGTGGTGGAATTCAATGCTGTGCTTTGTCTTGTTGCCAGAGTCTACCAAACCCACAACCATCCTTTTCCTTCCGTTTACGGCACGCATCATCCAGGATTCCAATGCGTACAAGAAAACCAAGACAATAAGAGTTTGTACTAGTCACATTTTGGTTATGTTGGATACATTCTACTCTGCCATATCTTTGTGACAGTGGCGAAGCTAGGGTATTTGCTGCCTGGTGCAGCTTAAGACTTCATACCCTTTAAAATTGTCAAAATAATTTCAGATTTTAAAAGTAGAGTAGCCCCAGCCCCCAGCTACGCCACTGCTTTGTGAGTTGAGTCATTGTACCTTTGGCCATTCCAGTGGATTCCTCATCGAATTGCCTTATCGCTCCCCTCTGACCGCTTATCATAGAACCGAATACCTTTACCTTTTAATATCTTCAGATTCGGTATTATTCCGGTCAACGATAGTTAGCCTGTCCTATCAACACGCATGAGTTTGGCTTAATCGATAAACCAACTAATGCTGTGCTTTCGCCCTCTACTCTACTAAGTAGCTCAGACATTTCTATCTCCGATGACATTTCTACTACCAATTGAAATGCCACCATTCCACTCTTCCTGCCTTTTTCTCGTGATATACTTACTCCCCATAGATGTTAAAAAGGAGAGGTGTACTCCATTTTCCGGTTTAAATGGCTCCGAAAGTACGTCATTTACCCTGATCATCGATTCACTATCCTCGTATAGGTACACCCTATCCCTTCAATGTAGATATCAGTGAACACCCATTTCCCGCAGAATATGCCATACTCAATCAAGCACATGAGCATCGGCACATTACTACACTTCTCTATGAATTGCCTTACGTTTATTATTTGCTCTCTTGTGTCTCGGTCTTTGAGGATTATAGGCGACTGCTTATTATATAAGCAGTCAAGTATGAGATATAAGTGCCACAGTCCGATAGCTCTCGCAAGTTTTCAAGTTAAAGATGTTTTTATTCTTCAGCCAAAACTGCACTGCACTGGCCCATGTTTTTGCATTGAAGTTTCGAGTAATATTTTTCTGGCCCATGTTTGTGTATGTGGTGGGTGTGATCTTTAATTTCCTAAAAGGTATTGATTGTAGTCACTGTGACAGGCATTGAACTTGAGACTTGACATGATTTTGTATTTAGCATGTACGGGATCTGCTTTGCCTGCCAGTAATTCCAGTCTCAGTTCTGTTTCTGATGGCCTTCCATGTTGCATTTTTCTGTAATTCATGACACTCGGGAGAAATTTGGCTTACACTCTTGTATCTTCGACCGAGCAGAGAAAATAAATTCTTTGACTGCTGCCTAGTTTGTGTCAATATCCCCATTTATAACCATTGTGAACCCAGTTGTCACCTTGTTGTCACCCTATGATCGCGTCAAATTGTGTGTGGAATTGGTACCAATAAAATTTGATTCTCACTGAACCTGGTGCATCATTACAATGCTGTCAGTAGCATATTTGACACCCATGTGACCTGGAATCAACATGACGCCGGGTGGTAGTCTGATTGCATGCCATCGTTCTACTTTTTCATAACGGGTTTTTTTGGAAAGGGTAATGCAGTGATTTCCCCTTGCCTTCTGCACCGCAGTGTTGTTAGTTTCTCCTAATCTTAACGTAGTTTCTTCAATAACTGTCATAGCTTTTCTTCAATAACAGTCATATATTGCGCATCACTCGGCCTTGAACCTCATACAGGCATTTATGCATGATTTGGGAACATATATATTTTCAGGAAGGTCAAGGCTTGGGTAAAAAGGAACAAGGAATGTCAGTTGCCCTTCAAGTTGAAAAAACATCTAAAAGAGGTGGACGAATTATTCATGAAAAAGATAATAATATGCCACCACCTAGTTTCGCTATGCCAGCACCTCTAGGATCGGGTAAATATTCCTAACTCTTTGGTTTTTATAAAAATATTTAAAATTTGTTTTTTATTTTTTTTATTTTATCTTTCAAATTTTTTTTTTTTAATAATATATTATCCTTCACTTTTGATTTTTTTTAATTTTATCTTTCATTTTATATTAAATTGTTATTTTTCAGATTCTCCTAATGCTTCAAATTCTCCACAACTTTCAAGAAATGAGCCTTCAATTACAGAAATTATGAAATCACCAAGCAAAGTTGTTCTTTTAAGGGTAATTGACTTGAGAATGATTTCTATTTATGTAGTTATTTTTTTATTGTATTCAAAATTTTGCACATACATAGATATTTTGTAGAGGTCGTCTTAGAGCAGACTAACTGTAGATATTATAGTTGTGGGTTTGATTCACATTTAACAAATCATATTCACAATTGTGAGTTCTGCCACTCTAAAGTGTCTAGGTTTTGTTTGTCCCTTCTATATGCGGAAAGTATACTTAAATATGGGTACAAAATTTTGTGCACACAGTATTTTTTCTGTCAATTTTTTTGAATATTTTCAGAACATGGTGGGCCCAGGTGATGTTGATGAAGAACTTGAGCCCGAGGTAAAAGATGAATGTAATACAAAATATGGAGACGTCATTAAAGTGTTAATATTTGAGATGCCAAATGTTCCACATGATGAAGCAGTCCGGATTTTTGTAGAATTTAAAAGAATTGAAAGTGCTATAAAAGCAGTAGTTGATCTAAATGGTAGATTTTTTGGTGGTAGACAAGTTAAAGCTGGTTTTTATGACGTAGAAAAGTTCAATACATTACAACTCACTGAGTAAAATATCTGGTAATAAATATTTTATTCTCTAAAATTTTGTTTTTTTTTTTCATTGCCCTGAAAAAAAATCTTCTAACACTTCACTGTGTTCTTAACTTTTTCCTATGCCTTATTTAAAAAATAAATACATGAGTGACAGACACTTTTGTCACTCATACAAAAGGGGAAAAGTTGTATTTTAAATAAATATCAACTACCACTCTACTAATTTCAGAAATGTTTGATCCATAGTGTTGTACAGTTCTTGAACTTTGTGCTTCCGGAAGTTTTCTTTGATTTTTTCTTAAATAAGTTTGCATATGCAATGTATTGAAAGTTAATGTTGATATTTTTTTCTTCCTTTTAACCATTTTTAGTAATTTTTCCTGTTCGTATTATGGTGATAGTCCTCAGATTAGATATCTGTCCTATATGTCAAAAATGCATTTGATATGAAACCTTCTGTATGTCCGGCGTGTACAATAATTGGGAGTATTCCATTAGGTTTTGTTTGAATCCTGTTTTGGATTCTTTCTGACCAATATATTTTTGAACCTGGTTGAATTTTGCACGTGAATGAATATAGGATCCATCAGTTAACACTACAGGGCTACCTACGTTACGGAAAGCCGTTACCTGTTGTAAATATTTAAAATTTAATTCGTTCTCGTTGTTATAGATTCATCAACTCTCTCTCAAATATTTTGAGGCGTAATAGTGTTGGAAACTGATGATGTGTATGTTATGTACTTGGCTTTTAAGTATGCGACGCTGAGATTTTTTACACATGTTGAAAAATTATTTATGTAAGTAGAGAAATTTCCTGACGGTGCAAGGTTTATACGAGATGGACTACACTACTCTTGTACATCAAACCCGATTCCCGGACGGCTACTCGAGACTGACGCTGGTCGCCAAAAATAATGGGGCGCGTCTGATCGCGCCCCTACCCTGCGAGCCCGAAAGCAAACGCTAAAGTACAGTTGAGCGCGACGCTAAGTGTGATTTAAGACACCAGTTTAAATATGATACAAAAATGACGCCGCATGTCCGCATGTTGAATATTGTGCACACGACTGTACATGCGCAAGTTTAACTTGTGTTTGTCTTAAAAAAATGTCGGATGATATGCGAGTGAACATTGCACAATAGTTAAGAAATCTTAACTTCAAGACCGTATTGTATATGTGATCAATTTCAAGTCAAAACCATGAATCATGATGAAAGGGACACTTACCGCCTTATTCATAAAAAACGCCTATAGAACGTTTAAAACGTTCATTAGTTAAAATGCTCTAGAAGCTTATGAAACTAAAGCTTAAGCTTAGTTTTTATATTTATAATGGTTTGGTAACTTTTATTGATATATATTTTTAACATTTTTAAAGTGTTATTCCACACTTAGGAAAAAAATACTTATTTAGAAAATATAAAAAAAAAAAAAAATTAACAGACTTGAACCAGCGCCTCCTGGAGCCTAACCAGGCACAGGTTCTAGTCCCGCTACGTCCACATTTTTATATGTTTTCTAAATAAGTATTATTGATATATATTTTACGATTACAGTTTTGGAACTTTATGTAATTTTAATGTTAGATACTATTTTTATTTTCATTGAGTGATTTAACCAAAAGCAATACTAGAGTTATTTAATCGAGTCTACGGGTAGCTAGTGACTGACATTTCACGGGAATTGACAAATACCGTCATAATGACAAATGATAAAACACGAATCTAATGAAGTTTCAATTTCTTTACAAGTGAAGAATTGTAGATAATTTTCTTTTTTAGTTTTATCGTTTTATAAGTAGAGTGAAAGGTGTAAAAAAAATTATATATTTTATAGCTCTCTTCGGAAGACATATCATTTAAAAGTAATGATATATTTAAGAAACAAATAAGATGGCTTTTTATTCATGTAATCGATATAGATTAATAGTTTTCATTATGTTAGCACTCATCATTTGGCAATGCATACGTTTACTATTACCTGATAAGCCCAATAGTCACCTGATGGAGGTACAGTAGAATGTTATTTATATAACTATACAATAGGTATATTATTCTATATATAATAATAAATGTTCCTTTTTAGAGTAGTATAGTGGAATTAGAAGATGATAAATACAACAAACATAAAGAAGATAAAATAAAAATAAGGGTTTATTATGAAGCTCTTTGTCCAGATTCAAAACATTTCTTTATGAAACACTTAAGACCTGTAACAGAAAAACTATCAGAGTTTCTTGATGTAACTTTGGTGCCCTATGGAAAGGCTACTGTAAGTATTTAATTTTTTTTATTTACTTTTAATACAATTGTTTTAATTTCATATTTCTTTTAAGATAGGTAAATAAAATATATTATGTACTGTAATAGCAATATACAAAGTGTATACAATTCCCACTCAGGGGAATGAATTTAATATCATTTTCTCGCTCTAGTAACAAGATAAATGGTGGCATTGAGTTCCTCTTAGCTTACAATGTCTCTAAAATTGAGAGAAAAAAGGTTTTGTTTCCTCACATTTTCTCTTTTTTGTGATAATTTATGCACAATTTTTTAATATATTTGTTGAAATTTTAGACCAAACAAGAAAATGGACATTATTATTTCAAGTGTCAACATGGTGAAGAAGAATGTTATGCAAATAAATTACATGCATGTGCCATTGAGGCTCTCAATAATATGACTTTGGCTGTGAAAATTACAGAATGCATGATAATAGATAATATGGATGCTAATAAAGCTTTATTAAGGGTAAAAATATTATAAAATTTAAAATATAGCTTCATACTTTATCTTGAACAGAGTAGCCAGAGAGCACCTGTTGTTGAGGCATCCTACTCTCCTATTTGTGTCAAAAGTGCCATTCAACAACACATTCTATTTACCAGAAAATAAAAATATTTAATCACCCTGATTGAGAAATAACACACAACCATTGCATTTCCATTTATCAGGCTATGTATGTAGACCACAATGGTTTTATTTTAAGTATAGACATTTTTTTTAATTGATAATTTTTTTATGTTTCAGTGTGCAAAGCAAATAAATATTGACCCAGAACCTATTAGTGAATGTGCATTAAATGAACATGGATCTGCATTATTAAAGAAATATGGTGATGATACTAACATAATAAAACCTACTTTCATTCCAACTATTACTATTAATGGCTCCAAAGATAACCAAGGGCCAATTCTGAAAAATTTCCTTTTAGAAGTTTGTAAAAAGATTGACATGCCTTTACCTCCACCCTGTTTGTGACCCACGAAATTGCATAGAAGAAAATTCAATCATGTTTTGCTTTATTTTAATAAGTTTTTCATGTAAATCTAACTTGTAACTTTATAATGGACTTCTCAGAATTTACTGATGTGTTCGTAACAACTTAATATAATCAAAATTGGAATTGTATATATATATATATATATATATATATATATATATATATATATATATATATATATATATATATATATATATATATATATATATATATATATATATATATATATATATATATATATATAATTATAAATTCATATGTTTGGCACAAATAAGTTATGTTTATATAAATAAAATTTTGTTGTTAATTTGATTAAAAAGAGTTCCTTGAATGAAAAGTATTAATTATAAATTATATTACAATGTAATTAGTGATTGTTACAGAGGCATTTTTTTGTATTATTTATAAATTGTTTTTTAAAGTTTACTATTTTTATATTTTTGCATTATTTCTGGTTAATCATTATGGTTGTGTTTTTGCATTTATCAATATACATATAAGCATAACTGGTGTACTATATTTTAAAAAAGTATTTTATAAGTTTGCCGAAGAAATAAAAATAAGTTATAGTTAGCAAAAAAACTAACAATTGAGGTGAATATTTGACTGCTGCTTATATAATAAGCAGCATAATCCAAAAACTATGATTTACCTATAAGGACACTGGCACAATGCAATTTTTATTTGTAAAACATTGTTTGCATTTTTTTCTTTTGTTTTTTACATACTTGAACTTTAAATTTAAAAGTTATATAAATGTTTATATGGATATGGTTGATATGCTGTTTTTGTATACCAATACTCTAACAAAGACATTTTTGACATTTTTATGTTTTTTTAATGATTTATTCAGACAATATATTATATTTTTAGTTACAATAGATTCTTTACAATATTATGTAATATATGTATTTCCTTAACATAGTTGTTTTATTTAAAGTGTTTTTTATTCTGCATAAAAAGCTTTTATATTTCTGGTATTATTGAGTCGTGGCGCAGGGGCACAAAGTGTGACTATAAAACTGACTGGTTGTGGGTCTGATCCCCACTCGAGGAGATGAAATTTACTTAAATTTATATTTCCATTTCTTCGCTCTGGTGTCGAAGACAAGCGCGGCGTTGAGTTCTGCCACTCAACACGCAATGCCTTCAGAATTCGGCAGAAAGTGAGGAACAGAGTGTCTTAACACTAGGTTCGTTTATTCTAGGTTGTAATATTCTCGATATATACAAATATATTAAAATATCTTTCAATTTGATATGCAATTTATTCTGCCATGTTATTTACAACCGTAGCTAAGCAATAAGGAATTTTCTTGTTTTAAGAAAAGGTCGTCAAAATGAGCTTCACGAATGCTTACATGGCCTATGCTGACTCAACCTTGAGACACATAAAAACAATGTTTTACAAAAATATTGTTCTTTAAAATATCAATTGATAAAGGTGGGGCCACAGTTACCATTTTAATATACTTAATTTAAATTTATCGCCTTATTGTTAATATATTTTCTATAATTTGGTATTAATCCTTATCAAAATAAATATAATAATCACCTTAGCATTTCATCTAGATTGAAAATATAGTTAACTGTACATCATACATTGATGTACAGTTAACTAATAAATCTTAAGAAGATATCTCTGATTCAAAATGCTAACCTACGACCTGCAGTGCAAATTTTCATGCATTTTCGATCTACTGTTATTTTTTATGTGGTTATTTGCTGTTTTTAATTAATTTATATTTTTGTTTGTTATTTCAGTTCGGTTGGTTGGTTGTATGTACCGTTGTTATACCCTGAATAAATCATAACATTTATTTTTTTAGCATTTTATTTGCTATTGCTCGCAAAAAATATCATATTATTATAGAAAAATGTTTAGTTATTTCATATATCATTATAGTATCTATATACGCGCGCACGGAAAACGTGTAAAAACGTTTTCCCAGGTAAATCTCTATCCAGCATTGGGTAAGGTAAACCAGAACCAGAATCACCTATTGAGTGACCATGGTGGAAGCCATATTGACTGTTGACATCAATCAATCAGTGATCCTGCAGATAAACCAAGAGCCAAGGCTATTAGACACTTTCGAGAGCAGGGAGGTGATAGCAATAGGCCTGTAGATAGACTGTTAATTTATGAGAAACGGTCAATGCAATAGAAACCTTGCAATTATCCAATAATTTTGTCACAAAATGCCTTATTGTGATTTATTTATAAGATATATGATGTCTGGACAAAAATTGAATATTTTTGTAGTACAATGTACTTGATGATGATGATGATGATGATTGATGATGTATTGCTACAGGAGCAGCGCTCACGGTTATAATAAATTATAATTGTTGTAACGCTAACTAAAGAAATACACTCTAATGTTATATAGCCTATAGCACATAATACGTCTATCTTTTACAGATAACCCATAGTAACCATTGTTGTGATGGAAAATAAAGAAGCGATAATTGAGAAACTATTTTTCAACAGTATAGTATTATTCTTTATCATACTAATTATGTTAAATACAATTGTGCGCTTTATATAGATAAAAATTGGCTTTTACAGCAAATCACAGAAATTAATTTTTTAGAAGATATGAAAGTTTTAAAATACGGAAGTGAGCTGTGAACAGTCATGAGCTGTGTAAATGTTTAAAATCATAGATTGTAACGAATCTTGTTGACCCTTTAAAAAATCTAAATAAAACAGTGATGCTGTCACTGATATCTTCGCATAACATTATTTATTTTTCACTGTTTTATTATTGTATAGATTATATTTCGTGTTACTTTTAATATTAATTATATTAAATTAAAAATCAAATTAGCTCAGCGTGAAGCTACTAATCTCGCACACAGCAGGGTAGGCAGACTCCGATCCCCACTATCCGCCGAGTTCTGGAGGCATTGCCTGTTGAGTGGCCGAACTTAACGCCGCGCTTTGCCTCAACACCAGAGCGAAGAAATAAAAAAAATAAATTTTAAATATTTATTTTACGTTGATAATATTAGTTTAATTAATATAGCTTTCTTTAGTTTTTTTATTAATATTTTTCTTTGGTTACGTTTACTTATTACTTTTGTTCATTTTAATTACTTATGTATTTTTTCTAATATTAAAAGTTTACTTTAGTTACTTTTAATTTTCTACAACTTCTTCATCGATATTGTTCTCTTAAAACGCGTACACAACAACGAAACTTCATTTCGTATTTATAATATATGTATAAAGGATGCGTACATATATAAGTTGGAATAACTTTTAATTAATAAATAAATAAGTTTGCCGTATACAATTTAAAACTGAGAACATCAATTTCCCAGCGTCTAAATGGCTACCTTTGCTCCGAAAACCATTTCAAACACAACAATAAATCTTCACTGAAATCACGGTCTAATTTCGTAAAAGCCCCGTCTCGCTTTGCTAATTAATATGAATGGCATTTGCATCCGGCTTTTTCTCGCGTAGACCATTTCCAACTATTGTTTTGCAAAGATCCTCACAATTTATTCCTATTTTTATCAGACTGCATCGCGGCGGAGGAATCATTGGGAACAATAAACCATCTTTTCGGTTACGTTGAAATGAAAAGCTTTTGTTCACTCCGGACGAATTACACTTATTTGTTCTATGTAATTAGGTAGGGCTTTTTTCTTCCTTTTTATCTATTGTGTTTCATAATGATTATATATTTTAGTCGTATAATTGTAATGATACTTTTTGTAGCAGTTTTATTAGACGCTACTGCCCATGAGCCAATAAGTAGTACGATATATAAGGAATCGTACTGGACGACTTGCTTTATTTAAAAACTAGCGGCTCGTCCACGGCTTCGCCCGCTTAAAATACATGATTATTGATTTAATAAGCAGAATTGATTGACAACTATAATGATTTCTAATATGATTTTTTTACGACATTATCGTCAAAGAATTTTTGATTGTTTTAAATAAAAAAATACGACCATTGTTGATATTTGATATTTATAAAATATACATAAAGCTAATTATTTATTACACGTATATATTTTTGTAATTTTATGTTCTTTTTACCTATATAATATACTCTGTTAAATGTGCTGATGTCAGTGAATAATTTAATTTACTCATTCAGAAACAGCCTTAAATGTTAAATTATAGATTTGAATATTATATGAACGAACCAACCAAAAAATCTTTGTATTTACTTGATATTTCTTTCAAGATCGTTCTTTATTTCTGTGTTGAATTAATTACGACTTCTTTCAAATGACGATAACTTTTTTTTTAAAGAACCGATTTTGATGAACTAAACTTTAGTAGTTAAGTTGAGTTAAAACAAAGCAAGTGGTGAAATTTTCAAGTAAATCGGTTCAGTTCTTTTAGAGAAAAATGTGGACAAAAATAGTCGACAGACAGACACACAGACAAGAAATTAAAAAAAATTTTTGCTTTCTATTATTCTTTTTGAGTGTCCCTCTATCCATTTCAGTCAACATTACTAAATGTACAGACAAAATATTTTTACTGTCTTATTATATATAGAGATAAATAATTACCTACTTAAATAGTAAATAGTAAGAAAATTTCTCAACTTTCTTGATTTTATCTAAAACAGATTTTCTTTTTTTTTAATTACTAAATGGGGTATTTAGCATATTATTGGTATATACATATATTTGACATATCTGCCAAGAGAGTTAATCCAACAATAATATCGTAGTTAGAACAAGTAGCATTTGTAAATGCGTTCGGTTTTTAAATGAATTTGATTGAAATTGAGTATAAACTACGACTCCGTTTTCCGTTTGAAGTAATATTTAAAGTGTTTACTAGATAGATCAGAAACCAAATTTGAAATATAAAGGCGTCTATAATATAATATAAAGAATTTCAACATTTTATTTACTAAAAGTCTAATCTGTTATAATTATTAATTATTATGGCTCTAGAAAATCTAATATACCTAGTACCGCATTATGAAATAAATAATGCATATCGACATCAGAGATACGTGGAACAAGTAATGACAGTCACCGGTCAGCGTGCTGATGTTGATTGCTGATACCTCGCCATAAATCCGTTTACACATGACCAAAGCAAACTTTCTGCTACGCGGTGCCTATATTTGTTTAATGAATAGTATAACGCTGCAAACAAATTATTGCAAAAATTTTCATAACTCTTTAACCATGAATTTTATGTTATGGGAATGCTTTTCCCTTGCCAAATAAAAACTTAATAGATGGACAGCTACGCACCTTAAGGCGCAAAATATAAAAATATATTATTAAATTTTATCAACTAAACACATTTAACACGATTTATTGTTTTATTTTCGCACATTTTTCTTAGCAGAGTAGGCAGATATTCTGCTCTTTTAAAATGCATTGCATGTAGAGTCGTATTTGAAATTGGAAAGTGCCAAGTGGTGTCGTCCTATGTATACCTGGGAGCCTTAATCTCAAACGGTGGAGGTGCGACGAAGCGACATATGGCTATCCATATTATCCAATTACCAGGACTACTTCTACCTTACTACTACGGACAAGTAAAAAATTGTGGAAGAACCACAATATTAGATATAGAAGTTACTAAAATTAGCCTGGTAAGAACATTATTATCCATCCATATCATTGCTGGATATAAAAAAAAGAAATCTTTGGAAATGTGGTGTTAGTGAAAGATCCTTCAAGTGTTATGGATGAAATTTCTTACCAATACTTCCATATCATATGAGCTCGAGATCAAACAACGGTTATTAAGTATAGTAGGTACAGAATCGGATACCAGAACTGTTTAATCACATCTCGAGACGGAACCATGACCCAATTGAACGGCTTGTTGTTCAAGTCAAGGTAGAAGGCAATAGACTGTGCGAAAGGTTCCAAAGCCGTGGACTGACCAAATAAAGTCGCTAGTGGATGGATCTATTCACGGGGGCACCATAGCGACCTCAAGAGGGCAAAGATGGTGAGTTACCTACCCTTCCGAATTAAATTGCATTATGAACACGACCCCTCTGCCAAAAGTGATATGAAGAATAAAAATGTAGAGATAGTAGATAGTTTGATTATTAAAAATGCAATGCATTTTGGCTGGTGGTGCCCAGGGATAGTATTGGGAGCATCATATGGAGTTACATCAGGCGATGGGAATAGAAAAACCATTCCCCACCATTATATGGTGGTACAGGGATATTCTTTCCAAATGCACTACGATGGGGTCGTCATCGGCGTTGTATTGCTTAGTTAAAAGTATTTTTTATAGATACAAGTAGCGAAGGGTATTCACCCTCCACTCTAAAGCTCTTAGTAGTTTAAGGTACCGTAACCACTAACGGCAACAGTCCATATAAAAAATCACGTAATCTTAATTATTTTTTACGTAGGCACATATATACGTATGTACATATTATATTTTTTTTAAGTACCGTTTATTTTTTTATAAATTATTTTAATTTAAAAACATAAATCTTTGTATATTTTTATTATTAAGTTGGTGTAATAAAGTATTAAATAAATAATAATAATAAATTTATTATTTTATCAATGTAATAAATTCCTGAAGGTATTAGTACCTTCTCTATTTTTCGCTACGGCGACATAATTAAATTCTTTCATGTCGAAAATTTCTGATGTGTCTTCATAAACAATATAAAAATTTTGGAAAACCATAGACAAATTCTAACTATAGAAAAAAGTCTAAAAATAAAAAAAATATATATGTAATAAAAAAATACGTCTAAGCGGATGGCTCCGTATAACAAAACACTGTAAACCGTATGTACTTACTCTATATATAATATTTGTCGGTGGAGCGAAAACCGTGTAGTCTCATTAAAACTTTCCTCAGACTGGGCTTGCACGTGTTTTTAATTTTTATCGAGAGCACTCGTCGTTAGCGGGCACGGGATGCATGCTGTGGCTTGATGCTTTGATTGCGGTAATGACGTCTCTCCCGTTCCAACTCTGCTCCTCTCTCTCCACTATCTTTAAATTATTTCTTTACAAATTGAGGCATCTTTTTAATTAAGCGACTTTATGTCCATAAAAACTTATGACATAAAATTGCTATAGCAGTAACATATGGTCCACTGCTTTTCCTCAGACAAGTAAGGTCTCTATAGAATATCTTTTCAAAGAAGTGCTGAATAAATCTTGTTATGTTATAGCAATGTGACATAAATTAATTACACTTAATGATAGACGGTAATATTTTTTTTCTGGGCTTAATTATTTTTCTTATAAAGTAACGACATTTTAAATATTATTAAGGTGGCGTTGGTCTGTCATATAAAATATCGATTTTGTAATAACTTCGATTACAGCAATAGACACGATAAAATATTTTGGTTTTGTTATAGGTGAAGTGATTTTGTGCTCAACTGGCACGTTGGGAGCGACATTATAAAAGAACGAAACATAATAATATATATTTATTTACCTTGGACTCCAATGTGGTGGTTCTTGGGCAGAATTTTTATATGAGTGTCTATAGTGAAGCAACGATTTACCAAACATTTAAAAAAATCTATCACTTACAGTCACATAGTCTGCTAACTACGGAACTCGGGAAATATGTGTAAATAAGTAACAAAACTGGTTGTCCCAGTCGGTTTACGGACGATTATTTTACGTGATAACTCCATAAAAAACATTAATGAAAGATTCCATACTTTTATGAATTTATTTCAATTATTATTACTGAATTATCATTATTTTGTATAATACAAAGAAGGAGGTAATTGAAAACCATAATAGATATTATTAGCATTTATTTATACTCTTTTTAACTTCACGCTGTATCCCGCATATAGCAAGGTAGTACTCCGTTGTCCACTTTCCGCCGAGTTTTCGAGGCATTCCATGTTGAGTGCCGAAACTCTATGTTGATAAAAATATTAATAATAATTCACTTCGTAGTGGGGATCGAACCCTCAACCGTCTCATTACAGTCACAAGCCTGTGCTTCTGCGCCACGACCGCCCCACATTTCATTCATTTATTTGCACTCGTTTATTCAAAACTATTTTTTACTTAAATTATACACATTAATTACAAGTAACAATATGCTATTTAATAACAAATAAAAATGAATGGATAGACGCATCACAAGCTGAACGCTCTGATTGATCGCTTGTGAACATCTCTATCTCTGTCCGCGTTCTCCCTTGCACGCTCGGATCTTGCGGAACGTGACAGTGAGTCATGATTTTTCGTGCGTGCCCCCGGCGTTCATTGATTTATAAGACGTTAACACGTCACAACACTAGTTACATAAATTATAAATAAAAAAATAAAATTTATGGTTTACTGATAACTTGATAAGTCTATTGTAATAAATAAGGTAAGTGATGATGCATGTTCGTGTTTATCTGCATAGAGAATGGATGCGGATGCGGATGCAGCGGACAGGGATGCAACAAATCCGCTTAGCACGGTCACTGGCGCCGCCTATGCTGTTCGCTACTGACGCGAACGGCCTTAATGGATTTTTCATGTCGATTGCACTCTGCATAAGTGTGCGTGTGAGATTATCGAAAGGTTTCAATAGAAAATTTATCTTATAAATTTTTTGTTTGCCAGAAACTGTCTAGAATTAATTTATGTTATTTTTATGCATTTTACGCTGTGCATTTGGATTTTAGCATAGATATGTCGTCAATTTTATCGGCAATAAAATGAAAATTCATTATTTGCTTTTATTGTAATTGCTAGAGAGAGACATTTGAAATATTTTATAAAATAATTCAGCTTAAAATTACTATATATTAAATACGTACATACAATTTTACAATAAAATGTTAATTTAAAACAAGAAAGTAATTTGCAAACACTTTATAACAGAGTTGAGTTCGATGTAAGCGCAGCATGATTTTACAATCTGTCCACAGACCATTAATAATAATTAGGAGTGATATCCTTTTGACTTACTTGTAGGCGGCGACAGCTTTAGCGCCGCATATTTTGGCGCGAAATTTATAATTATTGTAAAGAACACAATAGGGAATTTCTTCATTGTAATGATATGCTAATTAGCTTTTAAAAATACTGTATCAATTTTATACAATTACTGGATTTAGTTAATTTATGTCTTTTAATCATTAAGTATAAGTTCGTATGAAATATAGAACAATAGATATAAAGCTAGGACTATGACTATCAAAATAAATATGAGGCCAGTGGCGCAGGGTCAAAAGCGTGTGACTGCTAACGCGACAGGTTGTGAGTTCTAGACATTTAATATTTTTATTTCTTCGCTCAAAGTCCTTAGATTCCGCCCCCTAACGTCAGCACGCAAAGCTGCCAGAATTCAGCGGAAAGTGGGGCGCGGACTTTACATAGGCTCCTTCTGCCTATCCAGCTACATGTGGGATACAGCGTAAAGCTGAAAAAAAAAATTATAAATATTGTAATTACCCAATTACTGGTTGCAATGAGTGCTCATAGAGGTGCATTTTAATATTTATGCTAATTCACGCGTCTGTCAGTAATTTCTTTTAATTGCACCGTTTTACTATAATTGTATGATGGTAACATTAATTTAACTTTAATGGGTTCTTACTTTATAATTATACCACTGTGCCTAACAGTTTATGTTTGAGATTTCATCGGCAGTCACTTTATATAAGGTAGCCGAAGATCAATTTTAGTTTAAGCAGCGAAACGCCATGCAATCTGCGGCGCTTCTTGCTGCAGTGTTCCTCTCTTTGATTACGTTTGGTTATGGACAAAAGGAAAAGCCGGTAAGAATGAATTGATAATTAAAATAAATCAAAGAGACGTAACGCGACGGTTGTGGGTTCGATCCCCACTTGAAGGAATGAATTATTATTTCTTAATATTTTCGTTTCTTCGCTTTGGCACTTAGGCAAAAGTCCTGCGTTAAGTTCCGCTAATCAAAACGCAATGCCTCGAAAAATTCGGCGTTAAGTGGGGAACTGACTTTCTTAACACTAGGTTCCCTCTGCCTACTCTACTGTATGCGGGATACAGCGTGAAGCTGAATTGATAATTGACAACATCAATATGTACGAATATTTTTCCGTAACATTAGTTACGGAAAAAGCAGTGTAGGCAAATGCAACTTAGTGTTAATAATACGTTCTTCAAATTCTTCGAGGTATTTTAGAGACATTATGTGATAAGTTGCGAAACGTGATTTTGATTGTTTTTCCTCTAAGTTCGAGGACCATAAACCATTCAGGCGGACAGCAATTAATAAAATCTTTGAAAACGTTTTGGACTGCCCCATCGGACTTGAATTTTTTTCTTTGCAAAAAGTTATCCAAAGCAAGCAAGGTCCGGGGAATATGGTGGATGTCTTAGGCATTCCAATCGAAGCTCTTCTAATTTGGTACCTGTCTTTTGTGCAGTGTGTGCCAAATAAAAATTATCTAGTACTAAAATAAAAAGAAAAAATATATATTTATTAATTATTGCTGATTTAAAATGAAAAAGTATTTACTTTTTAATCAATGTCATATTAAAATTTCTTTAAAAGTTATTAGTTGTAGTTATTACGCTGTAATATGTCATAAAGGCTCCAATGTCCCTCGCTATTTGTTCTAGAGTATAGATTTTTTTTGAAGCCGTTGTCGCGCGGGAATGTAAAGGTGCGTTAATAAATACGATAATTGTGGATTCAATTACCCTTTGGAGCAATGAAATATTAAATTTTTTTTGTTCTGGTAACGAGGTTAAGCGCACCGTTGAGGTCCGCCACTTGACATGCAATACTTCTAGAATTCGACGGAAAGTGGGGAATGGAAGTGTCTTAACGGGAACGGAATATTTTTATACTAGGTTCTCAGGTTCTCCCTGGCTGCTATTTTTCTTTAAATTGTAAAACTAATCCTTAAAGAAGTACATATTTTACATAAAAGTAATTGTTCTATTGTTAGCAAACTCGTGTAAAAGATGGTAGATGTTGGTGGAAAAGATAATAAAAGCAGTGGAATTGTGTCAATCGGGGGCAGTTTTTTGTAGGCAACGGCCCCTTTTGGAAGGAAACTAGTGTGAAGTATTGTTATTAAGTGATACATATCACTTATTGCAATTACATAGTATCTCTTTCCAAATAGATAAGAATCATATAGACGATAGGTGTTTTTATCGTGTTTTTTTTAAAAACGTCAACCGCTTCCGATTGCTGACACTATATATAGTTGACATAGAATTATTTCTATAGTAACTAGTAACTTTATAGTTTAGAGGAACCAGTAATTGACATTTGTTATTTCGGAAAAACTAAGCCAATTTCGAATTATTTCATAATAAAAGTTAGTTAATAGATATATCTCTATCAATTCATAAAATAAATTAAAGAAAAACGCTATCGTGGTAAAAAAGTAATAAGCAATACTTTGCACTTAACCTCTTAACCATTTGCTTAATAAATGCAGATATTTTCACTCTATGTACGTTTCAATTAGCCATCTTTGTGTAAAATGGCGGGAAAAAATATATTGTGCTAAATATCATCAGGAAATGTAATATGCATTTAAACTCTTCATTTTAGCATGAGATTAAATGTAAACAAATGATTACTATTTCTAAAACTTTGATGTAACTTTTTAATTTCTATCGAGGCCAGTGGTGGCGCAGTGGCACGAGGTGTGACTGTAAAACTGACTGGTTGTGGGTTCGATCCCCACTCGAGAAAATGAAATATTTACTTAAATTTATATTTCTATTTCTTCGCTCTGGTGTCGAGGTTAAGCCCGGCGTTGAGTTCTGCCACTCAACACACAATGCCTCCAGAATTCGGCAGAAAGTGGGGAACGGAGTGTCTTAACACTAGGTTCCCTCTGCCTACCCTGCTGTGTGCGGGATACAGCGTGAAGCTGATTTATTTATTTATTTACAAATATGAAGATATAATATTTAGAAAAAAATCTTTGTATGGCTTATACATCGAAATAGGTGAGACCTCGGACCATGCGGTATGATGTAAAAATAGTTCATAACGATCGATATGTAAATGTATTAAAAAAATCGATTTCGATTCGGCCGAAATTGATACCTATTTTTTGGGCTAAATATTAAACGATGAGCTTTTTATATTTGAGATATCTTTTTAATACAATTCTTACTGGCATTATAACAAATAACAATCTATACTCTGAACGATAAGATAATCCAGCTATTTAGCAGTTAGTACGACAATAATTCTATGAAGACATAAATTAAGTATTTACGTTTATTGCATTGTGAAAACATTAATCGATTAATATACCCGAGCACAATGGATTATTTTGAAAATGTCAATTTTTCATGATCGCGGACGGGTCGCGAAGCTTATGAAGCGTAGGGAAGATCAGAGTTGATGGATGAGCGACGGTGTTGGAATGCACGCTACACTATTGCTCAATGTCGCGTCGCCTGCGAATAAGTGACTGACGCCAAAGCGGCTTCGTTACTACTTTTTCCATTATCTTCAAACGCACTTGTTCATAGAGGAATGTAGTTTGTGTCTGTTTTCATTCTTTAATTTTATACAGCATTTTATTTGTATATAGAGTTTAAATAAATGTAATAAAATGTAATAGTAGCGTAGGGGCACAAGCGTATGAATGGGCACATTGTGAGAGAGAGGAACGTTGTGAGTTCGATCCCCACTCGAGGAAATGAAATATTTAATATTTTCATTTCCTCGCTCTGGTGTCGAGGCAAAGCACGATATTGAGTTTTGCACTCAAGATGCAATACTCCCAGAATTTGGAGTAAGAAACAGAACGAAGTGTCTTAGCACTAGGTTGCCTCTGCCTACCCTGTCGTGTGCAGGATACAGCATCAAGCTAAAAAAAGATAAGGGGACCTACCACAAATAAATATGCAGTGAGAGCACTCCAAATATTTAATTGGTTGCCTGAAGGTTGGCAGTCAATTAAATATTTGGAGATTCATAAGAAGAAGTATTATGAACGTCGATTATAGAAGTAAATTATAGATTCATGGTTATGTGGTTACTTACGTACTTAATAAAATTTAAGTCATACTTTAAAAACAACTAAGTAATAATGAAATAATTGATTGAATTATTAAATATAAAATTAAATACAGGGGGAAATATAATGGAAACGATTCTGTCTCGTCTAAATTAATATTTAACGTTATGATACAACTTGATGTGTACTGGGTTGGTCCCTATGGAATCTCGACTTAGTAATTTTCTTTCTGAATGTTATGTCATTTTTAATATTGAAGTGACTTCTTTGACTTCTTCTGTTTACAAAGAGATCACGAAAGTCTAAGAGATTATATAATGGCACTATATAAATTATTTATACAAAATTATTTCCATCGTAGTTACATTAAATACGAGGAGCCATACCGTCCTCAGCGAAAAAGTCTCAATCCCATATATTGATCTCGTAAAGAAAATAGTTATGACTAATCAATTTAATACTTTCAAATTTGCCAAATAAAAGACAGGATACTTTCTTATTTTTTTTTTGTATTTACTTTAAATATAGACTTATTACAATAGTCGTCCAGTAATAATTAAATATAAAATTTACTTTAACAAGGTTTTACTTTATTTAAAAAGCCTAATATTAATAGAGAACTGTGTTCTAAATTCAAATAATATCGTTTTGTTCATCAACCATCAACCATTTGTCATAGATAACATTTGACTACGTTACAGTTATTTCAAATATCAAATGTTTTTTAAATAGATTTATTGGTTCTATTTAATCCATAAATATGATATCTATATTTCAAATATTGTGATATTTTAAAGTAAAATGAGTATTTTTAAAATGCAATATGCTTTTATGGAACTTTTTTTTTGTTTGTAACTTTTCAAATATGATGGAAACTATTTCGATTTCCTTCTCAATATAATCTCTTGGACTATATAAATAACATATTATCAATTAATACAGTTAATACAACTTAATAATCATACATTTTCCAAATTCGACCAACCAAAACTGTTGAAAAATAACAATTTATCGAGTATATATATATATTCGTCGAAAATTAATAAATGTTGTAATTAGTTCATGTTGTAGTTGGATAATAATTCTTGTCGTAAATAGTAATATTTAATATAATTTGTTAATAGGGGTCAGACATTTTACGAATAACTTAGTATAACAAAATTTTGGCTTTAAATTTCAGATTGTTATTATAAAAATCAAAAACAATATGAACTTAAAATTATTATAACGACTATCAAATGTTGAACAACTGATTTTATACTTTATCCTATTTATTTAACGTCAACTATTTTTATTTATTATGATTTCGGTAGTCCTTTGAACCATTTTTTTTGTGTGTTACTGAGAGCCATAAAGACGATTGAAAATTGATTTCAAACAACTAAATTGTATTTTCAGGAATTTAGTGAGGAAATCAAAGAAATAATAGAACATGTTCACAACGAGTGCGTTGCTAAGACTGAAGTGACAGAGGGTGAGTAAAAGAAAAATTTATTTCCGTTACCTTTGTTCTCTATTCGTTTGTGTATTACGCGATATATTCCCCGCTAAGCTTATTCAAAGTTACAAAACTATCAGAAATGGCATTTCGTTGTTTTTTTTTAACGTATATCTAATTGATTTTAATGAGACTGGTGTTATTTTAGACAGGGTTGGCTAGACAACTTAAAATAAAAATAATTCACACCCGTAGGTTTATAGAAACTAAAATGTACTACGATCTTTACAGACAGATAGGCCCTATAGTTATTCTTAAGGTCTTGAAATGTACTAAATACCATATAATATATAATACAAGATCAGTATTATTGTATAATATATATTTTCACTAACATGGGATTCGTTGAAACAAAAGTCACGCACATTTACGTAAATAGAAATTTAGACCTCTTGGCCTATGTCTAAATTATTTAATGTTAATTTATAGCAAATACAATACTATTTTTAATAATTTTGCTGCTCATGAATAAATACATTTATTTACTTTCATATTTATTATTCATTAATAAACAAGTGTCGTCGAAATATATGTTTTGTTTGAGTTTTTAACAGTCTTCATTCCTACTCGCCCCCAGAGGACATAGCGAATTGCGAAAACGGCATATTTAAGGAGGACATCAAATTGAAGTGCTACATGTTTTGCTTACTAGAAGAAGGGAGTCTTGTAAGTTATTTACTTATCCTTTGTTTACAATTTCAATTTATTTGTCGTATTACCTGTACGATGATTCCCTTATAGTATGTGATTTAACTTCATAAGATATTTTTTGTCATTAATTTTAATATCAATTTGCAAAATTCATAGTGTATTTTTAATTCAAATACTACATATAGAGCACTCACTACAAATTTGTATCCTATGGGACTCGATGTCATGGAAGTTCTGTCAATTACACTATGCAATCAATACTCATCATCTCGCTAACCTAGTTTTAAATAAATATGTTTTGTATGCAAACTTAGCAATTATATAATTATTTCAAAAATAGTAATAGTACCAGTAACCGACAAGCACCAATGGTTGAATTTTTTTTTAACTTCCGAAAATTAGTGTGTAAATTTCTTTAATTGTGAATATTAAACTGAATGCAAAATCCTTTTTCCTTCCTGATGACAAAAACATTTATCGTTTCCTGATGACATTTAGCACTATGTATTTTTTCCCGCCATTTTATTTAAAAATGGCGGATGGACACGTACATAGTGCGAAAATATCTGCATTTCATGTTAATTGCTGAAACCAGCTAAGCGTAAGGTATTGATTATATTTTTATATTTTGTAACTATACTATATTTAATTAGTTTTCTCGTAGTTATTGTTTTAAGCTACATGTTTATATCTTTGTAATGAAAATATGCTACTAGCTAAAGGTGTCACCACTGGTGGCTGTGGAGATTGAATTATAAATAATTTACTTTTGGATCAAACAGAAAATGATCTTTTGACCAAACCTAGACTTAATTAATGTTTTGTATCGACAATTTATCTATAAATAAGAAAGTAAATATATTCTTTACAACAGGTTGATGAAAATGATAATGTGGATTATGACATGATGATCAGTTTGATCCCAGATCAGTACACCGACCGAGTAACTAAGATGATCACCGCGTGTAAACATTTAGGTAATTTTTATAAATCGCCGTAAATGTATGTATAGACCATATATGCATGTATGTGTATTGTATATATTCACGCATATACATATAAAATGAATACGCACTCACGCTGTATCCCGCATATAGGAGCATATAGGCAGAATCAACCCAGAGTCAGGACAGTCCGTTAACTCGGCGCTTTGTCTTGTTTACAGAGCAAGTAAAAATAATATTATATTATTAATTTTCCCTAGTGGGAATCGAACCCACGACTGTCATTAAATTTACACGCCGTGTCTCTGCGCTACGACGGCCTCAAAATATAAGTATAAAACACATAAATATAAGAAATGTGATATTGTATTTCTTTTGTTTCTTCTTATATCGTTGTTATTAATTTCTAACAAGCTTTAAACGTGATTTGAATCTAAAATAAGGTATTAAAAACATTGTAAGTTATAATGTGTATCTCATAATAGAGTCTTAAATACAATTTCTGTAAAATAAATTAGAATAGAAACTGTAAAAATATCTTTAAAAGTATAAACTTATGCCCGAGCCTTGTGATATTTAAATAACTCGGATAATTTGTTTAGATGATTTGTAAATACAGAAATACACGGAAAACAAATGAGAATGGAAATTTTATTGTCATGAAAATGGATTTCCGCTTTTATTTTTAACAATTTTTATATTTCCAGATTCTCCTGACAAAAACAAATGTCAAAGAGCGTTTGATGTTCACAAATGCTCCTACGATACGGATCCTAAGGTGAGTTTCTAATCTACTATTAAAATATGTTTATGTTTTGAACCATGCGTCGTATAATGTTTAAACTAGGTATTTTTTAATAATATTTTAAATACAGCTAAAGGAAGTAGGTAATTTGTTTAGACTGAAAATCTAAAGAGAGATACTCTTAAATTATGTAATACATAATACATACATATGAAAAATATACACATACACAACTCTGACTGAATCAAGATTGGTAGTTCAAATATCATTTACTGAAACGAAAACCACTGTGCGACTGGGACCGCGTCCGTCTATAATCGGTTTTCGGTTTGATTCCCACTTGAGCCAATAAATTAGTTTTATTTCCCCGCTCTGGTACGACAAAGTGCGGCTTTATGTCTATAGTAATATCTTATTTTATTAGGAAAGTTATTATTTTCTCTGGGTGCTCTTTGCATATTGTACTTATAGCGCTAATGAGTGAAGGTGAATTATGATATTAATATACAAAGTCACATAATAATGATATAATTTTGTTTAATTTCAGTTTTATTTCCTATTTTAATTTTGAGGAGCGCTGACTTTGGGGGAAGTAAATATACTTTAATTTATTTTAATAAAAATATATAATAACAATTACCGATTTTTTATTAAGTATAGATAAAGAGAAACATACCTTTTATTTTAACTTGGTACATGTGTACCAAACTGTGACTTATATAATTTAATTGACAACATTTTGAGGTAAGTAATGAATAGTCATTATTTTATAATTTATTTAATCTTATGAGGTTGCGCGTCCAGATAATATCGCTACTTTCCGGTAAGACGAAAATACTTGTAAATAACGACGTAATTTGGCGTTAGCCGCAGGCTTTCCGTTCTTCTATTTTTTATGAAATCTTTTCCAAGTTTATTCAGATTTTGAAAGAAGTATAATGCCACAGAATTAATTTGCTTCACGAGAAATAATTTTTAAAAGAAAAAATAAATGAGTTCGAATCTTGTAAGACGTGTAATTGTGATCTTTAGTGGATTGAAATTCAAAAGAAATCTCTCGTTAAGAGCTAATTTCCAAAACGGAGTTTTTCATAATGTAAAGTACTTATAAAGTCATAAGCAAACGTATTTAAATTTGTGACTAAAACTCCAGAGACGAAAATATTATTTGTCGTCGTCTTGAAAATATTTTAATCATTTATTTCAATTGTTGCTGTGATCCCGATTCGTTTTTGACAGAATTAAATACATTTTTATTAAAATTTTACCAAAGGAATATTTTTTAACAGTAACCTTAGTTGTGAGGTTGAAGTAAATAAGTAAATGATGAATTATGTAAATCTATATTTGTATAGTTGTAATATGTGATGAATGTGTAATGTATATGTAATGTATACGTACCTATGTATGTCCAATATGATTTCTGTAACCAGATTCAAGATAGAAAACAAGTTGTTCCGACTTACATGATACAAATTATAATAATAGAGTACGTTATTTAACAGCAAAACGACATTCAAAAGACGGAAAAACCGAGGGTCGGAACATCTGCACATAAAGAGGCAATTTGGAGATTGCCGGGGGCGTGCCACCGCCACAGAGAATTGTACTCAAATGTATTCAAAATTAAAAAACGAAGAAAATATTTCTAGGAAATTCATTGCGGTAAAATAAACAGCAGTAGCTTGTTACTTGTACAGAGTAGAGAGTACCTACGCCTCTGCCGGGTCCGCCGCAACCGCGGAGGATTGACGCTACGTCGCACAACAGATATTCGTCACAAACTCGCATTTAAACACTGAAGATTATGATGAAAGAATTTATGAATAGGCTATTCATTTCACATTAACCAGTGACTGCGGTTGCTTTTTTTTATATTTGAATAGCTTTTATAAATTTTATTTTGCCAATTATTATTTGAATATCTGCTAGTTGTGAATTCATAAATATATAGAATATTTGGAATATTTAGAATTAGCCTTTCAAATTTTACAGCAGTTACTCTGTTTTGTATGCGCCTAGCAAAATATAATAGTTAAAAGGCATTTATTATAACGAGGAAATAGGTTGAATTAGTCGGCGAAGAAGAGCCAGGATAGTGCAGTGGGCAAAGGCTGCGGATGTCGCAATTTGGCGCGGAGCCGCCGTAATGACGGCTGGACGGCGAGCGCCGCGCCGCGGACGTACGTGCGCCGGCTAAACGAATCCACCGGTGCCTTCGTTTCAATAATCATTTTATCAATAGAGCTGTGCCAGCGTTCTGCTCCAAATTTTATGAGCTTTATTTTCAGGTGAATTTTATTAGGGTGACATTGTTAGCGCAACGGCGGTACTGATATGGAGATTAGATAACTAAATTTATTTTATAAAATCTTCGGATTTTACAAAATGTTATAATATTTCATTTCAGTTTTTCGCTTTATTTAGCATTGAAGGGCAGTTAGAGAGAATCTAGTATCAAAACACTCCGTTGTCCGATTTTCACCCAATTTCCAGATATTGCTCAAGTCAAATTAATTCCTTCTAGTAGAAATCGAACTCGTAACAAGTTTGATACCATACGCCTACTACGCCAAAATGACCTATTTTTATTATGTTATTTATTTACTTATATTTGTAAGATCTTATATAGTAATGTTCACAGTATAGTTTTAACATATAAACCAAAGTTTCCTTTCTCAGTGTATGAGACATAATTTATATGTAAATATAAGGGGTGCTTCGGAAGCAGCGAAGAGCACTTTGTCGGTATCGGCCGATCCAGTGGACCTTCCCTAAATTATACACTATTAGAATCTGATTCAATTTATTGGATTTAGATTTGAGAAATTGGAATTTAATCTCTAAAATCTATTATATTATTTTTACGAAATATTTTATTAATACTTATATATTTTTTAATAACATTAAGTTGGTCCTATTTAAAAAAAGTATTTTCTTCAATAACTTAAAATTTATGTAAAAAAATTTTAGCTTAATTTTTTTTTAGCTTAAAGATTTATAATATTTTTACACTATTGCTGGGACTAGACTGCCTAATTGACATTCTTTATCTCGGGTTTCTGTTATGATAGTACATGTTTTTATGCATCAAGAATCGTTTCATCAAAAGAAACTTATATTTGAAATCGATATTTAAAAGATTATATTTGAAATCGAATTATTTTTTTGCTGTTGCCGTTTGCCGTCAATAGAGTTTATATTGTTAAATTTACGTGAAAAAGAGTGTGGTAAATCATGTCTTTGTAGTTTAGTTAGTTTTTGCTTGTATTTGTTGGTATGTACAATACAATGCATATTAATATTAATGGAATTTTTTTGTGTTTTTCCATTCATTCCTTATTCTCGCACGTAGAGTAGGCAGAGGGAACCTGGGAACTTAGTGTTAACACATAACGTTCCCATTAAGACACTTCCGCTCTTCACTTTTCGCCGAATTCTGAAGGCTTTGCATGTTAAAAAACTCCCATGCGCCATGACGGCCTCGCAGGTTGTATAGGTTAAACTCATATAATAAATAAATTTGATATAATATAGTTGAGTTTTCTATTAGACCATTTTTCCATAACGTATGTGCACGTGCTGTAAGCTCGTATATAACAGCATACAATTCATATTAAGATTATTATGACATTGCTGTAATCTATTCAGGAACGTAACAATTTATTGGTGTAGAGCGCGCTTGTGAAACAAGCCAATTATCTAAATAAATTGAGTTAGCCCCCTGCGCCACGCCGGCGAGCCGTCACCCGCGTCATAGTTGCCTCAAAGGAAGCGCGGTGTGCTACTTCGGAAAGGTGTTTGTTTCGGAGGCGCGCCAGCAAATGAATATTGATGATTCCACGGGACCGGAGATGATTTGCTGAAAAATTAGCTTCTTTTCATCGTTTTATTGCTGCGTTCGAAGCTGCCTTGATGAAGACTAATATAGGTGTTAATTTAACTTAGTTATTGTGGATAAAAGGTAAATTTATTACGGCCATTTTATATTCTTTTAATTTAAGTCGCGATTGAGATGCTAATGTTTATTTTTATTATTTTTTGGACGTAGAATGAGGGCGAATACATATGTTTTAAGTTTTAAAACAAAATTATAGTTGTTCTTGTTTATAATTATGCAATTTCAGTTGTATTATAAACTTTTGGTTGGGGACACGTCATGGACGTGTGTCATCTTGGCGGGCTTTCTGACCGGAAGACAATTTATATGCAAATTGAACACAAGATACAAGCCAGTGATATGCCGCGTGGAGCGCGCCAGGTGTGGCCCGGAATCTCGGCAGTACCGTCTAACTCTTATATTAACACTTTTAAAATTACTTTTACTACTGTAATAAAATGTACACATTGGTAAACTTGGTATCACTTTTCTTGCAAAATTTTATGATGATTTATTATTTGTTAAAGCTTTTATAAGTATAGTTTTAATATTACGATATTTAATGAGTACCTAATATATACTTATGTATAAACCCTACTCACGAAGTGTAAGATGAAACATCTACTGTTGATTTTTTGAATTTTTCTATTAAAACTTATTTCTTGTAGTAGAACCAAATAGTACCGTTTACGTGAAGTAGAGTACGTAATGGGTATTTATTTTAAAATTAGAGGACGACCAACTAAAACAGAACCGAATCAATATAAAAGCTAGCATTTGCAGAAAAGATAAGCTAACTAGAATTCCAATCACAAGTAATGCCATCTATTAAAACGTTTATTGAATTTGAATGCCAGTACGAAATCTTTCAAACATTTATTACGGTGAGCGGGGGAGATTTTGAAAGAAAAAGCCCGACATAATTAATATTTTCATATTCACAGAAAGAAATACGATGAGGAATATTTACTTTTATTTCAAGCTCATTTCGTCGCAGTAAACTTAAGTGTGTTTATTTAAATTTTCCTTTGCTGTGTTCGCTTGAGGTGTGTACCTAGGTTAGCGACTGCCTCGCGGCGTCTCCGAAATTACCTGCCTCTTATTAAATTTGTTTCTTTTCTCTTTAATGTCATCAAAATTAAATAAAGTGAATGTATGTTTATAAAAACATGATATATAAGTATGATATTGACAATTTACATAAAAATTCTCTTAAAAAAGAATATAAATGTTATATACTCATGTACATAAATATGAGGCGAGTCGTGGCGAAGGGGCACAAAGTGTGACTGTAAAACCTTCTGGTTATGGGTTCAATCCCCACTCGAGGAGATGAAATGTTTACTTAAATTTATATTTTCATTTCTTCGCTCTGATGTAGAAGACAAGCGCGGCGTTGAGTTCTGCCACTCAACACGCAATGCCTCCAGAATTCGGCAGAGAGTGGAGAACGGAGTGTCTTAACACTAGGTTCCCTCTGCCTACCCTGCAGTGTGCGTGATACAGCGTAAAATATTTTTTGTATATTAAAATTAAAAGTAGGTAAATTGTAAACATATTTTTCGCAGATAATAATTTCGGAAAATCTAAATTTATGAAAGTAAGCTACATACTGTCGCAAGTCACGTGCCGGCGCAGGAATCACCAAATGCTTTTCTTTTAATTATATTACTACGCTTTTGTGGATGAGGCATATATTTGAATGAATAGATAATTAAATCGAATATATAATTCGAATCTAGTTCTATATGTTCTGTAGATATTTACGCAAATGAATGTATTTGTTCCCATTTACATTAATTTTAACTTTTTATTCAATTATTTTTTTAACTGGGCAAGTGTCACAGTTTAACGCATAATTAATATTAAAGTATTCTAAACAATTCCTATAAAAAATCTATTCATCACATCACTTCTCATATTAAAGTAGGAACCGTAAACATAATTTAAAATACGTAAAAGCTACAGATATAAATATTCTCATTTATTCAGCTAACGACAATCTAAAATTAGTTTTATAATACAGACAGGTGGACAATAAAGGTGATCAAAGCTAGCTCCAAAAATATTCGAATAGCGGAACGTGTGGAAAATAGTAGAAAATAGAAATACCGTATCCATTCGAAATACTGTGCTTAGAATGTTTTGTTTTGACGATGGCGACCGCTGGCTAAGCCAATTAGTGTCCACTTGGGTAAACACCGGCTCGTTAGAGGACTTGTGTGTTTTATTCAATTCAATTTGCTAACTTCACTGCCGCTCATTGATGGGACCTGCTTTTCTTTGTCCACTCTTCGTTTATCTGTTGTTTCGCTAGCAGATAAGACATTTGAAATTGTCTTGGTCTATATAATTAAATTTATTTTACGTATATAAAATCAAAAAAATAAATCAGCTTCACGCTGTATCCCGCCCACAGCAGGGTAGGCAGAGGGAACCTAGTGTTAAGACACTCCGTTACCCCACACCTCGTGCCGCTGCGCCACGACTGGCCTCTTTTTTCGATGCTGTGTAAGATCGAATTAAACTTTGGTCCTTACATCACTCTCAAATTCGAGTATTTTACTTATATGCTTTTTTATATTCTTTTATATAATAATAAGTTATTGTGATGATAAAGTCAGGTTTGATTTACGTTTGATTTTTCAAATTCAAACGATTAGGTACTGTTTTATCACTTGAATAAAAGGTAATAAAAATGACAAGCGGATAGATACGTAAAAAATATTTCTCTCAACTATAAATATTTACAAAGCACTCTAGAATGCTACACAAATTGAATGCTTTAACTTAAATAAGATCTGAAAAGGTAATAAGTTTGAGCATTTGTTCTTTGGACCGATCGGGAGCTCGCGACGTCTTGTGGTAATCTAGTCCGTGACTTGCAAGTGAAGAGGCGGTTTTATTACCACGACTGCGTGGAACGGAACGGCGTTGCACTTCAGACAAGATAAGCATTTCACCTTCATTGCCTTCCATACTAAAATTATTGAGTTGTTTTGTAAAATTGTGTTTTTTGTTTCGTAATTTTAATTTTTAATAGAGTAAATTATTGTTATATATACATTTAAATAATAAAAACAAAATTCGTCTAAACCTAGTGTTAAGACGTTTGTCACTTTCCGACAAATTCTGGAAGCGTTGCGTGTTGAGTTGCGGAACTCTTTGCCTGGACACTAGACAAATTTAAATAAATATTTCATTTCCTCTAGTGGGGATCGAACTCACAACTAGTCGGGTTTACAGTCACACTTTGTGAGTCTGCGCCACGACCGGCCCCTGTAATTTGTCGTTATCTCTATATATAATAAGACAGTAAAAATATTTTGTCTGTACATTTAGTAATTTTGACAGAAATGGATAGAGGGACACTTAAAAAGACTAATAGAAAGCAAAAAGATTTTTTTTGAATTTCTTGTCTGTCTGTCTGTCTGTCTGTCTGTCTGTCTGTCTGTCTGTCTGTCTGTCTGTCGACATATTGTTGTCCGCATTTTTCTCTGAAACTACTGAACCGATTTACTTGAAAATTTCACCAATTGCTTTGTTTTAACTCAATTTAGGTTCTAAAGTTTGGTTCATCAAAATCGGTTAATTAAAAAAAAAGTTATCGTCATTTGAATGTACTCAAGGCATTAGCTTGCCAGCGAATGTTATATAGAAATCGCGCTGGTATGACCCTGGCTAAAGAATGACATTCGAAACGTCTTGATTATATGACTGTTGATAAAAATATATATTTTTGAAGCACTATTATACAATATTTTATACAATAAAGTAAACAAGGCCAGTCGTGGCGCAGCGGCACGAGGTGTGACTGCAAAACTGACTGGTGTCGACGTTAAGCGCGGGGTTGAGTTCTGCCAGTCAACACGCAATGCCTCCAGAACTCGGCAGAAAGCGGGGAACGGAGTGTCTTAACACTAGGTTCCCTCTGCCTACCCTGCTTTGTGCGGGATACAGCGTGAAGCTAATTTTAATTTATTTTAATTCAAGACAGAGATAAAGAACGATCTTGAAAGAAATATCAAGTAAATACAAAGATATTTTGGTTGGTTCGTTCATATAATATATGTAACTAATTTAAAAACTGTACAGGAGTTAATATTCAATTAATACAGTTATTTTACAAAGAATATTATGAATCCTATAACCTAAATTAAATTATTCACTGACATCAGCACATTTAACAGAGTTTTAGAATTATGATGAGACGTATATTATATAGGTAAAAAGAACATAAAGTTACTAAAATATATACGTGTAATACATAATTAGCTTTATGTATATTTTATAAATATCAAATATCAACAATGGTCGTATTTTTTTATTTAAAACAATCAAAAATTCTTTGACGATAATGTCGTAAAAAACATATTAGAAGTCATTATAGTTGTCAATCGACTGTGCTTATTAAATCAGTAATCATGTATTTTAAGCGGGCGAAGCCGTGGGCGAGCCGCTAGTTGTATAATAATTGGGATTAAATATAAATATTTTAATTTTATTATGCTTATTCTACATACCGTATGGAAAACGACCTGGTCGGTCGGTTTCCAGGAGGCGCGGGTTTGAGTCCCGCTACGTTCAAATTTTTATACGTTTTCTAAATAAGTATTTTTCTTTCCTAAGTGTGGAATAACACTTTAAAAATGTTTAAAAATATGAACTTCAATTGTTAATACCATATGATAAATATTTCAAGGCAGTCAATTTCAAGGACCTAATCTCTTATTAAATCAATAATCATGTATTTTAAGCGGGCGAAGCCGTGGGCGAGCCGCTAGTAGTACTATATAATATTAGGTCGTTACACATGAAATTGGCTCTTTGTCGTACTGGCCACGTTAATCACAAATTTCTCCTCTTTAGTTAGAAATTCCAAATTTAAATTTATACAGCTATTTACACATGTATTTGTGTTTCGTTAACCGTCTTTCATTTGTTTTTTTCTGTTTGCGTCACTCAGTCTACAAAATTGAATACTTGAAATATCGCGTTATTTACGAATACGAGTTTCACCGTGGCATCAGTGCTGCGGTAACGGCTTGAAAGTCAACGGGTTAATGATGTGTATGGCAGTCTTGTCACAAAACAAAACACAATACGTTTTTAGTTTCAACGTTTTCGTTCTGGAAATTTCGACCTGCAGAACAAGCTCCGTGGACGACCAGAGACTCAATTTGATAATAAAGAATTAAAGGCTATTGTGGAAGTGCATCCATCGCAAACTACGTCAGAGTTAGCAGCAGGCTGCGGTATTAGTAATAAAACTATTTTAATCCACTTGAAGCTAATTGGGAAGATTAAAAAGCTGGAAAGGTGAGAAACTCACGAAAGACTGAGTGAAACAAACGGCAACAATACAATACTTAACCGGTACAATAATTAAGGGTTTTTAAATCGAATCATTGTACACCTATGATGAAAAGTAGATTCTCAACGATAATCAAAAACGCTCATCGCAATGACTACGCCACAGGCAAGCTATCCAAATCATGCCCCAAACGAAAATTAGCCCAAAAAAAGTTACTTGTGAGCGTTTGGTGGACTATCATTATAGTTTTCTCAAATCTGGCCAGACGATTACGGCAGACGTCTATTGTCAGCAATTGCAAACTATTACATTACTAGCTGCTAAACAACCGATTGACCGCTGGTCAATCCCTCTACGCCACTGCTGCTTCTTGACAACGCTAGACACACACACTGCACAACAAACGGGTATCAAATTAGAAGAGCTTCAATTGGAATATCTAAGATATCCACCGTACTTCTCGGACCTAGCTCCAACAGGATTCTTGCAAAGAAAAAAAATCAACTCTGATGGCGTCACTCCAAGCCGTTTTCAAAGATTTTATTGATTCCCATTTGAATAGTTTTTTTTAGTAAAGGAATCAATGAACTATCTGTGAGATGGCAAAAGTGCATAGATAATAATGGTTCATACTTTGATTAAATAAATATGTTATTTTAAAAAACTTTTTGTTCCACATTTTGTTGCTCCGATACCACACGGCAAATTCATATATAAGGACCTAATACAATAAGATATCTCAGGATGGGTGTATTTCCGGCTGTGGTACTATCAATCCGAAATGACCACATCTAATTTCTCTGCACGGAAGTTAGTCGAATTATTTACTTTATTACAATTACCTTTTATGTAATTATTAAAAAGTATTAATTAATATCTATAAATATTATAAAATTGTAGAAATTCTATACATTGAATATAAACTAAAGAAAACTTAGTGGTTATCGGGGTACAAGATGCAAGTTACAAAAGCTAAAAATATATTTTTGTTTATCTATTTTTCGATTTATACGCAAAAGCTAATGAACATTAACATATACCTAGACTATATTTTAATCTGAAGGTCTTAATACATATTTAAAATCTTAGCGCGGATTGCTCGCGGATTGCCGCTAGATGGGACGGGACGGGAGTGCCTTGACGTTAGTTTCTTCCTGCCCTGTTATATTATATAGATGACAAGATAAAGCGTGAACCTGAAATAAATTATACATGGGATTATAAAATATATATGGGACTTCTTACTAGTCTCTGAAATATAGTAGTTTTCACACACTCACAGCTTAAAATTCTAAAATTAAATATAATTTTCCATTATTTAATAACATAAAAAAATGCACCTAGTCAGATGCTATATACAATCCTTGCATGTTGTACTAAAGAGTAAATACACACGATAAACATAAACTTTTTGCTTTGACTCCATTCATGCTTTAGCTGCACAGTAAACGTAGCGTTTATTGAGTAGAAAATTATATGCAAAATCACGGTGGTAGCCAGGGTACACCGCAAGAGCGAGGGGGAAATAATTAATGTAGCCTCGGAAACTCTCAGAAATTCAGTTTTATAAAACGGAGCATACTTTTTCGAAATAGATTATTCTAATTTTATGTAACAATATTGTAGTAGGGGATTAATTTGGATCGTGGGTCATGCGCTATGGAAGCCCGTTTAAAAAACATGGCGCCGCCGTAATGATTGCTTGATGAGCGTCATGTGGCCCTGCCCAACTTGTGCAATATAAACTAGATAGATTTGGCATCAGTTGGTGTTTAATTGTAATTGTTTCATTTATCTTAAATATTATTATTGGGTTTAATATGTCAGGAAAATAATATAAAACGATATTTGTTAATAATGTTATAGCATATAATGGTTTCACGCTGTGTGTTTAAGATTAATTATAATAAAATATTTTAAAAATTATTAAAGTGTAACACTTGAAAATAAAAAATAATAATAAAATGATTAAAATAAAGAAATTCTCTTGTCTGCTTTATCCAAAATGATTGAAAGGTTTAAGTAATTTCGAATGTATTTTTTTATTATATTTCAAGTATTGGTAGGTATAATAAATTACTTCTGTACACAAAAAACTGTACAAGCGCGAGTCGGGCTTGCCCACCGAGGGTTCCGTTCAAAAATTGGAGGGGACGAGCTTTTTCTAAAATTCAAGCTTAACTTAGCCAGAGCCCTTTTATCCGATACCTTACTAAACTAGCTACTAGAACTAGAACTAGGCTTCAATACCAAATTTTTGTTTGCGAAATAAAAGAAAATGTAGAAATATGATTTTTTCAGGAAATTCAGGGTTCGTAAATTTGAGTATATTGTTTGAATTTCATCTCGATATGTCCAAGCACTCCTGAGATAAAGGCTCTTGACTGAGCGTGTGACTGTAAAGCCGAAAGATTGTGGATTTGATTTGATTTCCATCCGAGGCAATGAAATATTTAATATTTTTATTTCTTCGCTTTGGTATTGAGGCAAAGTGCAGCGTCGAATTTTACCACTTAAAATATAATGCGTCCAGAATTCCGCAGAAAACAGAGAACGAACGGAAGGGTCTTAATGGGAACGGTGTGTCTTAACACTAAATTCCCAGGATACTATCTACCCTGCTAGGTGCGGAATACATTGTAAAGCTAAAAAAAATGAGCTTTAACACTTTGATTTCATTAAAAGACATCGCTGGTTTTTAAACTAACCTAAAGACGGTAGGTACATCATTAGACCACCCCGATGGCAGCATATTATTTTATTATCATCTGATCTATATATACTTAGTTATCTTCAATTATAATTACAATCCAGCCTAAACTAATAAAAACATGTTAAAATGCCCAAAATCAACATCAACAATAACAAAAACAAAAAAAAACAACTAAACGCTACTAAAAACTTAAAAGTTAGACTTTAGTTAACTCGATACTCGACAGAGTTTGGCTGTGTACACTAACGCGTGTAGGCGAAAATTAGAGAGTAAACTAACGAATACTTACCAGTTCAGTCATAGGCACTAGAGAGACGGGGCGGGTTGAGAACGTCCTAACAAGTAAACTGTCCGGACTCGACGCGAATAATAATGTTCAAAACGCGACGACTACAGCCTTTACTGCAAACCATAACGACACTCGGAACTTCCTCAGATATCTTTGAGTGCGCTGCGTGCTTGTAATACGCCGATCCTAAAGTGTTTGCACTTGACGATATCACTATTTTTATTTTTTATTACTAGTGATGCATCTATTTTATTATTTTTTCAGGGATGCCTTAGTTTATTTTTTTCGGTAGCGTTATCTGTGAGTGATGACAACGTCATAAATATTTCTATGTATAATAAAAGCATATGAAAGATATAAAAAGATTATTATTTCTGGCCGTTAATGTATCGATAATAATTAAGGCTTAAAACTACTCAGCTGAATTCTTGTCAGTCTGTCTGTTATTTGTTAGTGAATCAAGCAAAAACTGCTGGACAAGATTGAAGTAATTTTGGTATGGTTTATGGGTTATAATCGCTTTTAGAGTCTGGAGGTACATTTTTTGGGTTTTATACCGGTTTTCATTGTAGTTTCAAATTACTTGAATTACTGATAGGTGCTGAATAGAAGCGAATGTATTTTGACACGATAATTTATAGCAACTTATAAAATAGTTTTCATATTGGTGTTCAATGCAGTTTTCGTAAAATATACTGATTACTTGCAAATAAACCAATTTGTATAATTTTAACTTTTTAATTAAGTAGTTTAATCAATCATATATCATTTATTTAATTTAGTATTTTTTTTACTAATAAAAAAAATCTGTTTTTTTATGTAGGTAACATAAATATTATTTAAAGCGGCAATATTCGCAGCTAACATTTGTCACGGCTAGCTATATATTATTACGCACGTATGTCATAAAATATATTAATAAACAATGATTCTCATATTAATATCAAATATTTATATCATAATTGGTTCTTTTCATTATAAATCAATATAAGATTGCTGCAAATTCATATTAGAATACAAACGCAAATCAGTGTATTAAATAAATTATTTCTCAATTTAGGTGGGCGAAGCCGCAAGCGGATTGTAAACTTGTTGTGGAACTACATAATTATACACTGAATGTGTATTAGCAAAGATATTATTATGATATATTGTGCTATATTATGTTACAATTAATTATTGATGTTACAGTTCATTTGGATTTATGCTAAAGCAGATATTTTAACAAAATATATAAATAAATCTATCATTATATCATTTTTTTTTCAGCTTCACGCTGATCCCGCGCCCAGCGGATTCCCAGAGGGAATCTAGTGTTAAGACACTCCGTTCCCCACTTTCCGCCAATTTTTGGAGGCATTGCGTGTTGAGCGGCTGAACTCAACGCCGCGCTTTCCCCTCCACACCAGAGTGAGGAACATGAAAATATAAATGTAAATAAATATTTTATCTCCTCGAGTGGGGATCGAACCCACAACCAGTCGATTTATAGGCACACTTTTGTACAAAGTGTGCTCATTCATTTAATTTAACTAAAATAAAAACAAAAAAATATGTAAGACCACATTGTTTTCGTGTAGTTTCGAAATGCATTGAGGAGGTAGTAGTAGCGGGAACTTTATAAAAAGGTTCGTCGTCCCAATGATACAATACATACTTATTTTAGTTTGCCTTGCAAAAATTTATACATACAACGGTACAAGTTGAGCGGAGTTTTCAAAAGTTTTCTTCTTTACTTATTTGAGGACGGTCGGAGCGAGCGTCGAACTCTCTAACTCGTGTTATTGAATTTAATGTACCTCTAGCTCGTAGCTAGTTCTATTCTGTGTCGATAAAATCGTTTGGATCAGTTATATGTCGCGAGGAGTACAATGCCCACAATAATATTAATAAGATATTTTTTAATAATTTTAAATAAAATTTTATTGATTATGATATCACCTTCACTTTAAATTTGTAATAACTATAAACGTATATAAAAAAGAATATTCCGATGTAAAATATTGTACTTTTTACCTAACTATTACTTGTTCTTAAATATAATTAAAATTCAATTTTGAGGGGTTAAAGCTATATTAAACTTACCCGTACATATAAAACTCAAAAATGTAGATGGTAATAAATAAAATTTATTATTATTAAAATATATATTACTCTTTTATTTGCCAAAATATCTTTTACATAATCTATCTATGGTATCTATTATACATGAATAAAACAGTAAAAAAATTGTGTCTGTACATTTAATATCAGTAGACGCACCTTTTTGAATCAAGTGAATGGAATTGAATGTTTTTTTTGTTTAGCTGTTATTAGTCGAGGGAGGGTCTAGGCTATTATTAACTTTGAAGACTGGCAGATCTGATATAGAGCCGGAGTAGTTCAGTTAAATAATCATTTATATATAATAAGCATTTTCCGTTGCCATTTAAAAGATTTGGAAATTTTATGAATGACTACTACAGTCCAGCAAAACTATAAAAAATAATCAAATGTCGTCATATAAAAATAGGAAAACATCAAAGGTACACGTAATGGTTTTAATTTTCCTTTTCTAGTACGATAGTCGCGCCTAAAATAGTTTTTCATTTCCTTGTCTCGGTACGATAAAGTGCGGCGTTGAGGTCCGCCGCTTAACACGTTCGTTTCAAACGTTTTAAATTTATATTTCCATTTCTTCGCTCTGATGTCGAGACAAAGCGCGGCGTTGAGTTCCGCCACTCAGCACGCAATGTCTCCAGAATTCGGCGGAAAGTGGCAAACGAAGTGTCGTAACACTACGTTCACTCTGCCTGCCCTACTGTGTGCGGAATTCCTCCAACCCACAACCGTCGAAAGTCTTATATATTAATTTAATTTCATAAATTATTACAAGAGCCTGTACAGTCTTCATATATGTACTCGCATATGGTTACAAAATCACGAATTTGCCACTGCCTCACGTTCACAAATCTCGTGCTTATAAATAAATTGTCTTTCAAAATACTACATTAGCTGAGGTAAAGCAAACATTGAATAGCGCTAACGTGTAAATTTTTGTTTGGGTCTCCCGCAAAAGGTTTTCTTAGACCAACATTTACATTTGATGTCGCGTCGCCTACCTCCCGTCGGCTGTTTGCGAGGAAAGCTGTTTAATCACAGAAAACAGGCAGAGGAAATCGCTAAGTAATTTTCATATTGAAATTTAAGTTCAAATATCGTTTATTACATAAATAAACAGTGGTATGGGTGTTATTTAACAATAATTATTTTTGTTGATGTGTATCTAATATATTTCTAAAAAAGGTGTGAAGTGGTTGCAGTAAAACATCTTAGGACACCAAAGTGTCCGTGAATACCTGCACGTATTCAATTTTCCTGGCAATATTTCACCCTACTGGTATTTGACGCGCTTTACGTGGTTACACAAAAATCCATATACTACCCGTACATATTTCTACAACGAAAATGTATATATTATATATATAAACTTTCAATTAAATTAATTAATTAAGTGTTTATATATATTAATATAGAAATATTGAAAAACAGTTTTAAATATAAAATAAAATCAGCTGGTGTTTGTTCCACTACAATATCCGGCTTAGTGAAAATCAAATTTGGTTTGTCAGATGAGGATTTATGCAACGCTCTCAATTTCCTGCGACGACAGCGGAACATCCGGTATGCAGGGCCCCTCTAGCCGCCCCCCACAGCTCCCCCCCACAGCTCAGCAGTAGCGGCCCAGCGGAAAATGGAGCGCGAGCATTTGCATAGCGGCACTGGAACCGAGCAGACCGGCAAATTGTTGTCGCATCGATAACTCGATCAATATGTCGTATTTGCTCTCAGATATTGCACGTTTTCTTTTTCTTATTTGTTTGTTTGTATTGTTTTCTATTATTTTTTATATATTTTTGATATTAGATTCTGTATGATGAATGGCAAGTATATATGTTTTCCAAATTATTAATTATCAAATGGCAGAAATTAATGCCAGAACTTAATGCAAAATATTCTAATTATGATTCCGAAATGACTTTGAACCTACAAAAATCACTAGGTAAATACCTTCTAAATCAAAAAGCGTGAATTTTACTTTAAACCAAATAATAACTACCAACTTAATTTGCGACAATTATATCATAAATGTATTAATTAGTTAATAGCAATAAATTAAAATAAATTAATAATAGTATGGTATGAAAGTTTTTTTTTAAACAATGCTTGATTGAATTCTTGAATACTAATACCGAGTGTCTTAACATAAACCTATAATATAGTTTGGAAATCAAATATCTGAAAACTGTTTTCAACTTTGTTTTTTTATTAGTATATGCACTTTTTTATTACTATATAGTTTTTATAAAGAATATAATATATTCATATATTACCATATTATGATAATTAATATATTATTCAAACTATGGATACTTGCACACGTTTACAAGCATCTATAGATATTTTTCAGCTTCATGTTGTACCCCGCACAAATCAGGGTGTGTAACCTAGTGTTAAGACACTCTCCACTTTCCACCGAGTACAGAGGCATTGCGTATAGAGTGGCGGAACTCAACGCCGCGCTTTGCTTCGACACCAGAGTAAAGAAATGAAAGTATAAATGTAAATAAATATTTCATTTCATCGAGTAGGGATCGAACACACAATCAGTCGATTTTACAGTCACACTTAGTGCTCCTGCGCCACCACTGGCCTATACATATATCTATAGATTTAAGTAGGAATAAAATATATGTATGTCTTATTCAGCTTTTAGCTAGAAACTGTAGATACCCAGTTTTACTTTTGAAAAGGCGAGACAGCAAAGTTATAATTTTAAAAATATAGATAATGAGAGCATATTTTCGTAAGCTAAACATGGATCAACAGATCCTTGCTAAGAACACACGTGTTCAATGTGGTTCGTTACGAGGCTCTCTACTAGCATTTAGGGTTGGGAAATGAATCATGCCTGGAAATTTATATACATTTCAATGGATAATTGTTTAGAAATAGTATATATATCATGACAGTAGTTATATATGTATCTTTATATATATATACTATATCTATTTATTATGAATGTGAAAATTAAATACTTAAAACACGATTTTAATAACATGTAATCGTATCTAAAATTTTTTTAGATGATTATTTTTATAAATTTTGGGTGTATTCCTTAATTTATATTTAAATACAATATTATCATCTTAAAGCGACACCCCTGCTATATTAAAAGTGGCTACAGATCGAAAGCACGGGGTTGATTTCGGTTCGTTTAAGTTTGACATCCATAACGCGACTGTTTGTGTAGCAGCTCCTCGCCATGTGGCACGATGACAGAATTTGCAATGAAAATTTCCTTAGTCAGCGTGCATTGCAACTGTGAACCGACATCTGCCTTTTGATTGGTTAATATTAACGAACACGACGATCAATCCCGTTTATAATTACAAACGAGTTTTCCTTATTTTTTTTTTGACAGCGGCACGGCCCATTTTTCAAATCACTTTCTGCGATATGCTGATTTAAAATATGAATGGTATTTTTGGATGAATACAAAATTTAAAAACTGTTTTTATAGCAGAGTTAATAAAAAAGACTGTTTGCCATTATAAACATTGCAAGCCGAAACTCCTTAAATATTTAAAGCGTAAAATCTGTTATATCGCCGGCGTGAAGGTATGTTTGCTCTGTGATCCTAAGCAAATAACAGGATTTAATGAGAACAGAATACCGACGCTCACCAGCTGCATTTTGGCAATATTTTTAGCATATTATAAAATTAAATCAAACATCGTTAGCCAATCTTATGTATAAATATGTAATATAAAAAAAATAGTGCCACTACAATGGCCAGACTTGGCGCAGGGGCACAAGTGTGTGTGTACTGTAAACGTGACTAGTTATGGGTTCTGACGACACTCGAGGAAAAGAAATATTTATTATTTTCTCCTTTGTTCTGATGTTGAGTTGTGTACTGCTCAACACGTAATGTCTCCAGATTTCGGCGGAAAATGGGGACCAGAGTGTCTTAACACTATGTTCCCCCTGCCTACCCTGCTGTGTGCGTGATAAAGCGTGAAACTGAACAACAGTAAAAAAAATTGTCTATATACGGGATGGTTGTAAGTTCGAATAGTTCAGTCAAGGGTTTTTTTTCGGTTCCGATAAAATACATTGAGTGACATTCAGTTTAGACAGTCAACACCAACAATGTCCCGAAAATTTGGTTTAAAATTTCATTGATATCACCTGTTATTATATATAAATGGAAGTAGTATGGGTATTATATATTATAAAAGGGGATCTAGTGTTAAGACACTGCGATCTTAACGTGAAATAATTAAATGTATACCTATTAGACGAGTCCAGTCGTGGCGCAGGGGGACAAAGTATGACTGTAAATGCGACTTTCGATTACATTCCTTCATGTGTGCGGGATACAGCTTGAGCTGATTTAAATATATATTAAAATAGTATATGGGGAATAATTAAAGGTCAGTTTGTGACGAAAGAGCACTAAAGCAGCAGCAGCTGGTACGACTACCGCATCTCAAGCTTAAAGATGTGATTTTTATCGATTAGTAAATACAAGGGCTGATATTACAAATGCAATATATGAAATTTTATAGCAAATTCTACTGTATTTTATATGTAGTTTCACAATGACTTTAGATTTATTTAGATTACGAGTATTAATATAAAATAAAATAAATCAGTATCCCGCACATAGCAGGTTAGGCAGAGGGAACGAAGTTTAAGACATTCCGTTTCCCACTTTCTGGCTAATTCTGGAGGTATTGCGTGTTGAGTTGCGGAACTGTTTGAGTCGCTCTAGAGCGAAGAAACAAATCTAAATAAATATTTCATTTCCTCGAGTGGGAATCGCCCACAATCAGTCACTTCTACAGGTACATTTTGTGTTTCTGCGTCACGACTGGCCTCAATTAGTTTTAGTAGTAATATATTCCACTATATTTGACATTAATCACCAAAAAGTTTAATCTATTGTCTTAAGCAATACAAATAACTTTCTCGTAAACAAAGGTATAAACAGAGAGACAGAGATTTTCACTTTGATACGGTAATGTCCATATTAAAAAGACATCATACAAAAAAAAATGCAATACAATATTTTTGCAACATATTAAAAAAAAACAAAAACTTATATAAATTTTTAGCTACTCTAAGAACATTTTAAGATGGTAAGCTTTTATTAAAACGATCGTAGATTCAGAATTTCAATGCACGTAACATTCTATAACTTTATATTAATTTACTTGTAAACTTTAGTATTGCTTGTGATTTATTAGTATTCATTACGAAGATACGTTTTCCGTAGCCAGTGTGGAGGTTGCGGTCACTCGATAGGGGACTTACTTACCATATAGATAGATTTTTCCGTGGCAACAGTATTGCATAAATATACATGATTTAGTATCTCCGCAAAAACTACTCGAGCAACCCTTTTTCGTTGATGCCATAAATTTGATAGCTTCAAGAGTTCTATATATCAAGCTTCACGTAAAATCAAAGTTGTCTTAAGCTAGCCCTCATGACGTAGGCTATCGTAGTGAAGTTTACAGAAAGATCGATCAACGTTCATTTCACACTTTACCAAAACTATAAGTTAATCAAGAACTACAAAATACTGTATAAAATATTATAAAAATGAGGCCAGTCGTGGCGTAGCGGCACAAGGTATGATTGTAAAACTGACTGGTTGTGGGTTCGATCCCCACTCGAAGAGATGAAATATTTACTTAAATTTATATTTCCATTTCTTCGCCCTGGTGTCGAGGTTAAGCGCGGCGTTGAGTTCTGCCACTCAACACGCAATGCCTCTAGAATTCTGCAGAAAGTAAGGAACGGAGTGTCTTAACACACTAGGTTCCCTCTGCCTACCCTGCAGTGTGGGGGATAGAGCGTGAAGCTGATTTATTTATTTTTTGATTTACATTATAAAAATTATAAATAAGTGTATCATACGTATTTGTGTTAAAGTATAATATATTATTTTATCAGGTGCTAAGTGTAATACATCCAAAGGCTAATGGATAGGCAATAAATGCGGCAATTGACAATTTTAATTAGCTGCAAGTATCGTTGAGAATGTTCATTTTTGTGGAACCGCGAGACAAGCCGGGAGGAGCGGCGCGAACCCAATTAAAACCAACGGAGTCTACTATGTATTGAAAAGTCGGGAAGTGCACTTCGTTCGTAGCACACTAGCGGCATATATTCTTAGGGTTACCAACATCTAATTTTGTATGAGATTTTCTTTTGATACGACTATATGAACGAATTTGTCCTTGTTGTGTTATATATACTTAACAAAGAGTTTTTAATTATTTTACATAATTTTAAACAACCATCATTACACGGCAACGTTATGACGGATATCAAAACAATGTAAAATAAATATGGAATTATTTTATATTTTTTTTATAACTACAATTAATTACATACAAATGAACATAAGTTATGCTATAATTTCAATGAAACGTCATCCCTAGTCGCAGCAGAGCACAGCATTCATTTTTAATTCGATCCAGTCAAAGTTTGGCACAAAGCGCGTGCGCCTGCGACGTGCTGGGAATAGTCACATTCGTTCTTTATTTAGCTCGCTTCTTGTTGTGCATAAATGTTACGGCGCGAATTAGAGTAACGATCTATGGTGTTACAAATTAGCTGCAACTGCCAACGTGCCGAGATTTTGCTTTGGTTTTCATTTTTTAGAAATCATATTATTTTTCTTATCTTTTAGAAGTTCTTCTAGAATACTTCACAAAATATAATTATGTATCGCCTCGTTATATCATAAAAGTAAATAACTTTTGAAAATATTTTTTTTTCTAAATATTACAATAGCTCGTCAAGCAGCTCTTGAGAATATTTTTTTTCCATCAAATTTATTTGATCACGTGAAATTTTAAAAAACGCGTAGATTTTTCTTCGACAATATAATTCCCTTGTGTGTAGGTTTCCAATCGGTTGGCAGGTCAGTCGGGAGTCAATGGAAAGCGGTAGAGTGGTGCCGCCGCTGATTAAAGCCTGAAGCAATCGCCCCGGAAAGTATTTATAGGTACACCTGTTCGTTAGCGGCGCGAGTCTCGGCCAACTCCTTGATTAGGCGCCGTCGGGCGTTGCTTCTTCTCTACAACAAATAAAAGTATTTTTCTCTTTACGGCCAACTGAAGAAATCATGGCGGATTGAAAGGAAGTGCAAACTTTCCAGATAAACTTTAAATGTTTATTTTCGTACCAAATAAACTTTTTTAATTGTGGTTAGTTACGTGATCGATACCTTTTATGTTGTGTAACATGAAAAAACTATTTGGATTGTTTTTTTTTTTCAGTTTCACACTGTATCCCGCGTGCAGCAGGGTGGGCAAAGGAACATTTAATTTCTTCATTTTGCTTCGACACCAGAGCGAAGAAATGACAATATTAAATATTTTATTGCCTAGAGGGGGAATCGAACCCGCAACCTGTCGCCTGTGCCCCAAGAATGACTAATATTTGATTTCAATATAATATGTAATTTAATGAAAAAAATCACCATCATATAACATCACACCTGTACAAATAAATTCAAAGTACGTACAAAATTTATCGATGACGGTTCGAGGGATGTGACACATAGTTCCGTAAGTAGTTGATTTTGCATGTGAATGGGGTTGGTATTCGAACCACGCGTGGTGCGTGCGCGCCGCAGCCGCACACCCGCGGCTGATTTCAACTCCGGTCACGGAACTCACTAATAACATCACGTTTGATGCGCCTCTATTATTATATTTTCATCTCGAGACGGTCCCACGACTGGGAGTTGGGGCGCGTAGGCAATATGCGAATGACTGTATTTTTGATCTTTCGCTATGATTTAATATTATATGTTATCTGGATTTGATAATGTTATTTAAAAATTACTTTTCTTTATGATTTATGTTAGTAAATATTGAATTATATATTGAAATTATTTACTAAACTAGAATAAGCAATTATTTTATATTATACATTATTTTCCTCTGCAGTGCAATCTAACTAACCTGGTTCCAGTACGGTGAAGAAAGTACTTTAATAAGTAGGCAGCTCACGTTTCATGGAGAAGACGCTTACCTGAAACTTTTCTCAGTCCTTAGCACATTAACCAACCAATTCTGAATTCAACTTCATGAAGCCTACATTGTACACTGGCTTTTTCAGTAAATTTTACCAAGTTCTTTATGTGATGATATAATATTAAAGTATATTTATTGTATAATACAAGTAGAACGTCGTAGGTTTGATTCCTACTCGGGGAAATGAATTATTATTTATTAGTATTTTTTATTTCTTGCCACGCAATGGGGAACGGAGTGTCTTAACACTAGGTTCCTTCTGCCTACTCTGATAATTGCTTTTTATTATGTTAAAACATTTTCTATAATAACATTTGGAAAACACTAACTCACACATGTGATAATTAAAAGAGGGTAAATTATATTTATTTATTTTTTGTTGAATCTTTTAGTGTCTTAAAGTTTTAATGGCAGTTTTTAGCATAAATATATTTATGGAGTGTCACCTATAAATATGTAAAATAACATTTCTCAACAAAAATGCTCAGTAGGTTAAATATGTCTTGTTAGGGTGCAATTTATTTATTCATTACAGCATAGTACTATCTTAGAAGAGCTCTACATTTATCTGATGTGGGAATTTAAGAATTATTTTAATTTATTTTTCGTAGACAGAGAAAAGCATATGTATGTACATATACTTTTTTGTTGTTTTCTTCTACAATTAAGATAGATTTATTCAACAGTTGGTTTTTGTTTTACAAAACAATACGTAAAATATTCATAGTTCTTTAAGATTTAAAAAAGGTACAACGTACGTTTTGTCAATAATTGTCTTTCTTAGACAATTACACTTTAAAAATGTTAGAATAATAATAAATGTTAGAATAACACTTTAAAAATGTAAAAAATATTTAATAAATAGCATTCTCTCTTGCCAAATTATAATTTAAAAGAAATTACCTTTGGGTAGCGAAAATTTGTATAAATCTCCCTACAGCGATGCTAACAACGTAAATAAGTTGTAACAATTTAATACTACGTCGAAATTCGTATAAGAATTTCGAGGTAGCTTGATGAGAATGGTTTAATGGTCAGAGTGCTTGCATGGTTTCTGAGAGGCGCAAGTTCAAATCCCGCTACGTAAAATTTTTTCTACGTTTTCTAAATAAATATTTTTCTTAGGAGAGAATAGGAATAACACTTTAAAAAATGTTAAAAATAAAAAAAGATGTATGTATAAGTATTAGGTATTTATACAAGCAAAATATGTATTATGTATAGATACAATAAATTTAGATAAGTTACATATGTAAACTAGAAAAAAAAAATCTCACAACAACAATAGTATTTAATAAGACGTCAAAACAACGAAGGAAAAGGACTATTAAGAGAGAATGTGGAAAAATCATTGGTCCATTATCTACATATTAGGAAGGGACTCGAATAAATGTAAATGTGTAAAATGTCGAATAAATGTAAATGTGTAAAAAATAAATGAGACATGTTATTAAATGATGTGGCTTCGAATAATTTCTGTTATATATATTACTTCGATGTATAATGTAAAACATCCACGAGCCAAGAGCGGCCCTCCGCTCGAGCCGAGGAGGCGCAGACAGCGAGTTCGTTACGTGCGCTCCGCTGGTTTCGCGAGTGACACCGGCGAATCTCTCGACGACCAAATCTCACCCGCAAAATGTATTAAATAAAAAAAACACCTTTTTCAACTTTCTCAACAAGTTCAAGGAGGCAAAATATCATTATGACTTTTTGTAGTTCTAAATAATAATCATCGTTGCTGCCAATTGAAATATAACAAAACAACTTTATTTGCTGTAGAACTTTATAGCATTATATTAATTTTTATATCGTGATTTTTTTTATTAAGCGTTACAATATTGGGTGTTCAATACAAAGTTAGTAAAAAAGTCTATACAAATATCGGATTTCTCTGTCATATGTTAACCGATTCTGTAAGTATTTTTTTTATTTGAAAGAGTGGACTTCTCCGGTAACTTTCAATACAGGAACCTGAAGCGAAGGAAACTTTCAAATTTGATAAGTTGACACGTACTGTATCTATGTTATTTTTTATAATAATCATAAATTTTCTTCGTGTACTCATTACTTTATAGCATTGCTGAGCTGATGATGATAAAAGACACAATTCCTTAATAATTAGGAGCTAGGGGCAATTTTTTAAAATATTTTAAGGACTGATAGAATGTTACTCAACTAATAACATAATAAAATGTGTGTTTTTGTATTTGCTCTCATCACCTTGTATATTAAGTAAGAACAATATAAGAATATAGGAATTACTAAGATCACAGATTAGGACTAGTCAATAAAATAAAAGTAAACATTAATTTTATTTTTAATTTTCCTTTACTTTAAAGTAATAAAATATTTTTATTTACCTGTGCCTAAACTTATGCAAAAACTAAACTATTAGTTTTTGCATAAGTTTAGGCACAGGTAAAGGTATAGTTTGTACTTCAAAAAAAATGGAACCCTTATAGGTTCAATTTGTTGTCTGTTCGTCTGTCAACACTATTAATCCTGCATATAGATATCAAGCGGAAATTAATAATATTCAGATCATGGGAGCACAGAAAAAAAATCAAGCTTCTAAGCATTTATGCATCGCATGTGCTGCATTTTGTATGAAATTCGCCGCGTAATTAAAACCTATGGGGTACTTCGCGTGGACCTACAAGTATAAAATTTGGCATGAAGCGAGGTCTCACAACACATTTTAAGAAAAAAACTCCGGAAATTGAAAATTTTTAACTTTTATAGAATCTCTAAGAAATATTTGTATATTGTGAATGATAAATCATGGCTTCCTGTGTTATGTATATTTTAATACCACAGATGACACATCTATAATTTTATTAATGTAAGCATTTCCCGCGCGGATTAGGGATGTGGGTTGATTTCCATTAAAAAAATATTTTTTCCGCAAATCAATCATAAATCTAATTTGGTCAACTTTTCCTATTAGAATTTTATAAATTTATTCAACATTCTGAACGGAACTAAATCATTTTCAGTTTACGTAGCGTTGTTAAAAAACATCAAAACGCTTAACTTTTATTTTTTTACATTTATATTTTTATTTCTTTGCTCTGGTGTAATGTATTAGGCGGAAAATGGAAAACGGAATGTTTTAACACTAGGTTCACATTGCCTACTCTGCTGTATGCCTGATACAGCGTGAAGCTGATAAAAATAATTTAAAAAAAAACACTTTGACGTTTATTGCGGCAATATAGTGTTTTTTAAATTTATTTTGTGTTCAATAACACTCGTATGTATAGATGACTTAAAAAAAAACAAACAACGCCTTACTAAGCAAAATTGTGTGTCAACACATTGTTTCTGCATCATTCCCAAATATAGGCGTAGTTAGAATGGATTGGGGCAAGTGGGCGCATTTTTACTTTTGAAGTCTCACTATGCAATATAATAGTGAAATTTGAGAAATAAAAAGAAAATCAATATATTTCTTAGCTTTTTTGAAAACATAAAAAAATAAAAGTAAATCGAAACACCGCTTGCCCCGTATTGTAAGTATGGGAATATATTTGGTTTTATTAGCAAAAATTAAATTAATTTTACCTAATAGTAATCAATAATTCTTTAAACGTAAATTTAAAAAACTACAATAGATATTTTAGATTAAGATCAGATTTATAGACCTTTAGTTACTAACTATATCCAATTCTAACAAAAGGAATCTAAAACTATTTTTTTCAACAGTTTTAAGAAATTCAAAATTTGTTGTTTCTGTATTTATACCAGTCTAAAATCGGCGTTGCGTAGTTATAATGCGTGACTTATCTTCCCTAAGAAGCCAAAATTTAAACTAATGACCACCAAGATCGCACAAGTGCAAGTAGAATTACTGAACATGATCACAAATTACGCTCACTTCACTTCTATCCGGGCGTGATGTAACAATAATTTATTATTATTATAAATAATAGTTTTAACAATAACTTATTATTATTATAGTATAGAAAAAGAAAGAACTGTAGGTACATAGTCATTCGAAGTAAGTAAGGGCGGTGGGTAAGTGAACGCACTGTCTTCATATTCATTAGGCCAATTAAAAGCGCCAGTATATTATACACGAACGCGCTATGTCAATTCGCCACATCACGCTTCGTTTTTTTATAATCCTTTTTGTTGAATAAATTAAAACTTTTGGACTTTTAGAAAACTTTGTAATTTGTGAAATATTAATAAAACACATTAAACACATATGTAGAAGTATAGGATTTATGATAATTCTTATTTAAAAGATATTTTACTCACACTTAAACTTACTATCATATAAATTATACTTATATATTTAAGTATAATAATTATTTATTTATGAACATGTAGTGTACGAAATGTTAAATTCGTGCTTAATAAAGTAAAACTACAACGTTTACAGGTTTATCTAAAAGACATTAAATATGATGTTTAAAATAATATAAAAATCAAATATGCAGAAAATTAAATGAAGCTATAAGTAGCTTATTACGGTTATTACGGAATATATATATTTTTTAATAATTTTTTTTTACACATTCAAATTTTTGATTTCACAGTAGACGATTACTTATGCAAGTAGGTAAGTCTACAATTATAGGTAAGTAAGGATATGTTAATAATATCGACACGAGTTCAATACTAGTTCCCTGGTGTTATCTGACGTCGCCGGCGCGGTGGTCGGTGGCAGATAGAACTAAGTCTGATATTTAGCGTCCCGCTACGTCACGTCAGCTAATTCTCATTTTCAACAAAAACGCCCGGAAATTGGATATAAGGATCTGCGCGTTGGGATCCGGCTACGTGACGTTTGTCGAACACGTCACTTCACTATGTGGTAATTTCCGCTCTGTGCTCGCGGAAAATTACTTTAGCCGCATTAAATTTCCGATCGCATAAAAATAAAAAAATAAATAAAAAGGGGATGTACCTACATATGCAAGGATATGATTTTCCATCAATTTGCTTTATATTTTATGAAATCAATTTATATTTAATATTTGAAAAGTATATTATAATTGAATTATGAGTATGGCTGGTATTTAAAAATAGCGGCCCATATTATAACATTATTTTAAATATATCGAATAATAAACGCATCTGCCGACAAACTACGACCCTTCACTGGCGAAGTGCTGTGGAAGGGCGAACTGCGAGCGTTACAAGTACGCACTCTAATGAGATTTTCTATCGTACTATATATAACTGTGTGATTTGTTTTCCTCATATAAGATTGTTTGTTTAGTGTGATGTAACGTGCGACAGGTTGTGGGTTCGATTCCCATTCGAAGAAATAAAATAATTGATATTTTCATATCTTCGTGTCGAGGCAAAGCGCGGTATTGATTTCTGCCACTCAACACACAATGTGTTCAGAATTCGATGGAAAGTGGGAAGTGGAGTGTCTTAACAGCACTACTAGGCTCCCTCTGCTTACCCTTTTACATGTGGAATATAGCTTTAATCTGACAAAAAGAAATAAAATAATTACTATAAAAAGTAAAAGGTAAGTAGTAAGTAACTTACTATGTTTACCAAATTTTAAAGTAGTTTACTATAAACAAATAAAATTATTTTTTATTACCATTAAAATGAGTGCTTGCTCGTCGATACGATACATGATCGGTATGTTATTACGTATGTTGCATTGCGCACAGCACGTCGATAAACACGTCGTCGGTGACGTGACATGAGGAAATAGATTTTCTTGTACGTTATTTGGCAATCGCACTGCGCTTTTGCATATAAATTAATTTTCGCTGTGTCTGAAATTTGTGACAAGTTCAAAAATTTAAAATAATAAAAATAGCTTCGATTGTCTCTGGCATTTTGTGTAAATTTTTACACATTCTGTGAAACTTGTCACTTACCAATTATTTAGAGATTTAGTGCGTTAGGCGCAGAAGCTACAGACCAGATAGTGTTAGTTCTTTTGGAAGAGATTTCTTTAGATATGTGTAAGTTCACCTCGAAGTTTCATTTGCTAAATGGTGTTGAGACTATGACTATTACGTGAAATAAATAGATCTAGTTACAATATAATCTAAGAATGAGAAATGAAACTAAAATCTGAATGATAATAATAGAGACATTGGATTCTTAGTCTATTTAGATAATGATAGATCTGTCGTCTGCGATATTAATAGTTTAAAATCGTTAAGTAAAGACAAAACAACTTGATGGATTACTTAGTTACATATGGGATAGAGCGTGAAGCTATAAAATAATTTTGAATATGATCCAACTAGCTTTAATCTGTTGTATAAGAAGAATATACATTTTCCTCATATAGTATTACTGATCTGCAATATAAAAATTTATATGGCAGATCAGTAATATATTTTAGAAAAGCAAAATTATAAATTTCAACTGAAATAAAACTGAAATAATGGTCGCGGTGACGATATATAAATTGTAAAGGTATAATTTATTGAACTATAGCGCTTGGACGTGTTATATCGTTTTAGCCGATTTTAAATAAAAGAGGTTACGATTTTGACATGTTCGAGTAAAAGAGTTGGAATTAAACTAACATTTGAGTATGAGACTCTATTTAGGCTTCTTATTTCCTAAAAATTAAACATAAAAATTTAAGTTTGAAAAATAAATGTCACAATCTCTAGGGTATCCCCTCCAGATTTATAAAAGCAAACTATATGTAATTTTTTCTACATCTTTTATATATATATTTTTTAAATCTTTTTTGTATTTTTTTTTATTGTATTGTAAATAACAATTATTATAGTAATTATTTTATGTTTATAATATTATTGTATTGGTGATAATATACAAATCTTTATTTGATGCAAATTCAGTTAGAGCAAAACGATGAGAGCCACGAATCAGTTTATTGAAGTTTGTGTATTAATATTACTGAAACAGAACAGGTTTCCCAGATTACCATAATTTGCTTCAATGCATTTGGATAATGAGAACGTGTTTCGCCCTCTCTTCTATGTTTATATAGATACCTCTATAGCTAAAACTGATATCTATCATCTAGTTTATTGGCATGTAAAATACGTTTACGGGCCACTGTACTTAAGAAATTATTATGTTGGTAACATTTATAACTAAGTAGATATGTTTAATAAAGCGGCTTCGCGCTGATTTACGTAAAGCAGAGTACGCAGAGGCGTAGTTAACTGCTAACGACTTTCCACTCAATTTTCGAGATATTGCTTATTAAGCGGTGGAACTTAAAAAAAAACTTCGAGTAGGAATAGAATCCACTATCTTCACGTTAACAATAAGCCTTATTTATTTAAGGTGAGAAATGATCATATTATAAGTAAAAGTAATTGAGATATTTTAACTTAAAATCAATCTTTTTAGTAAAATATCTTAATAAGCTCAATAAATCGTAGCCGAAAGCGAAGAGGTAGAGCACCACAGCAGGAAGGGGTTATTGTGATGTTGCGGCATTTCATATTGCGGAGAAGATTTACGAGTCGGATATCATGGCCATGGCCGCTCCCTTCAAACTCACGACCCGGCTTGTAATTACTATTATTAATATAGGAGTATATATATAACGATATATATTATAAAAAAGAGAAAGAAGACTTTACTATGTATAATAGAGGCTAGTCGTAGTGCAGGGACTGTAACTGCGGAATTTTGTGGGTTCGATTCCCACTCGAGGAAATGAAATACATTATATTTTAAAATCTTCGTTCTGGTAACGAGTTTCGCCACTCTATATACAATGCCTCTAAAATTTGGCGGAATGTTGCGGACGTAAGTGTTTTATCATTAGGTTCCCAGGTTCCCTTTGTCAATCCTGCTAAGTGTGGGATACAGCGTAAATTGTATTTGTAGCAATACAACAATAAATTTATTTTAGTGTGTGAAATCTTGCAAGCTCAATTTAACCCATTTTCCAACGTCCGATTGCGCTGAAATTTGGATTACGACTTCAGTTCCGTTTTTAGTTAGTCGGGTTTTATATATTTTTTTATTTAATAATTTTAGATAAGATTTATCTTGAAGTTAGCTAATACGACAATATAAAAAATACCTATATTGCTGTCCCCCTAGATACTTATACATAGTATATTATGAAAGATAGAAGATAGAGGAGATTTCTCGTGCACGAGTACCTACCGGCCTACCTAGATGTATGCGTAATAACCAAAGTTTTTTCTGCTAAATAGGACAGTTTTTGCGAGAAAATAAAATAAAATAATCATCCAATGTAACCTAAATACACTTAAATATTATTACATGTCTTTATTATATTACTTATCGTACGTCTTTAAATTATATGGGGTTTCTGGTAAGGGTTTTATTGATTGAATCATTACTGATAGGTCCCGACTTTTAATCCTACTAAACTATTGGGCTTGTTTATTTTTTTTTTAGTTTTATGCAGTCGCTGAATTTGATGCCCATATTGTGGTATTCAAAACGATTTTTTTTTCACTAAGTCCAATGACATCTCACAGCCGCCATGATTTTTTTTTTTAACATCACCTATTTAAGAACACTTGGACTGCTAATACGAATCTAATGATACCTCAATTATGTTAATCTGTTCAGAGGTTCTGAAGATATGAGATAATAAAGAATAATATATACATACATACATAAAAGATACGCGCGAAAAACATAACCCTTCCTTAGCAGTCGGAAAAAATTGTCGAGTCTTGCGATACTGAAACGTTAAACTCAATTTTTTTATGGAAAAAGACTGGGAACGGTCCCATTAGAATTTAGGACAATCATTATTCAGTACTCCTCAACACTTCCTCAGCAGCGACAAACCCCATGCCGAATTTCAGATTTGGTTAGTCTATTTGGCACTGACAGTTAGTCACAAAGTCACAGTCTTAGTCATAATTTGTACCTACTTAAAGATTAAAAAATTTTTTTTGAATATGATGTACCACATGTTTATTCAAGTACCTAATATAATATAATCATGTAAATTATTGCATTGGAGTTTTCTTATATTAAATTTTAAAACTTTAGTTATTGCATAATAATTGTCAATTTCTATACAAATAATTTTCCTCCAATGTTTTAACTTGTTGTAGCAGAATAAAAATTAGTATCAAAATTTGGAACTGTGTTATTTCCTAGGCAACATGCTACGATATTTGGTTGGCAACTTCCTCGAATGTATAATTCTAACTAAAACCCGATCAGAATTCTATGTAAACAAGTTGGCGTATTTCTAAAGCAGATTCTCGTAATAAACATAAAATCCATAACGAGTTGCATAACTTTATCAATAACATTTGAAACTTCCGACTTTAGAACAGGCACTACTGTATTAAAAAGAAATTCATTAAAACTTTTTTATTTTCTAGCTTCTAGCCAAAAAATGGTAATCGATGCAAGAATCACAAAACAATACAATAATGTATAAAATAGACTACTAAAATAAAGGCGTTTTCATATTTATACATATGAACGTAAAATAATTCATCCATCCATTTAAGTAAAACAATGTTAAAAATGCAGTAAATATATATACTCTTCTCATTTCCAGCGTAAAATTAATATATAGTATTAAAATATTGCGTTAATTTGAATATCAAATTTAAGAATTATTTTAATATACAATCGATAAAAATAACGCACAAAAAATTATGTAAATAGTTTACTTTTCTAGTAGTCATTGTTTATAGTTAATTTGATATAGGTAGAGTCTTACAAAGTAACTTCTAACTTCTACATTCAATTGTATTAGTGAATTAATTTAGCATCATCCAAATATATTATTATAGCATTTTTCAAAACTGTACAACAAAAACAAAATATAAATAGAGATGCAAAGCAATGCCGGCCTCCGAATAAAAGTTTAATTGCAAAAGTTATAGCATGCAGACGACTAGGCGACTGCTATCAGCCTGATCTTCCTAACTCTAAACACGCTTCGAGTTGACATCTGATTTGATTTGATTTATTATACTGTTAGTTTATTTGGAAATTGTTTTGTGAGTATAAAATCTGTATGGCAACCATTTGTGGACGCGAACTTGTTTGAAATTATATAAAAATACTAACTTAAACTTAAACTTAACTTAAGTACTGTTTTTTCGGTAATGTTTTATGTACAATACGTATGTTATGGATGTGAGACAAATATTTACACAGTTTTTTTTTTAAAAATGACAGCGGCTGTTACAGTTAACAAATTAAGACTTTTCTTAGTAATTATGGCGGTATTCTCTATTTGTGGCTCTTTATATTTTGTAACCTTAAATTTATTTAACTACCAACTGTTGCTGGTAATTATTGTTTTAAACATCATATATTTATTAATATCTGTAATAAAAATATGCTACTACCTAAAGCTGTCGACTACTGTGTCATTACCCTATTTATTGTATTTCCCTATATATTTCTATTGAAAATCATCAAATTGACTATTATACAATGCTATACAATTTATTATTTTAAAGTAAGTACATCTAATTTTTCAGATTAAATATTTAATTTAAATATAAAGTAACGTGTTATCCAACGTTGAATAAAGTGAGATCGGTTAGGAAAATGCACAGATTTATATTGTAACCGTTTTGTCTCGAACGAGGTGACCGGCTTTATCTTGTTTACGGTAGCGTCGGCGTCGCGACGTCTCGTGCTACAATAAGGTGACCGTCACAGACATATATTTCAAATCTTGTAGTTTTTATACAAGATATCTACAAATTACTGCGAAACTTTTACATAAAGTAAATGTTATATTTTATAATAATTCAATGTATATACTGTGTTCATATCTCCACTTTTATGTACAACAACTTTTATTTGCATATGACATTACACTCAGTAATGTTACAGATTAATTGCATTCACACCTGGGAAAAGACATAGTATGAAGTATCTGGTTTATGTTTATAGCGTATTCAAAGCTAATTTCAAATCAAATTAATCACATTCTAAGAATATCGGAATTCTAAATATTTTCTATAACATTTTAATATCAATTTGAGAAGTTGTAATTTGCACAGGGGCGATATAAATGTGACTGATTTACTCATCTGATGAGGCCAGTCGTGGCGCAGGGGTACAAGTATGTGACTGTAAATGCGACTGGTTGTGAGTTCGATTACCACACGAAGGTATGACGTGGCATGGCGTAGCCTTGAGTTTCGCTCAACATGCAACGCCTCCAGAATTTAGTGGAAAGTGGGGCAGGGAGTAGGATCTCTCCGCCTAGCAGGCCTGTGGCTGTGCCCCATAGATGATAGATGATGTGTACTCCATAGATGATAGATTGATAGATGTTAAGATAAAAAAAAAGATTACTCATAATTTGTAATGTTAATGTTTGTTTTAATATCAATATTGATAAATACATACATGTTAAAATATGAAATTTAAACAAATTTTGTCATTGTTTCACTACCACGCCACTTTGGCGTCTAAAATATATCAAAATAAATAATAAAAATAGAAGAAAAAATAAATTTTGTATTAATAGTCATTATAAAAACAGAAACCGACTGCTTATTCCAGACTGATCATTATTTATAAGAGGACTGCTTAAGTATATTTAAAATTAATTAAAATATATATTCTATTTTAATTAATTTTATTTCGTATTTTGTCGTTTCAATGGTTTGAAATGGTTTTTTACTATTAATATAGTAACTACCTTGCATAATATCATAATTAGAAAAGAAGAAAAAACAACTCCTCATCATCGTAAAAACGTTAGTATATGTTAGTAAATAATACGTTAGTATTACAAGCTTTTATTCCAATCTGATCTTATTTAGCTTCTCGCTGCATCTCTAGCGAAGTAATCAGAAAGAACGGAGCGCCAAGCGCTACGTCTCTGCTTATCTCTTTCGCCTTTGATACTGTGTTTTGGAAGGTAAGCCGATCCTACCTATGTTACCGCTCACTTTTTTTTCAGTAATCTTATTTGCCATTCTTTCATCACTTATTCGTTCGACGTGCCTAAGCCAGCTGCGCACGTTCTTCTTAATTATCACCGTGATATCCTCGCTAGTACCAGCCATTCTGTGTATCTCTTCATTACGGATTCTATGAACTAAGCTGACTCTGCATATCCTACGAAGAGACTGCATCTCCAAAGCATTCATCTTTCTTTCATTCTTCTTCTGTAATACCCACGTTTCGCTGCCGTATAATACCAAAACTGCATTGTGTGTGTTCAAACATGCAGCTGTGCTGACGTTTCGCCGCATCAATGAGCTAAGGCACCATTAATCCTGTTACCGGAAGCAATACGCCTTTCCGCATCCATGTCGTATCATTCACTTCCTTCACTCATTCTAGTTTACCACTTACACTGATCTTGCATTCCATTCCTAGTTCATTTCTTTCAAATATCAAAACCTTTGTCTTACAAGTTTTTATTGATATGCTTTTATCAGCTTCGGTTCTATGTATGTTTATAAAAAAAAGTTTCAACGTGATTTTGAAACGTCGGATTGATCTGAAATTTTGCATACTTATCGAGAAACGATAATGTATATATTAGGCAAAAAAATTCAGACTTGAGTGCGAGTTGGACTCGCCAACCGAAGGTATAAAATGTTATTAATAATAGTATAAAAAAAAATAGAATAATTTTAAAAAAGGCGTGGAGTGTATAATGGCAATAGATCACTTAAAAAGCATTCCCCGCTTTTTTAACATTATTCTTTATTAAATTAGAAATGTTTATTAAAACAAATATTAAATTTAAAAAGCTTGAAACGTATATAAAAAATAGAGAATTTAAACTAAATAAAGGCATAGGTAGTGCAGTGGGCAGGGCATCCCAGTGCTAAGCCACTCCGATCCCCAGTTTCCACCAAATTATATAGACAATGCGTGTTGGTTTTTATCCCAGTTTTCATTATAATTTCCTTAAAAAAAAAAAAAACCGAAAAATATAAATTACTTAAAATACTGGTACCTACTAATGGTACAAAATGATGGAATAAACTTTAGCGTGGTAATAGTCCAGCGCTTAATGTAACTTATAAGGTAGTCTTTATCATGGAGTATAAAACTCAAAAATGGAGTATAAACAAAAAAAACCGACTTCTTCAAATTTCAACCGGATCTCATAATCAGAACTTAACCAAACTTTCATCAAACTATCCTTGATGTGTATGTTCCTTTTCCAATAAAAACAGAATCATCGAAATCAGTTGGGTTGATATTGAGTTATTTGTCCATTTGGTTTAATAACTATTGGTATCTATTAATCAAAAAATTACTATAACTATTAAATATGCTCGATTATATAGGTATTAGAGGCCGTCGTGGCGCAGATGCAGAAGGACGTGACTGCTACGCGAAATTGTGTGTTCGATGCCCATTCGGAGGAATGAATTGTTTTATTTATTAATATTTACAATTCTGCCCCGTGGCACCAAGGCCGCCACTCAACACACCATGCCTCGAAAAATTTGGTGGAAAGTGGGGAACACAGTGAACAAACGCACAGACAAACATACAAACTGACCAAGTTCTATTACATAATACATTGTTAAATGCTCATAATAACAGTTTTCTAATATGTCTTCCATATACAGACAACGATGAATTACGATTTTATTCTAAGTATCGATAACTTATGGGAATTACGAAAATGGATCCTAAGCTTTAAATAATTTTCACATTAGACATCTTAAGTGCGCTACAAATATACATTATAGGTATATTGAATCACGAAACTAATTCAGTGTATTAAGTAAATAATCCAGTAGTCTAACCACAAACGGGTCGCTAATATTTATAATAAAATAGAAAATTTAAAAGTCAAATTCACAGAATATCAGATAATATAATAAATACTGAATAAAATTAGCGCCCATAACGTGATAATATGTTTCAAAATGTGAATGTATATAAAGTTCGTTTAATAGTAACGTTGTTAGCGGTCACATTACGATAATATTTATTTGCAACATGAAGCTTATCTAGTCTTCTCAAACGGCAGAAAATTGGTGGTTGCAAGGTAGTTAACCCTTGCGGGGGAGAGGGCTGGGAGGACCGCGGCGACCGTAAGCCCCGCAATAGATAAAACAGTGATAGAACATGCACCGCACCATTTCCATGAATAATTCATTAGTTTCAGTTGCCACTTTTGTTAGTATCGGTGGCTTTTCAGCGCTTCACACCACCGAAAATATGCGTCGGTCCCCATTATTATCGGATCATGCGTATTCTTTCCGCCATCACTCTGATTTTATACTTTATGTTAATTGTGTATGTAATTTATAGAACTTGTTGTGTATTTACAAGATATTTATTTCATGTATTTTATACATAGATTTAAATGTTTTTCTTTTAAAATTATAATTACATAATAATGTTAAAATAGTCAATTGGGAATACTTTCCTTCAGCATTATAAATTATTTATTACGTACACATATGTAAGTAAGTTTAGTTTTCACATAGATAACTTCTTAAATGTTATTTTTACTAAGATATATATTTTTTAATATGGGGTAAAATTTAGATAATTGGCGCAGGGATTGCCTCGATTTTGATCATACTTTGTAAGGGACGTTAGTTGCGTTAGAGCTTTACTATAATGGTTAGTAAGGTCACTTCACACAGACCTAAGTGCCATAAAAATTATCGTCATCGTCATAGACGTTTAGATTTTGTCATCGCTAAAATAATTAAAATAAACAGTAATTTCTACTGAATATAGTTACAAAAATATTCAGATTGTGATTTCAGTGTACTGTTTTTTACATACATTATATATTAAATTACAGTAGGTATCTATATCTTTTATTCAATAATTTTTATTTATTTTTCAAATGAAAAAGGTTAAATATTGATATAAAAAAGGAGAATAGTCAAAATAGACTATTACGGATAGTAGCCCCAGGGGATAAAACTCATAATTATAAATTCATTCACAAGTAGACACTATTTTTGATATTTTTATATTCTCTTGATATTTTCTACCTCATGTGACATTGGAATTAAATGGTACGGTTATACCGTACCTTTTATTTATTTTATTCACCAATTTTATGTAATTGGTATTTTATTGCTCTGAAACTTAATAGTAAAATTAATAAAAAAATGTTTTTTTGTTATAAAAAAATCATTATAAAGAGTCTTTCTCAGCAAGTACCCTCCGACGACGAGCATTTTGAACGATAGACAACAATCCTTTCATTGAGAGGTCAAATCCAACACGATTTACTTAAAACCATTATTCACTATGTTCACAAAGTCTTGCACAGTAGACCAATGTTTTCATATACATGTTGTAATATTATTAATAAATATTTTTTTCTATTATACTATTTGCGACAACTAACCATATTGTACCCTGTAATTAAATAATGTATATATTTTTTCATTTAATATCAATTTAACTAATTTAAATAAAATAGTTTTGTAAACATATAAATCAAAAGTATTCCGTTCAAACATTATGCGGTATCGTGTATTTATTCCGCCTATACAAGACATAATGGCGTGTCGAGGAAGCCAACACTTTGGACGCGAGATCCGTTACCGCCTTCAGAGCTCCCCGACGGATTCCCTCATAATTTACGATCACCCCAAAAAATCCCGGGATTATTTTTATTCGATAACAATAAAGGTGCCGTAGAGGGTTACCTTTATTATCACTCAGCAAGGGACGATTTTTTTATAGTTTAACACATGTTATGATGGACATGCTCGTAAATGTTCATTTGTTGTAGACATTCTTTTGTGTGTTAATATTTTTTTAAAATCAGAGCAATACAATAATGATCTAGCGAGCATTTTAATTTTAGAGATTATATAAAAACAAAATTAGATAATTTTCTAAAGCTAGTCGAATATCCTTTTAGTATAGATTAGTGGTCATGTTTTTGACTGTAGATTTGTTTAGTGATTATATGTATTGAGTTCCAAAATCATTTTTATGCACATCAAATTTTATTTTAAACAAATTTTATTGTTATATAACTTCAAATATTTCATAATATTAAAGTTCAACAAGCTAAGGTCAAGTTATTAGTAAATTTCGCTGTCGACTTTTTAATTGTCAATTTATTAGCTTCTCTTGGAATCCTGCACATAGGAGTGTAGGCAGAAGGAACCTGGGAACCCAGTGTTAAGACATTCTGTTCTGATTAAACACTTCCGTTACCCATTTTATGTCGAACTCTGGAGCTTTGCGTGTTGATACCAAGGCGAATAAAAGTAAATATTAAATATTTTATTTCCGCGAGTGGGCGAATCAAACCCACTACCTGTGGCGTTTACAGTCACACGTTCGGGCCCCTGCGCCACGACTGGCTGGCTGATTGGGCTTATTATTTATTATGATCTTAAGTCTGCAGTATGAGCGTTGTATTCTTAAGGTCGATAAGTAGCATTGATTTATTTAAAAATTTCTTTCTTTTCTCATTGTTTAGTGTTACATTAAAATACAAATGGCGGAATTTAGAAGTATGTTTTAAGATGTTTTTAAAAGCTGATCGTCTTCATATCTCCATGGGCTTAAATGAAAATAACTACGAAAATCCGTTCTAATCCGTTATAATTTCAAGAGTGGACAGTAACGGCTGGTACGCACAGATTAGCCCCTTCGATAAACAATAGCATTAGTATGCGAGGACGCGCTGACCGGCGCCGATCAGCCCGCCCGTGCCCGGATTAATTTGCCTCTTGGAAATTATGGGTATTCTATGTGAACGAATAACGAAACTCTATCACATTGCTGTGTTTTCAATATTGTGATTTCAAATTTGCTACTTAAATTTTAATATCGAATAAATCCAGAAATATAATATTTCTTTCGAAATACAGTATTTTTTTATATATTTTATAATAAACTTATATATTTTATAATAATTAATATACAATGTAATATTCAACTGTCTTTTTTATGATTCTGTACCTTTTAAGGAAAAAAGGTATTATAAAATCGCTGTTGGCCGACCGTCTGTTTGTCTGTCTGTCTGTCAAGAGCCTTTATCTCAGAAACGCTTGGAGATATCGAGTAGAAATTTAAACCATATACTCAGGTAAAAAAATCAAGAAAAAAAATATTTCTACATTTACTAAAAAAAAGAAATAGCCGTTTACATCGCAAAAACCGCATAGTTAATTAGTTTAACTATAAAGGGAATCAAAATGTAATAGGGTAGGTACTTCCGGTTGACTTCTGGTTGAGTATTAAAAAGGGGCAAGATTTGGTATTAAAACTGCTAGTTTAAGTGAGGTATCAATGATAGGGTTCTGGCTAAGGCTACGCATGAATTTCAGAAAAAAACTCGGGAACTCCAATTTTTGTACAGAATCCTCGGTGGGTGAGCCAACTCATGCTTATCCGGTTTTTTAAATGGAAGTCATCTATCTTCTATTAGCATAATCCTTTTGAAACTTTTGGGTATCATAAATGATTGATTTAGGTATTTTATTGAATTATATAAAGAAAAGTAAATTGTATTACACAATGTAAATATGGAATGTTCAGTCCGTGAAAGAGTTTAGCTTGCATATAGTGGAGTCAACATTTTATTCAGTATTAGCATTATTTTTTAAATATGATTATAAAAGTGAGAAATAAATTTTACCAAAGTGAATATTCAAAGTTCGTATGTATGTAATGCTGTTTTTGGCAATGCGTCAAAACCTGTGTGCTCGCGAGATCTACTTACTCGTAGATTTAATTGATATATATATATATGCACATATATTTATAAAATATATTTTAAATTCAAAAATATAAGTATTAAAAGTTTTAAATTCGGGTAATTTTAAATATGGCAGCCTATAAGGGTTAGTGACAAGGTTCAATAAACAGTAAGCGTTCAGTGCCGCCACTCAACTCGCAATGCCTCCAGATCTCGGTGGTAAGTGAGGAGCGGAGTGTCTTAACACTAGGTTCCCTCTACCTACCGTACTACAAGCCGGATACAACGTGAAGGAGGTATAAAAAATTGTACCTCTTTCGTAATTGACATTTAAATAACAATGTAATCTTTTAAAAAATGGTTAGCTATGTTTTTCACTCAATTTTGCTGTACATGACTCTATGTCCAAATAAGGTCTTTCGTGTTGATATCGAGACCGAGTGGTGGTATTTAAATGTATGATATCCCATGAATAAATATCTTAAGAAAAATCACATTTACTTTAAATTATATAAAATCGTTTTATAGATTTAGGTCGTCGTGGTGCAGTGGCACAAGAATGTGACTGTAATGATAATATTTTCAATTCTTCGCTCTGAACCCAAGGCAAAATCCCGGCGTTGAGTTCCACTACTTAAATTTGACGGAAACTGAGTGTCTTAACACTAGGTTTCCTATGCCCGCCTACCCAACTGTGTGCGTGCACATAACAGGAGACACAGCTTGAAGCGGAGCTTCTGGTTTTTTGTTAATTTTTTTATACATTATTTCCAAGAAAATTAACCTTCCAGTCAAGGAAACCGCAATAACTCCCCTTAATGTAAGGATTAAAGGTAAAAAAATAATACATCACCATTTTTAATAAAAAATAATATAAGCATAGTAGAAACCATTCATTAGAAGCCAGTGCAGTTTTCACATATTGTAAAGTAAAATTTCCAGATATTCGTACGGGAACAGGGAAACCGGGATTTTATGTTTTTTTTCTCACAAAGTTCACGCATACGAAATTACGGATGGAAACACGTGTAAATATATGTTATGTTTATAATAGTTTTATACTCTGTAGAAATAATTAGAAAAATAAAAATAGTAAATCCATTTGCAAGAAATTTGATTAAAACAAATTAAACTCATTATATGGGTATTCACAATAATGCCATTTAAATGTAATGTATAGTAAGCAATAACCATAATTTTTATTTGCACGATATCCGGTTGTGATGGAAATACAAATACGGCTACGATTACACCCTCTAAGTAATGAACGTATTGTTTGTAAACTATATTTTTTGTTGAAAGGATATTAAGTACACAATTAAAATATGTAGTTTGAAATAGAGATTAAGTAGAAAGTAGAGTAATTCACGTGGACATCATTATATTGTATTATATAATAAATTCTATTTAATTTATTTTCTCATTTACCGAATTTACGGAATCTGCAGAAAATGTTGCAGAATTTTTATCATCATCACTATTTTTATTAATAGTTGTAGGTGTAAAGTTAGGAATACAGTCAAATTATTCTTAAAATTAACCATCATTTCAATACCCTTATCTACCAAAAAGGATGTATTATACTCGTATTAGAATTTTATTCTTTATTATAATGAAATCTAAACATATGTAATAAGCAAATTTTTTATTCAACTCAAAGCGACGGCTATTCTGATAATATTATGATCTTGACATCAAAAACACATTTAGAAGAAGTTAGATTGGCTACTGAGAGTTGGCGGGTGGCCATACGCAGACGGGAGTCATGTCGGCGTCCTAAAGCCAGCCCTAATCTTTGAAGATCCGCCACAGATTGTAAGCATTTCGGTCCATCAAAGCAAGATGGATGTAAACTTTCCCTACTTAAATTTTGATTACAGCATCAAAACAAGTCTGTATTAAAATAACAAGATTATTCAGATATAAGAGAGATCAAATATCTTTGGATTTAAATAATCTGCAATATTGGTTTTTGTTTAGGGATTTCATATTAAAAGATTCATGTAAAACAAGCTTTATTATTTATTTTCTACTCAAGATTAGTATAGTTACGTGTAGACACGTAAGTCTTTATTACATTCATATCGTAAAATGCACATTGTGAACAATTTAATAGATACATTTTGTCATTTAAAACACATTTCTTTGCTTTAGCTTAATTATATTTACAATAATATGATCTATGCACTGTTTTGTTATAAATTAACAATTTGGCAACATGTTAACTTTAACATTCACATATTTAATGTATCTTATATATATTACATATTATATTAATTGACAGAAGAATGAGTTTTAGAAATGAGGGCGAGTGAAATTTATTTCTTAAGTTCATTTAAGTACTTATTTTATTATTAACATAAAATTACAGTGGTAAATAAATGGTCGCAACTAACGACATTTTGGCATTTTTTGGCAAATATTTGATATATGATTTAATATATCGACTGTGTATATATTTAAATTAAATTAACAAAATAATGAAGTGAAATCATCCGTCAGGCCGTCGTGGTGTTGGGGAAGAACCGTGCGAATGTAATCACGATGGTTATGGACTCGATTTCCGATCGTGGGAATGAAATATTTAACATTTGCATTTCCTTGCTTTGGTAATGAAGCAAAGCGCGGCGTTGAGTACCGCCATTCAATTGGCAATGTCTCAAGAGTACTAAATTTCCAGGATCCCTCTGCCTAGGAGGCAAACATAAAAGGATTCCTATGTGTGGAAAACAGTGTAAAGCTAAAAAAGTTAAAGTAAAATTATTAATATTATAGTCTAATAACATCTCAAGATTTTGACTAGGTACAGATGGTAATCGGTGATATAATTATAGTTAGTAAAATAATTTGTGAAAAAAATTATAAAATTTACACTTCTATCTAGACCAGGGGTTCCCAACCTTTTCTTGATCAAGGACCATTTTTATATCATTCTTGGTAGCAGGGACCACTATGCATGCAGGTGTAATAAAAATTAACTGTGATAATTAAACAGAAACTTCACCTCACCAACCCCAGTCATAAAATTAAAATCGTTCGCGGACCGTATTTAGGCTTCCGCGGACCACTGGTTGGAAACCACTGATCTAGACCATAGAGATATAGGTTCGTATTAATTTTACTTTTATGTATAACAATTTTGAGATGCCATAATAAATTATACTATCACAGCAAATATGAGGCTCATATAAAAAAAATAGGTATACCGATAAATTAAATAGTCAATATATTTAAATAAAAGGTTAGATTATCAGTCTCAAAATATGTAAAATATAATTAAAAAAAAATTGTGAAATATAATAAGTCAAGGTGTTTTATATAAAATTTTGTGATGTCTTATAAAAATGTCTTTATTTTGTGACACGCATATCAGCAAAGCAGACCTATTTTTTAAACTTTTGATATAATAAAACCATTTACTGGAGACTTTTTTACTTTTTTTCATTTGTTCTCTTAATTTTCGCTAATGGTTTTAGTAGTCTTGCTGTCAGACCTCCAGTTATTTTAACTTTTCACAAACCTACTCTGTCAAACTGTGAGCGTAAAAAAATAAAATCAATTTTACAACATTCCTAATTCGTGAGTTTTCTATTAAGGAACTTTATATAAATACTAATGAATTTATTATTAATTAAATAACAACATTTATACACAATATACATATACAAATATCGCTCAATATGCTTAAAACACGAGTTTCATCTATGCGATTAAACATGATTCTATTCAATTATTAAAACTACGTTACCTGTTTTCGAGAAAAGTTATAAATTAACATATTATTATTATTATGATAACGCTACTTATGTCTGGCAATTTGATTTAATCCCCTGATCGAGGCTCCCTTCTCAGAGCAGATATCCTAAGCCATATATTTCTAAAATATACTAATATTCTTTCTGACATAGTGATATAGTATAGCTAAGCAAATATTGTGCAAAATTAAAATCGATCTAAACGATATAAGTAATATATCCACATTTAATACTATTTATAAGTGCGTACAAATGTATATTTGTAAAAGTGTTGCTTTCAAAAATCATTAAAACCTTTATAATTGTATCGTATATAAGGTTCAAATGTGTTCAAGCTAGTTGATATAAATACATAATATACAATATATAGTGGACAGTGTACGTATTTGCGTTTTATTATATTAAGGTGCATTTAAAATAGTTGTAAAAAATACATTGGTATATACATTAAAAATAAAATCCATGGATGGCATCTTCTCCAGTTGGCTCCATCTGTGAATAACAAAATATTTTTATTATAAACATATTTGGAATGGTTAATAAGTTGTAATCGGTTCGGTGCTTATTTATATTTATAGGTTCGGCCATCGAAAACTACGATTGAAGCTTTTTCAAGCAACTGAGGAAACTAACAAGGAAATGCAAAACTCTTTTTAAAATTTCTCGATATTTAAAGTGGCACTAAAAGCTTTCTCAAAGGATATATAAAATAACTTTGCATACAATTAACATACAACCGTATTTAAAGTTGTATATGATTTCGCTTACGTTCAGTACTGAAAAAAACTTAAAGTTTAAATTAGTAATATAAATTAAAATGAAATTTTAAATAAGACCAAAAATAAGTCCAAAATCAAATGAGTTCATCAGACTAAATTCTCGACATTTAAGCAAACTTGTAAATTCTTGCGATTACATTACCATTTTCGTTGGCCAGCCAGAATTTAATGAAGGTATTTACCTGTGACTTGCGATGCACCACCCACCCAGTTGAGATGTGTCTTCCCACCACCCTCGTCAGACTTTTGCTTCCCCTTATCGATCTCGTTCAAGTTCGATTGATACTTCGTTCCTGAGGAGACACGTGATTGAAAATACCTTAATTTAATTGAAAACTTTGTTTCTTTATTTATTTATATTAAATTAAATTATTAATTATATTTTAATAAGTACATATTTTTGATTCTTTTTAAGTTAAACTCAATTAGCTAATTAGCTGAAAGAAGATATTGTATGAAATTTGGGCCGTCTTTATTTCTGCTTTTATTTTTTTAATTTTGTTTCCATTTATTTTTATTTAATTGTAGCTAATTTTGATATGATATGTTATATAATATTTAATACAAAACTCTTTAAAAAAAATCCAAATAAAAACAATGGAAAGTTCACATTATTATAAAACAATAGTCTCATGTAAATGTCATGTAAAAGAAACGACCGCAAGTAAGTAGTCATTAGGTATAGGAAAAGATTCAATATGGACAGGGAGCGGGCCGGCCGGTCGCCAGCAGATATTGAAAAGTTGCGCAATATTGTCGAGTGGCTGGCCTAGCCGTAAATTCGTAATGGAAGCAAAAAATAAAACAGAACAGCGGTCGATGTCCTAACCGCTCCCGTCGCCACTCGCCGACCGGGCAAAAACAATTCCCCTCAAAACTTACAATGGTCGTGTCTAAATGTATTTTCAAGTTCACGTTCATCTTCTGTGTGTGTAATTGGTTTGATTTAAAATATTGTCACGTTTATATAATTTGTCATGATATGTAATATTTCTTATCTAACAATGCATCTAGGTATACAGTTCTTTTGAAGTAAATTATTGAACGTTCATTAAATGCTTAATTTTTTTAAATAAAAAAAATATTTTAAATTCATTTAAAAACTAGACTTTATAGAGTTTCTATAAAAGTAAATCATTGAAAATTCCTAAAATGCTTAATTTACTATAGAATATATTAATCTACTTTATTGCATTATGGAATTAATGTAAGAATGTTATTATTACTATATAGAATGAAAAAAATAAAACTGATAAAAATGAATATCAATATAAAATTTTTGTTACGGAAGACACAAGTTGACACTTGGCTATAATAATAGGTTGTTGCGCAAGATGTTGTCGTCGTCCGGCGACCCGGGAACGGCAACATGTCCGGGGAAATGCCGAACTTCCCAATAACGGCGGAGTAATGACGCGCACCGAACAACTTATGAGCCCCGGTATTACGAGACCGTAATACGATTATACTAATATAGAACGTAACATAATAAAGTCGAAACAGCGCCTGGTCTCTATAAACTTTACACTCTTGTGTTTTTATTAAATAATAGTGATGGCGTCGTTGATTTCCCCCAGTCCACACGCAATGCCTCCAGAATTCGTCGGAAAGTAGGGAGCGGAAGCGTCTTAATGGACATGAAATGTCTTAACACTAGGTTCCCAGGTTCCCTCTGCCTACCCTGCTGTGTGCAGAATACAGTATGAACATAAAAATATAGTAATTGTGGTACTTATAACAGGCAAGTCTCAGTTGCTTTTACATGATATTATTTTTCAAATCATCACGCTGTATCTCGCACACAGAAGGGTAGGCAGAAGGACAATAGTGTTAAGGTAATACATGATATTATACTATATGTAATTTGATATATTGACCGGACTAATCGTTAATGTAAATATTTACGAACTAGCGGCCCGCCCACGGCTTCGCCCGCTTAAAATATATGATTATTGATTTAATAAGCAGAATTGATTGACAACTCTAATGACTTCTAATATGATTTTTTTTATTACTTTAATCTGTAATATTCTAATATTATTTTTTTACGACATTATGGTAACTTCTATAAGAATTTTTGATTGTTTCGAACTAAAAAATATGACCAATGTTGATATTTGATATTCATAAAATATACATAAAGCTAATTATTTATTATATGCATATATTTTTGTAACATTACGTTCTTTTTACCTATGTTATGTTTTTAAAGCTCTGTTAAATGTGCTGATGTTACTTAATAATTTAAAGTACTGCTTCAGAAACAGCCTTAAATGTAAAATTATTGATTTAGGTAAGCATTCATAATATTCTTTGTAAAATAACTGTAATGTTTGCATATTAACTCCTGTACAGTTTTTAAATTAGTTACACATATTATTAGCTAAATGTACAATTGGTAAATATGTAGTTATTACAGAGTACACGTAGAAAGGATGTTTTAGGCATTTTTATATAGATTTTTTTCAAACGAACGAACGAACAACAAAATCTATGTATTTGCTTGATATCTCTTTGAAGATCAAATCGTTCTTTATCTCTATGTTGAATTAATTACGATTTCAACTTAACTGCTATGATTTATGAAGGTAATCTCCATTAACAATTCAATTTTATTTACTTTATTGTATAAAATATTGTATAATAGTGCTTCAAAAATATATTTATATATCAACAGTCATACAATCAAGACGTTTCGAATGTCCTTCTTTAGCCAGCAATCTTACCAGCGCGATTGCTATATAACATTCGCAGGCAAAGCCTTGAGTTCATTCAAATAACGATAACTTTTTTTTAATGAACCGATTTTGATGAACCAAACTTTAGTAGTTAAGTTGAGTTAAAACAAAGCAATTGGTGAAACTTTTAAGTAAATCGGTTCAGTACTTTCAGAGAAAAATGCGGACAAAAATATGTCGACAGACAGACAGACAGACAGATAGACAGACAGACAGACAAGAAATTAAAAAAAAAACTTTTTGCTTTCTATTATTCTTTTTAAGTGTCCCTCTCTCCATTTCAGTCAACATTACGAAATGTACAGACAAAATATTTTTACTGTCTTATTATATATAGAGATAACTACAAATTGATATAAATGGTTGGAACATTTTAAAGTAACATGTGATAAGACAGACTATTAAGTTCAATTGTGAAAAACAAGTTTTTATTTCTTTTTCATTGACATTAGTGAGGTCATGACATTTATTATTATCGCATACGTAATAGAAGTAAGAACGGTGCCAACGTTTAGATCTGTGAGAATTAATACAGGCTTGCATGTCAGTATTGACAGGGTTAATATTTTAAATAAATACTTTGTCCTAGACAAACTAGACGATTTGTACGTATAATACCATACTATAACTTTCAAAACCAGTTAACAGCTTCACAACAAGCAAGGCGTCGTAATAGTTTACGATCTATAAACGTATATAACGACCACTAATAATAACTGAAACAGCAGCAAACAATGAAAATAAACTGAACGATCTCTGGGGATACAACTCGTAAAGGTATTATTATCTCTTAATAAACGAAATCACTGGCATAAAAATCTTGTTTGGATGCATTTTATTGGCAACGATATCAGATATAAATGAACTCATTTTACCACGAATTTTATTGATACTCTGAAATTTATACATATTTGTTTACGACACCGTGTTTGCGTATAATATTGACATGGATAACAAATTAAGTAGATTTATGTAGATACTATACATTACACATAATAAAATAGTCGTGCAAAATCGTCCTTAACTTAAAAAATCATACACACACACTACCCTCTGTGCCATCACGGTAATCATTTTCATATCTCAATAAAATTGTCTACCATCCTGAACAGCTTTTGCTAAAGTTTTATTATTTTTTATAATATAGCTGGATTATTATAGCTATTCATTATTCTATTCCAGATGTTTCATTTTTCATGGGAAATATCAATCACGCTGCATATTTTTTACCTTGTTTGTACTTTAAAATTTACTTGTGGGAACAAGGTAAATTTTAAACTACAAGTGGTTCTCGGTACTTGGTCCTTTGTCACATGGTCTAGATCTTTTTTTTTATATGTTAATAAAAAATATTTATATAGGTAGTTAGCTAAATAAGCTAAAATGACATTTCATTATTTCTTAAAGTTTAGCTGAACTATTTACAACTATTTTCAGATATTCAAGGTTCAATTAATTTTGGTGTAATTAACATTATGAAGAATTATTTAAGGCAATAAATAAATAACAATAGTTTTGTTTTTTTCTGCCTGTTTGTCCGTTTTTGCCAAACTTTGGAAATACTTGACGAATTTAAATTTTAATAAAATAAAGAAATTTCACATAAAGAAAATTTGTTCAGCATGATGTATATTTTTCATCTGCGCAAAAAATCTAAGATTTAGAATATAATGTGACATTTATAGGTGTTTCTTTTTATTTACGTTTTTGATAATGGAAATTTGACGAGCATGACGGATATTCTCTTTATTTATAATTCAATGCTTTCACATATAGAAAGTTGTAAAACAACTATTTTCGACGAAGAACCAAGGCAGGAAGATGGAAGTAATATGACAGGGTCACTAAATTTAAACATACAAAATTGCTGGTAACAAAGAATACTTAATAATAAATAATTTTGTCTGAATATTACATTGTACATTATACCTTTATCTATAAGTGGCGTATCACGTCGCGGCGGTCGTGATGGCGGTGGAAGTGTTACCGCTTTTGGATCTGGAGTTGTAGTTGGAGGAGACGATGCTGAAGATAAAAATAAAGTTAATGAAATATTCACCAGTCTTATAATTAACCCCATCTAATAATACTTACTGTACAATCTTATAGTTCCATCGGACTCTCCTCTTGGATTTTTTGCCACGCATTTGTAAGTCCCGTAGTCTTCGGTCACAATATGTCTAATAAGTAATTTCATATGAGTTTTATAAGCCGGAGCTCCCACGGTATTTTCCATGTGGTACTTAGGGCTTTCATGTATCATGTGACCGTCATCGCGGGTCCAATAGTTCAGAGATGTAGGATGAGCCTCAGTAAAACATTCCAATGTAACGTTATAATACAGAGGTGCACCAACCAATTGATGTGGTATCCATAGCATGGGGGGAACTGTCGATAAAAATTATCCGTATAATTATATTAAAATTATTATCCTATAATTAATAAATTCTTTACTTTACAAAACATATGCTTACAATCAACGCTAACTTTGACCCTTTTTGAAACTGTTGGCGGCACTCCATTGCTGGCAATACACAAATATGCGCCCATATCTAAACGTGAGATCCGTGCCATGTCTAATACTTCTCCTTCCCATTCAGATACTAAAACACAAAAACCACGTGTTATATTATGTATATCCTATACAATGTTAATAAAAATATTCTTGTAAAACTTCAAAAATACCTGAATGTCCTTTACTGATCGAGATTTTCGAATTGTCATCCCGTTTCCACTTGATAGTAGGCTTAGGAGAGCCATTAGCACGGCACGTCAAAGTGACATTGGCGCCCTCTCGAACGATAACGTCGCTGGAACTCAATGAGTCGTCAATCGACGGAGGCACTGCAAACGTTGAGGCATAATTAAATTTTCTTATAATTTATTTTAATTATTTTAATCATTTGATTGGTGATTTGACTGATTGTAGGTACGATCCCCAATGGAGGAAATGAACTATTTTTTTAAATTTATATTTTAATTTGTTTGCTCTGGTTTCAAGGCAAAGCGAGACGTTGAGTTCCGCCACTCAACGCACAATGCCTCAGATAATGTAATAAGTACAGTGAAATAAAAAAAATACTAGAACTACAAGAAATTTTACTGAATTTATAACATACCTACAACGTGTAAATAGCCAAATTGCGTTTTGGCAGTGACTGTGTTAATCTGGCACATATAGCGGCCTCTGTCTTCTTCTCGAACGTCAGATATATGCAGGAACCAGGTGCGATGCTTGTCGTGGGTAACACTGACTCGCGGATTGCGAGTGATCACGTGGTTGTGGACAGTCAAAATAGCGGACTGTTCGAAATGCATCCATGCTACCTAAACGTTCAAAAAATATATAAATATTTTTTTTCTATATGCATCTAAACTTATTCAATAAAAGAGAAGACAAGTAATTAACATTTCTAAGGATTCCTGTACGGGTATGGGAGATGGACACATTGTGTTGTAGAAAGATGAACTAAATTCGGAATCATTCATTTACGGAAGTAAAATACTTGTGTACTTTACTGTATATTTTTATTCTTGTTTTTTTCCCAGAATTCATATGAATGTCTTTTGGCCATTCTTAGGTATTTGTAGCAGCTCAGATGATATTATCTTAACCCAACACAATTTTTGTCTTTAAATAGAGTCTAGGTAGATCCTGCCGAATATGTAAGCCCTTGCCAAAACTACAATGTTTTTATGATGTTTACATCTAACTAAGCCAATAGGGCTATATTTATATGGAAATATAAATTTAATTAAATATTTCATCTCCTCGAGTGGCAATCGAACCCACAACCCGTCAGTTTTACAGTCACACTTTGTGCCACTGCGTTACGACTGGCCTCAATTATAAACAAACTGAGTATAAAATTAGTACTTTAAAATTCTTTCAATTTATTTATAATAGTCGCGTGTTACACTTTGTTGGTTCCTATTTCCTATTTTACGTAAACTGTTTTAAATCTACGTAAACCATAATAATGAATTAGATAAAATTATATAAAAGTTGTTTTAAACTTTACAACTGCTTGTTTTATATTTAAAAAAACTTTAATCTTTTATATTTTTAGTTATTTAATTAATTTATTTAAGTACTTCATAAAATCATTACTTACCACCATTTTAAATGAATTTATAATAAGTATTTATTGTAGCAAAAATATCAAATATCCATTTGCGGGGTGTGAATCAGATCGTTTCTGGGGTGATATCCAATCAATACTAAATTAGATGAGTGACATAACGGAAATTAAAGAAACGTTTCTTTTTATAAGATTTTATTTTCGACAAGAAAAGTAATTTATAAAAACATGATCTTGCAAATGAGATTTGTCATTTAGCTTTGAACATGAAACGGTATTTATGGGAAAAGAATCAGATGATTTTTTATGAATATTAACTCAATATTTGTCCGGTTTTATTTGAATTACATTTTTTAATTTAAAGTGATCAATAAATTTTATATATCTATCAAATAATAGGTTTGACAACGATAATATTAATTATCTTACGTTCAACCTCCTTTCTGTCTTCTCCATACAACGTGACACTGACGAAATGATATGTGCTCAACTGGCACGGCACGCCATGATCAAAGAACCATACTATACCATTATTATCTAACTTCAAATAAGTAATCATTTGAAAGTGACTTAGCTGTGCACTTTTTTTTTACGTTTTCATATATTATTTATTCTCAGTTTGACGGGAGCCACATTTTCTTGTTTTCGGTTAAATGGGCGGAATATTTAAAATATTGAGAACAGATAATTTTTAAATATATTTTTTCTCCTCTTCTTTGTCTTAACCAGAATTAGGGAACTTTGTCTTAAATAAAATTAGAAATATGAACTCTTGAAAGATTCGAACCAACAATTATTGTGTGGCATGTTCTGACCACATCGAACAAATCGAAAGTATTTAAATTTTAATCTATATATGTATAGCCAGACGAGATCACAAATGAAATTCTAAAAAGAACTTTGGACTCAATTGTTCCTCTATTGACCAAGATTTGCAATAACATCCTAGTATCGGCATATATTCCAGAGGAAAGGGGATTATCACATATAATTTTCATATATAAAAAAGGCCCCAAAAGAAGATATAGGAAATTACCGACCAATAAGGAAAATCTTAGCAAGCTATACAGAATGTTCGTTGAGCTAAATAGTGAAAGTACTAATGTTGGACTTTCTATGAACATAAGTACAACCAAATTACTAACAAAGTCTGCACACCAATACATAAAAATTGATAACCTGCTTCTCAAATATATCAATGAATACACTTACCTCGGATAAATTATATTTCACTCCGACCAAACCACAAAAGAAATAAAAAAACGAATAGCCACAGGTTGGAAAAAGTACTGGTCGCTGAAAGAATTAACAAAATCTACCTCATTCGCGACAGCAATCAAGCGAAAAGTGTTCAACACCTGCATTTTACCCTGACACCCTGCATATGGATGCGAAACCTAGTCACTCAAAAAACGCCACAGAGATATGCTCAGATACTGTCAAAGGTCCATTGAAAGGAGCATGATGAGTATCAGAAAACAAGAAAGAATAAGAAAGAAAAACAATTACTTACAAAAATAGACGAACTAAAGTGGAGATGGGCTTGGCATATGCTATGTAGTAAACAGGAAAAATGGAGCAAAATTATAGTGGATTGGTATCCAAAAGAGGGCAAAAGGAGTAGGGAAAGGCAGCACGGAGCAGCCATTGGAGAAGGGTTGCTAGGGATAGAAAATATTTGAAAATGTTAGAGGAGGTCTTTGCCAACAGGCACACTGAGCATAGATATATACTATGACTATAATAATAATAAATTTAATGTAAAGCTCAGGATGACAGGATTACATTAATAAAATGTAATGTAAATATCTATAGCTAATAAAAAGAGAGAAAAGACAATTTTGAACATAAAAATTTAAAAAAACCCAATGTTTATATGATCGGTTAAAAATGCACTCAGCAAAATTTTTGTCTACTTATCTGTTTGTCCGTCTATCTGTTTAATTAGGCAAATACCTACTACTGGACTGGTAATTGCTTAGAGTTCCGAAGTATACCTTTTATATATTTCTTGGGTGCTGTCCTGGTTTTCAATGTAGTTCCCCAAAAAATATTAAAAAGTGATAAAGTCAAATAATTTGAAATACTGATAACTATTAGATAGATTTTTTTTTTTTTTGCATGAAAACAGCTTAAAGGCTAAAGTAACTACTATTATAGTTTCATCCTGATGTCTAATGTAGTTTTCGTAGGAAAAATTAAATATTTACGTAGTTTCGCATAATTTGTCGTATGTTTTGATTGCTTTTACATAGAACCTTGATTTTTGTGTGCTCCAAGGGACCGAATGATATTAGAACCTTGAATATTAGATATTAATTTCAGATTGATACTCCACGCGATCTTGAGATAAATAGTCTTGACAGACGGCCAACAAAGTGATCCTGTAAGTATTCCGTTTTTTTCCTTTCAGGATACGGAACCCCTACGAGTTATACAAATAAAATATTTTCATTGATTTAAAAAAAAGAGAGAGACAGTGTATGGTTTAGATCTTTTCCTCCGCATGATCACGGATTTTTTTTTGTGCTTCTGTGGACTTAAAAAGCTTGTTTGATAGTAAAACAGTGTATTAAATGAATAATCGTGTAGTTAAAACGGGCGAATACAAATTAAAATTATATGTTTAGGGGTAACTAAATAGCTTATACAATATACTTAGTAATTATTTATTTATTACTTAAATAAACAAATAAAAAAAAAATATAAAGAACGTCTAGATTCTAGTTTTGCTAATTTCGACAAGCGAGGGTGGGCTTATAATGAAGGGGCGACAAAAGTGATAGGCGCAGTGGCTTAGTGGAACAAATGAAACAACATTAATAGCTGGCAAAATTGAACGTTTAGGGTACGCTATTAGACGTGGTGTTGGCGCTCCTCGCGACATCTGCGTAATTGCAGGGAGCTGCCATCCCGTCCCAGCTTCACACCAATTTCCACGGCATTAACCGCTTAAAATGCATTTCACTGAGATTGTTATACTGGAAACAATCTAACCACTTTTAATTTTCAGCCAGTGGCAATTTTTGAAATGTACTCGCACAGTACCTACCTAGTGGGTTTTGCAAAAAATGTTGCGTACAAAATGAAATAAATGTATGCAGGCGTGTTCTTATTGCACACGTTCTAATAGTGTACGAGATATCAACGTATCTGAAGTGATATACAGTTATTACATATTATGATTATATTATACTAATATATTTATAAATAAAATAAAATCAGTTTCAGGCTGTACCCCCACACAGCAGAGTAGGCAGAGGGAACCTAGTGTTAAGACACGCCGTTCCTCACTTTCCAGCGAGTTCTGGAGGCATTGCGTGTTGAGTGGCGGAATTCAACGCCGCACTTTTCCTCGACACCAGAGCTAAGAAATGAAAATATAAATAAATAATATATTTATGGCGGTAACACTTTGTATATTATCTATCTCAAAACATTTTACTTAATACCGAAGTACAATAAATATCTACAAATCATTGTACACACAATATTTTAAAACATTACAATGTAATATTTTTAATTATATAAGTAAGTATTATGTAAGTAGGTAAGTATTTAGTAGTTAAAAAAGTAGTTATAATATTTACTTATGCTAAATTTATAAAGGCCGTACCAAATAAAAAATAGTATTGATAGCATATCAATTTACCTTTTCAAATAAATTGGAATTGAATAACTTTTATAAGGATTCTCTTATGGATTATTTACATAGGTACATTCAAATTATATAATAATTTTTTATTCATTCTCAAAATAACTAGGATACCATGTATATTTTTGATATAACCATACAAATGTATGAACGTCATTATGAATACAAGTACATATAACTTTTAACCCATTAGTAAAATTAAATTATATCTGGGTATATACAGTAGAGAACTTGGAGTTTTAAAACTTGCTCACAGACTCGTTCATCTTTTAATCCAGCTTTAAGTTTGAATCATGGATAGTTCTTTTTATCAAGATTGCGGGGGCAATATAAGGGGAAGTTTGTTAGCTCAAATTCGTGCCGGGTCATATCTTACCTATCTTAAGTGCTACGGCTCTCAGCCGCTGTCTAATTTATATTGGACTTGAGGAAAGTTTGCCCATTTTATTATGCAATGGGACGGTAACCCCTCTAATGACGGCGGCCTGACTGCGGTCCGTAACCTGAAGCTTCCTAGTTATTAAAAACTTAACATTGTAAAATATTCGTGAAACAAGTTTAAAAGTCCGGCGGTCAGAGCTAATAAACTGTTAGTGTTTATTAAGGACAGTTCAAATTTCCGAGAGCGGCGTCGGCGAGAGCGGCGGTGGCGACGGATGTAAATCTGATCTGCGTAATTGTGGCCGGCGTCTAATCTAATCACGTCGGTGTGTCTGTCTGCAAGCGCTGATTGAATTAGGAGAGCCACGCCAAGCGCCGCGCCGCGCTGCGCCTCTATTGCATATAGAGTCTTATCATTTATCAAGCTACATCAATGTTTTGTCTATATTAATTAAAAAAATTCTTTAATTAATATTATTATTTATATTTATATTTAATTGGCAGGTATTATATTGTATACTGTTAAAGCTAGTAATCTAGTATATTAGAGGTGAAAATATTTAGGTATGGCTTTGTTAACGAATCGTAATATGCTAAAGTTTTGTCCAAATATGAATATACGAGTATTTTCCTAATGAAATAGAAACTTTTATTTATTTCACAAATATCTCATTCAAGGTAAGTCAGTAGACAAAAAAAAATAAAAAATTAAAACCCGTCTACTAAAACATGCTCTAAACAGTATAAAACAAAAAAATTGTTCTTCGCTGACATTATAATGTACTAAACGTAAACTATTAAAATCTTACCTACTTTTAACTAAACTATTTATTTATATTTTAACGTATTTTTATACATTATACTGATAGAGACGATTTTTAAAGGATAGACGTGATCGCATGACACTTAATTTTATCTTATTATCATAATGAATCTATATGCTACAGTAGGTGGCATACGACAACGGCTATTTTTTAAACATCTCTTTTTTTTGTTCTTTACTTTAAGTCCCCGCGAGGGCATTGTACTCAATCTAACGTGGCTTCATGTAGCCAATAACCGGTGGACAATCAAGAAGTTTCTAACGACACCTCATTTGTCTAGTTATGATTACTAGTTTAGAAGTTGTGAGGGAACAGGTAAAAAGTCGTACCCACATACATACATATTGTACATTTTTTTATTACAATTAATATCAATATATATATAAAGTAGGAATTTTGATAGAAAATTAATCTCAACATTGCTCTAAATAGACAAAATATGTAATAAAGCAGGCAGCTGCGAATATGATATTTGAAATGACGGTAGCGGCTAACTAATTTCATTTGCTTGCGGATCCTAAACGAGTTAGGGACAAGCTCGGAGACACTTATCTAAAGGATGCTTGTCGGTTATACAAAACGCAGTTAGTAATGTTCAGATTGAAATTCTTTTTCAAAATCCTTTAGAAAATCTGGTTTCACAGAAATATACTCATAATTTCTTTGTAATTGTAATATGCTCTTGAAATTGGATTCTTGCGTTTTCCATTTAATTAAAAATATTTAACATTAGGTTTAAAAGATATATATATTTTTGGTTATAATAATTGCACGTTACATTATCATAAAGCTTTCTTGTAAGAGGTTTTGTTAAATATTCTCATTTGCCAAGGATCACCTGATTCAAAGTTTTAGTGTGGAACTTAGGGAGGCCTATTAATTCGTTATCTCTTAACCACCTTGAATTTAGACCCTTCTTTCTTTTTATCTTAATTGTTGAGGCATTAAAGAGGCGAAGTTGAAGTTGCGAGGCCTGGTAGAGCGACGCGTCCCTCAAGACATGCCTGGGAGGCGTCGTTTGATTTATAATGGACTCGTTGCAAACTTTGGCCATTCTGCCGCGCCGCAGCGAACCTCCTTAACGACGGACCCCATCGCCGGAGGAGATGATTCGTAGACGTGTTTAATAATATTACGACAGATTTAATTATGAAACGTTTAAGGAGTTTCATTCATCTTACGCTATTATCTTTGTTCTTCAGTTCAAGGTGTTTTTCGAATGTTTAATAAATTTTGCGGCAATTGAAGCCCTCGCAACTAAGTTGGTTAGGCTACTATAAAAATTTGCAATATACTCCAAATATTATTAACTTATATAAATAATATTTAATTTTATGTTTCAAAAATAATTGCCTTACTTATTTTTGAGCGTACTTCAAAACTCATTAAGTTATGAAGTTACAATATTTTCACAAAGTCTTGAAAACTCTGAATATAATATGAATTCATTATATATTCATCGTATATATTCAAAGATTGGAGAGAAGAAGTCAAAGGTATAAAGCATTGCTACTTTTCAATATACGTATACAGTAAAAAGAAAAATGTGGTCAATACTATAATTCAAAGCACAACTTATTAAAAGAGACATGTGTAGTCGTAGAAAAGCCAGTGTGGCAAAGCGATGGGCCACTAAGTAATGCAATCGCGCACATAGAAATAAGTGAACATCTTGCGCGAGACGGCTTAGCTTACTTCTACTAAAAGCCCACTTAGAGATCTCTTCGGCTACGGATTTGTGTCGAGGGTCCTCTAACTTTGCGCCAATCTTCGGCCAATAAGCTATTTTTGGAATTGAAGTAAGTAGTGATGCAAGTTTTGATAAAATATTTACCTGAAACTCACGATTCTATAATAAAACACAATTTATGTAATGGACTTTTATTGACGGCCAGCAACGGATTAAATTACGTTCGTGTTTGTTAATGTACATTATCTTAATTTTAATGAAAAATAAATAAAATTACTATAAAACGGTATTCACTTATTCACTTACATAAAATTAACTATAATTTAGCGTTGTCGGTTGTACCGTTATACAGGATATTAGAGTAGGAGAAATATGTCAGAATTTGAACAGGCGGTGCTCGTATGTGGCACGAGTGTAACATAGCTGCGACTCGCTGCGGCATGTTATTGCAAACCCACATATGTACGTGCTAGTGCCGACTATCTGACATTTCATGCCGATGAACAGGGCACGTGCGCATACTTCCTAGCATTCTCTTAAAATAGGATATGCAGCTTGTTATTTTCGTACGAACGCCGTGTTATATTAAAGGCAATATTAAATTATAATTTTGATTTTCTATAAAAAAAAATGTCACGGCCGAGCACACTTCAAAAGCTATATATTTTTAAAAATATTTTTGACGCAGCATCCAGACCACTCTAAGCTTTTATTTTATTGTGAAAAAAAAACCAAAACAGGAATAGAGCATTTTGTCGTTTCATCGCAATATTTCGCGTGACTCAATAATTCTGAAAAGACGGACGGAGAGGCAAATCTTTTTAACCGATGCGGAAAACTAATGGCCCAGGCGAGGCTTTCGGGAAAATCCGCTTCTTGTTGTCAATACAGGGCAACTGTGATGGCTCCCTCCGTTAAGCCTTTATTTCAAAAGTAAGAGCACACTATCTTGACGTTAAAACACCCGCTTTGAAGATAGCTTTAGGTACATACCACACAAATAAGGAGATACATACTGAACATCTATTAATGATTAGTAGTCATTTTGAAATATATGTAAATTATTAAAACTTATGAACTTTGTTACTTTTTTCTGCAATATTGCAGAGTATTTTTTATTACTTATTACAGTATATATATTATATACTTAACTTTTAAAAAAGGGGTATTTTACATTGTTACTAGAAAAGTTGGTAGGTTGGAGACCTCGGTTGACCTTCGAAAACACAGTATAAAAGATACTGGAGGAAGGTCACGTAAAAAGCATGAGGGCCCCCCGGAGGGCATGTATGAAGAGGTTGATGACAGTGGACGAGGCGAAAGAGGTATGTAGAGACCGTAGCGTTTTGCGCTCCGTTCTCTCTGGCAACCCTGCTAGGGATAAAGCGTGAAGGTAGTAGTAGTAGTATTAGTCGTAGGTACCTAGTAGCAATATAAATAAGATAATTATATACCCATTAAGTTCTAAGTGGGCTTATGATATCTGAATATATAATATATAATCATTTTTATTTAAATTATAATTTGTGAACAGTGGTGACACACAATTAAATTTTTAAAATTAAAATAATTCATTAAAAAACTCATGGCGACGAACAATGGTAAATATGATAGAAGAACGAACGAACGAAAGAATATGATAGAAGAACAGAAGAGTTATAGACTTATAACTAGTCAATAACAGTAAGAGAGTTTCTAGTAGGACTGATCAGCCAAGTCTGGCTCAGGAGTGAACGATAAATTACTACTTAACAACATTACTTCGTACACCACTTGCCGCCCATTCTGTAGATATTGCCTGCAGGGCGACAGCACCTAGGTTAACTTAGTTTGAAAAGATAAAATTATTGTTATTTTTTTATCTCCTCTCAAGGAAAACTTGAAAGGAGAGCCAAATTTATCAATACATCGTTCTCGATTTCATCGTATCGGGTGTAATTCAAATTCAAGATTTGACTTGCCTATTTCATATCAACAAATCGAATATATCATCCTAATAGTATAAGTCCAGAACAAAGAGTATATAATCCATGTATAAAAAAATCCATTACTGAGTGACTGACTGACTATAGAAAGTTGGTCCTTATTGTCCTTATTATTTTAGAAAGTGTCTCAAAATTCTTACGGAAACGGAAAAAAAATGATTTTATGTCAAAGTCGACACAAACAACGTTGCGGGCGACCACTAGTGTAATGTAAAAATATATATATTAATATTCTATAAGGACATGTTTCATTAAACAATCCTTTGTTTTTTTTTATTAACAGTTACTATGAGAGGCTGCTAGTTTCACTCGACTGTGTTTTTTGTTCTGTGACTGATGATTTCACTTTGTGTGTTCTGTAAAAAGAATGTTAAAAAACCTAACCTAGTATGTATGGTGCATCATAGATGTGTCTACTTGTACTAAGTATAAATAATTAATAATTATTATGAACAATTTAAGAGTGTAATTTTTAAGAACGTTAGGAATACCTACAGCTGTTTTGTACATTTTCCTCCTTTTGCTCTTTTTCATTTCATATGTAAGTTTGAATGGCTACTTTCACTCGTAAATGTAACTTAATTTTTCGTTTGCAATAGAGTAGGCACGGCAAGCGTCTTCTTAACAGAAAAGACGATGCAGTTCAGCAACAGATATAAACGATCTAATATGTTTATAACATTATTAAAATGTAATTTAATTTGTAACTAAATATTTCTTATTAAAGTAAATATTTAAATGTTTATAGAATAGAATAAGTTTGATATAAGTTCAGTTCACTAAAATAGGTAACACATACACATACAAGTATATATAAAAATAGAAAAACTTCAGGAAATATTAATTATATTAATGGGAAATCTAATCATATTAAGTAAAATTTCAAGTAAACAATTTTAAGTAAGAGTAATTTTCACGCAGACGACGTTAGGGGAGAAAGGTAAAAAATCGGCATACGGTTGTAAATCATATTTTCCTCCATTTATATGGACACTTTATTACTGCGCGGTGTTCTAAATCAAATGATAAAATGCTTCTTATTTTTATATTTCCTTTTGCTACTCGACGCCTATTGTCGCCTTCCCGACTGCTAGTGGCATCTACAACCGAAGTGGTTTGCTCGTGTGTTATGATTTTGTGTACTACCATCTATCACTAGTATATTCTAATTTTATACGTAAAACAAGATTACTTTCTCTTCATTTTAGATTACTAATTCATCTTGGAAATACATTAATGTTACACATTGAATCGTCTTATTGCAGTGGTTTAATTATTTAATTTATTTTTAATAGATATTCAATAGAACTTATAACATAACCCGAGAATATGATACTTTACCTTGTATGATCCAAGATTCTTCACAGAACAAGCAAGACGAACGCTGCGGCCGGCTGGTACAGTTACGTTCTGAATTACATCGGTAAATTCCGGTTCTTCAACAACTGAAACAAAATAAAAATCTCCGTTAAAATCTAATACGATATGAGGAATATGAAGCCACTCAAAAATATTAAATTTTGATAAATTATTCCTTTTTGCCTCCCCTAAGGCTTATCAAACTGGTAAGACATCGCAGTGATAGGGACATTTTTGTGTCAGGAGATACGATTTGTAATTTTCAAATTATCAAAGCAGAACGCTTTTAAACAAATTGAGTGGGCGATAAGGAATAATGTCGTCGTTTATCAAGCTGTGAGATAGATGGCTGCTGTTCTACTCTACCCATTTTAAACGCGTTTGTCTTCGACTTGCCAAATTGGCTCTCTTTGTTATTTTTGCAAATTCGCACGTTAACGTCCGCAGTAATGAGTTTATGGTTGGTTGGTCAAAATTAAGAACCTTTGTATGCAATATACAGGAGACAGGAGGAGAGCGGCAAACAGCAAACAGAGCGGAAGTCAATTGTATACTGGATAAATATTTGTCATCTTACAGCGGACGCTTGAGGGCGTCGCGTCGACTCGGTCATATATAATTGGTCCGCAATATTGGTACAAAAATTGAGCTCTATCGCGATAATTCTCACTTTTATACATTTTATGACATTTAATACATAATTATGACGATGTATATATTTTTTTCATTAAACTTGTTTTTTATCTTCGTACCGGAATAAGGGCGCGACCGCTACGGATAGAAGATATGACCACTTCGTTCTTTTCTAATAAATAATAGAATGTATTAGGTACATACAAGTACAAGCACTTTGGTGTTAATAAAACTTCAATATAACATATGCATCCTAGTTCTGGTCATTACAAAAACTTATAATGAAAAATCAGCATCATTTTGTTTCACGTTATTGAACACGACCGGAGTAGTGTGCGAGACAGGATACCCGTCATTTTCACTTTTCGTCAGACGTAGCGTCAGAGCAACGGCAGAAAGCTTCTATTTATTAGATTGGCTTACCTTTCTGATACATGTAATATAACACTACATAAAACCCGTAAACAGAACATGTAAAAGTTTACCATAATATACCTACACATATATATAGAAATAATAGTAATAACATTAATAGTAATAACATTTATTGAGGCCAGTCATGGCGCAGCGGCACGAGGTGTGACTGTAAAACCGACTGGTTGTGGGTTCGATCCCCATTCGAGGAGATGAAATATTTACTTAAATTTATATTTCCATTTCTTCGCTCTGGTGTCGACGTTAAGCGCGGCGTTGAGTTCTACTACTCAACACGCAATGCCTCCAGAATTCGGCTGAAAGTGGGGAACGGAGTGTCTTAACACTAGGTTCCCTCTGCCTACCCTGCTGTGTGCGGGATACAGCGTGAAGCTGATTTAATTTTTTTAACATTTATAGAACATTTCACTATAGCTTCTATGATACTCTATTATTAATATAAAGTGTACTAATACTTATAATATAATAGAAATTTCGAAATGTAGTAATATGTTGGAGCATCTGAAAATTCTTAAGCCTTATTATTAGGAATCATCTGAGTGCAAGCGTAGCACAGAGATACCTGACTGAAGATGAAAGCTGCGGCATGTTTGCTCGCCTGATCGTATTAACTAAGCACGATGCTTCATTTTCTACCCCGCTGCCCTGACTCAACTGATGTAAATCGCGCATTTCCAACCATAACGCACCCTATTAAGCATATATGCTTTCATCGAGGAATGGGTATATTGATTTAGTACGTGGGGTAGCAAGACGATCGTGAAAGGCAACAATGCGAGTGTTCTATGACATTATTGTATCAATATTTTCTTGATGAATTGCAAATATATAATTAAATTAATAACTTTAAAATTAAAAAAATGGTGTTTTATAATATAGATTTTAAAATAGTTAGGACTAAATGAGTAGAAAACATGTTTCGTTTGCACTTTCAAAATTTTTTTTAGATTTTTCCTTGGTTCACGTATCCCGATAGCAGAGTAACCAGAGGGAACCTGGGAACCTAGTATTACGTTACCCATAAATAATCATATATACATAACAACTCATTAATAATGAACGTAAATGCTTACATTAAAATTTCTGTACACAAGAGATAAAAGGTAAAATGGTCCTCTTAAACATACCCAACAATGAGTCGTAAGTAAACGTACTTTAAGTTAATGAGAGCGGTGAGACAGGAAGTTGTGTTTGTTTCAATAATAGCATATATTAAAATTAACCAGAGTAACGTTCGCAATAATCTCACACACCGCATGTCGGTGCGGCGTGCAAGGGTATTTAGGGGTTAATTAAGAAACCGCAGACAGGCACGAAGGGAGGTAATCCCTTTGTCACGGAGGCCAAGACAGTACTCAGTCGATTGCTCGTTCACGTCGAGCACGTATCTATCATTATTATAATTGTGATATTAAGTTATTTTATACTTGCTATATAAGATTATTAATATACGTGAATTTAGAGAGGCGAATATTGTTTCATTAACTTGAAACAGTTACTTAATGACAAGAGGAAATAAAATCCCCAAACAGCAGGGTAGGGAGCCTAGTGTTAATACATTGCGTTCCCCACTTGACGCCCAATTGTGGAGGCAATGCGTGATGAGTAGCGGAACTCAACGCCGCTAGTATTTTGCCTCGACACCTGAGCGAAGAAATGAAAATATAAATTTAATAAATATTTAATTTCCTCGAGTAGGTAGGCATCGAACCCACAATCAGTCACACTCTGTGCCCGTGCGCCACGGCTGGCCTCAAAAAAGAGAAAAAAAAATTGATTACCCTTAAAATAAGTTATACCATTTCAAAACTAATAAGTTGCGAATTTAAAACGTCAGAGCACTAACACGTACATAATCTCATATTAAAGCTGGACCCTTATGCAAATCAAAGGCGGTCATTCGGAAGTCATCAAGAGAGTACGGCACAAACCGGCCGCAAATTGACAGCCTCCCAGCCGCTAAATTGATTGTGGACACTCCACCTCGTTATAATTCCTATGACACGCCGATGATAAATAATGGATCTTTTTAAATATGCTAAGGTTCCCAAATTTCATATGTTTACCAGACCACGGTAAGGTTAGTAGGTGATAATAAATTTTAGAGTCGATTATTATAGAAAGAAATTTAACATAAACTATAAATTGAAAATAATGAATGGTAGAAATCGCTTTACTGTAAAGAAATAAGTCTAATTTCTAAAAGATCTAGCCTAGATTTCATTACTTTAACAAATTCTATTTTTATTTTGGCTGTACATCCGAAATCTCCATACATGGACATACCTACCTAATCAATTAGGATCATGGATTTTATTACTCAACACACTCCATTCCAGTTTTCGTTTAGTAAAACGACGATGGGAGAAATCCAAATACATATTACTATAGTAATATAAAGTGTATTGTAGCTTTTGCATCATCTGATTTGTGTGTGTATCTTTTTGAACTTTGCTTCTTACTACTTTGCGTCTTAAATGCCAAAAATTACCTTTAAGGTTTTCATATATTTTATAAAAAACACTTAATTACTTTAAATCTATATAATCTTATCGTATACTTATATACAACGTTAATTTTAGAACCATTTAGAATGTTTCACCTTTAAAAATGGTATCTATTATTACTTTACATCGTAATAATGCCTTCAGTGTCTTATTTTAAAGTTTACAAATCATTCTTTTTAAAATAAAGCAAATATTTAACTTTATTCGTCCCTTGTCGCAGATGTTCCTTGTAATATTCTCTCATATGCGATCAAATTCTTTTAAGAGATCCGCATATAAAGAACATGGCGCGGGCTGTTTGGTTGGTTTCGGACTTTCACTTATTTGTATGCTTTACCCTTCGCGGGGACGAGACGTGACTATTCGAGATACATAAACCTTGAGTGAATACAGAAAATAGAAATAAAGTAACATATTATCCCTTACTGGATGGATTGAGACCGAAATAACTATTTGTTTTTATTATGACTACTAAAAAGTGTTTACAATGAATTTGTGAAGTTAAATTAAACTTATATTACGTGAATAAGTAAGATAGTTTAGTGATAAAAATTATAAGATATAAAATAATATATAGTATTTTATATATTCGTTTTTGTATAAACACATAGTATAGTTATGTAGGTACATTTTAAACATTTGAAACGAATAAGAAAGTCGTGGCGTATGGACATGGGCCTCTGACTGTAACGCGACGGTTAGGTTTGATTCCCACGCGGGGGGAATAGAATTGTTATATATTAACGTTTCGTAACTGCGGTACCAAAGCCAAAGTGCGGCGTTGAGTTCCACAGTCCGCTACTGAACATGCAATGCTTTGAAATTCAAGCTGAGAATAAAGAAAGAAGTATCTTAAGTCTTAGCACTAGGCTCTCTCTGCACATGAAGCAATTAATATTTTTGGAAATTATAAGAAAATCGCGCAAGTACCTAAATAAGTTTAAAACATGCTTAACATGACGGAATATTACCTTATATATACAAGGTTACTGTCATGGATAGTTAGGCGAGAGTGCGGAAGCAGATGTTGACAGCCGTAGACGCCCCTATCGTCCTCCTGTCACAATCTTTTAAGGAACGCCTGTTCGATATCCGGTTTCGATTCAAAAGAAATGTAACATTGTATACTTAGGCTTTTTAATAAAAAATATGATTTTATAGGTTTGGAATACTTTTTTTTACCTCATATTATTATGTATAATTTTAAAACTTCCAAATTGTTATTAAAAATACACAAAACAAAATTTGCACGTTGTCCTGCTCAAACATTGCTTAAATAATGCTTATAGTGTATGTAATTACCGTGACGCAACAGCGCCATAAAATTTAATACTTTTACACTACAAGTACTAACTCATAAATATTATTTTTGTAACAAAAAATATTTAAATTAAATATTATTTATTAATTAATTATCATTTCTTCGCATGGCAAAAGCCCGGCGTTGAGCTTCAGCACCCAACACGCAAAAATTAGGCGAGAAGTGGGAAAGGGAGTGTCTCATCACTAGGTTCCCTTTGCCTACCCTACTCAAGCTGTGTGTAAAGCTGAATATTATCAATATTATTGAAAACCCTTGGAGTACTTATTCTTCGTATTACCATCTCAATTAAACAATTGCAATACAGTTTCTTAAGTCTGATCGCAAATTGAACAAGTGTTTGGAAGCTTACGGGCGTAAGGCGTAAGTCGAGTGATCTAATTAAAGCACCTACCGCGGTGCGCCGCAGCACCCCAGTCGGGGCCTATTATCACGCCTCCTCCTCCTATTAGCATTGTCTCCTCGAGGGCGATACTTATCTTTATTTAAATTCACTTCTTGGTAATTGGGTTGACGAGTCGACAACGTGATTTGCATTGATGAGAATTGGCCAGTGTATCCGTGTCCCCTAACTTTGGGGGCCCTTATAATTTGTTATATTGCTTTCATAAAACTGAAATCATTTACCTATAACAAACACACTTGGAGATAACGCTGATAACGATTAAGTACTAAATTGTTATTATTAATAATACGTTGAGAATTAATAAAAAAAAATCACAACAGAGCTACTCGAATTCACACGCTCCATAAAAAAATATCTGTGTGCTACAATTACGTTGTACATTTCACACAATATTTTGTGTCGCTTTATTCAGTGCCATATATAGAAATGTGAAAATTTATGAAACGTAAAAATATAACGGGTTAATAATGTACCTACGAGCGCTGCCATTATGGCTGTAGTTCGCGCGTTCGATACACGGTACACACGAACCGAGATGTTGTAGCACTTTTGATAGCAACCACGTACGAGTGCAGTCAAAGAGGATGCGCTTGGTTATTTTTCATTAGGGCACACGCGATAAAATCACACAGAGTCGTTGCCTCATTAAAATCTTCTGGTGCTCGCATCTGTAAGCCTTTTGTGAAGGCAGTAACGCGGTGCTCTCGACGCCTTTCACGTGTCATTTGGGGCACAATGCCGCGCGGCGAGGAACGCCCCGCCTTACAATTTTTGCTATGACATGACGGCATATTTTTTTATCAATCTATCGATGTTAGGCATATTTTATTTCTGTTGTTGTGTAGTTTAATTAATTTTGGTAAAAGATAATTAATAAATAGATAGATGTCTCCTTAAAAATGTTCGTATTTTTGTTATGTAAGTAGTTTTTGTGATTGTAAACGCGATAGGTTGTGGGTTCGATTGCCACTCGAAGAAATTAAATAGTTAATGTTTTGATTTCTTCGCTCTGGTGTCGAGACAAAAGTGTAGCGTTCAGTTACGTCTGCCACTCAACACTCAATGTCTCCAGAACAGGAACTTTCTGCAGAAAGTTCGGAATGGACTAGACTCTCTGTACATACCCCGGGACATGGGATACAGTGTGAAGCTGACAAAAAATGAATAAAAGGTTTCACTTTTAAAACAATCCTGTATAAATTTTATTATCGTAAGTAATTTTACAAAACGATTTAAATATTTTTATCATTTTTTTATCTATTTTAATGAATATATCTATTTACTTTAATAATAATAAACACTGTGAACATTTAATAAGCCTTATGATTTAGGTGGAAAGATGAGAAAATTCTACGTTCAAATTTAGGTACACGGTTGCCCAATATTTAACGTAGCTCACTTTGCATATTCACAAGGCGGTCGGGCGGGTTACCACTAACCTACCGACTTGGAATGGTAATGTACCCCATTAGATGTGCACCGTGTTGGGCGCCCAACAGGAGTCGAACGGTTGCTTACTGTTTTTTTTAATTTTTATGTGTAATCTATTGTTAACAAAAATTGCTTTCTTATCAGTAATGATAATGGAATAATGTTTTGAGAAATATTAAATTAAATATTTAAATGTGTATAGTATTTGTTTGTTATGAAGCCACGAGTGTTTTTTTTTTGTAGGATAGAAAAGGTACCCAGTGCCCAGACATGTCGTCTCCACTTTCCGCCCATTTAAGAGATTGCGTGTTAGGCTAATATCATTTGTTTTTTTCAATAAATATTTTCTTTATTGAAACTAATAAAATGAAATTGTAAAATGTTTTACAAACATATTAAAAGACACAGCAGACGGACTGCGAAGAGAAATACGCTTATTGAAGTTTTTGATGCCGCATTTTCTAACATTTGGTGGGGCGCTAAGGAATTTCTTGCTTCAATTGATGTTTTGTTTGTGGTTTGTTGACTTTTTACTTTTTATTTCACAAAGTCCCACAAAACAGTCAACATTCACAAGTAAGACCGCATAATCTGCCAGGACATTCCTAGTTTAGACAGAAAAAAAATATTTTGAGAAACTAATACGTAATCGTTTACGGCATATGTGATATATTGCATCAATTTATTAAAACCAAAGTCCACATTTTCATACAAAACCAATCAGAAAGGCTGTTTCTCTAATGGTTGCCGTTCTTGGCAGTTATTATCACTTGAATAAGATGCTCGGTTGTCATCTGTTTTTGTTGCCCCATGACAAAAATAAAGAAAAAACAACAATGCATACCAAATAACAGCGACGATAACACCGATTAGGCTACTAATGGCCAGATTATCTGATAGCAAACATGAAAAAACACGGCCGACAACCGTCACAGGATAAAATAGCACTAAATTTAAATTCCTGGACAACCTATGTAATAAAACCCAAACAAAATGGCACAGTCGCTATAAAGTACAAATTGTACGAGTATGCAATAGATGCAGGTCACGAGCGCGACACTAGCGGGACACAAGCGGAATACAGTTTGACACAGCATTGATATTTCTGATTTCTGGTTATCGATATTATAAAAGTTAGGAACCTGTTAAATTACTTTTACGATTTTATGAAAAAACGGTAATATATGGTATATTACCGATTTTTTTTCATAGTGTATATTACTTCGCTATGTCAGCGCCCACAATCAAACTACGTACGAATGTGTGCTATACCTGGACGCCACGCCACCCTCGCAGCACAATCATTACGGCTCAGATACAAATATTGACTGCGGCACTGCTGCTGCTACATAATTACCGGGAGGGTAAGTTTGTTGGCAGAAAACCACTTAAATTGACACTCAAACAATATGTCATTGGTGCTTTATTTTTTAATCTGACTTTTTATTTAGGGAATTTAAAAAAAATGCAACTGTAAAACTTTATACGTCTGTAAAGAATAAGTGATACATCACTAAATTGTCTTTATCACAATGTAGTGTACTCGATGATATAACAACAATGACACCTACGCGCAAGAAAAGAAATGAAAATGGAAGAAAAAAAATATATTACGATATCACTGCCTAAAGCACATTGAATACTAAGTAGCGACTAATATAATTATTATATGTATATTATTTTGAATTACCCAAGTCTGTGTAGTTATGATTAATTCACCTCGTAGCTATAGAGTGTTGTGGCTTCAGCCACTCACAATATTTCGAATAAAATAGCGAGGTGCCTCTCGTACTGCTACGAGTACTAGCATTAATAAAATATACAAACCGAAAATGTGTAAAACGCTTTGTCATTCAAAGTATTAAATATCTCACATACACAAGAACAACCGATAGCAGAATTCGTATACAAATATAAAGGAAGGAAAATCATGCAACCACAACGCTGACGAAGCGATTTCGCTCCATGAAAGAAATCTGTTGTATTAGATACCTTTGATAAGTGACTGTAATACCGACGTGTGTATGTATGTATGTATGTACATGTAGATCGATGCTTAGTGAGTGCAGTTACGTATTACGTATACGTCTGTCGTCAGAAACGGATCGTTATCTGTTTCCACTAAAGGAAACTGGCTTTTCCACGAAAGAACCACCCGACATTCTACCTCCCTCCTTCCCCCCGCTGCGACTTCTCCTTTTTGCGTTATTTCATTTTTCTTTGCCAACGTGCACCTGCTAGTTAGCTGCCGCGGGCTCTCATTGCTCGTGCAATGTTAACTGGACGTTCATTCATAAATAAGATATAAAATGGTAACTCGCAATTTATTTGCCTTTTAATAAAAAAATACAGTCATTTCGTTATGAATCCTAGCTTAAGTTTTTAACAAATTGAATTATATTTTTTTCTGCTCCACGCTGTATCCCACACATAGCAGGGTAGGCAGAGAAAACCTAGTGTTAAGACACTCTGTTCTCTATATTTAGCCGAATTTTAGTGACATTGCGTGTTGAGTGGCGGAAATCAACGCCGTGCTTTGCCTCGACACCAGAGCCACCTCATTTTATCTCATTTTGATTAAATTATAACATTAAAAAATTTAAACAAATACAGATGTGACAACAATTCGTACCATATGGACGAATCGTTTTAATAATTTACAACAGAATTTTGTTATTTTCTTTCAAATATATTTAATGAATTTTGTACTATATTTTAAAGCCTTTAGTCGTAGTTTACATGACTAATTCACTTTATGGACAATAATAATTCACAAAATATAAAAGTGTATCGTACGCTGGTGACACTGTTGTATCGCAAAAAAATAAAGCGGGTGTAGCGTCACGCGTGCGAAATAAAATAACAACGACAACATGGTGCGGATGGGGCATGATACATATTTGAATACATTACTGAACACGCAGATAATAGTAGCGACATGCCATAGGTATTCATAGCGCCTACTCGCGCCGCGCCGCGCCGGAATATACGACTAGGTATTCTCTGTCATCTCTAACTATCGATCAACAAGTTTTTTTTATTTATATTATATTTGTGTACGGTATAAGAACAGCAATAAGGAATTTCTCAGCTTCACGCTGTAGCCCGGTTGTGACAGGGTAGGCAGGGGGAGCCTTAGGAAGTGTTAGGACAGTCTGCTCCGTACTTTTCGCCGAATTCTGGAGGCATTGCGTGTTGAGCGGTGGATGTCATTGGTCGCGCTTTGCCTCGACACCAGAGCGAAGAAATGAAAACATTAAAATATTTCATTTCCTTGAGTGGGGATCGAAGCTACCTTAGCGCGGTTACAGTCACCCGCTTGTACCAACGAATGTTATTAGATAATAATTAGTATTATGAGAACACAGTCCTAGTAAATATAACATGGATATTATTATTTTAATGATTGCAACAAATATTTATAAATATACTAACAAAATGGATAAAGAAAAAAATATTGCTTAAAATATAATACAGTGTAATGCTAAGAAGGACTAACCTTAACTTATAGTAAAAATCAAAATAAATCAGCTTCGCTGTATCCTGCACACAGCAGAGTAGGCAGAGGGAACCTAGTGTTAAGACATTCCGTTCCCCACTTTCTGCCGAATTCTTGAGGTATTGCGTGTTGAGTGGCAGAACTCAACGCCGCACTTAGCCTTGACACCAGAGCGAAGAAAGGGAAATATAAATTTAAGTAAATATTTCATAACCTCGAGTGGGGATCGAACCCACAACCGGTCGGTTTTACAGTCACACTGCGTGCCACTGCGCCACGACTGGCCTCTAATTTATATTAAGTCTAATTATTCAGCCATTATTTTATTTTTTGACAACCTTAAGGTGTTTCTATAAATATATGTATGTATACCTATAGAATGTATTATATTATTATAATAATGAATTTCTCATGTAAAATATATTCAGTGGGTGGCGAGCTGGATCGAAGCATTCTCTGATTTCTTGTAAACACGTACATTGTGTCCCAGACGTGTTGGCAGCGTTTATTTCTTTAATATAAGAAAAAGCTACGCATGAAATGTTTGTTACATTTCTAAATGAACGAGCACAGAATATGGTAGGTAGGTAAGTACGTACTTTTATGCTTAATCTTGAAAATTTTAAATTAATATATAGGTAATTAAGAAACATTAAATTCGAGGCCGTCGTAGCGAAGTGGCACAAGCGTGTGACTGTTAATGTGATAGGTTGTGGGTTCGATTCCCACTCGGACAATTAAATATTTCATATTTTGATTTCCTCGCTCTGACAAAAAGGCATAGTGCGGGCGTTGAGTTCCGCCACTTAACATGCAATGCTTCAAGAATTTGGCGGAAAATGTAAAACAGAGTGTTTAAACACTAGGTTCTGCCCTGCTATATGAAGCATATAGCGTGAAGCTGAAAAAAAATACAATAAACAGTTGGAGCAGGCTTTACAATATACATATTTGTCGTGATTTAAATCAGTAATTTCATAATATTAAAAATTGTGTTATAGCCAAATCGAATATCATACCATAGCCAACTGTACTACTAGTGTTATTCTGTCACTACTTAACTCGTAGTAAGGTATTTGAAAGATACGTTCTATAAGTAGAACAAGATTTAGTTTGTCATCCAAACGCTTTTTCATTTTGCATTTTCAATTAGTCTTGGGAAAATATTTATGTATTATAAAGTATATGGATATTATTTTTATTTATTAGGCTAGGAGGAAGAGAAGACTACGAGTACATGGATTTCATATATCCTATTAAAGAAAATTCTACGTTGAATTCTCCTTGGCTATTCCGTAAAATTTATTGAGAATTTCTATATAAATGATAAATATATTTTTATATACCTATAATTTTAAAACATTTTTCGGATTAATATTGAGTATTTTTCAAAAATATTAATTTAGATAATTTAATATTTTATTTATAAATCATGTTACACGTTATACCCTACCAAAATATTGATAAGAAGAGCTTGAAACTACAGAGATTAGACGGGACTTGTCACCTTACGAGGGAGCCCTCTAGAGAAGTGCCTCTCGAGACAAGTCTCTCCTTCCCGGAACGACGTTTGTGAGCAAACATAATTCTCCCAAAATATGTAGAACAACGCCTTCAAATTAACTTTAATAGATAAACACACAAAGCCCTACGCCGCAAAACCATAATATATGATAAAACACGGTACTACCTGACTAAAAAGCGACTATATTACTTCACAAGTTGTCATATAATGAACTCAGTTGCCGACGGTACAGGCATACGTATTTTAATATTACATTCCTTGTGAGCATCTTATACGTATGCAAATTAAGCGGTGTGTTCAAGGCGGTACCCAAAAACGGAATTTGTAAAATCCTTTGGACAAATCCGTATTACAGCGCTAACATTAGAATACTCGACATCGTTTCGATGCCAAATTATGTTTAACAAAATGTTTTATTTATAAAATGTGCTTAGTAGTAATAAATTGCTAATATATTTAATTGTATTAAATTAAGAACGATTTTTTTTAATTTGTTATACTATAGGGGTCCTATTTTTATAAATGAGAGAAACTTTTCTAAACACTATCGTAGATGTTTAGGACTGGCAAGATTCTATTATTTTTATTTTTTTTTCTAATAAAAAAAATCAGCTTCACGCTGTATCCCGCACATAGAGGGAACCTACTGTTAAGACACTCCGTTCCCCACTTTCTGCCCAATTCTGGAGGCATTGCGTGTTGAGTGGCAGAACTCAACGCCGCGCTTAACCTCGTCACCAGAGCGAAGAAATGGAAATATTTTTTTTCTAATAAATGCCAAATATAAAGATTCAAAGCAAGCGAATAATTAGAAATGTTCAGGCGCAGCGTCCGCGAGTGATTGATGTAGTGGAAGTCGGTTACCGCTTACCGCCTCGCCCTCTATTGCCAGAGCGACAACTTGGAGACATTAAGAATATTTAAATTGTAAATTGCACTCCAGCACTGAATACCCATTTTCTAAAACTTCAACTTCCGAAATTGCTATATTTTATTTCAAAACATTTTAAATACGTTCGGTAAATTCCAAGATTCACATGTAAGTTAACATTTATTTACTTAATTAGGACTATGTTAATATTACATATAATATTGTAAATTCTCATGCCGTAATATCATATCATATCACACCATATATTTTTTTTCTGATAACGATATAAAAAAATCGATGGATATAGTATAAATAAAATATTATTATAATATTTTTTTCGAGACTAGAGACTGGAAGACACGAATAAATAACACACAAAGACAACAAGTTTGCTACAATAAGAGTTATAGATAGCGACCGTAACGTGAATATAACAAACTAAAGAACCGGCCTGATTGAATCATCCGGCTGTTCTTTGTCATAAATCCGACAACGGCCGGCCGTCCGACAATGCGTCCTGAAATTGTTCCATTTCTCATTTTGTTACTCTCCCCTTTAATCTCGCATCCGTAGAAAAGTGGATCAGCGTTGCAAAAGGGCATTGCAGTGTAGACTCGTTCTGATTAATGTATTGTGTAAGTAGGTAGCCGCAGTATTGACTGCGTTTGCCCCACTTAAATATTATTTGTTATATGTTCTGAGAGAATCGATTCAAAAGAACCTACAAAGGTAAAGATCGAATGGCATTTAAAATTGGAAATGAGTTTTTTTTTGCTTTAAATATCATACATTCGTACATATTTCTTGCTCTTCCACAATTACATAACTGGAAAATGTCCTAAAGTTTCGACTGTAAATAATTCTTTCTAAATCAATGTTATGATTAATCAATTAAAATGTAAAAAAAAGGTGCGATATTCGAAAAAATCTGGTAACGTCCATAAATCAGGCCGAATTACGCTTCCATAAAAATCCTACGAGTACCTACATAATCTTATAATTCCTGCAAGTTAAAAGTCGAAACGAACCATGATTTGAAACGCTAACCAACTGATCCCCGGATAGAAGAAAACAGAATGTCTTATGAGCGAGATAATGTTAAATTTATTACAGTGTTAAAATGTTTACAGATACCGCGCGGCGCAACACTGCGAGGACGGCTCCACTCGGCGGCGCGGCTCCACTCACCCACTCACCCTTGTAAACACGTTTTATTGGCTTTATAATATGTTTTACGCGTGACGTTTAACAAACGATCCCGGAACGGCGTCGAATTATTTTTACGGCACGTACTCGCGCCGCGCGAAAACATTGGGATGTTTGGTACACGAGGGATTTTGTAATTACACCTCTTATATAAACAGTTTCATTCTTTGATGTTTAGCCAAAGCGAATTTATTATTTACTATATTTAATTACTAGAAATAAATTTGAAAGTAAAAAGTTGTTCTAATTCAAAATTAGACATAGAAATTTTGTGTTTTAATATTGTTTCTTTACAAAAAAATAGCAATTCCAAGCTAATTTCGAAAATCAGTGAGTAAAATATGTGTTGTGTTTGCTCTGGAATGCAGCGTAACGAACAATTGTTCGCTCTAATACCAGTCAACCACTTGATGAAGGTCCAGTCCGCACCCTCCAGCCGCCTATTTCCTGTCAGCATTACCACATAAATGGTTAGTAAATAGTGATATGTCCTGTTATGGACGATATAACACATTTACAATACAATCGTTGTTTTTAATTATATATTTTTGAATTGCCAAAATATGGATAGGATGTATGTATTATTGAATCCGTTCGATATATATCATATACATATGCTTGTCGTAATAAAAAAAAATATTGACGATCTAAATAAGTATATCTAATGTTTCTTCATAATTATATAATAGGTGCATACTCGTATACGTATTTAAACATTAAAAAAATATTAGTAGAAATTGACTGTCACCACGTTTATTAAAAGTAGGAGCTGTTTATATAAATGCAAAACAGATCGGCAGCTTGTCAGTTCGGCTCAATGCAGATTCTGTCGATCGAATATGGATTTAGAATTTTCCCCATTTCGTACGCTCCGGGACTCACCCTCGTATTCTATAGACGCGGTTGGACAGCCGAAAAATAATCTTTACGGAAGGTAATTTGGAAGTTAGGAATTTATATTACATTTTTAGAAAATTTTAAGTCAATATAGTAAAGTAATTCTTAATATTAAAGCGACTATGAAAGGTGAAGATTTGTCAAAATTAAAATCTTTTTACGATCATAGTAAGTAATAAACATAACATAATTAAGAATGATAATATGTGTTATTAAAAAACTTAAATCGAATAAACGTGGAACTAATATTGTTTTATCAATTCTTTAAAAACATATTAAAATAAAACCTAAACATGTCTATGATTTTTAGTATAAATAAGACTTTACAGAACCACGTAGTTTCCGAGAAAATAAGATTAAAGCGCCATAAACTCGCAAATGCCACGAGTAAATCTGCGGTAGTTTCTCAGGATTTACTAAAACTCGTAGACTCGACTCGAAATGGCGTAAAACGTAAAAGGTAATCCAGTGCGTCTTAGCCTGATCTTCGGATATTTGAATTTGTGTTCGATGTTAAAATATTTCCCTTCAATCCCCCAGCCCTACCTCCGCCTCCGCCTCCGTCCCGACTCCCAGTTGCGGCTGGATCTAATCGGAGGGATATTAAAAGTTTCCGCCCGCACTACATCTTTTGTGCTAACTGGAGACCACGACCCTACGAGACCCCTGCTTCATTTGTTTGTATCTTTTTACATTTATAAACATTTTGTATAGAGTTGTTAGGAGATATTTAAAGTATACTTATTCATAGATAGAAAATTTAGAAATTATTCTATAAATAAAAAAATATGAAACAAAAAAATCGCCTGCATATAACTAATAACATAAAAGGATTAACAGTCGAGTTTCATATAAATTTTACAGGGCTCCTTGTGTACTTCTCATTCACACTTTTTTGTTATGATTTATTAGCTTCGATTTAGGATTATAAGAAGAAAAATTTCAGAAGATCCGATTGACGCAAAAATCCTTAAAATAATTCAATTCGATTGGTGGCCTTCCTCGATAAATGGTGCAACCCAAAAATATTTTTCAATTTGAACCAGTAGTTCCTGAGTTTAGCGTGTTCAACCAAACAAACTCTTGATCTTTATGATACTATAAATTAATAATAAAATATTAGTGTAGATTAAAATATAGATATATACATACATATTTTATTAAAATTATTAATTAATTTATGTTTAAGTAAAAAGACTTATTTTTCACCTAAGTCAGCATACAATACAACAAATTAAATTATTAAACAATATGTAAGTATAATTTCTTATAAAAATATAACACACGAAATGTTTTAATCCAAATAAAAGAAACATTAAATACAATGTTAATGGCCGTAACAATAATTAAGAGGTGTTCGTTTTGAAACCGCATTGTACTGGCGAGATTTAATTAGTGAAACGACAATTCCGGGGCGACGCCGGGATCTCAACATCTTTCCTCTTAACTCTAAAGGTACCCACAGATGGAAAATATTAGAAAATGTTCTTTTAAAGGTTATGTTGTTAATTTTATTCATTAAATTTTACGGTTTACGATATCGTAACAACGTAATTTAAATACGACTATATTAACTGTATTAGTATTGTTATTAACTCAAAAAAAAAACAAAATAATATTCGTAAAAGAAATAATACGAATACCCCAAATTTTGATGTACTACAATAAAATATGAGAAATAAAAATAAACGATATTCACCTTTCGTATTTACGTTGCGCTCTGTACGTGTACACGCTCGTATGAAGGTTGTCTGGTATTATAGCAAATGTGGGATGAATCTAAAACCAAGAGAATTTAATTACAAAGGCATTACAGGCGTAAACGGACATTGCTATGGATTATATTACTTAGTTTTCTTTCAAAATATATATATTTGTAATATAGTATATATGTAAGTAAATAACTGTATAGTTTTCTTTTTATATATGTATATAGCTACTACTAATAAAGTATATAAATAAAGAATTTTGCTATAAAAGGTGGATATATTACTTTACTATATTACTTTTTGTCGCTTTCTCATAATATTTATTTTATATTTTAAAATCCTAATATTTAATTTTATATAAAAAAAAAACTTTCACTAAAGTCAATATACAAAAGAATATTACGCAACGATGAACAATGTGTCTTACTGTATATGCTTCACACAAAGACTCCGATAATACGACACGTCTGGGACTACTGGTAAATCGGATTTCCCTATCTTCCCATATTTGTATTCGAAGCCCGATCCATCTAATATTTCCTTCCAACTTTGCCGCCGCTATCTACGCTCCTTCCTGACACTGAATCTAATCGGAATAGATATTAGAACTTGCTACAACAGCCTCCTTTTTTCCGGAATAAGGCAAAAGTAATTTTGGCAACAAACATTTTGGGATGGCAGGGGAATTGTTGTAAAATTGTTTGACAAATAAAATATTTATTACTAATGTTTATAATATTTAGATATGATGGGATATGTACTCTGTATCATTGTGTACAGATATATCTATAATCGACCAACATTCTCTTTCTCTTCATATCTTAACACTAGGTTCCCTCTGCCTACCGTGCTGTGTGCGGGATATAGCGTGAAGCTGATTTTATAATTACTTAAGTCAGAACTGATGGACACTGTGATGATATGTTTTTTTAATTTTATTTTCATATATTTTAGAATAAGCCTATTGCTACGTTAATGTATTCTCCATTTTCCATCACAAATGCAATGTCGCCTTTAATCTAATGTACCCTGAAAATCTATTATGCTATATTTGTATTAAAACCCACAACAACATGGCATTTCGATTCGGTACATAACCTAAGATATTTTTTACGAAAAATATTGCGATTCTAATTGAAAAACATTAATACTCTTAAGGAACACTCAAAAGAATTAATTGAAACAATCTTCAAATAATTTCGCCAAATAAGCATTCCAAAACCACGCAAAACGAAATCGCTGGAATTTCAAACTTAAATTAAGTATAGTATATTTTTACATTTTTCAACGGTTTTTTTACTTACAGTGCGCCAGGTACTTATAATAAAAAAGAGAAGTCTTTGATTCTGAGTCTATTCATGCAAAATAGCAAACCTTGTTACGAGATATGCTCTGAGACTGACTATTCGTCTGAAGATATAAGAACAAAAGAATTTATCTTTTAGCTTTTGAACTTTACCAATTTAATTTATTTTAAATAATTATAAATCTGTATGTCGTTGTTATGTGCATTAGTATTTATTTGTAAGTTGTATTTACTTTTTAAAATAAATAATTCTTATTAATAAAAAAATAATACAACTTTTTATTATTTTATTACTTTGTCTGTGTTTTTCTAGAGGCCAGTCGTGGCACAGGAACTCTAGGGAGTAACTATAAACGCGACAGATTGTAGGTTCGATTCCGGCTCAAGGAAGTGAAATATTTCATATTTTCTTATTTCTTCGACTTGGTATCGAGTCAAAAGTTGGACGGAAAGTCGGGAACGGAGTGTCTTATCACTTATCCCCTATGCCTATTCATATATATGCGGGATACGGCGTGGATCTGAAAAAGTAATATAATCCATAAGTATGCAAGCATAATGTATGACCGTAACTTGGCTTACGTTGTATAAGTAAATTTGATTGGCCATCGTTTTAAAAAGAGACTTATTTTGTGGTAACGTCGATTTTTATTCCAGTTGCCGTAGCAAGTAGCCGTTCCCCGCGAAATTCCAGCGAGCCTTTCTTCAACGGACTTGCTTTCAACCTGACCCTCTCCTTTTTGTAATCCCCTTGCCTTATCAAAAGAACTCTACAAAAATTAAAGGACTTCCTTCGTAAGCCCGGATTAGTTACTGTTACAAAACCAGAGTTAATATGTATTATAATTGAATATATATAAATAAAATAATAAAGTTAACTTATAATAATAATATTTTTAACATTTTTAAAATGTTATTCCACTTATTATAAAATGTATTTTATAAATTTAAAAATAGCAGGAATTTAAACCCGGAAACCGTCCAAGGGACCACTAAGCCATATGTTCTCATTGAGCTACCTTGAAATCTTTATACGCTTCAATTTTTTTATAGGCAATCCGTTTTGAGTGGCAAAACTCAACGCCGCGCTTTGCCTCGACGCCAGAGCGAAGAAATGGAAATATAAATTAAAGTAAATATTTCTTCTCCTTGAGTGGGGATCGAACCCACAACCAGTCGGTTTTACAGTCACACTTTGTGCCCCTGCGCCACTATTGGCCTAAAGTGTTGTTCTACTATGCTCCAGACCGCAGTCCGTAGATGATATTTGATGCCAATTTCAGCTCTACACAAGATAAAGCTCTGGATAGACGGACAACAAAGTGATCCTATAAGCCTTCCGTTTTTCTCTTTTGAGGTACAGAACCCTAACTAGCAAATACATAAAATGAAGCATATAACTTCTTATCTTGATCAAAATTATTTGACTTTGACTTTTACACCGAACAAAAGCTAAAAGAAGAAATAAAAAAACATATTGGCACCGACTCCAACAGATTCGTTATTTTTAGTATCGTATAAGTATCAATAATTTCATTTATTATTTTAAAAATTTCTTTACTTTTAAAATAATTATAATATTATTTTCTACATTTTAGTTCCTATTATAGTTTGTGCATATACATAGATATAGTTTAGAAGTCAATTTCATTTTATTTTGTTACTTTAACAACATTTATTGTTAACTTTGGCTGACCAGCTAGCTAGCTAGTTAAAAGCTATAATCATAAGTTTATTCAACAACATACTTAAGTTTAGCTTCTTAAGCATATACCTACTAGGTTTACTAAATATAATATACTGCAAGATTTCGGCTTACAACTAATAAAAAAAATGTTAAAAGATCATAGTGACAACAAAAATAGCTGGAATAACTTTTAACTTAACACACACATCAACTTAAATAACCTTTACTTGTAACAGTGTTCCAAAACTCGTAAAATATTTAACAAAAGATTCTCGACTGCGCTCATCTCCCGCGAGACGTTTCCAACTTCACTACTTAGCACCTAAGTAACCATTTTCGTTTAGATTCTATCGACTGCGCGGGTGTCTACATTTAATAATAAGACGACTAGTCATTGGAAAATTGTTAAAAGATAAGTCTTATGTTTATAATTAAAAAAATCATTAAAAATATACCCTTGGGGCCTTGAGGCCAGTCGCGCAGGGGCACAAGTGTGTGACTGTAAACGTGACTGGTTGTGAGTTCGATTCCTACTCGAGGAAATTAAATATTAATTTAAATGTATAGTTTCATTTCTTCGCTCTGGCAAATTTTTTCGAGGCAAAGCGCGGCGTCGAGTTCCGCCACTCAACCCTCTATGTAATGCCTCTAGAATTCAGCGGAAAATAGGTAATGGTGTGTTTTAGGGGTCACTAGGTTCCCTCTGCCTACCTTGCTGTGTGCGGGATACAGCAAAAAACTAAAAAAAATATATAAAACCAAAATACACACAGCATTAAAGACTAATGTTGTGTATATTTTTGTTATATGTAAAAACACACGTGAGAAGTGTCCAATTTCAGCTTGTACGAATTTGTTTCAATTTAAAGGTTGAGAGGCGGAAACGCTGTGCAGCCAAGCGACTCAATGGCCATAGCTGTTGCTTTGTGCGCTGCCACTGTTTGGTTGAGTGAACCGTTGCTGTCCTGTCTCGTTTCACTACAAACACTTGTTTGAGAACTGTATAGGTAATATTTACGAAAAATATTAAATAAAATATAATGTAAACGATTAGACTCACAGTTCTATTCTCCTCCTTTAGCTAAAGCTTTAAAATCTACCATTAAATCATTAAGATTTGTGATCGTAAAATTAAATTCTTGAATAAATCCAAAATGATCAAGAATAAACTGTAAAGTGTAGTTATTGGGATGTTTCAACGATCAAGTTTGTCGCCGAGCGCTCGCTCAACGTTCGTCTGTCCTCCTCGATTGTTGCGCTAAGAATAAATTGCTATCTGTAGATATCATTCTTGATGTTAAACTTTGAGGACCATTTATATATTTATGATACAGTACTACGTTAGAAATCTTATACTTCTGGCTTTATGACAAAAATAACTAAGTACCTTACTTATATTAGTATCTAAAATATAAACGATGTTATATTTAAAAATAATACTGCATCTATATTATATATACATTACATTGTCCAGAAATATATCAATAATATATGTTACCTTTATGGTGCAGTGTTAGGTTATAATTGTGAATTAGATCTCCACGGTGTCCCACGCACACGATGTTGGAAAGTATAGAACGGAGTGTCTCAACACTGGGATCTCTCGGGTCAACTTCACTTAATATTCAAGATCAATGAATAAAAAGAAACGTACAATACAAATTGATTTATTGAATGTCTGATATCCTGGTCACATAGAAACTTGACTTACAATATCTTATTCAGGAAACTTTCGATTAATAATAAAGTGGCAAAGTTTGTTTCGTTACTCCATGTATTGAATGTCGCGGAGTGCTCGTCTATTCACCGATCAGCCCTGAACTTTTTAATTAGTTTAACAACAACAATAGACAGCCATCTTGTTAAATCGAACTATCATTTCGAATTTGGATCTTTGATATAACAAATCTTTGTTATAATAAGAAGGAGTTGTGTGTAAAATCATATTTATGAGTTACACTTTATAATAGAAATAAATTAAATTAAATTAGCTTCACGATGTATCCCGCACACAGCAGGGTTGGCAGAGGGAACCTTGTGAAGTGTGAAGTGTGTGTGAAGACACTCCGTTCCCCACTTTCTGCCGAATTCTGGAGTCATTGCGTGTTGAGTGGCAGTACTCAACGCCGCGCTTAACCTCGACACCAGAGCGAAGAAATGGAAATATAAATTTAAGTAAATATTTCATCTCCTTGAGTGGGGATCGAACCCACAACCAGTCGGTTTTACAGTCACACCTCGTGCCGCTGCGCCACGACCGGCCTCATAATAGAAATAAGATTTTAAAAATATATAATAATGGGTATAACACTAGTAACGACCGACAGCGCCCAGCGCCCAGCGTCCAGTGTTCAATGTATGGCCATCGGAAAGTCATCAGTTATGTAGGGCGTATCGTCGTGCGCCATGTGGCCGGCACTCTTCTGCGTAATTTTTCCACAGACTGTTCCACAATTTACCAAACAACGTTCGCGTCGCTTTGCTCAGTCGCCATTTTAATTTAAAAAACCAAAAGCTAACATTCATAACGAGGCGAAAAATTTGTACGCATAATATATTTGATTGTTGTGATAATTTCATTCTCTGCTATGAATAATGCAATAATACCCTCTCTGATTTTTTTTGTGCGTCAAACCAGCAAATTTAACAAAGTATTTTTTTTATTAACAGCAGAATATATTTTAATATAATTCATAGTATATATCTATAACATATTATAGTATCGTTTTAGACCTAGGTATATTGTAGTGATCGACTATATTGTAGCGAACCGCTTCGCCTGCAGTACTTTAGTTTCATCTAGTCCATAGTAATTTTGTCGAATAACTTTTTTATTTATAAACCGATTGATAAAGACTGTATATGTTAAAGGAAGGAAGCTTGCCAAAATATAATAGTGAAAAATACGAATTAAATCGTTTCTGATATTAGCGTGAATAAACGCACAGACAAATAAACTAAAATTTGAAAAAAAACATTGTGGTTCTATTACATTATAAAATAACACCAATGACATTTCTTCTGATATATTTTCCATACACAGACACCGAAACGTAACGATTTTATTATAAGCATATGACGTCGCACACCGTCAATCCAGCATATGAATAAAACCGCGAAAACTAATAGCAATAAAAGAGAGTGAGAGCTGAAGCACTCTGATACGTACAAAATTTAATGCGAATTGAACGAAATATATTGATGCTCGTAGTATTCTATAAATATTTTGCAGATACAAAATAAAATGCACTTCATTTCAAGTAAATCGTACAGTGTTCATTTATTTGACGTTTTTAAAATAAGCTTTACATATAAAATCCGCACTTAAGTCATTATTATATACTATTATAAATATTTGTTATTGAAATAAATCAACTTCACGCTGTACCCCGCACATTGCAGGGTAGGCAGAGTGAACCTAGTGTTAAGACACTGCGTTCCCCACTTTCTGCCGAATTATGGAGGCATTGCGTGTTGAGTGGCAGAACTCAACGATACGCTTATCCTCGACACCATTAAGCGAAGAAATGGCAATATAAATTTATTTTTGGGGATCGAAGCCACAACCAGTCGGTTTTACAGTCATACTTCATGCCACTGCGCCACGACTGGCCTTATTGAAATGTTATACATATAAATTCTAATTAATATTAATTTAATCTTTCTACAAAGACTTATTGTTTTTTGCATTATATTTCGTGTTTCTATAATAAAAATATTTGTAGTACACGACAGCGAAGCCCTCATAAAGTTATGCTCCATTTAGTTACAGCCAAGGCATATTTAGTTTTGGGAGCCGGTGCATCATATTGCTTACTTAATAAAGTTAATAAGAAAGCAAATGAAAATTTTGAGATATGACGATATACATATGTACCTATATATCTAAATAAATTATATTATTACCATATAATTAATGTTAATAAATTAATCTCACGTTCGGAAGACAAATTAGACGCAGCCTGCTCGACTAACGACGGACTATTTGGATTAAATGGAGGGTTGATGTTTATGATTTACGGAGGCTTGTATAATTGTGGCGCCTGGCGGCCGCAACTGTCGTTCCACGCGACGCGGCGCTACTTGTTCTAACACCTCTACACTTTGTTCGGAAGACTTAATAACATATTTCAAGACTTTCTTATGACTGAAAATTAATATATTTGAAATATTAAATCGCTGTATTATAACGTCTATCATAAATAATTCTGCTGCCCTGTAGGGCAACTCAGTAGGGCAACGTAGTCTAGATGTAACTAGCCAATCCTATAATAATTTTTGTTTTATGCATTGCTTACATATAAAATTATACATAACAAATTATAAAAATATATCGAAACGTTTTATACTATAGGGTATATATATTTCTTTATCAGCTAAGACAATTTTCTGAAAAAATACCATAGTACCTACTGTATAATTTAATTTCACCAAAACATGTACAGGTGATTATATAACAACATATACATACATACACGCTTAAAAGCGTTTTACTTAATGAACAATTAATTTTCGCTTAGCTCTCCATTACAGAAAAGTTATTCTAAATGTTCCCCTTCCCATAGTGTAGTTCCCATGGTGAAAATAGACGACGATAGCGGTAATAAAACATGATAATCAAGTTCAAAACGTGGAAACAACGCGACGTAGCCGGCGTGTTGACTATTCATTATAACATCTCGCCATAAGACAAACAATCCTCTGTTATGTTATTAGATTCCCTCTATAGTGGAGGTATTCTGCTGTCTGTACTTATGTAGGTTACCTACTCGTATATATGCGTGTTACTGTGTATGTACACGACTAAATTAGTTTTATATTTTTGGTTTTTCCTTTTTCACGTTTTTTCTGTAGCTGGTGATATAATTTCTTATATTTTGGAAGATTCCCCGTACTTCGAGACATTGATTGCTGTTGGTAGTAAGAGCAGTGGAAACAAATGTCTCATTTTGTCAAATACACTAAGACCAAGAAGAGGATTAACAGGACTAACTCATAATTAGCACTTTTTAGGGTTTCGTACTTTTTAAGGAGAAAAGGAACCCTTATATAAGCTAAGATTGAAGGTCAGGAAAAGCTCGAAGCCTCCAATTTTTGTACGGAATTCTCGGTGGGCAAGCCCGCTAATTTATAAAGGCGACTTCTACCGAAATTCCCACAGAATCGGGATATCCGCAGCAAATATCACGATTGTCGTGCCTGCGGTAGGTACGTGCCGCCTACGTACATAGACATGAAATAAGTAATTATAAAAACTATCTTGTGCGAGAAAAATCAAATAACATTCCAAATATTTAAATTACAATTTATTTGGAGCATAAGCCCATAGATAACTTTTTGATAGATACACTTAATCATATAGTTCAAGCGGGTGAAGCCGCGGGAGGGCCGCTAGTCCGCTAGTAGCCGCACCTTTTAAATATTCAGAATTTATAGTATGTTGTGAAAAATGTCCTAATTATATCACATCAATGCGAATTTCTTATACATGCTTTTTCATTATAACTCTTCACTATTATAGCAATGACATAGAATTTGTAAGTTATGGTAAAATTTTTACTTATCATTCAATTTTTTTTTTTCAATAATTTTCACGGTAACAAGATAAAGCACAAAGTAAAAAATAAAATGATCATTGTCGCCTACACACACACTCAGTGGCATTAGAGTTATGACTTGTTTGCTTTCGCAGACTAATTAAAAAGTTTGTTTCGTTGACTTTCGTGTAGATATGGCGCCGGCGTAAAGTTACTATTAATTTGTTAAGGGATAGCAAAAAAAAATCAGCTTCACTCTGTATCCCGCATGTATCAGGGGATAGGCTGGGGGGAGCCTAGTGATGAGACACTCCGTTCCCCACCTTCCACCAATTTCGGAAGGCATTGCGCTTTTGCCTCGACACCAGAACGAAGAAATGAAAATATTTAATTATTTCATTGACTCAAATGGAACCCACTACCTGTCACGTTAACAGTCATACTCTTGTGCCGCTGCGCCACGACCTCTAATGTGGCCTCTAAGGGAATAAATAGATAGTCTCTTTACGAAACGAATCTCACCTATCTAAATATTTCGAAGCAAAAAATGTCCGTAAAGCCATTAATATAGTCATGTAGCAGACGTATGACTGGCTGAACCTCATATGAATATTTATGGGCGGGTTGGCACGATCCTACAGATAATGGAATATGCAGACGGTAGTAGATCCGATTAGTTTGCTGGCACAATTAGCGAACGCAGAGTATATAAAAATATTGCGTTATTTGTTCATTGCCAATCAATAAATAATAATATAAAGAGAAATAATAAAAAATTATGTGTTAAATTTTATATATTTTCTTTGTGTTATTTTTTTTATTCAAAATCGTGGCATATTTGTTTTAGTATTTATGTACACGTAATATGAAAATTAAAAAAAACGGTAGAAATTATTATTTTTTTATAATATAAGTATATTCAAAAATAAATAAACGAAATAATAAATCTGTGTTTTCATTATTAAAAACAAATAGATTCTAAGTACGTATTAAACAAAGTTAGATACATATCTCATAAATTATAAGAAAAGACGAAACATTCAGGAGAAAAATGTAAACTATCCATACTATTATATTTTAAGAGAACATCGACGATGCAATGTATAAAGATTTATGGTTGTAAAGCCAGCTGAAAACGCGCGATAATACAATCCTCTCATAAGCACGAACCTTAATAATGTCAAGAATAGCAAATTCAATTATGTTTTTTTAAATTTTCTTGTTGGCAAATAAACAAGTATAAGTTTCAACTATATTTATTTATCTATTAATAGATTTCTTTTAATTAGAGCTGTTTTATTAATTAATGTGAAAAGGAAGGTAATTAATAATCAAAGCTATTATTGTATGATATTATATAGAATAGGTTGGCAACGTTTCCTAGCAATTTCTTAATGAAACGATACATCGCGAAGTAATTAGATAAATTATTTAAGTTGTTTGCACAGTTGGAAGGGAGCGACAGTAAGGCGAACGTGGTGTGGTCGCCGGCGGCAACGCGTCGTGTACTACTTTGTTCTAAAAGAAAAGTTTGTTATGTTTAATGCAAGCCTTATAATATATATTCAAGAAAATTAAATTATTGCACAATTTAAAGGTTTTAAATATATTTAATTTTTCTTAATAGGTTATCTCTTCCTAACCTGTTTAATTAGATGCGTGATCTCAGATCTCAGGCCATTACTAAAAATACAGTTATTAATAATTGTTTATATGATTTATTGCTGTGTATTTTTTAGTTTAATTTAATAATTAAGTAAATAAATAAGCATTACAAGCGTGATCGTCAAAGGTCAGCTGGAGAGACACATGGGTGCGACGGCGACGCGAATGCTCCGGCGCGTCGGCACTAAGCCCGCCCGTACGCCCTAATAAATTGCGATTTAAGTTGTCTCTCGGATAACGCCAACTTTTCCGCGTTTGTTCCGCGCCCGACACTTTTTCCGTCTCTTCATTTCCTATCTCTTACTTTTGTATTTTCCGTTCTTTCTTCGCCGAGATAAACAGGCGAGAAACGTTGAAAGGGGCTTTACAAATTCAAATTGAACTTATCACACAACTTTTTACATTTGTTTCTGGTCTGGAGTTCGAGGGAAAAGAGCGAAGAGGCATTTAATAGTACAATCTCTGGGAAGATTGATGATTTTGTATCACACCTCGCTCCGGGCGGCTCGTAACGAGGTGGATGGCTCTAGACGTGGGTTACACTGTCTTATCTGGAAATGGAATGTCGTTTTATCTCAAATTACATATATTACCTCAACCGCTATCGAATCCCCCACTTTCATGTTTCTATAACGACAATTTCAAAGTTTTATTTAAATGTAATCCTAGTATCACATCAAAATTAAACAGAGAATTCTGGTTGTATTTGTTCGCCATGTTAGTATAAACTCCTTTATTAGTCTAGCCGGGAAAGTGGCGGGAAGGTACCGGTAAGAAAGTTCCGCCGCATATAGTAAACAGCGTTCACTTAATTTAAAGGCCACGTGTGGGCATAGCCGCATATTTATCCCATTATGCGCGGCACGACGTCCGCTGCGGTGATGCGAGTCACGTCGTCTGAAACGAATCGCATGTGACATTATTTGTGAAGATCGTGCTCTATCTTCGTCGGCGACATGCTCGGGACGTGGAGGGATTACTCACAAAGAAGTACGATTTCAACGATACGATAAAGAAGCGAGAAGTAATTCTAGGTATTCTCCTAGGGATTGACGCACGGTTAAACTTTTTCGCTTTGTGGCGCTGGTACGTACGTACGTACATACATACCTACGTACACATTTATTTAATTTGTATTGTTACAAAATACATGTCGCGTGTCCATCGTGTTTGTTATAACATCAAAACGATGTTTACTTATGGAACTTGGGCACCTACATATACCAGTATGTAGCGCAGTGGTGAATTCTCTAAATGTACACTGCGCGTCTATGATAACATAATTTGAATATCACAACAAATTACTCAATCACAAATCACATCTTACTCGATTGCATTTCAAATTATTACAATAAATATTTGGATGGATTGTATTATTATGTAAATGCAACATTATACTTAGCATACATTTTATTATAAATTAAATGTGTAATTAAAACAAAAAATAAATGTAATTACTATTTTTAATTTAATTAATTTCTTTGTTTTATAATATTCTATCTATTCTATATATATAAAAAAACATGAACTAAATATTAAATTATATGTACTTAACCTATTTACTATTAATCAATTATATAATAGAATGCAATAGAAATCCTTGAACGAGCCTACATTAGTGCACTTTCATGTTTATAATATATTAGATTTAAAACAATCTAATGTGGCGCTTAATTAAAAAGTTCCGTGGGTGGTAAAAGGAAGTAAAAAGATAAAGGGGCACATTAGTTAGAGGTATGTGACTCAGCACAATATTGGCCGAGGCCGGGCTCGCCTGCTTGGTATGCGCTACGCAGCATCGCTGTCCGGTCGGCGATACCCTCGCGACTCCCACTCACACTACCATTGTCTTCAATATTGCTATACAATGTACACTTACGTATGTCTACATTTTTTCCTTTTAGATCTTGATTTTACTGATTTTCTCTGTTTCTGGTTCAATATTTTAAATTGAGTTCTTTTCAAGTATATATACAAAAATATATGTACAATATTTCGAATGGGCTCGCAATTATTGCAAAATATCCATTCATTTTTCCGACGGTTCGCGGCGCGCTCAACCATGCGTGATTTTGTTTTTGTGCGTTTGTTCAGTGTCTGGTCGCGCTTTACACTGTGGTTATTTTGTTATTTCGAAAACCATTTGTCGTGAAATAAAACAGTTTTCTGATATTTGATCAACAATTTGTAGTGCAGAAACATTACCGCACATATTTTATAGTAATTGTTTGTAGTGTACCGGACTGTGCGGCGAAGTTGGCTTGTTTGATGAATCGACACAACAATACTAATGACATTTCGCCTGTTTGTTTGTGCCCGAATATTTGCGAATTCTCCGATACAAACGAGGTGAAAAGATTCAATGGATTCGATAGAGCGGTCCCTAAGTCCCAAATTAAATCATGAAACATTTCTGCACCTGTCTGGAGCCTCGCGAGGCACATTTGCTTGCTCTGTCGTCTCATTCTTATATTATTTTCGTGAAATCAAATAAGAGCAGATAAAAAATGATGAGATATTCAAATGTCAAAAATTATAGTGTATAAAATAATGGGAATAATCATTTTAGGACATTAAAAAAAAATTATAACAACATATCAGTATGTTTCGCAGAAATTTTAGTGATATCTATATGTTTCTCTTTTCTCTGCTTTCTGTATTATTTATCTTTACACAAGTATTTATCTTTAAACATATATTGAGAAAGTATCTGCAACTTCCAAATTCGTTGAGTGTTAAGGATTTAGCCGCCCATTCGTTACAAAGAACTACTATCTCTATCTGGTCCATCGAATGTGAGAAAAAGCTGCGGTTTTAGCGGGACAAATTCCTTCCGATTTAGTCACGTAGCTGTGCGATGGGCCTCTTAACAGATTTGGTGAGCGTATGCTTAGGATTGGGTGAGCTATTTATTGAAAGGGATTGAACAAGGATGTAGCACACATTTTTCGCAAAGATTTTGGGCGTTTATTTAGTGTTAGGCTTTCACAGTTTATATACGTTACATCATAAAATATAAAGTAAAGGTAGTAAAACTAACAAATAACTGAATATTATAACAATTCTATAGCAACATAAAATGTGTAGACAAACTAAATTACTAGTTGTACGTCATTTGGCGTGTAATTACAATGCGCAGCTGACGCGTCGGCAGCCCGGCACGTGCTACGCCGCTACGGCTACGATACCATCGATATTGTCGCATAGTGCACCCGTAGAAGCGTGGCATATTGTACAATATTGCATCAATATTCCTAGCGAAATTGTTTATGCGACACACTGAATGCTTACTATCCGATTTTATGAAATTATATTTGTTTTAATTTCATTTTATAATATTTTAGAATAAAATATTCTTTAATATTTAATCTATCTATAAACATATTACGTAACCTATATGTACACTTTTACATGTAACTAAAATACTTACCACATCCTTATAGAAACTTGGCTAACGTATATATTCTACCTAAATTTTATAAAAAAGAAAGCAAAGAAACTCGACCACAGCTAATGTAGCTTTAGTCTACAATCATTCATTTTCACATTCTCATGTACCAAACTACAAAGCCTTTACTACTGCTGAACAATAGTACCGGAACATTTTTAAATAAGCTAGTAGTTTTATACTTTGGCAAGAAACTAATTCTCTTTGGGAATATATTCAGTAAACTGTTTAGAATTCAAGCTGTACTAATAAAAAAAATAAATTTATTCCAAACATATGAAACTTTTAGACGTCGTGCAAACATGGATAATTAAGAAGCGTGAAACCGTTTTGAATATTTCATATGTATGAGGACATGGCTACTATATGAATATTATGTTAATTTACTCTTCTAATGAATGTCTTTGTGATAAATATTATAATTTTGTTATATATTTAATAATTTATTCATAATTAACGTTTACATTAAATCAAATTTAAAACTCTTTTTTAATAACTATTATATTTGTCTATGGCAACACAGATAAAAAAAGTTGAAATAAAAAAATAAACGTCCATCATAAAACAAACAGCGGACGCGCCAGTTCCCCCGTGTCATTTACTAAACATACGTTCGGTGAGTGATCGCAACAAAACCATGATGCCGCCACATTGCGCGTGTAATTGCGAACGACGAGCCGCCATTAATCTCGCTAACACTCGATAAAACGCAAGTCACCATATAATGTAATTCTCACTCTTCTCTTGATTTTATAACGTACATTGTAAAATCACTATATATTATTAAATAAATTTTGAAATTTGCTGATTAAACCGAGGTGGTTGCACTTAGTGCAAGTTTGGCACTGTGTCAAGTTACGGCTGAGCTCGATTCGCATATCGATTAGATAGCTGTCTTATTATGCTTGTTGGCATTACTGGTATTAACTCTACACGTATATATACCTCGTGCATGATGTTAAATATCACTGGAAGTTATGTATTTTGAAAGGTGGCGGAAACCAACGCCGCGCTTTGCCAGAGCGGAGAAATGGAAATTATTCATTCTCACTAGTGGTTTTAAGTCAAGGTTGTCGCAACGGTATTTATATAATACACAAAATTATTATTCTTTCGTATAAATATTCTTTACGTTCCCTAAATTATTTTTAATAATAGTAGTTACATAAATAAAAAAATAAGGTAATTGCGGTAAAAGAAATCAAAATATTGATTTTAATCGTGTTCCAAAGAGAAATGAGGCTTGGGAAACTAGCAGCCTAGAGAAAACACATTTGTCTTGTCCCGGCCCGTTAGCGTATATTACGCCGCGCTGAGACATCGCCCGCTGTGATGCTTAACTTTGTTCCTCTTACATTAAGGTATTGTACGTTTTTCATCATTATAGAGAAACAGTGTCCAATTATTATTTGAAAACTATCTGAAATCCAATGTTCTTTATATTTCTTATGAGTATATGTACATATATGTATGTTGTTGTGTATAATTTTTCGTGTCCATTAAGCCATCATGGCGCAGGGGCACATGGGGGTGACTAAGTCCGATCCCCACTTAATTAATTATTATTTGTTATTTTTTTTAATTTTTTCGCTTTGACACCAAGGCTGACCCGGTGTTGAGTTCCGCCACTCAACATGCAATGCCTCGAAAAATTCGGCAGAAATTAAGGAACGGAGTGTGTTAAAACTAGGTTTTTTTAAAAGAGATAGAAGAAAGAAGAACTATCTCTTTAATTCTCTTTTATTTTGACATCTATCTCTTTAATATCATACTGTTCAAAGTATGCGATTTTCAAATGTTAATGTTAACAATAAAACTTTCATAGATAAAAGTGCAAATAAATCCATGTAGAATAATATCTGTAAATTTTATCTACTGTCTACTGTGTTACTAAAACTATTTTTAAAGACATATTGGTCACGTACCTCGCCAAGTTTTTATGTTTCTTATCAGTGAGCCATATTCGAACAATGTATAACAAGAATTATAAGTAAGAATTTGTTATGTTATATAGAAATTTCAAATTAGTTTTCTTACTTGCAATCAAAAATGCCTACTAGTATACTAAGCTTGGTAGCCAATTAAAATAAAAGAAAATATAATTTTTAAATAAATAAACATAAATTTAAATGTTTATTTGAATTTATGTTTCCTTTCATATCTTCGCTCTGTATAAAATATTTATTTATATTTATATGGTATTCCGACGACCTGAAGAAGGTTGCTGGCTTCGACTGAATGCGGAAGGCGGAGGATCGGGAGCTCTGGTGCACCCTACGTCCAGCAGTGGACCGAAATAGGCTGATTTGAATATGGTATTCCCTCTGGTGTTGAGGCGAAGCGCGGCGTTGAGTTTCTCCATTCAATATGAATTGCCTACAGAATTTAGCGGATAATGGGGAACGGAGTCTTAACACCAGATTCTCTCTGCTCTCTCTGTTGGGTGCAGGATACACCGTGAAGCTGATTTTGATGTATTAACTTTCATTATATATTTTAAAATCAAGAATGCATAGATAATAATCTAAAAAAATAAGTAAATAAATCACATTCCTTTGGCATATCTAATTAAAATAAATTTTAAAAACCTTATAAAAGGTGTAAAAATAAAAACACTATATACCCTCGTAAATGTCGTCTACGAGAAATGTTTTGTCGCTCGTTATCTCTCACGCATGTGTGATAGTTACGACAAAGAAAGTAGCAAAGCTGGCGCCAAAAAGTCTCCTCACTTCTGTCCCCTCTAAATCTTATAGCAACACGGTGTCATAATGCAGGCAAGGCACAAACATGTCTTCCTTGTTAAGTGGTTTGGAAGAAAAACATCAAAGAAACTTTTTCTTATTATAGTAACCAATTTAAGGCATATGTAGGAAAACAGGCGCAATATGACACAAATAAGACGTTCTTCGTGATCAAGTTTAATTTTACTAATTTCAGAGTCCAAATAAAGCAGTTTGAAAGGAATCTGTTTAAATATCTTTAATCTAACGAGGATTTAATAAGTAAGAAACAGCAAAAACCGCCAGATAACGCCCCTCAGGAACTTTTCAAAGCTCCCCTCGTCCGCAATTTTTGTAAAACAGACTTCGTAATAATAACCTTTGTAATTTCTTCAAGTAACTTTACAAGTTTTTGAGTGTACCTCAAAGCGAGGATGCCATAATTCCTCATATATTATGTACAAATCTATTCTGTTGACTTCGTCTTTGTTTATTTGCGTTTTTATTTAGGAACTGTTACAATTTGCTGAAATATTTAATTTACACAGTGTTATTTTAGAAAGGTGGGTAGAATATGCCTAGAGGGTTTAAAAGTTTAAAAAGGGGATGGAAATTTATGTGAAGAACGGGGTTTTTATATTTCATGTATTATTTATATTCGATCAATCTCTAAACTTAGAATATAAGACTTGATATATATTGAATAGAAGACCCTTAATTGGAATAACAGAATTACAAACGGCCATCGCTATTCATAAGGCACTGCTCAACTGGACAACAGCTGATATTGCCTTGGACTAAATACTCCAAGCATCATGTAAATTTTATAACGATGTACGTATCTCTATGTGGTTCGAAATATTGAAGCCTTTAAAGATTAAACCTTTAAGTTTTAGTTTAAAGTTGTTGCATTTTAAAATTAGCATACTAAGTAGTACATGTTGTTCTCTATAAAGATCAACGAAATTAAGGACAGTGACATATGAGTTCAAATATATAGAAGTATCCCGTACGATGACCCTCTCGTACCCTTTCTCATTCGATATGATATCATTTTTAAAATTTTGTAGTTTGATTTATGTTACCCTTTAATAGTTCTATATATAGTAACTTTATACTTAAATAATAGTTTGTATAGCCATTTTAAAGTCTGTATAAAACTAGTATATTTTGCTTAATAGTTAGCCACTAAGGTGATGGTTAATAACCATTTTTACACCACAAAGCTTAATTTTTAATGAAAATATTATTATCTACTAAACTTTTAACTTTCATCGTAAAAATATTACAATATCCTATTGTTACAACTTATAATTTACTGCATATTTATTGACATAATCTATGAAAAATATTACAATGCCGATATCATTTATTCTTAGCTGTGTATAAAAACGCAAAGTAGTGTCGTTTCAAAGAAAAAAAATATATCTAAAACGATTATTACGATTTATTTATTTATTTAAAACGACATTTTATTTTATTTTTATCGCTCAATAGTAGACCATGAGAAAATCTCATTTTAATGCATGCATAATATATATTATTATGTATACTGAGTCCGAAGACTAATAAGAATAATTTAAATTAATGGCGAGGAATATCGAATATTTTAAAATATATTAAGGAAAATGCGAGGCTGATATGGATGCTGTCGGTGACGTCTGTCTCTTGTGAATTCCACTGGTCGACTATATTTTAGCGACCGGCGTCCCCCGTGCCCGACCCTAACCTCTCTACGACGATTTTTTTGGTGGGGACATCATAATAATAGCTCTGTATTACTTCAGGAGAAATTCCAAGAAGTTTATAACTCGAGATGAGTTTCGTGTTCCTTGTCATAAATAATAAAGCGGTCGTCGACTACAACGTTGTGCAGATTTTAAGTGAAGTAAAAATTTAAGAAATAATTTTACATTTTTGGGACCCCGAGTCAAAAGGGAATTGTTAAAAGTTCTTTAAGTTAATGAATCTTTTGGTTAGATGAACCTGATGCTGTCCCAATAGATTAAATGAATCATTTTTAATGGAACGATTTACATAAAATAGTTATTTTCCTTATATAACAAAAGATAAGTTTGAAATTGTAGTTTGAACAATAAATACATTTATTGAAGTCGATGTTATAAGTAATTGAAATTATGAAATCCATAATAATTACACTGCTGTAATAAACATTAGGAGTCTTATCGGATCGAGGTTGCCATTTAAAAATATATATTTACATTTAAAAAAAGATAAGTTCACATCAATTTAATTTAACGCTTAAAGTATCTAACGTGGCTGGCAACTAGCTACAGGCACTATTCTCTTCTGTGCTGTCTACAGATTCTACTTAAGTTAATGGATAAGTTACGAAGGCACGGAGTTTACTTTGTGTTTTCAGGTAGACGGACTTGATCGTGAAGTTTTCTTCGTTAATTTGAACAAGTTGGAAGATTCACAAATCTGTCAGTAGAATTTAAGGAAAGATGTTCTACGGTGTCTATTTTAATTATATTACACAAAAATAGTACTTACAAAATAATTCCGATAAATAAACTTTTGCACCATTTCAAGAATAAAATATAAATATATAAATTGTGGAATATATATTAAACTGTGGAATTATATAAATAGTGGTATAAAGGGATGAGAGTAATTCCAAACAGCCTTCTGCAGAGCCTTCATTAAAGCTAACATTCATGGCACGCAACACCAAATTACAATAAAGTTAAAAGTTATTTCCAAAAAAGCAACTTGTCCAAAACTTCCCCCGCCTAAAGAATTATGAAGATTAGCATAACAAAGTAAGCTGGAACTGTGTTCAGAGAATGCGTCGCCCTTTGGAACTCACCGATGTTGGGCACAATTTATGTAGGTTGCAAAAGCAGAAGAAAACATTAAAACGGTGGAAGTTTCTGTATTATTATGATTTAAAATATTATAGATATAATTAAGTATGAATTATTGTGCCACAATCCACAAGCAAATGTAACAGGACCTGCTTTGAAGCTATACAAACTTGGCCGATCGTCTTTACCAACTACCAACCAATTCCACTAATGGAATTTATACTATTTCAAACTCATATTCGTTCAATTAAATACGTCGCAACTCTAAAATGACTCTTGAAATATAAACTCAACTGCACTTTAATTGTAAATTATATTAATTTATTATTATTATTACAAGAAATATTTCAACATATTGTTTAAATATGATTAGGATAATAACTAGAAATAAATTAGTTTAGCATTAATTGACAACGAAATATAAAAAGCTTTATCTGTAAAGGTTTTAGTAATCGTCTAAGTTTCTATATTAAAACTAAAAAAGAGCCTTGCAGCTTGTACGTGTTCTTTGTCTCAAGTTTTGCGCTCACCTCTAAGGGAGCTTCCCCTCAGCAACTAATATTAGTCAATTAGGTATTCAGGACGCGCGTCGCACACCCCGCTCTACGTCTAGTGACTGTGGCCTACACGAGCTCCTGCTTCTCCGTCCTGTAATTCCGCGAGCCTAGTACGATATTCCGCTAATAACTATCAATTACATTTTCGGAACGGGCCAATTGTATTAGATTGGAAATATATTAAACCAATAGAAACCGTAGATGACCCGAACGTAGCGTAAATTAAATGGTATTGAATGAGTCATATCAACGTTTTTTGCTATCGTCATTGCTAAAAACAAACTTGAGAAAAAATAATCTGTTTATTTTTTTTTATTCAAAAATTACTGACGTATTAAATATTGAAGGTCGGCCTCCGCAGCAAAATCGGAGTAAGCGACCGCGCAAACGAGTCCGCGCTTGCACACTTGGACTCGTTGCGTTTACGCAGTTTCGCTATGAGTTCCATTATTTTTTTTCCATAGTAAATCTATAAAATAATAATACTATTATTTATTATTATTATATTTTTATTATAAAAATATTCGAAAAAATATTTTTCTAATCGAATTCGACAATTTTTCGGAACAAAATCAAATACAATCTCAAAAGATTTATACTAACTACGATTTATTAAGTGTATAATATTAAAATAACTTACCATATGGGAAATATGATAAATACACTTCTAAAAAAGCAGAGGAAGCCGCGTGTGGCTGGTAGTAAAAATATAAAAAAAAATTGTACAGTTCAAGCAAGGAAACGACGACCGACTAAAAAAAATATTTTGAAAATGTGTCATAGTTGGCTTGTTTTATATATATTTAACAATATGCCAAAAAAGAGATATATAAAAGAACGTCAATATTTTTTGTTACTGATATATTCGAAATCTTATAGGTACATCACTTAAAATATTCAGTGTAAAACATTTTACAAATCAAAATTGATGCACGTAACCCCTCCGCATCACCCGCAATCGGTCATGACATTCGCAGCGTGACGTCATCGCAACGTAGCTTTACAACTTTAGAACGCTGTAACTTAGGGCATCCTGGCCCGATTTCGATAAAACAAAAACTATTATATTTTGCACGAGTACATATATGAGTATTTAATGCAGTGACTTTTAGAGTGAGGCCAGTCGTGGCGCAGGGTCACAAAGTGTGACTGTAAAATCGACTGGTTGTGGGTTCGCTCCCCACTCGTGGAGATGAAATATTTACTTAAATTTATATTTCTATTTCTTCGCTTTTGTGACGAGGACAAGCGCGGCGTTGAGTTCTGCCACTCAACACGCAATGCCTCCAGAATTCGGCAGAAAGTGGGGAACGGAGTGTCTTTTAACATTAGGCTCCCTCTGCCTGCCCTGCAGTGTGCGGGATACAGCATGAAGCTGATAACTTTTTCAGTAATATTTTTTTAGTGCGACTCATTATAATATACAATGTTACAATACACACATGTTTAGTTGATGAAATACAATATAAGAGTGAACATGCACTATTTATAATATAGGTATTCAAAATAATATAATTGATTCTGATATTGCATGTGTAATTGTTCGTTATTTTTTTTTAATTACATATATTTAAAAAAAATATTTCCACTGATAAATATCCTATTTACAACTTCGAATACACAACATCATCTACAAAAGAACTATAACTGAACTATATTGCAAAGCGTAATGTGTACAGCGGGTGTGTGGACATTAGTATATAATACATGTCATTTTATAATTCCTATATTTTATATGTATATAGTAACATTGTATCACCACTAAAATACGAGATAAGCCACTGTCTATTTAAGCAAAGATATCTTATCAATGCTTCCGAACATACAAGTATAGTAAAATCTCTTTTAGAGTACTCTTGAGTGTTACGACTTTTATCGCAGGAAATCCTTCTCCTTTTTGCATAATTCATCGCTATGAAGTTGAAACCGAACCAAAGTCGTAAAAGAAATCGCTCTATGATTTCATATCTTCAAAAACTTTATACTCGTCTGTCTTTGGAATCAATGACCGCCTTAAGGCGTACGAGAACAAGTACCATCTAACGCACGCAAAATCTAAACGGATTTTTTTATATTCAAACTTTGTTGTATTAATTAAAGTAATTAGATAAAAAGAACTATAAATAAATGTACCACGAGCTACACAGGAAAGAAGAAAATTAAATAAATACTTAATAAATTTATATTCTTAAAAGAAAATCAGATAAATCATTTTTGATTTGATATAATTCTTTTCTAAGACTAAAAAAAAAGCTCAATCAGTTGGCAAGAATACCAAGAATAATATTATGAACTTGTTTTTACTTAGCAATTCCAAGGCGTCGTCGGAAGCTCTTTGCTCAAAAGTGAATTCCAAAATTCCGTTGTAGCAGTAATTTATAAAAATATCCTTTGTATATCGAAATCGCATTTATATAGGTGTTGCACATTTGTTTCTCTATTTTAAGAAAATTGAACTGGCTTTTTATATTTGTTTTACTCTTTAGTCACCGTAATGGTTAGTTTTAAGTCATATTGATCAGTTAGTGTTCCGTACACGACTTCGCCGGCGTGGACTACACGATTCAGGCTATATATTATTATTTGCCATGTTTGCGGGGTTACAAATATATTATAATGAACATTTCTTATGTGAAAATCTTACATTTAAATCCATTGGATTTATATCTATAGTTAATTATTTATTATATACAGGGTGGAAGTGTCAGCACCACATTAAAGGAAACCACAGTTTTAACTACTCTATAAAAGAATAATATAATTCAGAAAAAAATAAATTTCCAAAAATGAAATAGTTTTTTTTTTCAAAATAAATGATAAAATTGTCGTTTTAAAATAAAATCATTTGTAAGGATGACGCAAAAAAAAATTCAAAGGAACACCGCCGCACACGCCTCATTCCGAAATCGAGTCGTATGTATTGGCGATAAAGTTCAAAGTTGTTTAACCTTTAGTAATATTTTTGTAGTAATAAGTGTTTATGTTATTGGGATCTATACGTAATCGCGTCACACGAAATACAGGTATGGGTAGAAATCGTGAAATGAAAAAAAAATCCTACGTCCAAACTGTTGAGGCATCTTGATTAATTTCTTTAGGTATAGGTTTGAAATATTTTACCCTATATGCTGTTTCTGTAAATGGAGCGCTGCCTGTTCCACCCTGTATAATATATTTATATCCATAGTTTCACGTTGTATCTCGCACACAGCAGGGTAGGCAGAGAGAACCTAGTGTTAAGACACTCCGTTCCCCACTTTCTATCGAGTTCTGGAGGCATTGCGTGTTGAGTGGTAAAACTCAACGCCGCGCTTAGCCTCGACACCAGAGCGAAGAAATGGAAATATAAATTTAAGTAAATATTTCATCTCCTCGAGTGGGGATCGAACCCACAACCAGTCGATTTTACAGTCACATTTCGTGCCGCTGCGCCACGACTGTTTTTTTTTATATCCGTAGTTAATTTCATACTAAATGATACAGAATATTTTTTTTTTCATAACAATAATAATATCTTTTTCAGCTTAACGCTGTATCCCGCACATAGCAGGGTAAGCAGAGAGAACCTGGGAACCTAGTGTTAAGACATTCTGTTCCCTCATTCATATAAATATATATGTAATATAATTTATATATAAGATAATTCTTATAATAACTAAATTAGCATTAGAATATAAATAAAACACATTAAATCTATACAATAGTCATTATCGGCATTTTTTTTAATGCGATGTTATTACAATAAATAAAGCCAATCTGCCCACAGTATGGACCATGTGTCCGCCTAATCCTATAATAAATCATCATTTGGAAGGAATAATGATCATAAACCGAACGCGAATGGCGAGTGGCAAGAACGGGACGCAGATCGACGACGGCCGATCGTACCCATACATCATGTTGCTATTACACGTATTAAATAAACATTACCGATTCCTATTGTATTTTTCCGGTTATATTGTGGCTAACCAAAAACAGAATCTTTCTACACGAATAATTGAGAATATTGTTATCACATATGTTTTATTTTTACATTTGTGAAAGGTTTTTTTATATCTTATATAACATTACCTGAGGCCGGCCAGTCGTAGCGCAGCGGCACAAAGTGTGACTGTAAAATCGACTGGTTGTGGGTTCGATCTCCACTCGAGGAGATGAAATATTTACTTAAATTCATATTTCCATTTCTTCGCTCTGGTGTCGAGGCTAAGCGCGGCGTTGAGTTCTGCCACTCAATACGCAATGCCTCCAGAATTCGGCACAAAGTAGGGAAGAGAGTGTCTTAACACTAAATTCCCTCTACATACCCTGCAGTGTGCGGGATACAGCGTGAAGCTGATTATTTTTGATTATATAATATTACACGTATTCAGGACTACGCCCGTGTGGACTTCTTTGATACGGTATAATCTTTTGGATAATTCTGTCTATTAATGAAACTGCATTAAAATGCGTTATAGTTTATGTTTCACATAAAAAACACATGGAAGACCATATAAAGAAATTTGTTATAAAAATATATTTCTATTTATATCAATAAATATTACTGTAATATATTTATTTTTTAATATAACATTTTATTTATTATTTTTTAAATATACATGAGAAGAAAGAATATGGTATTATACTACAAGAGGACGCCGCAAGGCCAGCCCGAAGCGTTGCCACTGCACTGACGACGCCTACACCACGATTAGGTATTCGACAAGGGTTCGAACAATGTCGCGCACACTTCTTGCATCGAACTAGAAGTCCGCATGGGTGAGGGGTGAATATGATATTGCATCGTGGAATAATTTTACTTTTAAATTAGAAATATCAGAGCTATAAGCTCTGATATTTCTCTGATAATACATATATGTATATGGTATAGGTATATTTTAATATTATTTAAAGAATTCATCACATTTTTCATCCGAAGCTTTTTCTTTTTTGATAATTCAACATTTTCGAGACATATTATTAATTAATTAATTTTGAGCTACAATTTTTTTTGGTAACCTGAAAATATGTTCAAATTGCTTCAAATTTGTATTAGCCAGAAGTATAGAATATCTCCAGTATCGGCATCGAGACCCCAGTATTCTACATTTAGTTATCGATTAATATGGAATATATGGGTGCCGAATATAGATTATTTTGTAATAAAACAATCAAGAAAATAATTTACTGTATTTGTTGCTGATTTAAAATTTTAAAAAAATACGTTTTAATATGTGTCATATCAGAAGTCTTTATATAGTTATTAGACTGTAATTTCGTAAAACTAATGTATAATTAATCATCAAAAACCTATACATCTTAGGTAAAACTAATTGTTATCGATATTTTTCGATAAATTGAAAAATGGAATTTAGAGGAACAAGTTACTGATATTTTTAACATTTTTTAAAGTGTTATTCCATACTTAGGAAAGAAAAATAATTATTTAGAAAACGTATAAAAATTTGAACGTAGCGGGACTCGAACCCGCGCTTCCTGGAAACCGACCAGGCGCTCTGACCAATTATTAAAAAAAAAAAATCAGCTTCACGCAGTATCTCGCACACAGCAGGGTAGGCAGAGGGAACCTAGTGTTAGACACTTCGTTCCCCACTTTCTGCCGAATTCTGGAGACATTGCGTGTTGAGTGGCAGAACTCAACGCCGCGCTTGGCCTCGTCTAATTATTAATAAATAGCATTCTCTCTTGCCCGACGATAATTCTTAGTAATTGTCTTTGGGTAGCGGAAATTTGTAAAAATATCCCTACAGGGATGCTAACAACATAAATAAGTTGTAACAAGCGTATAAAAATTTCGAGGTAGCTTGATGAGAACCGTCAGTTCACTGTATGGTTTAGTGGTCAGAGCGCCTGGTCGGTTTCCAGGAGGCGCGAGTTCGAGTCCCGCTACGTTCAAATTTTTATACGTTTTCAAAATAAGTATAAATTACTGACATTTGTTATTTCGGCAAAAATAAGCTAACGTCGAATACATTCATAACAAAATTAGTTAAAATATATCTTTGGCCATACCATATATGAATTTTCGCTCTATGTACGGTTTAACTGACGGCCGTCCTTAAATAAAATGGCGGGAAAAAATTATATTGTGCTGAATGTCATCTGTATACCACAGAGTGCTTTTGTCATCACCACTTTAATTGAAACCACAGTTTTGCCTACTCTATAAAAACCTAATACAATTAAAACAAAAAAAGAGATTTCTTAAAAAGAAAAAAGTATTTTTTTCAAACAAAAAAAATAATAAAATTAATGTTGTAAAATAAAACGCAATTTGTCAAGAATGACGCTCACAAACCTATCGAAGCGATAACGCCGCGACAAATAATATTTGTTTTAAATATTATTCACTAAAATACATTAATATTATCTAATAATAAATAATAATAATTTGCGACCAGTCGTGGCACAGAGGAACGAGTATGTAACTGTAAATGTGACTGGTTGTGGGTTCGATCCCCACTCGAGGAAATAAAATATTTATTTAAATTTATATGTTCACTTCTTCGCTATGATTTCCAGGCAAAGCGCGGTGTTGAGTTTGACTACACAAGATGCTTCAGAATTCGGCGGAAAATGTGGAACGAAGTGTCTTAAAATTATGTTTCCCCTGCCTACAATGCTGTGTGCGGAATACAGCATGAAACTGATTTTATTTTATATTTAAAATAAGCTTTAATAAATTCAATTGGTTGTTCTACGTCAACTTTTATACTATAGAAAGTATCTCCTATTATGCACCCCTAATGCTCGCAAATTAAAAGGCACGTTGGTCCCAGAAGACTTTTATTTTGTGTCGGTAAAGATTTGTGTGGGGTTCTTTCTACTGTAGACCCTTGACAAGCTAAAATCGATCATTAATTATATTTAGCATCGTAATGACATTTACGCCACATGTTGCTTTGGACTCCAAATTTTGTATATAATATTGTTTTTAACATAGTTAGTCTAGTATTTTTTGAGACAATGTAAATTTAAGTATTTCAGTATTATGTGTATGTTTAAATATTTTTATATTAGAATCGTATCATATGAGTAGCGTCGCACTAAGTTAAAAAAAGGTTAAGTATGAATAAGTCTCGCCCACCGTTGATTTCGCAGCAATTTCTTGGTTGTAAGTCAATTCAATTCGATTTCCCACTCGGAGGAAAGAAATATTTAATACTTCCAGAGCGAAGAAATAACAGTATTAGTTTTTTTATTAAATATTTTAGTTTGAGTTTCGTTACTCAACACGCAATCCGAAAATTGATTTTTTTTTAAATTTATATTACAGATCAAAACGATTTTGAAATTACATACATTGTCATTTATCAATTTTTATTTGTTGTACCTCCCGTTGGCATACAGTCCTAGAATTGGTACGAAACCCTCGGAGCGCAAATCCGACTTGCGGTTCGCAAGTCCGACCGGTTTGGTTTTCATATACCAAAGTAGGCAGAGAACCTAGTGTCTCTCTACTCTGTTCCCCGCTTTCCACCCGAAACCGAGAAATTGCATGTTGAGAGATGATCCCCCAAGTGAGGAACGAACGCACAAGTTCGCAACCATCGCGTTTTAGACGCTTCGTCAGAATGCCTCCAAGTAATCCTTTTTATAGCTTCACGCTGTATCCCGCACATAACGGTGTAGTGGACCTAGTGTTAAGACACTCCATCCCTGATTTCCTTCCTCCTCCTTCCGTGTTCGTATGTTTCGTTAGTACACGAATCTATAAGAATTCCTTACACTATCTTACCTTGATATTATAGATAATTTATATCAAAATTGCTGTCAGTACGCATATACAATAAATATTTATAAACATGACGAATGTATTACATTTTATGTTTATAACATATGCTCTATATTTTCTTTTTTATATTACACTTTAACACCTTGTAATATAATATGGTTCACATTTTCATTATTTTAACATCTAATTATATAATTCATATCAAAATTGATGCCAGTCGTGTCGCAGGGGCACAAAGTGTGACTGTAAACCCGACTGGTTGTGGGTTCGATCCCTACTCAAGGAGATGAAATATTTACTTAAGTTTATATTTCCATTTCTTTGCTCTGGTGTCGAGGACAAGCGCGGCGTTGAGTTCTGCTACTCAACACGCAATGCCTCCAGAATTCGGCAGAAAGTGGGGAACGGAGTGTCATAACACTAGGCTCCCTCTGCCTACCCTGCAGTGTGCGGGATACAGCGTGAAGCTGATTTATTTATTTATCAATATACCAAAAAAAAAGTAATTTCTGATCAAGATATCTATTAATCATACAAATAAGCAGCTATTCAAAGGAACCCACGCTTCACGCTAATTCATCAATGGAAAACTACAAGCTGACAATAATTTTCTGCAATCACGTACTCGCAGTGGAGAAGTAGAATTGTCAGTGAGCGAGTGTAGATAAGCATCTGCTGAGTGGTCCCCTTGTGTTTTCCGATCGGCGCTCGCTCTGTGTTACTATTAATTTCTGAACCCTGTCACAAAGCTAATACAGAAGCTTGGACATAATGTGATTATATTTGCAAGTGAAATTGGTATACCGATATATTATCACACAAATATATTGAACGCAGTCGCCTTATTTAGATATGGTATGTGTACATCGTATTTCTGATTTCACTATTATCTACAAAGCCCGAGATTTGCTTTAGTTACTGAGCTACAAAGCATTTTACTATTATAAATTTGAGTTAAACTGTAATGTATATTTAGAAATATTATTTATTATGTATTATTGTATATGTATAGTATGTACTGTGTACGCATATCCACTGAACTTGTCTATACAGCGCATTCCAACTCGATTTACAGTTATGACAACCGCAGAATTTGAATTATCCCAAGTAATAATCATATAACCGCGTCACTCATTGGTCGTTGTTATCTCACATATTTTAATTTAAAGAAACATTTAAAATAATGAAAACCAGCGCTTTTAGGTATGATATGTTATGTAAAGTACGCTATGTAAAATTTGTATTTTACTTTGTATGAAATATACAAGTGGTTTTTTTTTAAGTCTCAATCTCTATGTTTATATATACTTTCCTGAGAATAGAACTTTAACTTTCAAATTACAAAAGTCACATATTGTAAACGTCATCCTCAAATTGTTTCAAGTCTTAAAAGGTATTTCAAAATATTAATATCATACTTAAAAGTATGCCGAAATTTATAAATCATTTAATTATATTTGTAGATTAGTAGATATCGTACTTTATAAATTATAATACTTTTTAAATATAACTTCCGTCTTACAAAGGTAAAAATAAATTATATTTTTTTATTCTATGAAATATTTATTGAATACTTCCTTAACCAGTATTGAACTGACCGTTACCGTTATTGAAACTATATGTACTAATATTTTAAAGTATAGGAGTTCGTTGGTTAAATGCGCTTATTTTAACCAGTAAGGTTATTTGAAAAAAAAAATGTGTTGTCTTTCCCAAAACATGGACATTTGTCCACAAAGACAACGTTTTTAGGACTAAGTATATGCTTTATCGCGCTTATTAATTACTTATTAACAATAGAAATTTAGTAACAACAAGAACATTTAGCAAAAATGGGAGATAAAAGGAGGAAAAAAAAGAGTTTCCGAGAATGCACTGCGTAAATGGCAGTTACGCAAAATCATGTATGATAGAATTGTCCCCTCTTGTTACAAAATAGCAGCAAATATTGTGATGAAATTCAAAGAGGCAGACATAATGGCGTCATTTGAATGAAATTTTAAAAGATAGCAGCCAAAAAAAGTAAAATTAGGGGAAACATAAATAAAAATTCCAGACTGAAACAACAAATTAAACGAAGCTGAGCCACTCGAAAAACCATAAGTATCTACTCGTCTCAATTGCCATCGATAAGAAATCCAAGCCGTGCCAATGTATTCTGAGCACGTTTCGGCTTACGGTTTTTTTTCGCTATGCTTCTGTGGCCTTTAAAACAAATTGACTCTAAAATTCTTCAGAATGAAATGTTGTCGGAGTTTTATTAAATCGAGTGTAACCATTCCTAACATTACGCAAATGGCGGATCCTCCCCTACATCTGTCGCAGGGATGCACCCCCTTAATAAGTGTTAACGCTCGCCGGCTGCGATCAACACTCCGTCCCGGCTCAAGCTAAATCTCTACAAATTCTTGAAACAAATTAATGCCGCGGGAGTCCTCTGCGACTAAATCTTTTGTAATTTCATTTTATAATGCTAGTTTTTGTGCCCCGTTCATGAGTAGCTCTATTATGGGGATGAGCCAGAGTTGTCATTTACTATGCCAATATCTACCACACAAACTAAAATACAAAATAATATTTTGATAATCAAAGAATTTAACTATTGGGATAGGTGATTTTATTTTTGACTATAAGAATATAATATCTTAAAGCAGCCTAGTCCCTACTTTTTAAATATACACTAACAAAATGAATACATACTACAATGACAGCACAAAATAATATTAAAATATTAAATTATGGTATAGTTTGGTGCAAATAGCAAAGCAGCAAATGCAAGGTTACAATAACTGATATAAATGTTCAAAATGGCCGTCGGCTTTAAATCATCTACTCTTAAATGTTTAGGAAAAATATATAAATTTTACGATTGTCAATTTTTTTATATTGTTTTGTGCGAATGTCTTATATGTTTCTGAAATGATGTATATTCAAAAGTAAGAACAATAAAATTAAGATATTGTAGTAAATCAATATTTATCTACTTATATTAAGACGTAAAGTCAAATGATTATATGTAGGTATAAAGATTATTGGAAATATTTTTATTTATCTTGTAAAGTTTATGTTAATTACCATTATATAGGTCTCATATTGCAATCGATCAAGATATATTAATTAAAAAAAAATTAAATCAGCTTCACGCTGTATCCTGCACTCGACAGGGTAGGCAGAGGGACCTAGTGTTAAGACACACCATTCCGCACTTTCCACCAAGTTCTGGAGGCATTACGTCTTGAGTGGCGGAACTCAACGCCGCGCTTTGCCTCTACACCAGAGCGAAGAAATGAAAATATAAATGTAAGTAAATATTTAACCTCTTCGAGTGGAAATCGAACCCATAACCAGTCGATTTTACAGTCACACTTTGTGCCACTGCGCCACGAATGGCCTCACAATTGGCTGCTTTGTAAATATTATATTTATATATTTACAAAATTCAATTCAAACGTTCCCTTTTGAGGTACCTGTAAATATCATTTGTTGTGTTTAATGTCCTTCTGTTATCACATTTAAGTCTCAGAAAACAAGTTATATATCAACCATAGTAAAATTACTAATTATTTATTTATTGGCCAATATATTTTTTAATTCGGTTCATATTTTTGTTACTTAATTTAAATATACACAATTTAAATAAACAACAAAATGTGCGACAAGAAGTCAAGCCTCTTACATCACAGACACGCCACATTGACATTGTAGATGTGGCAATACATTTCCATTTTTCAGACCATTAAGCGTCGACTATAACACGGCGGCGGAGCGGGCGGTGTAAAATGAACGCCGGGCGAAATAGTTCGGAACTGGTATCATCGTTGCAAATGTAAATGAACAATTAAAACGCTCGCAGTGGCCAGGGACAATGATGATAATTATTTTAGTTTGCTGTCGACGCGGTTGTCAGTCGGCACCCGGCGCCCGCTCGCTCCCTGGAATGCTCCTCGAACCCCATTTTCGCCATTAAACAGCGACACTTCTGCTGTTCGTAAATTATTATCAGCTAGCGCTTTCATTACTTGGCTCCGTAACAAAGGAACTCTACAAATGTAGGCACGCCGTGATTTAACTTCTACAGCTTTGATTCTACTACGCCTCCGTGTCTATTGTTCAACTCGAAATCATAGTCCATGTAAGGTGCGAGGTGAAATCTTGATTAATTAATTACAATGTTATAGATTCCGCGCCAGCCGAACAACTTCTATTAAAAGCTACCGGGTTCTATGAAATAATCACATTGAAAGTTTTCAATAGAATAATAAGATGTTAACTTTGCGCTTTTGAATTATTATATGACCTAACTGGATATGGGTATATAATAATAGAGTAAGACAAACATCACCTACAACTACGTCACCATAATTTGACGACTCAGTCAGTAATATACGCCACCATATTAATATATATTATACTCGTTAACAATTAACATAATGGACCAATGGATGGTTAAACCAATTTCATTAATAAATATTTTTTTCTTATCTTAGATACACTTTTATTTTTTTGGGTTCCGTATCTCAAAGGAAAAACAGTCCATCTGTCCGCCTGTGTAGGTATCAAGCTCAAATTAATATCAAATATTCATATCTACGGTCTACTTTTGCATATTTCTATTTCATTTCTATTTCAAACTTTTTCAAATCTCTATTTCAATGTTTAGCTTGTCAACTTTCATAAATTGTATTTCCCGTTTTCCTACAAACCTGAAATTAATACGGAACCCTCGGTGGGCGAGTCCGACTCGCACTTGGCCGATTTTAAATAATATTTATGAATACACAAAATAATATTGATGCGATAAATACATCGTGAACAAAATTGCGTTGATTCAAAGCTCATTTGCGAAGTGCGTCGCGTGCCTCTATATTGGCGAGCGCGCGAGAGTTGCAGGGGAATGAATGTTCGTGTTCAGTACTCACGGAATGCTTTTAGCGCGCGTAATTCAGTTAAACGTGTAATTTATGACTATCCAAATTACCAGCATAACCATATATGACCTGATTATATAAGAGAGGTCCTATCACTGTAGATTTGTATTAAATTTTAACATTTATATAGGTGTAGGCGTACGGTAGTCAAACAGTTTAATCAATAATCAAATATTATTGATTAAACTACTGTACGCCTACACCTACATAAATTATTAAAATTATTAAATTATTATTAGGGGAAAGGAGTGTCTTAACACTAGGTTCCCTCTGCCTAGTCAAACAGTTATTTTATGTAAATTACGTTACGTTATTTTTATGGCGCCTAATGAATAAAAAACCATTTTTTACTATACAGTAATCGATTAATTGTTCGTGTGATCTTCGTAATATAAAGTTAAACTAAAAGTAATTATAAAAGTGTTGGCATTTTATGTTAATTAATCATTGAGTTCCGCCACTCAATACGCAATGCTTCCAGAATCATGGGGGAAGTAAAGTAATAGGAACGAAATGTCAGGTTTCTTCGATCAGCCTATCTTCCTGTGTGCGGGATACAGCGTGAAGAAACATAAATGCTGATTATGTATACTTTCTCTACTTATTTGCAGCAGTTTATAATTAAAGAGATAATAGATTAATCCAGTCAATTAAATTCCACTACCGTAAACTTACAAATAACATCACTTTACGCGTTCTATATAGCGTAAAGTGTAAATAATGCGATGTTAATACTTTACGTTAATAAATACTTAATACCTCCTAAATTAGTAACTAAAATAATAATATATTATAATTTATAAAAGAAAATTATAAATCACACATGTAAAGTTTAATTTAACAAAACATATTTTTAACAATTTTGCGTTATGACCACTAAGTGATACATTCTCTAATGTAGAGTTCTATTTGAGAACGTATGACTTTATGGTCAGAGCGATGGTACTGTTTTCTAGAGGTAAAAAGTGATTTTGTTTTCGCTTCTGTAAATGTTTTTGTATTACCTAAATGTGGAATACCCATTTAAAAATGTTAAAAATAAATATAAACATTTTAGATTTTTTATATTTAGTAATATTATTTTCGCACTATTATTGTAATAGTCTAAAAACATTAATAAAATTATCAACTACAAATTATAAATATGACTTTGCACTAAAAGTGTGCTAATACTTGTGTAGGTATGTTATAGCTTTTCTATGAAAGTGGACATGGCATGCATCTTAAATTAAAATTCTTAAAAAGTGGGGAACGGAGTGTCTTACCACTAGGTTCCCTCAATCTACCCTGCTGTTTGCGTGATTCAGCTTGAGGCTGATTATTTAAAAATTAAATATATTATTAGGCCTGTCATGGTGCAGTGGCACGAGGTGCGACTGTAAAATCGACTGGTTGTGGGTTCGATCCCCACTCGAGGAGATGAAATATTTACTTAAATTTATATTTATTTTCTTCGCTCTGGCAGAACTCAACAAGCAATGTCTCCAGAAGACGGCAGAAAGTGGGGAACGGAGTGTCTTAACATTAGGTTCCCTGCTTTGTGCGGGATACAGCATGAAGCTGATTTATTTATTTTTATTTTAAATATATTATAAAAATTCAAATTTTTTTTGTCAATATTTTTCAATTAATCTACTAACTCCATATATCACCATATATCAAACAGGTATCTGAATTACCTACCACTAGACCGTTTCATTTGTTAGGTATGCAATTATGCTTCAATGACTGCAGAGATTTTCACTCAAGTTTTTTGAAACCAACCGCTAATGAACCAAAGTCGGGTGGCAGTTGTTAACGTTCGTATTCTATGCTGTTTCTATTGCTTAATAAGATTATTTGGTATTTTATTCGTTGGACAATTTCACATATGCCATAGTGTCTTCTTTATATAATAATATTACGTGTACTACTAATAAATATACATACACTATAAATTTTATATACATTATATAAAATTTATAATGTATGTATATTTATTATCTATATTTTATAAATATCGAATTTTATATCTCTATATCATCTGTAGAGTTATAAAATTCGATATTTATAAAGTATAGATAATAAATATCTATATACCATCTTCATTTTATATCTCTATATCATCTGTATTCGGCAGAAAGTGAGGAACGGAGTGTCTTAACAGTAGGTTCCCTCTGCCTACCCTGCAGTGTGCGGGATACAGCGTGAAGCTCATTTATTTATTTATGATTTTTATATTATCTGTTTACGAAGCGCCTAATTTTTATATTATTACGTCGATACAAAAAATAATTTGCCTAGAAATACGAATATGCCTAAACATATAAAATAAAATAAAATATTCAAAAACATGGCCATGGTTCAAGTTTAAAATGTCACAATGACCTCAGAGCCAAAACACATTTGTTATCTTATAAATCCTGAAAGTTTCTGTGCACATACACCCAACACGGAAATATGGATCTTGCGTGGTGGTCACTTTGGCAGTTATTAGATAACTAAGATGTAAAAAATAGTACCTAACTTTTGTAAAATTATAAAGCTCAATTTTTTAACCCCCTGCCGGACACCTCTAAATATTATAACAATATTATATTCTTAATTTTTATTTAATGTGTAAAAAATATTATTTGCTTCTTATATGTTCGTAGGCGCTTATAGCTTATAGGCTTTGGAGGTGTATAGCAAGGAGTAAAAACATGATAAGTGGTAGTAAGCAAGAGATAGTGGTACGAGCACATTTTCTTTACCTCTTCTTCTCATAGCCAGTTATGGAATAAAAAATCGGTTAAGTACGAGTCAGACTCGCCTACCGAGGCCGTACCAATTTCAGGATTGTAGGTCAAAGGGAAGTACAACTTTTACCAACTTAAGTTTGCGGGCATGTGCTCTGGTTTTTTATGAAATGACAATGAAAATGAAATGAAATGAATGAACTACAAGTATCAATTTGTAGTGTTTTTTTCTATGAAATATCTATAAACTTTTACTATTCGTTTTTTTTTCTTTATTTTTGTTGTAAATTCTCTCTTCGTGTCAAATTTCATAACCGTAGGTCCAAGAGAAGTACTCTTTAGGTTTTAATGCCACAGTGAATTTCATACAAAATGCAGCAATCGGTGCAAAAATGGTCATATCTCTTGATTACGTTGACTTACGCCCAATATTAATAATCTATCTCCTACGTCAATCTTCGATTGTTCCATATATCTATTCAATCTCTAGATTATCTATCCAATTTCTAGATTGGATAGATATATGGAACAATCGAAGATTGACGTTGGAGATAGATTATTAATATTGGGCGTTAGTAGCTTGAGTTTTTCAGTGCTTCAAGGAACCATAACCTAAATATTTGGTATCAATTTCAGCTTGAAATCTCCACGCGATCTTGAAATAAATAGTCTTGAAAAACGGATGGAAGACTATAAAGGTTCCGTTTTTTCCTTTCGGGGTATGGAATCCTAAATTAAGGAAGAAATTTAAAGAGCAGAAAGAAGTTTTACTTCAGTCGTGTGATCTAACAATTTTTTTTTTTTCTAATTCTAAATTAGACAAGCCAACTCTCCCATATTTACCAGAGCAATTGGAGTTCCTTTAAAAAAATTTTTGTTCTCTTCTTTTAAGCCGGTCAATAGTCATTGTGTATTGCATATCAAAAGCCAACGAGAGGCTTCGTACTGTCAGACCTTGTAAATAATACAAATAATTTTATCGCCTTGGAAAGGAAATCAACGTTATGCTATTATGATGATAATATTGTATTTTTATCGAATCCGGGCACATACATATCCGTAAATTTAAAAAATCACACTAAAAGAAGTGCATCAAAATAGCACTACGATATTCTTTTATATTGATTGATCGAAGGAATGATTAAAATATTGGATATCCGAATACAGGTAAAGTTCATAAAAGAAAGCTAGAAAGAAATATTATCCTCTAGAGTAGGAATAGAACCCACTACAATCATGTATAGAATTAGACATTTTGCAACGGTTCTACGTGCTTATAGCCATGTGCATTAAATATTTCATTATTTATAACAAAGATCGGCGAGTACATTCAGTAGGAGTTGTTCTGTTTCGTCACCGCCCACCATCTGACTCTTAATGAAATAACAGCAAAATAATGGGGAATAATTTAATCTGTTGAGTAAAATAAATCTTTATATTTTATATGCAATATTTATAATAATAATAAGCAAACGTATCAACTTATTATTAGAAATATATTAGATGAAATATAAAGACAAATATCTCTACATCTGTAGTATATGATTAAATATTTTTTCCAAAAGATTATCTTAATTAGAGTCGCTAATGGAACCCGGACAGATTTATTCAGCTACTTTTGAAAGTTAAAACTTGTACTATTAGATACTTTATTTTTTTTTCAATATTGTATGTTACAATACCATATCAAAGTTAAGTTAGTATGATTACTCAAAGTTAGTTAATAAGATCTTACCTTAACGGTATAATCTATAAGCTAAATACAGATATGTACATACAATTTTAAGTATACTATTATCACAAATACTATTTTCAAGAAATTTAATATTAAATTAATTAATGAATATTTGTCATAAAATTTTACCTACGTAAATATCAATGAACATTTCCTTATGAAATATAAAACATATTCCTATATTTATTACGTATTGGCTATAAATAAATGTTTATTGTAAAATTAACACTTAGTATTAGTGCATGTTTATTAAAAATATTTTTAGGGGTTTTACTAAATTAAATTATCATTATTTAGTAGGTACTTATACTATCAAGCCCAGTAACCCAATATTAAATAATTACAAAGCTCAATAAAATATGCAATACCTTCATATATAAAAATATAATTTATTAGGATACAGTAAAATAAATACCAACTAATTTAGTATTTTATATTAAATATTTAATTAAATAATTTATCTACAATAAAAAATATTAATTATAGAATTATTTCACTCATGAACTTGAAATAAAAAATGGGAAGTTTTTCCTAGGGGTGTTTGTAGAAATAAAATTAACATGCTTTAATAGCCGGGACAACTCCCGATACCGTCGCACCTGTAACAGCAGTGCTTTATAAAACATCTTTAATATATGTATATGGTTCTCAAAAAAAGTTATAAAAAATAAATGTGCGCTCTTATGTAATTACTAGTGGGCGCGCGCAGCTTCGCCCGCTTATTTGCACCCTTAGGGGTGAATTCTAAAAAAATCACGAAACACGTATTCAATAAAATATTTTTAACAGTCTGAATTTAATTTTCTATAATAATGGGGGTGAACCCGTAACCCGTAGGGGGTGAATTCTAAAAAACCATGAAACACGTGTTCAATGAAATATTTTTAAGAGTCTGAATTTCAAATTTTATAAAAATTGGTGCCGATTTAAAAAAAAGACACATAAACTTTCAACCCCTATCTCATCCCTTTAGGATCAAAATTTTTTAAAATCCCTTCTTAGTGGATGTCCAGATTATGAAAATAAACATCTGTCCAAATTTCCCGTTTCTACGCACAGTGGTTACGGCTGTGCGTGCGTCTTACCTCAGTCAGTCAGGAACATATCCTTTTATATATAAAATATATATAAATATATTTAGATGTGCATTTAATGTTTCATAATAGGGGCTATTAATATAATTGAAATTCCTTATTTATTATTATACAAACATCACTTTGTCACAAAATATATTTTTTCGTCTATTCTTCTTTCCAATAATAAGTATTGTGTAACTACACTTGTATCGTGTATAAAAAAAGTTTTACTATTCTTATTATAAATAAAGAAACTTCTTTTTATAAGTATTTTATATGAATGAAAAAAAAGTTATACATGAAAACCTACCAGAATTTGTTAATGAATTATCTCCAAGACCAGTAGAAGTATCAACATCAGCGTGCGCATCCGCCCCGACGGCTGCAATCAGCGCGCATGCCCACGCGCATACCGACAATAGCCGTCGCATATATAGAAAAATTTTCCAGCCCCGAAACGCTCCACGCTTAGCCATCGCACATCACAAAATGACTTCCAAAAGAAAGTATAATTTATAAAAAAAAATACACTAATTAATATATTTTAAAAATAATTCAGATATAAACGAACAAATAACCAATCTATAAATAAATAGTTTTGGCAACAAATAATATTCGATGCAAATAGTTATCGAAAGTTTGTATTTTCGCAACTCGAGACGAACGAACGCGTCGATCGTCTACATTTAGTACTGGGTGACGACGATGTGGCAGCGTAGTCGCGGTGGCACTGTCCGCGGCTCCACATCGCGGCCACGACCGGCTCCTCCGGAGTCCCATCGTCTCACGCCGGGGTGCTAGGAGGGCCACTGCGCGCGCACCCGTCCCGCTAACCAATGGCACCGCAGGGGAGGGACCGCGCGTAAGACGCGACGAAGTATATGCGAAGGCCTATGTACAATGATGATAGCGGACAGGTGGTTTCGTGGCTGTAATTAAGAATCTGATAAGTTATTGCTAACCAAATAAATACGGTGTAATCGCTAAATGTTTAAGAAAACACTTGAAGCCTGTTTCTGGCAAACTTTTCTGAACTTTATTGTTCGTCTGTTTTCTCTGTGCGTCTCAAAGAAAATATATTATAAGAAATTATATTATAACGTGTCCGGAAAGTTTCAGTCCTTTTTAAAAAATTAGCTGTAACAGTCGTCGCGAATGCGAGCGGGCCACTTGCAATTTTTAGTTTTAGTTAGTTGTTGCTGTTGTCTATAGGCGTGTAATGTATTTTTCATGTAATTCTATTTTAATCGACTTTTCGACTCTATATATGCCTTATTGACATTGAGTACATATCTTCCTTATGTAATTTAAAATAAAAAATATAGACTTTTTAAGTAGTATTATATCTATAGAATTTAGAAGCATATTGCTACAAAGCTGTGATTTAGTCATTAAGGCTATTTGTAGAATAAAAATGTTTTTGTTGGGTTCTCTCGCAAGTTTTCCTTAGTTTCTTAGCCCTTGCCATTTGTCCTAGAGGATATTTTTCTTTGAAACTGTAGACCTAATCAGCAAATAAAAAAATATTTGTAAAAACAAAAACCCCGACTGCATAAAACTAAAAAGAAAATAAACAAGCCCAATAGTTTATTAGGATTACCAGTCGGGACGTCTTTAAATTATGCGGAATTTCTGGTACAGATTTTATTAATTGAGGAATTACAAATAGGTCCCGACTGTTAATCCTAATAAACTATTGGGCTTGTTTTTAGTTTTATGCAGTCGGGGTTTTTGTTTTTACAAATATTTTTTTTATTTTTCACTTTTTTGTTAGAATTTATTATGGCAATGATAATCATGATATACCTTTTTGAAATCTTCGTATTGAGTTCTTGAATTTGATACCCATATTGTGGTGTTCGATACGATAATTCTTTTTTTCACTAAGTCCAATGGCGTCCCACAGCCGCCATGATTGATTTTTTTTAACGTCACCTATTTAAGAACACTTGGGCTGCTAATACGAATCTAACGATTACCTCAATTGTGTAAATCTGTTCAGCGGTTCTGGAGATATGAGGTAATAAAGAATAATACATACATACAAGATACGCGTGAAAAACATAACCCTTCCTTAGCAGTCGGAAAAAAGTACATATAGAAGGATCTTCTAATTTTTTCATAATAAAATTTATTAAGCAATATATATAGTAAAAAAAAAAATACATTAAATTAGCTTCACGCTGTATCCCGCACACAGCAGGGTAGGCAGAGGGAACCTAGTGTCAAGACACTCCGTTCCCCACTTTCTGCCGAATTCTGGAGGCATTGCGTGTTGAGTGGCAGAACTCAACGCCGCGCTTAACCTCGACACCAGAGCGAAGAAATGGAAATATAAATTTAAGTAAATATTTCATCTCCTCGAGTGGGGATCGAACCCACAACCAGTCGGTTTTGCAGTCACACCTCGTGCCGCTGCGCCACGACCGGCCTCACGACTATATATAGTAATTTATAAAATAAACTTAAATTTAAACAGCTGTCGTAAATAACAAAAATATTAAACTATACATTAAATCAAATCAAAGCTTAATGAAATTCGTATATTTTCATAAAAGCACTCTCTTAGGAAAACATCAAATAATTATATGATTATAAAAAACAAATTATATTGAAATTGAAATGTAAACTCTGTTTAATTCGTATTTTTATATTTTATTATTTAAAATGTATAACAATTCAATATTCCTAAAATAATAATTTATTTTTTAAAATAAAAAGCTATTTCAAGTAATTGTCTACAATATTTTTCTATACGTAATAGTATCATCAAAAATTGTAACAATTTATGATGGTCTGATTTATTTTATAATTTTCTCGCAAGCACATTAAATATATAGGCAAATGAAATATTAAATATATTTATCTGTACAAAAGCCTATATTTAAAAGAATAATTATCTTACTTAATTACCTCACTTGAACTAGCGGCTGTAGCACCAAATTTCCCTTTAAGTCTATTATTTTTTAGGATTTCACCACAAATGTATATTTTTAGATTCTTTCCTGAACTAGTATTACTTGTAGATGATATTTGGCAAATTTTATAATTCTAGGTCAACCGGAAGTACCCTAAGTAATTTTAATTCTCCTTATAGTGTCGAGATACGTATTTTTTGCGATATAAACAGCCATATCTTTTTTTAAGTAATTGTAGAAATACGATTTTTTTAGTAAATTATATGGCCGCAAATCTGATTACATGGTTTAACTTTCAACCCGATATCTTTAAACGTTCCTGAGATAAAGGCTCATGACAAACAGATAGACAACAAAGTGATCTTACAAGAGTTTCTTTTTCTGTAAGAAGTACAGAACCCAAATTAAACATCTGGAATATCTGAAGAAGGGAACTAATAGGTCAGCTATAGTTAGTTTTAGGCGAAAGCAAGATGGAGGATATTATTAAAAAGTATTCATTGTAGTAGAAAATTTTCGTAGAAAAATAAAAATTATGCCATCGAATTGACGCCGTCATGGCGTAGTGGGCCAACGTCTGACTCCATACATGATGGTCGTAAAATTGACTTCCTTCCAGGGGAGATTGTTTATATTTAAGTTATGAGAAAAGAGAGCTGATTTTACTTTTTCGATAAAACAAAGCACGGTGTTGTCTTCCAGTATGATTTCTTAAATTTTGGCTCTTAATTTCAATGATAACGAGGTATGAAGTCTACGCAAATGAAGTAGCAGGCGGCCACTAGAAGAAAATAAAATCTATATTTTATTGCTGACATTATTTAGATAAAAAAAATACAACAGAATGTTTTAATTGTTTGTTTATTTTTTCCATTTTATTAATATTAATGATTCCGTGAATAATTTTATAAAAGCGGCGCAGGGCACAAGCGTGAGACTGTAAACATATTCTGTGCGTAAGAAATGAATATTTAATATTCTCATTTCTTCGTTCTGGTCTGGCAACGAGGCGTTGGGTTCCGCTGCTCAACACGCTATATTTCGGGGGAAAGTGGGGAACGGGAGTGTCTTAATGGGAACGAAATGCATTAACAGTAGGTTTCCAAGTGCCCTCTGCCTACTTTGCTATGTGAGATACAACGTGAAGATAAAAATAATAATATACAAATGTCTGGCTACTTAAAAAAAAGCAAACCTCATCATACAAAATGTCAATTTTTTTTTTTACTTTTGACTTTGAAATTAAAATTTTTGTTTAATTATTAAATATATATACAAAGTGGTCCCTGCTAACAAGAATTTTATAAAAGTGGTCCCTGATCAAGATTGGGAACCCCTGCTCTAGAGGGAAAAAATAATTTATGGTCTTTAAAACCTTAAGTACGTAACAATATTTTTGTCATCTTTATTTGTAATACACAATTTACGCCTACGGATGTAATAATTAAGGCCGATCGTGGCGCAGGGGTGACACAAAGTGTGACTGTAAAACCGACTGGTTGTGGATTCGATCCCCACTCGAGGAGATGAAATATTTACTTAAATTTATATTTCCATTTCTTTGCTCTAGTGTTGAGTCTGTCAGTTGAGAGTTGGTCTGCAAAGCGCGGCGTTGAGTTCTGCCACTCAACACGCAATGCCTCCAGAATTCGGCAGAAAGTGGGGAACAGTATGTATTAACACTAGGTTCCCTCTGCCGACCTTGCTGTGTGCGGAATACAGCGTGAAGCTGATGTAATAAGCTACAGTGCAAAAAATATTATTTGCTCCTAATATGTTCGTGGGCGCTTATAGTTTATACGATTTAGCAGTGTCTAGCTGGGAGTCATAACCATGATAAGTGTCTGGCAATGGACGTCTTTTCTAATTTTAGTTACAAGAAAATATATAAAAAAAATATCTTTCTAATTTAACGAAAGTTAGGTTTTAAATCTATTATTTTTGCATCTTAGTTATCTAATAAAGTAACCACCACCTTGTGACCCACTACCCAAACTCCATATTCCCTGATAGTACTTACCAGCGTTGGATGTATACGCACAGAAACTTTCAGATTTTATAAAATAACGAAGGTCTGGCTACTATCGACTCTTAGGTGACGTTTTGTATGTAACATTCATATTGGAAGTTACGAGCGAAAATTATCCCATTACTAAATAAATTTATTAAAGACTAGCGGCTCGCCCACGGCTTCGCCCGTTTAAAATACATGATTATTGATTTAATATGCACAATTGATTGACAACTATAATGACTTCTAATATGATTTTTTTACGACATTATCGTCAAAGATTTTTTGATTGTTTTAAATAAAAAAATACGACCATTGTTGATATTTGATATTTATAAAATATACATAAAGCTAATTATTTATTACATGTATATATTTTTGTAACTTTATGTTCTTTTTACCTATATAATATACTCTGTTAAATGTGCTGATGTCAGTGAATAATTTAATTTACTCATTCAGAAACAGCCTTAAATGCTAAATTATTGATTTGAAGGATTCATAATATTCTTTATAAAATAACTATAATAATTGCATATCAACTCCTGTACAGTTTTTAAATTAGTTACATATATTATATGAAGGAACCAACCAAAAAATCTTTGTATTTACTTGATATTTCTTTCAAGATCGTTCTTTATCTCTGTGTTGAATTAATTACGACTTAAACTTAACTGTTATGATTTATGAAGGTAATCTCCACTAACAATTCAATTTTGTTTACTTTATTGTATAAAATATTATATAATAGTGCTTCAAAAATATATATTTTTATCAACAGTCATATAACCCAGACGTTTCGAACGTCATTCTTTAGCCAGGGTCATACCAGCGCGATTGCTATATAATATTCGCAGGCAAGCTAATGCCTTGAGTTCATTCAAATGACGATAACTTTTTTTTTAATGAACCGATTTTGATGAACCAAACTTTAGTACTTAAGTTGAGTTAAAACAAAGCAATTGGTGAAATTTTCAAGTAAATCGGTTCAGTACTTTCAGAGAAAAATGCGGACAGAAATATGTCGACAGACAGACAGACAGACAGACAAACAAGAAATTCAAAAAAAATCTTTTTGCTTTCTATTATTCTTTTTAAGTGTCCCTCTATCCATTTCAGTCAAAATTACTAAATGTACAGACAACATATTTTTACTGTCTTATTATATATAGAGATAAGCTTTGGCTTTTATAGCATGTAATTTGGACGTATACTTTTCGAAGAAATGTAAAATTAAAATAATTCAACGCTCTGTTTACGGGCGCAAGCTTAGGCTCGGATCCCACAGGGAGCGCCCTTGCCGCTGATGACATCCCCTCAAGCAGCAACTTTTGTACATTGTGTTGCACTTTGTTAGAATTATGATATTTTTTATGTATAAATTATATAATGAATCTGTTGGCAAATGCAGCATAATAAATGAATTATAGTTAGTATGCGGGCGAAGCCGCGAGTGAGCCACTAGTATCATTATATACGTGAGACGTATCTGTATATGTGATAAATCTCCATCACGCTGAACGTAACTGCTAGCACACCTTTTATCAAATATAGTATAGAGCAACAAATAATTTAGTTCAATTAATATGGAACTAAATATCTAATGATATTCTATGTCTTTTGTACCATTAATAAGTAGGTACTCTTTAGGCTGAATAACTTTACTCTCTTATCTGGTCTGATCACCTGATCTGATCTCTTAGACCATATCAGATGGTGCAAAAAATTATAGATTAATTTTACAGATTTAGGCTATTTATCACATAGGTAAAGATTATTCAGTGGCATAACACTTCGTTCTCCGTTGTTCACCTGAATTTAAGATATGGCAAGACATCTTACCGAGAAGGGAGTAAAATAATTGAAATATAGTTATTCCTCAAAATGGACTGAACGCTAAACCACCGCTGTAAATAAAGTCAGTGGCGGTACTATTACGCCATTGTCAAACATCATTTTCTTATTTTCACTGGTGGGTCATAAAAATATGTCTTTAATCTTATTAGTCAATGAAAATGCCTGTCACGCTGAACAACTGTAGATAATGCGGAATTATGTATTGTTTTATGGCTGGACTAGTACCTACGCTTACATGAAATGTGTAACCCAATAATAAATTCGATGTATTCAAATCCAGTTATGCTTTTAAAAACAAATAAGAGAAATGTAAACCTAATAAATAGAGACCAGTCGTGGTGTAGGGGACACGTGTGTGACTGTAAATACGACAGGTTGGTTGGTGGGTTCGATTTCTACTCGTGAAAATGAAAAGCAAGGTCGAGGCAAAGCATGGTGTTGATTTCCGCCACTCAACATATAATGTCTGCAGAATTCAGTGGAAAATGGAAAACGGAGTGTGTCAAGACTAGGCTGTCTCTGCCTATTATGCTACATGCGAGATATAACGTGAAGATGAAAAATCTATGCCATCAAAAACATCCTGTAAAAAAACCCAAGTCTCGCAGCTCAGTCTCTCTACCGTAAAAAGTTGTGAGATCCATGTAATACCAAGTCGGTTAATCTATTTAGTCTCTACTTAAAGGACCTTCTGTCTTAAGTTATTACATGAGTTATTATCGTGCCAATATTAAAAATATTTTACGTTTTAAACAAATAGATTGACTTGGACATCGCATGATTTGATTATTAGTATGTATCACACTACACAGCACGACGGGCCAGCAACCGAATTCCTCACCAGAGTCTTTCCGAATATGATGTCTATTATGTCTTTCGATAGGTTGTGTTTTCATGCGATGCCTATACATTTATATAGGATTACAAAGTTATTCATGCAGTTGGTGTATTTGGAAAACTGGACCGAAATGACAAAATATTTAAGTTTTCCCATGATAAAGACAGTAAACTCTATTTGTATTCTAAATTTGAAGCTTCTATGTCTGCTAGAAGTTCCTTGGACTTTTGATGATCGGTGAGTCAGTCAGTCAGTGAGCGACAAAATTTAGAAAGTTTAACAAGTTGTCATTCTTAAACTACTGGTTCAAATTGACTGAAATTTTAAATATACCGTGTTTATATAATGCCTGATTAGTTACTGAAAATTCAGGTTTCTTGTTTTATCCACATTGAAATTATAGGGGGATCGAAAATGGCCTGAATTGCTTCGAGAAAAGGATGGTACGGCCGTGCCGCTTTTTTTTGCTCGACTTGGCGGGGGCACTGCCGTGCCCCCAGATAAATAAGCGCTCAATAAAGTTGCTCATGTGAAAAGAGTCTTGTCCAAAAAATCGCTTTGGTGTACACTAAACACATTAACCAAACTTTGGTGACTTAAAAAGATTTTAGAATCAACGCCTGATTGGAATCTCATAATTAATGGGTATCAGATGACAGTACCTGCCCTATAAAATCTAAAAAAATATTTAGGTTTTGTCATTAAGAAATAAATAAGCCATAAATTCACTTCACTTTCAGATTTTTTCTTTATTTATATTATAACTTCTCACTTCATACTACATAACATAACTCTTACAGTGTGTGTTATTTAGTACAAAGTGAGAACCACTGGACCTATAAACTAAAGGCGACACGTTGTGTCCGTATGTAAATGCAAAACTGCTCTGGTAACAAAATAAATCTCGAAGTTAAATTCCAATGCTCTATACGCCATGTCTAAAAATTGAGTAGTCCGTAAAGAACAATGTTTGGACAATGAGTTCCCTCTTTCTACTCTGCTATGAAGTGTGAAGCTGAAACAAAAATAAAACTGAAAAGAACTTATGGAAAGGTCAATTTCTATACAAATTATTACATAAAATGTATGAACGAGTATATATGTACATTGTACATTTCTTTTAAATCGCAGATTTAATATAATGCAATCGAGTTATACCTAATAATATATACAAAACAGTGTATTACCCGCTCGTATCTTTTGATTGCGTTGACTTAAGCTGGATTTTTTTTCTGGTCTGAATATTTGATATAAATTTCAACTTGATACCTTCACGCCCTCTTAAGATAAATGGTCTTGCCGGACGGACAAACGGGCAACAAAGTGATCTTATAAAGATTCCGTTTTTTTTCTTTTCAGATATGGAACACTGAAAATCAACATTGTTTCCTTCAAAGTTTTTTTTTATTAAAAACTAGTCAATTGTGAATTAGCTTAACCCACTGAAAGTTCAATACCAATTTAGTGATTTCAACGAGAAGTACAAACTATACAATTTGATAAAATTAGGTTTGCGGTCGTATGCACTAATTTTGTATGAAGAAGGAAATTATAATTTGTAAGGTTTTTGTCCGTGATATAATAGGTCGGGGTAAAAGTACTTTCGTATTTTGAATGTATTGGTGAATTATTAGTAGTCTAATGTCTGAAAATGCAATAAATAAAAACTAGTTCCCGCCATTTTTCAATTGTTTTTCAAGCAAACAAAATTAAGGTAGGTATGTGACGAAGAAATTTATCATAAAAAAGTAAAAATGTGACGAACGCCGCGAATAAAATTTGTGCGGTTTACAGATGTGGTTCAAGCGTTTCAAGTCTGGAAATTTTAGTGTGAAAGATGAGGTTCGCTCTGGACGCACTGTCACAGATAAAATCAGTGCCATCTTTGAGAAAGTGAAGCAAGGTCGACGTACTAGTAGCTATGACATTGCTGAAGAACTGGATGTTGATCATAAAACAGTTTTACGTCATTTACGAAAGTCTGGGTACAAGAAAAAACTTGACATTTGGCTACAACATGATCTCACTGAGAGAAACCTAATACAACATGTTTCCATTTGCGATTCTTTGTTGAAACGTAGCAATCCCGAACCATTTCTTAAACAGTTGATTACGAGTGACGAACAATGGGTGACTTATGATAAGAATGTGCGAAAAAAATCATGGTCGAGCATGAGCAAGCCCCACAGACCATGGCAAAGCCCGGCCTGACTCGAAATAAAATGGTGCTATGTGTATGGTGGGGATTGGAAAGGAATCGTCTACTATGAGGTTTTGCCACCGGGTAAAACTATCGACTCTGACCTCTACTGTCAGCAACTGATAAGGTTAAAAAAAACTATTGAGAAAAACCGGCTGGAGCTGGTGAATAGCAAGGGTTTAGTATTCCATCATGAAAACGCCAGACCGCACTCATAAAAAGGTAGGTACATATAGCACGGCGCGGCGTTGGTTTTCTTTGTAAAGAAAAGGTTCTTTCTGCCTAAGTTGTATAAGTATATAGACTACGCACAAAATTTAAGTGTATTTTTTTTTTATTTTTGAAAACAAGGGTATAAATCTAAAATTTACTATTTATTTTTCTACTTCCATGAGTTTGAAGATGTAAAAAGGCCTCTCCTCTTAACTTTTAAATATCAAAAAAATATTGCATAGCATACCATAAAGAAAAACCTCGGACGTTTAATGACTCTTTACTAACAATCGTCCGACAACGCCGGTGCAATCTTTTTAATTTTATTTATTTTTATTATATACGCCCACCGACGGATCCGTACAAGAATTTTAAGTCTTTTTCTAAAATACAAGCTTGCCTTAGCCAAAGCCTTTTCATCTGATATCTCACTTAAACTAGCGGCTTTAATACCAAATTTTGCCCCTTTCAAAGCTTATTATTTTTATAGGATTTAACCACAAACGCATAATTTTCAGATTTTTCCTGTACTGGTACTACCTCTACAAGTAGTGCTAGCTACAGTAGATGCTAGCTGCCAAATTTCATAATTCTAGATCTACCGGAAGTATCCTATTAATTGTGATTATTTTTATAGTGTCGGAATACGAGTTATTTACGAAATAAACAGCCATCTTTTTTTAAGTAAACGTAGATACGTTTTTTTTTAGGAAATCAAGGGATTCAAGTTAAAGGGATACTAGTTGAAATTGAAAGATTTGAGTATATGGTTTAAATTTCAACTCGACATCTTTTCGTTTTCGTTAAATAAAGTTTGATAAAGGCTATTGACAGAGAGACAGACGGACAACAAAGTGATCTTATAAGAATTCCTTTATTGTTTTTTATTGTTTTAAGGATTCGCGAAGAATTGTACTCATGTTATCTAAAGGGTTTAGATATTACTTTAGCTTGGATTCCAGGGCATTCTGGAATTAGTGGGAACGAATCTGCAGACTCCTGCGCTAAATTAGCTATACAGTGTGGCACTTTAGATCATTTTTCAAATTCGGCTCAGGATTTGTTGTCCCTTGCATCTACTCATCTGGACGATTCCTGGAGAAAACTCTGGGAAAGATCAAGGCTTCTGAAAGGTAAGTACTATGCTTCTATCCAACATTCTATCCCAAGGCGACCTTGGTTTTATACTCAAAAATTTACTGAACGGAGAATTATAACAACAATTTGTCGCTTACGTTTAGGGCATGCTTGTACACCTGTTCATCTGGCTAAGATCAGGGTCAGGGACCATTCTCTGTGTGAATGTGGCCTTGACGACGGTTCCCCTTCTCACATCCTTTTCTCTTGTCCTAAATTGGTCCGTCCCTTATATGATATCCTTCCTCATAAAGTTCCCCGCCCCCTTAATGTTCAGTGTTTGTTAATGTTTGTGTTTAGTCCACTTTGTAAATTTTTATGTAAATATATTAAGAATAACAAAATTAAACTATAAAGTAACATCGATGTAAAATAATAGGTATTACTAACCCTCTATATTTATATATTGTATATATATTTTTGTCTTGTTATAGGTGAAGGCAGTATTTTTCAGGGAACTCTTTTAAACATGCATTTTTCTGTTATGTAATATTATCTTTTTTTTATCGTACAACCTCTCTCGTGTGTTCTCCATTCAACGTGACATTGGCGAAGTGATTTTGTGCTCAACTGGCACGCTCGGAACGCCATATTAAAAGAAACCAAACCAAACCAAGAATTCCTTTTTACCTTTAAAGTTTAAAGGTAAGGAACCATAAAAATTATGTTTTTCACTTAAAGGTACGTAAAATAAGCAGATTTCCAAAATAAGCGAATTAATTTTTGTATTAGGACCTCATCCAAAAAAAGAATGATTTTAAATGTGAATTAGATTAAAACCTTTTAAAATATCACTTCAATTAACAACAGTTTCAAAAATACTAATAACATTTTTTATATTAACATATTGAGTTATTTTTTCTGCATAATACATTGAAAAAGATAATAAAAAACGAAAATCTCCATAGTATGTTTTTATTTTTTAAAAATCCTATTAATTACATATTTAGTTAAGTTAACATTTAAAATTAAGCTATCACATGTAAATATCTAAAATTATCCTCCTTTTTTCCACTTTTCCCCAGGTGTGTATTCAGTCATAGGTTTGCCAGATATGCCACAAGTTCCTATACCAACTCTGCCAGTCAAATTGTCTGGCGAAGCAAATATACTCTTATTCCTGACACCAGGTTTCCTTGAAGCTTTAGTATGAAATGTAAGCCATTTATTTTTTTCTGATTCTCGTTCTTCTTCAATCTGTTTAAACCGCTGTTGTTTTTTCTGTTTTTTCTTCTTCAAATATTCTCTATTATAACCTTTTCCATGTCTGGAAATCAATATAAATATTATTAAAAAAAACTAATTGAGTGATATTAATGTTTACAATAATAATAAAAAGCAATAATAAGCTACATTATAAAAAAAAACACTTACAACTTAATGTTAAGACACTCCATTCTCTACATTCTGCCCAATTTTCGAGAGATTATGTGTTGAGAGGCGAGACTCAATCCTGTGATTTGACCAGAGCAAGGAAATGACAATAATGTTCAACAAATCATTCCCCTTAGTGGGAATCAAAACCACAGCAGTTTTTCGACAGTCAGACACTGCCTAACTGCACGTATATGGTAGCAGTAGGCAGAGATACCAAGTGTCAACAACTCTATTATGCAGTTTGTTTGTCAAGAACCAAACCAACAGCACAAATATACAAGTCTAGAAATCAAAATGATTTAAAATAATCTTCCGTGCGGGGATTGCATTTTGACATTTAAAATTAATAATTCATAGATAACCAAAATATCAAATACAAAGTTTTAGGTCTTTAAGCTCATCTTTGCAATGCTAGCCCCATTGGTTGCGTGGACTTGACAATGTAAAATTGGAAATCTATTCCTGCTCAGCCCAATTTTGATGAGATATTTTCTTATCATTTATAGGATATTACATATTTTCTGTAATAAGCTGAATACTGTTTATAAAATGCAAGCCATGATTATAGTAAGCTTAATTATACTATGCTGTGTCTTTGTGGTCAAATCAATGTCAAATATAACTATGTCAAGTCATATTGATTTCGATTAGCACAACTTTAAAGTAGCATAACTTTTTCTATTGTGATACTTAAGACTGTATTCCATAGTACTTAACTAATTCTTTTTTATTTAATAAATAGAATGTGGGCAGAATGTGCTAAATGGAATGTTTTAAGAGAAGGTTCTCCATCAAAATAATAAACTAAATTTTGAAGGTAATACTTACTTGCTTTCATCTCCACTTAATGGCCTTTTTGTCCCAGAATTCAAGGATTTCACATCCAATATTGAAACTGTTTCTAATGAAGGATATCCATCAAATTTAACTTTTAGACTATGTTCTGCCACCTCTTCAACAGTTGCTTCATAAAACCTAGAATCATAAATGAACACATAAGTAAACACATACATGTTACAAAATTAATATATGATAATTGTAGCACAATAGAACAGTGTATCTACTGATTTTAAATTCAGCAGTTATGGGTTTAATCCTTTCAGTTAATGGAAATAACTATAACATATATATTACAAAAGTATTTTCCTTTCCCTGCTCTAGTAGACATAGCACAGCATCAAATTCAACATAAAATGCCTCATAAATTGTGTAGTAGGGAACAGGGCATCTAAGGCACTAAAATCCCTTGCCTCTGCCTGCCTTGATGCAATTTTTTTTATTTACTATTATGATTCTGCTTTTTATTTTAATCTTTAAAATATACAAGTTTTGTTTTTTGTGTTTGTAATTTGATTTTATCTATCTTTATGTGAATTTCGTTAATAAGTGATTATTATAAATCGATTAATCAAATAGGGAGACTTAAATATATTAAGCAAAAAAAAAAAAAAAAAATTAGCTTCACGCTGTATCCCGCACACAGCAGGGTAGGCAGAGGGAACCTAGTGTTAAGACACTCCGTTCCCCACTTTCTGCCGAATTCTGGAGGCATTGCGTGTTGAGTGGCAGAACTCAACGCCGCGATATATTAAGCACTATATATTAAGCATATTAAGCATATTAATTAATTATAAGAATGAAAAAATAGATCAGACATACATGCCATCCGCTTTCCATTTCGCCAAACATTTTTCGCTTATCCGCCACTTGGGAGCAGACTCAGCAACACCTCCGACGTCGGTAGCCAGCAGCGAAGCTGTAACATCATCATCATTACTAGAACTATGAATATTACTTTTTGAATCACCTTCTTGAGATTTTATAAGATCGCGTGTCAATTCTATTACTTCTTCCAAATCAGCTTTTAGTTTTAATAATTCCTCATTTTCAGGATCCGTGAGCAGCGCCGCCTCAACCTTTAATTGAAATTAAGTTAAAAATGTTATGACTACATCTTCTAACTCAAGAGGGTTATAATAAACAAAGGTAGCTTACCTGCTGTAGTTGTAACTTGTAGTTTCTTAAATCATCAGCCATGTTGTAATCGTATTTTTATTGTATCACATTCACAAGTAAATGAGTTTATATTATTTTGCTTTAGATATTGTTTTAAAAGGAGTTTCACTGTTTCTAATAAATAAAGCGTTAAAGTTTCCTTAGAAGCCAATCAATTCTTTTTCTATTTTCTCACAAATCACAATCACAACCATGACTTTACCCACAGATTATACAACAATACAAGCATAGATAATACATAATAATAATAAATAATAATAGATAATACAATAGTAGATAATACATAATACAATATTATCAGAGTTGTCAAACATAATTTATAATTTTTTTTACCGTATTTATTTATGAATAATTTTATTAATAAGTGGAATATTATAAAAATGTATATTATATATAAATGTATCAATTACTATGCTTTTAAGATTTAAAATTTCGTTTGTCTATACTTATAATAAAATCATGACGGATCGGTGTCTGTACTTGGAAGATATTTAAGAAAAAATGTTGTGAGGAAAGTGTATTAATCACAGAACACATATTTTATTATTAATACCCAAAGGGTATTGATAATAAAATGTGTTCTGTGATGTAAAGTATGGTATTAATGTAGTAGAATCGAAAACAATGATTTTAAATTTTTTGTCTGTTTGTTTGTGCGTTTGTTTTACCACTAATCTCAGATCAGTTCACTATTAGATTCTGGCAAAATTCCGTTAACATATAAGAGTTTATTTTATTACTATCGGTTCATAACTAAAATAGTTACATCAGTTTAAAATAGTTACTCCAGAATTCGGCAGAAAGTGGGAAACGGAGTGTCTTAACACTAGGTTCCCTCTGCCTACCCTGCAGTGTGCGGGATGCAGCGTGAAGCTGATAAATTTATTTTATACAACAGTTTTACTGAATTCACTGAATCTTTAGCTTTCAATTTCTATGATTACAGAAAAACTAGACATTGTATGATGGTAAAGATTTCAAGATTAAGGATCGGCACCGGAGTTTACGCGGGAAAAACTGCGCTTACCATGGACGCGTACTTACCGTCTACCTATATAACGTGGCCTCAAAATGTTACTCCAATATACATATAATAATTTTATTCTTTAAATAAAAAATGAATAAAATAGTAGATTATTAAAAAAATCATTGGGTATTAAGATTGTTGTTCACTTTAAAAAAATACAGTAAAAATTATAAGAAATTAGTAGGAGTATGAAATAGAATAAAATTAGTTGAAATTTTTCAATATCTAATCAATTAAACATTTTACATAATATAGGCCATCGTGACGCAGAGGCGCGACTTCTGACCCTAAACCATGCTATATGCGGGACACGGCGCGAAACTAAAACACAGGCCAAATAAATTAAACATATTAAATTGTTACAGTATATTAATAAAAAATATAACTTAATCACGAATTAAAATTAGTACAATGCAAAAGGTGTAATGCATAGAAAATTACAAGTTACTTCCTTATTAAATAGCCGCTAAAAATAATGTGTATTATTGCATAAAATATTTTATATAACTAATATATAATTAAATATATGTTTTTATTTAAATATCAGTCAAAGCACAATAAAGCCTTAATTATAATATTTATACAAATTTAGGCTTTTTTGATGAAATGCATGAGTGAATATAATTAAAATTAATGATGATATCTTATTTGAGTTATAATATAATAGTGTATGATATAATTCATGCTATTATATTATAACTAAACTTAATTATTATAATGGTTTTACAATATAAATTAAAATAAATGATAGAACAATAAAATTATAAAGATTAAATTCATTATCAAAGAAAAATATAAGAAAACATAAAATAGAAGTATCCAACCTATATTAATTACACATATCATAAATTATAAAAAATAAAATAATTTTATTTAGGTAATATTAACAATATATAATACAATATACAATCATTTTTTTTTATTTTCAGATGTTGTTATCAAAAATTTAAAAGGCATGTTAAAAACTGTTATAGCTCGACAAGAACTTTATGAATTATCGAAGGATTATTTTAGATATCTTAGGGACACCCCGCTCACACCGCACAGTCAACCCTGCCAAGTTTCAATTATAAATCATAAGATGAAAACGGCATTTCAAGATCGATCTCAGACTTGAGAGCGGTTTATAAATACGGGCCTAAGTATCATTATCTGCGCTAGTTTGTATACATCGAATTTTAGAATTAGACACACGACGAGTTTGACTCATGCCTATTTTCACAAGCTCCATAAAGGATTTGTCGGGCTATATTTATTATTAATAGTATTCTTAAGCATCTACACTGACAAGGTGACTTTGTAGAGCTGTGGACTGATGATATCGACGTCTGGATGCAAAGTCTTCGTTCTCATCGTTCAGCCGCTCCTGTTCCACTGGTATGTCAGCGTGTACTGGCGTCACAACTAATTGCTCATATTCTAATGGACGTTTGCTGAAAATATTACATTCAAAATATTGTTTATTCAAATACAGTACGGTCGACGTGTCGTGGATGACATGACGTTAGGTTTTCTAACTTCAGTGCATTGTTCACTAGGGAAAAAAATAATTAAGTCATCTGCAGCTGACTTCAGGGCGGCCACGACTTGTCGACCGTAATATAGACTTTTGGTTGTAAAGTCTATAGCACGGCCGTACCTATGAATCATCGAACAAGATAAAAACTAATATTAATATTTACCCAATAGCTTGAAGGAAAGCTATTTTCAGCCAGTGGAAGAATCTGAATTCGGAAGCGCGTCCGGGTTTTACAGCCGGATTGGCAGCACCAATATATAGCCATATTAACCAAAGAATCGATAGGCATCCTATAGCGTACATCCAGTGAACTAAAAACATTAGTAATAACTTGATAGCTACCTGGAAATATAAATAAACACATTTTTCCTTTTATACGTTGAATATATTACATATAAAGATCACCACTCAACACGCAATGCCTTCAGAATTCGGCGGAAACTCGGGGAACGGAGTGTCTTAACACTAAGTTCCATCTGCCTACTCTGCTGCGTGCAGGATACAGCGTGAGCGTCAATAAAAATTATATTTACCCCAACTAACGATAACCATCTATTGCAAAGATGTGAATACCAATTCTTATTTTTCGAGTGCACATTCACATTCGGTCTTCGCTCTTCCTCATTAGATGTGCGCCCATTCATTATAGCAGAGTCTGTAGGGGACGGAGTAAAATCCTGCAAACAAAACCCAGGTTTAAGATCTTTGATTTTTACATATTTTATTTAAGAGTTAGGGGCCGTCGTGTCGCAATGGCACAAGCGGGTAACTGTAAGCGTGAGGCTGTGAGTTCGATTGGATTGGAAAAGATGAAGCATTTTATATTTTCATTTATTTGCTCTGGTGTTGGTGCGCGGCGTTGAGTCCGCCACTCAAGACGCAATTCGGTGCAAAGTGGGGAGCGGAGTATCTTAACACTAAGCTCCCTCTGCCTACCCTTGTGTGGAGCTAAAAAAATCAAGACATTAAATTTTATTAGAATGCTTAAACTACAAATAACGTGATAAATAAAAAATACGTAATATATACCCCAACAGTTTTGTGCCTTATTCTCTCTGGAAAAAGCAAATCCAAATCACTTCCAGTCGCTCCATATACTTGTGTATCTCGTTGAGAATGACCTTGAAACCTAAATATTTTTTTTAGTTTTATTTCAAAAATTAAGTCTACTCTTACATATGTCAGCATTAAGGAGCACAATCATAATATCATCAATCAAATGATACTGATTTGGCCAAATTAAAAAAAGATAAGCAAGAAATGTATGAATGTATACTATGCTTTCGAACATCATCTCGGATCTGAAATGATCTATTCCTTTTTTTAGCCTCCCACTATAGTCGTCATATAGCTGGGTAGGCAATGGGAATTTAGTGTTGAGACACCCTGTTCCCCACATAATCGCTCAAATTACGTTACCAGACCAAGGTAATGAAAATAATTTATAATTTCCAGTGGGAATCAAACCTACAACCTTCGCGTTTGCAGTAAAAAAATGTGCCACTGCGCTACCACGTCCTCCCGAATTATTATATGTATATGTATGTAATATAAATATAAATAAATTATAGTATATTCCGTTTTTCACTTACGTACATACATATGTATCGTCAGCTCATCGTCATAACTTACAGTTTGCGGGGGGGCTAAGTTAGCTTTGTATGTGTGTGTGTATTCATATTTAGTGTAGGTGTAACGTCATTTGTTTGCACTAAACCGGTTTATACTGCTTTTGGCAACAGACAAGAGGTGTATCTTGTATTGATCACAAAAATTACTAATAATTTATTCTTGTGTTCGATTTATTGAAAGTGAAAGATAAAGTTACATGTACATGCACTGTACATGTACCCGGGAAAAAAATAATGAACTGTTCTTAATGATATAAGGAAAAGATTACTTATTAATTCAAACGACACATCAGACGAGATTAAAAACGATGAGGTGTCAATGTCTGGTGTAAAAGAATTGATATAATTATTTTATGTTGGAATTTTGATTATTAATTTCTTATTGTGATATTATTTTTTTCACCCTACTTTTACAATCAATCACACAAATGCAAAGCTCAGCTTGAGCCTCGCAAACTGTTATTTCATGTAATAATGGAAATCGACAAATTAAAAACGTGCAAAAATATTATATCATAACAATACAAAAAATTATAAAAAAATAAATCATACCTCATTTCTCTTTTATGTTGCAAATCAAATGTTTGTGCAAGAGCAAAATAAGAGTAATCAATGCTAGCGTATGTAATAAGAAAAGGCATAGTGACGATTGGTGCAAGCTTGTTTATGTCTCCAATGATGATGAACGTTACGGTCACTACTGCAACTACTATCATTGAATAAATAGGCACTTTGTTTGGACCTCTCTGTGAAATAATGCAGAAACGACGGTTATAATTATATGAAAAATAAATAATTTGTCGGCGTCAGTGCAGGACCTTCTATACTCTATTCATTTTGGTATGAGACAAAATGTAAACTATTGAAATATTGGTTCTAAAGCTTTTATACAACATTTTAATATATATTTAATTTGGTCCAGATTTACTCATAATAAAAGATATAAAAAAAAAACAGTATAACATAAACGAAATAATCACAAAACAACTTTACACTTAATAAAACAAGAAATTTAATAAACACAACAATAGTAACAACGGAAACACAACAGTACTATCTTATGAACACGTTGACCGAAAATAAAAAATCGCCGAAATCCGAAGTGGATGTAATCTGACCCATGACAAACATCACATTTTAATGTAAAATGACCGCAATAGCTGTGCTCTATAATTTATTATAGTAGTTTATTTTTATACTATTAAAATGTGCCTCAAGTTTGAGAACAAGTTGGCTTTGGGTGTTTTTACATATCAAGAATTTAAACATTATTACGAAAAATTAAGATAATAATTTATGGTATTTATGATACCGTAAATTAGGGTAAATAGAAACATTTTTAGATTTGAAATATGTTTTTCCCAATGTTACTGGCTTTAAATATGAAAAAAAAATCTTTATTTTTGATTATTAAATTTGTTTCTTTACACTTTAACACACACACTTCTACACTACACTTTTATTTTATAAAAATTTTAAATATAATTATAAAAATAATTACATTATCGATGAAATCGATATATTTAAATCACAATAATTATTAACTAATAAGTTCTATAGACATTGTTTAATAATATTATTACATCTACAAATCCAAAGATTTTGTTTTTTTTTTACTTAATATACTGTACTAGCGACCCGCTCTTGGCTTTCTCTGTTTAAACTACTGAATTATTTACTTAATATACTGAGTTATGTTCGCGTTTTAATATATAATATATGTTTACAAGGAACTCGTAGTGATTAAACTCCATCAAACCTATAAAATAATCTTTTATTATTTGTTTATCTTTTATCTCATACTTTCGTTAATAGGGTATAATTTTTTTTTTTGCAAGGCAGCCTTGGACTTTTAATGTGACATATGTGGGTTCGACTTCCACTAAGGGGAATAACTTATTTTCATTATTTCGCTCTGGTAATAAGACTACTAGATAAGCTTATCTTATTAAAAAAAAATTAAAATCATTATTTACTTACACCATGTCCAAGCGCTTCAAGACCTGGTATGACTCTCTCGTTTGCTATACTTTGTAAAACTCTTGGAGTTCCATACATAGCACCGAGGCATGAACTCATTGAACTAACATACAGGCCTGCCAGAAGTAATATTTTAACTGCAGAAATATCTGCTGTTATTGAGAAGTTAGTCAAAAGTGCCTCCCTTGTAACTGTTGCTGCCAGAGTTATTATAAACATTAGATACAGGAAAGTTCTGGAAAAAAAAAACATAATAACATACATTTTGTTACAATAAATAAATTTTATTTTAGTTAAAAAATATTATAAATTATTTCTTTGTATTGTCTTTACTACATTTCTGCGAAATCAAAGTCACAATTTTATTTAAAATCAAGAAGATATATGCTTAATTTTTTGAATGTCAAATAATTTACCATCGGTTTTTTTTAAATTGTGTTTAATCATAACAAAATTTCAAATGAAAAATAAAAAATTCTCCTTGTTATTTATATGGGAAATAGAAAAGCGCGATAAGACACATATTAATATAAAAATTATGAGCCCTTTTAACAGACGTATTTTCGGTGTCCAGAACAATATTTTCACTATGATTTTAAAAAAAGAAATAAATTTGAGGCCGGTCGTGGCGCAGCGGCACGAGGTGTGGTTGCAAAACCGACTGGTTGTGGGTTCGATCCCCACTCGAGGAGATGAAATATTTAATTAAATTTATATTTCCATTTCTTCGCTCTGGTGTCGAGGTTAAGCGCGGCGTTAAATTCTGCCACTCAACACGCAATGCCTCCAGAATTCGGCAGAAATTCGGGAACGGAGTGTCTTAACACTAGGTTCCCTATGCCTACCCTGCTGTGTGCGGGATATAGCGTGAAGCTAATTTAATTTAATTTTTTTTAAGAAATAAATATTTTTTTGGCCCAACTAATATTGAAGTTAAAAAAATATAATATTATTTTGTCATACCCCGTGCCTATAGCTGCCAATGATCCATTAGGAATATTAACAGAAGGATTTTTTAAATCTCCACTCATATTGATACCAGCTAAAATTCCAGTTATTGTTGGGAAGAATACTCCAAAACATTTAAACCAAGTGTAATTATCTTGATAGTTTGCCCAAGTATTATTTGCCATTGTTCCACCAAGCCAACCTTTAAAGCTTACATCTGTAAAATAGAATTAGAGGTTTACTTACTGATCGTAAATATTATTTTGCATATAGAGAGTGTGTCTTGTTACCAGAGTGTGATAATGAAAATTATCAAATGATTATAAATGATTGAATAATATGAGATTATAAGAAATATATTCTTTTACTATGTGGAAATAATAGGAAAATTGAATACTATCAAAAAAAATCATTATTCAATTCAATTCTATTCAAATTTAATTCCTATTATAGATTACAGATTCTTATTTATTACAGAAAATGAAAAACTATAAAACTGTAAACATAAACATTAACTTTTTTTTAGTTAATGTAAATTTTTGTATATTATTTACCAGGCACTGTGGTGAATGATCCAACAAAGAAGTCTAAAGCAGCCATTAAAATGACTAATAGCAGTACAAACTGCAATTTAATCACCCACTTCACTCCAGCTATGTTTATAGTGCCTAATAAAAGAACTGCAGCCACAGCAAAACCTCGAGCTGCCCATGTATTTTGTGTACCAACTAAATCAGCCATTGATTCACCAAATCCAAATACATTTAAGGCACATCCCACAGCCTGAAAGAAAAAAAATTTAACATATACTTTTGTTGTACTTTATAATTTAAGTTGATACACAGTCGAGAACATTGTCAGCAATGCAAGCATATTTCTAACATAGATTTGTTCCAAACAACCTTTAGATGGATGAGATGGTTAAAAGTTTTTAGGTCTAAACTAAAAGTGCAAGAGCTAATATATGTGTATTCAATAACCTCATAAATTTATTTTTTTATATATAAATTATACAAATATATGTACAAAACATTTCTGGAGCAAGGAATTGTAAATGTTAAATAGTTTATTTTAATTGATGAATAATTCATATGAGGAGAATAATTGAAAAGAAAAAATTATCTGTAACATTAAGTAAACAAGTAATTATTTACCTGGCCAAAGCAATAAACCATCCCTAAAGCGCCTCCAAGTCTTGAACCTAAAGTATGTGCTAATAAAAAATATACTCCACCACTTTCTATCCTACATCTTTCACATATTCCTACAGCAGACAATACTGAGATCAGTGCAACAAAAACTATAACAAAAATAATCATTTATCACAAACAAAATATTATGTTATGTCATGAATTTACTAGAATTATTAAATTTTATATGAATATGACACAATTGTTGCTTACCTGTAAATATCACTATGAGCACAGCATTTACGAGACCAGCCTGTCCAACCATCCAACCAGATCTCAAAAATACAATAACTCCAAATATGTTTATAAGGCATGATGTGAAAACACCATCCCACGTTCCAAAGAGGACTGGCTGCGATATGAAAAAATTTGACTTCCACCAAGGTGCATCCCCCTAGTATAGAAAAAAAGTGTGTTTAAAATATAATATTGATGATAATAAACGTTTCAGTATAGATCAGTTGACTACTCAACAATACCTGTACGTCTGCAAAAATCTCATTAGCTCCAGAAGCTTGATGCCCACCCGTTCCATATTGTGATTCATTTCCTAAGTCGACAAAGCCACCTGATTGTCTTCGCATTCGAGCTCTGTCATATCCCGGTTCATCATTACGGAAACTATCTACGTCCAAATCAACTCTTCTTGATCTATTACTCTGATCCATTGTATTTATTTTATAACAGTCTAATTTATTTCATACTTTCTTTATCTGATTTATCATTTAATCAGATTTCTTAGTTATTAAAGAAAACGTAAACTTTTGAGGAAACATGACGTTTGTCATGTCTAAACTGTCAATGTCAAAAGATGAAAACCATCAACCAATACAAGAAATGAATATGTTTATGAACTGTAGCCTGCTGGTGCTGTTCATGACAGATATTTTTGTCTGTCTGTCTGCATTTTAGATTTTGTGTCGATCACGCAAAAAGTACTAGAAAGAAATTTATTAATTTTATTTGGTGCTACGTTAAAAAAAAAAATCTTGGACTTCAATGTAATTGCTATAAGAAAGTAGTAATCGCTAAAGTCAAATTACTTAAAATACTATTGAATAGAAGTGAATTAATTCTGACATAGTTATGGCTACTATCCAATATAGACTATTATTATTACAAGACTTATCACCTAGGGGAACGTATTGGACAGTTTTTATCCTAGTGTTCAATGCAATGCTCGTAAACAAAAAATACACATACTAACGTTGATCATACAACTTAGCTTCAGTTATATAACTTTAATAGAAAATAGTTAATGAACTATAATTATATAACTAAAAAAAACACTTCATTAAGTGTTTCTTACACTTATTAAAGTGCAAGAAATGGTTGTTCTTTTTTAATTCAAGCATTATTTAAAAGATGTAAGTTCAAATAACAATTTCAAATATAGTATAAATATTATTTTAAATGTAGAGTCCTCTTGGCGCAGTGGCACGAGGATGTGATTTTTTTTAATGTGATAATATCTTATATCTCGATGAACGCCGGCTGCACATATGAAAAAACATGATTTACTGAACATACTTCCCAAATATACTACTTCATTCGCTTGTTCTAATATCTTGCTACTGATCTTGCATTCCGTTCTTTCTTCATATTTTTCAAAAACCAGAACCTTTGCCTTAATCGCATTCTGGGCTGGACCATTATTTTCACACCCTTCTTTCAGAGAGGCGAATAATGCTTGCAACTCGCATTCTAATGATGCAATGAGCACTGCATCATCTGCGTACAGCAAGTCACCTACTTTTAATCCTATATCACTTTGTTTCACTCCCTGGAGACAGCTATCCAAATACAAATTGAACAACCCAGCTGAGATGGCGCAACCTTGTTTAACGCCCGATATCAAACCAAAGCGACATGCCAACTCCTACTCGCACACAGGCTGAGTGATCTCTGTAAAGAGACTTTACAGCCTGCAGCTCACATTGTACCGGGGTAGTATTTCCCATAATGTCGCTCTTACAACTCTGTCATACGCCTTTTCTAAGTCCGCAAAAGCACAGAAAACTTTTTGGTTAACGGCAAAATTTTTTTTCATGATCATGCGATGGGAAAAGATCTGATCCATACACCCTCTTTCAAGTCTAAAGGCTCCTTGGGCCTCCCACAACAGCCTTTTAGATCTCTCTTGCATTCTTCTCGCTAATATTCTAGCATAAACTTTACTATCCCATCTAATAGAACTGATAGCCCTATGGCTTGCGCAGTCTATCTGTGAACCTTTGTCTTTATACAAAGGCACGATGACTGTACCTCGCCAATCATCTGGTACCTTCCCTGATTTCCAGCATAAATTGCACAAAAAACACAACAAGTCCAAGATACTTGGCTCAACATATTTGATCATCTCGGCAGTTACTCCATATGCTTCCGCTGCCTTACCATATTTTAGACTTCATATTGCCTCTCAACTTCTTTTGTACTGATTTCGCCGTCAGCTACATCTACACTTAGCGTATTGCTGTTACTTGAGACTGAGGCGTCATTTCATTCACACATCTCCTTGTAAAACTCCGCCCATCGCTGCGAAATGTGTGGTTGTTCTGTTAAAATTTCACAGTTCTCCGAAAGCAGCGCATTCATTCTACAGGTTAGCGGGCTTCTCGCCAGAAAAACTTATGTTTTCCCTGAAGTTGTTCGTTAATTATTCATTTCTTTAATTCTCTGCCTTTTCACGCTTCATCTTTATCAGTACTCTTTCTTTTTTATCTCTCTCATACTTTTATCCTTACCTGAGGCTTTATAATCCTGCCATGTTTTATTCTTTCTTTCTACAGCATCTTGCACTGCATCATCCCACCATTTGTCGCGCTTTTTGCTATAGCCTCTTTTCCCTTTACCACATACCCCTGTCGCTGCTTCCTTCATACAATACCTAAGGTTATGCCAGCATACTTCAATATTTCCATATGCAGATTCTCTACTGTCTAGCTTCTTGGAAACTCTTTCCTTCTCGCTCGCTATGCAATATTTATATATAAATTACATTATAACGTAACTTTTCGTTATAACGAAAAAATTATCGTCCGTAAATCGATTTTACAAAAAAACAGTTTTTCCATTTTATTCTGGTAACAAATCAAAGCGCGGCGTTGAATCAACACAATGTCTCGAAAATTCGGCTGAAAACAGCTAACCTAGTGTTAAGACTAACACGTTCTACCTGAGATATTTAATATAAGTTAGAGTTTCTTTTATGAAATAATAATCTAATGCAATTTTAGCGATACATTTTAAAAAATCTTTCCCTTTTTATTTTAATTCGTATTGTTATATATTGAAGAACCGGCCCTGACTGTTATTTCTTTTATGTTGCAAAAATATAACAGATGTAAAACTATTTTAATAGTAGATTTTAATAAAATGAGTTATTTTTGGGCTTTTTTTGTTACTTTTTTCAAAACTATTGAGCATGCGATGTTTTACAGTTTTTGTTCTTGTTCTATTTTTTGGATTTACTTTTGGATTACAAAGTATGAAAATGTAATAATATTTTGTCATAATTTGCAATTTTTTATTAGTGGTTTCTCAAAATTATATACCATAAACATGTAGAACCAAGTATTTTGAAAATATTCTTACATTGTTCTCGTTCGATTGATACCAAATGAGTGCAGTTCTAACTATAAATTTTTAAAATACAACTTCATTAACCTTCAATTACACTACGTATAGAAGACCCCTTTGATTAGGCTCTAAAATTGGCCCTAGGAGACAGAGTGCCTCGTAACCTGTATGATATGGTCCGCTTATACCTTACAGACGGAAGACTCGCCGTGAATTACTCCGGAGTAGTATGAGAGAAAGTTACATCAAAAGGATATGTCGAAGGATTTTCCTGATGATGTAGCGTTACTTTTCGGAAATCATTCAACACGCAGCTTGGAAAAAAAAATTACTCGGGATATAGTTGTGAGTTAGTGAGTTGAGGCCAGTCGTGACGCAGAGGCATAAAGTGTGACTGTAATACCGACTGGTTGTAGGTTTGATCCCTATTCGAAGAAATTAAATATTTATCTACATTTATATTTCCATTTTTTCGCTCTGGTGTCGAGGCAAAGCGCGGCGTTAAGTTCTGACACTCAACACGCAATACCTCTAGAATTCGGCAGAAAGTGGGGAACGGAGTATCTTAACACTAGGTTCCCTTTGCCTACCCTGCTGTGTGCGGGGATACAGCGTGTAGCTGATTTATTTATTTTATTTTATTTATATTTTTAATTATTTTTTTAAATTTTATTTTTAATTCTTCGCTCTGGTGAGACAAAGTCGAGACAAAGTACTGCGTTGAATTCCGCAACTCAACACGCAATGCATCCAGAACTCAGTGGAAAGTGGTGTATGGAGTGTCTTAACGCTAGGTTCCCTCTATACAGCGTGATGCCGATTTAATTTAATTTGATTCGATATAGTTGTACAGTGGGGTGATTGAAATAAGTTAAACTTTGCAACACACAAAACTAACATGATGTTGCTGAAGAAGAAGACCAAGTATGAACCAATACGACCTGAATCTTAAATCTGAGACCAATTTCGAATTGAGAAGCACACTCCAGAGGGGCTCTACCCAAAAGATCTGCAATTTTTTTATGTTAATGCAAAATGCTTATCACGCTCAACTTTTTTTGTAAAGGACAAATTTAATTATTTTTTAATAGCTTCTACCACTGTAGCTCAAAATTAAATTAATTAAATAGTCTGTCTAGGTATAGCTAGCTACACGTCAAAAAGTTTTATTCCAATCCGTCTAGTAATTCAGAAAATGGGAGTATACAAATAAACAAACAGACAAATGGATAAACAATGGGAGTTTGTTTAAATTTTCTGATTTAGACTTTATGAACCGTTGCTTTATATTCGTAATAAATCGAAATTTGTAACTTTGAAAATGTACAGATGCTATCAAAAACATAACTTAAAAAAAAACTAAGTCTCGCATCTCAGTTCTTCTATCGCAGAAAGTTATAAGATCAATGTAATAAATACCAAGTCGGTATTATTATGCTTTAAATAAATACTTGAGAAATAAAAATAGAAATAATTCTTATATTGCCAAGTTTCTCATTCTATTTGTTTTTTATTATTCACTTTAACTCTATATACAAGCCCAGCTAAAATTTGGAACAGCTTATGAAAACTCACAATAAAAAATAATGAAATGCCACGCTATCGAAAATTGTAAATCATGATAGATATTATACTGATTGACATATAAAAAATCTGGAGCATTTGACAAAGGACTACTATAAAGTTAAAGAATAAGGAAATTACACATTAGTAAAAGTTCTTAATCATGGTAGGTACTCATAGGTAGTTTCCGTTGACAAATAAAAATAACTCCATTGAGGTCGTTGTGGCGCAGTAGCACGGGGTCTGACTGATAACGATATGTACGGAAGTTCTATTTCACCCATAAAAATAAAGTGCGATGTTATTGTAGGTAATTATTATCAATGATTACTTATCGATTATCATTGATCATTGCCAATCATCGATTATCGATTCTGGAAAACACAAATTTATCTAAACTCTAATTTTATAGATGGTTATATGTTGTGATCATTGGTGATATATTGCTTTAAATTTTATTTGCTTGATAAGAATGAGATTACTCGTGTTTTTGTTAAATAATTTGTCAAAAGTTGCAGCTTACTTGAATTTTATTAATTTATCTTAATGAAGGCAAACATTACGAGTATTAATGACATATTTTGATCATTATATTTTATTTCATCCAATTACAAGCTCACAGAACAAATTTCGTACTGTGAGTGTGAGTAATAGGTTATAGATGTCCCAGTGCAATTTCACATAATTAGCAAAAAATATTTGAAACGCATAACATTATCTTCATAAACTACTCATGCCTCAAAAGTAACCAAATATTCGTCTCAATAACTAATACAATTTCAATATTTAAAGAAGCATAATGTTCAATTATAAATATTATAATCATACTCATTTACAAAATTACAATAATATTATATGATATTATCAAAACTGAATCCCTTATAAAAGTACAATCTTTATAAATATGGTTACATATTAAGATGCGACGTAATTTGTTACATAATATTATCAAAACAGCTTTTCAAACATTATCATTTTCCTTCAAAAACAAACTAAAGCTTTGAGGCGTGTATTTTTTATAAGCTCACATTCTAGCTAATGAGCTACAAAGGTTAGAAAGCCTCTCATTAGAAGTGGCTTGTGGCCTGTCATCTGCGCCCACTAATAGGCTGACACTACAGCTACTAAACATTGCCAATAAACGATATCGATTCCAAAACAATAGCATTAGAGTGAAAAGCTTGTATTTTCTGATATGAAAACATGTACGGCATATTTGTGTTTAAATAAATACGAAATCATAGATTATGTTCCATAACATTTATGTAGTTATCAGGAAAAAATATTTTTATAAGATTTTAATTTAAAAAAAGATAAACATAACGCTTATTGCACATGTCACAAACACACAAAGAGCGCCGCTTTTCTAAAGCTTTGTGAAGTCTACGTGATTTCCGTAAATGAATCTTATTGCCTTTTTATTTTTTATTAGTCAGTAATTCCAGCAAGAAATGAAGCGCGAACATAATATATTGAATATTTAAATAACAAATGAATTTCTCATAGAATGAATTCAAGTAGGGGCCCGATGACCTGGATCGTAGGAGATGGCCAGCAATTAGAATTAGAGGTGTGCGGGTGGGCGCGAGGGTGCGGGGGTGCGGGGGGGGCGCGCGGGCGAGGGCGGCGCGCTGGGCGGGCGGCGTCACTCCGCACCGGCGGCGCTCGAGAGCCGCGCGTCCGCGTACTGCTGCCGCCCGTCGGCCGACGCACGCCGGCGGCTATTATGCCGGCGCCCCGGAGCCGCTCCGCACGCGCCGCGCGTCCGCCGCAGCCGCGCCGCGCCGCCTCTACGCGCTCCGCTCGTAGCTCGTAACACCAGATTACGCATTTCTCGTCTATATAGCGCAATGTAAATATTTATGGATGTCAGTTTTCAGTTGTTTAGATTGGCTGTGAAATTCAAGGTATGTAACGTTTCAGTTTCATCACAACAAATCTATGTTAGTCATGTATTTAATTGATATTGCTGGATAACCTATATGTGATCAATTTGGTAAATGACAGCATGCCCTTTGTGTCGCACTATTTTGTATTTTTATGATATAAACAAATGCTAACAGTACATACTCACTTAATGGCGCACAAAGTGCTCTTCTATATTTGGATCGATAGTTTACCATTAAACGTGTTGGGTTCAACTGATTTTTGCATTAATTTAATGTAACTAAATATTAACGGCAAGCCACAATTATCTCTATCATAATATTTTAATCGTTCAACAAAAAAAAGACTATGACTTTTTTAAGGATAAATCCTTTCACAAACTTTTCAACTGCCTTATTTACATTTTAATACTATACAAGCTTATAACGCGTTCATGTACAAAATACATACGGTGTTCTCTCAAAATACGCCACTACAAGTAAAACAAAGTTATATCACATTGATCAAAATAAACAAATAAATAAATATATCAATTAGTAGTGCGTCTAATTTCGTAACTTATAAATATCAATAAGCTCATATTTGAGACAAAGTTCCTTTATAAGACACACTCTTGTAAATTACATACCTACCAATTGATTGGCATAAAATGTTTAGGTGAAATGAATGCAACAACAAGGCGGGTTCGGGTACATGAAGATGCTATACGCCATAGGTAATACATTGCATTATTTAAACTTTTTCAATCGTAGTAATTTAGTAGAGAATTATTTTATCAAATTGTTTTTATATTAAAATATTTTTTTTCTCATTTCCAACGTTTATTTATTTGCAATTTAGCTAGAAAAAAATAATATATAATTAATTAGTATCCAAAAGAATAATTTACTAGTAAAGACTCTTTATTGGGTGAGTTACATTCCTTTTAAATCAAGCCTACCTACCTATCTCGTTTTAGAACTTTCATTGAACGTCCTTCCTAGTGAAATCTTGAATCTTAGTACACTTTAGATACACATTTATAAATATCCACTACATTATTTTTCTAATACTTGAGTTGTGTGTATGTTACTTAAGATCCAAATCTTTTATATATTTGTTATAAGCGTCACACACTAGTAATAACTTCCTTTTAGACATATTTACACGATGTACAAAGAAAAATTTATTTATGCATTTAGATACGTAGCTTTTACATATCACTTTCTTTTCGAATTAAAATGAAAGAAAACCATGTCATCCATATTGAAAAAAACAATAAGGACAAGAACTTACAGGAAATTATGTATAAGATAATGCAGTTTAACTACATTATTAATAAAGTAAATGAATAGATACATATATACATTCGTCTTACACGCAAGACAACTCTTCACATAATATATGTAATTATTATATATTTTCTATTACGCATATATTTTGTGGGATATAATATGGCAATTCAACATTATTAAATATTTCCATGTCCCCAGATTTCATAGTCTAAGATTGATTACAAAAACATAAACATATATTTGTTACTTATTATAAATCGTTTATTTCCGTTAATTAATCAGCCTATGTAAGCAATTTGATAAGCAAATTTTTACCAATGACTTATCCACCTCCGTTCCCATTAAGACACTTCCGTTTTCCACTTTAGGTCGAATTTTCCAAGCATTGGGTCCAAGCATTAGCGAAACGGCGGAGGCGGAACTTAATGCCACGCTTTGCCTCGTTACCAGAAAGAGGAAATGGGAATATTAAATAATTCATTCCTCTGAGTGGAAATCGAAACCACAAGTCCACAACTGTCACATTTAAAATCGCATGCTTGTGCCCCTACGCTACGATAGCCTCATTTCGTACTTTTTGTATGAATGAACTACAAATATAAGCTTGTAATGGTTACCTACAGCTAAACAAACGTATAGAAAATTCTCACTTAATTAGAGATGAATTATTCTCCAAACAAAAAATGGAATCCATTAGTATATTTTTTATATATTATTATATCTACATACGAAAGAAAATTTTATCTGTATTTCTTTTTGTATTTGCTGTATATTTCAAAATGTCCTTAGACACCAGTACTAAGAACTAAATTCATAACAAAAAATTGTTAATTGTGAGTTGGATTCGCCCATTAGGGGTTCTGTTCATGTTTCGCCTACAAAAGTAACTTTGTATATAAAAGGACTTGTGCTGACTGACTGAGGTAAGACGCACGCAGAGCCGTAACCGCTGTGCGTAGAAACGTGAAATTTGGACAGATGTTTATTTTCATATTCTGGACATCCACTAAGAAGGGAATTTGAAAAATTTTAACCCTAAAGAGATGAAATTGGGGTTGAAAGTTTGTATGAAAAAAAAATTAAATCGGCATCGATTTTTATAAAATTTGAAATTCAGACTCTTAAAAACATTTCATTGAACACGTGTTTCATGGCTTTTAAGAATTCACCCCCTAGGGGTTCAAATAAGGGGTTAAAGTAAGTTTATACGGAAAAATCTTTAAATCGCCACCGATTTTTATAAAAATTTAAATTCATACTGTTAAAAATATTTTATTGAACACGTGTTTCTTGGGTTTTTTAGAAGTCACCCCTAAGGGTGCAAATACGCGGGCGAAGCTGCGCGTGCCCACTAGTTATATATAAATGACAAATAAATTACCGATATTGTGCTGTAAAACAACACAGTAAAAATTATTAAGTTTATGCAGTTCTCAATCTCTTAGTAGCAACTTGTATTTGTCAGGGTTTCCAAATAAATATTTATATTTCTTGGTGGTGACGTAACAGGCCGAGTCTTGAGAGTCGACACCTTTTGACATGTATATTTTGTTCTTTTTTAAACAAGTAGGGTACGGATTTTTCCTAGACTTATTATAACTTTGAAAATGGAGTTACATAAACCATTATAATATATCAAATATAATCAGGTTAAATCATATTATATAATTAATCGCGGCCGCCTTGGCTCAGGGGTACAATCGTGCGTCTGTAAACACTACGGTTGTGAATTCGATTCCCACTCGGTGAAAATATTTAATATTCTCATTTCCTCGCTCTGGTATCAAAATCTCCACTTATTGCCAGGGTTGCCAAATCAGATTTTTTGGGAAGCAGAGAATAAAAATTGTTTTTAGAACGTAAACGTCATCCTTTGCTGCCTTTATGTTGTGTATGTGTATGGTGAAAGGATTTCGTTGCAAGTATGTACTTGTACATATAAACGTCTAACTGAAATGAAAACTTCAATTATATAAATTAATTTAATTCGTTATAGAGATACACGCGAGAAATCTATAAGTAGATATATTATATTCATATGATTTTTAAGGTTCAGTAAACAAATGGCAAAAAATGAAACCCTTATAGTCACAAGAATGTCACAGTAATTTTACTCGGAGACTTTGGGTACTGTACAGGCTATATGGCTTCTAAAGTGGTAAAAAGTGGGGCATATAACCACATATCCTTAAACCCAGTGGAATTAAATAGGGTGAAGAAGTGAATCTCCTTTTTTTTATTTTTTTTAGTGAAAATGAAACTGAAAGTTGTATTTCTCTTTATATTCATTATCTCCGAAATAAAGGCATTATAACTTATATGTACATCGTAAAGGTACATTACCGGACTCAAGCACCATATAGGTCCTGACCTAGCCCCAAACTGGCAGTTGTGCACGAGTCTGGAGGCATCGATCATGATTTCCGTAGCCGGGTATATAGTATATAAGAGCTGCCTGGGCCAAAAGGCGGGAGGTCACTGGTGTGGTCTGTAGTTGTAGGATACAACTGAAACTCAAGGGGCAGATATTCAATAGCATCATTCGATTGGTTCTTATATATGGCAGCGAATGCAGCCAATGCCAGCACTATCTCGGTACACTTAGGAACTTCACGTCACGAAAAAGAACATGTTTAAGTGAATGTGCGGCGTAATGGTCTGACTGCATACGTCACATATTCATTCGAGGGAGTCTTGGATTCCAAGGCGTAGCGGATAACTCAAAGAAAGTCACCTGAGATGATTTGGCCACGGTATGCGCCGGCTTAAGAACACTGTCAGATGGAAGTGTCTTATTATATCAGTCTCTGGAGAAAGACCTCTCGGATGCCCGAAGAACGCTAGTTAGATGTCGTGGTGCAGGACAAAACTAATGGCCAAACAACCGAGGACGCTAAAGACCGTGCAAAGTGGAGTAGGAAGCCAGACCCTGGCAATAGCCGGGATTAATGCCAAGAAGAAGATGATGACATATGATGCATTAGATCCACTCTTGATCCTTGCATTGGATCCATTGTTATCTTCTTTTTAAGGATCTTATCTTCTAATTAAGAAGCTGCAAGGTGAGCCCCGTAAAATTCCCTGAACTGTAGAACTGCCCATATTTATTAGTTTTGTACGAAATTTACTATAAATATGAATTTGTAATGATTCTTTTTACTATGACATATCTAAAACTTTCACTTTTCGGATTATTTCCTATATTTTTATTGTAAGATTTCACTTCGTACCAAATTTCACAGCTGTAGATTCATGGAAATTCATTTCTATTACGCGGGGAAAGTAATAGAAAATGCAGCAAAAACTATACATGAACGCCCGTTTTTTCACTGTGTTGACTTCTAAGGTTGATTTTATATGTGCTCCAAAGAACCTGAATAATTAATTAAATTAATTTGAGTTTGATACCTCCACGCGATCTTGATATATTTATAGACAATAAAGAAAAAACTAGATATAGATATAGATACTATAAGGGTTTCACTTATTCCTTTTAAGGTACAGAACCCTTCTAAATGAATATTCAAATATTGTAATAAAGTTAGTTACAGAAATCAACAAAAAATTACTTGGACAAAATGCTTTTTTTTGAGGCAATGTAGCATAATATTAATATTTTCAGTTATCTAGACTGAACCGAATTTTAAAATTAATAAAAATATACAGTGTGTTATTAAATATTGTCACTACTGAGGCGTCGTCGTCTATCAATCAATCTGTTTGACTTACGTGACAGCTACAAGTTACTTATTTTATTAATATTTGTTGGCAAAACGCCTTCGTGACTCAGTTGAAATTAGTTTGACTGCTTGCGATAGCTGTGTGTACAAATTGCAACGACTATGCGCCAGATTATTTACCACTTTTTTTTGGTGAAATTCCTCGCTTTTTCAAAAGGGTTTATGATTTAAAGAAGAATAAACAAAATAAAAGAGGAACATTACTTGAATTGATTCGATATATTATGCAAAAAAAGAAACTATTATGGACTGTGTTACTTTACTGACGTTTATGGCTCTTAAAAAAAATTACAGATATAGAGTACATTGTTCTGTCTGTCTGTCGGTCTGTCTTTTTATGTGTCGTTCCGCCTGTTAAAATCCTTTTTGTCAAGATCACGTGGAGCTATCTAGCCGAAATTAACATCTATATAAAAAAAATCTATATCAACGCAATCATAAAATACGGGCGTTTATAATAACATACATATATTATATATTAATCTCACTACGTCAACCAAACTCGTACTTCATGGTTGACGTTATGAAATTTTTCAAGAAGCGAGAAATTACATTAGAAATAAGGATATTTTACATATCCGAAAATTGTTTTTTTTTTAGATATGGCAGAAAAAACCATTACAAGCTTACATTTGTAGTTCATTTCAGACAAAATTACTGAGTCTAACACTCGATTGGTTTTTTATTTTATTTTCTTATGAATAAAATGAAAAGAAGATTTTTTTGATAAAGAGCTTCTAAAATATATTATAAAACAAGCCTCCCGCTCACGGCTTCACCCTCTTGAACTACACAATAATTTATGTACTAAACTGGATTACCTACGTGTTCCTTATAATTTTGCACATTAAAAACAAAAAAATCAGCCAATTCAATAAAACCGTTATTTTACAGTAATTTACAAAATACTTTATATTATTTATATTTTTTTTATTTATAAACCAATTGAAATAAAACAAATCTAAGAGAAGCTTGTCAAAACACAATAGTGCATTTATATTGGTTAAACCGTTTCTGAGATTAGCGTGAACAAACTCACAGACAAGTAGACATAAAAATTATAAGTCATTGTTATGGGTTCTATTACATTGTAATTGCAACAATAACAATTATTCTCATATATCTTCCACATACAGACATCGATAAGTTACAATTTTATTTTATGTCTATACTTTTGAAATCTATATTTCACAAACATTAGTACCATGCACCTATAATATAAAATCATGGATTATTAAAGTACAGTAACTACAATACTGTACAAGCGAATATTTGAATTAAATTTAAAGTAATATTCATATTTTTATCACTAATATTCTTACTTTTTGCGATGTATATTAATTCTAAATGACCCTATTACTATAGAATTAGAAAATATACACAACACTATTTAAAGAAATTATAAATAAATCAACAAAATAAACAAAAAAGGTTCTCCAGCCTTAAACAATTGAAAAAACTCTTATAATAAAAAAAATGTATTTCCATAACCTAAGTTTATTAGTATATTTCCATAAGGAAAGTTTTCTTGAAAACTCATTATTAAGTACCTACACATTTAACACTAAATTTATTGTCAAGAGAATTAACTTTGATATGTTATATATATTCATAGAAGACAAAATAATTAAGGGAAAATGCCAAGAAACTTTGATGTTGCTTAATCTTACACCTTGTTAACATTATGGAGATCAAGAAAGCTGTTTATCTATATCTATACTTGTAAAATCTAAATTTGGGATCGGATACGGATCGGTGTTTGTACATGGAAGAAAAACAAGAAAAAAATATAATAATATGTATAACTTTTATTAATGTATAACAGATTTTTTACAACTGTTTTACTGAATTGGCTGAATCTTTATCTTTCAATTTGTATGATGATAAAAAACACCGAGATTTCAAGATTTGTAATTGGGATCGAAGTTTACGCGGGTAACTTGAGCTTACCGTGCACGCGTGCTTACCGTCTACCTGAATACCGTATAGCTAAATGTTTTTCTTTAAATGCAACAAATTTTGGAAACAAAATTATATAAATTTGCAAAATATTTAAATTATATTATGAGGCCGTCGTGGCGCGGTGGCACAAGCGTGTGACTTTAAACACTACACACATATTGTGGGTTCTATAAATTATTATTATTTTGAGGCCATTCGTGGCGCAGTGGCACAAAGTATGACTGTAAACGCTACTGGTTGTGGGTTCGATACGATATGGGTATATTTCCATTTTCTTCGCTCTGTTATCGAAGCAAAGCGCGTTGTTGAGTTCCTTCACTCAACACGTAATGCTTCCAGAATTCGGCGGGCAGTGGGGAACGGAGTGTCTTAATACTAGGTTCCTTCTGCCTACCCTGCTGTGTGCGGGATACAGCGCGAAGATGATTTGATTTGATTTAATATCTTAATTTAATATAGATTTAATATAGATTGCGATTTCTTTGCTTTGGTAATAAGGGCGGTGTTGAGTTCCGCCACTCAATCCGCAATGCCTCGAAAATTGCGCGGAAAACAGTGTATTAACACTAGATTCCCTCTGCATACTCTGCTGTGCGGGACATTAGGTATAGCTTATTTTATAAAAAAATAATTTTAAAATCCTGTGTTTAAAATTAAAATACTGTTTACTTATATTTATACATTTATACATGTGTAGATATGAATAAAATTAAGTGGTCTGTCTTTGATATCAATATAACTGTTGTTATTTACTCGATACCAAAACACAAGTAAACAATTTTAACAGTTTTGTCTGTCTGTCTTTCTGTTTATCCGGAATACCCTCCGGACCAGATGAACTGATTATTATGGGGCTAACACTAAAATAATATAGAGAGGGTTGTGGAGCAACATCAACCCCATTTTGATACAATAAAAAAGTTATATAAAAATAAAGGATGTTGTTCGAGAAAATTGCTACTTTATGCAACTATTATATTGAATTGGCCAAGTTTTTAGTTTTCAATGTTTTGTTATAGGATTTTGTTTTTAAATTATTATTTGTAAGATGATAGAAAAATTCAAGATTATATGATTATAAAATAGACCGAGATTTCAATTCTCCAATGTAAGTTGCCGTCCTTTCAAGCAGCCACGCAAAACTACGTTTACAGTGTGCGCGCAGTTACGGTTAACCTAGACAAATGTGAAATTACTAAACATTGTTCTATTAAATACGATAAACAAATGAATTCCCAGAACACTTAAATTACGATTTATTTAATGCATGATTAAAATAAAATAATTAATCCATTTTTAGGATTCTGTACCTCAAAAGAAAAAAAAGGAACTCTTATATGATCACTTTGTTATCCGTCTACCCGTCTGTCCGCCTGTCAAGAACATTTTACTTGAGATTGCGTTATTTCAAGCGGGCGGAGCAGCACGGGGGCCGCTAGTAAAATAATATTTTTACAATATATGCATTTTATAATTTGAATAACACTCAACACGCAATGCCTCCAAAATTCGGCGGAGAACGGAGTGTCTTAACACTAGGTAGATGCGAGATACAGCAGGAAAAGGATTAATGATTAAAATTGATTTAATTTTATTATATAAAACCCTTTCTATCAACACTTACATATAACTAGCTTTTCGCCATTTATAATAGGTATATAAGGAATATATAGCCATAAGTTTTTTTAATGGTCTATCAAAATAATTCGAATATACTTAACATTTACTCTTGATACTACAAATACTTAACAGAATGTTCGGTTTATTAAAGAGGAAATTTAATATTGGTAACCTTTCCAACTCAATATTTTTAACTGATTTATTATATTGAACCCAGCACTATAAGGAAAGTAGCTAATTTTTCAGTGTTTTTCATCATTTTTACAGCGCGTGCTTTTGCTGATGCATGTAATAAAAACATCATCGCTACCACAGTACAACAGCTTTTACATGTTTGGGTTAGTCATGTATTGATAGTAAAATGTTGAAGATGTTATAAGTGATTATTTTTTAAAAATTATATTTCAAGCATAGGTATACTGAGTGGTGCCTAGTGGATGTTCAAGCAGTAGATAATCAGAGGTTTTATCAATTTCTTCGTGTTAAAATGTATTTAATACCTTGATTTTTTTTTATAATATAGAAAGTACTTATATTACGTATATTATTCATAAGTCATAACATCAAGTCAGTCAGAAAAGTAATAAATAAATGATAATAATAATGACTATACTATGATTTTACAAAATATTTTGTAAAATAATAATTATGGTGATTTTTAATCTTATAAAATATTAAATGTAATATTTATGGTAAGTGCATGTTTTGGTTTAGTGCATGTTGACACAATAATGTTCTTAAAATAGATAATTAGATGTATAATTTTTTTTTATAAATAGTTTGCCTATAGATAATACTATAATTTACTTACTTTTGTATATTATAATTTAGTTATGTAAATTAAGAGCTCTAGTATGACAAAGTTTTACTGACCTCCTAACTGGATTACATAACGAGCTGTATTAAGAACCGCCAACCGCCAAGACCCTTAGGACTTAACATATATGCATAATTCATATTAATATTTGAAACGTTTGTTTCTATTATTAATATAAATTATGTTGTGCAAAATCTTCTCTCCATTTCTTTCCCTCTAGTCTATTTTGTGCTTTTGAATACCAGTCAGGCCTGTAATGGTCCAGGTACAATAAAAAAAAAATTATTTTTATGGAAAAAGACAAGGCAAACTAGCGTTCGGGTCACCTGATGGTAAGTGATCACCGCCGCCCAAGACTCACGCCCACGCTGTAACATCAGAGGAGCTACAGGTGGGTTGATAACCTTAAATTGGAGATAGACGCAATTTTTGAAGGTTTTTTAGCCAGGCAATTTTAGCCAGGTCGAATAGACCTGGGAACACTGCCGCAGGTAGGGCATTCCACAGGCGTGTGGCGCGTGGTAGGAAGTTCCTACGAAACCGCACTGTAGTGGAGTGCCACGAATCCAGATGGTGTGGATGGTATTCGAGTTTATGACGTACTTTGCGGTTAGAATTTTGGCGGCAAGTAACAGGTCAAACAGTTTTCCAGACTACTCCCCATGATAAATGCGGTAGAGAACGCACAGTGAGGAGTGAGGACATCTCTATGCAAAGCCAATGTGTCAAACCCTATACATATCATGAAACAACAATTCGAACGGCTCTACATTGTATGCTTACAAATGGGTCAAGCTGATACTGGGGTGCACCAGCCCAGAGATGAGAACAGTACTCTATATGAGGCCGAACCTGGGCCTTATACAGGGCCAATCAATGTTAGGTGTGAAGTATTGTCTCGCTCTGTTGATGACCCCCAGAGTTTTTGAGGCCAACTTGACCTTGGTTTTCAATGTGCTGATACTAGGCACGGCTGTAAGGGGATTGTTTTAGAAGACTGGCGATACAACAAATGGGATTTTTTGTTGTTAACGCAAAATTGTGTCTTCTTGGGATTGAATTGAACCAAGTTCCTTTCACCCTATGAAGAAACATTCCCGATGGATGCCTCAAATGAAGACATAAGTTTATTTCGGTACTGGTTGACGTTTTCCTGAGAAAGACTTGCGCAGCCGGAGTAAACAGCGTCCACTGTGGTATCATCTGCATAGCAATGAATGCTAGAGTCCTGTAACATGTCATTGATATGCAAGATCATTAGTAACCAGTGCCCCGGCCCAGATTTGATATGCCTCGCTAAAGGCAGCAAGCTTGCAAGATGTTGATACGTGACTTCCCACCGATTGGCACCACAGTACTTGGAATATAATGTTCCATGCCTTGCCGACGTGGAGAACCACGTCACAGCACAGCAGTGGCAGCAGGTACTACGATTATGAGAAGAGAAAGAGGAGAGAAGCAATCCCGACCCCAGGGTTGAGATCAGTAAAATCTACGCATCCCAATCCAATCGGATGACTTGGGCGCAGACGCCCCGTACCAGGCAGTGGTCTGAAGACCCCAAAGGAGCATCGATGATAGCCCTTTACCGTTCCGAATGTGAAATCAGCAGTAGGAAGAAAAAGTCCAATAAGGAGGCATTGTGTTCAAAATTTTTATACGTTTTCTTAATAAATATTTGTCTCTAAGAATTAATAAATATATACGGGGTACTTGTATAAATTGATAAGATACTTTCAGATCATTTAAATCTTCTAATCACTTTGTCTTTAATAATATTAGGTAAAAAAGTAAATAACATTACTGTGGGAACAGGGATCACGAGTAAATTATAGGGACACGTAATCGCTTCAGCCATACAGAAAAGACATAATCACTATTCCGCCGCCGTCTTCGTTCTGAATAGACTCTTTTATTTATGTCTGTTAGAGCTCAACTCCTCTTCGTCTTTTTATACTAATTCTTTTAATTAAGGCGTTTTAAGTCTACACACTTAATATAAACTTACAAACTTTTCTGTAATTTTATTAGTCCTGATTTCTGTTTGTTTATCTTGAAGTTTTTATCATACTTGCTGGTTTATGATTGAGCTGAAATTTAATGTTATTTAGGGCCAGTCATGGCGCATTGGCACAAAGTGTGATTGTAAAATCAGCTGGTTGTGGGTTCGATACTCTGCCTACCCTGCTGTGTGCGGGATACAGCGTTAAAATATATCTTTAATGATGATGACGATACACAACATTATCAGTGTTGTTCTAAATCTCTAACGGTCTATCGGTCGTTGAAATGAAATAGCAGAATATATATTTTGATATAACGTTGTTCCTGGTTGACAATGGTAGTACAGTAAAGTCAAGTCAATATCTATACTAAAATAGTTTGTATTTAATGTTAATCTTTTTTCTTTATTATATTGAATTTGCCAATACATTCACAGCCATTTTATTCTTGCTTTACAATTGAAGTGAATTTATTCCCCTCTCTTACACGAAAATATCTGATGTAACTATTGTCCGATATTATACCTTCCGTTAAATTAATAAACACAGGTACTGCAAATAATTTTGTGAACCTGTATTTATTTTTCATAAGGTTTTTTCATTTTAGTTTCACATTTATTGAGCTATATTATGTTTTCTTCTTTGTATCGATCAGAACTATAAATTTAGGAGTAGTAGGACTAAAAGCGTTCTGTACTTTGATGTTCCTAGTTAGTAATTTTAAGCGTAAATATTTTCTTAAGCTAAAATAGCGTTCGTTCCTTGCCAATATTTGACTTTATTATCAATGCTGATACCAAACGTTTAATTTTAACGTTAACATTTTATATATTAATTTCTTTATAATTCAAACACTTCGCTCATACGACTCAAACTTTGTAGGCTTTTAACTCCCAAAGGAGTTCTCGTGCTGTCTCTAGAATTAGAAACTTGTATAAAATTTTGTTTAATTTGAAATATCGCATGCAAGATTACCGTGTAGAAAATGAATTAAGCATTAAATTTTCATAAATATGATAAAATAGTTATTAAATTGGAAAGTGAAACTAAAGGATGAAGTAATGTAATTTTTAAATATAAAATGAGGCCAGTTGTGGCGCAGGGGCACAAAGTGTGATTGTAAAATCGACTGATTGTGGGTTCGATACAGACTCGAGGAAATGAAATATTTATTTACATTTATATTTTCATTTCTTTGCTCTAGCGTCGAGGCAGAGCGCGGCTTTGAGTTCCGCCGCTCAAAACGCATTGCCTCCAGAACTCGGCGGAAAGTGGGCAACGGAGTGTCTTATCTCTAGGTTCCCTCTGCATACTCTGCTGTTTGCGGGATACAGCGTGAAGATGACTTTATTTTGATTTATTTTACAATTTTGATTTATAACTTTAAAATATAAAATTAACAGATACCTGTTAATTTTATATTTTAAAGTTATAAAAAATATGATATTATTATTTTAAATAATTAATACTTAATTAATGTTCATCACGTATGTGGATAGCTTTTACCCCCACAAAAGCATTTAAAGTAACAACAAAAAAAGTCATACAGCATTGTTTTTTTTTCAACGCCTACATTTAAAAATACTCCACAAATGACAAACAAGACATGTAACAACTCACAAAATGTACCTAATATTTTTGAACCACGCAACACGCTATGGTTTGTTTGTTTTAATGAAATGTTCCGTTTCGAAGTATTTCTACCTTAGGTAGGTATAAATACTTCGAAACGGAACATTGGAACGGAACACTCTACGCAATAATGGTATGTAGAAAAAAAAATTAACTAATAATTTAATTAATATTCAATAATTAGTAAAATAAAAAAAATGTATGAATTGTAGCTGACATCAACTAACTTAACTATCTTGTTTACCAGATAATACAAATCAAATAATAAAAATAAAAAAAAACAGTACCCGTAGCACTTAAATTTAACTGAATTATGGCGGTTCTTTAATAAAAAGAAAACAATGTTGCACGAGAGCTGTTGTCGCTTTGTGAATTAGCTAGGTAGATAGTAGAAGTTGGCTCCGTTCTATTATATAAGACCTCAAGTGGTGGTTCTTTTTATATAAACATGATACAAAAGTAAGCAAATATTGTGTATAATATTATGTGTAAACAAAATAAATGACCTGGAAATTACTAGGACAAAGTTCTCCATTATTTTGGATGGAAAGCAGCACAGCAGGATATTAAGTATATTCAAACTATATAAGGTACTCGTTGCAGTGAGTGTAAGCGTGGCGGCGACCGGCTGGCGACGCCGCGGATGTCGCTGCTGGGCAAGCCGCTCAGCTACCGCGCCACGCGACGCGACGCGCGATACCGACGCCTACAATCAAAATTCTATAATTTCCTTGAACGGCCAAGGGGTGTAAAGGCCGTCCTATATCATATGATTGTGTGAGTCTCATCATTAACCTACTTTACGCTTATAAGCTATTTATACTCATAATAAATATATTTAGGTATATGTAGCAGAATACATTTAAAATGTATTTATTATTCATTAATCACTTTGGTAATATATTCGAGGCTATTTTAAATATTAATAACAAAAACAACCCAACTTGTATAAAAATTATCAATACTTGACACATTTGTTAAGAAAATTTATCAGGGACAAGCAGCAATTTGACCCCGTTTTATTCAATTTATACTAAAATAATAAATAATATTTGTTAAATATTATTATATAATATATTGTTTTAATATTAGTTCGATGTTCCGAATAATAGGTTCCTGATGGTGTTCATGTGTCTGTCGCTATCGGTATTTTCAACAATTGAAGAATACGAGGCGAAGGCTGGGATCGTTCTTTTCTACATGGAAACAGTGGTTGTCGTATGGTTCGCCATTGAATTTTTTTTAAGGTAATAACATTTTTATTTTGTGAACTACGTGTTGTTAAAGTACGGCATATTTAAAATACTTGTATTCTTTCTTATTTTTGTAAACATAAAATGAATACACACTACAACCACTAACAATTCGAGTAATATATAAAGGGGAAGGCAGAGTGAACCTAGTGTTAAGACACTTTGTTACCCACTATCCTTTGAATTTTGGAAGCCTTGCGTGTTGAGTGGTGGAACTCAACGCCGCTCTTTGCCTCGACACCAGATTGAAGAAATAGAAATATAAATTTAAATAAATATTTCAATTCCTCGAGTGGGAATCGAACCCACAACCGTCGCGTTACAGTCACACCCTAGTGACCCTGGGTCACGAAGGGAAGTAATATATGATATTTAAAAAATCAACTATATGAGTATTAGAATACTCTTAATATAATGTGTTTCTAATTCCCACGATTCATGTTGTTTTTGTTCTCCTTATTGATGAGAGTGACGGAACAATTTTGCATTTCATATATTCTGGGCAATAACAGGGTTAAGAGCCTGGAACTGTTCCTTAGAACTTGTGATCCAAGCGTAGGCGTATGAAGCCTAAAGGCCTTTCATAACGCGAATTAACACGGGCATCCATTGTCCCCAGTAAAGACTAGAGCAATTTGTGGTTCTAGACAAGCCGACATCTTTTGAAAATTTTGTTGAATATGTTTTTCTTGTTTCACTTTTTTTTATTATTTAACGTCCAAATTTTATAAAAATAAAATATTTTATTCAATAAAGCAATATAATGTTCAAATAATAGGCTACCAAGAACAATATAATATTCAAATAAGAGACCCGTCCTAGCTTAGGGGTAGATACGGGCGTGCCATGGTAAACGGGACAAGTTATGGGTTCGATTACCACTCGTGAAAAATATAATACATATTAAGAAAATTAGTTTTTAGTTGTTTTTCCTAAATGTGGAATAATAACACTTTAAAAACGTCAAAAATATGAAATATGATATTTTCATTTTCTTCGCTCTAGAAACGATGATATAAAAAAAAATCTGTAGAATTAGATACCTACTAGATATACCAAAATATTAGCCAAAGTGAATATAAAGTACTTTCTCAAAATCAGGCCGAGCAAATCTTTTTAATAATGATTAATGATAAACTCTGTACGAGTATCCACTGGCTATTAAACCAAATGTAGATAAACGTTAAGAGCTTTCGCACGTCAGGTAATTTATCACACACTTAATATGGCGGTGCTTTTATGTAATATTAATAAGTAAAATTATATATAATCTATAATACCTCCAATTATAACATTTCAATATGTTAAACATATAAAAGAGACATTTTAAAATATCGCAAAAGAGACAGCAATCACGAGAAAAAAATATGTGGAATTTATAAAAATAATGATAATACTATGGACACTGGATTCATCGGTGATGTAAAAACAATAATAAGATTTGTTTTCTAAAATTTTAATTCAGGAATGTAATCGGCAATTTATATAATTATAATTTCTCTACAGGTTGTGGTCGTCAGGATGCAGGTCGCGGTATCAAGGATCAATGGGTCGCCTCAAATTTTTGAGGCGACCTTTTTGTATAATAGGTAAATATAGAGAAAAAAAAATACAATAAATTTGCAAAATGTCAGTTGTATAACAAAAATAATATGTTACTAAAATACAAATGAAAATTCGTGTCCTTAGAATATCTTGATATAACTTTATTATGACCTTAACATTTTTGTCACGAAAATGAGTTTCGTGCTATGCTATTGCCATTCAAGTCTCTAGGGGCGGACCGTCTTGAGACCGCAGCGTAACCGACAAACATTGCCACACGATTCACCCACTTACATATAATATTTAATATTAAATTGTGATTGTACTAAGTACTTTAACTTAAATAATTGTAATATGTGGAGGTGCCATGTATATAGTGTAATGTAATGTTTACATAAGGCACCTACTTGGTGATGGAATTTTCTATTTCGTACAGTATTAAGCAATATAAATAATAACATTTCTGTGGTGCTACTAGTAGGTATATTTTGATGTTTTTTTTTATGTTGTCATTTATATCGATGCGTAATACCTATTTAGCTACATACAATAACTTTTACTTAAAATTTATAAAATGTTGATTGAAATGTGATTGTATGTTTGATTTTGAGGATATAGTGGTGCAGTGGAGCAGTGTTTGTGGGTTCAATCCCTTAGTTGGTGAAATATTTTATAAATGATTTTCATCTCACTGTTCTAATTTTCCAAAAAAAAGCGTTTTGTGAGATATTAAAGTAAAAAAATATTTTAAGAAACTTTATGGTTATATAATAACAGTTCTTTAATTATTATTGCTATTTCATTACAGGTATATTTTTTATGTTTTTCATTAGTTTTTGATTGCCTAGAGGCTAATTATATTTTTTTTATTTTATATACATAACGCAGACCTTATTTTAAGCTTTTCCACATAGATGTAACTACAATATTAGCATCCATGGTGGTGCTAGGCATGGGTTCCTCGGGGCAAGTATTCGCAGCATCAGCGCTACGAGGCTTGCGATTCTTCCAAATTTTGAGAATGGTACGGATGGATCGAAGAGGCGGTACTTGGAAGCTTCTCGGATCCGTTGTATACGCACACAGACAGGTAAAATAAATATATATTACAAATATAATTATTTTAACAATCGGAATGAACTCTTAAAATATCATATATACAAAATACTTTCACAGTGAACATCGATGACGTCAGTGTTGTTATAAAAATTAAAGGTCTGTGTCCACCTCAGAAAATTTACTAACGTAAAATTTACTCCCAAAAAAAAAAAAAAACAACATTTACACGAACAAATTTGTGACAAGCTAAAGTCTAGGCCGCACCCAGAAAATATATCTAGATACGCCTGTTATTAATATTCATATCATAACCCTATATTTTTTAAGGGTTTATCTGTCAAAAGTAAGTATCTATTACACATACTTTACTTTTACTTGAAACCATTACCAAATTACAAAACACGAATGATCAATAAAATGTAAATTAAACTTAACTTCTTAGAATAAATATAGGGACGATAAAGGAAGTGGGACGCTCTAAAGGAGATATGCAAACGAGCGCCACAATGGCGGTTACGGCACGAATACATTTCTTTATAACGCTATGCCTATAAAGTAACACGCAAATTATTGTGGACAGTGATGGATACTGTGAGGGCTCATCAGAATTAATCATCATCATTGTTAATGTTTACCACAACACATTAGTAGCTTAATAATTATTCATCACAATTTGTCTTTTAACATTACTTCTAAACAGGTAATCAAAAGTACTTATCTTTATCTATTATGTAACTGTCGAACTGCGTTTTATTAAATATATAAAATAAAATAAATAAATCAGCTTCAGGCTGTGTCCCGCACACAGCAGGGTAGGCAGAGGGAACACTAGGTTAAGGAACCATTCCCCACTTTCTGCCGGATTCTTTAAGCATTGCGTGTTGAGTGGCAGAACTCAACGCCGCGCTTTGCTTCGACACCAGAGCGAAGGAATAGAAATATACATTTAAGTAAACATTTCATCTCTTCGAGTGGGGATCGAACCCACAACCAGTCGGTTTTACAGTCACACTTTGTGCCCCTGCGCCACGACTCAAATATAAAATATATAATAATAATAATAGTAATAAAAAGAATAGAAAAAGAATGAAAAAAAGAACAAAAAGATTGTTAAAGTTACCGCTAAGTACATATATAAAAGTTATCCAAACATTTCGTGTTGCCAATGGACTTTTATTCGCAATCAATAAATGTAATCACTGATTTTATTATAACAAGTTAAGATAACACTTCACTCGTAACTCTATAATATAATTTTGTTTCCATAACAAAGTTAAATATATAGTTGTTTATGAAAAAATATTGCTTATCAATTTGTCTAATAGAAGCAAATAAAATTATAGGATATATGATGTAATAAAGCTCTTAAAATCCCATCTGTTTTTACCCAACAACAAAGAATTCTGATATGGTCTTTAATGTTTTTAGGGTTCCGTACCTTTTAATAAAAAAATGGAACCCTTATAATATCACTTTGTCGTCCGTCCGTCTGTCTTTTAAGAGTCTTTATTTTAGGTAGTTCTACATTTACATAAAAAAATATATGACCTTTTATCATCGCAAAAAACGCGTATTTCTACACTATAAAGGGAATCAAAATTAATAGGGTACTTCCGGTAGACCTAGAACTATGAAATTTGGCAGTAGCGTTTACAGGTAGTACTAGCTAGCATCTTCAGGAAAAAATAAAAATGAAATGATAACTATGTAACATTTGTGGTTAAATTCTAAAAAATAATAGCCTACAAAGAGCAAAATTTGTATAAGTATTGAAGCTGCTAGTTCAAGGTTTTGGTAACAGAGGAAAGGGCTCGAGCTAAGCTAAAGTTGAGTGTCAGAAAAAGCCGGAATCCTCCAATTTTTGTACGGAACCTTCGGACTAACGCTTGTCCGGTATTATTTTCACATGTTTTCCGCATCCTATCCTATAACAGGGTTTCGTTATTATTACAGTTACCTAATAATTGAAAGAGAAAACTAAAGTGTTATCACTTTGAAATTATATTCGTATATTAAAATGTGTAGAATAAATAAAACATTGACCTAAAAATAACTACTTAATTATATTTTTTATGATTTTCAAATAAATCGAAATATGTGTAAAATATGTCTAAAATCTCTTTGCCAAATGTTCAATTATTTGTAGACCTCGCTTTACTAAACTTTTTTTTTATGTTATAAACAGCTTCACACGAGAACGGAGATAGATCGATATAGTAGTATTTTTTAATTTCAACCTTTTACCATACCGCAAGGTACGCATCAAATTAATTATAAATAAGACACAAAGAAGGTAGCAATATTTTATTCTGGGATTGGTTTCTTCCATGCGGGAAATCCCAAAGGTGTCATGAGGTGTAAAATCCAAGTTCTGTTGAGCCAGGTTGTAATCAATATACGTATGTATGTATGAGTGAGATAGCTACTACTATTATTTAACTTAAGTAAGTTTTTTAGTATTAGATATATCATATCATATAAAAATATAATAAGATTATACAATTTTTACTACTACTATAATATAAATCAAATCAGCTTTACGCTGTATCCCGCAAACAACAGGGTAGGCAGAGGGAATCTAGTGTTAAGACACTCCGTTCCCCACTTTCTGCCGAATTCTGGAGGCATTGCGTGTTGAGTAGCAGAACTCAACGCCGCGCTTAACCTCGACACCAGAGCGGAGAAATGGAAATATAAATTTAATTAAATATTTCATCTCCTCGAGAGAGGTTCGAACCCACAACCAGTCGGTTTTGCAGTCACACTTCGTGCCGCTGCGCCACGACTGGCCTATAATATAAACACATATTCTAAACTAAAACAATAACAAATAATATTGGGTACAGTGCGTGCTAGTAAGTATATTTAATCTTGAAGTGGATCATAATAGAAATATTGATACAATGCTTACGTAACCTAATTACTTGGTCAGGTAAATTTAAACAGACGTAATATGTTGTCGAATGAGTTATTCACGCGGTTCTTTGAGTACCTGAGTAAAGTTACGGTAAATTATGAAATAAAAATAAAGAAGGTTTTTTCGTATTATTTATAAAATCTAAAACTGAGGCTAGTCGTGGCGCAGGGGCACAAAGAGTGACTGTAAAACCGACTGATTGTGGGTCGATCCCCACTCGAGGAGATGAAATATTTACTTAAATTTATATTTCTATTTCTTCGCTCTGGTGTCGAGGACAAGCGTGCCGTTGAGTTCTGCCACTCAACACGCAATGCCTTCAGAATTCGGCAGAAAGTGGGGAACGGAGTGTCTTAACACTAGTTTCCCTCTGCCTACCCTGCAGTGTGCGGGATACAACGTGAAGCTGATTTATTTTTTTATTTTATCTAAAATTAAGCTACGATCGGCTTAGAAGCAAGCTGTTAGTCTTACAATTCGATTTATTTTTTGATTCCATAAAACATTAAGATGTAGGTAATGTAATTATCATAATATTCTTCTTTATTACTAATGATGAATAAGCAAATTGGAACTGTTAGCAATTTCCTATGCTACCCAACCAAATTCAAACACAAAACATGGCGAAACTCAATATCCAACTTACTATTGGCTCAGTTGTATGATTGTAATGCTAAACATATAAGCTGTAACCAGCTGTCGCATTTTCGTTATTCCCACTATATTGGCTAAGTAAATTGGTATTTTAAAATTCTTGCATTATATTGTTATTTATTTATCTATAAGTTTTATATTTTATAATAATGAACTAACTTCAAATGCTTACAACGATTTTTTTTTTAAATAATACAACAACGACTGTGGAAGGTGTGGTGAAAGCGTACGCGATAATAGACCAGATATACACAAAGGTTTAAGGTATTTAAAAGCTAGTATTAAAGATAAATTTTAATATATCATTATATTAAAACTTTTAAAGAAATAAGGTATTTTTTGATATAAATTATTATGTTAAGAAGTCAAAAAGTCAATAACGAATTTGATGGTACATATAGAAATGTGAATATCTTTTACAACCTTAAAAAAAATACGCACCAATACTCAAATAACTATAAATAAATGAGTTTTTATTCATTTGATGAAAAAAATAAACAAAATATCTTACATAATTTATAAACAACAAAGAATGATTCGAATAAATTCTTTTGTCCGTTTCTCGTGACAACGATCTGTGGGTTCCCATTTTATAAATCACTGCTTTTATTACTTTCAACTTGTGTAATGTCGTGGAATAATCCCTTACACAGCAATATTAGACGTCAATTTCCTTAAAATATATATATTTAACATTTCTTTACTATGGAAAATAAGTATTTTTTTGTAAAGACAACTAATTTAGAATAAACCAATACTTTTATTATTTTACAAAAATATAAGATAAATTATAAAAAGTCTGTCTTAAAGAATATATTTTTTAAGACCTTATTGTATTTTCCCAGTAATTTATTTTACTTGCCGAAAGAAAATCTATAACAGTTCGAACATTATTATTAAAAGCACCGCGGCACAGCAATTGGGTATCACTGACGGACTGGATTTTTATTATATTTTTTTTATTTTATCGTTATGTATAGAACACGAATAGTCGTACATTACAATCCATACAGTTACTGGGTAGATAAAGCTGTTGCGAATGCTATTCAGCGTGATCGGCATTTTTCGTGAATATAAAAATATAAATAGAGGCCGGTCGTGGCGCTGCGGCACGAGGTGTGACTGCAAAACCGACTGGTTGTGGGTTCGATCCCCACTCGAGGAGATGAAATATTTACTTAAATTTATATTTCCATTTCTTCGCTCTGGTGTCGAGGTTAAGCGCGGCGTTGAGTTCTGCCACTCAACACGCAATGCCTCCAGAATTCGGCAGAAAGTGGGGAACAGAGTGTCTTAACACTAGGTTCCCTCTGCCTACCCTGCTGTGTGCGGGATACAGCGTGAAGCTGATTTTTTTTTTTTTTTATAAAAATATAATAAAGCATTTCTTTTTTTACGATTTGACGAAGAGAGGGGCGAAGACGTATTGAGATTTTAGCATCTAAGAATATTTAAAGATGGGTTTTCTATATAATTTTGCCATAGCAATAAAAATATAAGTAAAATATTCATAATTATAATACAGAGGTATATTGTGAATCTCTGTTCTATTCGCATCAAAAATGGTTTCTCATTTACATACTTTATCTAGCCATTTATCAAACAAGAAAATGGCAATTACTGCTCTAACGAAAAACGATGATTTATATAATAAATGTTGTATTCTTTCTACAAAAATTAAAAATCCTTATGGAAATAATTATATTGTAAAGTATTAAAAATTTCCTCATTAGAAATCATTATAAGTGCTCTGCATATTACAATACGAACGCAAATGGATGAATTAAATAAATAATCGAGCAGTTTAAGCGACCGAAGCCGCAGGCAGGTCGCTAATATGAAGTAAAAGCTTATCGCAAGACCTGGATAATACTTTACATATCAATGGAGTATCCATTGATATGTAAAGTATTATCCATTTTAAATGTATATGATGTTGAACATCTTTTGATATTGCGGCATTTTAATATAAAATTATCTTAATGCTTATCTGGGCGGTTATGATTCTTTATTAGATTTTTTTTTACACTTTTAAAGTGTTACTCCACACTTAGGAAAGAAAAATACTTATTAGGAAATCGTATTAAAACGGACATAGTCGTTTAGTACTCTTAATAAGTATTTTTCTTTCCTGAATGTGGATTAACATTTTAAAAGTGTAAAAAAAAATATTCTCCCTTGCCAAACGATAATTTTAAGTATTTATCTTTGGCTAGCGGAAAATTGTACATCTCACTACAGAAATGCTAACAACATAAATAAGTTGTTTATATGTTTGTTACAACAATTTTTCATCAAAAGATGAGAACGTATGGCTTAGTTAGTCAGAGCGCTTTGACGGTTTCCAAAGAGGGTTCAAATCCCGCTACGTTCAAATTTTTATACGTTTTCTTAATAAGTATCTTTATCAGATGTTCCAAACCGTTAATTTTAATATATCAATGAATAAACACGCTAAACATTGTTAGCGTTCCGTACTTTAAGGAAAAGAGGCACCCTTATAAGATCACTTTCTTGTCCGTCTGTTAAGAGCCTTTATCTCAGAAACGCTTGGAGACATCGAATTGAAATTCAAACCATATACTTAGGTCTACGGCCCCATAATTCCTGAAAAAAAGGACGGATTTCTATATTTCCTTAAAAAAAAGATAGAGCCGAATAAATAGAAAAAAACGCGTATTTCGAAGATATTATTATTTAAAAGGAATCAAAATCAATAGGGTATTTTCGGCTATCCTAGAATTATGAAATTTGTCAACTAGCATTTACTAGTTTAGAAAAAAATCTAAATAATACTTTTGCGGTTAAATCATAAAAAATATTTGCCTTAAATAACAACAAACGCGTGTTTGGATACAATAAAGGGAATTAAAATTAATAGGGGACTTCCGGTTGACCTATAATTATGAAATTTGGGAGCTAGCATCTATAGGCTCTTGACAAGACAGACAGACGGACGACAAAGTTATCTTATAAGGGTTCCTTTTTTCCTTAAAATGTGCTGAACCCTAAAAACATTTACATCCGTCCAGTAGTTCAGAAGATGTACGTATTTTAAAAATCAATGATTCATATTCTCTTAATGTTTTACATACCCCACCGGGATCGGAATATACAAAACACATTTTTATGCTGTTTTATTATAGAATAGATAAGTTATGTGATGACGTGAGTAAATATAACGTCATTATTACAAAAACTAAAAACTAGAGGCCAGTCGTGACGCAGGGGCACAAAGTGTGACTAAAACCGACTGGTTGTTGGTTCGATCCCCACGCGAGGAGATGAAATATTTACTTAAATTTATATTTCCTTTTGTTCGCTCTGGTGTCGAGGCAAAGCGAGGCGTTGTTCTGTTCTGCCACTCAACACCCAATGCATCCAGAATTCGGCAGAAAGTGGGGAACGGGGGGAACGTGAAATTTTTAACACATTTAAATAAATTTTACATTATATTTATTAGAATACTTACTAACTTACTAACTAAATACTTTTTGTACATAGCAGTCATAATTAAGTATAAAATATCATACCTTGATGTAAATCAATATTAATATTATAAAAATAAAATATATTTGGAACATCGTAACATTTCACTTTAAAACAGCCTTAAGCTATTCAACAAAAGAGAACAAACTACTTGAGAAGTGAAAAGCTTCAAAAATAAAAAACAATAACGATTTATTTAAGGCGACAATTTTTTTTTGATCGTTGTAAAAAAATTCTGTGAAATATGAAAGACAAGAATTTACGCAGTGTTATCGTTGGCATAGTTTTTAGAATAAAGGAAGATTGCAATCCGTTGCGGAGAAACTCCTAACGCTACTATCAGGAAAACAAAACTACGTGAGAACAAAAATACCATTTCCAAAGTATTTTAACAAGTACTGTGATATTTTTTGTACAAATTTTAAACATTGTTCATAATATATATGTTTTCTTTTCAGGAACTAATAACTACACTATACATAGGCTTCCTAGGATTAATTTTTGCATCGTTCTTAGTATATTTGGCGGAAAAAGATGTAGCGGACACAAAATTCAAAAATTTTGCTGAAGCTCTTTGGTGGGGAGTTGTAAGTTCAATATATAATATGTATATAACGAAAGAAGTTTCTATGAATGTTACTTTACACACTACAAACACTGAATATAGAATGTTGTATAAAGTCTTTTGTATATTATCATTCAAAATTATTGATGGCCACTAGAATAGATTTCAATATTACTATTTAGATCTTTTAAAATAGAAAAAGCTCATAGTGTCAATTTTCGCAGCTCTACATTTCGTTTTTATTTAATTATGTACTTATTACAGATCACGCTGTGCACTGTGGGATACGGCGACATGGTCCCGCAAACCTGGCAAGGGAAATTCATAGCATCCTTTTGCGCACTCCTCGGAATATCATTCTTTGCCCTCCCCGCTGTGAGTAGTGACTATTTATATTGACTCTAGATTTATTTTATTGAAAATGAAGAAGTTCTTTTTTGTACCTACAACGGTCGTCCATTCAACTTTTAATAATTGCATAGAACATAAAGTATTTTTTCTGAGTACTAAATAGTTAAAAAAATCTAATATGCTTAAAATATTTTACAAAATCTACTAGAATAATTTATACAGTATATTTTTTCTATAATAGGGTATTTTAGGATCAGGTTTCGCTTTAAAAGTACAACAACAGCAACGACAAAAACACATGATACGTAGACGACAACCAGCCGCCACACTTATCCAAGCGTTATGGAGATGCTACGCAGCCGACGAACATTCGATGAGTGTAGCTACGTGGAAAATTCATCAAGTGCCACTTCCTAGTCCACAAACTAGGTAAATACACAATAAGCATCAGATATTCTAAACAATTCCTGTTTTCATTATTTTTATTTTGTAGAAATATTTATGTATATAAAGTGGACGTTCATATAATTGCAATGAATCTTCATTAAGTACTATTGGAAAAGCTTTTCAAATACTTATTTGTTCATAAAATCTAGATCATGCATCTCAAATAAAGCCTGATAAATATAAAAAATATAATAAGATATAAAATAATTTATGATACTTAGAATTAAAACTACTTTAATTTTCCGAAATTAATTTTATTATGTATTTTATTCTTTTCACAAACGTAACATTTCATCGAATGATTTATTTTATCGCAAAATTGACATCAAAGGACATTAATTGGTGCCTGTTGAAATAATATTTTAAAGTCTGCGGTAGCCGTCAAATCTCATTTTACAACTTGACTTACATTTACCGCAACGAAAATTGAGTCAACGCTTCTCGAAAAATATGCAGCTTTTATACCTATGTATAATACGCTCATGAATATGCTTCAATCATTAACTCAGAACTTTTTATTTTAATGTGTTGCAACTCTTATTTTTCATTTAAGAAAGCCACAATTTGAATTTCAAGATATATTTTTTGTTTAAAAAAAATACATCATATAAAAAAACTCGTAACAATATTATGCATTAAGTTATTTTGTAATAAATTCTTTTATACTGGTTATACCCCACAATATCACCCTCGTAAGACCCAATTGTCAGTATTAACAGTAATCTATGATATCCCAAACTACCTGCTTACACATAAACCGATCAATCTATACGAAAGTCATTATCTTTTTGCACTTTATGACTTCCATTACATATTAACGTTTATAAAGAAATTTAGTATAACGGCTTATGAATGTAAGGATTTCTGATCCTTTCGAGAGTAAAATTCTGTAGTTCTTATGATAGAAATTATTGGATTTTTAGTCAAAGTAAGTCAAGACAATTCGTGACATAATGCAAACATAAATGAATAGACCACAAATATACTTAAGAAATATTTTTATAAATTATTATCTACAGATGTGTTTTTCTTAAAGCAATTTGACAAATCTTGACAATTCTTTTTTTTTTCTCTGTATTATAGTGGAGTCTAACATTTTTTTTTATTTAGTATGGTAATTTTTCAAACATAAAAAGAAACAAACTTTCCATTTATATAGTTACAATTCAAAACATATTTTTGTTGATAACGCTTAATTTAATTTCTTTGCCGAATTTTGGATGCATGAAAATTTAAAACGATTCCCTTTTGCTTCTAACTGATAAGTTGAAGTATTTGTAGTTGTGTTATTAACTACTTATTATAAACTATAACTGTGTATCTTTAGTGAAATAAGGAGTCCAGTTCTTTAAATACTGTGACATCCATTTGACATTGATGAAGATACTTCCAGCCATCATGAAAGAAATCTATATATTCAATTTACGGAAAAAATAATCTTCATTTCACAAGCCGACAAGTTAATTATGAAAAATACAGTAACAAAAACGCACCGACGATCATAGTCTATAGCGTAAAAAATACTTATAAATAAAAAAAGTAAAGTAGTGGTAATGTATTTTCCAAAAAAAAAATCTAAATATGATTGATTGTTGTTTTTGTTTAACAGTCGAGTGATGAGCGCATCATTCAAGAATAATGCGTCCTTTGTATCGCGTCTACCGACGATACGCCGACACAAAAGTACCTCTCTGCACTCCCCCGCGCCACACTCCAAGCCAGCGCATCGATACGACGTCAATGCTAGTGCAGAGAACCTTGGTAAGCTTTTAACGTTATTTTAATCAGTTACGACTGACGACAAACGTGTTCACCGATTGAAATAGATAACCATTATTAAGCTTACACAATTTTTTTAACAATATTCTATCGTCTTTCTAACAACATCTTCACATAAAACAATCAACTAAAATATTTTAAACAATTATATCTACTTTTACGTTTACTTTCTAATTTTAATATTTAAAAGAAAACGAATAATTTACACCTATAATCATTTTAAGTTATATAAATATTCTACGGGTTCTTATGTAGATAAGAGAATCTTTTGTGTTTTTATTTTCTTTATTTGATTAATAATCACCGAAATACAGGAAGCATACTAAATTATGTTCTATAATCGTATTATAATAACAAATAGTTAACACAATTTGTTATTATAATACGATTCAACGACCTTTATCCAAATTTAACATTTTTTTTTGCATAGAAACCTATAAAAAAACAACAATCATACACGCGGCATAAACTATCCAATCATACCTCTAAACAACAACACTACAACAATGAGTTTCAGTGCTCTACAATATATATTTCAATTGACGAAGGCAGACACGAACAGGAGCAACAGTTTCGCACGCGATATTAAACTACATACAGAGCTCTACTCTCTACTGTTTTTATTTTGTTACTGGAATAGAGCGTGATATAATATTGCCCTGTTTCATAGATAAACGTACATCGAGCGGGGACCATGCGTGTTGTCTACTGCATTGTTGGAAAAGCTGCTTTCAAGGTTCTATTCTTCATCTTTTAGACGGCACTATGGCATGACAGTTACAGTCGATAAACTTTGCTGCGTTTCTTATTAATTCTTATTAGTAAAACCTTTTCAGAAATGTGAATACACGAAAAGCGAATATATTATGGACGTAGCTCCATTGATACCGGAGAAAATATTCGACTTCCGGCGATAATGGCTGCGTCTTTAGCTCAAGACACGATTGCTCATATTCTACCTTCTATTCCTTTCTTTTTTTTCACTTTTTTTTAAAATAAACCTGCACCCGCGTAGTTCAAATACCGCTTTGAATCTACAATAAAAATTGCAAACAGAAGCTTCAGATACTTCGTTTATTTGACAGGTGGCTTCTAAAATCTCAATCGCTTTCGCGTAAATGCTAAGGGTAGTCCTGTCGTTAAGGTTTGGAATGCATAAACTGCATTCTTATAGTATAGTGCGCGGTCTACACATTCATTTTCTTGAATATACAAAGCGATTTAGTGTACCTTAAGTAACTGGAATGGCTTCCTTTTAAGCTTATATTTTTAGTTCGATAAGATTTATAAAATATAAAATTTGACTAAATATTGACACTGCTTTGCATTTGTTATGCATGCGTTTAGTTAATAGGAGACATGTATAATATTTGACGATGTCAAAAAGTTGATGGTTATCAAAATATTTTGAGTATAACACCTAAGTTTTTAATAAATAATTCAAATGCCGTAAGTCCTAAAATCATATTCTTAAAAAATAAAATGTCTGCCTGTCTCTACAATGTCTATTATGTGTTATTTAATAAAACAGGCAAGCGGATAGTAATCTGTATTTTTATAGAAATTTAAATTCTTCAAAAGAATATATATTAAATAGGGATAACGTAGAGGGACTGCAATTTCATATTTCTTCCAAATTTCTTCTAAATTCGTTCAGTAGTTTTTGTATGAAAGTAACAAACTTATACATTTATAATAGTAGTAGGATTAGTAGGATAGTAGGATATTAGTAAGATACCCATACACTCAATACCCAGTAGGGTGTTTACTGTAATTAACAATTATTAATGTTAATGTTTAATTTCAACTAACATAAAACACAGTGTAGGTATATTTAAATATGAAACGTTAAACTGCAACCTCAAATTGGCTATCTCGAAAAATCTATTTTAATTGATATCAAAAACAAGGACTAGACATGTTTGGTCATCAACAAGGACTCTTCCAATCCTAAATATCAATTCAGACTGATGGACTCGAGTCCCCTTAATCACTTCAGATCAACTTTTCGGGAGGGCTCCCCTAGCCCTCTATAAGTTGCATTGTATACAATCTTTTGAACAACTTCAGATTTTATATGATATAAAACAAATAAAATGATTGATGACATCATATAAACTAATAATTTCAAAAGAAATATATATATATATATATATATATATATATATATATATATATATATATATATATATATATATATATATATATATATATATATATATATGACAATACATCGATAACAAATCTTAAAGTATTTTTTTTTTACTTATTATATATATTTCTCATTCCTTGAATATTAGTAATCAAGACACGCGCCAGCGTTTCCAGCCAAGCAAAAAAAGTTTCATATGTAAGTCAGACCAAAGAATGAAGGAAAATAAAGCGCTTTGAGAAAATAATTAACTATTAGTGATAAATAATAAATATTTATTTACAAAAAGTAAAGATATCACATCAAAAACATAAATGTAAAATGAGAGCCAAGTTAAATGTTAAGTAATGCGTCGTTCTCGACTTCACCAACAAAAGAATGGGAGAGCTATATGGATGCCGAGTTCTTTATTGACTCGGAATAAAATTAAACTTCAAAATGTAACTTAACTATCTTGTACCACTAGGTATCAAAAATATCAACTTAACAGTCCAGTACGTTGTGGAAGTACACTTACTTGTAAATATAATAAAGCCTGTACATAAAAAAATGTCGAGTGAAATTTAGAGCTTGATTTTTATCCCGAGTGAATACAGAACTCGGCACTAATATGGATCTCCATTTCTTTTGTCGGTGAAATCGAGAACGACATATTACTTTTGATTAAACTTGCCTGATAATTAATTGACACACATAAATAACAAACTGTGTAGGAACCAAACTATAAAAACTTGATAAGTGTTATGTTTTTTTTATTAATAAGGTAAATTTAAAATATACACCAAACAATAACGTGGTCTAAATAGCCATATAAGTCTATACATAAATTAGGCAGTTATTAATATTCCATACTGGTACCAACTACTGATAGCAAAATATAAATTATATACCTTAATAAATTTGAAGTGCAATCTGGGCCCCGCCAAGTCTATCGCGAAGCAAAGCACTGCCGTACCATCCTTTTCTGCAACCATTTTGGCGCATTTTCGTGCCCCTATTTGAAAACCTCTGAATAGATTTAGACCTTTTAAATTATTGTTCTCTAGTAAACTAGCATACAAAAGAAATTCCGAATTTCAAACTTCTAGGTTATATATTTCCAAAGTTGTGCGAAAGCAAAGTTTCACTATGTCGACACTGACTCGCTCATGTACTCACTCACTGATAATCAAAATAGAACTGGTACTTCCCATAAACCTGGAAAGCTGAAATTTGGTACAAGGGTAGGGTTTAATACCCATATAGAGGATAAATTATCAAATGTTAGAACATCGTAGATCTTGAGTACTTGGTAACCCTGATGAAAAATTGTAAGAGCGCAGAAAAGCTATTATAATATAGATATCGACATACTACCTTGGCAAAAATTTATCATCGTTGTGGGACTCTTCTTTTGATGTACAAAAATTGAAGTAAGTGGCCGTTGATTTATCACACACGTGTTTAACGAATGTTCAACGGTCGATGACATAAAATTTATTATATTAATAATAAAATCGTAGTAAGGAACCTTAGAATTGGCTTGGTTTTACCTAGAGATTTCATAACTTTTTATAGAGAAAGAAACAGTTTCATCGAGACTTGGCTGGTTTTTACAGGATGTTTTTGATAGGACATAACCTACTTTTACTTATTTTCCGGTATTGCCACTATAAATATTTGGATGCTAAAAGTTTATAAAACTATATTAAAGAGTTATTTTAGAAGAAATGTTATAAAAAAAGTATATTTTGCCCATATTGTACCAGTGAACAATGATTGAAGTGATTTGATGTGATAGAAGCTAATCTTTTCATTATTATGTTAAAGAAATATATATCTTTACATGGTATTAAAAAAATAATTATATTGTAGTTCTCCAAGCAAAGTCAGTGTAGAATGTAGATCTTAAACATTATCAAACATATAATTAAAGAAGAAATTTCTCACCTTTAGATAGTTCCACGTGATCTATGGCACGAGAATCGTATTATTTAAAAAACTTTTAATTAATAACGTTGTTATAATAAACATTTCAATTTCGATTTAGTTTAATTTATTTCAATGCATGCAAAAAAGGGAAAGCATAAAATGCACCTTAGAGTTAACTTAAAATTAATAATAATAATAGGGCCGTAGGTACGAAAACTATGTATACCACTTTAGTGATTGAAAGGTTTATTCAAATATAGGACAATATTTCACTTTAAAAAACATCGGTCAAGTATGAGTGCGACTCACTCACCGAGGGTCTCGTATTAATTTTGGGATTGTAGGTCAATGGAAACTACAACTTATAAATTAATTTCGCCGGCGGGTAATATAATTATAAATTTCCATCCTTTTTTTCCTTTTTTTGCACTGTAAGTTCTCGATTCTAACCAAAAATCTGGTCGTGATGAAGACTGCTTGGATGCTGAGTGTTCAGCAACGCGAAGTAGCTTCTCTATCTCTCCTACACAGAGGCATGACTATAGAGCAGCGTGCCCTGGGGATCTCTAACGCAAAGACATTTTGCAATATCTTGCGTCGCTTTATCCTGAGAACGTGCCAGTTTTTAAATGAGTTTCTGCCCCTCAGACCAGTTCTCAGGCCCCTCAGTCTCACAGTTTCAAGTTTATCATATAGCGGTGACAAATTCTCACTGCGGGCTCTGGCTACAGCTCTTTTACTGGTACTATTTGTCCTATGTACTCCAGTCTGTTTTCAGGAGAGTTGGATTGCTTGTCATTCCACCACTATATCTCCCTGTCGATGACACATCCTCCTCTAAAAGGATCAAGAACTCATCTGCCCACTGCAATGATTACCGATTGACCTCGATCTCAATCTGCCATTTTGTACCGGCGGATATCTTGTATTTGTAAAACTATAAATTATATATCAAGGTATTGTAACCAAAACTATATGAATATGTCAAATTTCAAGTCAATCGGTCAACAGAAAGGGTGTATAATGTCAATTACTAGATTTGACCTACGACAAAGTCAAGCTAAATAAATCAGTTCAATGAAAAAACCGATCAAGTGCTACTCGGACTCACCTACCGAGAGTTCCGTACCAATGTCAGGATTGTGTGTCAACCGGAAGTAAATACAATTTATAAAAGTTGACAAACTTAACTGTGCGGCCGTATGACAAATTTTGCATGAAATTAACTATAATTATAAGGTTGTTATAATTTTTATCTGTAATATGTAAATATAAATTTCTTTCTTTTCATTAATTTTATCCTTTATTTTGTACTGCATAAAGCTTGAAATTTTACAAATTTCAGAATCATAGGCCTACGGGATTTTTCAGCTATTTAGGCTAATCTGCTGCGTAATCAAAACCTACACGCTAAATAGCCTATAGGCTTTGATTACGCAGCGAATAAAGTTGATATACGTTAGTTTTCGGGCGTACGCAGTCATTTCATATGAAATGAACTACGATCATAAATAAGTATGTAGTGATTTTTTCTGTGTTTTGTTTACTTTTCGTATTTTTTCCTTTACTTGTATGGAGGCCAGTCGTGGCGCAACGGCACGAGATGTGACTGTAAAACCGACTGGATGTGGGTTCGATCCCCACTCAAGGAGATGAAATATTTACTTAAATTGATATTTCCATTTCTTCGCTCTGGTGGCGAGGTTAAGCGCGGCGTTAAGTTCTGCCACTCAACAAATGTCTCCAGAATTCGGCAGAAAGTGGAGAACGGAGTGTCTTAACACTAGGTTCCCTCTGCCTAGCCTGCTGTGTGCTGGATACAGCGTGAAGCTGATTTAATTTTAATTAATTTTTAATTTGTATGGTAAGTCCGCATTTTGTGCCGAATTTCATAACTGTAGGTCCACGGGAAGTACTCTATGGGTTTTAATTACGGTTATATGGTCTTAATTTTATTCAAAATGCACCAAAAACGATGCATAAACGCTCGTAACTTTTGATTGTGCTGAATTAGAAGATTTTTTTGTACTCTAAGAGACCTTAAAAAGCTATACTTTTCTTAAAGTTTAATATTGACCATACAAATTCGATTCTATATGTTACATTCATAAATCTTGCTTCTACGACCACATTTTATGTGCAGTCCGACATTAAGTACACTTCAAGGGATATTGCACAGTGCGCTGATATATTTCGTACTTATATTTTCAATAACTTAATATCTTAATTGATTTTTTAACAACCAGATATTATCCTAATTGTTTATTTATATTTAGAACACTGAAAAAGAAATACAAAATATATATTGCCGTTTACAGTCTAGGTATAAATGCCAGCCAGGCCAGCGTATGTCCATTAATGAGAAATGATTCAATGAATGCAATATGTGCAAACCTTCTTATAAATTCACAACTTTAAAAACTTATTCACTTTACTCATTACGAGTACCTGTGAAAGAAAGAGATATCAAATCGATCGATAGTTTGCTTAGACATTAAGTGGCAACCACTGCATTGACCTCATTATTTAGGTGTTTCTTTACTGCAGTACGACGAAACAACAAAGGTAGTGAATGAAAAAATGAATAATAAAAAATAATGGTATGTTACTAAAACAAAACAGCTAAATATTAATGACGATCAATCTTCGAAATGAAAACAAAATTTGTTTATTTACTTAACTTAATTTGCTTATCAATTTTTTATAACATTGATAGAGTTCTATTTATAATTGAGAATTTACAAAAAGTTTTTGACGCTAATGCTACATGAGATGAAGCTTTTATTCAAATTTAATAATTAAATAGATGGTAGTTTTTCTAGTGAAGAAATATTATAAATTACCAAATTAGCTGTTTCTAAACTAACGTTATAGGTTAATAGTATTTGTGTTGGGAACCAAATAGCAACAAGAAACTGTGTCAAAAGTCAGAACTAACATTTATTCGATGCATAATAGTACAAAGCGAACTGACAGGCAGACGGGCGATAGGATTTGTATTGTCAGGATGACGTAAATTTAGGAACTGCACAAAATGTAGATTACATTGTATCTCGGTCTAGATTAGTGTCAGCCTATCTAAATTTGGAAAACGTACTGGGGTCGTCAATAGGTTGTTTGATACAAAAATGGGCCCAGTGTTGAAGTGAGCGTGTGTGCGTTGGCAGGCGCGACGAGCGGCCGCTCTGGGCGCACTCGACCCATCAACCCTTCATACAGCGAGGACTCGGTGGCCGAAACAGCGCTCTCCAAGAGAAACTCTGACGGTAAGGGCAAAAAAGGCTAAAAATAACTGTCTTTCTATGAAAACCAAAATTTCTTCGTCTAACGACACTCTCACTTTCGCTTTCGTGTAGTGACTTAGTGATTAAATGTTAAGAGCTAAACGACATTAATGTAGCAACATATTTCATTTTATAAGATCTGTACTTTCAGTCACTTAACTGTTATCGTTAAAATAATCACTAATATTGCTATTATTACAACAAATTAATTAACCTTAATTGGTTTGTATATGTTTAATTTAGTTTAGACTGCATTAATGCTTCCCTAGATATCTACTCGCGTCATTAGAATTTCATTAATATTTTTTCTCAATCCTAATACAGAAATATACAGGGTGGAAGTGTCAGCGCTCCTTACAGGAACAGCATAAAGGGTAAAATATTTTAAACCCATACCTAGAGAATTAATCATCAGATACCTCAACAGTTTAGACGTAGGATTTTTTTTTCATTTCACAATCTTTATCCATTACTGTATTTCGTGTGACGCAGTTACGCATAGATACCAATAACGTAAGCACATACTACTACAAAAATATTACTAAAAGTTAAACAACTTTGAACTTTGCCGCCAATACCTACGACTCGATTTCGGAATGACTCGTATGCGGCGGTTCTGGACAAATAGCCTTTTACGATAATTTTATTATTTTATATAATTGTTTGAAAAAAAAAATGTATAAGGTTTTATAGAGTAGTTAAAACTGTGGTTTCAATTAAAGTGGTGCTGACAAAAACACTCTGTATATCACGTAATAGTACTAATCAATGTAGCTGTGAGCTTTATAATTTGATACGTTAATAATTAATTACCTGTGTCTATAATATGTGTAACGTAACTAATCAGTGTTCAAAAAGTATGCAGATTGTAATAATAAATTATATAATTATTACTAAACCAATTCTTACATTCCAATCTCATTGATTAACAACTAGCAATTCTTTTTTTTTCTTTTTTTCTTGTTATATCTAATTACTTCTAGTACTTTCAAATGGCCTATTATTAATAAAATCATTTTGAAATATCATTTGCCGCATATATTATTATGTCTGTATGTATATAATATGTCTCGGGATAAATAAATTAATTAAATGTACTGTAAATTATTATAATTGATGTCCATGTTGATGTGAATTCCTTGGGAAATATATAGAAACAAGGGAGTATTTCCTGAAATTTCTAGGGATAGGTACGTTCTCGAAAATGTAGTTCGAATAGTATGTCGGGCTTATAAAATGTATGCAAACGATCTTGTGAGTAAAATAAATTGAATAGAAATACCACTGTTAAAATATTACTAATTATCAGAATACTTATTTTAACAAATATTTTACATGATTCCATTTTGTTCAACTAAAGTGTGTGTGTGACATCATCATCTATATGAAACCATCTATAATTTCTTTTTGTTTCCAATATAATTATAATATTATTTTAGTATACATATATATAGATATTTGTACTACAAGTACAAACTGCACTCCGCCTATAACTTTTACTTAGCAGGATCAGTGACTTCTAAACCAACAGACAATCTGTTAACGCGACACTTACATACGAGGAAGTGTATCACAATATTTGTCCGCAAATATTGCGACAGCCAACACTGACGTAATTAATATAGATCTATCAAATAAATATTATGAATGTTATATACCATATATCCACTATTTAAAGTAAAAAAATATTTTTTTATTGGATGAGTAGTCCTCCGATAAAAAGGTATATCGCTCTGGTGTCGAGGCAAAACGCGGCGTTGAGTTCCGCCACTCAGCACGCAATGCCTTCAGAATTCGGCGGAAACTGGGGAACGCAGTGTCTTAACATAAGGTTCCCTCTGAGTAGCGGAAAATAACGCCGCGCTTTGCTTTGTTAGCAGAATAGTATTAAATATTTATTTCCCTAAGTGAGATCGAACCCACAACCGTCGTATATGCAGGTGCACGCTTGTGCCCTGCGCCACGACAACGACCTATATTTTTCTATAATTATTTGTATAAAGCCCGCCTGCCTTACTTTACTTAAAAGTTAAGACTACAATAATATTTTAAGTTAATATATTTTAAGTTTTGTAAAATGAATTGTTACTCCTGTGATCACGTCCCATTTCTAAAGCGCAATATTTAATACATATTCAAACCAAATAAATGAAATACTAATTTCAAAAATATTGTTTAAATAAAAAAGCAAGTTGTCAATTTTGCAATGAAATTGTAAATATAAATATGTATAATGTTTTAATTAATTATCTACAAAATTAACATGTCATATGACGGTTACTTTGGAGTGATTGGGACACATTCTCGATAACGAATATATTGCTTTCTACATATATACAAGTCATTTATTTTCCAAAATATTCACAACGTTTTGAAATTAATGACATTTGGCGTTGTGAAAAAAAATTTAATTATAAAAAACATTGGAAGCGAAATAACTGGTGTCTGTGGTATGAGAAACAACTATAGCATCACCGATAGTTGTGACATTATTATTTGTATACCTATTGTAAATGTTTACCTACTTCAAAATCCGTTGAAAATTATATAGCATCCTAAAAATCTATTCAGGTACTTCTGTTTGCAACAAGAAAATTGTTTTACTTGAGGAAACACTACACTCACACACACACTTGAAACACTGTTAAGAAAATATGTCCTAACAACTACTTGTTGGGGAATATGAATTATTGGCGATAATCCCGACACTTTTTTTTATTATGAACAAGCTAGCCAGTCTTCTATAGTGTTTTACAATATTATCCTTATATCTATCCAATCTAAAGATTGGATAGATATATGAAACAATCTAAGATTGACGTTGGAGATAGGTTATTAATATTGGGCGTTAATAAGATCTTTGACATTCGCTATTATTACACAATTAACATTCACGCTTAATGATATAACAGGTAGATATAGTAACACTTAAAGTACTACTTCCTTTACAGGAAAAAGCATAACATATTTTGCATTAAACTACGGGTTTCATTTATGAACCTCTAGTAACAGGCTGGATCCTCATACAACGGCTAATCAACTTTTTTCGCATATACGAGTAAGCTTCATCTATCAAACAAATTAAAAAATATTTTAACTTACTTATTGCCGCCGATTTGCTTGAAAATTTGCACACTTGTACATAAATAATTTGCATTTTCGTAGCTTGAATCTAATATTACTGCCAGAAAGACCAGGATAAGGGAATAATACTTTTGAAGGTGTTACTTAGTTTTTTAAATATTTCGAATTAAATATAATGCGTCAATTTTTGATCTCATGTATTGAATACCTAAAAAATCGTTAATTGAAATAAAATATATTTTTTGTTTATTTTTGTTAGCGGTTTGTAGGAATGAGTGACTGTATGGAAGGACCTAATGTTTAAAAGATGAGTTTATAAATGCATAGAGTACAGTACGCTTAGTTTATAATAATATGTAAATAAAACTGTTATATATATTTGTAATAATATTGATAAAGTGGGACGATCATTTATTATCAATCAACTTATAATAACGTTCAGGATCATAGATAGATAGATATTTGGAATTATTTATATAAATATTCAAATTAACTATAAATCGGTTCAGCATTTCAGGGCACATTGTAGACTATCAAATCTTATATTTGACTTATACAAAGGCAATCAGTGAAATTAGATAATCATATAATGCCTATATAAATGCTGTTACTACAGGTAAAATATCAATAAAAAGCTATTTACTAAGCTTTCAATTAATAATTAACCCTTAAATTGCAATTAACCATTGAATAAAAAAATTGTGTAGTGCTAATAATGCAATAAAGTTATTTAAAGTTGAGTAAACTTTTAACGAACATCTATATTACGAGAGTCCACAGGCACCCGGCTCGCGCCATCCGTCCGCGCCGCTCCGTTCCAAGTCCATTATCTTGTTTCAGAAGTTTAATTGAATATTACGTTTTGATGCAGACGAGGACGAGGAGCCACGTTGCGTCACCTTGACACCGCGTCACAAATCTGCAATAAGATTTATTAGAAAGGTATGTACAATTATTTATATGTAATAAGATTAGGTAGAATAGACCACTGTATTAGGGGAAAGGTGTACGAGATGAACCCTCGGGGTATGATGATTCTTTGCTATTGCAGAGAAACGACAAGCTTTATCTAGGTATTTTTTTCGATCATATGTGACTTTTAAAAGTTTAAGCTCGCGTCCCCCAGACAAACTGTAACAGCGGAGTGAGCAAACACTCATTTTTATGGAAAGAAAACAATATTTACTGATTGCGAACTAAAATAAGGTTGATATTAAGTCTATGATACTTTTGTTCTAGATTGTCAAATAGAATACCTGGTATGTTAGTGGTTAGGTATAATACTGTGTTTTCTATTTTACTTTTGTGTGCTAGTTAGCACACAAAAGTAAAATAGAAAACACAGGTTATCTTTTTTGACATTCTATCCAGGTCTATGGTCCTTTGAAGCACGGAAAATAAAGCGTCTAAGTTAACACAATAAAAATATATGAGCGTTTATGCATCGTTTTGTATTAAATTTCAAGCGTAATCAAAACCTGTAGGGTACTTACCGTAGACCTACAATTATGAAACTTGGCTAGAAGTGAGAACCAAATTCATATTAATTTCAATCTTGTGTAAAATACGAGCATTATCCCTTAAACATCTCGCACACATTTTCCCTATTACGACTTTGATTCTTATATGTGTATGTATACAAATATTTCTACCCGTATTTATTAATATTAAACTATAGTGTTTTTAGTTATAAGATGTGATTTATTTGCAAAAATTATTAGGAAAAGCGCATGAACGTAATAATCAAAAATATATGGATTGAATTTACCTGAAGCGGTTAAAAGTAGGTAAACGGTCATAAAAGTTCAATTAAACCAAAAATTATTACACAAAATTCAAGTTCACGTATATAAGACTAAAAATAACAATTTTAGTAGGTAATATGATAAAAACTTACAAAATATATTGTTTAAAGCTTAATACAAATAACAGTAACAAAAATAACACGTAACTTATTATTTATATTATTAATTCCTACTAGTCCTTGCAATTAAATTTCTAATTGTATCGTTTTTTAACAGAAAATGATTCCACGCTCGTGCGCTATCTCACTAATATCATCTATACAAACGTGTACGGGCCTAAACTAAAAAGCGATAAACTGTAAAATACATAGAATTTTATTGTTCAACCAAATAAAATACTTATCTGTTCAGTAATGCAACTGATTTTCTTTTGTTTTTGTTTGAAACAATAGCTGTAACTCCAGTAAAATTCAGTATTAAAAAGCCGGTTCTGGAGTAAAAAGAACCCAGTTCACCCCCTGACCTTTACATAATTGATTAGATGGGTGAAGGAGCAAAATGAAGCAGTCATCGAGTCGCCTTGAATTATTTAGCTGTTTACAATGTCCAAATTTTGTTTGACTTGACCTTGCTTTTCTTTACTTTAGCTGTTGGATTATGTGATAGCTTTCATATATCTACATACTTTTTACGCCTCATCTCACGACCAGTATTGCGACTGTTTTCATTAACGTTTTTACGCCAGATGTTTTAAAATTAGTTTACAGTTTCATCTAAACAATTCCGCATTTCTAAGACACTGTCGATAAACTATCCATCGAAAGTGATCGTATGATATTTTTTTTCAGAAATATTAATTTAATAAATTATTATTATCACTTGCTAAAAATAAATTCATTAATTTAGAATATAATCATCAAAGCTATTGCTAAAGAACATTGCATCGGTTACGGCAATGAACAATAAGTGACTTCGATTTTTGATTGCGTTTTAAGTGTGTATCTTGTGGAATTCTGACAGATGAAGTATTTTGTGGCTCGACGTAAATTTAAGGAAGCATTAAAGCCCTACGACGTAAAGGATGTAATCGAACAATATTCCGCTGGACACGTCGATCTACTGGGGCGAGTGAAAAACGTCCAGACTAGGTAGTACAATCAAGGGTTCTCAGTATTTTATATCTGCACGTATATTCGACTAGTGTATAAAATCAATAGCCAAAAACTCATCACTAATAAAAAAATCTTGCATAATATGTATAATCAATCAATATTATAACACTATTGATTTTAAAATACTATTTCGTCTATCCGTATAGATTTAGCCCCCTATCTGATCACTCCAGCAACCATACGTGACTTGGCACTTTGACTTTCCTCCTTCTACTTACTTTTCTCTGGTCTGGACTATACACTTGTTCGTATCTTTTGTAGAGGATTTTGCTCAAATTCTGATTCTAAAACATCCAAGTAGTTCATTGACGTAGAGTGTGACACCGCTGAAAATCTTCCTTGAAATTGCAAGTTCAAAGATCTCAAATAGTAATTAAATAATATTTTGAACAGTGGTCTGTTATACGGTAATAGAATATTTTCAGTGGCGTAAGTGCATAGTAATTCGTGTTTGTATAAAGGAATAAGATAAATGTTTTTCACATAGGTAGAAGTCATTTCTATGATCTTCATCATTTGTTATTTACATCGTGTTCATTGTTTTCCTGCGCATGGATATTACCTTGTAAAATTATACCTATTCAAAAAAGTATTGTGAATTGTAAGTAGGCACAAACATAATATAATACTGAGATATGTAAAATTTTATGCGTGGCTTATATGGTAACCAGAAGCGAAAATTTATGGAAAAAATATTGTCATATGTACTTTGATATAATACTTCTGAAGCTGAAAATTGACGCGATAAATTATTATAAGTAATTTCCGTACTTAGAATGACTCCCAACAACTAAATTCGATATGAGGATTTCTTATTTCCGTATAGCTCAAGTATTTTGTCGCACGCAAGAGATTTAGAGAAGCCTTGAAACCTTACGACGTGAAAGATGTGATAGAACAATACTCTTCGGGACACGCAGATCTACTAAACCGAACAAAGAACCTTCAGTACAGGTGAGATGATAAAACAAAGAAATGCAAACACTAAAATCTGAAGAGCTAATTGTGCATCTTCAATTTTTGTATGACATTCAATTTTACTAAATTAAAACATAATTAAGAGATTACGCTCTCTTTTAATTTACTACTTCAGAACAGTTAAACCTATTTTATCTATTCAGTTATAATATTGTATAATATAAATTAATATATAAATAAATTTTCAAAAATTACTTAAAATATATATTTATTTTTATTATCTTACAAAAAAAGGAAAACGTTTGTTTGTTGTTTGTTCCTACTTATTTTTTAAATTGTATAGGTATATCACTAATATAGTCTTTTCTTAAAGTTTTGTAGTGCATATTTTTTCCTTTTAACTATTTTATATAAATTTTTTCAACGCAATTTCGTCATTACGCTTGTTTGGTGTACAGCTTTTAGTTTTACAAACACGAGTTCACTACATTAAATTTACACATTCGTTTAATTGATTTCTCTATCACATTTTCTTTTCAAAGATTGTTATTATTAATATTTATTCATAATTTATTGGTTATTTAGATTAAAAATAATACATTACATTCTTTTAAGTACGTGAAAATAGTTGCATTTCAGTTTTATAGAAGTAAAGTTAAAATTTCTTATTATGTAGAAAATGCAGAAAAACACTCTAAATCAATCATAAAGTAAAGTTACATGTTTTAAATCGAATTCTATTTTAAATTTGTTGAAAACTAAAATTTATTTCCAGATCTGTTATTGTTTTCTTATTAGAATGAAATCACTTTTCAAGGAGCTGCTTGTTTTGTGATTAGTTTTGGCATACAAACGTAAACTAAATTGGCAATATTTTCATGTTCACTCATTTCAAATTTCATAATTACTCAATTTACTACGGTTTTCTAAGCATTCCACATGTCTTAATAATTATTTAAGTTTACTATTGTCAATATTCACAGGTTAGACCAAATTCTTGGCAAGCAAGGTTCAAAGGCTAAAGATGTTTACGCATCTAAAATTAGTCTTGCTTCCAGAGTTGTTAAAATTGAAAGACAAGTAAGTGAACAACATATGGTTTTAGGTTTTAATATTTTTTATTTAAATTTATGTACAAAAACGAGTTAAATGTGTAAATGAGTGAATGAGGTAAATTTTTCACCACCTTCTAATCGTTACTCAAAATACTATACTATAATAATATTTTACTATTTTTTGTCTGATTTCTGTCAATCAGTCGTAGAAAATAAAATAGACTTCCCCAAAACATTGATAAATTCTATTTGACTTGTCCAAACTACAATGATCACAGGCTGCAAATTAATCTTAGCTAAAGCTTTAGATTAATCTTTTTAGTCCATGAGTGTGTAACTTAAAATAAATCGAACAATATACTTTACATAAGACTTTATATGCCAGTACAATATATATATTTTATATAAAATTAATGTTTCAATCGGGCTTCCACCCGATCAAGAGAAGATTGAGCGTCCAGGTTGAAACATTAATTTTATTACATTAGCTTTATAATAATTAATTTTCACTAATTGTTTTATTACTTCTTTAAATTAATTTTGCAGGTAGATGATATAGAGAGTAAGTTGGATCATTTATTAGAAATGTACGAAGAAGACAGACGTTGTATGCGTAGAATCGATAACGGATATAGCGGGGGGGCAGAAAGTGGAGCATCAGGAACTCTACAGCTAAGAGCACGTCCAGCATTGACTGAAAAACAATGCTCCGAACCAAATTCACCAGTTTCTAGAAGCTATGAACAGCCTATTCCGGCATCAGCACCACCGATGCCATTAAAACGGCCCATGAATCGAGGTTATTCGGATTTAGGCACTAGATTTATGCGAAAGAAAGTTATAGTCAAGTAAGAATTTATTATCAAAACACTATTAATTTAGCTAGTATCATCCATACTTATATTATAAATTCGAAAGTAACTCTATCTGTCTGCCTGTCTGTGATGCAATCAAGGCTAAACCGCTGATCTGATTGTGATAAAATTTCAAATACAGATACTTGGGTGTCTTGAGATGAACATAGGCTACTATTTTCTCGTATTTGTAATATTCTCGAAATATACTAATATATTATAATATTTTTCTATTCGATAGGAAATTTATTGTCTAACATGTTAACAACTGTTTGCAACTGTCGCAACTTCGTAAGGAATTTCGTTGTTTTAAGAAAAGGTCGCCTAAAATACTTCCTGAACGCTTACATGGCGTGCCCTAACCTTATGAGATATTAAAACTATGTTCTACGGAAATATTCATCATCTAGATTGAAATTATACTTTACTGAAATACTGTAGGAGATATCGTGGATTCAAAATGACCTAGCTCACGAGCCGCACGGTATGACCGAACGGGCAGGTTGATGGTTTTGTAAACTTTCATACATTTTTGATCTACTGTTAATTTGTATGTGGTAATTTGGTGTTTATTATTAATTTATATTTTTCTTTGGTTCTCTTCGCTTATTTTAATAGTAGATTAATTAGTTTATTTTTAATTTCTTGATTTGGCTATGATTTGTTTTATTTGAAATATTTATTTAAATTTATATTTTCATTTTTTCCCTCTGGTGTCGAGGGTAAAGCGCGGTGTTCTGATTCGACTGAATTCTAGTTTGGATATAAATGGTTAAGAATCTCAACCTAAGAATATGATTTAACTATAGCTTGTTACTACCACGTGGCCCACGCGCGGAATATTACACACACACACATTGTAGGAAATTATTATAGACATTATTAGGAAAATCTATATATATCATTTGTTGTATACATATAATATACACTTGGTCATTTGGTGAATATTTATTGCACTAACAATTTATTTTAGAACTTCCTCAAGTCGCTGTGGTGAGTCTCCTAGAGATGACGAGGTGGTTATAGTAGTACCAACCGATCGAGGAGATACACCACCACGCTTAGTGACAGACAGTTCAGGTATTTGCAACATTTTATGTAAAATTAGAGCTGCTTAAAACTCATCTGCTCCTATATGGTTTACTCTCATGCTGAACATAATAATAGCTACTTGCATAAAGCATAAATGAATTGATATCTCAAAGATAAACGCTTTTGACCAAATCTTTAACATTATCTAATATAAATATAGATGCTTAAAGTATAAGTTGTTTTTTACTATAGTAGGAGAGCCCACCATAGAGACCTATTAGGTTGCGAAGCTTGGATGACAAAAAGAAAAAAATGTCATATAATATATATGTATATCCTGCGGTGCGGCTAGCGGCTATAGATTTTCAAAAATGTAAAACCTGTTACATATACATACTTTAGCGCGACATATATTGATATTATCCATGTCCTACGTATTCTTAAAAATGAAAGTATATTAATCTGATTGTTTTCAAGATGGAGGTGGTCGTACGTAAGGGTTAAAAATGAAAAAAAAATAATCAAGTTAGTCAGATTTTCTAAGGGGATTTAAGTTTTTTTTTGATGATTTGAATGTGACACAAACACGCAGCCATTGTTAGAATGTGCTAAAAAATTTTAGTCATTTTGAAATACTCAAGCGCGTGAGATTATATAAAGAAGAAGAAGATGTATATGGTTCATCTTTATGCCCTAGACGTACTATCTCATAATCTGACGATTATCTGAAGGGACTTGCCTAATATGAGATTTTTTTTTAATTATTCGTATCATCATAATCAATCATCGTAGTCAATTAAAAAGCTCAAGAAATAGCATGTAAATAAAAAAGTGTATGTTTGAGGTAGAATACTTATATTTATAAGAAAATAATTATTAAAAAATATTTTTTTTTAGTATTTTTTTTAATTATCATCTTCGTTGATGAGTGAGAGAGAAATAGATATAGAAAGAGTGAGAGAGGAATAGAAACACGGAGAGGCAATCTGTAGCTGCATTAAACTTTATCCATCAATTTTAATTACGTCGGCTTGTGGAATTCGTCAACTTATATATTTTTCGTAATCCTTGAATTATTCTCTTGAAAATAAAAAAAAATCCATGCTCGGGAATGTCGAGATAACGTTTTTTTTTACCACTGCAGCTCTCCCCCTTCTTTACCTCACTCTTTGATTGTAAGAATAGTGGAATTTACATGATTTAGCATGTAACTAACTCACTCTACCTTAATGTGACGCGTCGACAATTTCAGATAATCAATTTATTTTACTAGTCTGATTCTTTATCCTAGACAGGCGGAATCCTCCAGTATATTAATCTGCAGCGCTTAAATAAATCCGGAAATCCCCACTTGGGCTCCCCTATCACTAAAATATTTTATTTGTATATTTATATGAAATTTAAATTCTCTATTGTTTTAATAAATATAAACTAATGGTTTTATACAATTCAAGTATAGTAAGCACGCGAACCATTCAATAATAACTAGATTATATACTCACCTACATATTCTTCTTTCTATTGAGCCGAGTTCCACATTATTCTCATGTTTCATAAGGTTATATTAAAATTCATGAAGCGACCCATTCTATTCATTACAGCATATGTGTGAAACATATAGGCAGATAAATCGACGCTATTCATGTGAAAAAATCTATGCACATATTTTATCTGTATTTAGTTAGTGTACTTATTAATTTATTAGAATCTTACGTATAATAATCTTAAAAAATATTTTGGCACTGATAAACTATTTATTAAGGATGCACATTATAAAAGCCCTACTAAAGTTACCTATATAAGTTCCTTTAATGTAAAAAAAATATAAAAAGATAACTGTATTGTATTTACATAATATTCAAGACATAATGTATGTTTTATACTAAGGTGTTATGATTAAAAATCGAAGAAATGTATTTAACCAATTAAACGTCATTGCCATAGGTATAAATATGCGAATATTACAAAATTGCAGCATCTTATGAAGACTATTCATCGTCGACATCTCTCTGACCGACAACTTGGGACAGCCCTATTCTTATCGGCCGCCGCCGGCTGCGTGAGTCCTGATACATCCCGTTTTGATGTGTGGAATGTACTCGTATTATAGACTCTATACCCTATATCCTCCCATTCTCTCCTGTCCCATGAATGCTCATAATGATGGTGTCGTATTTAGATTTGTCACATTTCGCATCTTGTCATTTCTTAATATTTTTTATGATTTGTTTATTATATTCCTTAAAATAAAAAAAACAATATTTCAATCGTTGTGTTAGCTATGTTAAGTCTCGTTTTTAAATAGAGCTGAACCTGATTTCTTATAATATTTATATCCTAAATCCAAATTTGTGTTAGTTTGTAGTTCGTACCAACAACATCGAACAGTGGTACTTTCAATATTTTTATTTCTGTATTGTTTTCTTTAAGCATGTTTTGTAATAAAATTACTATAAATGTGATATTGAAATTAAAAAGTACTAATTTATTTAATTCAAACATATTTTCAAAAATATTAAAATAATAAACAATAGGTTTTTTTTAATAAAGTTTCGTAGTTGCATGCGAACTATTATGTGTTATTTAAGTAAAATGAATATTAATAGTATTTAATTTGCAATACTTGTACCTGAGTAACTGACGGTGACTGATGTGCGAAATATCAATTCCAAATTTAAAGGAACCTGACGGTATATCTTTGTTATATTATTAATTATAAATAATAACTCTATATGTTTAATTTCAAAATGATTTTTACATATCCTGATTATGGGTGGATGGTTCATATTTTTTGGATTAAATAATTTTGTGTTTGGTGCCAAAAGATTAACAGCAGTCTGTAGTATCATATATTTTACAGAGGTATGTGCGAGCTGTTCTGTAGAAGTAGAGACGGAAGCAGAGGCAGGCGGGACGCGGTCGGGCAGCTCGGGGTCGCCGTCGTGGTGCGAGGGCGAGGCGGGCGACGAGCGCGGGTACTGCTCGGGCGACTCCCTCGCCGAGGACGCGGCGCTGCTGGGTGACGCCGCGGCCCCCGAGCGCGCCCCGCGCCTTATACGTCCTCAGAGACGAGACGTCGCTGTCGACCTTCATTTACTCCGGCCCGATGTCTGAAATATTAGATTCATTTGTCTTTTATACGACCATACTGTATTGAATGTCCTATTTTACAAAAATTGCACAAATCTACACTGTCATTTTCCGTTATAACTTGTTTTGATGTTTGATGCGCCTCTTTGTGAACATACGGACATGGCGCTGTGCGACTGTATTATTAATTGTACAACGATATAAATACTGTGGTAAAGTTAAGATAACAATTCCACTCGTTTAAGGTATTGAATAAAGACCAAAGACTCGATATAGACATGATAAATAAGTTACAATTATATTATTTATAATAATGTTTCTAAAAATAAGAATTACGCTACATGAAATGCTCTATTGCTTATAAATAGCTTACGATACCTGTAGATGAGGCTTTTAACTCTACAACTCTATATATAAGATGTACATATTAAGACAATATATAATTACGTCAGTCTCGATCATTGAAATAATTATATTGTTACTCAACTCGCAGTTGCCTAAACCAGTAAAAAAATCTCTTGTTTCGTATAGCAGAAGTATATAAGTAGTTTCGGCTTAACAATAATCATAATGTTCATTTTTTTCAAATAAAAAATCTTGTTTTGAAAGAAATTATATAAAAAGGACATGTCATCAAAATTAAATAAAAATCATAAATTATCAAAACACGTACAGACTAATTAGTGGAAAAAAGAAATGTTTATTTATTTAAGAAATAGCACAAACTTATTTTATTTATATAAATAAACGAACTGTGATATGTTTCCATTTCAGTTTAACTGCAGTATTTTACCTTGTAAAATATAGTGATGTAAATCGGACTAAGTCTGTATGTCAAGTCTTTAATGTTATATGTTAATTAACGTCATATATGTATACTTATTATGCATTAACTATTTGTTGTATATTACGCATATAAATTAAAGTATCAGTACGAAAACTGTATTAAAGTTAACTAAACTTTAATATTGTTATTTAGTAATAACGAACGCAAACGTAAGAGTTCAAAATTATCGCATTTTAGATATGGATGTCTAAAAATAATTTTGGTTAAAGTACATTTGTGTTAAGACATTTACAACTTTAAGATAACCTTTGTAATAAACAAGTCTTTGTAATAATCCGCAGTTTAAAAATACTCTTTAGTTTTTTCACTCTTGGTAAAAATGGATACAACTATAAAATTAATCTAGGCCAAATGGGCTATTTTTTAAAAAAAGTACCGTGGCTTAAATTTTTATGCGAAGTGTATTTTATAAATTGTATCGAAAATAATTTTTCTGTAAAAAAACTGCGTTGTATAAAATATATTATTAAAAAAAACTTACAGGAAATCAGTTTCTATAGAAGAAAATAATTGGCGTGTATATTATTGATTCTGTCCGCTACTTTTTCTGCCGATAATAGGGTATGTATGAACTGTTTTTACAGAAACTTTTATGTTACCTTCACACTAACAGACTTAAGGTAAAGTAATCAACTCTAAGAGTTGAATACATATGATAACAAATTATAAGATATTCATATTATTTAGACATTATTTATAACACTTATTAATATAAATGTTATGATGCAATTATTGCTAGGAAATTGTATAGTATGAAACAGTGCCTTTCGCACTATAAAATTAATTAAATATTTTTATTAGCAAATTAAAATAAATCAAACAAAAATTGGTGATAGGTATGAAATTGTTGGAAATAGGCTGAAAGAGAGTTTTTTTTGCTAGTTTTCACTTCTATTCGTCAAAGTGCTATTGATGCATCCGGACGAACCGTGCTAATTCATCATCGTCTTTTTAAAAGATGTCAGATATTTTTCAAGGAACACATTCTTCCTTGAAAGTGACATATATCTCGTGTATGCTGACAATTTCAATTTCTATCAATCAAGCTTCTTTAGTTTGCCAATTTGTTATAAATATATATACAAATATTATTTTTATGTTAATATCGGAAACTAGTGCTCACTCAGTCGTAGATTGAGTATCATCTGCTTTACCTTTAAATCTTTAATGTCCATTTTTCAGACAAAAATTCTGAAAACTCGCACATTGTTTGCAGCGTTCATTCCATTGTCGTGCGTTTTGCTTGGAACGTTCACTCCGTACCTACAAGTTTTTAAATTACTGCTACAAATGTAATGGTTACCATTATTATTTGTATTTTTAATGATACTCATATTCCAGCCCCCTTGAACTGTATGAATATTTATTTAAGGATATTTAAGAAAAAAATCTTAATTATTTACTATGATCTATACTGTAATGCACTAATTAAACCTTAATTAAACTACAACGTCTTAAAAACGCGCCTTGCCACTTTAACAGAGCGAAGAAATGAAACTTGAGTGGGATTTGAACCCACAACCTGTCGCATCTACACTGGCACGTTCGTGCCCCTGGGCCAGGAATGCCTTTAATCTTATTTATATGTAGGTACTATGTATACTCGTACTTCGTAGATGTAATTTAAATATCTTGAGAATTTATTTGATTTTACTCACAAAAATTATTGGTATTTAAAGTGTTAGGTTGTCGTACAGCATACATTAAATTGATATAACTTTTTTTCTATATGAATGTTAGGGAAGTTTGCTAGAATCCTATTGTGAAAACCGTACTTAAATCGGCTTAGCCGTTTCTGAAATTAATGTTAACGAACGCACAGAAAAAAAAACATTGTTTTGGGTTTTATTACACTATGAAATGCTTCCGGAAATAATTTTTTGATATATCTTCCATGTACAGTCATTAAAAGTAGGTATACATATTCTGGGTATAGATTAAGGCGCAGGGGCACAAAGTGTGACTGTAAACCGACTAGTTGTGGGTTCGATCCCCACTCGAGGGAATGATATATTTATCTACATTTATAAATCATTTCTTCGCTCTGGTGTCGAGGCAAAAGCGCGGCGTTGAGTTCCACCACTCAACACGCAATGTTGAAAGGAAAAAGGGGAACGGAGTGTCTTACCACTAGGTTCTCTCTGCCTACTCTGCTATATGCGCAATACAGCGTGAAAACAAGAGAAGAAGTACAGTAGTGAAGTAAAAGATATTGTTTTGAAATATTTGAAAACAACACATATACAAAATGTATTATAAACACCTAGTTACGTAGCTAAAAATAACTTATAAAAAAACTGATTTCCTGTATAAAATTTTATTATTTTTATTGGCTATTAGGTATTTATCTTTCTTATTAAATCATTGTAGCTTAACTTAAAAAATATCTATTATTATTATTCAGATTTTTCTTATACGAGCTTAAATAACTTCTGGAATGGAACTCCTTACCATGAACCAATTTTAGAAGATTTTGGAAGACACATTTCTTAAAAATGCAGGGTAAACATTTGGCCTGACATTCAAAGTAATAGTTATTATAAGTAATTAATTTATATATATACCTAAGTAAAATATAGAGTTACAACACGCGGCCAGTTTTATTCTGGTGTCTTAAATTTTAAGGCTTTTGCCTAGATCTAAAATGAACAGCTATAATGGGACCTAGTCTGCCGACGTATGTATAGGCTGAATTGAGCTAAATGTTTATACTAGATAAGAAGGAAAGCTTTTCGAAACTAAATAACAACTCAGCATCTACAAATAGACTTACATGGTCCAATATATTGGAGACAAACTGTCTTCGTTTTAAAACTTTACATAATATGGACTCTAAAAATATGATTGGAGAACATTCTGTATAGTTTACAAATTAAATATAGATAGTTTGAATATAACTTTATAATACATCAAAAATGTTTAATATTTTCTTGTAATATAGGAACACCGCAATACCTACTGACAAATAATTTTCGTATCTAGTCCTGATAAGCACTATTCTTCGAAATAATATAGGTAGCTTGTATTAATTCCTATCTACACAATTATTTTGTAACCAAGTGTATTAATAGTAATAATATACCTACTGATATATACATAGTTCACGTTTAGAAGTCCATACCAACTAACACGTTTGTCTACCTCTGTACGAAATGAGGAATTGGTTTTATATGCTTATAAGTAGTGACGAAATGACAAAATTTACATATTAAAATCCTATAACTTTTAATCGTTTACCAGTTAGTTACCTACAATTATTAGTAATATTTCTTTTTCCACTGTTTTTCAACTTTAAGACCAAAAACACATTACAGCCTTCGAGCATGTCAAGTTTTATTTATTTACAAATCGTGATTGTTATCTAATTTCAAATACTTGCGCTGTGCCTGATTTTAATCATGAATTAGAAAAATTACTAACAATTTCACCAAATTTAGCCTCGCTTTTTATATATATAAGTATAACCATGGCCTTATATAGATAATTTATAAAGACTTCCAATTAGTATTTTGCTTTTAAATAATTTTAAGCAGCCTAAAACTATATGTTTATGTTCCTCACAGTTGCTAAGATGCATATATCTGTTAAAGCAAATGCAAATATGTTAAAGCTGTACTATCTGATTAATTTTAATATTGATATTTTAGATGATTTCTACTTACTAAATTACTGGCCTATTTGTTATCTACTAGGTATTAATATTTTATTTTCTATTTCATGACCAAAGAATACAAAATAGTTTCTTACTATTTGTAGCACATAGCGAAAAATCACTTTAAAACAACTTCCCGCTGTAAATATACTGGTAATGTACAAATAGGTTTACCTACTCTTAAATATCAGTCTAAGTACCATTAGGTACATAAAAGTTGTTAAAATTTACGACACGTTAAAGAGAATTCCTAACTAATAATCTATTTTCAATGCCTATTGAAATTTAGCTGCTTTACAACTTAAGACAATGTAGCGCGTAGGTATATTATTTGTTTATAAAATTATATAATTTGTTTTATTTGTTATATTATTTATTATCGTTATTTAGTTAAGCATTTTATTAATTTAATGTTTGGAATTGTTATATATTCAGTATTTTAAAATAAAATTATTAATAGTCTCTAATACTCTATTACTCGAAAATCCCTGCTAGTAAAATTAAGAAATAAAAAAAGGGAAGAAATAATAATTAGAGGCCTGTTGTGGTGCAAGAGCACAAGCTGCAGTTCCCATTCCTCGCTCTGGTAAGAAGGCAAAACGCGGCGTTGAATTCCGCCATTCAACACACAATGCCTCCAGTATTCGGCGTAAAGCGGAGAACGGAGTGTCTTGACACTGGGTGCGGGATATAGCGTGAAGCTGATAAAAAAAATATAGTTTGTCGCATTTTTTCTCTAGCATCATTAAAACTCTCGTCTCGTCTATTGGATTTTAATAGTTTTTAGATTTTAGCCGAACGCGAACCACCACTTGTTATACCTCCATCCAGTCCATAAAAATAGTATCCCTTCTTTTAATCTCCCCTTTTTCCATATCCTTATACCTATCCTTTTCCCCTTTCTGTCTGCCCTGTTGTTCTCCCCTCGGTTCTTCCCCACAAAGTGGTTTTGGAGGACTGATGGCAGTTGCTCTATTTATAAACCCCCATCCGCCGCTATAATGAACAGAGACAGGCAGAAATGGTACGGCTAGGCCGTCACCGCTAAACGACGCGCAGGTACATCACACTACACTTAATGATAAGTGGGCAAGGGCTACCGCGTCAAGTACGGGCACGGCTAAAGACGCAAGTACCCCGACGGACACTCTGCTTTGCAACGTTGAATATTGGCTGTCTAACCGAACGGACGCAGTGAACTCGCAGATGTACTCTTGAGATATCGGGTCCAGTGTATTTTCCTCCAAGAAACTCGCTGGAAGAGCAATAAGTCCCATAACATCAGACAGGGTTACCGGTTTATATACAATGGGTTACCGGTTTATATACACTCAACTTCAGATAAAAACGATGTGGCAGTAGTGCTATCTGAAGAGCTTCAGATTGGGCTTCTTGAAGTTGTCCATTAGTGCTGATTGAGGTGGTTACCACAAACTTAATCAGTGCCTATGCCCAGGCGAGCTGTAGCACGTCTGACAAGGAATCATTCTGGGAGTAGTACAAAAAGGTTCTACTTGCTCTACGTTTACCGAATTGGTTTTAATTGGGAAGGACTTCAACGGTCACGTCGGTAAGACTGCTGAGCCGTAAGAACGTGTTCAGGGAGTTTAGACACAGCTTTCGTAATACAGAGGGAGAAAATATTCTGACAACACGTATTGCATCTGATCTGGCCGTCGTGAATACGTTCTTCCAAAAGAATCTTCAGCACCTTATCATATTCAAAGTAACTAACTGTAAAGTCATTCCAGGTGAAAGTGGTTGGTGGTTGCTGTATGAACCGGTGCAGACCGACTTCCTGGCAGAGGTGTCATAATATTTCGACTAACACCGAGACTGCTCAGGATGCTTAGCATCGAACTCGGTCAAAAATCATTGCGACAGGTAGTAGAGGACGAGTTCTTGGCATTTCTAAGGGAGGTCGTGTCATCGACATAGTCATGGTGGTGGAATAACAAGGTGCAGCAAGTGACTCGGTTCGAGAATAGAAGTGGCAGTAATCCAACTTTCCTGAAGACAGACTGGAGTATATTTTATCGAAGATTGCCAGTAAAAGGGAGATATTCCCAGAACTTGCTGCTCTGTAGTCATGCCTCTGTGAAGGAGAGATGAAGTAGCTACTTCCAGGAATTGCTGAACATTTAGCATCCATGCAGTCTTCAAGTGGGCATTGCGATCCACATGTGCCAAGATTCCGCTTCTATGGTTAGGGTTGCTGTTGGTGTCCCTAAACCCTTCCTGATTACATTAGGTGTTCACCAGGGCTCGGCTCTTAGTCTGTTCTTATTCAATGTTGAGCTTGATACTGTCTCGGCTCACATCCAAGACCAGCCTCTATGGCTCATGATGTAGCTTCACGTCACGGAAACGTCACGTCACGAAGGCAGACCAAGCAAAAGCCGGGAGTAATGCCAGAAAGAAGAAGATAAGATAACAATGACTATTGTGGAGAATAATGATTCGTCCCTCTGGACAGATATGACATGAGAATGCTGTCAAGACATATGTTTTATGGGTTATTGAACTCTATCATTATTAACCTACTATTTTTGAGAATTAGTTGTAAATCATCAAAATGTAAAATTTTAAAAGGATACATATTTTAATTATTGCGATGTGGCAGCATTGAACATAGAGTATAATTATTGCGATATATCCAATGTCAACTGCCAAAGTGATTTAGTGTTATACGCTTGTTAATGTTATGAAAATTTCTATTTAAGAAATTAAAACCAATGTTTTTCACATTACATTAAAATTATAAATTAATTTTAATATAACCATTAAAGTCTAATACAATAATGCCAAGTCCATATGAAGAGGAACGTGTCTGGGAGGGACCAAATCACACACAATACGAAGTAATCACTGTATATACAAAATAATCGCTTTCTTGGTTACCGTTTTTAATCCCGCACACAGCATGGCAGAGAGAACCTAGTGTTAAGACACTCCGTCCCCCGCCGAATTCTGGAGGCGTCGCGTGTTGAGTGGCGGGGCTCAACGCCGCGCTTTGCCTCGCCACTGGAGTGAAGAAATGAAAATAAAAATATATTTAATTATACTTTATTTTTTTTTATTTTATAAAGACAGAAACTATCAATATTGTACTTAATTTTAAAATAGGAAGAAGGCACAGAAGATGTTATTGATAATCCAGAAGAAGTGCTGCAAGAATGCCTTGAAAAATTTAAAACCCCCGACTATATTATGGAACCTGGTATTTTTGGCCAATTAAAAAGGTATTTTCAAGCTGGAGGAAATCCTGAACAAGTGATTGAACAACTTTCTATTAATTATAATGCAGTTGCACAAATGGCTAACTTACTTGCTGAGTGGCTAATTCTTGGAGGTATATTTTTTAATTTCATATAATTCCATTCAATTTTATACTTTCTTATTTTCTATTAAATTTAAATACTATTAAGAAATACTATGAATTTTATGCATATATATGTTTCAAAAAATTTTATTGGTATCATTTTTTATATTCTTACATGGATTAAGACAAAGGTAAAAATTATTCATTTAAGTCAATTAAAACATGCTAGTACAGTTAATAAAATACTTGTTGTAATTTTAAATGTCTCAATATGTTATTAGTATTTAGACTTTTTAATAAAGTTCTGTATTATTTATTTACCTAAGTATTATTTTTGTAGAAAAAAAAATTTGCAGTTTTTTTATTTAGTAGTAAGTGTTAAATTTTACATTTTCTCATAATAAGACATTTTATTTTCTCTAAAGGAGTTAAAGTTACTGAAGTTCAGGCTATGGTGGAAAATCATTTAAAGGATATGATATTAAAAACATTTGATCCCAAAAAAGCGGACACAATTTTTACAGAAGAGGGTGAAGTAAGTACAAAAATGATATAATATTAAACAATATAATAAATATGTAATAGTTTTTCTGTTAAAATCTCAGGCATTGATATACATAATATTCTTTTTCTAGACACCAGCTTGGCTTACAGAAATGATTGAACATCCAACATGGCGTTCACTGATTTACAGATTAGCAGAAGAATACCCTGACTGTCTAATGTTAAATTTTACTATTAAGGTTTTAATTTTCACTTACCTATCTAGTTATTTGTTTTTAATTAAGAATTGTAATATTTTTAGACTTTAAAAAAATTGTTAATCTCATTAGGAGAATTGACTACTTTTAAATCAATTAGTTAACTATAGTCCGATAATGTTGATAGAGTACAAATATTTTGATATTGTTAAGCTATCCTGGCACAGGTAGAAAATGCATTTGGGTGGTATTAAATATTAATTTTCAAAGGTTTTAGAAGAAATATTTTACAAGTACATATTTATACTACTGCCGATCTTAAAAAAATCTTATAATATTCTCTAAAAGTTTCATTCAAATAGCATAATGGGATAATTAGCTATACTACTAGACATATAGGCTTTTGATATTATAAGTTTCAACTGTTGTTGACTCATAAAAGCACACATACTTAATTACTCAAAAAGAAACCACAAAATTATTTTTGATATATTTTTATAATTTTACAGTATTATTGCACATTAGGAAGGAAAAATACTTTTTAGAAAACATGTAAAAAATTTATTGGTACCTTTTTTATGTTTCTTTAATGCTATTTGAATGAATCTTTTAGTGTTTTTTTTTTCATATCTATTTGTAGACATTAAAATAAACAGTACAAAAAATTAAACTTACCTACTATTTCCAAAACTTGTAGGCTGATAGTTCATTATATGATATAATAGACATAATGTTGAGCTATATTGAAAAAAAAAATACACCACAGACCTAATGGTCAGCCTGTATATTCCATTCTTTTGTTAACATAGAATGAATATTTGTTTTTTTTTTAGCTTATATCAGATGCTGGATTCCAAGGAGAAATAACTAGCATATCTACAGCTGCTCAACAAATTGAAGTCTTCTCCAGAGTGTTAAAGTCATCAATAGTTGGATTTTTACAAAGCTCTGATGAATGGCAGGATAGTGTTACAGAATGTGCTGTGAGTGCTATAATTGTATTTTTAGAAACCAGAAGTGGTAAATATTAAAAGTTGACCACTTATTAAAAAACATTATCGTGGTAGATTCTGATCCTTAAATTTAACAGCATATTTAACACAATCATAAATTTTCTTTAAAATAAGTGATCTGATGATACACTTCAATGTTCCCTAGTTTATTGATAGTTTGGTTAGGTTCCGATTATAGGAATTCCAGTAAAAGCTCTGCCACTCCACACTCAGTGTGTAGAAAATTAGGCGGAAAGTTTGTAGTATCTGAACATTGGGTTTCCTCTGCATATATACAGGATACAGTGTGAAAATAAAGAAAAATAGATTATTTATTTGTTTATTTTTTCACCTCAGAAAATGGTTTGTCATGGTGCTCATACATATGTGTACAGCCAAGTTATAGTTCACATATTGTCTCAAGAGCCTAGAGGTGGAGCAATAATGAAAAGGCTGAGTCAGGAAATTACACGATGTGCACAACAGAGGTATTAAGTTTACTATAGACTTTTTTTCGACAATAATAATACAGTTTCAATTAGCTATTGATTACCTATTATCGACGCAATGTCTCGAAAATTGCGAGAAGTGCAGTATCTTAATATTATTTTTTTTTAGCTTCACGCTGTATCCCGCACATATGAGGGTAGGCAGAGGGAACCTAGTGTTAAGACACTCCGTTCCCCACTTTCTGCCGAACTTTCGAGGCATTGCGTGTTGAATTGCGTGTTCTTAATATTAGGTCCACTATATGCGGAATATTATTCAAATATATGTTATAATATAAAGTGTGTTGTGGATTCGATTTCCACTCAGAAGAATTAATATGTTTTTTACTCCCTCTTATATCTAGACAAAGCATGATTATTATTGCGTGTTGAGTGACGGAACTAAACTAAATTCCGTCACTCAACACGCAATGATTAGTTAATTTGACCAAAAATGTGTAACAGAGTGCCTTAACGTTTCCCTCTGCCTATCCTTCTATACAGCCGGGTACAGTGTGAAGTAAAAAAAAACATATAGAGAATTCCAATTACTACTTAAAATATAAAATAACTGATAGATAATCTCCTGAGTTAGCATAACTATTATATGTGCTGTATACATTGTTACATTTCAGTGGGCATGACGTGACCCCTATCACACTAGCGCTGACCCCCGGCGAGTCGTGGCGCAGTGCCCGCACGGCGCTGGCGGCCATGTTGTCTAGAGGAGCTTTGAATCCAGCAGATATATCTGTTTTGTTCAGAGCGTACACACAAGCTGAACCGCCGCCAGTTCATCTACTAAGAATACCTCATTTTCTAGGTAAATAAAATATTTGATATATTTTTTAAATATCACACACTGTCCATCAAGTCAATAATCAAAGTCAATATAGTAAAATAGGCATAAAAACCTAATACTAAGACACTTTGTTCCATCCTGTCTGCAAAATTTTCAAGACATTGCATGTGGGGTGGAGCTCAATGCTGCGTTTTATCTTGTCACTAGACCGAGATACAGCATGAAACTAAAATAAAAAATAATAATGTGATAATTTATTTCAGAACTTCTCGTGGATTCTCTTTTTAAATTGGGAAGTAAATTAAATCCAGAGCACAAGTCTAAATACATGTATCTGTTGGCGTACGCGGCGAGCGTGTGCGAGGGCGTGACGCCCGGACGCCCCGTCAAGGACGAGCTGAAGGCGACCGTGCAGGCCATTGAGAAGATACACGCTGTGTGCAGCAGCTCGGCCAGCTCCAGTGAACTGATTGCAGAGTTGCCCTCGCTGTATCATTGTATAAGGTATTTATTATAAAAAAAAAACAGTTTCGGGTTTCTTTCCACACCACAGTGTAGACAGAGGGATCCTGTAGTTAAGGCACTCAGTTCTCAATTTCAGACTCACTGTGTTTTGAGTTACTCACCGCCAAGTTTTATTACTACAGCATTTTGTTTCTACAGCGAGGAATTAAAAATTACTCTTTTCTTCAGTGAAAATAAAAAAAAACCTTTTTATTTATTACTAGCGATCCGATCGCGGCTGCGTCCGCTTTAACTACACAATTATTTTACCTATTTCAATTATTATCGTGTTCTAAGTACATTATCATTTTAAAGACCGAATCTATAAATAAAAAAATAGACACGAAAAAAAATGCGACACCGTATCTCTTATAAATAAGTCAGAATAAGTAAAACTTACTCCACACCAAGAAATTAAACTACTCTAATAAGCTAAGAGAACAAAGAAAAATATAAATCAATAATAAACAGCAAATAACCACATAAAAATTAACAGTAGATTGAAAATGTATGAAAATTTACAAAACAGTCAACGTCGTCTGTCCGTTCGGGTCGGTCATACAGTGCGGCTCGTAGGCTAGCTCCTTTTGAATCAGTGATATTTCCTTAAGTATTTATTAAAATGGTGCACAGTAAACTATAACTTCAATCTAGATGAAATGTTAAAGGTAACTATTATATTTATTTATATGATTACTAAATTAGATGTAGAAAATACATTAACAATAGCCCGATAAATTTGAATTTAAGTTAAATATATTAAAATGGTTACTATCGCTCAACCTTCAAAGATAAATATATACCATCGTGGACTTTTTAATAGATTTTTTTTAACGACAATATTTTTGTGAAACATGTTTTTATGCCTCAAAATTTGAGCCAGCGCACGCCATATAAGTGTTCATGAAGCTCATTTTTGGCAGGCAACCTTTTCTTACAAACAACAAAATTTCTTGTTGCTTACCAACAGTTGCTTAGCGGTGGTCGTAATAATTAACATGGCAGAATAAATTGCATGTCAAATTGAAAGGTATTTTAATATATTAGTAAATATCAATGTATATAATTTATGTAAATAAATTTAAATTCTAAAATGACGCAATTGCAAACAAAAACACACATTATGTAAAATAGAGACAGTATGAAAATATAACCATTTTATTGAGATGGTAGCCTAGTATCTTAGCGCTGACGTGGTAGTGTCGTGGTCACTTTTCTCCCTCTACGCACCCGTGGGCTCCCTGCGACCACCTGTCACACACTATCCGACGCGTAAGCTCATTACAGTAATGTATTGAAAGCGGCGGTGCTTAAATTTGAAAATCAGTAATAATAAATCGAATTTTATGTTAAACGGTGTCAATGGCAATACCACGTCAGTCGCAGAGGGTTAAAAACAGTTGAAAGATTTTTTTTGTATGTTGTTAATATCGCGGAGTAAAACTGTTTATATCCACTACGCGCTATACGAAACTAAGAACGAAGCTTAACGCATTGTTATAAGGTTGGAGTTTTATTGAAATGATCTTATGTCATAAGTCTGTGTGTAATAATATTTTGAATTACTGATTTATATTGACTGTTGCTATATTTTTGAGCCGTATTTATATGCAATCTTTTATGTAGTATATAGTTGATCGAAAGTATAAATATTAAAAATAAATTAGATATAGCTATTAGCTATTAGATATATTAGCTATAGCTCCGTCATATACATCAGAATTCGTTTAGGTGGCGATGAGTTCCGCCACACAACACGTAATGCCTTCAGAATTCGGCGGAAAATAGGAAACGGAGTGTTTAACACTCGGTTCCCTCTGCCTACCCTGCTGTGTGCGGGTTACAATGTTAAGCTGATTTATTTATTTTTTCAACAAACTATAGGTTTCCCGTTGTCGGAATGGGTGTGCTAGTATGGGTGGAATGTGTGGTGACTGAGAAATCATATTTTAAATTATGTACAGAGCATTGTCCGGTACACTTAGCGTTACTTGACGAGGTTGCCTCTTGCCACCCACTACTACATCACAGACTGCTCAAGTTGTTAGTACAGCTGTTCGAATCACCGCAAGATGAATTAGAAATATTAGTGCAGGTAATTTTTGCATTTTAGCTTTACGCTGTATCCCGCATAAGCAGAGTAGGTAGGGAGACCGAGGGTTAAGATACTCAAGTTCCCCACTTCCCATCCCATTTTGGAAACTTTTCGTATTGAGTGGCAGAACAAAACGCCGCTGTTTCCCTTGTTAAGAGACAAAACAAAAATGATTCATTTACATCAATGGAAATCGAACCCACAACCATCGCATTGACAATCACTCCAAAACAAGTAAGATGATTTATTAACTATTATAGTTTTTATACCTACTACCGTCCTTACCTTTTTATACCTAACAGCTCCTTTTTCATATAAAATTGTTAGAACCCATGCTATATTTATAAGTGTATTAATATAAAATCTTTGTAATTTACAGTTGGAGTTAAAAAAAATGCTTTTGGACCGGATGGTTAACTTATTAAGTCGTGGCTGTGTAGTGCCCGTGTTACAATACATAAAGCTGTGTGTTAAAAATGGCGACGTGGATATATCACTTATTAGATATTTCATCACTGAGGTAGTAACCGTTTTAAATTTGATGTATTCTGTAAAAAACATACTGTAGTTGAGACCGTCGGGGCGCAGTGGGGTTAGACTGCTAAAACATTGATTGTGGGTTCGATCTCCACTCGGAGAAATTATTTTTTATTTATTAGCTCTGGTAACAAAATAACGCGCAGCGTTGTGTTCCGCCATCCAATACAAAGTATTTCAAAAATTGAATTGGATTGGAATTTGGAAAGAGAACGGAGTGTCTTAAAATTAAGTTCCCTCTCGCTGCTTAAATGCGGGAAGCTAAAAAATATAGATATTAAAAATTGATATTAATTTCCAGGTATTAGATGCTATAGCTCCGCCATATACACCAGAATTCGTTCAGTTAGTATTGCCTATGGTTGAAAACGAAGAGATCACTGGCACCATGCGAGCTGAGGGTGAAAATGATCCAGTATCTGAATTTATTGGTAAATAATTAAATATAGTTTCTTTAAATGTCAAATTATTTCAACTGCCTATAAAGATAATATTATTATTATCTTTATAGGCATTTTATGCCGTATGATCCCGGCCTAGAATAGGATCATCCTGATACTGGTGGTGTCGAAAGAGGCGACTAAAGTGTGGGGTAGATACACGTCGCCAGCAATGGCAACACGCATAGGCAGGCTCGACCGGATCATTCCATTTAAAACCGGCGTTAAGTAGTGGCTTTATGCCACTGCGTTTCGCATCGGGTAATGCCGGGCTCCGGCGCCCAACCCACCTTAGAGGCCTTAGCTACTCTGGAATTGCACGAGGTCGTGGGCGGCGGTAGTCACTTACCATCAGGTGACCCGAGCGCTCGTTTGCCTTGTCTTTTCCATAAAAAATGTCGAGTTTGAAATAAAAGAAACTTTATTTAAGACTTCCGACGTGCCTTAGCTCTATTCACATTTCACTTTTTACAGTAATTTGCATCAGATTTTACTAAATCCGGAAATGAAATCAATTCAGTAATGCAGTTATAAAAATATAAAACACTTGACATAATATCCATACAGTAACAATATTTTTTATAATTCGTTCGTTGAGTTTCACGCTGTATCCCGCATACAGCAAGATAGGCAGAGGAAACCTAGTGTTAAGACACTCCGTTCCCCACTTTCCGCCGAATTTTTCGAAGCATTGCGTGTGGAATCGCGGAACTCAACGCCGCTTTTGCCTTGGTACCAAAGCGAAAAAATTAAACTATTAATAATTTATTCCTTCGATTGGGGACTGAACCCACAAACGTCATATATGATAATTATGTTCCGTATCCGTATGTTATGGAATTCTGTAAATTGTAGTATTCTGTAATGCATTAGAAGTACTTATTAATCGTGTTTTATATAATGTATAGTAACATAATCTTTACGTGTCTATTTTTTGTTTCAGTCCACTGCAAAGCACACTATGTAGTCTCATAAACTAGAAGAAATCAACAATAAAATTTCTATATCATCCGAAAGGATTATGAGATGGTGAATTGTAAATAAAAAAATATTATTATAAAATTTTTCGTTTCCTTTAATAAATTATGCTTAGTAATTATACCATAGTGGTGCAGTATGTTTTCCTATATACCTTAAAGGACAAGCAAACATGGCAGAGTGTTTAGGACTGTTAACATTAAGCTGCACTCAAAGACCCACGTCGTGAAGAGAAAAAAAAATTAAGTCTCTAGCTATAAAAAAATGTATTTATTCTACCAGATTTCATTGAGATATAAAATAAGCTCATTTTTTAGACAAGTCCTGATCTTCATATGTATTTAAGGTAGCTATGACATAGGAAAGAAATTTCAACTCATTCTGCATGGTACAATGGAATAAAGACCTCCATTGTAATCAAGAACCATTTCTAAATAAAATAAAATAATTTAAAAAATATTCAATATAAATTATTCACATAACATGTTTTATATTCTACTAGTGGATCCCGCGTAGCGTCGCCCGCTACTTTTGAATTGATTATTTTAGAATGACTGATTAAATCGTTATCTCTTGAAATTTTAATTTAAATGATTATGCTCACAAAAATTGTCGTATATGTTTTCTTATATATAGCGGGAATAAAAAGTAGCCTTTATGTTCTTCCATGATCTCCTCTATCCAACAGTGAAAATCCCATATAAAATTTTTTTTTCCATAGGTACAACCGGAAAAATAGATATACAGACAAAAAATATTGTTTGTTTGTTTTTAATTTTATTTTAAGTTTCATTTTAATAACTATATGCACTTCAAAACACGGTCATTTTGAAATTAAAGACACTTTAAATTTATTTATATGTATAGTTTAAAATGTCCACTATACCGATAATATCTTATGCTAAGGCATTTTATCAAATTGTTATAATTATAACAATTTGATAAAATGCCTTGAATTAAATAAATGTGGAAGGTAATTACCTTCCACATTTAATTAATTCTTATAATGTAGCTAAGCTATTACCACCATTATAATGATAACGTTTTCCAAATCTTTGATTTACCAGATCTTGTGGTTAAAGAGCTTATTTATTTCTCAAAAGAAATTACATTTTACTTAAACAGCATACACAGTTATCTTAAATAGGTACATATTAATCAATGTAAGCCTTGGAATCCACAAAACATAGTAAATAACAAAAAGAAAATAATAAAAAAAAATAATGAAATATTCAATTAACAGTATATACATATGTAAGTGAAATGTGGAAGTGTCTTAATTTCTGCTATGTGCAGGATACAGTGTGAAGCTAAAAAAGAAACGTAACAAAATTTTCGAATAAGGTATAATAATATATTTCAATTGATGAAAGACGCTCGATAATTAAATATCACATCTGAAGTAACTTAATTGCATTTTTGTGTAAATTAGGTTACATTTTATGAATCATTTAAATGATGATGTGCTTAAGCACATCTTGTTGCTTTTCTTTCATAATAACGTTTCAAGGCCATCTCAAACACTTCTCCCACTGTTCTCTTTTTCCAGATATCAATTTTCACTTTTGGCTTTTCTTGTGTAACTGTTGGCGGTGGCGTTTTTTGCTTTGGTGCCTCATCATTTGATGCAACATTTTTTGTTACTTCTTCAAGAGTTTTTTCAGGAGCAGCAAGTTCTTTGTTTTTTTCATTAGATTCATCATCAGTAGATGAATCATCAATAGAAAAGTCAGAATCAGCATCAATATTTGTAATTTTTGATTTCTTAAATGATTTTATTTCGTCCAAATTTGCAAATTTAATTTCATCTTCAGAATCTTCAATTTCACCTTCAGATAATTTTTTATCATTTGAAGACTTTCTTTTTCTGTAATTTCTCTGTTTCGTTTGTGTATTGATTAATTTGTGTTGTTTAGGTTCCTCAAGTATTGATTGCTTATTTGTTTCAATGCATTTTGCATTATCTATAACATCTTGCTTTCTTTCTTCAACATTGTTAGTATTGTTTTTTTCCTCAACTTTGTTATTTTTATCTGATCCCAGTTTTTGTTCATACAAATGCCTATAAAACCCACCTGTAAAGTAAAACTATGTATAAGTTAATTTTACAACTATAATCTTTATTTAATATCCTTTATTTCATATAGTTTGATACACAAAACAGTTTGATTATTTTTTTATTATGTTCAATTTAATTTTATAGAGTATATTATAACTATAACTAACTTTACATTGTAAAGTTAAGATGAGGATGTGAATTTGATTCTCATACTAGAAAATATTTTAAAAAATATTTATTCTACTCAGATTAAATAAGATTTATTATGAGCATAGAACTTCGAAATTTGTGGAGAATGTAAATTCTCTTAATCTATTACATTATACAGAAAATACACAAAAAAAATATTAACCTAAATCATTTTGTCGAGTCACATCTCCTATACTTTCCAAGTAATCTTGATATTTTTCTTTTTCTTCTTCCAAATGCATTTCTTCTAACTTTTTTTTATAAGCCGATGTGACAAAAACTTCTTTGTCTGCAAATTCATCACCTTCCTTTTCCCTTTCTTTTTGAACCTAAAGGTATAAAATTGTATTGTAGTGGTAAAAATAATCTAAGTAAGTAAGATTGGGGAAAGTCTTTCTTTGCCAATTAGCAATTAGATTTACAGTCCTTAAGTAAATCAGAAATAGTTCAATTTAAGTGAAAGTTAGAGTTACAATTTTAAATAATAGTTTTAGTAATTTGTTTTAAGTTATGTTAAACAGTTTGTAAATGCTGAATAAAGGCTTTATTATGATTATTTATATTATAAAAGTAATCGAGAAATAGTTCTAGGCAACTTTTGCCACATACAAATTCAGCAGCCTTTAAATAGATACGTAGAACCATTTCAAATATGGTTAGGTAGACAGAGACAATATAACAGTTAGAACAAGTATTTATAAGTGCTTAACTTCATGCTTTAACCCTAGCGGGGTAGTCAGAGAGAAGAAAAGAGTGAACATACCTGACGTTCTACACGGCGTTCATTTTCTAATTTTCTTTTATTTGCAGTTTTTAACAAATTTTCTATATATTTTGGCTTTTTATCATGAGAAGTTTTTACTTTTTTGATTTCTTTTTCTTTTGTCATTGAATCATATATCTCATCATATTGGTATACTGTAGGATCTTCTGTTATCGCTTTTTCTTGAGTAAGTTTTGACTATAATAAAATATTGAAATAAATACGAGAAAAATCGTAGTAAGTTAAAGTTGTTTACCTATATGTCTGTTTAATTAGTAATACCTGTCTTCTAGAATTCGCATTAGACTGTAACAATATGTTTTTTTTTCCTGCATCATCATCAGATTCATCATCGCTACCAAAAACATTGCGAGACGCTTGGAAAGTCAATTCTGTATTTTGTTTTCCACGTACAATGAGCCCATATCTAGAAACAAATAGTTTATATGGACATAAAAAACGATAATAACAAAAACTTAATGGAAATGAAAAGAAAGCTTACTTTTTTTCATTTGACATGCCAACGTTGAGCGTAGCTAACACAATATAAATTGAAATAACAATTTAAATTGATTTTTATTTAATATAAATAATAAATAAGCGAAATATAGATAATAATAATGATTGACTGATTATTTATTTTATAGCTTTTAGGCGTGCCAGTAGAATACAGTTTACTTCAATGTCACGTAGAATGAAGAAGGCACGATGGAGATTGATCAGTTAAATATAGACGAAATAAAACTTAAGACACTAGATTAACGGTTTTAAAAAAATTTAAAGTGTAAAAAAACGATAACACAAAATAGATATATTTAATTCAGATTTAAACACTGGGTTTGTATAATTTACTTATTATTTAGGTTAGTTCAAAGTTTATTTCCGTTATATCTAATATATTTCCAAAAAAAATTACAATGAGGACAACACAATTTTTTCGTGTGATCCCGGCCTAGAATAGGATCACCTGGTACTGGTGGTGTCGTAAGAGGCAATTAAAGTACGTGTAAGAAATAAAATTATTAAATATTTCATTTCTTCGAGTGGGGATATAATCCACAACCTGTAGCGTTTACAGTTACACGCTTTTACCCTTGCGCCACGACTGGCCTTTACTACTCAGTACTATTTAAGATCCGTTATTTTTAAAGTCAGTGCCAACATGGTTATTCACACTGTATCCCGCACACAGTAGGCAGAATAGGTCTCCTGGAATTCACCGTTGAATGTTCGTATTGATATTGTTCTTTTTTTATTTTTCGAGACACAATTTTTGTTAGTATAAATAATTTCTGGGGTGGGCACCAGACTATTCTGAGGTGACCATGACCCACCCAGCTCCTCCTTTCTTACACCTATGAACGTATGGCATAGTTTAAAGCGTTTGGGCGGTTTCCGAGAACTGCGGGTTTGAGTTCATATAGTTGCAAAATTTGCAGTAACTGTTTACTATGGAACTCACGTTTAGTTGATGAATAGCCCTGGAGCTTTTTGAAAAATAGGAAAAATTTTCGAAAAAAAAACAGCGCATGACATATCAACTTACAACTACCTGCTAGGTCAAGTTTTAATATAATATACAGTGCCTAGTGTTTTAATATTGTAATTTAAAACCCAAAATTATTAATTGTACCTCCAACTTGGTTTTGTCATTCTACGTTACATTGGCCTAGAGTATTCCACTGGACCACTGGCACGCCTAAAAACCATAAAATACATATAGACTATACCTATAACCGTAAAATACATATCTTAAACTTCAATTCTTATTTCTTTATAATTTACAAAAAATAAGCCACTTGAATAACTTTATATTTATTTATCTTTCAATAAAAATGGACGATTTTCGAAGAAATTTGCCAAAAAGTGCTTTAGCATATTATATTCAAGTATATTGCAAAAAAAGAGAAGAAACCAAAGTAAAGGTATAAAGAATTTAATAGTTAAATGCCAACAAAGTAAAGAAAGGTTTAATATTATATTTTCAAGTATTTTAAAAAATTTCAATAGTTGTAGCAATATAGCGTATAAAAGTAGTTTATTCAGAAAATAAATTATATATGCTGTAGACTGTTTAGGTTAACTTGTATTGAAGTCCAATAAGAAATAATATTGTTAAATGGTAAAGTGATAAAGTATTTTTTTTTATTTAGGTGTTTCAATTTGCAGAACAATAGGGTGCTAGCTGAAGCAGTAAAATCTTGGGCATCTTTAAGTAAGAATGAAAAACAACATTTTATTTCCAAATATCAAGAACATAAAAAGTATTATAGAAAAGCTATTGCTGAGCAACTAAAGAAAACAGAACCTTACTTATTAAAAAAAAATTATACAGAAAACCAATCTGGAAATAGGTAAATCTTGGTGTAGATTGATTTTATATAAACAATAATACATTGTTCATGTTGTCCATCCCATTTCATATGTACCAAAATTGTGAATGAAATTTATTACTTTTAGTTTCTGGAGTGAAATAAATGAATGAATAAATGAATGTTAATATAATATACAATTTAACATCACTGATTCTGCACTTTGATAGATCAAAATGTTTAATAATCTGGCACCAAATAGTGGTACAATTTTTACAGCAAATTAAAGAAATCAATGTTTGTTTTAAAACATAATTTATAACTATACGAATAATTAAAAGTGACATCTTTTTTAGTTTTTTTAAATATATGTTAACACTACACTGCCTCATCACCAGAGCAAGAATATGAAAATATTAACTATACAATTTCCTCCAGTGGGAATTAAACTCAAACCAGTCATGTCATAGACTTTTATCTCTGTCATAACTGGACTTAAGAATAATATTTAATTTTATTAAGCATCTATTTAAAATATTACTTCCTAAAGATTTAATTCATCACTATGCTACCTATTTGTAACTTTTTCTTTTAAAAAAAACTTATTTTAAGTGCCTTAGGTTATTCTAACAATGTGTGTGGGTACTGATAGTTACATTAAAATAATTTATGTTAGGTATTATAGCATAACAAACAGACAAGCCATTTTTCTTCTTAAATGAGTAGTTCCTATAGATTTGTGCATTCATTATCATTTTGTACCCAAACACTTTCTTTAGCTTTATAATATTAAAATATAAATCTATACGAATGTAATACTTCAAAAAGCAACAGTACAAAATTGCCCTTTAATAACATTGCTATTTAAAAAGTGTTTCATTATTTTCAGTGCTGCAAGTGCTCAAATAGATAGTGACACAAATGATGACCAACAGCAAGCAACAGATTGTAAATTGGATGAATCACAATCAACCCCATTTTGCAATGATCAAAGTAATGTTACACATTTATCTCTCCATGATTCGATTGGAAGCCCTTTGTAAGTAAACAATTTTATAAATCAGTGCTTTACTTTAATTGTTTACACACAAGCATTAATACATACATTTTTAAAGTAGAATTTATATTCTTTTTATACATAATTGAGCCCATCTTAATAAGCGCACTACACTACTTGCGATTTTACTTAGTACTGGTTGTTGTTACAATTTTTATACATAAACCTTGAATTTGAAACTTAGGTGTCCAATTGTTACTCATGGTTTAAAGGATATACAAAAACATGAAGTCCAGATTGAAGAGCCTGCTCCTCCAAAGTTGTTGTAAGTTTTTTAATTTACATTTTGTCTTATTTTTTCAAGTAAACAAATATTATTTGAAATAAAATAAACCTAAGTAGTTGCTGCCTTAAGCAATTTGAATTGTGAAGTAAAATAGATAATGAAATGTGTGAAAAAAAATTAGATTTAAAATTAATTAAAATTAAACTTTTTTAGGAGAATCAATGTTTATTGACAAACCATTAAGAAATACATCACCTTTTTTTCAGATCAGGAAAAGATTTGTTTAATATGATCAATGAAAATGATAATAATTTATGGAGTACATTACCAATAATTGAAAGGCGGCGATATCACAATGCTGTTTGTACCATCAAAAATACATATCTCAAGGATTATAAGAAATTTTTAGAGCAATTGCCATCAGAAAAATTGTTCCATTACCATAAAAAAAATTGTTAAACTACAAGAATGAACTCTTTTAATAAATTTATTTTAAATAAGACAATGTTTATAATTAATTGTTTTATTGTGATTACTGATGAGTAATATTTAGTAACATTTTTAAACATTTTTTTTATTAATGCATACTTATTATTTGTTTTAATAATATGGTAATCATTTATATGTATTTATAACTAGAATATTAAAGATCCTAAATAAATTAAATATTTATAACCACTAAGAAAACTTTTAATCACTAGTGAAATTCTAGAAGGATAATACAATATTATGAGATGGTTACCTAAAAACTAAGACTGCAGAAAAATTACAATGTAAATTTTAAACTATCATATATGTTTCTACTTTCCACAAATAAGACCAACTGCCATACCAGCAATGAAAGATGCTAAAAACACATGTGTTTCTGTAGCACGATATTGATCATCACCAATAAAATTGCCATACCAACGTTTGGCCTTGTATTCTTTCTTTTTTATTAATTCCTCAGCTTTGTCTAATTTACGGTCTACAAATCTCTCCACCTGTAAAAATGAAGATAATGAATATTGCCTAATATAATTAATAGTAATAAACTATTTCATATATTTTTTCAAATATAAAAAATGTACAGAATTTTAAATGTTGACTTCTTAAAACTAAATTTCCTAAACATGATTTAAAAGTCAACATTTAAAATTCTCTACAACACCTTAATACTGTATTGTTTTTATTGCATTTTTTATTTTCATTTAAGTGCTTTATCTCTAATCTAAATATTTAAATTAAATACTTAAATCTAGATTTGTATCAATGAAAAATAGTAATAACTTTCATGTTTTATAACAAATTTTAATTAACTGAATTAAGTAAAGGACAACACACTTCTGTATTTGACCTTGTGACAATTTAAAATACATTGATGAGACTCACATTATAGTAATAAAATTTTAATAAATTATGATGAAGCTATGCCAAAAAAGAAGCCTCCTGTAAAGCCAGCAGAGTAATATGAATTATCTTTGACAAACAATAAAACCTGGAACAAAAACATTCGTTTGAAAATTGTATGGCATATAGGTATGGAAAGCCCAAAAAGTTATCCCTTCTATAAATGAAAATATCCAATAATATGTTATAAATAAAATTGGTCAAATACAGATGTGAAATAAAGAACAAGATTAAATGGGGAACAATAATGTAATAATGCTTACTTTTTCAAACCAATCAGGAGATTTTCCAGTGGTCTCTTTCTCAATTTTATCTGATATTTTGTCCACTTTTTTATTGATTTTATCCCAGTTAATATCAATATATCCCTTTTGACTGGCAATGTGTAACAAAATAACACCACCTCCAATTCCTACAGCAGCAAGTTTTCCAATTTTCATAGTCATAAAGCCAGTTATCCTAAAAAATAACAATTGATAATTAAAATTATATCAAGATATAAAAGGTATATACTATTAGATCATCATAGTATGCGAATCTATGACTAAGAGTTCAACAAATTCAATACCATCCTGACGCAGTTCCTAAAATAAGCTGCTTTGTTGCTGACGTTTTTCCAATATCTGCAATTGCTTTTTCAATGAAATTTTTAGCATCATCTACAATCTTTTTCGCTTCTTCAGATGTTTCATCCTTCTTCGGCTTAGCCATATTTTCTTACTATTTAGAGATATATAGTAGGATTTGTGCCTGATCAAAATAAGATTATATAAAATTTAGATAGGTATTAATAAAATTGAAATTATAGTTAAAACTATCACAACATAGTACGAGTTACAATACTTGACAAAAATATTAGTCACTGTAATCAAATATCACTCGTAAGTTAAAAGTAAACTCAGATTAAGAATTGACAAAGTAGAAAATTCAATAAAATGAAAAATCATAATCAGTATTTATACCCATAGAGACCATAGACACTTTCAAGCACCTATGGGTATATGTGTTCTGTGCTTTTAAGTTTCACACATTTTGGTATATGGTGGAAGATAAACCAAAGAGTAAGGAAATACATACTGAAACAGATTACTTATACAAAAGTACTACGGTACGGTATGGCAGTTCTCCGAAACGCACAAATTTCAGTTTTCTTATGTTCACTTATTAATATTAAATTATTTTAAAAAGATGAATATTATATTTAAATACTTAATTAAATAATAAACACGTAGTCTAGACAAGTTTAATGATTAAATATTTACAAAAAAATTATAGTTTACTTATTCCTATCCGTCGTCAATTCCTGTCTGACCGGTTTTTGGTAAATATTGATTTAGCGGAGTTCATCCCTCGGAGTACAGTACAGTACAGTACTTGCTCAATGGTTTCCTGAATTTTACCTCTCTTCCTCATGCTTTGTCCTTTTATCCATTTAATCCCTTATTCTGTATGCCTAATAAGGCTCTAGTACACTATCGTTCTGTTACCATTATTCTTGGTCTAGCTAAGGGAGCTGCTGACACCAACAGAAAATTTCAATCCATAGTAAATTAAAATTTTTCAATTTACTAATTTTTCAATTCGACAAATTTGCTAATTGCTGTAACAGATATTTTATACAGTTGTTTTACTGACTAGGCTAATTTTGCTGCTGTATGCGGGATACAGTATAAAGCTGCAAATATATATAAATAAAATTGAAGAGTATGTATGTGATATCAACATCAACATTATTTTCATTTCATCAACTTTATTTTTTAAGCGCATATAGGAATTTACACGATACCAAAATAGAAAAAAAATCAATTTTTAACATTTTTGTCTAAGAAAATTAATAATTAATTGATTTATTTTATACGACCATTTTATTGAATAGGTTAAATTTTTAGTTTTTACCTAATGTTTTGTTATTTGTAAATTATTATTTATATGATGATAGGGAAAAACTCGAGATTGTATGATTATAAAATAGATCAAGATTTGAACATTTAGGATTCTAGATTGTAAGCACTACGTGGCTGCTTGAAACACCCGTCTCAAGCAGCCACGTAGTGTTTACAAGCAGCCACGTAGTGTTTACAAGCAGCCACGTAGTGTTGGTTGTGGAGTATTATGTCTATGTTTTAACCCGGATTTTTTGCGAAATCGGAATTTATGTGGGAAAACACTGCAAAGTACAGTGCAGTTTGCATCAAACAATCTGAAATTAATTTCAGATATTCAGGTATACATTTCCATGATGTCCAGATATTAAGCTATTAATACACCGTAGCCAAAAGATATGTATATTAATTTTTGTATCATTTTGTAGGAAATTCGCCGCGTAGTCAGAACCTATAGTGTACCTCCCGTAGACCTACAGTTATAAAATTTAAGACGAAGTAATTCAAATAAAAAAATCTAAAAGTAAAATTTTATAGGTATTTCATAGAAAAAATCATTACAAACTTATATTTGTAGTTCATTTCGTAAAAATAAGTGTATATGCGTGCAAACTTAAGTTTGTTAACTTTTTCTTCGCATCGTCAAAATCTATAAGATACTTGCCAATCACAGTACTTAAATTGGTACAGAACTCTCGGTGGGCGAGTCCGATTAGGAATGTTTTTTCTTAAATACATTTAAATAAATATTCGAATATTACAAGCGGGCGTAACCGCACGGGGGCCGCTGGTTTATTAATAAGGCAACATTAATAGTTAATGTCAACATATAATTTAAATCAAGATTTAAATTAAATTTAGCTGAGAACTAAAATATTTACTATGTGTATGTTTAGTTGTGAAAATAGAAACAAAAGTACTATATTTTACAAGAAATAAACATAAAAAAAATATGAACTAAAGCAATTATAATAAACAAGTAAATTTCACACACATACTTTAAAAAACCATAACAATATTTTTTCTTCTAAAAATAAGAGCGGAAAGTTGGAAATAAATAATCGCTCACTCAATATTAAATTATATTAATAAAATTGTATGAGCAGACTCATATTTCATAACTGTTTTGTTGCATTTATAAACATTCTAACCACATATAAAAATTCTAACCACAAAAATAATTGAAAAATAAAAATACATTCAAGCACTGTAAATCGTTTGAAAAAAAGGAATAATAATTTTCATCGCATCCTAAAATGGTCTTTTTAAATTTTTATAAATCTCCAATTGCAAAAAGCAGACCTTTACTATTATGTATATTAAGTAGATCAAAAACATCTTTGAGTTTATGGGTCAGTATTGTTTGCTTGTATGCCTGTATAAAGTATTGTCAACAATTTGTTTTATTTTTTATATTTTTATCCTAATGTTGTATCCTTCATGGATATATCATTTATATAGGCTAAAGAAACCTAATGTAATGGCACTTTATTCTTTGTTTTCTTACCAGAGCAAGAAAAAAAACTCATTCTCTTAAATGCATAGCAACAGCTTCAACATAACCTAATATATGGACTACAGGCTAATTTTGTTTTTGCAGGACTGTGATTTAAATACTGAAAGAAAATTAGAAATTGAAAAACATTGGGCTAATGAGGTTTTACATTATGATACAATTGAAACAAAAAACAAATTTTATGTATTACCTATGTTCCCATACCCATCAGGTAATTTACATATGGGTCATGTAAGAGTATATTCAATTTCAGATGTAATTGCAAGATTTCATAAATTAAAAGGAAAAGACGTTATACATCCAATTGGATGGGATGCATTTGGGTTACCTGCTGAAAATGCAGCAATTGAACATAATACTTTACCTCATGTATGGACAAATGCTAATATATCAACTATGAAAAAGCAACTTTTGCAGTTAGGTTTTAATTTCAATTGGGATAGAGAATTTAGTACTTGTGATCCCAAATATTATAAATGGACACAATATATCTTCCTAAAGTTGTTTGAAAATGGTCTGGCTTACCAAAATAAGGTAATGTATATTAATTTTAATTTTTTTTTGTTTAAAATATTTTATAATTCAAAATTAAAAGTATGAGAAGAATAAAAAAGATTTTTTTTTACTTAATGTTACCTAATTGGTTTTTATTTACTGTAGACTCTATTAGATAATATATGTAAATAGAACTATGTACAACAATGTGTGCAAATTATTAATTGAAAATAATATTAATAAAATACTCTATCAATTAATTATATTGATTTAATTTTCATTATAATACACTTCTCATAAACATCTAATACACATTTCATTTTCCATATATAAACAAATTTTTGTGATGTATATTATACAAATTTATATTCAATATTACTATGATTTGTCTTAACAGGCAAAAGTTAATTGGGATCCTATAGATGGTACTGTTTTGGCAGATGAACAGGTAGATGAAAATGGATGTTCTTGGAGATCTGGAGCAAAAGTTGAAAAAAAAGTCTTAACACAGTGGTATATAAAAACATCTAAATATGCAAGAAGACTATATGATGGATTGAATAGTAAAAAACTTGAAAACTGGAAAGATATTATAAACTTACAAAAACATTGGATTGGTGAATGTAATGGCATTATTGTTAATTTCACTATGAAGATAGGCAAAAAGGAAAAATATATTGATATTTGGTCATCAGAGCCATATAAATTTATTCATGGAACTTTTATAACTGTAACCACAAGTAACATAATATTAGAAGAATTATCGACAGAAGAGATTAATGAACTAAAGTGCTATAATCCAATTACTAATTCTGAGATGAATGTTTATGTTGCTGACCATGAAAACTATCCAGAAGGTAGAGATGTATACATTGCCTGTCCTACTTATGACGAAAGAGATAACAGATTGAGTTCATTGTTAAATATTAACAATCTCTCAATTCAAAAGCAATCCCTTGATATAAACTCAGAAAATGAGAAAGCTATTAAAATTGCTCAAGATGAGAATTGTGGTGGTTATTTTGTCAGTTCCAAATTGAAGGACTGGCTTATATCCAGACAAAGGTATTGGGGTACACCAATACCAATTATCCACTGTCCTGAATGTGGAACAGTACCTGTACCTTATGAGGAACTTCCAGTCCTATTGCCAAAAAAAACATCTGATAAAACTCAAACTTCTACATTATCAAATATGCAATCATGGTTAAACTGCAAGTGCCCCCAATGTAAAGGAGTTGCCCAAAGAGAGTCTGACACAATGGATACTTTTGTTGACTCTTCTTGGTATTATTACCGTTTTCTAGACCACAATAATGAAGAGAAGCCATTTGAAAAAAAGAAATTAATTGGAATTACTCCAGTGGATTGTTATATAGGAGGCAAAGAACATGCAGTCCTACATTTGTATTATGCAAGGTTTATGAGTTATTTTCTTCATTCCATTGGACTCTCACCAACAGAAGAACCATTCAAAAAACTGTTAGTTCAAGGTTTGATTATGGGTCAGTCTTACAAGGTTAAATCATCAGGAAAGTACTTGCCTCCTGAAAAAGTTGATAAAGTTGGGAAAAATTATATTGAAAAAGGTACTGGTAACTCAGTTTTGGTACAATGGGAAAAAATGAGTAAATCTAAGTATAATGGGGAGAATCCTCATAGGTTATTAACAAAATATGGATGTGACACAACACGTTTATTAATATTGGCTGATGTTCCCCCAGAGACAAGTAGACATTGGTCAGATGATAGTAAGTATATATAGGATTCAATTGAATTACACAAACATTATTTCTTGGTTGTGTTTTAGAATTATTCTTTCATATATTTTTTCACATAGTTTTTTCTGTAATAAAAAAAAACTAAAAAGGAACTACAATTTTTACAGCTTTACCTGGTGTACTAAATTGGCAACATAGGTTGTGGATTACCATAAGAGAATTTTTAAAACACAGATCTACTTATAATATAGAAAATGGCAAGAAAATGACCCCTGAAGAATTTCAAAGTGTAGAATCTAAATTATGGAATTCAAAAAATTATTTAATTGCTACTGCATCTTATCATTTTAATTATACTCAAAAACTCAGTGTAGGAATATCACGTTTACAAAGTTTAACTAATATTTTAAGGGTATGTATTATGCATTAATCCATATTATTATTTTTTTAATTTACAAAACATATTTATATATGAAAAAATATATGATCTACAAAAAAAATATTGTAGCTAGTAAAACCACCTGGCACAGTGTCTTACTGTAAACAAGGCGGTCGTGGGTTCGAATCCCATTCAATGGAGCAAATTATATTGATGCCCTAGCTCTAGTATGAAGACGAAACGAGGATATTGATTTCCACATGTCTCGAAATTTGATAAATCGGAAACATTGCCTTTTCACTACGGTCCCGTTGCCTACTTGTTATATTTGTGAAGCTAAACAAAAATCAAGTAAACAATATTATTTCAGAATAACATTCCATCTGAAGTAGTGGCCAAAAGCAAGGAGTATGAACATTCACTAGCCTCTTTGATTATAATGCTTTCTCCTATTACTCCACATTTCTGTTCCGAACTCTGGGCTGGATTCCAATCTGCACCTAACAGAATATCTAATAATACAGGAATTAATTGGGACCAAGGAGTTTTTAAGCAAAACTGGCCTACTGTAGATGAAAAATTTCCTTTGTCTTTTCAGTGCAAAGTAAGTTCTTTTATTTATTATTTCTTTCATTATTTATAAAAAGATAATTCTAATATTTTTTTCGAATGGCTTATGAATATATAAATATAAACTAACAACAATATTTAATACACTCTACCAAGATTAAGATTTCATGAATATTATAATTATAAGACAGTATATTTGACTAAATACTTATTGCTTATTTATGGCTGTAAACAATGATTAATTATTTATAAGCAATTTTCACTTCTTCATTTCAAAGAGTTAAATTCCACCCCTGAAAACCCCGAACTCAATGCAATTTGAAGCCTACTTACATCATATTTTTCAGGTAGACGGAGCTGACAGATGTGATTTAAAAATAGAAGCTCAAGAACTTCGTAATTTAAGTTCTGAGCAAGCTCTACAAATGATGCTAAAAGAAAAAGCAGTAACCGACAGAATAAAGACAGATATAATAAGAACAAAATATGAGCTATATCCAGAATGTCGTGCAATATTACATATATATACAAATAGGAAATTGAAACAAAAACAAGTAGAAACATTATAATTTTCATGCCAATAATAGTTAAAAATAGAAAATCTTGTCCTTGTTTGAGATAACAAAATGAAAAATTTCACATTTTGGATCATAAAATACATATTGTGGTATTTATTTACTGTATTTTAATATTCTTAGTAAATCATACTGATACTTATTTAGAATTCCTAAGTGTGGAATAACACTTTAAAAAATGTTTAAAAAATCGTACTGATCCTGAAGAATTTTATGTACTTATTTATGAACATCTATACTTATAATAAAATCATAACTGATAGGTGTCTGTATGGCTTAACCAATTTAAATGACAATTGATTCTGGCAAGCTTTCGTTAACATTTAGAGTTTTATTTTATTACAATCTGTTCATAAATAAAGTGCGTCAATCATAAATTTAAAGCATGTTCGATAAAATTGCTGTCTGGTAAAATAGCTATTTTACACAACTGTTTTATTGAATTGGCTAAATCTTAAATTTTTAATGTTTTGATGTTTGATATTGATTGTAAAATTATTATTTGTATGATGACAGAAAAAACTACATCGAGATTTCAATATTTCTGATTCTCCAATCAGTAGTCGTAGTAGTAGTAGTAGTAAGTTGATACTCTGTCAAGCAACCACGTAGTGCATGCTACTTCTCAAAGAAATATAAAGAATTAGAGAGGGTTGTGGGGCAACTTATAATTATAAGTTGCCCCAAGATAAAAAATAGACTATTTAGATTATATTATATATAGGTTATATCTATTTTGTATCCTGGATTTTTATGAGCAAAAAACTACATTTGCAGTTTTAATGACGTACCTTACCGAATTTGTTTTTCATATATAATATATATTTTTTTATTTAAATATTAATTATAACTGCAACTTCTTTGTTTTTCATGAGACAAACTTATAAGAATAATATTTTATATCAAATATCCATCTGGAAAATATAGGTAATATTTTGAAAAAAATAGTACATTAGTAATTTTTAATTTTAAGATTATTTGAACGTTTTTAAAGTGTGATGTCACACTTAAGAAAAAAATATATATTTTTAAGAAATCGTATAAAAATTTGAACGTAGCGGGATTTTAACCCGCGCTTCTTGGACGGTGTGGCGCAACATATACTAGAAGAAGCGTAACTCCCATACAAAAATTTTTGACCATAGCTTTACACGTTTATACTACTAGCGTCCTCTGGGCGAGCACCAAGAAACTTTCAGAAAAAAAAGAGCGGGAATATTCGAATTGAGGCTCATTTAATATTGCGCAATATTGGGATAATTTTAAATGCAATTCACAATTAAATATTAACAAATAAACATTTGTATTCAGAAATCACAATTACCAATTATTTGTTCAAATGTTTATATAAACAATTGTGATTTCCATACAAACAAAATATGTTAATATTTAATTGTCAATTGCTATTAAAATTATCTCATGAACTAAATTATTGAGGGTGTAATTAATAAAATATGGGTAGGTATATTATGTGGCTTGTCTTTTACACATACCTATATATACACACACGTAAGTAAGTGATTAAACACCAGAGTCGCCAGCCTCAGGAGAACCAAAAAAAAAACAGTAAATGGAACTTAAAAAAACAGTAGAAAACAGTAAAATACAATAATTCGTTAAATAAAATACAACTACTTTTATATTTGTAATGAAAATAAAGTTACAATGAAAAGATTTAAAATATTATTAATTTTATTGAAATTTAACTTTTTTTCACAATCTTAAAAACATGTGGTATAGAGTACTTCCCGTGGACTTAATTTTACGAAATTTCACTACTTGTGAGAACTTCCCATACAAACGAAGGAAAAAAATTATAAGAATAAAACTTAGCTACCTAATACATATTCGTCGAATTTAATAAACAAAGTTCCCGTTGACCTACAATCGTAATTATTTTTACGTATTTTAAAAAACAGTACATATACGAACTAAAACAGAAAACAAAGACTACACCGGCAAAAACAATAGGGTTGGTAACACTTTTAGACACCAAATAATAAAAGTAGTCTTTTGTCACTGAATACGACGTTTATAGTATTAAAAAAAAACATTTATTCTGGATCACAAATTAACGCAGCTTAACCGATGACATTCAAACAACAATTCATAATTTATTTAACTTTTTCCTAACTTTACGTCAATACATAATTTAAAAAAAAATGGTTTTTTTTCAAAAAAATATTAACATAGTAGATTTTCTAAAGAACATTATTATAATATTGGATATTGTGGTATAAAAAACGTTTCTAGTTTTGTGTCTAATCACCCCGTAAATTTTATTCACACCGACCGATATCGTATTTGATGAACCAGTGTAAGATTTAAGATGACAACACTTTTTTTCAATGTCAATTGTCAAATACAAAAATTAAAAGAGAAACAAATGTTATGTTGATATCTCCTCTCGCTGTAACCGATACAACTATTATGTATATACGTTATCAAATATAGTATACATTTGAATATGTAGATAAATTGTTAATCAAAATAATAATAAGTAAATATATATAAATATATTGGTTTTAAAGTATTTAGTTTTATATCCATTATATTCTAATAAATAAGTCAACTCCAAAAATGTCAGCAGAAAGAAATCAATAAGAAGAAATGCAAGCTAAGAAACGCTATTTTTTTTTAGTTCTGTCATGTTTCTGCATTATATACTGTGTTATAACTGGATATACCTTAAATCATGCTAAAACACAAAAATCTCGCAAAGATGAGTTACCATCCTTTGCAAGCTTCGAAGAACTAAATGAATCACCATCTCGGCATAAGAGAAATCCTCAAACTGTTAAAAAACCATGCCGTATGCAAACATGTTTTGATTTCTCTAATTGTGGGAATGATCCGAAAGTGTATGTATATCCTACTGATGGACCCGTAAGCGCTACTTATCGTAAAGTTTTATCAGTAATTCGGGAATCAAGATATGTCACACATGATCCGACACAAGCGTGTTTGTTTATACCTGCTGTTGATACATTAGATGCTGATCCATTATCTCCAGAACACATTCCAGATGTAGCTTCAAGGCTATCACATCTCCCATACTGGAAAAATGGTAGAAATCATTTAATTTTTAATTTATATAGTGGAACTTGGCCTGATTATGCAGAAGGGGCATTAGGCTTTGATCCTGGAGATGCTATTATTGCCAGAGCGAGTGCATCTGAAACAATTTTTCGAGATGGATTTGATATCTCTCTTCCTTTGTTTCATAAAGAACACCCAGAACGTGGTGGTATTCCTCCTGCAGCTACAGGTAATCCTTTCCCAGCACCTCGTAAGCATTTACTAGCATTCAAAGGAAAAAGATATGTGCATGGAATAGGTAGTGAAACAAGAAACTCTTTATGGCATTTACATGATGGTAATAATCTTATATTGGTGACTACCTGCAGACATGGCAAATCTTGGAAAGATTTAAGAGATGAAAGATGTGACGAAGATAATAAGGAATATGATAAGTATGAATTTTGAATTTATAATTTTTTGCACAGTAGATTAATAATGTGATAAAATTAAATAATATAGTTGAATTAAATATAGATTAAAGTAGTTTAAGAAATAAATCATGAACTATTAATTAAAATTTTGTGTGATTATCTATGTTTCGTGTGGAATATCACTTTAAAAATGATATAATTATTATTTTCATTTCATGATTTTTATCCATAACATTGCCAATCTGCCACTTTTCATTCTCAAAAGACATATCCAAACAAGAAAGGTATATCTCTCATTCTATTTTATGCAATTACCTATTTTCTATAATAAATCAATGTTCACCTTCACTGCCATTAACTACTAGATTTTGTGAATGAGGCGTGTGCGATGTTGTCGCTTTGATAGGTTAGTGTCTGTGTGCGTCATTCACAAATGGCATTTTACATAACAACAATAATTTTATTATTTCGTTTGAAAAAAATTTTTTTTTTCTTTTTTGGACTTCATAAATTTATGTTTATAAATTGTTGTAAGTAATTAAAAATACAATATTATTTACAGATATGATTATGAGCAATTATTGGCAAATTCAACTTTTTGTCTTGTGGCTCGAGGAAGACGTCTGGGATCTTATCGTTTCTTGGAGGCCCTAGCAGCTGGCTGTGTTCCAGTGTTACTAAGCAATGGCTGGAGATTACCTTTTGATGAAAGAATAGATTGGCGGCGCGCTGTAATTTGGGCTGATGAAAGACTTTTACTACAGGTTTGAGAATGATGGGGTATTATACCAATCCCTAAAACACTTCCCAATTTAACTCTGAGGTCCTAAGTATAAAATAAAAATTATATTATTAAATTATGTTTCATGTATTTTAAAATACAGAATCCAGAATACAGATTACCATACCGGGTGGAAGCGTCTGCGCCCCTTTTACGGGAGCAGCATGTAGGGTAAAATATTTCAAACCCATACCTAAAACAAATTATCAAGATTTTTCAACAATTTAGATTATTTTTTCTCATTTCACAATTTTTATCCATACATATACATGTAGTGGATATCCATAAAAATTCTGAAATGAAAAAAAAAAATAATTGTCAAAACGTCAACACCTAGCATAAAACCTATTTTCTATAATCAACCTAAATAATGTTCAATTTTACCGTCATTCGATTTCGTGAGTGAGGCCCGTGCGATGGTGTCGCTTTGATGATTTTGTGTGCGTCATTCTTAACAAATGACGTTTTATTTAACAACGACAATTTTATTATTTATTTTGTTTAGAATTAAACAATAAGTTTTTCGTTTTTGATATATTTTTTTTTGTTTTGTATTAGGCTTTTATAAAGTAGTTAAAACAGTGTTTTCATTTAGAGTGGTAAACGATAGACTGTCGTTTTAAGAAGCAGACCTGCCATTCTTTTTCTACATACTTATTATTATGTACTTTTTAAAAATATATATTTTAAATTTTTAATTACTATGCCAAATGTAGATTTATACAAAACAAAACATAATGACTTTTCTTTAATATTAAATGTTTCATCTAGGTTCCAGAGCTTGTTCGGTCTGTGCCTCCTGAGCGTGTTCTTGCTTTAAGGCAACAGACGCAACTATTGTGGGAACAATATTTTTCATCAATTGAGAAGATTGTCTTTACTACAATTGAGGTACTTTTGAGGATATTAAGAGTGTTTAATGTTACATAGCATAATTTACCAATAAAGTCCAGAAAGGATCTATTTCTTTTTACGTTGAGGATAAGCAAGTGTTCAACAATCAACAATCGTTTCGTTTCCATTTTGGCAGATTATATTAGAGCGAATAACGGCCCATAGATCGTCGCGGCAACGCGAAGCTTTGATATGGAACGCATCGCCGGGCGCCCTGGGCACGCTGTCGTCGTACGGCGACTCGCGCGCGCACCTGCCGCAGGGCGCGGGGCTGGCGAGCGCGTGTCCGCCGCCGCCAGTAGCGCGCGCGCCGCCGCCCGCGCCGCTCGCCGCGCCCGCGCCGCCGCCCGCCGCGCCGCCGCCCACGCCCGGCCACACCTTCACGGCGCTCTTGTACGTGCAGGCCACGTCGCCGGCGTTACACAAGCTACTTGCCAATATAGCTAGTAGCGAATTGTGTGAAAAGGTACATTATTCATATTTAATTTCTACTTTACTAGTTCATTTTCCATCTTTATGTTAAATTTACAACATAAAATAGCAGAAATTTGTAAAAATCTCCCTATAGAAATGCTAACAACTAAACTAAACTAAACAAGCTCAAGCTGCACGCTGTATCTAGGGACCTAGTGTTAAGACACTTCATATTAGAACTTTCGTTCCCCACTTTCTTCTGAATTGTTGAGGCATTGCGTGTTGAGTGGCGGAATTCAATGCTTTGCCGTTTTACGGGAAAACGGAGGTCAAAATATTAAATATCTCATTTCCCTCAGTGTGGATCGAACCCACAACCACGTTTATAGTCACAAGCTTGTGCCCTTGCACCATGACGACCTTATGTATGTAATATACATATTTTGGTATTTTTTGTTATTCTCTAAGGTGGTACTGGTGTGGGACAGTGAGCGTGCCGCGCCTTCCTTGAAGTCGCTGGCAAGAATGGCCGGAGATCAGCGGGATCCTCTGCCTGTCGTGGTCATTGATGCCACTACTCATTATCCTGGGTAATAAATTCTATATAGTTCATTACTGCCAACTAGTTTTTGTGTGTGGCTTCGCTTTCGTCGTTTAGCAGTTTCGACTTTGTCCAAATATGTTATAAGCTTCAACAATTACTATGTCGCATCCTGTAAGGACGGGGCGCGAAAGCTTGGGCGAATAGTCCTAACTCTTCCTTCGTACTCGGAACGCGGTGAAATCAGATGACGTTTTAATACAACCGTTCAGTATGCCACTTCCAGGAGAAGTGAAGTTCGCATTTTGTTTTCGAACTGAGGTTATTGCTGTTAGCCCTATTGGCTTTTACAGCGATACCGGGTGGGTAGGGAAGAGGGTAATCTGTCCCAGAAGAAATGCTAAGCACTACATGGCTGCCTGAGAAGAGTCGACGATTGTAAGGGCGCCCCCAGCGGGGCTCGAACCTCGGCTTACAACTGTCGAGCGGGCTGGGATTTTACCTATTCTAAGCAAATCCAGCCGCGATATGAAGCTGCCACTTGGGACAAAAATAAGACTAATCTAAGGGAGCTAACAGTCCCTAGGCGCCGAGCCGTGGAATAAACTGGACTTCGTCGTCGATTCCGTCGACGACGGTGTTAGTGTCGTGTGTGTGTAGTGTGCTTCCTACCTACATACGGGGCATTCGCTATCGTAATGGCGTCATCGGGGTCTAAAAGGACGCTCCGCGGGCGTCTACGTTTAGGGTGCGCGTTGGATGTGTAGTCACACGCCGTGACAATGAGGGGGTTCGCGTGCCTCGTTAATCGAATCCAATTCACAATCTCTATGTAGGTCGACGTTACGTACGAACCAGGGACAACCCGATGCGATACGTAAGAATTTATTTTGTACTTTTTTTAGGGGATCTAGCTTAGTGTGCGCGAACGCTACACAAGTGTATGACAGAATGGGCCTTATACAAGTTTTTTTACATTTTACTACGCTTGTTAATAAGGTGATATAATCTATTGAGTACGAATTTTGCTTTATTGCATACCTTCGTATTATGAGGTTTGAAAGTGAATCTAGAGTCTAGAGTGACACCTAGATATTTGACGTGTTTTTCCCAGAGAATGGGCTTGTCTAATAGACATATGGTAGAGACCTGTATGTGTCGAGCCATAGGGAAAAGGATGGCTTTACTTTTCTCGGGATTAAGCTCGATTCTCCATAGGCGGGACCACTCACCGAGTGCGTGGGCCGCTTTCTGAAGTCTCTCGGCTAGTAAGCGCGTATTACGCGATTAAGTATAAAGGGCCGTATAAGGTCCGCGTACATGGTCAGGTGAACATACTCAGAGCGTGGTATGTCACTGGTGTAGAGCGAATATAGAATGGGGCAGAGGGTTGAACCCTGGGGAGCGCCTGCGCGGAGGAAGCGGGGGGTGAAGTCCGCATCGCTTGTTCCCACTGTTATAAGAAAGATGCGTCATTCATCTCACTTCTCTAAAAGTTGACAATTGACAATGATAACTGACAGTGTTGCCATCTTTTGAATACATCCAAGTCAAACAACTTGATGTTCCGTAATTATACTCTGCGTCATACATATATAGGACTTTATAATATCATGACATAATCATAAAGGTGATATTCAAATTAAACACAGTTGAATTGTTGTTATAAGATAAATATATGTATAGAGAGGTCTTGTTAGACGGTAAACTTACAAAACTATTTTTTTATTATAGTGAAGGTGTATCGGCAAGATGGCAGCCGTTGTGGGCGATTCCCACTGCAGCAGTATTTTCTTTGGACGGAGACGCACCATTACTTGCAGAGGAATTGGACTTCGCGTTCCGCGTGTGGCAGCATTTCCCCGAACGAATCGTCGGTTATCCTGCCCGCAACCACTTCTGGGACGAGTCGAAGGGCGCGTGGGGCTACAGCAGCCGCTGGGGCGGCTCGTACTCGATGGTGCTGGCGGGCGCGGCGCTGGCGCACCGCGCGCTGCTGGCGCAGTACGGCGGCGCGGCGCCGGCGCTGCGCGCGGCGGTGCGGCGCGCGCGCAACTGCGAGGACATCCTGCTCAACTGCGTGGCCGCGCACGTCACGCGCCGCCCGCCGCTCAAGCTGGCGCAGCGCCGCCGCTACAAGCCGCAGCACCACAGGTGAACACGCTCTTATCGCTTCCGAGCAATTGCATTCAAACCACCTTTAGGATTTTCTATTTAATTTGTTTTCCACCACATAGTCGTCTGTACCTTTTTTGTTCTTTATTTTTTTTTCTTATTTATTTTTATATAGTCCACAAAGTGTTTACGTTAGGAGAAATAAAAAGTGATTTTAATCTCCATAAATATCATGATCAATGTAATCATAAGATTGCGATATGTTCCATTTCCTTTATGTTTTTGATATTTCCATCTTATTATCCTAATAAATCCGGTTTCTTAAAAATATTTGTTTTTAAAATTTGAAACTATTAAATTTTGGTAAATATCTTAAAACTTAAATAAAATTGTAGTTAAAGGATAATAAAATACAAAATAATATTTTCTTTAACATTGTCTTGGTAATTGTATGCTTTAGATGTCACTTAAAACATTCTTTATTGAATTGATGGTTAATTGAAACTGAACATCTGATGTCACTTCTATTCAAAATCTACAAAAAAAAATACATGTAACAGCCTTTATACTATAATTTGCCTTTTTTAGCTTCACGTCGTTTCCGCATAGAGTTGAGTAAGGAAGAACCAAGTGGCCAAAAGACATTCCGTTCCCCACTTTCTACCGTGTGGTGTAGCGGAAGAACCCAACGCCACGATTCGTCTTTCGTCATTCACCACGACGTTACCAAAACGAGAAAATTAAAACAACTCATCCCATCTCTCGTGTGCCGCTCTGCCTCAGAATATTTTTTCTCGTTTAATATTAATCAGACAAAATCTAAAATGCTATATATGTAATACGAGGCTAGTCGTGGCGCTGGGGCAAAAAGTGAGACTGTAAACGCAACTGGTTGTGCCACTCGAAAAAAATAATTATTTATTTAAATTAAATTGTATATTCCCATTTCTTTGCCCTGGTGTCCAGACAAAGCGTTGAGTTCCGTCACTCAACTTGCAATGCCTCCAAAAGTCGGCGGAAAATGGTGAACGGAGTGTCTCAACACTAGGTTCTTTCTGTCTATACTCTACACTATTGTGTACGGGATACAGCGTGGAGCTGATTTAACTTTTTTTAATTTAAAATACTCTTTCCATAGGTCTTCATGGAGCGATCCCGAGCATTTTGTTCAACGTCAATCGTGCCTCAACACATTCGCAGCAGCGTGGGGCTACATGCCTCTAGTGCGATCCGTATTGCGTCTAGACCCCATATTATTTAAAGATCCAGTATCTACATTAAGAAAAAAATATAGAAAGATGGAATTAGTTACTTCGTAATTTTACAAAGGCTTAGGCACTACTACGTCATATTTATAATTTAGGCCAACTCTCTATAATATGTTTACGTGTCTGACATATGTATATTGTGTTACAACTATAAGACTGTAGTATTAATTGTAATCAATTCATAATTTATTTATGATAGTGCACTGTAATATTCACTTACTATAATATAGCTCACCGAAGTTCACCGAAGACAATTATATTAAATAATTACAGAGCAACTTATTGACTATTTTATTTATTTTATTTATCCATTTGTACTTAAAATCAGAAAATACTTGTCAAGTGCTAATTGGATTCATGTACCGAGGGTTTTAACCAATTTCAAGATTATAGCTCAACGGTAAGTACAATTTATAAAAGTAGACAAATTTATATATATATATATATATATATATAGTGTTAAGATACTCCGTTCCTCACTTTCTGCCGAATTCTAGAGGCATTGCATATTGAGTGTCAACGCCGCACTTTGCCTGGACACCAGAGTCAAAAGATATTTTTCATAATAAACATTTATAGAACAGTACCCCATTATTAAGATAAGTATCTTAATAAATTCCATTTACGCGGACTTTGTCATCATTTCCATACTACTTCTAATTAATATCCTAATATTTAAATTTGGAGCTAAAATTCCGAGACAAAAACTTGTGTTGAATGCCTTGTGTAGAGCTTTATTTTACTAGCATTTTTAAACTTTTCTAAAACTGAGCTTTTATTTAGCATGCTTTCATGCTTTCCAGGAGGCGCGGGTTCGGGACCCGCTACGTTCAAATTGTTATACGTTTTCTAAATAAGTATTTTTCTTTCCTAAGTGTGGAATAATAGTTTAAAAATGGTAAAAATAATTAATAGTTGTTTTATATTTTATCTAATTATTGTGATAGTGAGATTGTAATAATAATATTACAGCATACTGTTATGGACTGTGAAAACGGGTTCAAATCCTCACGATATGAACGCCCTCAAGGAAATAATAAGATTATAATCTTAATAACGAAGCTAATAAGTGTGAATTAAAAAAAATATTATGAAAAACATAAAACCCCAAACAAAACATGACAATAACGTGCGAGTCGGACTCTCCTAACGCCGAAACCAATTTCATGATGGTAGGTCAACGGGAAGTACACTGTGCAACTTATAAAAGTTAACAAAACTTAAGTGTTTTAACTTAAGATTTTGTATGAAATGAACTACAAAAATAAGTTTGTAATATTATTTTGTAAGAAATACCGACCTACAAGTTTTCACGGTTTTTCTCTTTGTTTTTATTGTAAGTTCTCCTTTCGAGCCAAATTTCATAACTATAGGTCCACAGAAGTTACTTACAATTGGCATTTGGCAAGAAGTGAGAACTTGCTATATATACAAATAAAAGAAAAAATCCGAAAAATGGAAAATACGTACATATAAAAACTGTTCAAATCCATCCAGTAGTACAGAAGATGTGTATTGTGCGTGTACAGATATACAAACAAAGACAAAACTTTTTAAAAACTACTATTATCATTTAAAATCCCCCTATATTGTTATTACAAATATATTCAATGTACCTACGGGCAAACTTTTTCTGTGTTTTATTATATTATAGATGAAACTATTTAATCATGGTGCAGTTGGGAATTGGGGCGGCGATATATGCGATAATTGTCTGTTCAATCATCACTCAGGGAGAAAAATATAATTTAATATTATACAAACATATTATATTGCAAAAATTGTCGGTAGGTAAGTACAGGATGGAATGGAGGCCCAAATTCTATTTAAAATATGTAATTTCTTTGTTTTATTTGTATTGTACAACTCAAATTCGAATTAAAATGATTTCGATCATATGGAATTGTTAATTTTTATTTAATTCGAGATTCATTTTTTAGGATTGTATACCTATAATTGAGTAATTATTGCTCACATTGAATACAATGTTAATTTCCAAGGCTTTAGATTTTCTAATAGATTATTTGTTAACTATTTCTTTATGGCCCATTATGCTAATGTGACCAGTGATACACATACAATTCTATGAAGTGTTATTAGGTACTGTTTATCCACTAGAAGAGTGGGCTTGAAGTAAGTTGTTAAAAAAAAAATTAATATGACAATTATTTTGCTTTAAATGAAAGTAATTTGTGATTTTAACATTAATGTTCTCGATTGTACTACGAACACGACGACAGCCATTATTATCATAGTGAAAGTATACTATTTTATTTCCGCGGAACCTGCAAACTACTATTTGTCATCAATATTACGTATTTTGATTGATGGGTTCCTATACTTATTCCAACTTCCAAGATATATTTCTAGTTCACTGATCATATGCAAGGAAATGAAACATTATTTATTTTTATAAATTTATAATAATATATTTTTTTTAAATAGGTACATAAATAGATATAGGTTAAGCGGCTTTATATTTAAGTTCTGGAGATGATCTTCCTATAAAAAATATAATCCTAAGCATGTCAAATATAATATGTAAAAATAACATATTTTATACTAGCGGCCCGCCCACGGCTTCGCCCGCTTAAAATACATGATTATTGATTTAAGCAGAATTGATTGACAACTATAATAAAATAAATAAATAAATCAGCTTCACGCTGTATCCCGCACACAGCAGGGTAGGCAGAGGGAACCTAGTGTTAAGACACTACGTTCCCCACTTTCTGCCGAATTCTGGAGGCATTGCGTGTTGAGTGGCAGAACTCAACGCCGCGCTTAACCTCGACATCAGAGCGAAGAAATGGAAATATAAATTTAAGTAAATATTTCATCTCCTCGAGTGGGGATCGAACCCGCAACCAGTCGGTTTTGCAGTCACACCTCGTGCCGCTGCGCCACGACTGGCCTCACACCCTATAATAGAATGACAAACAAATATAAAGACAACATACAACAACATATATAATATAAAGACAACTATAATGACTTCTAATATGATTTTTTGTTACTTTAATCTGTGATATTCTATTATGATTTTTTTACGACATTATCGTAACTTCTGTAAGAATTTTTGATTGTTTCGAACTAAAAAATATGACCAATGTCGATATTTGATATTCATAAAATATACATAAAGCTAATTATTTATTATATATATACATATATATATATATATATATATATATATATATATATATATATATATATATATATATATATATATATATGTATATATATATATATATATATATATATATATAAATATATATATGTAACATTACGTTCTTTTTACCTATGTTATGTTTTTTAAAGCTCTGTTAAATGTGCTGATGTCACTTAATAATTGTACTGCTTCAGAAACAGTCTTAAATGTAAAATTATTAATTTGGTTAAGGATTCATAATATTCTTTGTAAAATAACTGTAATGTTTGCATATTAACTCCTGTTTGCGTATTATTAGATAAATGAATAATTGGTAAATATGTAGTTATTACAGAGTACACTTAGAAAGGATGTTTTTAGGCATTTTTATATAGATTTATTTCAAACGAACGAACGAACCAAAAAATCTATGTATTTACTTGATATTTCTTTGAAGATCAAATCGTTCTTTATCTCTGTGTTGAATTAATTACGATTTAAACTTTACTGTTACGATTTATGAAGGTAATCTCTACTAACAATTCAATTTTGTTTACTTAAAATAAATAAATCAGCTTCACGCTGTATCCCGCACATAGCAGGGTAGGCAGAGGGAACCTAGTGTTAAGGCACTCCGTTCCCCACTTTCTGCCGAATTCTGGAGGCATTGCTTGTTGAGTGGCAGAACTCAACGCCGCGCTTAACCTCGCCACCAGAACGAAGAAATGGAAATATAAATTTAAGTTAATATTTCATCTCCTCGAGTGGGGATCGAACCCACAACCAGTTGGTTTTACAGTCACACTTCTTGCCGCTGCGCCACGGCTGGCATTGTTTACTTTATTGTATAAAATATTGTATAATAGTGCTTCAAAAATATATATTTTTATCAACAGTCATATAATCAAGACGTTTCGAATGTCATTCTTTAGCCAGGGTCATACCAGCGCGATTTTTATATAACATTCGCTGGCAAGCTAATGCCTTGAGTTCATTCAAATGACGATAACTTTTTTTTTAATGAACCGATTTTGATGAACCAAACTTTAGAACCTAAATTGAGTTAAAACAAAGCAATTGGTGAAATTTTCAAGTAAATCGGTTCAGTAGTTTCAGAGAAAAATGCGGACAACAATATGTCGACAGACAGACAGACAGACAGACAGACAGACAGACAGACAGACAGACAGACAAGAAATTCAAAAAAAATCTTTTTGCTTTCTATTAGTCTTTTTAAGTGTCCCTCTATCCATTTCAGTCAAAATTACTAAATGTACAGACAAAATATTTTTACTGTCTTATTATATATAGAGATAGAGATTAAAAAACAGACATAAAAAATTTTTTTAGGTGGTGCAACTATAAAATCTACTAATATTATAAATTCACAACTATGTTTATGTAAGTTTGTTTGTTACACTTTCACGCCAAAACTACTTAATCAACCGATTATCTTGAATCTTTGTTCATATATTCTAAGAAATATAACAATTAGAAGGATTTTTATTAAAATATATCTACATATATAATCTTTTGGCTATATTTACTTTTACATTAAAAGTAAATTTAAACGATCGAAGCCGCGTTTGAGTCTCTAGCGTAGGGTTAAGTCGGGAACAGTGACTCGGATTTAAAAAAACGAGCTGAAATTTACACATAACATACCTTGGTTACTAATCTTTCACCCTCCATTTTCATTTTTCCAATGAAATCAATATGAAAGTATTTGAATTTACGTTTTTTAAAAAATGAAAAATGAGCCACTATCTACATTAACTCGACCCTGTAATGCACAGTGCGTGTACCAGTACACAGTGGCTCGGCAGAATAATAGTCAATTAAAACGATTAAGTATATTTATTAATGATATATTTGTTTCTTAAGTCTCACATTCATCAAAATCAGTCACATAAAAGTTAGAATATCAATCAATTAAGATCAACTTTAACACTTCATATACTTTTCCAATAATAATGCTTTAAAGGAGCGAACGGGACTTCTCGATGCTTCATGCATGAAAAGTCCATGTTCCAAATCCAAAATAAAAACGTCGTATATCATCTTCGGAGCTATTTTTTATTTTCCGCCCAGTGTCACTCTTGCAACGCGGCATTCTAAAAAGTAAAGAAATATAAATTGATCGTCTATATTAGGCGGACTGGACTATTTAATGAAATTTTGGAAATTGGTTGTTTGGATTCTAAACAAACATTTCTATGTTTGTTTCATGAGTATACAGTGACTTAAGAGTCACAAATAAGACCTAGTCTGCCGAAACTTAACTGCCTACTGCCACTGCATTAACACCATTTTCCTGAATGAATAAAAATTCGTGTAATTTAACTTGAAAAGTACTTTTTTGATCAGCAAACCACATAAGTAAATACTTATTTCACGTTGAATTGTCGTTAGAGATGGCGGATCATTGGTTTGTACGTATTCGGGTGTCAGACGCTTCCGATAAGTGATGGAAACAAATAAATTTGCTGTTCTATTTATGAAATATGAGAGTGAGTCAGTGTCCGCGACTGAGCCACCATTCCCGAGCGACCCCAATGGTAAAAATCTATATAATACTACTCAAATACGAAACAATTGATCTCCTATTACAATAAATTTATCTATTTCTATTAAAATTAGTTTTTTATTATAGGTAATTATTTGCATAATCTCCTTAAATATTAGAATCACTTTGTCGATGGGGTCATCTAAGTGCATTAAATTGGTAGGCGTTGCATAAGTAGAACGCGGCTGACATAACGAATGCTTCGCAACTCGAGCGTCCTTGGCCTCGTAGTGTAGTGACTGTTCGAGTAAACATTAAACATCGCATAGTACAGCTGACTGCGCGTGTAGCCGGTGCCCGACTGTAATACATTTGTAAAGATCCTTATAAATGTGAAATAAGTGCATTATTTTTAAAACTTGCTTAGGTTTCAATATTTTTTTTCCATTATAAATATAATTTTGTGATGCAAAAATTAATTGCATAAAAATCATTTTAATATCGTGTTAAATATAAAAAGATATTTTATAATTTAAATATTTTCAGGATTGATGAAAATTGTGTATGTTCTTTATAATAGAATATATAGTTGACAAAAAACCCTGATCACTGACTAACATCAATGGTGTAGGTATTTGGGTAAGTGGTACATTTAAATTTTGAACAAACATTCTATTAATATTTTATTGCATTACAATAGTTAAGTACAATTTTTATTACAAAATAAAAAAATGAATATTAAAACTTTCGTAATAGGTACATATGGAATACAGATAACCAAGATAGGTAACCAAGCCTTTCTACTTGTGACCTTACATTGGCGCAAGAATTAATTAAGTGTGGGTATTGGCATTTGTTTAAATATATATACATGTATATATATATATATATATATATATATATATATATATATATATATATATATGTTTGTATTTCTTGTGTGATGACGTTCATTAGAACATACAACGTTTTTTTACTATAAAAGACATCAACGCATGCAACCTAAATATGTTACTGGTATGGTATTATCAACATCTATTTATGAGTTAACTATTCATTTGATTGTAGGTACCAAATACATATGATATAAGATATCAAAATGTTATTTTAAGTTTTAGCGTTATAAACATATATTTATAGAAAAGCTGCCGATTGCAGCTTCGTTTAATAAACCTTATATATCTTATATCTCTCTATATCTTTTCTGTAGTTCCGACGATGTGCATGTACAAACAGACATTTTTTTTTAATCATTCCTTTTGGTTTCGTGTTTTTTTTAATATACTTTACTTATTATTTTTTAGATTACAAGCAACACCTACTGTGGTTTAACTTTCCTATATACATATATAATATATTTGCAAAAAAATATATATTTTGTTTGCCATATTTTAGGATAATTATAAATTTATTTATCTTACGGTAAATAAATTTATTTATTTTCTAATACTAGATTTAAATTTATTTCATCCTAAGATATATAAATATATAGTAGTAAATCATATTTAAATTTTGCCTTTTGTTGTATGGAATCCTAATTTTGTGTGTGTGTTTTTTTTATTTTTATGGTGCGTAATATATAAAGAATCCTTACCCAAGAAATATGACGAAAGTTAAATAATGCGTTACTTAACTACCCGTATAGGAATTGGTAGGTTTGCGTGAAAGGTTTGTGATAATAAAGAAAGAAGGCAGACATGTTAACGGGAGCGCAAGTTACTTTTTATAAACTAACTCCTTAAACTTATTTAAATTGAAAACTAGACTAAAAAGTGGTGACTTTTAATTGATTTGAACATAATTTGAGCTTATGTTCGAGCTTATGTTCAAATCAATAGAAGTTATAAGCTATATTTAAATTTGTTTTAATTTAAATAGTGAAAAAGTTATACAGAAGCAAATATTCCTGTCAAATGAATACAAAATAAGAAAAATGTATTCCTAAAGAATGTTTCCCACGTTTATTCCTGCGTTAATATTTCTAAAATCAGCATTCATCAAGGTACCATTCTTACACCTTGAGTAGACATAACTAGGCTTCACTTTACTCTTATAATTATTTTAGGCTATCATAATATTTTGGCTTAGATAATTATTATGACGAGATTGCATCTTTTAAATAAATTAAGCCTTAATAATTAAAAGGTTTATTACCTACCGCAAATAATCGTTGGGAGTTAAATTTTATAGTTATCGTCTACGTTTCTTAAAAGCATAATGAGAAAATTGCTTAGTCATAAATTACGATAATTATTGTTATTTAATTATTTTTAAATTACGCCGTAATCGCATAGTGACACATTACATAATAAACTAACTATAAACTGTACTTCTATAAATCTATTTATCCGCTCAGGTAAAATAGTGATAAATACAAAATAGAATTTTTCGCTTTAGTAAGGCCAACAAAGTTACAAAATTGTTTTCAAAATTTCTCAGATGCGGCTCGCAGTTGAGATTGCGTTGGCGGTATGGTAAGCCCAAGAGAACCAGTAAAACTGTTGGGTCTCTGTCCTCTCTAGCTTCAATCATTAGCATATTAAGAGATATTTTTTATCTGGACTTTAGCTTTAAACAGATATGCTCGTATAAAGGTTGTTTTTTTAATTTTCTCGGGGCAAATTTTGTTGTAAGTAAAATTTCTGCGATGGGTACCAAACTATTCATGGCTGGGCCGGCTCCCTCTTTCTACGCCCATTATTACGTTTGACTGATCCTGATATTTTGAGGAAGGTTATTCTCAAAATAACGTTGACATTACAGATTTATGGTAACCATAAATATAATATTTCAATTATAATTTTAAATGTAATTTTACGGCTTTTGTGTAAAATACTTTTTGATTTAAAAAATAATGTTTTGCTTATTTATTTAGGCTTCAGGAATTCAACGCTTACGACGAGAAGATGGAATTGAATTATAAACTTGCTTTATCCACATTGATCGTCGCTGCTGTCACACTCCTAGTCTCTGCACAACCAGTCAGTATACGTAATCGTTACATATTATGTGAACAATTTTCTTGCAATATCTAAATATTATATAAGAAGTTTATGAGAATCAAAACAAAAACATATGTTAGGATATAATGTGTTTATATTAAAAGAGGAGAAGTAATATGTGACTAGGTATATTTTTAACACTACATATAATATTATTCAATTGTAGCCCTTAGCCGACGATTCAATTGGAAAAGACCGAATTCTACGACAATCATTATTAAGAGCCGGAAAAAGCGTAGCAGTTAAGCCAAAATGGGGATTTTTTGGTACGGTATTCAACCTTATACGAGAGGTAAAAAACTAAATAAAAAATATATTACTTATAGGTTAACAACTTGGAAGTTTAAAAATATTTTATTTTTTAGCAAATTAACGACACAAAAAGTGCTTATGGACAAATCTCTAATATGGTGAACAATCAGTTTATCGATGATAATGTAAGTATGCACATTGGATACTACCCGGTTTGCCAATTTTTTTTTTACTACGGACATGCACGGAAATTATGAAACAAACTACCATCAGACGTGTTATAGTGTTTAATGCCGGCATTAACGGTTCCTCTGATCCATTAGTAACTTAACGTCATGAGATATAGATAAACAAATTTTGTTAAGGTTAAGTTTCACATTAGATGTTTCGACATTAACTCTTAACAACATTTTACTTATCAGTCTAAACAACTTTTATTAAGGCACTCTATATTTAGCTTTTGTAGTTTACCTGGTCTGTTACAGTTCCACATTAGATGTTACTGACCCTTTGATTTTATATGTCAATCAAGAATACTTCAAACTGAACAAGTTTTGTTAAGGCACCCTATCTTTTGTTGTCGTGTTGAAAAATTCAACATTTGTCATATTTTTGAAATGTTGTTTAGGCTTTCTTGTATATACGTAATGTTTACACTACTGAGATTCGGAATACCAATACATTTCACTTGTAGGGACATCATAGTTCTAATGGGTACTAAAACTGACCATTTCTAATATCGATTTCTTTTTGCAACTATACTTCCGAGTATCATAGCTCAAAAATGCAACCAGTGCGAGCCAACAGACCAACTTTTTTCGTCTGCGTCTATATTATACTTAATCGGTACTGTGCTGTTATCATAAATATTACCAAAATTAAAAATAGATTTCAATAGTACAAATTAAAATTCAAATTAATTATTGATTTTATTTAAAGATTTTTGATTTATTTGAGGAAAACCTTCACAACTTCACAAATTAATAATTAAAAATTATATTTTATTTTATTTAACAGGCCATTCCTACTACACCAGAAAAAGTAGACAATGGAACAACGCCGTCACCAAAAATTACAAGATCAGAATTTTTAAAGATACTTGATCGAAATCTTAAGGGATTAGCTCGTCTCCGCGATGTGGAATGGCGTGAATCAAGAAAGGTTATTTTCATTTTTACTTTTATATTTAAAATTGCCAGTCAGTCAGTCTGCTCAGTCTATGGTTCTTCGCTTCCACCAGCCACAGTAGTCGTCAGCCCACTTAGATGGAGGACGTCCTACATTTAGGTTGTCGAGGTGCGGTCCCCACTCCAAATCGCGCCAACGGTTGTCGGTTCTGCGACAAGTATGTCCAGTGCCATTAGAGAGGCCTTTGCATATACATATCCAGAATCGCCATTGGCGAATATATAGACAGGCAGGCACGATGATGATCATATCAAATAAATCAATCCGAATAAAATGTTAAATAGCATATGTCCCGATGTAGGTTTATATAATATTATCTATGCACATACCTACATCACTTTTTATGACGCTAAGCGATTTTTCTGTTTATAAAAAATATAATATATTTATGTTTTTACAGGATTCATGGACTAACATACAAGGATATTGGAATGAAATTTTTGGAGGAAAGAAATCAAATAGCTAATATATATATATATTTGATTATTGTTATGTGGGAGGCTTAGATATAAACTAAATTATATAGAACACATAGGTGTTTGTTTTATTTATATTTTATCGTTTTAATAATCTACCTGTATGAAACTAAGTCAGGTAATAATTTTCACTGAACCTATTAATTTAACTTATTATGCATTCTAAAACAATGGTAGTGGCATGGTTTACAGCTAGTTTTCCTTCTTTTGACACCTGTAGGCGCCCCTACTGTGAAGGTTGGCATTGTCACTTAGCCCATGTCACCATATCAAGGTACTACTAATTTTATGTGAGCTCCTAAGCAGCTCAGCATTTCCAAAGTCAGATTGTCTAGTTTAGAATGGTATAAGTCTACTAAAAAAAATTGCCCATGGCTCCTAGGGTTTCCGCAACCTAATGAGACATTATTGTAAAATTTTGTGAAGCAAATAATATGAGTAGTTTCCTTTGGGTTTCCTTAACCCAAAAATTTTGAGAGCCAAATAAGACTCTTCTGTGAGTATCTATAACCCAAAAATCAGTGAGCCTAATAAGACTGGCCTTTGAGTTTTCGCAACCCAAAAATTTTGTAGGGCAAGATAAACCATATCTAATTAAGATTTAAAGGAAAATAAAAGAAACAGCCAGACACTGTTATATTAAGTGCCAGAGTTTAGGTAATTTTTTTTTAAATATTTATAAAATAACGAACAAACAATAAATTCGATCGAACAATCACTAACAAACGACGAACCAACAGATAAGCAAAAAAATTAAAAATATACAGGGTGGAAGAGGCAGCGCTCCTTTTACGGAAACAGCATATAGGGTAAAATATTTCAAACCTATACCTAAAGAAATTAATCAAGATGCCTCAACAGTTTGGACGTAGGATTTTTTTTTCATTACACGATTTTTTTCCATACTGTATTTCGTGTGACGCGATTATAGATCCCAATAACATAAACACTTACTACTACAAAAATACTACTAAAGGTTAAACTTTGAACTTTATCACCGATGCCTACGACTCGATTTCGAAATGAGCCGTGTGCGGCGATGTTCCTTTGATAGGTTTATGTGTGCGTGCGTCGTCCTTACAAATGGTGTTTTATTTTAAAATGACAATTTTATTATTTATTTTGTTTGAAAAAATAACTTTTCATTTTTGGAAATTTATTTTTTTCTGATTTATATTAGGCTTTTATAGAGTGGTTAAAACTGTGATTTCATTTAAATTAGTGCTTACACTTCCATTCTGTATATTTTTTCCCATCAATTTACGGTACCCGGATCGGCAACAAGATCTCAAAAAGCTTGTGAGAACCTGTTCACACTCTTGTGCTTGTGGACGGTTGCCGAGGCTTGCCAAGCGTGTAAGCGTATTTTAAGACCTTCATTTTTTATGTTGATTATAAGAAGGTGATAAGATATATGTATTTTAACATTTAAAAAGTCCAGTTATAGTTATATGCCAGTATTTATTCTGATATAAAATATTTAGTGGCCGTCTTTCAATATGAAAAAATAATAATAACTGGCAACAATGCCAAAGTAAAATCTGTAAGCGGCCTCATAATTTAATGATATTTCCGATTTTGTTCTTAGCCGCCATATTGTCTTCAATTCATGTTCACTTTTACCTATCAAATATTTTGGTAACTACATAACCACATATTTAACACACCAACGACGAACAAGCAAGTTAGCAAAAAAATAATTATTCCCCACCAACTTACGGTAGCTTCGGATCGACAACAAGCTCTCACAAACCTTTTGATCTGACACAAGTCAATCCAAACTCCCCGTTTATACGATTGTGCTTGTGGAGGCTTGTCGAGGCTTGCCAAGCGTGTAAGCGTACATTAATTTTTATGATGATTATAAGAAAGTGCTAAGATATATGAATTTAAGATAAAAAGATCAGTTGCAAGTAGTGTTATTTTATAATGTTTAAATCTTATAAGTATTTTACTCTTTGATCAATGTATTTTTAAAATTACTAACGAGCATTAAGTCTAGTCTTCAGATCAGCGTTATTTATTCGACGAGGACCTGCTAAGTGTCCCTTCAGCTTTGATAATATATATGAATACTTCTTGTTATTTTCTTTCATTTCTATAAATGACTATTTAAGTAAAGATTTAGAATTTTAGATAAATATTAAATACTGTATATAAATATAAATATTACCACAAAAAAAGGTATTAAAATTTCAATATCATGAAAACTAGTAAAGTAATTTAAATTACCACAAATTTTCCAGAATAAAAGTAATACAATACGTTTTGTCACTATTTATATTAATATAAAATATTTAGTGGTCGTATGTCAATACAAAATATACTTATAGGTACCGATGTAGTTTAAGATGATCCAAATCTCATTTTGGTTGTTCCTACCTATATTATATTTTTTTGAAAATTATAGGATGATAACTGGCAACAATGCTAAAGTAAAATCTGTAAGCGTCCTCACAATTGAATGATATTTCCGATTTTGTTCTCAGCCGCCATATTGTCTTCAATTCGTGGTCACTTTTACGTATCAATTATTTTGCTAACTACTTAACCACATATTCCAGATTTAAGTTATTGGAACGTAAGTAATGTATTATAAATATATCACTTTATTATATTTTGTAGAACTGCACGTATGACTTGTGATTATCCATATTGATGACGGTAAAGCCGGTGCATTACAGAAATTTACAAATTAAAATAGAAATAATATATATTTATCCTTGTTAGTAAACATTATCCGTATAACATCTAATGTTTATCATATAAATAATAAAATAATATAATTTAAAATAACCCTATTTTTTTTTAATACAATCAATCTGGGTAACTTTGACTGATACGAGCGATATTTTGCACTTTGTTAAAATTTATAGCACATTGCAAGAGTGTCTTTGTTTTATTACTGCTCTCATACATGCTTTTCGCCCAAAAACATCCGCATAACCCTTTTACAATATAGCATACAGAAGAAAATCAGAATTTTGTAGTCTGTCAAAGTTACCCCATCATATGGGTAACTTTGACACAAACAATCATTCATTAAAATATAGTCATAATTATTCTTCTTATTAATCTAGATAACATTATTTCATATTATTATTGAAGAATGGATGTAAATGTGGTAATAAAACAATCATTCTGCAGTTTTATCATTACAATATTACAAATAAATGGAGAATCAGTCTTAAAGTGTTTGGTATTTGTTTACTATATTTTATTAATAATAATAACAGCCTTTATTTCTCTTCCTAATTCATGCCTATAATTACAATTAAATGAAATTTCGACATTAATAAATTAAAAATATTTATAAAACAATTAAGTATAATTAATTAATATTTCAATTGTAGATATACTTTATATTTCATGCATTCTGAGTCAGGCTGTCATTTAGACAAAGGCCTCCTACAGGTATTACACTCCAGCTAGTCCTTCGCTACTCTTCTCTACCTCTTGGACAGATCATCTTCCCATCGTTTTATTTACCTGCCTCATAGTCGTTTTCCATCTTGAGGATACCATTCGATTATATTTATTGTCTATTTTTCCTTATTGGATCTCCTCATAATAGGGCCAGTTCATTTCCATCTGTCTTTTTAACTTGTAGATCACATTGGTCACTCTGGTTTTTTCCCTGATTTTGGTAAGTCTCATTTTGTCATTAATTTAACACCCAACATGCTCCTCTCTATTCCTTGCTGACATACTTTAAGTTACCAACTGTTATTAACACACCTCTGTATTTCCTTAGACATTTGTGAGTATGGGGGTATTGTTTGTCTGAGATAGATATAGTCACTTACATATTCCACTGTTTGATTGTTGACTTTTATTGCGATTTTGGAGCTGTTAGTCATCACTTTTGTTTTTTCTATGTAATGAACATAGTAGTCAATCCCACTTTCTCAGTCTCCATGATTAGTTATTGTAACATTTTTTGAGGGTTTCAGGGTTCTCTGCTAATATCACTAATTCATCAGCAAACCTGAGACGGTTCATTCTGCTCCCATTTATTTTTAACCCCAGATGGGTCGAGTCTAGCTTTCTGAAGATTTCTTCAAGCACATCCAAGACCAATTTTGGAGATAAAGGATCTTCCTGTCAAACCCCTCTCTTAATTAGAAACTTATCCAATTTTTTCCACTTGTACCCTGGAAGTACTGTTCTCATATATCTGGTTGATTATCTTAATGTATTTTCTGTTTAAACCATGGACTATTTTTGAGGAAAGTGTAATTTTTCCCTTAAATTTTATTATCAGCTTTTGCCTTTTTTGTAATATCTCTTTTGGAAAATCCTTTGTGGTGTATATGTTATTAGTGAAATGTTTTTGTTTTTTTTTCAATACTTCCATCTTTCTCCAATGTAGAGTTAATTGTATGAAGATTGGTCTCAATATTCCTACACAAATGACTTTACTTGTCTATATTAGATTTTTCACTCATTTTGTTAAGAATATCTATGACATTTTCAAGTAATTCTAAATTATTCTCCTCATTTTCGAGGATTAAATTGTTTTTCCAGGTCTCTTTTTCCAATCTTTGTACCCTTTTTTCTAACATACCTTAAAATATGTTTAATAAAAAACTTTTAGGTAAATAGATACAACATCATCATATATATTTTTTAAAATTGGCATGATGATGATGGCAATTCATTTAGCATGTTTGATGTTAATGGTGCTAAAGTAACATTATCTTCATCTATATTTCTGTTTTCCTTATATATAATACTTTTCATTAACTGAGTTTTTGGGTTGACTGTTGCAATTGATACAGCACAGACAATAAATTTTAAATATGTACTAAATTATATATAGCTCATCGCTAAAACTACCACAACCTGGCTTTATAGAGACCTTGTCCAAAGTGTGCTAATGTATAACAAATTATATGATAATATTTTCAATTACTTTTGTTTTCAGTTTGCAAAAAATCACTTACAAAAATGTAGTAAAAAGAAATGCATATCCACTTAAAAATATTTTTTCTCCCAATAGACATTTGGGTTTTTATATTTCACAAAATTATTCTTTTATTATGTATTATATAAAAGATTTTTAAATAACTGTGTGGCTGTATACAGTATAGTACAGTAGGAAAGTTTTGTTTTTTAAATTGGTTTTTTTTTTTAGAATAGAATTTCCTAGTAATATGTTAGCTGCTATGTAATACATTTAAAAACATGCTTATCCTAACTTCTAACTTACTCATAATCATATTAAATTTTATTTGCACTAAGTTCCACTAAATATTAAATAACTATTTTTTTACTGCACTTACACTTTTTTGCTGCTCTTTTGGAATGGCAAATCAGTTGATACTTTCTTATATTAGTACCTATTCCTAAATTGAAGCGGTAGTTCCTAATTTACATATTTTATAATCATCATATCTTATAATTTATGTAAAAAAACTTTTCTACATAATAGATGTCGTCTCGTGGTCGCGGGTACGGCGGCAGAGGAAGTTACAATAGCCGGGGGAGTAGTTATAGAGGATCATATCGTGGTAACAACCGAGGTGGTTATGAAGGCGGACGTGGAAGAGGCGGAGGATATTCATCTTACAATAATGATTCCCGCTATAACAGCGGCAGCGGAAATAGATATGCTTCAAGTCGTGATAGAATAGACGATTCTTATAAAAAACCTTATCGATCAGTAAGTTCTGTTAGAATTTGTATATGCTATAAGTAGTTCCATTTTGATATATATATTTTAATAAATGTTACACACATTGAAAGAGTACATGACTGAACTACTGTTGAACAAGAATATGGAAAGTATATATGGCAATATGAAACATATAATTTAAACTATCAATAATAATTAATCATATAGATCATAGAGAATATTATAACAAACCATATTTTAAAATATATTTGACTTTAGCTCTGCCATCTATTTCTATAACTACTACTAAGTGGTTTTCTCGTAAATAATGACTGGATAAACAAAGATGTGAAGTGTAAACATTGGACTTTCAGGAAAATTCTGGTAGTTATTCAAATCGTGACTATGGTGGTAGATCAGGCTCACCAGATCGCAAAAGGATGAGAATGGAGGTTAGTTAGTGAAATTTTCAGACAGAACAATATCCAACATTTCATTGTGAATAGTAAGATTACCCATTAAAAAAAATTGGATGTAGACATTAAAATGCACAAACTATTAAGTGTGTTTCGAGCACAGATGATTTGGTTAAACTCAGAAACATAGTGCATGATTTCCTTAATATGAAAAGTGTCATGATATCTCATTTTATATCATATGACAATATTACATAAAAGGAATGTATTTACAAAATAAATATCATATAAAATTAGAGAGATTATGGAGGTCGGAAATGTGTATCTTGTGATAACTTACAAACACTTCAAATATAAAGTAACTAAAACTTGACTGAAATGTTAAAAATTTTGAAAATATTGATTTTGAATCACGACTAAGACCATTGAATACGTGGATTTTATTATTTAAATTGGATAATACAATGGATGTAAAAAATAGACATGTTTCACCTACAAAGGGTAAAATCCTTAATGATCTGGCTATATCAGTGTACCATTAAATGGTTATTTCAAAATATCTTAACCAGTACTGTAACCTACTGAAATAAATCTGTATTAAAACTAATAAAATATATGATTAAGATGGGCGGTGTAAAGTTGACGGTCATCAATTAAGGCTTTACTTAGAAAAGGAAAATAAACTTAATTCATTTTATTGTTAAGATTTAGAAAAATTGCAAAAGCAAGTTATGTACAGGGGTCGTCGGGCGATAGACGTAGTCACGATGGGGGCCATTACGGCGGGTCGTACGGCGGCAGGCCGGAGAGTTACGGCGGAGAGCGCCGCTCGTTCGGCGGCGAGGAGCGCAGGCGCTCGCCCCCGCGCGAGACCGCCCACTACCGCAAGGCGGGCGGCATGGGCCCGCCGCGCGAGCCTCCGCGCCCCTCCCTGCGCCCGCGCGCGCCGCGCCGCGCCTTCCGCGGCCGCACGCTGCGCACGCGCGCCTCCTACCGGGGGGCGCCGCGCTCCAGAGGCTCGTTCGCTTCTAGACGATTCGCAGACCGCTCACTGGCATACACCCGACCATTTAGAAGTGTAAAAGCCCGAAGGTAAACTGACGCAACTTAAATTCACTAGGTTTTATTGTTCTTGACATATAACAATGATGGCAGACGGCTTGTTAATGAGTATTCGCTCTTTTGGGGAATTGTTATGCTTATTATATACAAGAAACAATCAGTAAATTGAATATCCACATAACAGGTTTTAGACATTATTATATATAAAAGATACCTGACTTATTTCTATGAGAAGGAAATAGAAAAATATAAGAGAAATTATTGAAAATTTTGGAAATTGATAAGTAAAGATATAAAATTACAGTAATGGAGTGCTCACCATAATATGTATGAAATTGTGTTATATCTCCAATTTAGATAAACTGGCTAAAGGACACTAGAAAACCCAGGGCTTGAGCTCTTGTTAAAAGATTTATATGAGTTGGCTTAAGAAGTAATGATTATTATATTATATCAAGTGAACCTGTAGCTCATATAATAGCAGCTCATAAAATTTATTCATTATAAAATATATATCTTAAAATATAGTTTCAATTGGTGTAATTTTGGTTTCTAAATAATAGCTTATATTATAAATTGTACACTAGCTCAGCTCAGAGGCCGGTCGTGGCGCAGCGGCACGAGGTGTGACTGCAAAACCGACTGGTTGTGGGTTCGATCCCCACTCGAGGAGATGAAATATTTACTTAAATTTATATTTCCATTTCTTCGCTCTGGTGTCGAGGTTAAGCGCGGCGTTGAGTTCTGCCACTCAACACGCAATACCTCCAGAATTCGGCAGAAAGTGGGGAACGGAGTGTCTTAACACTAGGTTCCCTCTGCCTACCCTGCTGTGTGCGGGATACAGCGTGAAGCTAATTTAATTTATTTTATTTATTTAGCTCAGTTAAATCAAAGGAGGAAGAGGCTTCTTCGACAGAAGAAGATTGGGAAGCTGATGAGAAAGAGGAAAGTGTAGAGGAAAAAAAAGAAGTCAAGGCTAAATCACCAAAAGTAAGTGATAGGGAAGTTACCATAGTTCCACTCTGCATGAAGCAGAGTAGGAAGAGGCAGCCTAGTGTTAAATCTCTCCACTCCTCACTTTCTGCCAAATTCTAGAGGCATTGGTTGTTGAGTGGCGGAATTTAATACTGCGCTTTGCGTCGACAAAAGAGCGTAGAAATGAAAATATTAAATATTTTTTCTCGAATGGGAATCGAACCCACAACCTGTCACGTTTACAGTGACACGCTTGTGCCCCTGCGCCACAACTGGCTATCTAATTAAATCATAATAATAATTAAATAACATTAATTAATATATAATAATATATTAATTATAGTTTAAAATAATTTAATTATAACGTTGCGACGCTAAGGCGGAGCCTGAGGCATCAGAAGGTGAAGCTGGCGATGGCGGTGACGACACTGACAAAGAACCGGACGCTGCCTCTGACGCTGCTCCATCACAAACCTATGTCCACCTCTCTTGTGTGCATTGTAAGGAAAAATGCGCTACATTTGCTGTAAGTATTTAACGTAGGTGAATATATACATATTTAGCTAAATAGTACAGAGATTTAAAAGTTAGTTTATTTGATAGGGGTACGCGAAACACTTGCTGTCGAGCAAGCACCGCGCGGCGATGAGCGCGGTGGCGCGGCGGCACAAGGCGCAGCTGCTGCGCATGCGCGTGGCGCAGCGCGGCGCCCAGCGGGAGCTGGAGGCGGCGGCGAGCGCGGAGCTGGCGGCGCGCACCACGTTCTGCCTGGTGTGCCGCCTCAACCACCGCACCACGCGCCACGCGCACAACCTCACCGACACGCACCGCGCCATGAAGCGCTTCCTCATGCCCTTCTGCCGCATCTGCCGCACCACCTTCCGCTCGCCCATGATCTACGAACATCACATTTGCTCCATCGACCATCTGAAGGTACGTTCTTTCGCTCCCACTCAGTTTATTCATTTAATTTATTCTTTTTGTTAACAAGACAGTATCCGTACATGTTTCAGATAGATAAAAAAACGTCTTAATACATAATGCATATTAGTTAAATGTAAATAAATATATTTATTTAATATTTTCCCTGTTGCCATAGAAAAAAGCTAGTCAGACCGCACGACGCTCTAGTCCTAAAGCAGAAGCAAGTGGTGATGAGGGCATGGATGTGGACTTGGACAACTTTATGACATTGGATTCTGTGGGTGATGTAGATGGTAATTATTTTATATCAGTTTATTCATATTCAAAATTATTAACAAATTCAAATCCTAACTCTAATTATTTACGTTTATATGTAGTTAACTACTATTTTTATCAAAACAAATGTTATAATAACTATTTATACCTTGTATGTTCAAAATGTGATAATTCTCTATATATTATATGCCCATAAATTTTCTAATGAAAAATTAAACTATTGTAAATTCAGAAGTTGAAGACGATGACTCAGGTGGAGAAAAAAAAGAAGAATCTTCTCCTAAAAAGGCAAAGGTGGAAATCAATATTGGAAGCGAACATATTAAAAAGATGGAGGTAAAATGCCCGTAACATAAATAATTATATAAATTTTATGTATTGTATAAAACAACAAGCATGTCTTATTTCAAAAATAAGAACAAACTCATAGTAACTTAAACACCTTGAGTCTGATGATCTACTTTGTGGACTGAATTATTTTTACATACCCCTATGGTACACTAAGTGCAACATTGGGTTCTAAAAACAGTATCCTCATTCTGGTAACAAAACAGAACCTAGCGTTAAGTTCCGCCATTCAATAAGTAATGTCTAGGTGGAGTGCTCTAACACTAGGTTTTCTTTGACTAAGTGCGCCCTGAGTGACGCCTATTAAAACTGAAACTTATAATTAGAAAATTTGAGTTTGTTTACTGAATGTTTTTGTTGTTATATAAAAGCCTAGTACATTTATTTTTTCCCCAAAGATTAAAAAGTGTTATTTCAAACTAAATAAATAATAAAATTATCGTTGTGAAATAAAACGCCATTTGTTAAGAATAGCGCGCCAGCGCGTCGGCGCCATATCAAAGGGATACCGCCGCATACGTCTCATTCCGAAATATAGTCGTAGGTATTGGCGGCAAAGTTCAAAGTTGTTTAAGCTTTAGTAATATTTTTTGTAGTAGAATTGTGTTTCCGTTATTTGTATCTATGCGTAAGTGCATCACGAAATTCAGATATGGATAATATTACTAAGCGTTGCCGATCTGCCGCTTTTAACCGCAATATAATTTAAACGCTCAAAAAACATGCTAGAACGAGAAAGGGATATCTCCCGTTCTATCCCGTCCTTCACTAACTTCTAACTTGTCAGACATTTGTTTAAAATTATTTAAAAAGGGAAGCTAAAAAAAATTCTGGTATAAAAACAGGTATGGTGGTGCGAGCTCTGCCGTGTGTACCTGCCGCGGGCGGAGACCGGCAGCTCAGAGGAGGCGGAGGCGCTGCGCCGCCACTGCCGCCTGCGCATCCACCTCGGCCGCTACGTGCAGCACCGCGACACGCGCACGCTGCGCCGTCACGCCGAGCGCATTCACCGCCAGTTACACCAGCAAAAGGGTTAGTGCTCTTATTATTACTTTTTTTTATTTCTTGCTTTTAGACATTGAAACGCTGTATTCCACACATAGCGTGATAGACAGAGGGAACATTAATGTTAAAACATTCCATTCTCATTAATACATTTTCATTCCACACTTTCCGCCGAATTCCGCCTCAAGGTATTGAGTGTTAGTGGTGAAACTCAACGCCGTTTTTTTGTTCGGTTGTGGTTTCGATAATCGACCACAATTTAGTCATTCTTTTTCATTCTTCAAAATTATATACAATATACATACATACATGCTTGAAAAAAAAAATTGTTTTACTCTCAAAGTATGTGACATCACCTCACTTGTCTTATACTATGTTACTCATAAAAGCATATAATCCCATTCAATACTTCATTCTAAATATGAAATTTAATTTTTTAGAAGATGAAAAAGAATCAACCACTGAGGATAATTCTGAAAAAAATAAAGAAAAAAATGAAGCTGCATCTGAAAAGAACTTGGAAAATGGTACCGATAATGCTAATATATCTGGTATGAATATATCATATACATATTTTATTACATTTCTCATAATGTCAATTAAGAACTAACTATTACTTGCATTCATTATGATTCCAGGTAGTGAAGACAAGTTGTGGGCAGATGTTGATAAGGATATAGGGGAATTGCTTCGGGAAGTTGATCCACAAGGCAATGAACCTAGTGATGACGAAGAAGACCTTGGAAGGTAATTTATTTATTTAAATATTGTTAATAGTAATAAATAATCAGCTTCACGCTGTTTCCCGCGCACAGCAGGGTAGACAGAAGGAACCTAGTGTTAAGACATTATTCCCCACTTTCTGCCGAATTCTGGAGGCATTGCGTGTTGAGTGGCAGAACTCAACACCGTGCTTTGCCTCAATACCAGAGCGAAGAAGTTTAATAAAATTTTAAGTAAATATTTCATCTTTTTCATCTTCTCGAGTGGAGTTTAATAATAATATTTTCTTATAATTATTATTTAATTTTACTAAAGGTATGATAAGTTTCGTAAAAGTGATAAGAAATCAAAACCTGGTGACGGGGAAGAAGTGTCTGCAAAAACAGAAGATGATGCTAACGAAAAAGTAAAAGTTGAAGAAACAACTTCTTCATAAGCTGTATAACCATTTTCCAAATGTATATCACTTTTATGTATACCCCGTATATATATAGCTAAGATAATTAATTTTATATACTTAAATAAGAAATGTTACATAAAATATGACTCAATAAACTTTGAATTCAAAATGTTTTTATTTTATTCAACTGACCTTAGTTTTAAGAAGACACATTATTATTTGAAAGTATTAGTATTTTTATATGAACATTCAAAAATATTACATACATTACTATATTAGTGTAGGTTAGGAAGGAAATCAATTAAAATAAAACTTAGTAGCATCAAATATTGTCAGATATGTTCATAAATATGTTAGATGGGGGGAGTAGTAGGTGTCGAAAGCAGAAATTTTACAAAAAAAAGCATTTGAGTGTATTTCAGAAAAAATGACCCTAGCAAAATTAGACTGTCCCACAACTTTAAGCATTTTTATTTCTAATTTATTATATGGATCATGTGGAAATAAGATTTTATATGGTTAAAGTAAATGTTTTAATGTTGACTTAAATTAAAAAGTACCATAAAAAGCGGATAACTATTTTTATATTTAAAAGAAAGCAAAATATGAGGTAAAGATTTCGACTGTCCCACGGTACTCTTGCCGATTTCAAATACGTCTTACTTTTAATATATTAGACTTTGAATATGTTTAAGTATTTAAATATATTCACAGGTATTTTTTAAGTGTTTTTTCAACTCTTATGTGATAAATTTACAGTAATTTTAAATAATATCAATATTTTAATTTTGTCCTACGAAAACTATAGTACCGGAAAATCCTGAGTAGTCACGGTGAGTTTGATAACTTACACAAGTAAAATCTACTAATTTGTATTGTTTTTGTCTTCCTGCCACCACTATAATTGTATTTGTAAAATTGCCATTATTATACTAAAGTTAGTTTCGACAAAAACTGTGACGGAAGTTTCTGTGTCTTCGGGGTACAGAAAAAGTGTTCCGAGTAGTGACGATGTTTTAAACACAAATTAATTCATTTTCTTTTATATATCACGTAGTAATTCAACAAAAATCTTACCTATATTACATTACTACAGCTAAAAACAAGATAATTTAATTAAATGCTAGTTATTTTTAACTTTAAAAGTTTTTTGGGATGAAAACGTCACTTCCTGTGCGTTACGTGACATATTACCGGAACAAAACTGTGACTATTAGGAATTGTAAAGCTTAGTGCACAAGGAATGTTTTAAAATTTTAATTTATAACTCATGTGTAACACTTGGAAATTACGGAGAGATCAAAAGTATAATTTTTATAATTTAAAATTATTTATTATTTAAATTCGCGCAGTCATAAGGAATGTCAAGGTTTATGGGTAAATATTTATTTATTAATCGGAGATAACCAGCAAGAGCTGGCTATTTATATATATCCTCTGCATAATTTTAGAAAGCAAAGCCATGATAGTGATTGAGCCTGCAGTTATTTGGATCTGACTCATCGCCTTCCTTCGAGAATGAGTGCATTACATCGATCTTCCACGAGTCTGGGATTACATCAACTGAGTAAAGATGCCGAAACAAATAAAAAAGCGTTGGAGCCTGACATTACGTAATGTGAAATATTGTGAGAAAAATCCAATATTTAAATCTGGTTGTAAATACCGAAATTTGCAATAATCTAGTTGAATCTGCCCACAAATTTTTAAATTTCTGGCAATGCAACTTCCGCTTCACTTCCGATGGTGAAGTTGACATACCACCAAGTTAAGAGTAGTCTGAAATGTGGTTAAGCAGCGAAAGCAGATGGAGATACTGCAGAGATGGTCAAATATTCACGGCGAAATATTACGTGACTTGGATTTGTAATTGTATCTGTGCAATTTATGCTGGAAATCAGATTGAGGATACCAGACGAATGGCGAGGCACAGTCAACGTGCAAGCTATAGGGCATAATACGCACCATCATTTGATTAGCTTGCCAAAATATTGAAGAGAAGAATGCAAGAAAGAGCCGATAGGCTGTAGTGGGATGTCTAATTAAACTTCAGAATTGAAAGAGTATATGAATCCAATCTTTTCACTCCGCGTGCGGAGTGAAAAGATTCAACAAAGACCCAATGTTGGAAGTAACGTAAACAGTTTTTTGTGGTTTCGTGGACTTAATAATGCAATTTCCTGGATTGTAAGAATTAAATTATGCGAGATACTATCCCGGTACAAGGTGAGTAGCCTCTTGCTCCAAGCTATAAAGTCTCTTTAAGGAGATCACTCGTGCCTGTATGGGTGCACGATCTGGCATGTCACCTTGGTTTGACATTAAATCGAGAGTTAAACAAGGCTGCGTTATGTCATATTGGTTGTTCTATCTGTATTTGGACAGGTCTCTCCAAGGCGTATAAACAGTGACATGAGAGATAAAGCCTTTGCTGCGTTGATGATGACGAAACGTCAGCGTAGCTCCACACATTGCAGTTCCGATATCGATTATGTATACGGTTCTAAAACGTGGATATTACAGAAGAAGAATAAAAGAAAGATAAATGCTGTAGAGATGTGATCTTTTGGTTCGACATGCCTGTCGTGTCGAGCCGTTTTGTTGACCGAATCTGCATATCAAACAAAGTAGTATATTACCGTGTCCAAACCGAGGACGTCTAGAAAACGAGTGATGACAGAATGGCAAAAAAATTGAGAAAGGAAGAGCAGCAGTTGGTAAGACAGGCAGGCGAAAACCTCTATTGACCTACGAAAACACAGCATCGATGATACTGGAAAAATTTCACGTAAAAAGCACGAGGACCCCCTGGAGAGCATATGTGAAGAGGTTGATGTCAGTGGACAAGGTAAAAGATGTAAAAAAAAATATGCTTTATTTTACTTTCAAACTGGCAGTGTGGATATTGCTTAAATTTGCCTTTTCATCACGAAGGTTTCAAATTAGTCACTGTCCGACATAAAGAATTGCACAAAATTTAGTTTTTTAATATCTATTTAGCATTTTATAGTATTTCTTTTATGAATATTTTGTTATTGTCAAAAATTGCTCACGTTGAATGTTTTTTTTTTATTTTGTAATACGTTTAATGTTAAATGAATACTTTTCTACTGTGAATTGTCCAAGAAGTGACTAACAAGAATTTATTTCGCTATTTATTTCGTAATGTGATAAAATTAAGCTACTTTTTTGTTATTTTGGGAAAGAATATATACATATCTCTTAGATAATAGGAGATGATATGGTTTTAATACCTGTTTTTGTTAGTTCTGGTAGATCATAGTCTGTGACGTTAAGGAATACTTTTCGCCATATGTTGAAAGAAAACTTTAATATTTTTTTAATTTATGGTATAATTTCGATTTCAATAGTATATTTAGGTAGTTAATAATATACTCTTTAATATCAGAATAAATATAAGCAATTTTATGATATGCCAAAATAATATTTCTTATTCGTCACAGGGTCATTTTTTCCGAAATACACTATTACTAGATTTACACTAACATTTTTGTTCAAAGCTGAAGTCCAGCCCATAACATACCTAGTTAAATATGGTAATTGTACTAGTACTATTGTTAATTTTAAAAAAATAAACAGTAACTTTATCGGGTATTTAATAATATAATTTATAAGTTAATCCGTGATTCACTTTCGAACTTCTTAAAAGATATTTTTTAATCATCCGTTTATTGTCTCTTGTAAACACTAGTGCGGCGGTATATTTAGAAGTGAACTGTTTAGATTTAAACGGTATATCTTCTATGTAGTTTTTTATTTGGTAATCTTAGCTATTCAATTTTATATTAAACGTGTCCGTAGTTTGTTTGAGTTTCATTTCATCTATGAATAACTCCTATTTATTTTTATTAAAAATGGAATTTGTAAAAAATGAGCTAATACGGACAATGACAATTAGTGTAGAATAATGATAAGTAAATGAAGGAAAATGGTGCTGTAGTGGTACCAACAATGATACTTTACAACAGAATTGAAATTAAATACTTATTTAGCTTCACGCTGTATTACTAGTGGGAAAGTCAGAGAGAACGAAATGCCAAACGCCACGGTCTCTATATACCTCTTTCACCTCGTCCACTATCTTCAACTTTTCATACATGCCATCTGCGGCGTCCTCATGCTTTTTTCGTGATTTTTCTCCTTCAGTATCTTTGATGCTGTATTTTCAAAGGTCAACCGAGGTCTCCCACTACCTTTGTTACCGCTCACTTTTTCTTCATTAATTTTTGTTGCTATTCCTTCATCATCAATCCATTCGCACGTTCTACTACATTCTCACCGTGAAAAGTATGATTGACTTATTCCTAGCGGACCTATTAAAGGTTAAGTTGTGGACACACGAGTGCTTATCCTGGGAACAGACCAATATGTAGTCGTTGCTAGAATAAGGAGTCTGTTTCATTTTGAGCTACGAGACGTCCAAACTTGGAGTCAAATTATCGCATAAGTAGCTGGAAGTTTTAAAATCCATCGATGAAAGAGGAATAAGTGCTTCCAAAATATTAGACATCTTTGAAACAGAAAACATGACCCGAGAGTTTCGTACCAGTTTCATAAATGGAGATACACCAAAAGAATAACTAATTAAGTTGTCATTTTGTATCAAATTAAGGACAGATAAAAATTTGTACCTAATGGTATTTTTCTGTGACACAAATACAATAAATAAGTAGTCATTTTTTGAAAAATAATTTTGAAATTTTCCTTTATACGTGCCGTAAGTTTTAACTTCTTAACAAATTTCGTAATTGTATATCAACGGGAAGTACCCTATAGTTATGATAGAAAATGCGACAAAAAACGAACCACAAACCCTCATATTTCATCGCCATTTGATTGCGACGATTTAGAAGATAGATTTTTTTGTGCTCTAAGGAAATATCTATAGCTATAAGGATCTTGACTACAAAATAGTCTTGACAGATGGACAGACGGACAAACAACAAAGTTATCTTATAAGAATTTTGGGGTATGTACCCTAAATTACCCTTGGCACATACATACATGCAACATACAGGTGCAATAGTGCAATGTCGGTACGTGTCGCTTGTAAGTTATGAAATAATACTGCGGGATATTTTTATAAACAGTGTCAGAGCATATTTTTCTTGAGACAAAATTTTTTAGAGGTTGCTCCCAAAAGTTAATTATTTTATACGTTTTTTAAAAAAATATTAATACTATTAATAACGAACGGACTGAAGAACCTATTCAATATATTTCTTTGAATATTACGTCATTCTTTATCACTGTGTTAAATAATTACGAATTAAGCTAGACTGTTACGAAGGTAATCTTCACCAACAATTCTAATTATTTTACTTTGTAGTTAGTACTATGAACAATTGTACTTTAAAAATACGTAAATTTATCAACAGTCAAATAAATAAGACGTTTCTAAAGTCATTCTTTTGCCCAGAATCTTGCCATCGCGATCAGAGACGACGTTTTATGCACAGCGCCATCTATTGGACTTACAATTGAATTGTAACCATTCGAACATTGTTAGAAAAATACTATTATGTTTATGTTAAATTTATTATAAGTATAGATTACACTTACATGACGTAATTAACTTAACGTTAAGCAGATAATAACTCAACAATATGTTTTATTCGTTATCAACATCCATTATCATATGTTGTCAATAGATATCGTTGCGTATGTTTTTACTTTTTTTTAAATATAAATATCTTTAAAACTTTAAGTACATTATTTTTTGATAGAGTGTAGCGGTAACCTTTCCAAACTATAAATATATAACTTTTTTTTGTTTACAGCGCCACCTATTTAAGCTTTAAAATTAAGGACAGTTTAAAAGTGCTGTTTTTATGTTGAATTTCACCTAACATAAAATTATGTTAACCGAAAACTATATTGTGCTAAAGTATTAAAATGATTAATATTCCTCTCGTCGTAATTAGTGTTTAACTCCACAGAATGGGTTTGGCGTTATCAAGATTCGTTAGTAAGTACCTACTATTTGTTGTCTATAGATGGCGTTACTTGTATCGATTTCTACTATCTCAAATATAAACTTCTTGAAAACTTAAATACTTATATCTTTTGATAGAGTGAAGCAATTACAATGAAATAAATACTTAAAGTTACTTTGATTTACTTGTAATTTTTATGTGTAAAAGTTGCTTAAATTTATTGTGTACTTTTTAAGTGATACGTGTTGACATAAACAGAATTAATAAACAGATAAACAGACAAAAATTCCAAAAATGTTGGAAATGGATTCTGCTAATTATCCTTTAACACCCTGGCTAATTTTTTAAAAATATTTTCAATGTACAGAAACGACTTTTCTACAGATTTATTATATGTATAGATTATATGAGAAAAGCAGCGACAGAAATATGAGGTAAATGAAAACGAGGTTTTAGTAAAAAGCACGATAAGTGGTGGGATGACAAAGTGAAAGACACTGTAGAGAAAAAAAACTCGTTAGGATCATAAGGCCTCAGATAAATCTTTTTAAAAAAGAGAAAGGATAAACTACAAAGGCACCAAACGAAAGTACTGATAAAGATGAAGCAAGTGAAAGAAAGAAATAAAATGTTAACGAGCAACATTTCTAACGAAATTTTAGTAATTCCTAAGGTTACTAATTTGCCACACATTATACAGCAGTGAGGTCGCAGGAGGGCCTAAACCAAGAAATTTCTATTAGATATTTTGAGAGACTACCTCGGTACAATATTTTAATAGTTTTCCTTGTTGTAAAATCTGTTTTTAGAGAGATCACTCAGCCTGTGTGCGAGAAGAAAAAGGCACGTCTCACGAATCACACTAAATCAATCAATCACGAATAAAATTATATTCAAATGTTATATCACAACACAAAAAACTCTTTTTTCCTTTTTTCTTCAATTCTTATTCTTCATTAAAACTTTCCTAATTTTTCAATATTTTATTAAAAATAGTTATCAAATTTAACATATTTGAACTACAATAAACAATTATTTTATGGAAAAATTATCGAAATATCCAGCTAGTAAATTAAATTTTTGAGGTTTTACTTAAAATATATATTTTTCTTTTTTTAATATTTTGCGATTAAAGAATAAATTAACGTTTATGTTCGAATTTGAGAATACAAAACCATTATTAATTCAAAACCATTTAGCTACAGATTTACATCCACTTCTTATCTACCAATCATCTTTTAATCTATAGAGTAGGCAAAATTTTTCTACACTGGCCACTTTTCATTTATTTTAGATATTGAAAAAATATTTTTTTCAAAAAAAAAAATATTGATGCAGAATTTTAAGCCTTGTGTAACAGTAATATAATAATTCTCAAGTGGTGTGCTAGGAAGCAAAACATTGTTTAATAAAAAAGCTTTTTAAGATTTTATTTGTTTATTTAAGAGAAATCACTTCTTTTTAGCTTCCTTAACTGCAGATGGAGCTTTAGTCACATCATCTGGGTTTTCAGCTGCATCCTTCAACCTCTTAGCCCGGATTCCAACAAGCCTTGCAAGAGAACGAGCCTGTAATTAAATGAATAATGTTAAAAAACATATATGAAAAAGAAAAACATGATTATATTCTTCTATTTATCGTAATAATTACAGTTCTTTTTAGAGAATAATTAAATAATATTTTGCTCGAAGACACTGCATAGAAGCTCAGTTCTATTTTTTTAAGTGATAAGCATTTTATTTTACCATTATATTAATCAAAAAGGTTTCGTGAATTAATGCATGTATAAAATAAGGAATAACATTGCTTTTTCATAAGAATAGGCTAGAAACAAAAATGACTATAATTATCTATTTTATGAAACCCTATTAATAAATTTAGATACACACAATTCTATTATTATGCATAGGATTAATAATTATTTCGAAAATATAAAACTACAAAATAAGGCAAGCCACCAGTACAAAATATATTTTGTTCACATCTTGGTGAACAAAATATATTTTGTACTGTATATGTTACCAGCAATATGTATAATTCACAATAAAATATATTTCACACATTACATCAAACGTGTAGGTAATTTATAAAATATTACTTATTTCATTCTTTGCAAAGGTATTCTATAAAATCCCGAATGCGCAAGCAGATGGTAATGTGTGTACAAGAAGAGAGCAAAGTAGGGGGGACAGGTGACCACCAGGCAATAAACCTGTTGCAACTTGTTTACTTGTTTGCATTTTATGCAGATTCTTATTGGTACTTACATTGTACTAACACCACTGCATTTACTTTTGTTTTTAAGATTAAATGTTATGCTATTTATGCTAATCTAATTTCCACTTACAACTGCAAAATCAGTAGCTCAAATATAAAATAGAATTATATACAAAGATCTATTTACTTTACATATTGACAGTGGAACAGCAGGTACTCTATACAATCCCTAGAAATTTTATTTATTATCCATGTAAGGGACAATACTATTCATATTTTATACATTGTCTGACCCACGTATTCTATACATTGCCAAAGCTATACCTGAATTATACAGATTACCAGTAACATATACAATGATATTAATTGATTACTCAGACTTGAGGCCACAAGCGGCACCATGACATGATTTCTTAACTTTTAAATTAACATATATTTTCTTTATCACTGTTTTTAGCTGATATATACATTATTGTGACTAACAATAATTGTAAATCTATTTTTCAAATACTAAAATTATTTGACGTTAATAAATAAAAAATGCAAGGTTAGGATGGTATGGTAAATTATTTAAGTAATATCTTACTCCTCTGAGGTATTGGTATGCTTTGAAGTCCTTCTCCTCTTCAGTGATAACACGGGCAGAAGATTTAGGTGCTGGCTGCTCTACAGGCATAAGAGGTCCACGAAGTTGTGTTGCTACTTTACGTTCCTCCTCGGATGCTTCGCCCTTCAGTACCTTAAATGTATTGTTACAAATAAAATTATTAGCTAAATTATACAATTTCATATTAAATTGGCTTCACACTGTATCCTGCACACAGCAGGGTAGACAGAGGGATATAGTGTTAAGACACGCCGTTGCCCACTTTCCGCCGAATTCTGGAGACATCGCATGTTGAGTGGCAGAATTCAACACCGCGATTTGCCTTGACACCAGAGCAAAGAAATGAAATACAGGTAAAATATTTTATCTCCTCGAGTGGGGGTCAAACCCACAACCAGTCGATATTACAGTCACACTATACCACTGCACCACATTAAGCTTTTTAATATATAATCACAATTTTCATTCCCAAAATTCATTAATATGTTGGCAACCAGGATAGGCTATTCAAAATCTGTGGTTAAATCTTCTTTTTTCAATTATATTCTTTATCTCATATAATTAAGGTCTTCCCAAGTATGCTAAATTAAGTATTAAGAATTCATCATGGAAATGGGTAATGGAATGTCTTAATGGAGAATGGAGTATCTATGGTTTGATATTCACTCTGTCTACCCTGCTATGTGCCATATAGGAACAGATCTTAATTATTTTAATTCTGCCCATACCTCCGATAATTAATAAAGTTCTTGTCGGGCTATACTAGTTATTTGCTTTATATTTATAAATTGAACATACTTGACAGTAAGAAGCACAAAAGCACACGTTTTTTCTATTTTGAATAAAGCTTTAAGGCCCTGAACAATATAATCAGAATGCTAGAATCTAAAAGTAAAAAACTGAGAATTTTAATGTGATGTTAGTGGAAAATTTTGATCCACTAATATTACACTTATTTTACATAGAAGCTGGGCTACCTTGTTATAACAGATAGCAAAGAAAAGAAAACAGTAATTACCTTCTTGCCCTTAGGGAAAAGAATGAGACGGGCACGATATTCCTTTAATCTTTGTACATTAATCTGTAGTGATTCCACAGACTTGTTGCGTCTTCTTGGGTCTACAGAAATTCCAACAGTCCTAGCAAAAGCAGGGTTCAGGCCGGCAGCCTAAAAAATTAACATAACTTAAAATGAAAACAACAATTTTAACACTACAACTTTTGTATTATTAATATTATTTTGTTTGACGACACCTCTAGCATAAAATTATTAAGGACGATGAAAATTTACCCTAATTTCACGAAGAGTGAATCCGCGCCCAGCACGAACTTTTGTATGGTATCGCACAGTTGGACAGCGAACAACTGGACGAAGGGGTCCGGCGACAGGACGAGGTGCAATAGCCTTTGCTTTCTTAACTCTGTTTTGTCTCCTGCGGTGTTTCCGAGCAGGCTGATTGAACCATGTTTTTACAAATCTTTGCCAATCCTTATGGAAATGGCCATTAGGAATCATATTATTTCCCTTCCCCATGATTGCGATAACCCCACTTCACCTAAAATAATTAATACCGTGTAAAATATTAAATGTTATATACAATTAAACTCTTTAGGAATAAATATAATTCACAATTTTACAAAATTAAATAGAGATAATCAAAGAAATTTCAGATTAATAAAATAACTAACCACAGGGTTAAAACTTCAAGTCAAAAAGAAATATTTAGCACCGCATTCACAGACTATATAAAATGTCACTGTCAAATGGATTCAGAGACTTCCTAAGTTCGGTTTAGCATCCTAATTTTTTTTATCATTATGAAATATTATTTGATAATTCTAAAATTGATGACAATTTTTATTAGCTTACTGTACTATTTGTTAACTTTACATATGGTATGTATATTTATTTAAATCAAATGTTAATATTTATATAATAAAATATTTTTCATCTGTTTTATCTTCTAAGTAAAATCGTCGTAGTTTAATAAAATATATTTGTAGTTCTGTTTTAATTATTTTCAGCTTTTAAAATTCATTCGATTAAGTATATATATTTTTAAATGTGTTCCTTAAAACATTGATTGGTAGATAGTAGTGGCAACAGTATGCAAATACAGTATACTGTATAAATTTTGTGACGCTATTAACTGCACTGTTTACTTGACGGGACGCTATCAAGATTTTCAAACAACCTATATACAAGTAACTACCCATCAGGAAATATTCAGGGTAGAACAGCAGTTTATAAGACATGATATCAAAGATTACGAACTGTTAAATAACTGCACAGATAAAAAAAGCCAAATCAATAAAGATGGTGGTTAACGCTAAGCCAAGAGCCCATTTATGATGCTCTCCATGACTATTGATAACAGAAAGCTGATAGCAATAAGCTTGTAGTTAGTTGAATCGGAACCTTTTTCGGGATCGGTTGAAAAAGATTGCTCTTCTATGGGCTTGGGACTAGTTAGAACCGGTGTCATCTCAGGAGCACATGAACGGAATACTACAGGAGTGAAACCATCTGGTCCACTCAACTTATGGATGACTAACGAAATCAGAGCTCGCCTAACAGCCTTTTGGTTGAGAAGAGAGCGTCAAAAAGGCAAGGAGAGCACCCCGGAGTCGCAATACTAAATATAAATGGTATATAGAATTCAAGAGTTTCAGGGGCGAGCTACACTCGCCCCTCCCAGCCCGGTGACGCTGTCAAGACCATTCCAGGTCAACAGCATTAAAGTCCATTCGAAAAAAAAAAAAAAAAAAAAAAAAAAAAAAAAATTCAAGAGCTCTCAGTCTACAACACAAGTTATTAAGAGCAATCCCGTCCCATCAAGTCCCGTCCCGTCAAGTAAACAGTGCAGTTAATAGCGCCACAAAATTTTCATGAATAAATATGATAATATTGACATTTTCATAATCCGTCAAGAAATATGTAATAACAGCCGTAGCACCGCTTTGTGGAACAGAATAGTGAAACGGCTGCTATATCAGAATTCGAAGCAAATCACCGCTGTTACATACGACTAGATTTCGTGAATGAGGCGTGTGCGGCGTTATCGTAAAATATATATATATTTAGCCGTGTGATCCCGGCCTAGAATAGGATCATCCTGGTACTGGTGGTGTCGTAAGAGGCGACTAAAGTACGTGTGGTAGTGTTAACCTGACTATTTGTTGGTAGCATTTTATAACTGAAGGTCAGGACTTAGGAAAACAGTGGCTTATCTAGACATGGGTGAAGTGGGCCCTCGACCTCGGTCTCGCATTTTAAGTGCCTCACGAGGCATTTTTTAATGTCTAGATAAGTTTTTTTAAACCTAAATAAAAATCATCACACTGTATCCCGGCCTCAGCAGGATAGGCAAAGGGAACCAGTGTTAAGGCACTCCGTTCCCTAGTTTCCACCGGTATAATATTAGATATATTTATTTCTAATAGGTTAACTAACGCTTGGTTAGTGTGATGAAATTCTTAGTCTTATACCAGTTATGACTAAAAATTTACGAAGTATCTAAATTTTGTCCATAAACTCTTTTCGGACGCTATTTTTTTGAATCTTCTTGCTATATTTTAACTTTCATGGCATTCATGTTCAGTGTAATGGAAACATTATAAATGGCATTACTGTTTATTCCAAGTAGAACACAAATATAAGCTACTTGAGCTTATGTAAGTGCAAAAATTTACCGATTTCTATTAATATTCTTAAGTTTTTTTATTTCTTTTTCTTCATTCTTATTTTTTCAGTCAGACAGAACGGAGCGCCAAAGACTTTGGTCGTCGTGCACTGTCACCACTCGTCTATCTCTCTATACAGAGTGTTTCCTAAAATGAAAAAGTATTTTTTTTCAAACAAAATAATTAATAAAATTATCGTTGTAAAATAAAACGGCATTTATCAAGAATGACGCACACATACACAAAACTATCAAAGCGATAGCGCCGCAACGCCTCATTTACGATGTTAAATTGCGTAACATAGAAAGGGAGATATCCCTTTCTCGTCCTAGTATGTTTTTTGAGAATGAAAAGTAGCAGATTGGCAACGCTTAGTAGTATTTTTGTAGTAGTAGGTGTTTACGTTATTAGTATTTATTCGTAAATGCGTCACACGAAATACAGTATGGATAAACATCATCGATAAAAACATCCTACGTCTAAACTGTTGAGGTATCTTGATTACTTTCTTTAGGTAAGGGTTCGAAATATTATATCCTATATGCTGTTCTCGTAAAAAGAGCGCAGACCCAGGTTCGGCTTCATATGGAGTAGTATTCTCATCTTTGGGCTGTGCTTCCAGTATCGCCGTGATCCACTTTGTCGCTTACAACGTGAAGCCATTCGATTCATTAGGGACCCAACGATCTGTGAATGGCTCGATACTTTGGCTTTGCGTAGAAATATCTCCTCGATGCGTCCTCTACCGCATTTATTATGAGGAGTGTTCGGGGGAACTGTTTGACCTGTTACCTGCCGCCAAATGTTCTAGCCTCACAGTACTTCACAACCTCAAGTACCATCCACACCATGTGGATACGTGGCACTATACTACTGTGCGAATTAAAAGGAAGTTCCTACCTCGCGCAACACGCAACAGAATGGGCTGCCTGCGTAGCTCATTCTACAGTTGCGTGCCCGTACCCGTACTTCGACGTACTTTCAAAAAGCACGTCTATCCATCTTAAAGGCCGGCAACCACCTGTAGATAATCTGGTGTTACACGGAGTCGTAGGCGGCGGTGGTCACTTACTAGAGATGGGCAAAATGTATCCCTGACAAGAAAAGAGTGTATATCTTTTCGATCTTGGGAAATATATCACTCTTTTATATCTTAAACACATTTAGCTCAGTACGGCTCAGAAAGAGAATAAGGCAGATAAGACTAAAAATATATCCTCTATATCTTCGGCTCTCTTAGCTCAGACTTAGAACTTAGTAAGGCGGAATATAACGTGTGAAATTGAAATAATGGAATCCATTAGACCCAAGGATTTTCCCTTACACTTGACAGGCTTAGAACTGTCAACCTAAATAAATACATAAGTTTAACTTGCTTCTTTTAAGTTGGCGTATTTAAAAATCGTTGGATACATTCAATGATTGGGATGTATACTATTTACATTCGCACTTATTATTTACATTTATTATGTTATACATTATGCTATATTCTTTTTTTTCCTATTTATAAATTAAAATTAAATTAGCTTCACGCTGTATCCCGCACACAGCAGGGTAGGCAGAGGAAACCTAGTGTTAAGACACTCCGTTCCCCACTTTCTGCCGAATTCTGGAGGCATTGCGTGTTGAGTGGCAGAACTCAACGCCGCGCTTAACCTCGACACCAGAGCGAAGAAATGGAAATATAAATTGAAGTAAATATTTCATCTCCTCGAGTGGGGATCGAACCCACAACCAGTCGGTTTTGCAGTCACACCTCGTGCCGCTGCGCCACGACCGGCCTCAACTAATTATTATCCTATTTATAACGTACACTAATTATTGTTTAATGCATAACAAAACACCAAAACGCCCGCGCGTGTGATGTTGTCGTTCCAAAAATCCGTAGTTTATATTTTTAATACAAACATGCAATAGCTATCAGTCTCTATATTTTACGTATAAATTACAATATAAGCCCATCATTCTCTTTCTAATTCTGATCGAGCCGTAACTCATCACGACAATTGACTCTAAAGTATAAAGATATAATTGAAACACATGCGAGCTAGAGAGTGATATCTCATGCAAAGATATATATCTTTCTTGTCTTTAGCTCGCGAGCTATCCATCTCTATCACTTACCATTAGGTGACCCGTACACTCGTTTGCCTTGTCTTCTTTCCATTAAAAACGATTTTTATTCCCACCACATACTAAAACGTTACTGCAACACTGTTTATGGTATTACTAGTTGCTACCACCATAGAATAAATACTACACACAGAAACAGTAAACTGTTTGACATAATCTAAATCTATCAAAAATCACTGATTGCATATTTTAATATAAAATTGTTCTAGAGCTATGCTCAATGGATAGTGTATATGCACCACCAATACACCACATCCACCCATTTCTTTAAATAATTTAGAAAAAAATCTATTTTTTGTAATTATTGCGACAGGAGAAAATTAATTACCAACCCATTTTATTATAAAATATTTTTTATAGAAATATATTTTGGAATATGGAAATAAAATAAAACAATATTTCAGGTCACATGGAGAACTAATAGATGGTGTGATTATATTGTCACAGACAATGATAATTCATTATTAATTTACATATAAAAACTCATTAATTTACCTACATATATTACAATATAAATAAAAGATGCAAACAAAATATTTATCAATATTCATATAATTTATTCTGTTAATTAACTCTATAGTTCCAAATGATAATTGCTACATATTGTGAAAAATACAAAATTTTATGAATATCATTCATAATATTTATTCTATCACAAATGCTTTACTGGAGTACCAAACCAATTTTATTAGGGGTTATACTAGGACACCGCCAATTATATAAATAGTATTGTAAATTTCCATCACCAATTCCAAATTTTAGAGGTTCCAAAAATTCTTTATTCTCCATTAGATCTAAAGCATTGAACACATCAAATCCAGAATTTTTTGCTGTAATCAAAGCATCTAACATTAAGTCAATCCATGGAGTTTTGGTAGAAACATTATAGAATGAATAAGCAGCTTTTAAGGTTTTATGTATAGGATGATACACAACCGTTGATGGCAGGGTATAATAACTAACAAAGTCAGTAATAGAACCGTCAGCTGCTTCTACTATGTAACCATCAATTATACCAACTTGTGGGACAAACCAATGTTTAAAATCCTCTTCTGAAAATATTGGCACCAAGTCAAATTTTTGTAAATAGTCATTTAGTAACTTAACAACTTTTTCAGAATCTTTAGGCTCCATTTTGCGAAATCCCGGAGTTTTTGGTAAGTCAGGTAGTTTAAATAGCTTTAGAGTTCTTTGCATTGTCATGTTGCGTGATAAATGACTAAATTTAATGTCAATCAATTTCTTGGGATTAAGTGATCTGTGCCAGTAACGACAAGTACCAATAGGTTTTGGTAATACAATTCCTGCTGTATAAACACCTTGAAAAATTCCGGTCAAGTTCACTCTTCTAGTTATTTCTCTTATTAATACTGGTGCAACGCGTTTTGAACGAAGCTTCTTATGAACACACAAAAAATTAATTTCAACTACAGTTTGGACGTGGTCATAAATTCTGAGTGTGGCTGGTATAGCAGATATAAAACCAACCAATCTACCTGATTTCACTACACGCACTCCACAATGCCACTCCATTCTCCACCCAGGAGGTTGTAGGGCCCATTTTAAAAAATCGGTTTGGTAGTCAAAACGAAACATGCAATCATCATCTTCAACATAATTTTCATTTAACAAAGTGTATAATTCTTTAAGAACCAAAGGTTCGTTTAAATTAAGCGTATCCCATTGAAATCCATCTGGTAGAGTATACGATTCTGATCGTATTTCATCACGAGATTTAGGGGGTTCTATTGATTCATTTGTGACAATTTTTTCATCCCATTTAGGAACTGGTTGTGTCGACCAAAATTGATAAGATTTATGCAAAGCTTCCTCAGTAGTTTTTGCGGGTTTCTGTTGTAAATTAAGAACTTCCATTGCCATTTTCAAATCCTTAAAAGAAATATTCTGATGAACATCTCCGGAATTAGGAATAGCAATTCCATCGCTAGAGACCGAACCGCGATTATCGCCATCTCCTCCACTACGTTTTTTTTTGTTCTTATTTTTTTTCTTAGGGTTTTTGTCATCAACTGATTTTTCATACTCCAAAGACTGTGTTATTTTATTATCTTCCATTTTAATTTTTGGTTAAATTAAAAGATCGAGTTTTAAAACTGTCTCTCCTGCTTTTTGGGTAGTCAAATGGCCACAGACTGCAGAAATGGACGATATACATCGATGTATTAAAAACACTCGATGTATCGTATCAATGATCGAATCAAACTGATGTATTGTAATTTTTTTACAATGAGTAAGCCAACAAGTAAAAAAACATTGAGTTTTTTATTTAATGCATCGATGAGACTAAGTTACTTTTATAATGGGTTATTTCACCTTTTTAAATTTTTTATAATTCAAGCATTGACACACCAAAAAAGCGGAAATAAGGATAAGTAAAACAATATGCTACATAAGCTCACAGAAGATAATTTTAAGTTTAGTGACTTTCTTCTTTTTGTCTCAAGTCGTAACTTTCAATTGATTACTGCGAAACAATAAAATTATCTCGCCTTTATTTGGTAAATGGTTTTTGAAAACACTTATATTAGACATACAGAGTATGCATATATGCTGTAAGTCTTGAATAACATGAGTTCTTTATGAAAACCTTGTGTTAACACTCCCGACACTACAAAAGTGAAGAAAACAGATCACCCATTTTCAGGTAAAAACCTACAAAGCTTAAGCTGTAAATACGTACTCTTTCAAAAGACTGTATATAACTGAATATATATATATATATATATATATATATAATTGTGTGTGTATATATATATATATGTATATATACACACACAATTTTGTTTTTATATCGTTTTCATAAATGATAATATAAAAGATATTTAAATAAATAAGATATTTAAATATTTTTTCAATGTTTAGTGCTACGCGCTAGAGAAATAGTTAATAGTTTTTGTGTCGAAAATATTAGCCAATTTTCTAGTATTCATAACATAAGTCTTGTGCAGAATTGACTTCAAACCACCACCATGCCGTAAAATGACCGTTCCCCATTGTTATTTATAAAAATTATACGTAAAAAAATCAAAGTATTTTAAAAATATCCTCACTTTGTCCTCTTCTATTTAATCCCAAATAAGTGTTAATTCAACTACTAATTTAAGATGTTACATAGTTAACCTCAATATAATAAAGTTCTTGCGTGTTTGATCTTAGTAGTAAGTGGATGGTTTGCCATTGGCGCAAATTTGATTCCAGCTACGTTAAAATATTTATAATTTTTATTTATATATCATACAAATCCTAATCCATTGAGGCCGGTCGTGGCGCAGCGGCACAAGGTGTGACTGTAAAACCAACTGGTTGTGGGGTCGATCCCCACTCGAGGAGATGAAATATTTACTTAATTTTATATTTCCATTTCTTCGCTCTGGTGTCGAGGTTAAGCGCGGCGTTGAGTTCTGCCACTCAACACGCAATGCCTCCAGAATTCGGCAGAAAGTGGGGAACGGGAGTGTCTTAACACTAGGTTCCCTCTGCCTACCCTGCTGTGTGCGGGATGCGTGAAGCTGATTTATTTTTTATACAAATCCTATAAAGCTCCCAATTTAATATCTGAAATATTTTTTGTTCAAAAAAGACAAGAATTACCACGATCTATCGTAACCCTATCATCCCCGAAACTATAAATTTTTGTTACTCTAAACAAACCAAATTTAAACTATTTTTGAGACGTAGATATTCAACTATGAAAACTTTTTCATGCAATTTTTACTATTATTCGTCGATCATAATAATTAGCAGAGCTATGCGTAACAAGTACTTAGTTTCGGCACGGCCGAAGGTTTGGCAGCTTTTTAGGCGAAACCGAAACTATGATTTTTGGCCGAAACTAGCCCAAACTGAAACCGAACTTTCGGTCACTAGTTATAGTTATAATGAAACCAGAATTTTGCTTTCCAGACAAAGTGTTTGAGTGGCAGTAATACTTAGGAAATCCGTCAGTTTTTGTGAATATAAAATTGTAAATTCTCATGTTTATATAGCACTTTCAGTTGCAACTGAACTACGCTCAACTAAGCTGATCGAATTCGCGACTAGGAGATTATGAAGGAAAAATGAGCGGTAAGAGAGGTTGAGGGAGGCCTCGGTTGACCCTCGAATCCGAATCCTATTCTTGTACTGGTGGTGTCGTAAGAGGCGACTAAAGTAGGTACGTGTGGTAGAGTCACGTCGCAAGCAATGGCAACACGCATGGGCAGACTCGACCGGTTCATTACCACCCCCGGTATTTAAAACCGGCTTTAAGTAGTGGCTTTATGCCACTGCGTTTCGCATCAGGTAATGCCGGGCTCCGGCGCCCAACTCACCTTAAAGGCCGCAACGCACCTGTAGCTCCTCTGGTGTTGCACGGGGGCGGCGGTAATAACTTTCCATCAGGTGACTCGCACGCTCGTTTGCCTTGTCCTTTTCCATAAAAAAAAAGATACTGGAGGAAGGTCACGTAAAAAGCATAAGAACCTCCCGGTGTTCACGTATGAATAGGTTGATGACATCCTGAATGAACAAAATTGTAGGATGCGTAATCTATAGGGTCGGGTCGGGTTGGTAACAGATGCTCAGTCGGGTACACTGACTCACGCTTATATTTCCTAAATAGAGCAGCAATATTTGTTTGTCTCCATCATTTATCGGTAGCATTTGACACCCGAATACATACAAACCAGTGATCCGCCATCTCTTTCAATTCGATGTAATACAAGTATTTATGTAGTGTTCCAGTAGTGGTTTGAATATGGGAATAATAAAACGAGCAGCGTCACATTCTGTTTAGTTTATTCGACTGATCATGGCTAACGAAACTGTCTATTTATATATATTTGGACATACTGTCAAATGACCAACTTTTACATGATAAATTTATACAATCATTAAAGTATTCAAATTCAAAATATTACTTATTCAAATAAACTCTTATAAGCACTTTTGAATCGTCGAATTAACATGGAAACAAAAAAGAAGCTACCACCGGTTCGGAAGGCAGTTCTGATGAGAAGAACCGGCAAGAAACTCAACAGTGGCTCTTTTACATAATGTATTTATCCATATACTATATAATTCAATGTGTAATTAATTATTAGCTATAATTGAATTGAGAATAACATTGTTTATAGGTCTTAAAATAAAAGTTACGCAAAAGGAAATTGAATAATTCTATACAGTGTTGCTAGTGATTTTTACAGTACTTCTTATATGTTAAACTTATAAAATATATAAAGCTAATGAATCTACTCAATTTGCCAATTAGTGCCAATACTATTATGTATAATTAAATTGATAATAACATACTCTTTTAATGTACTAAAATAAGTATATGATAATAGATAGAAATATTCCATATAGTCTTGGTCGTGCTGTTTAACACTCGGCCATCCTGCAATGCCGTGTCCCACGGCTGGTCTGGCACTCGCTGCTATCATCATCACCAATACGCCTTTTCTTCGTAAATCAAACTGTAACATAAAATTTTAAAGCAGTAATATTGTATTGGACAAATTATACTCGATACAACTTTCTCAACTGATTTTTTTAAATTATTACAAAACAATGTTAATTTCTGAATTGCTACGAGACTTTCTTTTTTTTTGGCATCATTTATTTTTATCATAAATTGAAAAGTAAAAGAATTGATATGCACATAGATTTTTTTTTTAGCGTTACGCTATATCCCGGACATACCAGGGTAGGCAGAGAGCACATAGAATATAAAATCCTATAATAAATAAGTACCATCAACATTAAAGTTAGCATTTTTTTACCAATATTATATTATAACTGCAAGCATTATTTTGTTAATATTTTTTGGATATTTATGTTTAAATAGAGACAAAATTCAATCTATAACAGTTTTCTTTAACACATTAATCTTTAACCACATAGTATTATCTTTTTCCACTCAGTATTATCTATAATCACAGATTAATATTTTACCACACAGGATTATCTACAATCACACAGATAAATGTTTAACCACACAGAACCTATTATCTTTTTCCACACAGGATTATCTATTATCACACAGATTTTTTTCCACACAGGATTATCTATGATCACACAGATCTTTTTCCACACAGGATTATTTATTATCACACAGATTTTTTTCCACACAGGATTATCTATGATCACACAGATCTTTTTCCACACAGGATTATTTATTATCACACAGATTTTTTTATATATTATATATATAAATGTCTTTAGCCACAGAGAGCTGTGTCACACAAAGTTATATCAAATATGTTTTATAAGAAACTTAAATAATCTCCACAACTATTACTAAGCTCAGTGCACTCAACTCATATACATATTTTATATTCTTTCGGATTGCTCATAATATACTAGCTTAGTAAATACGAAAGCGTTTTACTTCCTAAGACTATTCAGAAGAACAATATAAAGCAATGATTCGTTGTCCACCAGTCGCCAGCCGCAGCAGACAAAATAGTAGTAGGTAAGCCGTGCAGTGAGTGAAAAGAGCGGTAGTGGAGCCCCTGGCTCGGTGAAGCCCAATACAACGTTTGCCTACAGTAGAATTATTTCCTCAATCAACAAAAAATGTTTTGACGTTTTAATTTATTAAAATACGTTCATTTATTTATTTATTAATATTTATTGAGAAATTCTTTTTATACAAAATTACAGAAAATTTTTGCTAAAACATTATGTCTTTCCCTCTCTATGCTCTATTTAAGCTCCTATTGAGTTGGTTATTAAAGTTTGTTCATTTTTATTATACCTTGTGATCCCCACTGTTTTCAAATTACAATACCGTTTCGTTTCTATTAATTTTGACTTATAACCAGTAACTTAACCTCAAACTTAAAGATAACATATTTAACTTGAATAACTTCAATCACCTGTCCGCAATTATAATAGAATTATTTTGGCGAACTTAAAATTATTACTAACTCAAACGGTCTTATTTTATGGACCTCTTAAATTTACTTCGATATTCTGTGTATTTAAATATTTTTATATTACAACAATTCACACAGCACGTTTCGTATTCTAGCTTTCATAGAATTGTAGAACACTAGCTGATAGCTCACACAGTATTATATATCTTAGCTTTCATAGAATAATATAGAATAATACACAATAATAATATTAATAATGAATAGGGAACAAAAATAAGCTATACGAAACATATCATGACTATATAAAATAAGATATACTAATATGTATTAATTTTTCCAATTAATATTTATTCTTTCTTTTTTAACAACTACTAAACTCACGTCACGTTAGGAAGTGTCACGTCGTGTTATTGGTATTTAGTATATTTTTCAATCTGTAATCTTCATGTTTATGAAGCACTGAAGAATTTAACTTATAGCACTTTCTATACGAAATTATAAAAATATCCGTAATTAACAATGCATCTTAATTACAAAATTTTGTATATATATATTTATTTGTGATTTGTTATAATTGTACATTTTTATTAACAAACACACTCAAACTTATATATTATAATTTTTATTTACTCATCTGATATGCAACAGCCACCCCCGTACGTATTTATTAAATTCAGACATGAAACCTACATTGTGACGTAAACCTTTTTTTGACACTACTACCTATCTACGATTTCATACAAGCGACACAGCAGTTTATCAATTACATAACCTACACAAGATATGTTGTTACTAATTTACTTTCAACAATAGGTTCCTATAACTATATATACATACATAATACATATTAATATATATTTCTTAATGTATTCTATTTATGTTGCAGTCTTATTGAAATCTTTAAGCGTGCTGATTTGCTTTATGATTTAAATTTTAAAAGTTACATAATTATTAATTATAATAAATGACGATTCGATGTTGTTCAATTTGCGGATTATTTGTTCTAGTCTTTGTAAGCTATACGCTGCTACTATATATGACCAATCGTTTACTAGATGATCTGATCGATAGCGTAAACCGTTGATAGGCAAACCCACGTTCAGTTCATATTCGTTATTTCTCTTCCTTATTAGAGTAAGTCTTTACTGCAGACATTGTATAGCTAGACATGTATTCTTTTGAAGTTCTAGATTCTCATTAAACATGAAACTATACTGTAATAAAATGTACTATACTGTAATAAACTAAATACGTTCGTATATATTTTTTGAGATTTAAACGTTACCTCTTTATAACTGATAATAAACTAACTAATACTAAATAATCTTTAAGAATATTAAGTAACCTTTGAGAATATTAAATATTTATTTCTTTTTATTTGCTTGCCCGATAGACTAAATGTACTTACAACAACAGTCCGCTACAGTTTTCTCTAATCAACAACAATATGTTGGCTATTTATTAGATTATTTTCCGTTTTGGCGGTTACTGGTTAAATAAACTAGGATTTTATGATATCACATTACGAATATTTGTTGCCTCTTGATTTGAACTTAACTTAGATATATAGTCGTGTTACACAAGACGTGTTACAATAGATTTATATTGTACTAATAACTTAAGACTGTTAGTGGAAATAACTATTTAATAAAACTTACATATTAATAAATATATACTTAAAATTAGAACTAAAATTAAATTAAAATAAAATATTTCATAACTATATTTCCATTTTTGTATGTTGATCTCTAAACTTTCATACAATTTAAGCATTTTTAAACATCAGGTAACGTTTATAATTGTTACATATGTAGTTTACAGAAATTATGAAGTTATGTCGCATTTGTAAGCTTACAGAATTAATGGCAATAACAATTTATTTAACACTAGTATTTTATTGTAAAATTGCATAATGTGTAATAGTATTTGTCTATATCGAGGAAGCTCAAAGCTAGCATATAACTAAACGCTTCACTAAGATCAACCTTTTCGACATTCCATATAAAAATGAGCTTTAATAATAGTACCGGTTCATATCGGTGCGGTGACGCCACTTGACAAACGAATATTACTCTTAATGTAGGTAATTGACAAAAGAAAATACGTATTAAATAAATTACGCATGAACTACAAGTCTGTAATGTATTAATCTTTACTTATAATAAAGTAAATTAGTAGCTGATCGCCGTCTGTACACGAATGATTTATGAAATCATCTATTATTGGAGGTTCATCTATGTAACAGCACTCAAAACAATAATTTTGAAAATTTTTGTCCGTTTAACTGTAAGTCGGCATGTTTCAGTGCAATTTTCAATAACGTATTTACGCAAACTTCCTTCAATATTCGAAACAAAACCATTGTAGAATAAATTTTATCCTATAATTGCATAGCTTATTTAAAAATACCCATAAATAAGATAACAAATATTAATTAGTAATGTCTCGAATATACAATTGTTATCACTAAAAAGAAAAACGCTGCGTACTACTCTTCAGTATAGTATCTACAGCATTAACATAGTCTACTATTATATTAATGTCTTTACTTCTTGGATTTCAACCTAGCTCGGAAACCGCTATAATTTAATGCGCTACCCTCGCGTACAAATAGTATTCTTAATAAAAACGCCTAGAATTGATATACCTATTTCTTTTGCAAATATACTTCTTTGCTATCATAATTACATTATATACTTAATACAAGACAATCATAATATCATAATTTATCATTACTCTATACTCCTCTTCGCGTCTTTGTTAAAAACGTGCGATTATTTGTAATATCTTTTGTATACTATGTATTCTTCAACGGTTATTACTTAAACGTATTGAAATGTGTAGAAAGACCAGAAATTGAAGATTATACATAAATTATATATTATATCTATAATTGTGATAAAACTTTCTGTAAACGTTAACTCCAAACAACACTAAGCATTCACACCACTCTTGTGTACATCACCTTACGCACAATGGTTTTATATGAAAATTTTACTAACCTTTCATAGTTTTGATCGCGTTGAACCTGCAACCAGCGTTGTAGATATGCGTAGTCGTCCCATCGTCATGGCTCAATCTTCTGTTGTTGGGTGGAGTTCTTCGTCTCGAGATTGGTTTGATCAGAAAGATTCGTCTTCCAAAGTATACGTGGATACGCATCAGCAATGATATTGTAGGTAGATAAGAAAAAAAAAAATGACTTCAAAATTTGTGGGCCGTGGTTATTATATATTTCCATATCATCCCACTTCTGAAGTGTTCCAGTAGTGGTTTGAATATGGGAATAATAAAACGAGCAGCGTCACATTCTGTTTAGTTTATTCGACTGATCATGGCTAACGAAACTGTCTATTTATATATATTTGGACATACTGTCAAATGACCAACTTTTACATGATAAATTTATACAATCATTAAAGTATTCAAATTCAAAATATTACTTATTCAAATAAACTCTTATAAGCACTTTTGAATCGTCGAATTAACATGGAAACAAAAAAGAAGCTACCACCGGTTCGGAAGGCAGTTCTGATGAGAAGAACCGGCAAGAAACTCAACAGTGGCTCTTTTACATAATGTATTTATCCATATACTATATAATTCAATGTGTAATTAATTATTAGCTATAATTGAATTGAGAATAACATTGTTTATAGGTCTTAAAATAAAAGTTACGCAAAAGGAAATTGAATAATTCTATACAGTGTTGCTAGTGATTTTTACAGTACTTCTTATATGTTAAACTTATAAAATATATAAAGCTAATGAATCTACTCAATTTGCCAATTAGTGCCAATACTATTATGTATAATTAAATTGATAATAACATACTCTTTTAATGTACTAAAATAAGTATATGATAATAGATAGAAATATTCCATATAGTCTTGGTCGTGCTGTTTAACAGTAGTTTGCTGATCAAAAACTACTTACCAAGGTAAATTGCACATTGATTAAGTGTTATAATTTTGATAGTAAGTGGCATGACTCGCTTAACTTTTAGCAGACTAGGTTTCATTTGTGCCCCATTGAATTCAAAATGGCAACAGCATCCTTGGTGACTTAAATTTAAAAGGTACACAATAACTATCTAACCAAGCAATTTCCAAAATGTAATGAAATAGTCCAGCGCTTCGCTAATTTTGCTTTCATTTTATTTATTTTCAGATATTCTAATTATTTTCATAGAAAATAAATTTACTGAACAAAACATTTTTTTGTGTTCCCTTAATTATGCTGGTGTGTATTATGTATACATTGATGAGTAAAATAGTTTCCTTATATCTATAGGTTTTCTTTAAAGGAGAAATAAAACAATATTGAATATTGTGAATATTTCAGAATATAATGTGTAACAATAGTACATCTTACAATCAGTCATATTAGAGAGACCAAGTTTACAATACAAGGTATGCCCTTTACATAACTGATAAGAAAATAATAAGAAAGACAGATACCGCAAGAAACAAAATAAGCCAACTCCATGAAGGGAGAGTAAAAGAAAAGATTAAAGACTAAACTTAAATTAAACTTCTTCAATCAAAGGTCAATATAGAAAGTCAAAATTGCTTACTAGCATAACTGTTTCATATATAGAAATGTTGATAGTTGCTATATTTTTGTTTGCAGATATGCACTCCCAATATTTATTATAAAAGTAGTATAAGTTGGACTAGTGCAATCCACATTTTTCTTTATTTTTCAATTTTTATTCATATATTTTTTTTAAAAGACCGGGACTCTTATTAATATATATAAAGATGTTCAAAGCATAATATAAAGTATATATATATATAGCGGAAAAAGAACCCTTTGTCAATTTTATCAACTTAATCCTTCTTTGTGGCTTGCTGTTTAGCTTGGTGAGCTTGCAAAACAGCAACAGCCTCATCAACCTTTGCTTTAAGAGACTCTCCGTGCTCTAACATGTGAAGCAGTTCAGAGTTATCAATTTCTAAAAGCATTCCAGTAATTTTACCCGCCAAATCAGGGTGCATTCTTTGAATAAGCGGGAAAAGACGTTCGCCTAGCATCTGCTTCTGCTCCTGCAGAGGGGCTGCGGCTAACATAGTAGCCGTCAGTGGCTCCTGGCCCTGGATGTGCACTGCAGGTTGAGGAGCCGGTGGATTGCGCATGTTAGCAGTGTATTTATAGCCAGCTGGACGTCCACTTGTAACAAGTGGCGCACGGATAGATGTCGCTGCAGCAACACCTTGTTGTCCAGTAATGGGCCTAGCTCCGAGAGATGTGCGTAGAGTTGTTTGAGTTGGGCCTCGAGGTGTTGGACGGAACTGTGGTTGCATGTTAGGATATGCAGAAGCAGCAGATTGAGCGCTTGGTCTAACAGATGGTTGGGCAGTCCAGCGTGGAGCAGGTCTTATCTGAGTCATTTGGGCTGGTCCATAGTACCTTTGCGCTGGAGGAATAGTAGGTACAAAGTACCCGCCTGCACTTCCAGGTTGGAAAATTTGTCCCATTTGTTGCATTCTCATACTTGCCATTCTCTGCATATATTGAGATGTCAAGTGAGCTTTGCGATCTTCTTTGCGTTGAGCCAAAGCAACATATAAAGGTTTGGTTCCAACAATCCGACCATTCATTTCAGTTACTGCTTTAGTAGCTTCTTCGGGGGATGAGAAACATACAAACCCAAAACCTTTACTGCGACCATCTTCTAACATAACCTGTAATAAAAATTACATACAAATATTATCAAATATTAAAAAAAATTACATGTTCATAACTCATTATAAATGTTAAAAAATAAGTAAGAAGTAAACAATGATAACTGTTTAATCCATTTTGTGATGTTTTTACCTTTACATATAAAAATATTTAGTTTTTTGTTTTAGCTTTACATAGTAAGATATAATAGAATGGATGGAGGTTGTCGTGGCACGTGGGCACAAAAGTGCGAGTGTAAGGCAACAGTTTTGGGTTTCATTCCCATCCAGAGTAACTGGTAATGAAGCAAAAGTGGGGCATTGAGTTCTGCCACTTAGCATGCAATGCCTCAAAAAAATCTAAATCAGTGGAAAGAGGGGAAAGGAGTATCTCAGCACTAGGCCTCTGCCTACCCTGCTATAAATAGAAAAAAGAAAAAAAAAGAGGAATAATTATGATAAAGACAAAATATTAATAAAATTACCTTAGCAGAAGTAATAGTACCAAAAGGTGCAAATTCTTTACGAAGTCTCTCATCATCAATAGTGTCATCTAAGTTCTTAACATACAAATTAACACCTTGGTAACGTGTCAAGCGTTCAGATTTCAACTGCTCAAATTTACGTTTTAATTCCTTTTGACGTTCAGCCTTTTTCTGAGCACGTCCTACATATAAAGGTTTACCCTCTACAAGTTCTTTGCCATTAAGTTCCATACAGGCTCTTTCTGCATTATCAGGATCCTCAAATGCTACAAATCCAAAACCTCTAGATGACCCATCATCCTTGTACATAACCTTATGGCTAGTTATTCTGCCATATTTTTCAAACATGTCTCTAAGCATTTCATCAGAGAATTCTTCGCCAAAGTTTTTAACGTATACATTCGTGAACAACTTAGCTTTTTCCCCAAGTTCCTTTTCACGTTCCTTACGGGGGATAAACCGGCCTACGTAAACTTTTTTACCATTCAAGAGCATGCCATTTACTTTTTCAATAGACTTATTTGCAGCTTCTTCTGTTTCAAAATGAACAAAACCATATCCTTTAGATGCTCCATTTTCATCTTGGGCTACTTTACAACTCAAAATATTACCAAAAGCTGTAAATGTGTCATACATAGCTTTGTTATCTATGGTTTTATCAAGGTTTTTAATAAACACATTGCCTACGCCAGACTTGCGCAGGGATGGATCTCGTTGGGACCACATGATCCTTATAGGCCTGCCCTTGATCATATCAAAGTTCATGGAGTCTAATGCTCGCTCAGCTAAAACAAAAAACAAACAACATTTCAAAAACTGTATTAATGAATATATTAATATAGCTTCATTCAGTTTCTATAATGGGATATTAAAATATTGTAATGAAATTTTATTCAATTAATATTTAAAAGTGTTTCATAAATAAGTCTATATAGATTACAATAAAGAATGCAGATTACAATTTACTTCAAGGCCAGTCCCCACTATCTGTCTAGGTTTTAGAAAGTAGCAATTGCATTACATTACATTAGTAATCATTTAACCATATATATAATATAATATAAACTTTTCAACAATTTTCCATAAAAAAATTAATTTTTATAATTTTCTTTAAATGAATTCATCAAATGAAAATTTACATCACAATTTTATAAAGATATAAAATACTTACCATCGGCAGGCTGCTGAAAATTTACGTAAGCATATCCCAAGGATCTGCGTGTTATCATATCTCGACAAACGCGAATGGAGAGAACCGCACCAGCGGTAGAAAATTTTTCAAACAACATGGCTTCAGTAATATCGGAGTGTAGATCTCCAACATATAGCGAAGCCATGGGATAGTTTGGCGGTCCAGGATTCATTTTATTATATTTATTGTGACCGATTAACAAAACTCATTAATTAATAAAAGCTGCTTCACTTTCTCTTTACGATTACCTATCGCATTCCTTGAGACCACGTTGCACGCTTACGTACACTAAACTTAAAGGCGAGTGATTCCCGTTATTTTTTAAATATTTTACTATTTTTTTGGATTTTTATTAATTTTGTGATTTTTTTTTATATTTTACAAGAATAATTCACGAAATTCTGAGGATTGTGTGACCTATTTCCGTGACCACACAACCTCACGTGAACACACCTTGCTCACCAAAGGAAAGGTGACGTTTGGGATTTGTGACTTGTAAAAGACAAAAAACAAAATGGCGTCGCGTGTGTGGCCCATTAGTAAAACTAATAATGTCGAAATACTTTCATTGTAAAATTCTAAGAAACAATACAAAGGTATATTTGAAACGTTTATTTAATAATGTTTACTATCTAGCAAAATAAAATTAGTAAATACATTTTAAATATGTAGGCATTGTTAATAATATTCACATGTTAATTCAAATTCCGCAGATAAAGCTATAAAAAATATATAGGTTATCTATGCATTGAATCATATTTTATTGTATTGTTTTGTTATAACAAAACATCGTATATTAACAAAATGTAGTAATTAAATATACAAAAATGTGGTAATTAAATAATATTTCAAAAAATTAAAAGGATTTACAAAAATTAAAATAAGTTAGAATATTGTATTTTGTATTAACTAGTAGCTTAATTAAATATTAAAAATGATTAGACACTATTTGGAAATTTCACTATAAACAAAAAAGGTATTTCTCAAAAAACTAAAAATAACGTGCTTGTTAATCATATATGTATCTATATCATGACTAATAAAAAAAGACTTTGTTATTGACTCTGTTTACCATTTTTTTACTGTTTTGGTTAATCATTTGGAATAAATTGGTGTTACTTTTTTTGTTTCTTTTGAAACAAAAAAAGTAAAACCAATTTATTCCAAAACATATGACATACGGTAGTATAAATATTTCTTTTTATGTCACTCAATATCTTTTTTAATATTTATATTAAGGATGATATGCAGTAAAAAGTGGCCAATAAAAGAACATTTGGATTTTTTGTTGCATTTTTAAGATATTATTGACTATTATACATATATATATATATATATATATATATATATATATATATATATATATATATATATATATATATATAAACATTTATTTTACATATTCCGCAGTAACCAATGTTTTGAAACTCAAATATATAAAAAGTAGGTACGAAGAAAAATAATTATTTCTATTTGTGATTGAAAAGAAAGTCGATATTTTTATTTCATATTTAATTTTGAAAAACTAGTTGTCTGTTAAGTCGGCTTTACAGACGATAATTTTACGCAATAACGTCATAAGAAAACATTGATAAAAACTGCATATTTTTATGAATTAATTAAACTGAATTGCTATCATCGATTTATTATTATTATATTATTTTATAACATATAAAGAAAGAGCGAAAGACCTTAAAAAAGTTTGTCGATCAATTAACATTTATTTCCTCTCGTTAGTTCAAATTTTTAAATAAATTCGTATATTTTTTAACTGAAAGTATACAGATTAATTTAAAGTCGGCTCATGCAGAACGTGACATGATTTACTCACGAAAATCATTTCACATTAAGAAAAAAAAATGTTTTGGTTGTGTTTTTGACTTTTCTTAAAAAAATAACATTATTTATTATTTAAATAATTTACTGTACTCTAATAATTATAAAGCTCTCTTTGTGTAGTAGTCTTTGCGAGCTAGTAGTAGGAATTGAAAAAAAGAAATGCATGATTATTTTTATGCGTATGACAAGCTCTCATATATGGTAATAGGTTATATATTTTAGAGAATAAAAACTTAAGCCACTTGGTTTATCCAAAATATGTAAAGTTCGTAACCTTAAATTTTTATTTTAATCTGTATGAAGTATAAGTTGTCAGCTTATCGTATTGTCAGAAAAATGTTACAAAATTGTTCTTAACTTTTATGTTGTGACTTGTGACTTGTGATTGTGAGAATTTTTCATAAAAGAAGTATTTTTTATTTTCAAAAAATATTACACTGATTATAGTGGAAATTGTAATATTTACTACGTAATAATTTATTGTTTTTTTTTTATTTTAAGAAACTTAACACATATCTATCTTTTAAACGATGGCGAAACAGATTTCCCTTTGCATATGGATTCTTTAATAGCAATTTATTCAAGAGTTAATTTCTAATCTCTTACAGAAGTACCTTCGTTTAAAAAGATTAATGCTCGAAAGTGACATGTAATTCACCTCTGAATCTGCACTACCTCCACAGAGGTAGAATATTGCTGACGACTACATATATTAGTGTTAAATTGGTATATACAATCGCAATATGTTCTTGTTTAATTTACATTAAATTTTAGTGGCTAAATTAAATTATATAAAAAATATTTTAATGCATTATTGTTTTGTGTATAATAACATTCTAGGTTAATTATATTTTAATTGTGAAAGAGAAATATTGACTAATTTCAGAAAAGAATAAAATGGCAGATAAAGAGCAAGTAATACAAGCTTTGAGAGCTACATTAATTTCAGTGAAAGGGGCATTAACTATTAAACAATGTAACCGTAAGTATTATATGCAGTTACTTCTATACACATTTCTTATTGTGAACATCCTTTCAATTTCTTGTTATTGAATATTCTTTTCATAGGTGACTATAAAGAATTACAAGGAGAGTGGATTCCATATAAAAAATTAGGCTATTCAACCCTTGACAAATTATTTCAAGATGTCCCTGGTTTTAAAATCACTCAAGTAAATGGTGAATGGGTTGTTGATGCTATAGCAAGTCAAGACACTCAACATATAGCATCCATGGTGGCACGGCAAAAAACCAGCAAAAAGCAAACATTGAAGTTAAATTATTCTGTAAGTTAATAATTACATTGTACTTTTTATTAAATTAAATCAAAATCAAATCAAATCAGCTTCACGCTGTATCCCGCACACAGCAGGGTAGGCAGAGGGAACTTAATGTTAAGACACTCCGTTCCCCACTTTCTGCCGAATTCAGGAGGCATTGCGTGTTGAGGGGCAGAACTCAATGCCGCGCTTAACCTCGACACCAGAGCGAAGAAATGGAAATATAAATTTAAGTAAATATTTCATCTCCTCGAGTGGGGATCGAACCCACAACCAGTCAATTTTGCAGTCACACCTCGTGCCGCTGCGCCACAACTGGCCTCATTACTTATTATGACAGCATGTTTGTATCAATGTGCACATGAATGAAATTATCATAAAATCTATGATTGAGGCCATTGGTGTAGTGTCACAAGCATGTGAACTATAAACACAACAGAAACAAAGACTGAAATATTTAATATTTTCATTTCACTCTGGCAACAAGACAAGGCACAGTGTGGAGTTCTACCACTCAATATGCAATGTCAAAACACTAGGTTCCCTCTGCCTACCATGTTATATACGGGATACAGCATGAAGCTAAACACAAAATTTATGATGTAGTTTTATACATGACTTCCGGATATATATGAAGTGTTTATAAAGTAGTTATAATAATGATAAACATCAAAATACATGTTAGATATGCCAAACTGTTACTTAAACTCATATATTTTTAAATTTCTCTCTCTTTTTAAATTTCTTCCTGCAAAGTTCAATATTTTTAAAGAACTTCTTGTAGCACATATTATGTTGTAACTTATGTAAGTATTATTTTGTTATGCTATATATTGAACTATATTTTAATTTGAATATTGTAGGTTTGTAAAATTATATGTATATTTATTTATACTTGGCATAAATATTGTTACAAAAAAAAAAAACATTTTTTTTTGTTGTATGGAAAATTAATTACTAATACAATATAAAAACATAAAAAATATATAAAGCTTATTCAAAGTGGTCTCCATTGGTTGCAATACAGACCTTTAAATGTTGAAGCTAGTTATCAATAGCATCACACTCTTTCTATAGGAAAGTTCTTCACTATCAATCCTATGGATTGTTTTAGGGCCTCAATATTATGATGGTGTTTAGAACAAGCCTTGCTCTCTAAAACTAATCATAAAAATATAATCCAGTGGATTAAGATCAGGACTAGTTGATGGCCAGTCTTTATCTCTGTGAAATTCAGTATGTTAGTTTCTAACCAAGATCAGGACAATTTCAACAAAAATATGGATCAGTCTCTCCTTCATAGCTAATATTCCAGCAAAGCATCACTGAAATAAGATTTTTAAAACTATGTTTGGCTCCATAAATTACTTTATGTAATGCAATCATAAAGTAAAAAGCAATTCTTTTCTCTTTATCACCCCACACATTGTAATATAACAAAAAAAATTATTAGTATATTGTCGCAAAAATAAGAAAACATTCATAAAAAATTACAGATTTCAAATTCAAAAGTAATATTTTGCTTATTTTTAATTGTAACAGTATTTATGGCCAGACTAAATATATAGTGCATTTGGTTATTTTAAAATTTTGTGATATAGGAAGTATACAGGTGGACATTGTAACATTAGAATAATAAATAACACTGACAGAACCTAATGGTGGACATTAGGTTCTGTCAGTTTTTGGACTTTGCATTCTACACTTTTCTTTTTACTTTGTTAGCAGAGTGAGGAAACTAAAAAAAACATTCCCCTAAGTAGGAATTGAGCCCATAACCTTTGTGTTCATAGTAGACAGCCTCACGGCTTTACAACTATGTGTAGATACTCTTTCATTGGAACCATTTAAATAATAATAAATTTAATACAGTTGTTCCCCACTTTTTGCCTCCAGAATTTGGCAGAAAGTGGGGAATGGAGTGTCTCACTTAACACTAGGTTCCCTCTGCCTACCCTACTGTGTGCTACAGCAGGATACAGCGTGAAGCTGATTTTTTTTTAATACAGTTGTATAATATATTTTAGAATCGGTTCCCAAAGAAACAAGGCTCTTGGAGGAAGCCTGCACCTTCTTCAAATTACCAATCTAACTATAATAAACAATATTCCAATCAGTATTACCAGGTAAATAAATTATTTAAATTAATAATTGTTTTAGTAATAACTATTTCAATAAAGTAGCATAATTTAGATATAATATTGAGCTTAATGTTTATCATGTTTGTTTTTTTATTATAGTATAATAAGCAAAATAAATCTAATGACACAAAGACTTTGGCTTATACTGGAAAGACACCATCAAAAATAATAGATTATCATGAAAAAGGAGGTGTGAACATAACTAAAACTTTAAATACAACTCAATTAATAAGGAACACATTACCTGATGAAGTTAGTACTTTTCATTTGTTGGCATTATTTTCTATTGTTTGATAGTTAACATTATTTAAATTAATTTAATTCTGCATTAATTCATGAAATTATTTTTCTTTACCAGAATAAACATTCCATAAAAAAAGAGAAAGAGTCTGAAGGCAGGAGCATTGGAAAGGTTTCAGCATCTCAACGACTGTTGAACTTACGTGATAGACTTAATACTGTTGATTTAATACCATTGCAACTTCCAGCTCACAATGACTGCTTGGTATGAGTCTTTGAAATAATTTGAATATAAATAAATATATTGATGCAATTTACATTGCTTGTGTATTAGTATTTTTTTGTACTTCTGAAGTGTATAATGAAAGTAAAAACTATAATATAAATAAATATATTATAATAACTATCTAGAAAAATAAATAACTTTATTTCCTGATTTAAGAGTTTGAAAAGTTTTGCATTTATTTAATGTAAAAAAAAAATGTAAAGTTTGTTTTTGACTCTACATAATATATAGTGTAAATATACACAGACATTACATACTATATGTTTTTTAATAAAGAAATAAATTAAATAATAATTTAGTCCGAAACTAATTAAATAAGTGTACTTAAATGTCACAACAAGCTTTTTGATCATATAAATTGTGTAAAGACGCTATAGATTGATTAAAAAAAGTTTTAAAGAAAATTTTACCTGTAATACTTTTTAGCGCATTTATAGAAAAAGGTTTTTTTAATTATTATATTTTTAACTATTACATTTTTTAGCCCTACTTTATCCGCATATAGCACGTTATGCAGACAGAACCCAGCGGCGAGATACTCTGTTTTCTTTCCGAACAAATTCGAGAATACGCGTGTTCAGTGGAACCTCTAACTAATATAACTCAACACCGCACTTACTAGAGAAAAATGAAAATAATTCATTCCTCGAGGAATAGAATTCACAACCATAGTGCTTACAATCAGACACTTCAATTGCACCAAGGTGGTTTCCATTTTAATGGTAAAATAATATGTTTAGGACACAAGTCAACTCATAACTAGCATGGTGCCAGCACACAGCTTGGAGCCGCCGCCCGACTCCACTTCGTCCATAGAGAAGTTGGAGTGGACGTGCCGCAAGCTCGGCCTGCCGCAGCCCGTGTTCAAGTCCTGCGACTTGCGCCCCAAGCACGGCCCCGTCACCTACGACTGTAATGTGAAGGTTACTAGCTATTTAGTCTTATGTACATATACAAGCTTCGCATCATCGACGATCATTTCATAAACCTATTATTATTGCTTAGAGTATAAAGCTTAATAATCTATGCTAATATTATAAAGAGGAAAATTTTGTTTTATTGAACACCTATTCATAATTATATTAGGACTATTGGTTCGATTTGGGAAATTATTTTTGTTGGATAGCCCATTTATCAAAGTCGAAATATTGTAGAAAAGGGAGAACTGAGAAATAACAAAAAAAGAAATATTTTCGAAACTATTTTGAACAATAGAGTATTTATTACCTATTCCCTATTCAATTATATGCGTTAAATGCGTTGTGCATTTTATATAGATCATATTTGGCTTTTACAGTCTATCAATAAAATGGATATTTTAGAGATCACCACAGTTTTAAAATACGGAAGAGTGAGTAAGTGTGTGTAAGTCGTAGTATATGTTATCTGAAGTAATATTATAAATGACGGTAATTTGTTTTTATGTTGATTGTTTTATCGGCGCGCGGGTATTGCAGGTGGGCAAGTACTCGGCGGGCTCGTACCCGGCGTCGTCGGCCACGGAGGCGGGCGCGCGCGAGGTGGCGGCCGCCAAGCTGCTGGCCGTGATCGAGGGCTCGGACGCGGGCGGCCTGCCCACGTCGCCCGCCGAGCGCGCGCTGCGCGGCCTGCGCGACATCGTGGCCGACCACGAGGCCGGCATATGGGCCAGCACTGTGCCCCATCTCTACAGGTAGCTTTGAGCTAGCTTTGTCTTTTTAAAATGGCTTATATTATGGACAATTTTTTTATTTAAAAATAATGGATGCGTGTTATTATGTTTTATTAAATTTATTACCTTTGGTTAGATTTATAAATATTAAATTATTTTTTCTTTAAAATAATATTGTTTCAATGTAATGATGTAGTTTTTAGGGTTCTGTTCCTTTTAATGAAAAAAAGGAACTCTCTGTCACGAGCCTTTATCTCAGGAACGGCTGGAGATATCGAGTTCAAATTCAAGATCTCTGGCCCCATGATTTCTTTAAAAAAAACTTATTTCTACATTTACTTAAAAAAACATATGGCCGTTTATATAGCAAAAAACGCGTATTTCGACATTATAAAGGGAATCAAAATTAATAGAATACTTCCGGTTATCCTAAAATAAAAAATATTGGCACCTAGCATCTACAGGTCCACCTAACATCTATTAGTTTAGGAAAAAATCTGAAAACTATACATATGTGGTTAAATTCTAAAAAGTTATAATTTGGCATTAAATCCACTAGTTCAAGTGAGGTATCGGAGTAAAGAGTTCTGGCTAAGCTAAGCCTGAATTTTAAGAAAAATCTAGAGACCTTCAATTTTTGTACGGATCTCTCAGTGGAGGAGTCTAGCTCGCGCTTGTCCAGTTTTGTTACAAGACAATGATTAATATATATATTAATTATTATAAATTATTTCAGAGTAAAATATGGAGAGAATTTACCAAATAACTGGTTGGAATTGGTAGAAAATTGTCCTCATATTGTGAAAGATAGAGTTGTGAATGGTCTTTTAGTACTGTTACCTAATAATGAGGTAAGGTATTTTTTTTTCTATAGCATTATTATAATAAAATATAAATTAAAATCAATAGTTTATTTTTAATTGTTACAATTTATATATAATTTTAGGAGGTGAAATTACCATTGATCGAGACCACAACACTTGACAATACAATAGACAGTGAATTACCGCCATTACAATTTCCAGAAAAAGACTTTTGGAATGTATTTATAACTGTGGCTAACTCCACCCTTGAAGTCTGGCTTAGAATAATAGGACCACAATATAGTGTAAGTGTTTTTTTTAAAGTTACGTAAACTATTAAGATAGTAGTATTGTTCTTTATTTGTAAGTTAATTTAAAATTGTGTAAATAACAGATTTTAATTTTTTAACTCAGGATGCTTTTGAAGTCCTCTTGGCAGACATGGCCGCTTATTATGATCATGGTGGTACTTCAGTGCATAAATCTATGATTATAAAAAATGCTTGGTAATTATAGTTTTTAATAGTACTTTTAATTAAACTATAATTTACGACATTATGGGAAATTCAACTAAATAAAATTTTAAAAAATAATTTCAGTTATCTGTATTAATATATTTAAACCTGAAATATTATTATATGAAAATAACTTGCTTTACATATTGTCAAAAATAAGGTATGCTGTAAATTTGGACGACGGTGGATGGCAACGAGCGAAAATATTAGAAATCGACGACGAAAAAGCGACCGTGTTCCTCGGAGATCACGGAGACGACGACGGCGTCCCCTTCGCCAAGATCAAGATACTGGAGCCGCAGTTCCGGAAGTTGGCGGCGCAGGCCATCCTGTGCCGCCTCGACGGCTGCGAGGAGTTGGCCGCCAGCGACGCCGGCGCCGCCCTGGCCGCGCGCCGCCTGCCCGGCGAGGTGCTGGTGGCCGCGCCCGGCCCGCGCGCCGACCCCGCCGACCCCGCCGTGGCCGTGGTGCTCTACGACACCTCCACGTCGCGCGACCTCAACCTCAACACCGAGCTGCTGCACGACTTCTGCATCGCCGGCGCCTTCTCCGTCACGCAGAAGCCCTGCGAGGTCAAGGTGGGCTGCGTCACGGACGAGGGCCGCGTATGGGTGGCGCGCGCGGGCGGCGCCGACGCCGTGCGCGCCGCGCTGGCGCTGCTCACGGCGGGCCCCTACCGCCGCCCGCTGCCGGCCGCGCCGCACGCGCCGCCCGCCGCGCCCGGCGCGCTCTACATCGTGCGCACGCTGGCGGGCGACTGGGTGCGCTGCGCCGTCATCAGCGGGCTGGACGGCGAGGGCACGGTGCGCACGCAGCTCGTGGACAGCGGCCTCATCCTGCGCGCGCCGCTGTCCTCGCTCGTGCCGCTGAGCAGCTTCTCGCCCGCGCTCAACGCCTACCCGCACCAGGCCATGCAGGTGCGGCTGGGCACGGCCGAGCGCGCGGCCGGCAGCATGGTGGCGCGCCTGCGCGAGATGCTACTGGGCGTGCGCGTGCTGTGCCGCGCGCAGCCCGCGCCCGCCGGCGCCCCCGCCGCCGCCGGCGCGCCGCACGTCGAGCTCTTCGTGCGCCTCGGCCCGCAGCACATCCTTACCTCTGTCAACAACTCCATACTCATGGAGTATGAGTGCCTACAGCTGTTAGTATCAGATTTTCTTTATATAATCTATTATGAAGTGAAACATTATAGAAGAGAAGCTTCATATATTACTTATTAATTATTATATGAAAAATATTTTTAACATTTAAAAAGTGTTATTCCACACTTAGGACAGAAAAATACTTTTTTTAGAAACAAAAAAAAATGTTTCTATAAAAAGAATATGATTTTTTGTAATTGGCCCTACTTTTCCTTATTCTAACCTTTTTCTTAAATAATACCTATTATTTTTTAATTAATGTAATTTACAATGTAATACAAAATTAATATTTTCAATTTTTCTTTGATGTTAAATTTCTTGTGTAAAAATACAAATCTTACTTGATTACTGATAAACAAAAGCTATGCATCTATTGCCATTCAGTCAAGTTTAAATATGTTAATCACATATGCTCACTTTAAAAATAACATAAATTCAAAAGCACATTTTTCCAGTGCTTGTAATACAGGATCTAATCGCAAAGTAGGTGCATGTTGTCCTATCCCATTATATTCTTGTAACCTACTTTTTAAAAGAAAATAAGCATGTTAGTGGAATCTACTTACAATTAATGTGTGTTTGTTACGCATAGATTTGTATTCATGATTGGTTTCAATGCAACGGATTAAGTTTATTTAGAGCGTGACCGCGACTTTCACTGCGCCAGCGTGCAAGTGCGAACGGGGTCAGTGAACTGACGACCATTGACCTCAACTTGTCTGCTTTATACTAATAATATTCGTCTATTACTTAATTTTTATTACAATTGAATTATTGTTATTTACTTTATAGTTATACACAGTATAAAGTATCAATGATTGTGGATTCAAATCACAATTGTGGGATTATACACTTACCTCTAGAACAATTCAAAATTAAAGTAAAAATAATATTGACAATAGTGCGTGAGTTTCTTGTCGGCTTTTCTCAGCAGAACAGCCTTCCGAGCCGGTGGTAGCTTCCTGTAGGGCTGACACTTCCTTAAAATTTTCATATAGTTTGACCCGGTAGTCGTGGGACGCCGTTTTAATCACTGAAATGGCATTACTGCTTTGTTCATATTTTTTACAGCCATTTTGAATCTGAAGATTGACCTTCAAAATGCCATATATAGTTATTAAGTGATCCCCGTTTTATGATTTTTTACGACTATCCCATTATTTTGAAAAAAATATAAAAAATTTAAGCATTTTTTAACCGACTTCTGTAAGAAAAAGAGGCTATCAATTCGACTGTTGTATGTTTGTTACCTCAGAACTTTTGACTAGGGGAACCGATTTGATGATTTTTTTTTATTTGCAAGCTAGTTGCTTCCTGTATGGTCCCAATTTTTTGGTCCATTTCTCGCAATGGCATCTATGAGAAAATCACATAAATCTTAAATTGGCATTAGGTATGTCCGCGACAAATGGACGAATAACGCAATATCACGCCAACAGATTTCGATGATTCTTTTTTTATTTTAAAGCATACACTTTAAGGTTTATGGGATCCGGTTGAAATTGACCAAATTTTTTTTTAATATAGTTATGAGGGAAAACATTGTTAAAATTGGTGTCAGAAGTGAGATTCCTCATCGTTGCATTTCTTTTCAACCAACTTCAAAAAATGGAGAGATTCCCAATTCGGCCAAAAATTTTTGTAATGTGTGCAATATACCAAAATGTTAGCCTGCACTATAATACCTAATTAAGTTTGAAGTTTTACATAGGACTACCACTAATTTGAGAAGCATCCTTTTAAGATCTACCCATCACTTAAAATCGTAAAATAACTTAATTTTTAACTAAAAAGTAAAAACTAATTTTACATAATGTAAAACGTACTTTGATTTTGTTAAACAAAAATAATTAAAAAAGATATTATAATTTTGAAGTCGGTGTCAAGCCAATGCTACAATAGCCTTACTACAATATCGAATTCTAAGCTAAAAATAGATTTAATACTCCATTGGGAAAATTGTAAAAAATCATATTAGTAATAATCTTTGAACAGAGGTGACGATGATGAGATGACTTGTTTGCCTATAGTACCGTATGTTATGTATGAACGTCTCCGTGGCAGACTTTTTTTAAAGCTTCACTCTGTATTCTACACTAAGCATAGTAGACAGAGGTAACCTGGAAACTTAGTATTAAGAAACTCCGTTCCCAACAAGACTTCCGTCTTTTCTCCATTTTGGAGGCATGGCGTGTTGAGTGGGGGAGCTCAACGCCGCGGTTTGCGTCGTTACCAGAATGAGGAACTGAAAATATTAAACCCCTGCTCCTGCGTCTTTTTCCTTCTCGTTATGAATTAGTGATCTGTAATATGCAACAGGGGCAAAGTTCAAGAGGAGGAAGGGGAGAGCGAGTCTTCGAAGCACCTGGAGGCGCTGCACAGGAAGAAGGAGCGCATCTTCCGCACGGCGTCGTCGGGCGCGGGCGGGGGCGCGGGCGGGGGCGCGGGCGCGGGCCTGGAGCGCGGGGAGCTGCCGCCGCCCGCGCTGCCCGCGCCCGACGCCTGCCTCGACGTCTACGTCGCTATGGCTGCCAACCCATGGAACTTTGTTGTGACTATATTTATTTATTTCCTTTTTATGTTTTTAAAGTGTAAACTCATACTCTTAATCGGATTTTTTGTTTTCTTTCTTTCTAATAGTACAAAGCACAGTGTCAAGTTTATCACTACATATGGAATGTCTTGAACACAGACGGAAAATAGAAAACGGACACTGTTTGCACTTAATTGTCACTTTGCCCTATAAAAAACATTGAGCTTAGTCTCAGTATCATGTGACTTATACATAAATTAATAAACAAGAGCGAGATAAACAAGAACTTTATACACTTTAAGAAAAATTAAAATAAACAATTAAATAAACAATTTGTGTACGATACTAAATAAGTATCGTACACAAATTTTAATTCCCAAGTGTGGATTAACACTTTAAAAAATGTTTAAAATTTGTGCACGGTTGTAAAATAAAACACTATTGAATCTCACTATTTTGGCACTATTACAGCCTGTGGAGTACTGGATTATTGAATTACTGGATTTACTTAACAAAGCATTTTATGAAACGTTTTGGACATCACATGATTTTATTATTAGTATGTATCACACTACACAGCACGACGGGCCAGCAACCGAATTCCTCACCAGAGTCCTTCCGAATATGATGTCTATTATGTCTTTCGATAGGTTGTGTTTTCATGCGATGTCCAAGTCGATCTATTTGTTTAAAACGTAAAATACTTTTAATATTGGCATGATAATAACTACTGTAATAACTTAAGACAGAAGGTCCTTTAAGTAGAGACTAAATAGATTAACCGACTTGGTATTACATGGATCTCACAACTTCTTACGGTAGAAAGACTGAGCTGCGAGACTTGGGTTTTTTTACAGGATGTTTTTGATGGCATCTCACTTCTTTTTGTAGAGTCCTACTTTTTGGTACCTATCTACACTTATTATTTTGTATTATACAGTAATAATGATTCATTAACTGCAAATGTAACCTTGTAATCCTATACATTTATATGGGATTACAAAGTTATTCATGCAGTTGGTGTATTTGGAAAACTGGACTGAAATTACAAAATATTTAAGTTTTCCCATGATTAAGACACTAAACTCTATTTGTATTCTAAATTTGAAGCTTCTATGTCTGCTAGAAGTGCCTTGGACTTTTGATGGTCGGTGAGTCAGTCAATGAGTGACAAAATTTAGAAACTTTAACAAGTTGTCATTCTTAAACTACTGGTTCAAATTGACTAAAATTTTAAATATACCGTGTTTATATTATGCCTGATTAGTTACTGAAAATTCAGGTTTCTTGTTTTATCCACAACGAAGTTATAGGGGGTTGAAAATGACCTGAATTGCTTCGAGAAAAGGATGGTACGGCCGTGCCGCTGTTTTTTGCTCGACTTGGCGGGGGCACTGCCGTGCCCCCAGATCATGTTTTTTGTGTATGTTCTATAGGTTGTTTATAACTGTAACATATCTCGTACTATTTAATTAAATTGTTTTAAAATAATCCTTTAGTACGTGTTGTTTTGAACATTTTTAAGTTTTTATTTTAAAAAATTCTACCTCATATTTGTAATAATTATATTTGACACTGTAAAATAACGTTTCGACGTATCATAGTGCCAGAATAGTGACATTGTACTTGCTCTATTCAGAAAGGAAAATTACATTAAATTTAAATAATTTCAATATATTTTTTATTATTACAAGGTGCAACCAAATAACACGAGATACACTCTTCAAACAATGATGGCGTCATTGCAAGTAGAGTGTCCTAAAATACCAGAGTCCGATGCTCCCACTAACCCGAGTAAGGGCGAGCTTTACACAGCCTATTACGATAAAGATGACTCTTGGTACAGGTGAGTTTGATGACAGTTTTAGAATATTTCATAACATTTTTTTAATAGTATTTTGTAAGGTCAGTCGTGGCGCATGGGTACAAGCGTGTGTGTGTAAATGCGACTGGTTGTGGGTTCAATTCCCACTCGGGGAAACGAAATGTTTAATATTTTCATTTCTTCGCTCTGGTGTAGAGGCAAGGCGCGGCGTTGACTTCCGCCACTCCATAGAAATGATTAATGGAGTATCTTAACAGGCTTATCCTTCTGCCTACCATGCTGTGTGTGAGAAACAGCGTGACCCAAAAAATATAGCTTTACGCTGTATCTCGCATATAACAGGCAGGCAGAGGGAACTTAATGTGTAAGATATTCCCTCGAGAATTTTCGAGACATTGCATGTTAATTAGCGGGACTACACGTCGTACTTTGTCTTGTGACATGGAACTTAATTTTATCTTTGACTGTTAATATGTCATTGTTAAAGAAATTTTCACCCTGCTAAGCTTTAACGATCGTATATCTTTGTTGCCTTATTTTATATCGGCTAAGAAAGATTTCTTGTAGAGTAAAAGTGTGATTAGGATCAATCATTACTTGATTTCATTACTATGAGTTCGAACCTACTTGTTTACCAACCTTATTGTAAATCGCACTTCAGTTTAAAGCGCAGCAGCGCAGAAATCCGACACAGAATATCTTCCAATTAAATTAAAATGCCATAAAAAAAATGTAGCTTAGGATTTTGTCGTTTGTAGTGAACAAGAAGATGTATCACAAATTTTTCATAATATAAAAAATGCAAAGTGCATGATGTTTATTTTTGCTTTTCCTTTAGTTTTGAAGAAAATTACTTTAATCAGTAAAATATTTGTTAAATTAATTTGTCTTTAAGACTAAATGTGAATGGAATGTAACCTAACATTTAAATCATTGAAAGTATCTTTGACAGCTAAACTGTACTGTTTTGCTCCAAAATGCGGTTAGGTTCTAGTTGTAAGTAGGTTGGTTGTATAAAAACTGAGATTTTGAAGTATAAAAATTTATTATTTAAACTTCAAAAAATTGTTAAACATATTATAAAATATCCATGTATTTGGATTTCAACTTCGAAAAAAGATTTTGATTTTTTAATCTATTTTATACTTTTTATTCCTTCCAAATTTTATAATTAAAAAAAATAATAGAAGTTCACAAGCCAATTGAGATGTTTTTTACACTTGCCACGTTCATAAATACGTTATTATGATATAGGGTAAACTAGTCGTTGGCCACTTAAAGATTTTAAATTTGGCACTTCTTATACATTAGTCAACTCTTCTATAAAGTGGCTCAAAAAGCAAATAATGTAAAGTTAGCAAGTAGCTAGTTTGTCTGGTATCGGCAATGACACAAGTTTGGGGCGCAGGGTGACGATCGCGGGCGCGGTGTCGGCGGAGATGGTGTCGGTGTACTTCTGCGACTATGGCGACCTGGCGCTGTTCGCCACCGCGCAGCTGCGGCCCGTGCCCGCCGCCGCGCCGCTCGCGCGCTCGCTGCCGCCGCAGGCCCTCAAGGCGCGCCTCTACGGTACGTGACCCACCGGCATTTTGTTATTCTTTACATAAATAAACATTAAATAACCTTAAATCTTCATGCTAAAATAAAAAAACTAATCTACGAAACATAAATTATTATTTTTTAAATCATCATTTAAAAAATAATAATTTGTGTTTTTTTTAGTTTTACGCACATAGCAGGGTAGGCAGGGCGAACCTAGTGTTAAGATACTCCGTTACCATTAAGACACTTCCATTTACCACTTTCCGTTGATTTATGGAGAGTGGCAGTGGAACTCTACGCCGCCCCTTGCCTAATAACCAGAAATATTAAATATTTTATTCCTTGGAGTGGGAATCGAACCCATGTTGTAAATATATTGACAACTATTAAAAAAAAAAATATTATTTAAAAGATGGCCTTAACATGGCATCAATACAAAGATACAACTCCTCATTTTAAAAATAGCATTATGTATACAGAGTGTAACGCGATCGACGGATAAACGGTTGTCTACGGGTTAGTTGTAGAAAAAAACACAAGTATTTTTTTCACCAAGGCCGATGAAAGCTATTGTTAAAATTTTCCTTTCTGATTTTCTTTGTTTCTATGATTTACAATTATTGTGTGATTCAAATGGACTGCCATATTAAGGCAAAAATCACGAACAGACCCTACAGTTAGGCTGTACTCTCCAAATTTCTTCAAAAAACCGACTTTTTCCAAAAAATCACAATTTTTCAAATATCTGCCAAATTTAACGTACATATACCCCCACATACGTGGGGGTGAAATGGATAGGTTCTGAGCTCCTCTACCCATGGACAACTGATGATCCTTCGATCGCGTTACACCCTGTATATTATAATAGTAATTTTTCAAATATATGTGTATGTAGTATGTTATGTATGCTTATTTACATCACCCATTCTTTATTGTTATGCAAATTTCCTAACCCAAAGATTATCTCTAAGAAATCGCTGATCAACAATAACATCGCCTTTTGTGCGTCAATTGTTTTATTTTTTCTTTTTTTTTTTTGAGGCGTAGAGGCACAAAGTGTGACTGTAAACCGACTGGTTGTGGGTTCGATCCCCACAATATTTATTTAATGTCTCACGTGTTGAGGCAAAGAGCGTTGACTACCGCCACTTAACACGCAATGCTTCCAGAATTCGGCGGAAAGTGGGGAACGGAGTGTCTTAACACTAGGATCCCTCTGCCTACCCTGCTGTGTGCGGGATACAGCATGAAGCTGATTTATTTGTTTTTTATTTTTTTTACTTCTTACTTGCTAAACATATCGCACGCTGGTGCCCCTGCGCCACCACTGTCTGATTGACATAACATTGTAATCACTTAATTGCTATATTTAAAAAAAAAATATAAACTTTTAAACTTTATTTGTCCATCCACGACATGAATATTATATAGATATATCTTCAATTTTAATATTAATTTATATGCTGCTTTTTGTTCATTAAGAAGTAGATTATTTTGTTATGATAGAAAATTGTAATTGTTAGTTGCTATTTTAAAATATATTTTTTTGTTCTAAAAATATAGACGTTAAACCTCTTCATCAAGACTGGTCCGTAGAAGACTGTATAAGATTCCAAGAGCTGTGTGTTGAACAACAATTTGTGGGTATATGCAAGGAAGTGGGCAAGGACCCTCTAAATCCCAGCGAGCCCCTTCTAACGCTTGACCTAATAGATACATCCACTGACGAGGATATATACCTTAATAAGCAGCTGGTGGCTGAAGGACGCGCACGTCTCGCCTCTGCACCCACTTCTTAAACTGAGACCCCGATGCTTGTATACTTTCCTTTTAGCACGAGAACATTTATCTTATTGTTGTTTTAGATTCATTTGATATGTTATTATTATTATTATTTATATCATTAGGTTGCACTTGTTATTTATTTATGAAGATGGTTCGGTAGTTGTTGTTGATTTCCATTATAAAACTTTAATTTTATGTTTTAATGTTTTTATTTGCCAAAATTTACTAGTAATGTTAACAAAAGTAATACTCATTGCTCACTTTTGATTTTGTGAACTAAGAATATATATTAAAGTGCAAGATTGTCTTATCGCTATCTTAAAGTGTAGCGAAACATGACATATAATTGTAGTTTAAATACTTGTTGCATTTATTGTAAACTGTGAAACACTTTCAGTCACATATGATGAAAACAGGACTGAACAGATCTGATCTCACAATGACATTATATAGTAAATCAGTCGTATTTTCAAAATTATTCCAGTGGCCAATAATATTATTTCTTTAAACTGTAAGTTTTTGTAAACAGCTGAATAATTTTGTAATTGGTCTAAGAATGTATGTGTTTAACTTAACATATTTTAGATTAAGCTAATTGTACTAAATATATATTGTTATGTCTCTTCATGTTACTTGTGATATTATAAAGTTTTGTAGTGACTATCTGATTTCTATTTTATCTTAAAACTTTACCAATTTGTTAATATACCAAAAAAATTAAAAAAAAAGAATAAAAAAAACTTGATATAAAGACGAGTATAGTAAGACTTATTTACTCTTTGAATACAGAAAATGATATCCAATTTAATTAAACTTAAAATAGAGATAATAGGAAACATGAGTAGCTTGTAAAACCATATTTACACATTTACATTGGTGGTCACAGTAATTATTATCTGTATTTCTCCTGCACTTAAAATAAAAATACAGTTTATCATAAATTATGTTTCATTGATCCCCAATAATTTTATTTGTTCTTTGAATGTAAATTATTTAAACTGACTAGATTTTCTATTTTTCGAGAAAAGCCTGTCAAGGTAAAGCGCGGTGTTGAGTTCCGCCGCTCAACACTCAATGTCTCCAGAAATCGGCGGAAAGTGGGGAACGATGTGTCTTAATCTTTATAAGTTGTGAATTAATAATTACCATAATTAAATAAAAAAAAATAATAAGGATATATAAAACAACTGTGGTAGCCGCACAATGGCCGCTAGTGTACAATACTTTTGTATTTATAAAGTGCTACACACACATTGCTATGACAAAATAATACACATCAACTGGGAATAGATTAAACTAGAGGATAGTTTAAATATTTCATTTCCTCAAGTAGGGGTCGAACTCACAACCAATAGATTAAGGGAAGTTTGTCAAAATGTAGTCCACTCAGGAGGAAAATACTTAAAACTAAGAAAAACCCTAAAATCTGAGCAGCCATCTATGATATTAAATGCTACCCATATTTTTTTTCCATTTATATCTTCCATATACAGACATTGATACTTGACAATTTTTTTATTTTATTTTAACAGCGATATATTATATTTGCTTTGCAGGAGCTGCAAAAATATTATTAAATAGCTGTAGAAAAATAGCAATAGCATGCTCATATACTACATAAAGTTTTGTAGATGCTTCTAAGAACATTAGCTTCTAACAACATTTTCGTAATGCTTTGGCACTTGGATTAATCTATACACACTATACATATTTTTTATAGAAGTGTTCTGATATTGTAGTGTTTAATTATTCAAACATAAATGGTTTAGGATGAAAAAAATATAAGCAAGAAAGTAGAAAATATTTATTTGCGAAGTTCATCAGTTGAAATACCATATTTTTTCTTAAGAGTGTCTAATTCTTCTTGTTTCTTTTCTATATCTATGCCCTTAAATGCTTTGTTTGATCTATAATATAATACTACTAAATATCTATTGCAAACATTAAATCCAGATAAATGGTCACAGGCATTTTTAGCATCAAATATGTCTTCATAAACAACAAACGCTGTTCCCCGAGTTTCAGGTGTATTCCCACTGCAAGCAATAATTAAAATTTTTTACTAGTCATATAATTGAAATAATATGTATGGTAGACAGAAATAGTAGGCCAAATACTCACACTCTTATTTGACGTATAGCTCCATATTTACCAAAAATATCATACATTTCTTCAGCTGAAATCTTGTATGGTAAATTTCTGATATATAAAATTCTATTGACCTCTGGCGGTAGTCTTACCTGTAATCAACATAATACTTAACAAATTGTTCTATGCACACATGAGTTAGACATTAGTAACGAAGATTTTAATTCAACATTAAACTTACATTTGCCCTCCTTTGCAGTGCTAGCGCCATTTCGCTTTGTATATAATGTTATTTATTGATATATACAAAATTACTTTTGTTTTGATCAAATTACAAATATCCTAACATCCAAAGCAAATTTCATTTTATTTAATAAATGCTACTGACAACTGTCAATGACAACTAACAAGCAAATATTAAAGCATAGCGGTACAGATAACAAATAGCCTACCAATGACACAGATAACGGATTGTAGGCAACGAACGGACGGTAGGCATTTCGTTATGGACTTTTATATTTGAAAGACAGTGTTAAAAACCATTGACTAAATTACAGAAATAAAGCTAAATAATTTATCCCTTTGTAAATTATTCAATAGATAAATATAAAAAGCTCTTTTGTCACTTGAAAGCAAATTCAGAAAAATAGCAAAGGTTAACAAAATTTAAGAAAATCTTACAAAATTCATGTATAGAAAAAAAACTAAATTGTATTTATTTTATTAATATATTTTTTTCCTATATAATAACAATTGAGAAACTGAGCAATAAACATGCAATTCTTTAGTAAGCAAGAAAGAAAAGTGAAGGGAAGTGGTAAAGATGACGTTTCTTTAACAATTAACGTTATTATTATTATTAAATAATATCCTTTACAGCAGTAATTGCTTGTAAATCCATACTTTGCTTAATCAAATGCTTTATTTTTACGACTTTTTTTTTAAAAGGAGACTATATTCGTTAACTATATTTTTTAGTTTGTCTGTCGATTTTTCCATATTTTTTTGACCAATTTTGAAAATTCTTTTTTTGTTTGAAAAGGCGTACATTCTTTCCATTGGTTCCATTTCCTACAGTGTGATACTATGTACTGTACTTCGAACTAATTTTATTGGCCTCGCAAGTGTTTCATATAATTTCTTATAATATTCTTGCCTTTTGCGCCTTGACTATTAGAGTACACATGCCATCTTCATCTTATAACATACGGCGATCAAAAATAATAAAATTATGACATGAACATATTTTAGTTAAAGAACTTAACTTAGCTTCACGCTTTATCCCTTGCGGGGTAGTCAGAGAGAACGGAGCGCCAAACGCTACGGTCTCTACATACCTCTTTCGCCTCGTCCACTGTCATCAACCTCTTCATATCAACTTTCGGGGGGTCCTCATGCTTTTTACGTGACCTTTCTCCAGTATCTTTGATATTGTGTTTTCGAAGCTCAACCGAGGTCTCCCCCTACCTCTCTTACCGCTCACTTTTCCATCATAAATCTTTTTGCCATTCTTTCATCACTCATTCGTTGGACGTGCCCAAACCAGCTGAGCACGTTCTTCTTCATTCTCACTGTGACATCCTCGCTAGTACCTGCCATTCTGTGTACCTCTTCATTGCGGATTCGATCAGCTAAGCTGACTCCGCATATCCTACGAAGAGATCGCTATTCTATTAGTTATTCTTATAGTTAAAGAAAATTATAAGAATATTTAGTCTTGATTTTTTTTTATGTGTGACTAATTTTCAATGTGAGATTTTTTCAGCACTACTACAAAAGGAGAAACTTTATTTGATTGATTTATTTTTTAATAAAAAATAATAGACCCGTGTAAAATATGTATATAATTTATGTTATTAATGTTGAATATGATATTTCAATTTCTACAATTTAGCAACATGAGAATCTATATCTAATGGTCGACGAGTGCGCCATTTATATATAATTACAATGCTAATAGCTAATAGTAAAAGGAGCATAACTGTAATCCCACACATCGCTAGTACTCCACCACGAAATCTGCTGTCACCTATAAAAAAGAGAAAATTTAGTAACATTTTACATCTTTATAAATATCTAGCGACGGCTTCGCGGGCTGGAAATACACAATTATTTATTTACTAATCTAAATTACTTTCGTGTTCTAATAACATTACCATTTTAAAGACATGACATATTAACTATACATTGAAAAGTAAAGTTTCAGCCAATTCAAAAAAATATATTTTGTAAAAGTTCGAACCAATATCAAATATTTTATGTTGATATATTTTTTTATTTATGAACCTATTTAAATACAACAAACACTAAATATTAAGGGAAAGGAAAGGAGTTTGTCAAAATTCAATAGTGCATTTAAATCGGTTAAGTCGACTCTGAACTTGGCTTGAACACACGCACAGACAGACAGACAAACAGACGAACTGACGGACAGATGGACAGATAAAAAATTTTGTTTTAGGTACTACCATATTAATAAATGTTGCTAGTAATAGATTTGCAATTTAACCTACCATTTGGAGTAGTCATTTTTTCAGCTTGTTCATTGGCCATTAGCTTATTAGATAGTCGAGGTAAATATTGAAGCCAAAACGCTACCTCTTTTACTTTTCTGCCCACGTTACACTCCGAAAGTTGAGTATTGCATATTTCATGTATGTATGAATCACCTGCTATATACTTTGGCCATTGTAAATTACTATCTGGTGACCTATGGATATAAAAGATCTCTAATTCAATCAACACGTGATGTATAATAATACATTGTATTCCAAGAGATTGAAATTTACAAAAATGCTGCGGCCATAAGAGCACGTTAAAAAATATATTTATAATCTTATAGAGGTCAATGTTTTATTAAATATACATTATCTCGAAAACAAAGTAGAAAGTTGAGAACGGAGGGAGACGCTAAGTATTCTCTGCTTACTCTGTTATATGCGGAATACAGCATAAAGTTAAAAAAATTAATAAACAAAAGTCCGTTAATACCCAAATTTAACGAAATTTGTCAGATATTTTCTAAATACATTAGACATTTCTTTTTCGTTTTGAGACATAGGTCGACGGGCAACTTGAAGCATTAAAGAATCGCCTAGTAAAGCAATTAGTTCAGCTCCATGAACTGCTCCTGTAAAAATAGTAAAATTACTTCTTACACTTTTTTCTAATAAAAAAAGATAATCAGTGTTGTTTCCCTTAAGTACCTGTAAAGTTAAGTCTTCGACCATACAAATCTACACTTGACGCGAACGAATAATGATAAACATATAATTGTGATACTCTTCGGGCAAGTCGAGCTGCAAGAAGCGCTACTCCTGCTCCCCATTTTGCTGACGTTTCCATTCTTGCAATAGCTTGGATTAAGTTGTAATTAACTTTCTCATTTGGTAAGTATTTTTGAATTCCCAAGAATTCCCACTGAACTATTTGTGTGAGCTGGAAAGGTTTGAAAAATTGTTAGTAAATCATTTAACTTTACTACGTAGTTTTTATACAAACTAATAGAATAAGAGCAGAAGACATATTTACAAGAGTCGAACTTTCTAATCGGTCAAGAGACAGCAATTTTAAAAGATTAGGAATGAGACTAGAAATAGTGTAATCGAAAATATTATCACGTTCTTCCTCTAGGAACTCTTCGTACTTGTAATCTGTAATAAAAAAATATATATTTAATTTCGAGCAATAAAATATTATTTAAAAAAATAGATTTAGTTCGTCACCTTGGTTAATGGCCTCTAAATCAGTCGTTCCTAAAAGAACATCGAGTGCAATTATTGACTTAGAAGAAGATAGCGTTGATGATAAAGTATTTGGTAAATATTGTTCAGATTCTGGCAGAAAATAATCAGGAGTGGGTTGCAGTCCATTTGTCCAATTGGCCTATAGCACAAAAGTAACATACAATAAACTAAATAGATATAAATAAATGAATAATTTGTATGATTTATGGCTTTCAACAAGATTGCAAAAAGAAAAATCAGTCATACTATTTTTATAAGACTAATATTATATACGAGTATGTACATATGTATATGTATACATATGGATCAAGTGATTATTAAGGGCATTATTTATATTGCCGGGCATGATAAATAATGGCTAGCTAGCTATATCGAAACAACTGATAAAATATTATCTAAACTTTCTAAGATTTTTTTCCCCGAGGAGACCGGGGGAGACTAGAGCGCACGTCAGGAACCTTCGCGCGCGCTACTTCAAACAGGCAACGCGTGTCAAACGCTTGTTTCCATCTCCACAGTCCACACCAGCGTTGCCAGACGCCCCGATTTCGGCTAGACGGATCGGGACAGGCGTTGTCTCGCTTTTCACAGATTATTCCACGTACCTACTGTGAAAAATCTTTTTTATTACTCTAATGTTTTAATTAGTTACTAATAATTTCATAAAAATACAAATAAGTAGGTATATTCGTAAGTTAAGATAGACAGTTATTCTGAAGAATTAACTGCTTTACATATGGTAAACCAAAATAATATCGTTTTTAAGCGTTGTGACATTATTCTATTAAAAAATCTTTTTATTGATATCTATCACCTTTGGAAGCTGTATTTAAAACTCCAATAAAAGGATAAATAATAAATTATATTCTCATTATTTAATTTTTTGCGCTAAATACTTCTTCTTATCTTAAAATATCTCGCTTTTTATCCAGAAATCTAGCACCACTGGTCCAATGTAGGTTTATTATCAAATTGTCCAATGATATGATAAATTATGGAGTTTTGGAGTTACAATTAATCAGTTCGTCCGATACAGCTAGCCATTACTTTGGAATGGCCGGGCATATAAATAATAATAAAAAAACCGCTTTTAATTATTTTGGCCCATTAGATGTCCTTTTTTTAGAGTAGCACTATATTTTAATACTTATCATTACCAAAATTAAAATAAAAAAACATGGCATCGCTATGATTAACGTAACCCAGCAAGAACATTTTTTCATAAAATAAAAAATATAACAAAAAACGATATATATTTTCAGACAATGTTAAAATATAAAGGATACCGTGTTTAATGCCATTATATCTGTTAGAGGTTTCGATTTCATACATTGAAGGATATCATTATGGCTATTACTCGAACATCCAAGAAATTCAACTATTCTTTGTGATAGCATTTCAACTGTAGAACTATTGTATGAAGCTTGTTTTCCAATTGCCTTCCATATATTTTGTGGAGACATTATTATCGCTCGGTGGAATAAACCTAATGTCAAAAATGAACACGTTAAAAGATCATATTTTAATTTCTGTCCATTTATTTTTTGATCACAATCTTAAATTCAAAATTTATGACCATTAAAAAATATATAACTTACCAACTGCTCTGGGTGACGCTATATGAAGAAGAACGCTGTCTGCACCAGCAGAATGTCCCAGTAAAGTTATAGAATTAGGATCACCTCCAAATGCTGCTATGTTTTCTCTTACCCAGATAAAAGCCATATATTGATCTAAAAGTGCAAGATTTCCACGTGCTGTTAAAGTATTTAGCGTAAAAAATGATAGAATATGTAACCTGTAAGCTATTGTTACAACTACAACACCCTCTGCAGCCAGCTCTTGACAAGGTAAATTAATGCCGTTTTGTAGCCATGATTCACTATACAGTATAATTACGACTGATAGCAATTTACTATCCGCTTTCTACCTAGAAAGAGTAAAATATAATAGTTATTACATAAATTTATTTATTAACCAATTTATTCGAAACCAATAAAATTTCTAACCCTAGGTGTCCATATATTCAGGTATAGGCAGTCTTCGCTAACGTCAGTATCATTGCCGGAATACGGACAGCGTGGGCGCATACGATGAGCAAATAAAGTTCGTCTCCAACCTTGGTGACGTTCTGGTGGCTGAAAATACAACATCATCTATTAATCTCTATATATAATAAGACAGTAAAAATATTTTGTCTGCACATTTAGTAATTTTGACTGAAATGGATAGAGGGACACTTAAAAAGAATAATAGAAAGCAAAAAGATTTTTTTTTAATTTCTTGTCTGTCGGTCTGTCGACATATTTTTGTCCGCATTCTTCTCTGAAAGTACTGAACCGATTTACTTGAAAATTTCACCAATTGCTTTGTTTTAACTCAACTTAAGTATTAAAGTTTGGTATGGTTTCATCAAAATCGGTTCATTAAAAAAAAAGTTATCGTCATTTGAATGAACTCAAGGCATTAGTTTGTCTGCGAACACAGAACACATATACCCAAAGGGGGTCTGCGAATGTTATTTAGAAATCGCGCTGGTAAGATTACTGGCTAAAGAATGACATTCGAAATGTCTTGATTATATGACTGTTGATAAAAATATATATTTTTGAAGCACTATTATACAATATTTTATACAATAAAGTAAACAAAATTGAAATCGTAATTAATTCAACACAGAGATAAAGAACGATTTGATCTTCAAAAAGATATCAAGCAAATACATAGATTTTTTGGTTCGTTCTTTCGTTTGAAAAAAATCTATATAAAAATGCCTAAAAACATCGTTTCTACGTGTACTCTGTAATAACTACACATTTACCAATTGTACATTTAGCTAATAATATGTGTAACTAATTTAAAAACTGTACAGGAGTTAATATGCAAACATTACAGATATTTTACAAAGAATATTATGAATCCTTTACCCAAATCCATAATTTTACATTTAAGTCTGTTTCTGAAGCAGTACATTAAATTATTAACTGACATCAGCACTTTTAACAGAGCTTTAAAACAAAACATAGGTAAAAGAACGTAATGTAACAAAAATATATACATATAATAAATAATTATCTTTATGTATATTTTATGAATATCAAATATCAACATTGGTCATTTTTTAGTTCGAAATAATAAAAAATTCTTATAGAAGTTACGATAATGTCGTAAACAAATCATATTAGAATATTACAGATTAAAGTAATACAAAATTATGTTAGAAGTCATTAGAGTTGTCAATCAATTCTCCGTATTAAATCAATAATCATGTATTTTAAGCGGGCGAAGCCGTGGGCGGGCCGCTAGTTAAGGAATAAAATATTTTTTGGATTAATTTTATAAACGATACAGTTACACCTACTAGTTCAAGGTACTTACAGAAAAGCGCAGCCTTCCAAGTGGTGGTGCCGCGTAAGGTATCCCAAAAAATGCCTCGATTGGTGTAAATGAGTTTTCAGTAAAAACTTTTATCTGAAATAAACTAAGCTGCAATATCAAATCAGCGATAAGTGCATAAATAAATTGAAGATTATCCCTTACCCCCACAATACGACCTTGAGGTAAATTTGCAAATGGATCCTGAGTGATCACACAGCCTATAAGACAAATAACTAAATAAAAAACATTCACAACGATCATGGTAATTTTTTAATAATTATTATAATAAAATTAGTTATAAATCTAACAGTTTACAATGAACGTAAAAAACATGCGAAAGTCAAAGTTACTGTATGCTAAATGTGTGGTTGGACATCTCTTTCAATGAAAACAGATCGGACAATGATTATGCTTTAGCGCATGACGAGTGGAATGTAACGGCAAGCGGACATATTGTTCTAAAATAACTAACATCCTTTCATAATTAGATAATAATCATCACTATTCGAATGATGTCTAATATGGTTTTGTTATTTTAAACCTCTAAATGCGTTTGGCTGCGTAAGCGCAATTATTGTGGGTTCGATTCTCACTAAAGACAATGGATTATTTTTATTTATCCACTCGGGCAAAAGCTGCTATTAAGCACGCAAATGAATTTGGCCGAAAAGTGGAAAATTCGTGATATTAGGTTTGATCTGATTATCTCCTATGGTGGCTATACTGCATGCGCGGTACTCATACAACATACGTAAAATTTTTTTTCAAATATTTATTTGTAAGCTTCATGGTACTCTTTAAATATCTAAAGAATTCATATGGCGCAGTCAATAAAGTAGCTTCATTTGTCATTTACTTAATTAGTAATTTCTAAACACTCCACTAAGCACCGCCGATAAAATAAAGCGGCCTGTAGGTATAATATTCAACTATAGTATCTAAACTATCTAATGAATGGCTAACTGATACTTTGGCTGCGACACATACCATTTTTCCAGTAGTATTAGTAGTATAGTAGGTTTTGAATTTTTCTTTATTTTCCTACTTTGTTGAGAACTATCAAATGTAATAATAATAATAATAATTGAATTAGTTTTAAAATTGTACATACTTTATTCCCAAAACAAACAAAGACTAAAAAAACATCACACTTTCACATTGCTTAAGGCCATCTCCAATTTCTTAAGTAAAATTTTATAATAATAGTTAATTGGTTGATTATTTGCAAATCCAATGGTGGCCAGCATTAGTCCGTAACCAAGGAGTATTGAAAGTAATTTATATTTAGCAAACCATTGTCGAACCCCGCCAGCTGTAAAGCAGATAATTGCTGTAGATATTAGGCATTCCGGAACGCAATGGATGCTATTTGGCTTCTTAGGGATCCCTAGAAATACTTTGAAAGAACGTGGTTATGAATCGGTTACACTGGGTAAGAAACATTTATTTTCAATTTTTTCGTTAAAGCAATAAGAGTCTGGCGTCTGGGACACATGTGATGAAAAAAATTTCCAAAAAGCATGATAGCATCTAATAAATTAAAATTTGTCAAAATATTTTTCTAAACTAGAATTCTAAATAAAAAATAACTGAATATCATCAACGCGATATTTTACCAAGTTTTTATGGATTATAATACACTGCACGGTCGATGTGTCGTGGCTGCCTTGAAATTAGGCTTTCTATTCTATTACGCATTGGTCACTCAGGAAGAAAATAATAAAAATCCAAATCTGTACAGCCAACTACAGGTAACTTCAGGGAGGCCACGAGTCGTCGACCGTACTATATACCCACAATTAATTTATAGGTATGCTTCATTGTAAGATTTTAGATTTTAGATAAGTTTTTACCTCCTCTTGCTGCACTAGTAGTAGGGAAGCGCATTGAAGTAGGTTGCTTAGCATAAACCAGCAAGTAACGTAGGCGTATTAAATCGGCATTAGTAACAATATAATGAACAGCTCTACCGCCTAAATTTTGTTCTGACATCATTTTAGCCTCGTCATCTTTATAAATACCATCACCTTTTAAAATAAAGTTTTAAGTTATTATTTATAAAGTGTTTCGTTTTACAATAACTGTTAGCAAGCGCAAAATTATAGGTGTGCCAAGTAAGCACATCACACGGTACATGTTAGGGACTACATTAATTTAATTTTGGTTTAGATGTTCCTGTCCTTGTCACTATTAAATTAACTTTTGTCTGCAATAAAAAGCTTAACATCAAAATATTTTTTTAATTTAACGATTTAATAATAAGAATTTAAAAAATATTTTGACCAGCTTGTAAGTGTGTAGGTACTCGTGTAGGTTCTTTTTAGACTGGGATACAATTATTGTATAAAAACGAAGTAAACTGTGCAAAATAATTTGTATTTTTTAGGTAACTTTTCCTTTCCTATCTATAATACACAAAATTTCGAGAGGTCAAAGAAAAAAGAATAGCATTGGTTAAATGCAAATACAGTGACTACTTGCCTACCAGAATGAACTGAATTCTTTTTAAATTGTTACCGCAAAAGAACAAAGTCAAATATATTCAGTTCGACTTCATACACGTTGGCTGGCCCACAAGGATTCCTTGGCTAGAAAGGCCATATCAAAATCTCTTCCTGTAAGGGCCATGCAACCCTTTAAAGTAAAAAATGGAAATGCACAAAAAAGTAGAAGACTAGACTAGTGTAAAGAAAATTTATATATGACCTCTGAAATTTTTAATACCGTTATGCACGATTCATATACTCTTATAGAAGTAGATGCGTACTCTTATCCAATAGTAATTGTAAGAGTTTTCTTAATTTTAAGAGATAAAATTAGAATGTGTTTTTTTATGTTACTTTATGAAAGTCGATTAATTTGTTGACGTAATAAATGCTTTGTTAATATTTTAAACTCCATATTTATTTTTTTAATGAATTAAACTATTAATTCATTAAAAAAATAGTATTTATGTGCATAATCCTACACCAAGATTACAACGAAAGAATAGAAAAAAGATTTATAAAGAAAGAATGTATAAAGGAGAACACAGTATTGTCGATACTGAAAGAGGAATGCAGAGACCGTAGCGTTTGGCAGTCGACTCTTTCTGGTAACGCTAGGGATTAAGCCTGAAGCCAATAACAAAATATTATGTGTGTAATAAACAAAATAGTGATTACCTTCATTAGTAATAGGTTTATGATAATTTATGCCTTCAGGAGCATCGATTACTTCACACATGGCTACACAAGACAGATGACCTCCGATACAACTAGCTCCCCAACCAAACCCTCCGTGACTATGTGACAGGCTTATATTTAATTCAGGGGAAAGACAAACTCCTTTTCCCATTAGTGATGTCTAAGTAAGTAAAAATATAACATTAGCTCTTACACAATATTCAATTATTACCTATATATATATATATATATATATATATATATATATATATATATATATATATATATGTATTTATTAAGGTGATTTATACAGGAGTGGAAGCGTCAGCGCTGCTTTTACTGAAAGAGCATATAGGGTTCAATTAATCAAGGTACCTCAACAGATTAGACATAGGATTTTTTTTCATTTCACGATGTTTATCCATACCCGTATTTCGTGTGACGCAGTTACGCATAGATACCAATAACGTAAACACATACTACTACAAAAATACTACTAAAGGTTCAACAACTTTGAACTTTGCCGCCAATACCTACGACTCGATTTCGGAATGAAGCGTATGCGGCGGTTTCTATTTGATACGTTTATGCTGCGTGCATTGTTCTTCACAAATGGCATTTTATTTTACAACGATAATTTAATTATTTGTTTTGTTTGAAAAAGCAACTTTTTTATTTTTGGGAAAAAAAAGTAAAATAATTGGATTATGCTTTTATAGAGTAGTTAAATCTGGTTTCATTTAAAGTGGTACTGACAAAAACACTCTGTATAAATTTTCTGAAGCATGTATGTAGATACACCAGTGCCGTAGTTATTGAAGGGTTAGGCGGCGATTTCCACTGAGCTCAGCTGAACTATTGGACCCTGACCAAAGCTGAACTAAATATCCTCGAAAAAAAAAATAGCACAACTTTAACAACGACAACTTATTTTAAAAAATATAGGAAGGAACTTTTTAAAATATATAAATATACCTAACAAATAATATTTAGACTTGTATTGATAAAGCTTAAAAAGTTTAGTTATTTTTTTTTTTGGATCAGGGCTTTTGGTTACCTAGCTACGCTACTGAGGTACACAATATAATTATCATAATAATTTTTATAGTTCACGGTACGGCTAGTACGGTCGACTAGTCGTGGCCGCTCTAGATTTTCCGGATTTTTCACTCCGAAAGAAAATAACCTAAAGTAAGAAAGTTGTAACTACTAATTTCTGGGCGGTCACGACTCGTTGGTAATACTGTTAATATACAAGTTATTGCAAGCATTTTTTCAAATTAATAAATCTTTATATACCTTATTTAAATGTACTTGTAAACCAAAATTTATCATTGCATAGAAATTTTCCAATCTATTTCCATGGTATCCATAGAAGACTTTATGATCTTTGGATAACTCTTTCCATTTCAATTCGGCGCCAGATTTATTAGAACTAACAACTTGAAAAATGTACTGAGGCTTAGGTGCTGGTAGGAGTGAGTGTGCGTTAATTAAAATTTCCTCATGCTAAAAAATTTGTTCTTTAAAATAAATTGATCTTACATTACATGAATTTCATTAAGAAAATAATAAAACTCACTGTTTCTTGGGATACAGTCTTTAGATTTGGTTCCTTTAATCTGACCAGTACGTAAAATAATAAATCGATAATGTCACTTATATTAACTAAATTGTCGAGATCATCTAGTTGTTGTAATACTAAGTCTAGGGCAGGTACATCGGTTATAACGCTCAACTGAAATCAATTAAAATACCAAAGCTAAATATGTTTCAATAAATTAATATAAATATTACATTAAAATAAATATTAAGCATATGTACTAATTCATCCATGTTTTTAATTCCACTCTTCATAAAAACTGGTGGAAATGGCCTCAGGCAGCTTTCATATCTGAAGCTAAACGCAGCTGCCACAAATAGGCTCCATTTTATATCTGCAGCCTTAAAATCTTTTTCTAAAATTAGCCTGTAATGAATCACCCCTTACTATATTTTTAAATAAATAATGATGCATAAAATTTGCATAAGTCTTGCTGTCAAAACTAGTTTAGTCGTTTTCAAAAGGCATTTAATCTGGGTAAACGGAGGGTCCATCTTTTTGTACACAAGATTCCAAAATATAAATAAATTAAAACTTCAATCTGTCTATAAATTAATCCAACTATATATATGTATATATGTAATTTTAATGTTAATTGTTACTATTTTGATATCAGAAATACTTTAATCACATACCGTGCAACGTATAAAGATGAAAATTAAAAACTCATTATTCTACAAAATACAGAAAAAACCGACAAAATATTTTTTTTTAAATATTTTTTGTATATTATTTACCTTAGATGAACGGCTTTTTTTTCTAAACAATCTAACTTAGCTTGGTAGTTGTCTGAAAGTGTTTCTGAAGTGGAGGCTAGGTTACAATTTGTAGCTGTATCAGATAAAAGTTCAGACTCTCCGTCCATTGCTTTTTATAATTTTATACTCAGTAGCTTATGTAACAATCATAATTTTGAAAAGCAAAAATGAGGTAGTCAAGATTATAGGACTTATCCATTTGTCAAAAATTTCAAACAATCGGGATAGGAAAATATAACCAGTAGTAAAACGTTATAAAAAGTATTTAATATGTTGTAATATGTTTTATCGACATTGTAACATAACATCATATCTTAATTAGCGGCTCATTTGCGGCGTCGCTCGCACACCACTTATAATTCTTTTATTATGCTGCATTTGCCATAATCAATAAAATTTATATATTCAATAATTTTCAGGAAGTGCACTACATGGCTGCTTGCGAGGATGAAATCGGCGGCTAGGGCGCCCCTGAAGGACTCGTGCCTATTCTTGCGGCCGTAAACAGAGCGTTGAATTATTTTATATTTACTCAAAAAGTATACGTTCGTACGTATTCGTTTTTAGAACTAATAAAATAAAACATTTCTTCCATATAATGTGTCTACAGATTTTACGATATGTCCTGATATGTCCAGAGATCTTAGCCTTTAAACAGACAACCAAACAAACTTCTGCTTTATCTAATGAATAACTAAATATGGATATTATTAGAAATCAAACGTAAACAGTTAATTTTATAACTAATAATATAACAAGAAATAAAAGATCAATAGGAATTGTAAAAGTTATTTTAGATATAGGCTTTTGATTGGATTTATTATCTCGAAGAATGTTAGTATTTTCCAGACCACATATTTACATTTTCCTTAGTGGCCGATGACACATCATATTGGTAGAAATGTTCGATGGGAAAAGTATCTGCAAATATGGCAATTATAGATCAACTTGTATTTCAAAATTATCACTTGTATTACAAAATTATGATATGGCGCTGCACTCTGCCGCACACAGTGAATTCATGAAATGGTAAAGTTTCTTCTCATTGCACAATGTTAGACTACAATTTTATATTTACTAAAGAAACATATATATTTTTTATTAAATGTATTTAAACGTTATATTTACCATTAGTAGTAAAAATTAAAAAAAAATAAAAGTAGTAAAAATAATTCATAAAAAAAACTTTAATTTTGATTTTAATACACATACAAAATTAAACCTTGTAATGTAAAAAAATCAAATTCAGTTAAGAAAGGCGTAAGAATTTTTTTTTGTTTAGTTTTAAAAATATTGAAAATTGAGCACCGTGATTTTAATGTCTTTGAATCTTTTGGAAGATTTTAGGAAAATATTTTTCCCCTGGCAAACTTGATAATAAGAATATAATCTGGCAAGTTTTTAAGATTCTGTGGTTGGCAAGACAATGTCATGTCATCTAATAAATGAAAAATGGCGCCTGTGTTGTGTTGAATAATTACGATAAACATACAGTGTGTTTTATTAGTACAAAAAATACGTTTATTGAGAAATTTGTGTTAAATTTTATTAAAGCCTAGGGTAAAAAATCGTGGACTGATGAGTTTATTGACCGATGTCTGCCGTGGCTCCCACTATCCCCGGTTAGTAATATATTACTTGTTGCAGTTTATTTGTCCCAAGGTTTTCATAAATGAAACATTTCTATTTATTGGTTATAACTTTAAAACCCAAGTATTTCACAAATCTTATATACATCCTAATTATGTAAGAAAGAGATTGATGGTGTACCGACCTATTTTCTATTGACGTTGCTCTTGCGTTGCTCCGCGTGACGCGTTGTTAGCGAAATTTTACTACAAACATTAACATCATTATAGTACTATACACATACGTACGTAAAACTGATGGCAAAAAACTATATATAAATAAATAATCATAATGCAATTCGATTTTTAGAAGACTGGTATAAATGTCAGCATTTTACTATTTAATATAAATGTTTCTTTTTTCGTTGTTATTTAATTATTGTAACTTTTTAAGAAATAATTAATTAATATCTTTAAAAGTGACACAACATAGGTCTAAAAAAAATACTTTTTACTTTACTGTAACTTTTGTATTACTAAAGAATTATTATGAGTTAAAAAAAGCACAAAATTTCATAATTTTGTGTATAATAGATCATTCTTTCATAAATAACTATCTCCTTCATCAATTACTTTATAGATATTATATGTATTTTTCTGAATAAATTTATATTAATTTTTTTTCAAATATATCTTTTTATGTTCTAGGGGCTGACCCAACCAAGGACATACAAAAGCGTCGTGCTGGTAGTATTGGGTAATAATAAGTAATTAGTTTAAAGACATGACTAGATAAAGGGATATTTCAAGTAATCATTTACAAAAAAAAACTTTTTCAAAAATTCAAATTACAAGGTCCTGCAATGTGACTGTGGTGTAGTGGAATTGCATATGACTATATAAGTAATAGTTGTGGACCCAATCCCTACTTTAGGAGTTTAAATATTACCATTTCCCAGTTCTGATAATAATAAGCAGCAGCAGGACTGAGTTCCACACATAGTGTCTATAGGCAGGATAGAGTTTGTAACTTAGAAATTAAATATAAATAATAATTATTAAAAATAAATTATGACAGATCCGATGAAGACGACGCAAGTGGGGGAAAATACACAAGGATGGAGGAGGATAATATTCAAGACAAGGAAAGATTTGCAAGGTAATATTTTTTATCATTATTCTGTGTTAAGTGAGTAAGTAGTGTTAACTGAGTGTCTTAATACTAGGTTAGCAGGTTCCCACGCCTACCCTGCTAAGTAGGGGATACATCGTGAAGCTAAAAATAAATCTTTACTACTAAATTCACAACAATAGAGCTTTGTTATTCTTGAAATTTCTTCCAAAACTAATATGTTCAAAATACTTGAAGTAAATATTACATTGTCATAGGGATGAAAATATTAAAAAGTATTGACAAATGTTACAGGAATGGAATTGAATGTCACTTAAAAACTCTAAATAACAAATTTATAAAGATATTTATTTACAAAACAAATTGAATGTAAACATAACTGCATAATACAATCTTATGATATTAGTGTAACACTTTGAAATTTCATACAAAAATGTAAAATAAAAAAAGTCAAATTTCATATAAAAACGTATTTTTTAAGAAAGGCATTTTAGTCACTTATACGAGTGTATAAGTGACTAAAATGCCTTTCTTAAAAAATCACATCAATCACTTTTATTGCTTTTTTTAAATATCAATTTTATAATATAAGAAGATGTTTTAAAGTTACATTGAAAATTCTTAAATTAAATTTTATTAATTTTGTCAATATACTATGTACCTGTTTATGTACTATGGTAAACAAATATTTCTTGAAGTATTTAAGGTTTAATTGATAAACATCTAAAACTTTCTCATACTAAGTAAAAAATAATAGCACAACAATAGCTATTAATGATAGATGATTACATCATGCATTGACTAAAAAAGCATAATTCCCATGGCAATGACATCAATTTAGTAACACAATATAGGATATTGTGATGAAAAACGTGATCTATCAATGTATATTACGCTCACCTCATTATTACTGATATTGAGTATTATAAAATGAGATCCTTATTATGATATGATAATTTTATGATTTTTTGCTTGTAAATATGAAATGATAATTGAAATTTAATAAAAAATGAGTATAATGTGTATACACTATGTACAGTTATTAAATTATTAAGAGCATCTGTATCCATTGCTCATTGGCGTATGCAGAATACAATTAATAGTCGTATGTTATTCTAGGTAAACCATAGATATCAGTCTATCATATAGATTGGATTGACGAGCTCAATTTAAGCCACATTTTGAGCATTTTTTAATGATAAATCTAATCAGCTTCACGCTGTATCCCGCACCCAGCAAGGTAGGCAAAGGGAACCTAATGTTAAGACACTCCATTCCCCTGAATGTTGAGTGGCGGAACTCAAAATATAAATTTAAATAAATATTTCATCTCCTCGAGTGGGGATCGAATCCACAACCAGTCGATTTTACAGTCACACTTCTTGCCGCTGCGCCACGACTGGCATCATTTTTTTAATGATGATTTATTAAATATATGAAAGAAGCTTTGAGTTTAAGCGAAGATTCGAAGATCGAGCTGAATGGCGTGGTATTATTGAGGCCTGTGTCCAGCAGTGGATTAAAAGCCGATGATGAAATATATAAAAATGTCCTCTAATTTATTTAAGAATGTTTTTTTATTCTATTATAGTCGCGAGAACCATTGTGAAATCGAGAGACGCCGAAGAAACAAGATGACAGCATATATCACGGAACTATCTGACATGGTTCCAACATGTTCCGCTCTTGCAAGGAAACCCGACAAGCTTACTATACTGCGTATGGCAGTAGCGCATATGAAAGCACTGAGAGGTAATTCATATTATTATGTTTATTACAAATTACGAAAACTTACTTGAAACCTTTAAATGAAATTATTAAAGTAATCTCTTCTTATAATAAAATTGTAACTATATGAGAACATTTATTATTACATTATCAATGTAATAAAACCCAAAACAATGATTTTTGAAGTTTTTGCCTGTATGCTTGTACGTTTGTTTACGCTAATCTCAGAATAGGTTTAACCGATTTGAGAGCATTTTTCACAATTGTATTTAGAGAACTTCCCTGACCATTTAGTGTTTGTTTTCCATTAAAATCGGATCATAAAAAAATATTACATCACTAAATCTATCTAAATACTTTATATTTGGCTCAGCAAAATTGCTACTTACTTTTTATTGAAATGGCGGAAAATCTTAATTTTTGATGTGTGAAATTATAATGTTATTAGAATTTGAAAGTCATTCAAATTAGCAGATAAACAATTATTTAGTTCTAGCGGGTGAAACCGCGAGCGAGTCATTTACGAGTTTATAGTAATTTGTATAAATAACTATAGATTATATTTCCATAAAATAAAATATCTATCTACATGTTTCCAATACTTTACAAATCAGAATATAAACACATGGACACTTCATGTGATATAGACCATACCGTTCGGAATCTTGTTCATCGCATGTTTTTTTATACAGGTACTGGCAACACATCAACAGATGGAACTTATAAACCTTCGTTTTTAACTGATCAAGAATTGAAACATTTAATTCTTGAGGCGGCCGATGGCTTTTTATTCGTAGTCAGTTGCGACACTGGTCGAATTATCTATGTTAGTGATAGCATAGCCCCAGTTCTGAACTATTCTCAGGTATGCACTTTTCAAGGAAGCCATTTATTTTATTAATATATCTAGTATAAATGGTAACAGACTTATTTATTATTTTAACATTTTAGGGAGAATGGTACTCATCCTGTTTTTATGACCAAGTCCATCCAGATGATGTGGAGAAGGTGAGGGAACAGTTGAGTACTCAGGAACCTCAAAACACTGGTCGTATTTTGGACTTAAAAACTGGGACTGTAAAGAAAGAAGGCCACCAATGTAAGTCAGGAAATTGAGAAAATATGTATATATATTTGATTATATACCACTGGATTTTTTTATCTTCACACTGTAATTAGCAGGATATCTGTTTGTATATATATATATATATATAAATTTTCACGCTCTATCCCGTGTGGTTGCGCAGCGTCGATGCGGCAGGTGATGGGGTCGCGGCGCGGGTTCATCTGCCGCATGCGCGTGGGCGGCGCGGCGGAGAGCGCGCACCTGGGCCGCCTGCGCGCGCGCAACTCGCTCGGGCCCTCGCACGACGGGCACAACTACGCCGTCGTGCACTGCACCGGCTACATCAAGAACTGGCCGCCCACCGGTGAGTGCGCCGCCGCTACTTGCACTACGAGGAAAAGTTCATATATTTTTCTCAAAATGAAATACGTGATTTTATGTGTTTCGGGAAATCAGATTTGTTTCCAGGTATGCAGATGGACCGGCCGGTGGAAGACGAGCTTCACGCGTCGCATTGTTGCCTCGTGGCTATAGGTAGGTTGCAGGTGACGTCGACGCCCACGAGCGCGGAGGGCGCGCTGTGCGGCGGCGTGGAATTCGTGTCGCGGCACTCGGCGGACGGGCGCTTCACGTTCGCGGACCAGCGCGCGGCGCAGGTGCTGGGCTACGCGCCCGCCGACCTGCTCGGCAAGCTCTGCTACGAGTTCTACCATCCCGAGGACCAGCAGCATATGCGGGACAATTTTGACCAAGGTCTGTAAAAGTTTTTGACCAATAACAACTAACTAAATAAGTATAATAACAACTAACGTATTTTTTTTGTTTAATAAGTGATCTGCGAAAAATATAATCAGCTTCACGCTGTATCTTGAACACTGTAGGGTAGGCAGAGAGAACCTAGTGTTAAGACACTCCGTTCCCCACTTCTGCCGAACTCTGGAGGCATTGAGTATTGAGTGGCAGAACTCAACGCCGAAAAATATAATGTTTTCAAATATTCCATTATTTCACGATATGCTTATCTGAAATTTCATATGTTTGTATCTTTTGCATTTTGCAATATTATCATTTATTGTAAACAAGCAAAATGCCTAACTTGGCAGTTTCCTTGTTTACAAAAATAGATAAATGATAAATAATAATTTGAATTATCTGTTCTGATATTATACCACAAAATAAAAAAGAATGCGTGGCCATTATTTTATTATTTTAGATTTATTTTATTATTTTAGATTGATAGATTTAAGAATGAGTATTTTATTATTAAATATAAACATATAAATTTTATTCTATTTCAGTTCTAAAATTGAAGGGCCAAATTATTTCATTAATGTACCGGTTTCGCACAAAAAACAGAGAGTGGGTGTGGTTAAGAACTTCCGCCTTTGCCTTTTTAAATCCGTACAATGATGACGTGGAATATATTGTCTGCACAAACACATTAGCAAAGTAAGTGTTTAATATATTTTTTTTAATTAAAAATGATTATACTGTCCTTTTAAATTTATTCTATTTTATATTCTTTATTGTGTACTATAAACAGAAATGCAAAGCAAAATTATTACAAAATATATCTATGTAAGTATGTGTAATCACTTATTAGACTTTACTCCACTACAATATAACTATATATTAATTTATATGTACACTCGTAACAGCCGCACGCTGGGAGGTAGCGGCGGCGAGCCCGTGGCGGAGGAGAATTACGACTACCACCTGCGACAGCGCGACGTGTACCAGGCACCGCCGGCTCTTCACCAGCAACACCATGCACCACCAGGTAACTTGTTTACTATGAGGTTAATTCGAATCCAAGTTAATTTTACTTTTTGTTAGCTTATTTTTTGGGCAAACCTCAATCATTTATAATTTTTCAAAACATATATAGCTTAATTTGTTATTTTTTATGAATCTTTTTAGCTTGTTAGTACCTAACTGTTTTTTAAAGGGGAGATCCTACTGGATAATGATAATGATAGCTAATCATGAACTACTTTCTTATCTGCCTTACATATTCTTAATGAATTCCCACAAAAAGACTGTCCAGATGACACATTTTACTTGCAAGTCGATGTACTAGAAACAACATTGCTTCATCTAGCATGTACGAGAGTGGACATGTATGGAAGATTACATATTGAAATAGAGTGTAATAACTTCAATTTCAAACATCTTAAAAATTATTTCATTATCAAATTATTTACAATTGTTGCTATACTTTAATGGAATAAGTTATAGTAAACTTCCAAAAGTTATGTCAAAGAAAATTAGTATGAGATGTGACACTTGCAGTGGGCGCAGTGGGCGGCGTGGGCGGCGTGCGCTCGCCGGGCGAGGGCGGCGCGGCGGGCGTGCCGGCGGGCGCGGCGCCGGCGCCCTACCACGCGCCGCACTACGCGCCCGACTACTCGCCGCACCGCCCCGCCAACACGCCGCCGCACACCACCTGGACCACGCTGCGCCCGGTATGTACGAACATCATTCTAATTTATGTTATGTGAAATAAAGAAAAATACTGTTAAGGATAGTGTACCAAAATATAATAGTGAAAATTGTACTTAAATTGGTTTAAATATTTCTGAGATTATGGAGCACAAATGTACAAACAAACACGAAAATTTTATAAATTATTATTTTGGATTCTATTTATTGCATTGATAAATATAATAGGCGCTAAGTGCCGTAACAGTAAATAAAGTATTCTTATAGAGTGCAGCAGGCACGACGAGCGCCGGCGCGGCAGCAGGCGGGGCGGCGAGCGAGGGCTACACGTACAGCGGCGAGGGCGCGCCCAGCCCCACGCGCTCGCCGCCCGCGCCCGCCTACCTACCGCCCGCGCACTACCACCACAACCACCACCCGCCGCATCCGGCGCCCCACCCCACGCACGCCACGCATCCCACTCACGGTATGTTTCAATTCATTTCTAAACACCCAGCAAAACTCATCAATACTTAAATGCTATTTGGTCGTCACTCAGGAAAATAATAAATGAACTATTCCATCGCTCAATATGTAAGTTCAGTTGAAAAGAGGAGAATTGAGTGATTTGGACACTAGTTTTTCTATACCAGTGGCTATCTTGACATTTTTCATTTAGTTTTGACAAACTATATATCTTTAGTCTATTTATTATTCTAAATGAATGTAAAATATATTGTTTGACTCCAAAAGTTTATTTATTCATATACTCATTAATTAACAAAAATACATTGATTGTTCCTGTATGACAGCGGGGATGTGGTCGTGGCAGGGCGGGGCAGGCGCGACTGGTGGCGCGGGCGCAGAGGGCCCGCACGCACCACATGAGCTTTCCGAAATGCTCCAGATCCTGGACCAGGGGGGCGCATCCACATTCGAGGACCTCAATATCAATATGTTCAACTCCAGTTTTGAATAGTGATTGCCACTTATTTGAAACCTACAGTGTAGTACCTATCTTAAACTGGTTAAAACATAAGGCACGTTTGTTATTGCTATGTGTAAGGTGGTGTTGACGTACTTATACTAGATTATGTGTTGATTGTGCATATTTGACGGCTTGGACTTTACTAAACTTAAGTGGGTAAAAACTGCGATATGTAAAGCAAAGCATCGAAATTATGACGTTATTAAAAATATGCATATTGATTGGTTAAATAAATTACCATTATAGTTATGGTAAATGAAGTAAATAATAATTGTATACAGATATTTCAGAAGTAAAGCCTTGAAAATTAACTGTATATAATTTTTTTTTAGAATATTAAACAAATTGCAGTTTGAATTATTTGCTACCAGTTTCCTTCATACATCTAATACATACTTTAATATTTTTTTTATTGTAATTCAGGTTGGCAAACAATTATACTTCACCAATATAAGAGTGGACCTCATACCTTAAATGCCATTGAGCCCATCGGCATAAAGTATATATATCCCTAATATTTAATATAAAAAATGTTAATATCTATAAAAATTACAAACCATTCTTAACTGTAAAGTTATAAAACATATACCTGCTATTGCAATATATTTTTGCATATTTAAACTGCCATATGAAAAAAAATATCATAAGTTGCATATAAAAGTAATTTTTGTGAAAATCTTAATACTATACAAAAATAAAAACAAATGTGTCACAACACTATTTGAGCAATAAAGTGAACATCGAAAACTAACCCTGTTACTCATTGTTGTACTAAATAAAAAGATATGTATGTAACTTATTGTTTCTATATTTTAAGATTCAACCTATTCAATTTATAATCTCAATACTTTTTTTTTCAACTTTATTTTTAGTGCAATTATAGTAAAATTTATGCTGTCTAAATTATTAAACCTTTAATCAACTTTTAAAAAATTACTCGATTGGCAGCTATTTTTATATTTTTAAATTGACAATTTAAGTACTATAATTAAAAAATACATATTTTAAGTATTGCGTCATATAATTTCGACGTCCAATGTATAAACCTATCAAGATTAAATTTCAAATATTATTATTTCTTAAAGTTGTTAGTGATATGATGAAATGTGCTATTAAGATTATTTTTAAGTGATTGATCGTTTATTTTTACATTTTATAATAATTATTAGAAGACATTTAGCTGCATAGTTATTAAAATTTATAAGCACTTTCTAATACATAGTTTTCTATATAACACAAAATGGCTTTCACTCTGGTCACATGTTTAGAGCTGAGAGCCTATATTAAACGGAATGTTTTATTATTATCACGATTGTGGTAATTAAATTAAAAATTAACGTTCAGTCAAGTCTTCTTTACTAAGAACTTAATATAGCTTTTATTTATCACTCTTCATTGAATATTTAAAATTAAATAATAAATGAACTGATTTGAATGGACTGGATGAAAATAAAACTAAATAATATTTGTAATTTACGAAACAAATTGTGATGTGATAAATTTTTGAATCTCATCATAATATAAAAAAATTATATATGCAAATTTATTAACATTCCGCCAATAATCCAAAGTCTGTAGTTAGATAATTCACTACACTATTTTAATAATTCTTAAAGTATTAGAAAGTGATCTTAAGCAATCATTGTTGTTTTATATTGTGTATTAGTTTCCAATTTTATTTTTTATACAGAAAATTATTATATATGTAAGTAATGCATTTAAGATTATTCTTTAAAATTACAATTATTTTTTTTAATTCAAGATTAGGTATACCAAAATTTTGTAAAAGATTTTTTCATTAAATATAAGCAACAAAAAAACAAAAGTGCATTTGTTTTTCTTTATTACCTATTCAGTAGAGTCATGTACGTAATGTACATTGTATGAAGTAATTTAATTTTGAAAACATGACATCTATTAACATGTCATTTAGTAAATTCAACATTGTATGAATATTGAAATTTTACAGAAGTAAATAAATCTTTACCCTTTAAGAATTTTATAAATAGACATAAAAAGAGAATACCGATAACTAAATAAGTATCTGTTAAACACCAAAAAAGTCTCAGTACATTTTATATATTTCTTTTATACTTTTAATGGCAATCAACATTAATACATCCAATGATTCTTTATTTTCCTTTTCGGCTATTTCTGAGAGGTTGAGCAATAATGACAGCTTTCTAAGCATCCTCACGCTAAGTGAAACATTACAATAAAACTTCTCAGATGTACTGAAAAAATGTAATATTATTTATTTGAATGCGCAAAGTATTCCTGCTTACTTCCGAGATTTTTTATCTTCTGTCAATAATAATAATAATTTCCATGCTGTTGTGGTGTCAGAGACATGGTTAAAACTATGCCTATCTTCTGGCTTCTTATTTATTACCTGGGTTTGGGTTGATCAGTAACAACCGTATAGGCCGAGTGGGTGGTGACGTTGCCTGACTTTTCTAAAATTCTAGATTGGATTCTAGCGTTGGACCGGAACACCTTTTAATTGAGGTCAGTTTTACTCATACTAAGATTCTTCTTGGTGTTTACTATAATCCTAACTTTCCGGTCGATTACTTTTTATCATTTGAAACCCTGTTAGAGAACTATAAACCTTCCTATGATTACACTATTATAATGGGCACTTGTGATCATAATATACTTTCTTCTTTTCGACCATTTGCCGTGCTGTTTACTAAGCTTCGTTTTCATTTACCATATATTTCTTTCGCTACTTCTCTCATATAATTCTTAAGAATATTGGCAGAGCATACTTCAATATTAACATTTCCTGTTTCACAGGTGTCTAATATTTTGGAAGCACATTTCGTATTTCTTTCTTATGGATGTATCTTAAAACTTCCAGCTTTTCCAGCTTCTTATGCGATAATTCGACTCCAGGTTTGGATACCTCGTGCGGCTGCATCAAAATAAAGAATAAGGGGTCTGCCCTTATTTTAGCAACGTCTACATATTGATCTATTCCTAGGATAATATCTTAAGCACTCGCGTGTCATAACTTGGCCTCAAATACACTGATCCACTAGGAATAAGTCAATCATACTTTTTACGGTAAGAATGGAGAAGAACGTGCGAATGTAAACGTAAAAATATTTATGAAGGAAAAGAGAGTGGTAAAAGAGGAAGGGGAGACCTCGATTGGACCATGAAATCAGCATGAAAGCCTCCCAGCATGAAAGGAGGGCATGTATGGAGAGGTTGATGACAATGGACGAGATGAAAGAGGAATGCAGACACCGTAGAGTTTGGCGCTCCGTTCTCTCTGACTACTCCGCTAGGGATATTGCGTGAAGCTAAGTAAGTATCCAATTTCAATTCTTTACATATACATATGTATATGTCATTGTTGATAACACACTGCATCATTTTCTTTCAGATAAAATTAGCTTCACGCTGTATCGCACACACAGCAGGGTAGGCAGAGGGAATCTAGGGTTAAGACACTCCGTTCCCCACTTTCTGCCGAATTCTGGAGGCATTGCGTGTTGAGTGGCAGAATAAATAAATATTTCATCTCCTCGAGTGGGGATCGAACCCACAACCAGTCAGTTTTGCAGTCACACCTCGTGCCGCTGCTTCACGACCGGCCTCAAAATACTTTCTTTCAGATGCCTATAATTATTCTTCACTAATTGTCATTGTCCGTATCAACACATTTTATAATTCCATTTTTTTCAGTATACAGGTAGCCACTATATATACCACTTCAATAAACGTGTATTATAATGTCCGAGCATATATCTCACAGCAAAATTTCAGCTTTACACGCTGGTCTTAAAAAAGACGTATTTTTTCGTTAAAATTTATAATTTTAGGAGAACTTGCTTTTTGAAATAAAATACCTTTCTAAACCTATTTAGTCCTATTCTTCCTACTTTTATAGTATAGTAGTATGTAGCACTTCACGGCATTTATAATGTGTAGTTTTGAATTTATTTATGACGCCCGGTGACGTTATAAATACCGTTCCATGTCAACAACAGCTTTAATAGCTCATCAGAAAAAAAAAATCAATTGACATTTGAAATGAGTGACATTTGAATTTTGACAAGTGACATTTCTCTTATTGTATCAATATTCATTATGTTTTTCCAGTAAATTTAGTTCCTGATTGATTGTAAAATCTAAAATTATTGAAGAAATATCTCAAGTTTACTACTTAATTATTGAAAATCTTATAAAAGCTTAATGTTGTGTGAAATAAAATATGCGGTAATAATATCTTGTTCGATCTCTGCCTTTCTTATTTTATAAAATGGCTAAGACTGCTCAAGAATTCATACAAAGTTCGTTTTCTCCAATAATCGCTACGCTTTGCAGTCCAAAAGTGGAGAATGTAGTGTCAAAAAATAATTTGACCCTACCCGAATTATTGCAACCATTTACAGAGTTAGATTGGGAAGGTATTTGATCATACATTCTTATGGGTATATTTAATACATAAAATAAAAGATAATCGTTTATTACGTTTTATTTAAAAATTACAGGACAATTTCGTGACCCAGGAGGAAATGCTTGTACTGTAAAAAATTTTAATTTAGTCATAAGAGATGTAAACTGGAAACCTCTCCAGCCTACTGATGCTAGAAGACAATTGAATAATGCTGTATTACACAATTATGATGAAAAAAATGTTCCACTTAATATAGGTTTATTTTATATATTCACTTTATTTTAAAATTTTACTAGCTCTGGTTGGTGCACATATGACTATATAATATAATGTTTTTTACAGGAGGGCACAAAATTGATATACCACAAGCCACACCATGGTTTGATGCTTGGAGAGAAACTTATCTAGAAGTGCAATTCCCTTCTGATCATGAATTTACTAAACATTTCTTAGCTTGTATTATTGTTGCAACAACATTGGATGACAATATAGTTGATGTTTACAATAGCTTAAATCAGCAATATGCTCAGCTCCAGAATGTGGCCCCACCCAAATTACCAAAATGGTTTAATAGCTCAGTTCTTAAGTCTTATCTCCTTTTACATGATGTGTCAGCTGTTCCTAAAGAGAAGTAAGTCAGTACAATATTTAAAGCATATAAAAAAATATGTACAGGTCCTCAATCCTGTAGATCTTGAAAACTGTCCATGAGCTTCACGATTATGCCATATGTTCTTAACAAGTTTTATTGGAAGTCTTGTATGCTTATTACAACAGCATCTAGAGAATTTTCCAAATCTCCACTACCCAAAGATTATGCTAAAAAATCATTTGACAAGAGAGACTGTGCCTTAGTGAAATAACACTTGTTCATTTTAACATATTTGTATAAGTGTTAATTTTAACATATTTGTTAAACACATTTGTTAAACACAAAATGTTAATTTTAACATATTTGTATAAGTCGGGTACATTAAATTAGGTTTGGTTGTATATTTTATACTCATATTGATATTACATCAATCACTATGTGATTTAAAGGCAGCCTTATAAACTTTGTTAAAAATTTTGCATGCTTTTCTATTTATATAGATGGACAATAGTTAATACTAAGTTTACTTTACATCATATATATGTTGTAGTGGTTATATACATTTTTACATCTTTTTCAGTGCAGATAAAGCTTTTGATACCTTAAAACAGACATTTGGAGCTTCAAATTGCTTCATGTTATCCATTAATTCAAAGCAACCTTCAGACCCAAAACTACCAACTGATTTCTGGAATCATTATCTTAAAAGGCCAACTGATTTACAGGTACATTGTACAGTACATATAATGTACATTAATACTTTTTAAAATTTTTATATTTAAAAACACGGTCCTTAACTGTATTAAACATTCTATTTTATAAGAACTTTAGTATGTTGTTCACTTTTATATCTTTGCAAATATAATTTACAATATACCAGGTGTATTGATGCCTAATATTTTTATATTGTATGTTGTAGTGTACTTCAAAGAAAAGATTATAAAACTTTTAAAATGTTATGAAAACACTAATAAAGCTGAAATCATATGTAAAAAAAATATTGAAAATATTTATTCTGTATCTCTATAGAAATTTGATTATTTAGATTATATATTAAGAAAATTTATATTATTAAGATTCATTTCCCATAGTAGGTATTGAATCTTTGAACCCATTACTTCAATGCTTAAAATTAGAATCATCGTCATCATCACTGGTCTGAATATTCTCCATCTATCATTTTCTTTTTATGTATTTATAAAATAATTGTTTTTAAAGATATTTCTTACGATTTTTTTATAGAGTGATTCACAGTCTATCTCAGCTTTTTCAATGACACCCCTTGAATCACAAGTAGGATTTCAACCAGCAAATGTTACTACTCCAGGTAATTATTAAAATTATTTGTCATTTATTATTGTTTGAGGCCAGGCGTGGCGCAGGGTCATAAGCATGTGACTGTTAATGTGACAGGTTGTGGGTTCGATTCCCACTTAACTAAATAAAATATTTAATGTTTTCATTTCTTGGCTTTAATGTCGTAGCGTTGCGAGTTCCGCCACTTAACACGCACTGCCTTCATAATACTGCGGAGAGTGGGGAACGGAATGTCTTAATACTACATTCCCAGGTTCTCTCTCTTTCACCCCGCTTTATGCGGGGTACAGTGTGAAACTAAAGAAAAATATATTATTATTTTATTAATATTTAAAAAAAAATTGTGTGTACGTGTCTATTTATGTTGATTATAATATGGTGTATAAATTAAATATAAAAATTTATAATTAAATTATAACAGAAATTTCAGATGAAAAACAAAATGCCCCAAGCACAGTAAACACTGACGGAAGCCATCCGCTCACTGCTGAGAATGATGTTTATGATAATGCTAACAGCTTACAGGTAAATGTTTGTATTAAATGTTTGTATTAAACTATCACTTAGTAATAAGTTTTTCATATTTTTATTATAATTAGAAAAATATAAAAATATAAACTGAGCGTTTCTGTCAGCACCACTTTAAAAAGAAACAATAGTTTTAACTATGCTATAAAAACCTAATACAATTTTAAATATATATTTTTTTCCCAAAAATGAAAAAGTGATTTTTTTAAACAAAATAAATAATAAAACTATCGTTGTAAAATAAAACGCCATTTGGACGCAAGCAGACAAACATATCAAAGGGAAACCGCCGCATACGCCTCATTCCGAAATCGAGTAGTAGGTATTGGCGGCAAAGTTCAAAGTTAATTAACCTTTAGTAGTATTTTTGTTTGTTATTAGAACAAGTGAATGAAGTGGTATATTTGGGAAGTATGTTCAGTAGAGATGGAAGATACGAGATGAATGTGGAAAGGTGTATTGCTGCCGGTAACAGGGTTAACGGAGCTTTAGCTGCATTTATTTTAGCCGTGTGATCCCGGCTTAGAATAGGATCACCCTGGTACTGGTGGTGTCGTAAGAGGCGACTAAAGTACGTGTGGTAGAGTCACGTCGCCAGCAATGGCAACACGCATGGGCCGACTCGACCGGATCAATACCACCCCCGGCATTTAAAACCGGCGTTAAGTAGTGGCTTTATGCCACTGCGTTTCGCATCAGGTAATGCCGGGCTCCGGAGCCCAACCCCCACCCCTTCCTGGAATATGATAGCGGCACTCAAAGACAAACTACCCCAGGAGGGTACCAGCTCCTCCGGTGCTGGAGAATCCCTCCCTGAGTCTCTAAACTCAGGCCGCCCTTCGAATTCTGGGGAGGGCACAGTTCCGCGCTATAGACAGGGCAAACGAGACGTACGCTCCACGGCAACCCCTTCCACGCTCAACGTGGACTTTTGCAATATCAGGGGTCTACATTCCAACCTGAATGCCGTCCACCACCATCTTGAGACGGCACGGCCGGCCTTGTTATTCCTGACGGAGACTCAAATTGCCCGACCGAGCGACACAGCCTATCTCCAATACCCCGGCTACAATATAGAACATAATTTTATGCCTCATGCCGGGGTCGCTGTGTTCGTAAGGGAGGACCTAAGCTTCCGTCGTCTTGCCCATTTTGAAGGTCGGGACCTGTCTACCATCTGGCTCCGTGTCGACTCGGACGATCGTGTCAGAGTCTACGCATGCCTTTACAGGTCCCACAGTGGTAATGCAGGATCGGATCGGCTCATGGAGCACATTCAATCGGCTATCGACGATATGCTCTCACAGATCCCCTCCGCTGAGGTCGTGATACTTGGCGATTTTAATGCGCACAATGCCAGTTGGCTTGGATCACGCACCACCGACCACGCGGGGAGGGCTGCATTTGACCTTGCTATGGCGAACGGATTGTCCCAATTGGTTGAGTCGCCTACGCGACTCCCGGACGTGGACAACCACAATGCCTCTTTATTGGACCTTCTGCTGACTTCACATCCGGAACAGTACCAGGTTGTCGTCGATGCCCCTTTGGGGTCTTCTGACCACTGCCTGGTACGGAGTGTCGTGCCCATTAAGCGCGGCAGCTGCAGATCACCCGCAACTCGTCGCGTCTGGCACTACAAGTCAGCAGATTGGGATGGGATGCGTACATTTTACTCATCTTATCCCTGGGGGCCGGTTTGCTTCTCTTCTGATGATCCTAGTACCTGTGCCGCTGCTGTTGCCGACGTGGTTCTACAGGGCATGGAACTTTATATTCCTAGCACTGTAGTGCCAATCGGTGGCAAGTCACAGCCTTGGTTTGATACGTCTTGCAAGCTTGCTGCCTCTAGCAAACGCGAGGCATATCAAATCTGGGCTGAGGCACTGGTTACTAAGGATCCGGAGGTGAAAACCTCAAAAAAGAAGTATAACCGAGCCTCTAGGTTCTTTAAACGGCAAATTGCCAGAGCAAGGTCCGAGCATATCGCCAAAATTGGCGAGAAGCTTGAGAGCTACCCGTGCGGAACTCATCAGTTCTGGGCGCTCTCAAAGGCGGCACTTGGCAACTTCAGCCAGCCTTCGCTTCCGCCATTACGCACGGGAAATGACATCTTGGTCCACACGGCAAAAGAGAAAGCCGATCTCCTGGGCGCTCTCTTTGCCTCAAACTCGACTTTGGATGACCAAGGAACAACGCCGCCGACCATCCCGCGGTGCCAGAGCTCAATGCCTGAGGTTAAGTTTAACCAAATAGCTGTTAGGCGAGCTCTGTCCTCTTTGGACATCCACAAGTCGAGCGGGCCAGATGGCATCTCTCCCTTAGTGCTCCGTTCTTGTGCTCCTGAGCTGACACCGGTGCTAACGCGTTTGTTTCGGCACTCTTACTCAGTCGGCGTTGTCCCAGACTCATGGAAGAGCGCTCTTATCCACCCGATCCCAAAGAAAGGCGATGGTTCCGATCCATCTAACTACAGGCCTATTGCTATCAAGTCCCTGCTCTCAAAAATCATGGAGAGCATTATCAATAGCCAGCTCTTGGTTTATCTAGAGGATCACCGATTGATTAATGACCGACAATATGGCTTCCGCCATGGTCGCTCAACCGGTGATCTTCTAGTTTACCTTACCCATCGCTGGGCTGCGGCTATTGAAAGCAAGGGAGAGGGCCTGGCAGTTAGTTTGGACATGGCGAAGGCCTTTGATCGAGTGTGGCATGAGGCGCTCCTGGCTAAACTTCCATCCTATGGGCTTCCCGAGAATTTATGCAAGTGGATCGCCAGCTTTCTCACTGGGCGCAGCATCAAGGTCGCTGTCGACGGTTTTTGCTCTAAAAATATGCCCGTGAACGCTGGCGTTCCCCAAGGCTGCGTGCTGTCCCCTACGCTGTTTCTTCTGCATATCAATGACATGTTAGAGGATTCTAGCATTCATTGTTATGCAGATGATAGCACGGTGGACGCTGTTTACTCCGGCCGAGCAAGTCTTTCTTGGGAAAACGCCAAACAGTGCCGAAATAAACTTGTGTCTTCCGTTGAGGCATCCCTCAACAATGTCTCCTCATGGGGTGAAAGTAACCTAGTTCAGTTTAACCCCCTGAAGACACAAGTTTGCGCGTTAACCACAAAAAAAATCCCATTTATCGTATCACCAGTATTTCAGAACATTCCCCTTACAGCCGCGCCCAGTATCAGTATATTGGGCCTCAATGTTTCGAGTGACTTTTTGGAAAGCAAGGCCAAGTTGGCCTCAAAGAAGCTGGGGGTCATCAACAGAGCGAGACGGTACTTCACGCCAAAACACCGTTTGGCCCTATATAGGGCCCAGGTTCGGCCTCATATGGAGTACTGTTCTCATCTCTGGGCTGGTGCACCCCAGTATCAGCTTGAACCATTTGATCGCATACAACGTAGAGGTATTCGAATCATTGGGGACCCAATAATCTGTGAAAGGCTTGATACTTTGGCTTTGCGTAGAGACGTTTCCTCGCTGTGCGTTCTCTATCGCATTTATCATGGGGAGTGTTCTGAAGAACTGTTTGACCTGTTACCTGCCGCCGAATTTTCTAACCGCACAGTACGCCATAAGTTGAAATATCATCCACACCACCTGGATACGTGGCAATCCACTACTGTGCGGTTTCGTAGGAACTTCCTTCCACGCACCACGGAACTGTGGAATGGCCTACCCGCGGCAGTGTTTCCAGGTCGATATGACATGGGTACCTTCAAAAAGCGCGTCTATCTCCACCTTAAAGGCCGGCAACGCACCTGTAGCTCCTCTGGTGTTGCACGGGGCCGTGGGCGGCGGTAATCACTTACCATCAGGTAACCCGAACGCTCGTTTGCCTTGTCCTTTTCCATAAAAAAAATAAAAATAAAAAAAAATTGATGAGACGGCGAAACGTCAGCATAGCTGTGTTTGGCCGTACACAATGCAGTGTTGGTACCGACGCTGTTATACGGCAGCGAAACGTGGGTATTGCAGAAGAAGAATGAAAGAAAGATGAATGCCGTGGAGACGCGATCGCTTCGTAGGATATGCGGAGTCAGCTTAGCTGATCGAATCCGCAATAAAGAGATACACAGAATGGCAGGTACTAGCGAGGATGTCACGGTGAGAATAAAGAAGAACGTGCTCAGCTAGTTTGGGCACGTCGAACGAATGAGTGATGAAAGAATGGCAAAAAAGATTTATGATGGAAAAGTGAGTGGTAAGAGAGATAGAGGGAGACCTCGATCCACCTTCGAAAACACAGTATCAAAGATGCTGAAGGAAGGTCACGTAAAAAGCATGAGGACCCCCCCGGAGGGCATGTATGAAGAGGTTGATAACAGTGGACGAGGCGAAAGAGGTATGTGGAGACCGTAGCGTTTGGCGCTCCGTTCTCTATGACTACCTGATATACTAGAGATAAAACGTGAATTAGCTTCACGTTAAGTATTTTTGTAGTAGTATGTGTTTACGTTATTGGTATCTATGCGTAACTGCGTCACACGAAATAAGGCAGCTACAGTGTCTTACTGTAAATGCGAGGGCTTGTAACTGACATCCCACCCTACACTCAATAAAATATTTAAATAATAATTTTAAATATTTTATTATGGCTCGTGATACGTCTAATATAGTTAGAACTCTTTCCTTGACTTTGACGTGGACAGTAGCTTATTCAGCCAACATGATATTTTACAATAATTAAAATATTAATTATGTTATTATTTATTTTAAATTATAATACATAGCGTTTCATTATAATTATTAAATTATTTTTAATAAATATATTTTATATCTGAGTATTTTACCTACGGTATATTACGTTACTTCAATATTACTTGTGACCGGAACGCGTAATTAAATAACTGAACTAAACTATTATTTATAAGATTGTATTTATCTTAAGCTATAATTAAATAATATTATAAATTATATTTATATTATTTTTTTATAAATGTTTTTTTTAATTAATTATATTATTTACTAACACAATTAGTTCTGGTATGGATCGTTACAGGCTGTAGGCTCGATTCCTGTTTCACAATTATCTAATTGATCAATATACTTAATCAAATATATTGATTCTTACACAATTGTTGAAAAATCTATCCTTTTCTAGTGGATATTAAATATTTTTTATGATATTTCTTTTCAGCCTTACTCATTCTCTGGTAGCTCAGAAAGTGTTAATGTGTATGGAAAACAATATGACAGTATGTCTGAAATACATGGAGCAGCATTAAATATGAAGGACATAGAGGCCATTAAAACATTCTTACAAGAATATGTTTCAAAGGCTCTGATTTTACACTTGGAAAAACTAATAGCACAATTATCTGAAGTTGTAAGTATTGTTCTTAGCTTCACGCTATCTCCACGCTATCTCGCTTCGAGAAATCGCCCAAAGCGAGAAATCGGAAGAAAATCATCCCCCTATTGTTATCGATAACTTGTTATTAATTATAAAGTAAAGAGATATATTATATTTTACATCACATTCGTTCATGGCGTCCAAAAAGTATATTTGTTATATGCTTTCGGTATCCTGGGTTCAAATAAGTGGGAAATAGAGATGGGCTGGCTTTTTACCAAAAAATATTATTTTTTCACATGTTTCATTTTGTTACCCAGAAAAACAATGATAATTATATTGTTATAGGTCGCAAATAAAAAAGGTGTCAGTAGATCTTTGTTGTCAGCTACGAAAAGATGGTTTACAACAGGAAAGTCTGGGAATACAGCTGTCAATAACACTGTTATGTATGTAACACTTATATATTATTACATTAGTATATTTTATTATTTATCAGTTATGTGATACATTATTATATTCATAACTAGAGATGTGAATAATTTAAAAGCAGTTTCACGCTGAGCAGACTAGGCAATGAAAACTAAGCGCTAATTACAAGACAAAATTATAAATAATACGCGAAAATACAATCTGAAAATGATTAATTAATAAAACTGATGCCCTGATGCCCTGAGCCCCCGTGTAATAAAAGTTTGACCTGACTTCAGCTACTCCAGCGACTGTCCAGAGCTGCAGCTGCGCCGCCTGGGCGACGTGTACTTCATGTGCGGGCAGTGGCAGCGCGCCTTCGACGCCTACCACACCGCCAAGCGCGAGTTCTACACGGACAGCGCGTGGCTGTGCTACGCGGGCGCGCTGGAGATGGCCGCCATCAGCGCCTTCATGGCGGGCGACGCCTCCCGCAAGACCGCAGCCTACATGGAGGAGAGCATCGTCACTTATCTTAACACATGCAGGTTTGTCGGCTGGGCAACTTTAACAGCTAATATACTTTTTTTTTGTATAATAATTATGATTTCAGGAAATTTAGGACCTTTTCCCATATCTTGTGTTGTAATGTCAGTAATTCGACGCTCTCCTTAACGTATGATGTGATTTATAGATGAATTCTAACTTAAATAAATGCATATTATATGTTTAGGATGGTACAATACGCTGTAAGAGCGACATTGCTCTCCGTACCATGTTTAATCAACGCGGGCTTATACGGCGAAGCTGCTAAACAACTAATACGTATGACGTCTGAGGATAGCGACTTGCGGAGTGCCATGCTTCTAGAACAAGCAGCTTTGTGCTTTCTTAAAGGACCAAGTAACAAGGTCATGTCAAGGAAGTACGCCTTTCATATGGTGCTCGCAGGTCATAGGTTCTCGAAAGCGGGCCAAAAGAAACACGCTTACAGATGCTATAAACAGGCATACCAGGTAATTTAATCTTTCAATCAAATCAATTTAATGTAGTGTAGTTCTCGTAACTTTCGCTAAACACTCATTGATGCTTATGTCAATATAACAAAATAATAAAGTCCATGTAGCACATTCATTTAGATTTTTATATTATATGCCCAATTAACTTTTTTTATCATTTTAGCAATGTGTTACCTGTAAAAAAAAAATAATTACATGAGTAGTCTTATAACATAATATAACATAATAATATTATCAGTGTATTACACTGATAGTGATGTATAGCTTTGCTCTTTTATTCACATAGTTATCCGTCAGTTACGCTTTTTTTTACTAAATCCGTGAAATAATAATGTTGTAGAATTGTCCTTGTGTTGATGGAAAGCTATGCGGCTGCGCCACGGCGGTCTCCTAATTGTTCTAATGTACAGGTGTACAAGGACAGCGGCTGGCGGCTGTCGACGGACCACGTGCAGTTCGCGCTGGGGCGGCTGGCGGGCGCGCTGCGGGCGCCGCGCGACGCCGCCGTCTGGCTGCGCGCGCCGCTCGCCCCCGCGCCCCGCGCGCCGCAGCCCGCCGCCATGCAGGACGCCTTTCTGCGCGAGTTCATGCTGGCGCACCAGGCAAGTTGCTCCCCTTTCTGATAGCAGGCCCCGCGCGCGCAGAACTGTTCGATCATTGAACATCACAGGCAGGAATTAAATATTCCTAGTAAGAAAATGTTCATTTAAACACACGTGGATAGCTTTGCATATGTGTGATGTGAGTATTCTTCATATTTAGCAGGAATATAATATAGATAATGTTTGATGTTTATATTGTAAAACCTTTGATATGAATCATTAGTTTAGTCTATTTCTTCTTAAATTGTAATCTTATATATATATATATATATATATATATATATATATATATATATATATATATATATATATATATATATATATATATATATAATTTAAAATAATATAATAATATATCTAAATTAGTATATATACAAGTAAAGTAATATAATATAATTACACTCGATCTAATATATAGCATGTTACTTGTAATTGTGATATTTGAAACCTAACATAAAAATTGTAACAATTACATTGTATAGATAAATTTTCACTGTTTAGTTTAGTTTATTATTAAACTAATCGTTAAGTCATATAAGCTATAATATTTATAACTTAATAATTTCATCTTATTGTACTTTCTATCTGTATATGTTTTTAAATAACTTGAAGACTAATTTGGTAATAATTAACAGTACAAGTGGATGGACACGCAAGAATAAGTAACGTATCAGTATATTTTTATCAAGCATACCTTAATTAAATTCTAAATGTTGATATATTTGGAGGTGTACTGGTTACAGCAATGGGTAGAAACATCAGAGGAGTTTACAGAACGACTTCCAGTATTGCCGGTGCCTTTACTATGTATTGAGGATACGGCGGTACTTTGCGTGGGCCCCGCGCCCTTGTCGTCCCCGGGCAGGACGCCCGCAACCTCCCTTTCCTTACCACCGCCTGATACAACTGAAGACGATCCGTATTGGCACAAAATGGAAGAGATACTATTGCAAATAGCCCAAGGCAGCGTACCAATGATCTTTAAACCGACAACCGACTTGTACACTCGGAAGACAGACGCCAACCCAATCGTCTCACAAGGAGGTGAGCTTATATACAGATAATTCATAGTTATAGCCCTACCATGTTTGTAAGTTGGTGACGTATTAGTATCACATTATATTTCATATTTTATTCCATCGTAACCAATAAAAATTTACTTTCAGAACCAATACAAATTTCCATCACATTGTTCAACCCGTTGAAAGTTAAACTACTTTTGAAAGATGTGGAGCTATTATGGCAATTTACCCCCAGTGAAGGGGATGCAGAGACGCCTAGTGATGAAATATTAATCAACGAACCATCACTAGCCTCAGGCACGAGTTTGGAGAATAACATAATAATAGGACAAAAGATCAAATCAATTCTCTTAGATGGAGATGGTAGAAAAGCGTTGAATTTTACCATAACACCTTTAAAAATTGGTCAATTGATTGTACAAGGATTAGCTTTTAAGTAAATATTTGATATCATTATTTTATTAAATTAAATTAAAATTAAAAATTTGCTTCATGCTGTATCCCGCTGTAGCAGAGTAGGAGGAGGAAACCTAGTGTTAAGACACTCCGTGCACTGAATTCTGGAGCCATTGTGTTAAGTGGCGAAACTCAACGCCCCGCTTTGCCTCGACAGCAGAGCGAAGAAATGAAAATATAAATGTAAATAAACATTTCATTTCCTCGAGTGAAATCGACCCAGTCGATTATACAGTCACACTTTGTGCCCCTGCGCCGCGACTGGCCTCATCATTGTTTTATAAATATTGATAAGTTTAATAAGCAAACACATTTTAGCCCTTCATCTTCTATAACATACATTTTAATAATATAAATGTTATGTAATTTCAGGCTTATTAACATGGGTGAAGGTAAAGAAAACGAAAATGGTGTCGCAATTCTTGGGAAGTTAAATTTACAAAGTGGCACCACCAACTCTGATAAGCTATTAAACATAACAGTCATTCCAGAGACACCTTGTATACAGGTTAATATTAATCTCGTTGAGATAGTTATATTATAATTAAATTATTAAAATCTAAAATATAAGATTTCAATTACAACTGCAAAAGTGTAATTCCATTTTTTTTTGTAGATGACTCTCTCGGAAGTTAGTGCTGACGTAATAAGTGGTGAAATTTTAAAAGTGGATCTTGATTTCCGTAATGTTGGTCCAGTTCCTATGAAAAATGTATATATAGCAGTTTCCCATCCTGATTGTATGAGTGTGGTTAGTGCGATTGATAACAAAGATGACTTCAAAGTGCTCTATGAAGAAAAATATTTTGAACCACCTGATTACTCTGGTTTGTCAGAAATTTTATATTATAAATAATTTGTACGTTTCTTCTAGAATCCACGCAGTAGGGATGCCCGATGTTAGAAAAATATCGGTGTTGACATCGAAGCTAAATCATCGATGTTAGTCGGGCTCACCCACTAAAGGTTCTGTACAAAAATTGGAGATCTCGAGCTTTTTCTGAAATTCGAACTTGGGTTAGCCAGAACCCTTTCATCAGATACCTCAGTTGATACTTAGTGGCTTTAAAATCAAATTTTGCCCCACCCTCACTCCACAAATGTATAGTTTGTAGATTTTTTCCTAAGTTACCTATAGATGCTAGCTGCCAAATTTCATAATTCTAGGTCAATCGAAAGTATCTTATTAATTTTGATTCTCTTTATAGTGTCGAAAAGAAATCATGGGGCCAAAGATATGAGTATATGGTTTGATTTCAATTCCATATTTTCAAGCGTTCTTGAGATAAACTCTTGACAGACAGATAGACCGACGGACTGACAACAAGGTGATCTTATAAGGGTTCCTTTTTTCCTTAAAAGGTACGGAAACCTAACAACTACAATATAACACGACTTTTTAATTAAAACAAAAATCAAAACAACATTGAACATTTAAAACTTTAGGGAGTAAAAACACATTACATGTCCCACATATCGATTATGTGTCCCTGCTGGCCGCACAGACGAGCGCGCGGCGCGGGCGGCGGCGCGGGCGCGCGGGGCGGCGCGGCGCGTGGCGCGCGTGGGCGCGGGCGCCGCGCTGCTGCTGCGGCCGCAGGCGCGCGCGCCGCGCCTCTACCTGCTCGCCTACTACGAGACCGGCCAGCGCGCGAGGCCCCACCGCCTCTTGAGGCACGTCTTCCGGTTCAATCCCACTGTTAGTATAGCCTCATTTTATCCATTATTAAAGGTTAATCGCCAGTAACACCACATGTTCTAGTGTACGCTACTATACTATTTCATTTTTTACAATAATTCTGATGCCGATTGTTTACAATAATTCTTTAGTTTTATTATAAAATTAAAATAAAACGTGTACCCCACCAAGTTTAAAGTGAAAGCAAAAAGTTATCCTCGTGAAAATTTTTGAACCTGTAATGTAACCTATCTGATACCTTAATATCTATTGTATTCTGAAATTTTTGTTAATATCGATTAATTATAAAAAAAAATACGCCACTTTTATTTCCTCTTACAATATATGAACATGTAAAGTAAAATAAATCAACAATCGGTTACATATACAAAAAAATATACAGTCGATTTGGATCTCCATCAAACAGAAGATATGTGCCGAACTTTTCTTAAAGCGTATAATTTAATAAACAACCATTTTAGAAATATCAGAAACATTTTTTGAATTAGACCTTACAAATGTATAATTTTAAAGGACATTTTTTATACTGTACTCTAAAAATTTTTCGTTACAGGAATCAATTGAAATTGTAGCTACACCTCGACGTGGCATGAAAGTTATTGGTGAAAACGTTTTAGAAAATATGCACTTATCAGTAGAGGTAAAGAACATATGCAATGAAAAAGAAGATGATATTAGTATAGAAATGTTAGAAACATCGTTATTGAGCCGACAGTGGAAATTGACAGATCTCACCAGTGCATTGCAAACGAATAATAGCCTTATTTCGCGTGAGAAAGTACATTTCATTCTAAAGAGTGTCAGAATAATCGACACTTTACCTGAAGGCCACATTGAGTATTCTTGCCTCAAACTTGCTCCACATTTAGCGGAAAGCAAATTAAATATCGATGGTCCACCCTATTCAAAATTTGTTACGAATGAAATATCTTCCCTGTTCGATACACCAGATCCCGTATACGACATTGAAAAGAAAACTGGCTTGATACAATCGATGTTTGTTTTGAGATGGAAAGCTTATAATAAAAAATCTGGACGTACGAGTATTGGTCAAAGTTGTCTCTGGCTTGATTGTTTCACTAAAACTATTTCTCGGTATAGAGAAAAGCTCCTTATGGATTTACCACATGCTATCCAGATCGATGATGCAGTCGATAGCAGATTAGATGTGCACGAAAATAAAGGGAAGACTGAAAAGAACAACTTCATAATATTCAGACTGGAACATTCAAATTATATTGATCATAATTTTAAAATTAACAAATTATGTATGATACCAGTTGTAATTAACATCGTGAATTGCTATGGATCACCTGTTTCAGTATTTATAGAGATATCGAAACAAAAAAACAGGTAGTTGTTGAAAAAAATTATGTAGTATTTATTTTCCTTTATAATGAAGATTTTAATTTAAATGTATTTTATAGAGAAACTTCAGGAGAGCTTGGATGGGCCGGTGCTTTGAACAATGGATTAGATTTAGATTCTAAAGAAATAGGATTGAATGTTACTCTGGAAAAATTCGAGTCCCGTCGCTTTCAGGTAAAATTATAAAAAAACAATTTATTTAACATAGCGTTGGCCTATAAATAACATTCCGTTGTCCACTATCCATCCTAATTCGAAATGTTTGCTTTGAAAAAAATATTCCCCCAAATGAGAATCGAACCCACAATGTCGAGTTTACTGTCAGACGCAGGCAGAGGGGACTTGGAAACTTAGTATTAAGACACTCCGTTCTAGTCAAGAGACTTCCTTTTCCCACTTTTCGCCGAATTGTCGAGGTATTCCGCGGAACTCAACGCCGCGCTCAGATCCTCGATCTGATTATAAGGTTATCAGATCGAGGAAATAAAAATCTTAAATGTTTCATTCACTCGAGTAGGAATTGAACCCACGAACGTCGTGTTTACAGGCTTGTGTCCCTGCAACACGTTGGCCTCTCGGTAATATTTAACATTAATAAAACTGCCATAACAGTAATATATATATATATATATATATATATATATATATATATATATATATAAATATATATATATATATATATATATATATATATATATATATATATATATAAATATATATATGTAGCTAAGTTAACTGTTAAAGAAATTTCAACAAACAATAAAATTGTTTTTTTTTATTTTATACTTTTTAATTTATTTTTTATTGGTAGTCTATAATTTGTTTATTATTGATACTCTCAATATAGGTTCGAGCTCTGTGCGCCGCCCCTGGGACATATTTGGTGGGTTTAGCTTTCTCCATAACTACAATTTGTGACATGGACAAAAAGGCCACTACGCAATTCCCTAACAGCACGTCTTTGTTAATTGTAAAACAAATATAATAAAGTATACAAATATTTATAAAGTATTACTATATTAAAAAAATGTTGCATTATGACATTTTTATTTTTATTTCTTCAAACCAATTCCAATAAAATTACAGCCTTGCTTTGACTCACTAGTTTTTATATGTATGTAGTTACAACTTGATTGAATGTCGGCAAAATGAAGTGATTTAACGATTCCTATATCAGTGCTTTACGATTGTTTCTTTTCGTACATATTAAGCAAATATACATATAATTTAACGAAAATATCAATATTAACGAAAATTAAGATTGGGGCTAAATGTTTCTAATGTATATATTTTTTAGTAAAATTCTATGGGGTAAGTTATTTTGTACAATGTAGTACTAAAATTAATCATTATTGGACAAAAAATTACGACTCCTTTAAATATTTTATTATATTTTTAGTTAAGTTTCAGTTTCACGCAACCCTACCTATACAATAGGCAGAGGTAACCTAGTGTTAAGATACTACGTTCCCTTCTTTCCGCTGGGTGAGGCATTACGTGTTGAGTGGCGGAATGCAACACCGCGCTTTGCCTTGTTACAAGAGCGAGGAAATGTAGCTCTGGTGTCGAGGCAAAGCACTGCGATTAGTTCCGCCACTCAACACGCAATGCCTCCGGAATTCAGTGCACGGAGTGTCTTAACACTAGGTTCCCTCTGCTTACACTGCTGTGTGTGGATACAGTGCGACGCAAAAAAATATTTTTATTCTCCAATTTTTTTCTTATATTAAATATACAAAACAATTGCTCAGTAAAAAAAATTAAACGGATAAAAACAGTACTACAGTAGTAATTTCAAACCGCTGTCAATCACAACATAGTAGTCTATCACTGCTACCATACCCGCATAATAAAGATAGACTAATGAAATATTAAAGTATAGGGGAAAAGTGTACAAGATGATCCCGGGGAGGCAGAGTGTGAAATAAATATCTGAAATAACTTTTGCAATAATTTTACATTTGTTAGCCTGAAGCTAATGTGACGCCACCCTAATTTAACTTCTGTTCGGTTCTTATCCTGGCCGCACACGAGCAATATTGTTAATAAAGTACGTATTGTCAATAATATTGCGTGTATACGGCCGGTTTTTCGATATAGTTTAATATTATTGTAGATTTCTAGAAATTCGTTTTTGTTAGTGCAATATCGCGGGGGAGGCAGGGTTATGAAGACTTCAAAGGAGGCGGACACTTATGTTTTTCATTCAAGATAGAAACTTCCACAGAAAAACAATATTTAACAGAGCTTATTACGGTTACGTTTTTTTTCTTTCTGTCTATTTAAACGTAGGTTACACGTACGTTTGCATACGACAAATAAAGCTACTCAGTGACTGCGTCAGATTTCACGGTGAACAATATAATATAATATAAAAAATACATAAGGATGAGAAATAGCCGCTTTCAAAAAATATTATCTGTATTCGGTTAGATTGTTTTGTTAATATCGAGCAGCTTTTTAGTGAACAATTTTTTTAACTTTATCACGATTTGCTTTTCGCTATTTACACTGTTTTCGTTGTCTTGAACACGCATACAAATAAAGCAACAGAGTGACCTCGTCAAATTTTACGACGAAATATTGTCAATAATATTGCGTAGTATGCGGGGTATTAACAATAATATTTTATATATGTGGCTAGCCTTACCACTACCCTCAATAGTATCGAGTGTATGGCCGCATACGTACTATAATATTGTCAATAAATTATGGATTGTCAAAAATTGTGTATTGACGGTTTATCGATATTGTTCAATATTATTGGTAAAGAGGCCAGTCTTGGCGCAGGGGCACAAAGTGTGACTGTATAAACCGACTAGTTGTTGATTCGATCCCCACTCGAGGAAATGAAATATTTACTTAAATTTATATTTCTATTTCTTCGCTCTGGTGTCATGGCAAAGCGCGGCGTTGAGTTCTGCCACTCAACACGCAATGCCTTCAGAATTCGGCAGAAAGTAGGGAACGGAGTGTCTTAACACTAGGTTCCCTCTTCCTATCCTGCTGTGTGCGAGATACAGCGTGAAGCTGCTTTATTTTAATTTTATTAATGTTAAAAATAAAAAAAAATAACTAGCTTCACACTATCTCTAGCGGGTTAGTCAGAGAGAACGGAATGCTAAACGTTACGCTCTCTGCATACCTGTGACTGCAAAACCGACTGGTTCTGGGTTCGATTCCCACTCGAGGAGATGAAATATTTACTTAAAATTTATATTTCCATTTCTTCGCTCTGGTGTCGAGGTTAAGCGCGGCGTTGAGTTCTGCCCCTCAACACGCAATACCTCCAGAATTCGGCAGAAAGTGGGGAACGGAGTGTCTTAACACTAGGTTCCCTCTGCCTACCCTGCTGTGTGCGGGATACAGCGTGAAGCTAATTTTTATTTAAAAATGGGAAACTTATCCAGAGCTATGAAATATATCTATTGAGATATATTTCATAGCTATGCTTCAATAAGCATATTGCGATAAAGTCATAATCAACAAAAACAGCGTTAAAAAAAGCTGCACGATATTTATAAAAAAAAATCTATCCAAATAGAGATAATATTTTTTGAAAGCAGCTATCTTTCATCATCATGTATTTTTTTTAAATCATCCTCTGTCAATAAAATCATTTTCCATCGAATTCTGGAGGCGTTGCGTGTTGTGTGGCGGTACTCAAGGCTCATGTTTGCTCTGACAACAGAGCGAAGAAATGAAAATATTCGATATTTCATTTCCTCGAGCGGGAATCGAACCCACAACATGTTGCGTTTACAGTTACCCAAGAGGTAACTGTAAACGCAACATGTTGTGGGTTCACGGGTGTCACGAATGGGATCTGTTAGGTGTTGTTCATTAATAATATAGAAATGATTAAACTTTTTTATCATCCAGTCTTTTTTTATTGTAAGTTAGCGAAATGCAATAACTGAAGCAAGTGCTTCCCGTTTTGAATGTAACACGTCCGCATAAATAAAGCTACTGCGCAACTGCGTCAGATTTTACGTCCAAATACTGTCTATAATACTGTGTAGTATGCGGGGCTATATATTGATCAATATTGTATTGTCAATATTATTGTAAGTGCGGCTAGCCTAACGGTTGTAGGAAAATCCCATTCAATTTATAAATATATTTGTATATTTATAAATTGAATAGGATTTTCTTGTAGATTATTATAAATCTTTATTAATAAATTATAAAATTTTAGCTTTTATCCATTTTTGTGTCTTCTTATTTAGTTAAATAATATATATAAAAAAATCCTGTACTACTAACTTCTACTTCAGAAATATATATATATATATGAAGTCATTGATATTCAAAATAAATTATATAATATAAAATTTGTTATTATATAAATATTCTGAGAATTTTTTAAATTACTTTATTTATTTTCTAATAATTTTACATTTTGACCATAATCAAAATTTATATTTTTTTGTATAATGTCAAACAAACAACAAGTCGACAAAATGGTGTACCTATAGTAGGGGCGGGAGGGAGAGAGACCAAGACTAGAGCAATGGTAGATGGATGGATGGGCGTCCATCTTGAAATTTGCTGAATTTGTGCCGGTTGTGTGATAAAAGTGTAATTTGTATATTAGACCCCCAGTTAATTGTTATTTTTCAAGAAGTTTATGTATGCTTATACTATTTATTGTTTAAAATAGGATAATCTACAGGAATGTGTTAGGTATGAGAATGTGCCTGATTCATTTGATCATTTGACGAGTAATGGCGTGCGTTTTTCTCTGAAGACTTTCAAATTTTATAATGTCATTTTGTGGCACACGCTATATTACTTATTTAATTAGAAATACGACATTATAAGTATTTGAAAATTGTTAAATAATCGCAATTACTGAATTAACCATTAGCAGTTTGATTTCAAATGATTGAGTTGGATGTCGTTTTTAGGTTATACATCAATACAAGTGACTCGTAATCGTTCATAATCGCTAGTAATGAATCCCAGTGACGATTTCAACTATTAAAATTACTATAGTCAAGTGTAATAGTGATAGTCTCAAAGTGACGTCGAAAATATTTTTATTCACAGTATCATTACTCAAGACATATGCGATTTCCGGTAAGAGTGTCGTCGACAAGACCTTAGGTTGGCAAAGATATAATACGATGTCAGTACCTAGTAGAGCTCGTGTATATGCCGATGTTAACTCACAAAAGCCTAGAGAATATTGGGATTATGAGAGCTATGTAGTGGATTGGGGTAACCAGGAAAACTATCAGTTAGTTCGGAAGCTTGGGCGCGGAAAATACAGTGAAGTATTTGAAGCAATAAATGTCATAAACAATGAGAAATGTGTAGTTAAAATATTGAAGGTGAGTACTTCAATTTTAATATTATTACGTTATTACTTGTTATTTTTTATAGAATTTAAATCCTTTGAATAATATTCTTAGTTCAGCCACAAATTCAATATATAAATAGTTAACATTGTGTTCACTGGAATTTTTGAAAATTGGAATTTGTATGTTATTATATTACCACATGTCAATAACTTTTAATCAAACCTTATTACAGCCTGTCAAAAAGAAGAAGATTAAACGAGAGATAAAAATATTAGAGAACCTAAGAGGAGGCACAAACATAATTACATTACAAGCTGTTGTAAAAGATCCAGTATCTCGCACCCCAGCTTTAATTTTTGAACATGTGAATAATACTGATTTTAAGCAACTATATCAAACATTGTCAGATTATGATATAAGGTATATATATATGTATATATATTCATTTTAATAATGCATATATTTATTTCTAAATATATGTATTTATTTGTAACTTTTTAATAATTGTTTTAGATATTACTTGTATGAACTTTTGAAGGCTTTAGATTATTGTCACAGTATGGGTATAATGCACAGAGATGTTAAACCACATAATGTGATGATTGATCATGATAATAGAAAGCTACGTCTTATTGACTGGGGTTTAGCTGAGTTTTATCATCCAGGACAAGAGTATAATGTCCGTGTTGCTTCTAGATACTTTAAGGTTAGTAAAAACCAATATAATGTATTTGTGTATTGTATGTAATGATTAAGCTACAAATACATTTTAAATAAATTTCCTTTCAGGGTCCTGAACTTTTAGTGGATTATCAAATGTATGATTATTCATTAGACATGTGGTCACTAGGATGTATGTTGGCCTCCATGATTTTTCGTAAAGAACCATTCTTTCACGGTCATGATAATTATGATCAGCTTGTACGTATTGCAAAAGTGCTGGGCACTGAAGAACTATTTGAGTATTTGGATAAATATCGTATAGACTTAGATCCTCGATTTAATGATATTCTTGGAAGGTATGTTATGATATATATCAAAATTAAATCAGTATGTAATTTAAATTTTGTTAATTGTTAAAACATTCTCATTTTATCTATACAGACATTCTCGCAAACGATGGGAGAGATTTGTGCACTCGGAAAATCAACATTTGGTTTCACCTGAAGCCTTAGATTTTCTTGATCGTCTTCTGCGCTATGACCACTATGAGCGTTATACGGCTCGTGAGGCAATGGATCACCCTTATTTTTGTAAGCAATATTTTTTTATAAATTAACTTATTCTAATGTTTTAGTGTAAACCTAATGATTGTGAAAAGGGTTATTTCCAAACCTCACTCTTGTCATGACCACCACACAACAATCAATATTTTGAGAATTGGGCTGAAAATAGGGTATAAAATGTGTACAATCTTCCTGTATCTACACAGGGAGATTGTACACACTGATGTACTCTCCTGTAAACATTCTCATTTGACATGCCCTTTTATACATAGGGACTGTTGATATATGGAATTATAATTTTCTGTACATATGTTTATCACCTTATTTTAGACTATTAAAACAGTTGGAACAACTTGGCTGAAATTGTATAATGCCCCATGGGTTATTTAAAAATAAAATTTGACATGAATGAGTGAGATGTGATGAAGAAAGTTATTAGTGTGATATTTGATAAGACATGGAAATCACTGGCCAGGAATATCTAATAAGAAACTATAAAAAAAAAGATAAAAAAAATTATAAGGCACTTTAACTTAACAATATTAGTACTGTTATATTTCCTTTCCGGGCAGAACATTGTATTGCTAATAATTATAAAAATAGGCCAACAATGCTCTGTGGGAGATTGATCTCTGTCCTCAGGGGAAATGTAATATTATATTATATTCATTTCTCAGCTCTTGTAATACAGTGTGAAGCTGAGTATCAATACTGGAAACACATCTCATATTTGGGTATGATAATAGACGCACTTCTTCTGTTGTCTCTATAAAACAGTGTTTGTTTCCTTACTTTATGTAAATATGGTTAGTATTCCATAAATTAATTGTTTATTTCGATTATTTCAGACCCAATTGTAAAGGAACAAGGCCGGATGGTATCTTCTAATTCTCCTAGTCCTAATGCATTGGAAGGACCAATAAATGCAGCAGAATAATTGTTGTTAAATTCCATAATGCTCTTTATAACTATATTGAAGTATTTACCTATACAAGAATTCCTGTCTAAATAAAAGGAGCTGAGACAAACACCAAATACACTGTCTACCGCCAAGGCAGAAATGTTACAGCTATAGGAGTAATTCTGTTCAATTTAAAACTAATGTATTTCCGATGTTCTACTAAATGGGAGTATCATTTGGAAAGACAATATAATTTAGTGTTTAATATTAGTAAAATCTGGTTTATTAATTGTTTTTAAAGTGTTTTATCTCTGGTACAAACCACCATGTCCATGAAAACCATTCATTATTGTTACTTATAAGTATATAATGAGTTTAAAATTTAAAAGATTTTAGATTCAACATCAATCTTTTATGTAAAGTTCAATATGAATTATTGAAATAACAAAACCTACCTGGAGTTTCATTGCACTTGATCTTTTGCATTTATTAACCTATGGTATTGATATTGTAATTACTTGTATGATATAATTGATAACACCTATACCACTTGCGAATACTGGTTAGCAAACATTTTGTTGATACTTCAATTAAAATTTTGTATTTATATTATAATAATAAAATGTAGATATGTGTGATAAATACAAAATTTTAAGATGTACCTGTTTTTTCATTACATCATTTGAAAATACCAGTAAAATTAACAATTAGATATATAAAATAAAATATTGCTTCTGTTTAGTATATTTTTAGTATGTTGTGTTAATTTCCCATATAATTAATTGAAGTTGGATCTTTTACACTTAAACAATGGGCCTCATTGGTTATAATTTATTATTTAATGTGATAACTTCAAGTTGTTGCATCAAAATTTTCTTAATAAACAGACTAACTTTGCCTGGATATCTTTTGAATTTTTATATTTAATAAATTCTATGTATAGTGTACATTTGGATAATATCCCTTTGGAACCTACTATTAAAATTGAATATATAATAGGGACTTAATTACATGTTTTTACATATACTATATTTCACATGTACTTTACGATAAAATATTTGTTTTGGCATTTTTGTAACAAATACAATATTTTTTGTATGAAATAATATATATTTAAAAAAATACGCTAATAGTAGAAGTGATTGATTTGATTGGGTATTTTGAAACTTTTTAATAACATAAATATGAATTATCAAGAAATAAAAATTTGACATGGTGAATTTTCATTCACTTTTCATACTCTAATGTTAAAGCTGTTAGATGTTTTTCAAAGCATCTTTGTTAAATTAAAAAAAAGAAAATAATTTGTTATTTATAAAGAGAATTAAGTAAATGGGTTCTGTGAGGGAATCTTTCTTTCTTTATAATACTAAGCACAATTCACACCTATGCTGATATAAAAAGTAAATTTAGTTTGTGAACTTGCCATAAGCTTTGATTAAAGTATATTTCTCTCTTTGAAACTAGCAGAGGTACGGCGACGGGTTATATGTAATGGTAAAAGTAAAAACTGCCTATAAATACTATACTCAACAAACTCATTACAAAATAAAGTTAAGTTAGTGCTTTATTCCGGTCGACTAAAATTATATATTTTGAACATGAACAACTTAAGTCATATTAAGAATAATTATAAATGCGACATTCATTACACTTCACTGCACATTTATGTTTTTTCTAATCTTTATAGCAGTGTGGCCAGAGGAAATCTATTGTTAAGACACTTCGCAAATCGCAATTCACAAATTGAAGCATTGCGTCTTGAGTGGCGGAACTTAACGCCAGGCACTTAATTCTTACCCTCTGGCAAGTATTAAATGAAATGAAATTATAAAATAATTCGTTCAGTCTATGGGAACCCACATCCGTCGCGTTTACAGTTGCACGCTTGTGCCTTTGCGCCATGACGGCCTATAATTTATGATATTATATTATATTGTTTATCTTACGTTTCGAGCTATGTCTAAACAAAAATAGTTCTAAGATCATTATCAAAAGTATGATTAAAAGTGCAACCTTTGCTCTACACAAGGTTTTTACTTCACTCTACCCACCATGTCTCACTATGTCGCACATAAAATTGGCATGGTACTTAAATTCAAAACTGATAAATCTACAAAAATACTAAATTATAACCGGCTTGAAGAAGAAGGATATTTTCATTTTGTTTGTTCTCGTATGTATGTTTCGTGATTATTACGCCAATTATCAATTTTCGTCCGATCTACCTATTTACGTACTTTTAGTTATACAAATATTTAATATTTATATTTCTTCGCTCTGATAAAAATGGAACAAGGGGTTGAGTTCCGCCACTCAACATGCAATACAAGTTTCGTAATGAGAAGGGAATGTCTTAAGACTAGGTTCCCAGGTTCCATCTGCCTACCCTGCTGCATGATAGGTGTAGCAAAAAAAAGTCTTAATGTCCTATTTTGTATTTTTTTGGTCTTTCTTAGGGACATAGTACTCTCTTTCCTATCTAACCTGTGTTGCTCAAGCCTAAAAAAATCTATACTAGATTATTGTCTAAATCAGTTTTTACTTAAAATATGGTTTCATAATCAGCTTCACGATAACACGTACTCAGATGTACTCAGCACATAGGCAGAGGGACCTAATGGTTCATAGTTCTGGAAGTATTACGTGTTAAGTGGCGGAACTCAACGCTGCGCTTTGCCTCGATACTAGAGAGAAGAAATGAAAATATAAATGTAAATAAATATTTTATTTCCTCGAGTGGGGATCGGACTCGCAACCAGTCGATTTTACAGTCGCACTTTGGGTCCCTGCGTCACGACTGACCTCAAATATGGTTTCAAGAGGTAAAGATATAAGAATAAGTCATTTCTTATATCTTGAAACCAGATACCTTGATATAAAATATTTTACGTTTATTCAAAATATATTTTTATTCCATATCTTGTTCCTTTTAATTATCAATTAAATATAAAAAAATCTTACAATACTTAAGTATTGTCGCACTTGCCGTCCAATTCTGCTTTTAAAATTTGCACAGGTGTTCGGATCCGATGACAATACAATGTTTTCATAATATAAAATTAATGTACTCGCCAGGAAGATCAGGATAAAGAGAAACACACACTATTAAGGGCTCCGTACCCAAAGGGTAAAACGGGACCCTATTACTAGGACAGAAGACTCCGTTGTCTGTCTTTACTATAACAGCAAATACTAAACATGGAACAAAACATATATTTAAGGAAGTTGCATGGGAGCTCCCATACAACAGACCCTTCGTGCGCCATTCTGATATTATTTTCTCCAGATTATAAATTTCATTCAAACTTTTCGCATATTCGACTAAAAAATATAAGACACCGCACCTAAATAATATTAAAATATACATTTTTAAAAAATTCATATCTTTTAGCTATTCTTAATAGGATAGCACCAGTTGGAAGAATTGGAATTAAGAAATTAAACCCAGGCGGCCATCTCCAAGGCCCTTTATGACTCCATCATGAGTCATCAACACAAACAATGGGTAGCAACAATATCAAAGCAAGAAGCTGAGAGGAAGACCTACTTTATCTAGGCAGTATATAGGTTGCTAAATCAGTGCGTCTTATAATTATAAAAGGACCAAAAGTAGGCACTTATACATGGAGTTGATTGAGAAGTTTAATACAATTGCCAGTGCAATGAAACCTAAATATATTAAATATAAGTATCATTATATTTAATATAATTTATTACTACCAACTCAGTGTTCACATATAGGTATACAGAAACATTAAGTTTCAATGTAGTCAAAGTTCCATTATGCAATAAACTCTAGATTCAAATTTTACTTGCTTCTTAAATAATTTATTTAGTATTTATTGATTACTTATTTATTATTTATTTTATTTACAATTTTCTAACTCAGCATAATTTCGACTACAACAATAACATAAACTATCATATATAAATGGAAATATTGCATTAATTTCTTTATTATCAGATGCATTGTCCATATTACTCTCTTCACCATATTTTCTGAAAGAAACTTTTTTGGAAAACATTGTAGCATCAACAGCACTTATATTAGGAGGATTGTTATCAATTGTACTCTGAAACGAAGAAATTATAATTTAGTGATAAACTATATAGTGCCAAAACATATATTTTCTTTACAATCTTGAAATGTATAGTGCTACTATTAAAAATCATTTTTTAGTTGTGGCCACAGCCCATAACTAAAAATCCTGTTTAAAGTTTATCCTTAATAATTTATTCAAAATATTATACTTTCTTTTAGCATCACAATGTATCCCGCATATAGCAGGATAGGTAGAGGAAAAATGAGAACCTAATGTTAAGACACTCCATTTTCCACTTTTCCTGGAATTCTGGAGGCATTGCATTTCTTGAAATGAAGACATAATTATTTTTATTTCTCTTCCTGCAACACTATCATAAATAAGATACTTGGATATGACCTGGTATTTACATTATGTGAACTCTCCATTGTCCACTCACCTCTTGGATTCAAGACATTTTGTGTGGAGTAGTGGAGTTTAATGCATATGCTTAGCATCTCACTGGCTGTGGGTTCATCCTATTTACATATTATAATAGTTTATTTTTATTTGCTACTCTGGTAACACAAAATGCAATTATATCTTATGTTTTATTATATCTTAATGTTTTCCATCCAATTAAAAAAATATATATTCAAAGTACATTAAACTTTACCTTACATACAGTGCATTTTTTTGCATTTGCAATATCATGAGAGCTCATTTTATCAGCAGTTTTGCAGATTGTTGATATTGTAGCAGGATAGTTTCCTTGTAGATCCAGAACAAAATTCTGAATAATTGATTGCAAGCTGTTATCTTTTTCTTGTTTTGTATAAGAAGGATTTAAATTATTAATTCTCACATAATGTTCTACTTCTTCATTGCTTATATCTTTCATAGGTCTTAATATTTTCACATTTTCATCACGAGTGTCAGCGAAGCCCTAAAAGAAAATATTGTTCATGTATTTTTTTTTATTATACTAGTATTTTATATTATTATAATTTTAAGCTGTATCTCACATGTAGCAGTGTAAACCCTAATGTCAATAAACTTATTTACCAGATTCTGCATAAATTTAAGACTGGACTACATTTAAGATGCTGAGTTACAGAAATCAATCTCTGCAATATGTCTTGCCAAATAGAGATGATAATAAACAATTGCCTAGAGTTGGGTTAAAGCTTACTAACATCACATTAACAATCAGATTTTGCCCCAGTGTGTTATAATGATCTCAATTTTTATAATTTCTTTTAGTTACAGATATTTAATGTTACTTACAGTGTCATGTTCCACTTGTGAACCCCGTCCAATGGCTATGTTAGATAATAATTTCTTAGCTAAGGATGTATTTGTTTCAGCTGTAAATATTATCTTACACTGCAATTCTTTAGCAGTTTGAAAAAATATAGATCTTTTGAGATTTTTCTGAATGTCATATTTTATAGTAGATGGATAATTAACGTTACTTGAACAATCTGACATACTATTGTAAAGATTGTTATTTTTTAGATATTCTTTAATATTTATAACTTTTACACTAAAACCATAGTTGTTGCAATGATCATTTATTGTTTTAATATTTACAGTTGTATCATTGTCTGTAAAATTCAAGTTAAATTAGTTTCTATACATAATTGAATTGAACAATATTATTAACAATGGTATTACTCACCAACAATATGTAGGAAATAAGGAATTATTCTTAACTTTTTGTGGTTATTTAAAGAAATTCCTATATGAACTAAGTCCAGCAAAACTACAGAATTCACATCTCCTGATACGCAAACTAAAACTTTATCATTTGCTGATAATATTCTGTTTTTTCCAATACATGCTCGGAATTTGTGGTTAGTGTTAATGTTGAAGCAGTCATTACAATAACAATATTCTTTTCTTATTAATATTTTCCCTGGAGAACCACACTTTCTACAAATCATTTCAAGTAATGGTTTATTTTTTTCTCACTGATAATAGTAATCAATATCAAAATAAATATAGGTTCTTTAGGTTATAATGTGACTTATCTATTATACTCCGATTACTCGTCATAATCAAATGTCGTTGTCAAATTGTTATTTTTAAGCAAAAAGTATAGTTTTTAAAACCTGTGTGACATATAAATATTAAGTTATGAACTAAATGTATTTATGTAAAAAAATGGAATTCGCTGAATATATGTTGTTACTGACAATGACAAAGACAATTATTTAGAGTAATAGTAGAGAGGCCAGTCGTGGCGCAGCGGCACAAGGTGTGACTGTAAAACCGACTGGTTGTGGGTTCGATCCCCACTCGAGGAGATGAAATATTTACTTAAATTTATATTTCCATTTCTTCGCTCTGGTGTCGAGGTTAAGCGCGGAGTTGAGTTCTGCCACTCAACACGCAATGCCTCCAGAATTCGGCAGAAAGTGGGGAACGGAATGTCTTAACACTAGGTTCCCTCTACCTACCCTGCTGTGTGCGAGATACAGCGTGAAGCTAAAAAAAAATAGTATCTGTAGGAAAATGATGCTGTGTTACCAACAATGATATATATTATTATATGTAGGGAATCGAAATTAACATGTAATTACGTAATAAAAAACATAGATGAAGCGTGAAAATTCAGAGGAAGATAGGGATGAAAGGTTAACGAACAACTTCCGAAGAAATAGAAAACATTTCTGGTGGGATTTTAGTGATTCCTAACTTTAACGCTAACCTGCCACATGTTTTACAGCGTTGATTACAAGGAGATGAGAGTGCCATCCGAAGACTAAAATATCGTAAGCAGTGGGAACACATGGAATTATAATCACAGCCACGATTCTTGGAGTTGTTCTGGTTTTTGTGCAACTTACATTGGAAAATTGGAGATTGGATGGACGATTGTCAGCCCCAAGTGGGAAAAGTACAAAAAACAGAGCGCTATAAGCTCCGTTCTCTCTGGCTACCCCGTACAAATTAAGAATATTAATAAATATTGTTAAATTTAAATTTTATAACTTTTTATACATAACTAAAGTAGCTTATTTTTGTACTTCGCTATATGGAAAGACCAATAATAAAATTCATAATGTTTATAATACCCAAACTGAATGCCATGATGAATGAATCCGAGAAGAGTTCCCAGATAAAATTCAAATACTTCCTTAATTAGTCATACCGGTTTAAACATACAAATTTCATCACTTGAACTATCTGTGAGTTAACTTTAGAAACATATCTACTATCCAGGACTATATCACTAGATCATATCCATTCATCTTCTATAAAAGCTAATAATCATTATTCTCCATAATTGTCTTTTTCATATAATGTCATAACTTTCAACCAGCGGCATTGCCTTCCTTTACCATTTTCTGGCAGTTTTCAACAACGTTGCTATCAATGGTAAATTTATCTAAAATATATTGAAAAATTTTCTCGTAAATTAAAAGTCATGCAAAAAAAATGCAAAAGTACATGAAATGAGCTGGTTACAGATTTAGTTCTAAATGTCAATGACGATTGATATGCTAAAATTAGGAGACTAATTCAAACCACACCTATGCATTGCTACAGCTTCCGTAGCGGCCGATACATCGTCGGAGAATAAAGCTCTGCACTAGCATTATTATAACCACAAATAGGCAGTATATAATTATAGTGTATCTAACATTTTTTTGTGGCAATTATTAAAACAAAAACTCGGGCTATCAATGACATTCTTTTAATAAACTTTTTTGCGATCGATGTTTCTAAAGCTACACCTGTATTATAAGTATAGTTAAATAAGTTGTAAAATAAAATTTCGACGTAGCTCGATGAGAACGTATGGCTTAGTGGTTGCACTACGTTCAATTTTTTTACGTTTTCGTAAGTATTTTTCTTTCCTAAGTGTGGAATAACATTTTAAAAATTTTAAAAATAAGTATAGTTTTATTATTAAAAACTTTAAGTAAAGACTTATTTCATTGAATATAGTAAAAAAATGAATGTAATTTAATTACGAATATTTTTGAAAAGAAATAATCTAAGAATACACCAAAGAGGCACGTAGAATATTAATTTTTTTGAGGGTTTTTTCTTAAAATATACTTTTGTAAATCCTTAATTATTAAAATTTTGCTATTTAATATGATATTCATATTCTTAAAATAATTTACTATTAATGAGTAAACATAGAGAAGTTTAAATTTGTGTGTGTCGGAGAGTCAGTCAGTTTATAAATTATAATCAGAGTTGCCAACAACATTAATCGTAAAGGAGTGGTTTTAACAATCATATATTATAAAGCTGGGTGAGATAAGAGCTTTTCTGTTTATATAGACTCTTTATAAGAAAAAAAAATAGTGTACTAAAAATCAAAAATTGAAAATTCATTTTTTTTAGCTTTACGCTGTATCTTGCAAATAAGAGTAGGCACAGAGTACCTACTATTAAGGCACTCCATTCTCTTAATACATTTCCGTTCTCCACTTTCCGCCGAATTCTGAAGACATTGCGTTTTGAGTGGCGGAACTCAACACCGCGCTTTTGCCTCATTACCGGAGGATGGGGTCCTCATACTTTTTACGTAACCCTCCTGTAGTATCTTTGATACTGTGTTTTCGAAGGTCAATCGAGGTCTCCCTCTCACTTTTCAAACTAGCTGAGCGCGTTCTTCTTCATTCTTACTCATTCTGTGTATCTCGTCATTGCGGATTCAATCAGCTAAGCTGACTCCGCATATCCTACGAAGAGATCGCATCTCCACGGCATTTATCTTTCTTTCTTTCATTTTTTTGTAATATCCACGTTTTGCTGACATATAACAGCGTCGTTACCAACACTGCATTGTGTACGGCCAAACGTGTAGCTGTGCTGATGTATCGCCGTATCATCAATGCAGCTAAGGCTCCTCTAACTCTGTTACCGGCAGCAATACGCATTTTGGTATCTATCTCGTATTTTCCATCTCTACTGAACATACTTCCCAAATATATCACTTCATTTACACTGATCTTGCATTCGGTCTTTTCTTGATTTCTTTCAAATACCAGAATCTATGTCTTATTTTCATTCAGGTGTAGATCATTGCTTTCATAACTTTCTTTCAGAATGGTGACTAACTGACTAATGCCCACAAATCGTATTTTGATAATGCAATGATCACTGCATCATCAGCGTACAGTAGGCAAGTAGTCAGTTTTTAAGTCAATGTATATTAATTTTAATTTATATGAAACAAACCAATATAGCTTCATCTGCAAAATATTTATTGAGAAATTCATGACAAAATAAGAAAGTGATAAGTAATAAGTAATGTTCGATAAGTTCAAAATTCTAATTTTATTATTTGGCTAAAGTAACCAGTAGTTCCAAAATATTCTGTACAAAGTGTTTTTGTCAGCACCACTTGAAACCACAGTTTTAACTACTATATATATAAGCGTAATACAATAATAAAATCTTTTTTTTTTTTCAAAAAATCTAAAGTGATTTTTTCAAACAAAATATCAAAATTATCGTTGTAAAATAAAACGCCATTTGTCCAGGACGACTCAAGCAGACAAACATATCAAAGGGAAATGTGCGGCGGGCACACGCCTCATTCCGAAATCGAGTCGTAGGTATTGGCGGCAAAGTTCAAAGTTGTTTGACCTTTAGTAGTATTTTTGTAGTAGTGTGTATTTACGTTATTGGTATCAATGCATAACTATGTCACACGAAATACAGTAATGGATACACATCGTGAAATGGAAAAAAATCCTAAGTCTAAACTGTTGAGGTGCTGTTGAGTAATTGGTTGGTTTAAAATATTTTACCCTATATGTTGTTCCCGTAAAAGGGGCGCTGACACTTCCATCCCGTATAAAGTTAACTTATTATAAAAGTACATTTGTTAGTGGCAGTGGGAGTGTGTAATTAGTTCAATCTCCACTAGACGGACTAAGTTATTTTTGTTTCCTCGTTCTGGTAGACAGTGCAATATTAAGTTCAGCACTGTCTTTAATATTATGAAAAAAATGGGAAATTGCGTTTTCTAACACTAGGGTCATAAAGATTGTAAAAGTTGAGTATACATATATATTTCTAAAAAATTTTGTACATGGAAAAATAAGAGAATTTTGTGAATTTTAAGTTTATTAAAACAACTTTCTTATTCAAATAGGCCCACTGTTACACTTTATTAAATGCAGCAATATCCACACTCTGTACCTGAAATAAAAAAAAATGTAAATGTTAAGCAGCACTTGCATATTTTACCTAGAAGGCATTATCATACTTTATAAAACTGTTATAAAATTTACCTTTTTAATTAAAAAATATTTAAATACTAATAAATTAGCATAAGTACCTTTTTTTTAAAAAAAAAGATGGCTTTTTTTATTAAGTTGGTTAAAAATGCACTAAAATGTAGTAAAGTTTGTTTTATTAAAATAAATAAGCCTGTATGCACTCATTTCTACGAGCTAGAACCATATTAGATTTATCTTTTTTATATATTTTTTTTTATCATATAGGCTCTAAAATAGACATATTGTGTGCAAGAAGATATTGATATAATATCACAACATTTCCCCTTCATACTTAAAATATGGAATAGTTTTAAAAAATATAAAATATACTTACAAGGTCTTCAAATTTTTCAATCTCTTCTATCAGCCAATCAACTGATATTTTTTCATCTTCTACAACACTGGATATTTGGAGTTTTTTTATTCCAAAAGCTAGAGGTACTAGTTTGGCGGCACCCCATAAAAGACCATCATTACTGATACTCCGAACTGCATCTTCAACTGCTTTCATGTCAGTTTCATCGTCCCAAGGTTTCACATCCAATATAATATTGGATTTTGCAATGAGTGCTGGCTCTAAAATATTAAATATATAAGATTTATTTTTACATGTCAAAATTTAGTTCTATCAACAATTATTTTTCGTGCATATTTTGAAGCTTTATTGAAATACACAAACATAGACACAAAAAAGATAATATGCAAATAATCTTATTCCTTATTAAATAAGAATAAATTAGAAAAAAAATATGTCAATGTGAGGTTAAAAAAGTAGGTCACTCAGGATGAATGATGGCATATGAGCAACAATACTCAATCTCAACCTGTATTTCAATGGCTGTCTAGAAAAACATGCCGTTGTGAATGAAACTATCTATTAAACATTAAGAAAAAGAAATTTCCTTTTGTAACTATGTATGTAAATATGATGAGGCCGTCGTGACGCATGGGCACAAGGGTGTGACTGTAGTGTAACGGTTGTGGGTTCAATCCCTACTCAAACAAATGAATTGTTAATATTTTAATTTCTTTGCTTCGCAAGGCAAAGGCCTAGCATTGAGTTTCACCAATCAACATCCTGCCAAAAATTCTGCTGTATGTGAGATGCAGGGTGAAGCTGATTTATGTAAGTATGTGTTTGATTAAATATGTATGAAAAAAAAAACAACTATCTGAACATTCATGTCCCCTAATAATTTTGGATAGTGAACACTCTATTAAAAAATAAATAATCACTTTTGGATTTTTTGGCGTTATATGCAGCGAGGCGCTCTTCTCTTATCTTAGCTGCCTCTGCACTTTCTTCTTCATCATCTGATCCGAATAAATCAACTCCATCATCTGAATCGTCTTGAGCTTGAGGCACTGGTGCCTATAATATTGTAGAAATTTAAATTTGATATAATTAATAAGTCATTTTTTTTACTTATAATAAGCAACACACTCCTTAACACAACAATGAAAAATTAGTGTTAAGACAATATGTTTGCCAGCATCCATCTAAAATAAAGAATCCTTTTTTACTTAAAATGTTGCCCGCTATTCATTGATGGAATATAATCCACCAAATTACCAAAAACACAAAGATAGAATGAAATTTTTTTGTCTATCTGTGTTTCTGTGTCTGGGCTAATCTTTGGACCAGCTGAATTGATTGTTATGGAACTAACAAACTACAAAAGATAGAGGGGGTTGTGGAGCAACATAGTATAAGTTAGTCATGAATTTATGCAATTATGAACTCCACCACCAATGTGTATTTTGTCCATGTACAGGTGCAGATCTGTTACAATTGTAATATGTGCAAAAGAAATGGGCTAATTACCTTAGGGGCTTCAGCTTTATTCCCAGAATTAGCTGATTCAATTGACTCAACTCTGGCTTGTAGACTTATAACAATTTTCCGCAAATCATCAACAACTTTTTTTAATTCAAAATTTTCTTTTTCGAGACTGTTTAACTTGTTGTTAATTTCAGTATTTGGAACACCAGCTAATGCCGCAACACTGTCCATCTATAAAGGAGCAAAACATTTTATAATTGTTATATTTAAAACACATATTGTTAATTAAATTTTCTTGTCTATAATTTTAAGAAATTTGATATGGGTATGGTGTCTATAAAGATAAAGGATAAATTACTTACACATTCCAGTGAGTTTTTAATGTGTTGTCTAGCTTTTGCAACTTCACTAGCTAGTGATGAGCTAGCTATACCTGTTGCCTGTTTCTAACAAAAAATACAAGAATATTTTTTTAATAAAACATTTTTTACATTTAGTTTGACAAAAGAAGACTACAAGAGTATCAAAAAAAATATTGAAAGTTTTTATTTTACTTACTTTTGATAGAGATTCATAATAAGCTCGTTCGGCATCATTATAAACATTTTTATCAACCCAAACTTTTTCGTGGACTAAGGCAGACATTTTCTGTAATAAATATGAAAATTGTTTTTAAATAAATTATCAAAAATAATGCAGTACAATGTTGTTTATAGTAATATAAAATTCACTGAATATAATATTTCCTTTAAAATATCTTCTACCAATAACTATTTTAAATTACAATTTAAGATAAATTTGTACGATTTCTTCAATATTTAGGTTAGGAATACGTTATAACACATAATATAAAAATAAGGCAAGGTATATGACCTATAAATATTAATAAATAAAAAATGAAACAACTGTACTTCACGATGTTTTAGAACTTTATAATTCTTAATCTTACTTTAGTTTCTATAACATAACTTTCTTTAAAAAATTTAAATTTACCTTTCGAGCTAGAGAACCAAAGATAAAAAGAATTGTCTATAACTTTTTTTGTACCACGTAGCTCTATTGCTGGTCAAAGTGACAGCAACTTTTAAACAGACTATACAATCGTATAGTATCCATAGACATTATACCGAATGATCAGTATCTGTTTCGATCTCAACCAGTTGTGGCCAAAAAATATTGATCATTTTGGCTATAATTTCGACTAGAAATCGGCCGAATCTTCAAAACTTAGTACGTAGAATTCATGTCGCTCTTTTTATTTTTATGGTAAACAATTAATAAAATAAAAATTGATTTTTAGTAGTCGTGTACCCTAAAAAAATAGGAGTTAAGGAGAAGAGAATGATATGTATCCTGATATACTGTAAATTTCTATCATTATTATAATAAAAATACTATCATTTAATCAAATTTATCTTATTCCTCCCTGAGTTCTCAAAAAAAAATATTTACATTTATTTATTGTGAATAAAACTTGCGTGGAGAAGTTTTCGTTATATATTATTTTCGTCCTACATATTGTTTAAATTTTTTTTTTTAAGTAAATGAAAACGATGTTTGACGCCCCTACCCCCCGACCAAATCCTTTCATTTGACATGCCACAAGGGACTCAATTAAGATTTTTTCTTTTTTATTTCACTACTCAAAAGTTAACCCCTCTCCCACTTTCTAGATTCAGTTGTACGTATATCAGGTCTTCAAATAGGTATAGGTAAGTTTCTGGATAATTTATAAATACAAGAAGCAATTTTATTTATCAAAGTATACGCCCAAATTGTCAACACATTGTTGTCACTTAAGCGGCACGTTGTTCAAATCGGTAGTATCAAAATTTTGTGGACGCAAGACTATAAACTCCTGGAAGGCCAATTTTACTGCATTATCGGAATAAATTTTTTTGCTATTAAGAAATTATCCAAATTACGAAAGAAGTGGTAGTCTGTTGGAGCTAGATTTGGTGAGTATGGAGAATGATCAAGAAGTTGCAACTCCAATTGCTGTAGTTTGCCATGGTCATTTGCGTAGTGTTCGGCAAGATAGGAGTTCATCTGTTTGAGTACCTAGGCTGTTTAAGTTCTAGTATAATTTTGTCTAGTAGCTTACAATATATTTCTGCTGCGATCGATAAGCTTGGTTTCATAAACTCACAATGAATCACACCTGCTCTAATCCACTAAACAATGAACATCAACTTTTTCGGATGAATACCTATTACACTTCGGAGTATGTTTTGGAGATTCGTTCTTATCTAACAACTGTAAGGAACGCTCGCAATTACAGTACAAATTTCCGGCTGATCAATATTTTAAAACTACAATTTTGTAAAATTAGTTATTTTTTTTTTTAGAGCTTAGGATAATCTCTTTTTACCGGCAATATGTGTAGTTTCTTAACAAAAAAAACAGCATAGACTAATATTAAGGCCCGATTAAATAACAAGCAGTCAAAGTTGCCCAAACTATAAGCTATAAGTTTCATTCTTGACGACCTATTAGTATAAACTTACGGGTTACCGAAAAGCATATGAGGTAAAAAAACAGCTCTTTGGCTTTAATGACATTGTATAATTTAATGACATTGTATAATGGGTAGAACAATACTACATTTTAACATGTTGTGGAAATTCTTAACCAACTTGTATAAAGATGGAAATTTTTACCTGTATATCTGTATATCTCCTTCATATTCTATGTAAATCTCCTTCGCAACGTAAATCTATAGAAATATTACTTACCAGTGACCCGCTCGCGGTTTCCGCAGCTTGATCTACATAATTATTAGTAAATTAATAACTATCTGCATTTCTTTCGTTTTATAATAATTATATAGTTTTAAAAACAATATCTGTACACCAATATTGAAAAGTAAAGTTTCAGCCAATTCAATTAAACATTTATTTTTAACAATTTTGTCGAAAATATTTTTTTAAAATAATATAACTTTTTTATTTTAAAGTCGTTTGAAATAAACCAAGCACTAATGGTTAAGGAAAGCTTGCCAAAATAATATCGTGGGAATTGCAATTAAATCGGTTATGTCGTTTTTGGGAAAAGCGTGAACAACCACAAAGACAAAAGACAAAATTTTAAAAAGTCATTGTTTTTAATTCTATTACGTTCTGCCAATAATATTTTTTCTCATATATCTTCCATGAACAGACACCGATTCGTTAAGATTTTATTATAACTCTTGAGCGAATTTCATTAATTTAAAGGTATGTTACATTTTATCTTAAAATAATAATAGTTAAAATAATATTTATTCGATATCGATAGAAAGAGGACAAAGAAAATATATTTTTTAAATAAAAGGACTTTTTAAAATTTTGAGATTATGAATGAAAATTATAGGTTATGGCAAAATTCTTACGTTTTCGAACTGTCGCCCAAAAAACAATAAAGTACAAAATTCAGATGGTTTCATGTTAAAAAAAAATACCGTCAATCAGTAGTAAAACACGCAAAATTGCAAAATCTTTTTCTTTGAGCATATTATTACTCATATTGTTTTCAAATTTTTTTTAATGAAACAGGAGAAAAACAGTGTATGCTGTATGGGATAAAATGACTTGGAAATAACCTCCTCTATCCTAGTATAAATTTGTCTATCAATCTATCAATCATGCTGTATACAGGGTGGAAGCGTCAGCGCTTCTTTTACTGAAACAGCATATAGAATAAATTATTTTAAATCCATACCTAAAGAGATTAATCAAGATACCTCAACAGTTTAGACGCAGGATTTTCATTTCACGATGTTTTTCCAACCTGTATTTCGTGTGACGCAGTTACGCATAGATAACAATAACGTACCTAAACACAAACTACTACAAAAAATACTACTAAAGGTTAAACAACTTTGAACTTTGCCGCCAATACCTACGACTCGATTTCAGAATGAGGCGGTTTCCCTTTGATAGGTTTATGTGTGCGTGCATCGTTCTTGACAAATCGTGTTTTATTTTACAAAGATAATATTATTATTTATTTTGTTTGAAAAAATCACTTTATAATTTTTGCAAAAAAAATGCATTAGGCTTTTATAGAGTAGTTGAAACTGCGGTTTTGTTTCAAGTGATGCTGACAAAAACACTCTACACCTATCAATATATTTTTTTAGTTCTCCTTCATTTGTAAACAGATTGTAATAATATAATTAATAATTTAATTTAATACTTATAAGTCCATGATTTCTAATGCTAAAGTTGTGTGTTTTTACTTGCTCACATGAATTTGTGAAGTTACTGCATATGTTAGTTGCTAAGGTTACAACTCCCTTTAGTTTGTAAAAAAAATTGTATTTTCACTGCGGTTAGCCATAACTGTTTTTTCTGACTTCATTTAACATCTAATTTTTCTACTGACCTAGTCAAGTCATTTATCATTTAGTTTATTTGATAAGAGGTTTCTAAAAACAAAACTATATCAACAGCAAATCTGAGAATATGTCTGGGATGACTTAAAAAGTCTCCATTCAAAGTCAAGGTCAAATAATTTTATTCAAAATAAGAAATTACATGCTTCGTTCTTTGGACGTCAAACAATTTACCACCAGTTCACTACAGTTAATGCCTCAGACCTGAGAGGAACCGGCGGAAGAAACTAAGCGGGACTTTTTTTCAAATCAATTGTTTCCACTTACCTTCTAATAATGACAATAATGCCATTCCCAAGGCGTGTTATGATTTACTGGTATAAAATTATTAATTTGGTAATACCCTTTAACACACAGACGTTCACATTTTTTCAAAATTGTGTTATATAAAATTCTCTGACGTTTTCTGGGTGTCTATTGTAAAAGCGTATGTATAAGAATAACGGATTCGACGCAATCGATTTACAGGTGCGCTAACTTTAAGCCTATTTCTGGTATTAATGTTAGGTACATCACCAATTTTAGTAAAATCATCGAATAGCTTGCTTTTGCAGGACAAATATTGATTGCATACCGGCTGCATTACCACATAGTACAATCCCATAGGACATAATACTATGAAAGTAGCTAAAGTGAACAATCATATGAATACCTCTATTAAGACATGGTAAAAACCTCAAAATAATATAAAGTAGCCAAGCCTTAGCTTGCATCACGCTTTTTTTCCTTTTTCCTTTCTCCTTTTTCCTTTCTTCACTACGCGGCATTATTCCAACGTATCTTAATTATTTATTTATTTTCTAATAAATGTTAAGTTTTATTTTGCTCACTGTAAAAAAATTCAACAATTATTTAAATAATATTCGCTAAACTAAAATTAACGGCCTTTCTTTCAGTACCTCCGGATATTTTTTAATAAAAGAGACAAAATCTAATGAAATACTTTATTATATAGGATCTATAATAAAAAGATTTACATTCTACATAGTTTATCAAAATATATGAAAAAAATCCAAAATAAACAAAAGAATGATAGAATTAGAGAATAGGAACGGAGATGACATGAAAAAAAATCTGGCTGACTTGAGATGAATAGAGTTAGGGGGCCCTTTCAATCAATATTATCGACGGCCTGGAGATTAGGTAGGCACCACTACCCAATCTCCAGGTTTATTACAAAAGTGCATATTCAATTTTATATGCACTATATATTGATATTTAATTCCTATGAAATCCATCTGCATTTTTGGTTCAGAAGTTCGGTAGTATCTATTATTATATACTGAACAAAATATTGAAAACTGAGATTTACTTAGTATTTTGTTAATGTGTAATCAAAATGCTAAAATATGCATGCATATATGCACTAAATAGGGCGAAATATGCACAAAATATGTTCAATCAAAACAACATTTGTTATTAGAAATAAAATTATATAAATAACGATAAATTATAAGAATTACACTTATCTAATATAATAATTGTGACAATAAGCAACAATATATTTTTCCAGGTTTTATGCAGTAAGCTTGTTTGTCATATAGTATAAATTCAAAGCCTGAAAATAACCTTTCAACGCCAATTGACGTTACTGGCCAGAATTCTAAATTTGGCGCAATTTCTGCAGAAACCTCTTCACGCTGAATTTCCGATGCCGTTGATAAATACATTAATTTTAACATTCCTCCGAGACAAGTATTTTTATAAAAAACTGCATTTAACTTGGCAATAGTGGTGTTGATAGTGTGCTCGGAAGGGCTACGCACTTTTAAATATTTTTTTCTAATATTTCCAAACACTTTCATAGAGGAATATACAACCTTCCCTCTCCTACCCTGTTATATACGGAATTTATTCAATAAGTAAGTACTTATTGCCTACAGCGCTGGTTCCCAACCAGTGGCCCAAAAAAAGCCTAAATATGGTCTGCGAACGATTTTTATTTTATGACTGGGGATGGTGAGGCGAAGTTTCTGTTTGATTATCACAGTTAATTTTTATCATATCTACATGCATAGTGGTCCCTGCTACCAAGGATGATATAAAAGTGGTCCTTGATCAAGAAAAAGTTGGGAAACCCTGGTCTACAGGATATTAGCTTCCGAATGAGTGAGATATCACATATTTATAGAGTTTTCTATAATTTCTAATTTAAAATATAAAATCAGCTTCACGCTGTATCCTGCATACAGCATGGTATCTCAAATGAAATAATTTCAAAAGAAAATAATTTCAAATAGTTTTAACCGACTTCTTATTGCAAAAAGGAGGTTCTATATTTGTTAACATTTTTAAAATTATTTATTAGCTATATTGTGTATAATAAAATAAAAAAAAAACTACCGCCTACCGAGGGTTCCGTACTAATTTTATGATTGTAGGCCGACAGGAAATATACTTATTAAGAAAATGTATAAAAACTTGAACGAAATGGGATTTGAAACCGCGCCTCTTAGGAACTGTCCAAGCGCTCGGACCAACTAAGCCATATGTTCTCATCGAGCTAAGTCGAAATTCATATATCCTTGTTTCTGTTGTTAAGTTTTAAAGTTAACCTTTTGTTTTTTAGGTATTAGACCTAAGCAGGATGTGAGTTATAATTAATACGTAAGACTGCCACATTTGATAGAATCACAGTTAGTCTAGTTAAACTCTAAAAATTTTTAATTTTACGTGATTATCATAAGAAAACTTTTATGAATAGAAATGAACTATTATAACTGAATTATGAGGTTATTCTGTATAATACAAAGAAGAAGTTAAATACAATTACAATTAAAATTAATTTGCACTCGTTAATACAAATATTTTTTTACTTAAATTATTTATGCACATTAATTACAATGAGCTATTTAATTGCAAGTAACAATGAATGGATAGATGTGTCACAAGCCGAACATTAGACCCATCGTGCCTCTCTATCGCTTGTTCCGCGCTCTCGCTTGCACTCACGGCCCAGGCGGAACGTGACAATGAGTCAAGGCATTTTGTTTTAGTGCGTGAAACCAGCGTTCATCGTGTTATAAGACGTTATCACGTCAAAAATTAAATGCTGCCGTAACAAAAGTTGTAATAAAGCTATATAATAAAGTCGGAGCAAAAGTATTTTCGTATTTTGAATGTATTATTAGTAATCAAACCTCTTTAGCTGTACTGAATGTAACTGGCTGGTTTTAATACCATTAAATTCACATTGACATTCTGGAGATGCAATAAGTAAAAAAAACTAGTTCCCGCCATTTTTCAATTGTTTTTCAAGCAAAATAACAACAGGTACATTTTAAAGTTTTATTACAAAAAAGGTAAAAATGCGACGAATGCGGCAAATAAAATTTGTGCGGTTTATGGACCTAATGCTGTATCAATAAAAAAAAATCAGCTTCACGCTGTATCCCGCACACAGCAGGGTAGGCAGAGGGAACCTAGTATTAAGACACTCCGTTCCCCATTTTCTGCCGAATTCTGGAGGCATTGCGTGTTCAGTGGCAGAACTCAACGCCGCGCTTAACCTCGACACCAGAGCGAAGAAATGGAAATATAAATGTAAGTGAATATTTCATCGCCTCGAGTGGGGATCGAACCCACGACCAGTCGGTTTTACAATCACACCTCGTGCCGCTGCGCCACGACTGGCCTCAATAAGAGTAGTACAAATGTGGTTCAAGCGTTTCAAGTCTGGAAATTTGTGTGTGAAAGATGAGGTTCGCTCTGGACAGATAAAATCAGTGCCATCTTAGAGAAACTGGAGCAAGATCGATATATTAGTAGCTACGACATTGCTGAAGAACTGGTCGTTGATTTTACGAATGTCTGGGTCCAAGGAAAAACTTGACATTTGGGTACCACATGATTTCACTGAGACCGAAAGCAACGTATTTTCATTTGCGAATCTTTGCCGAAACGTAACAATTTCGAAAAAAATCTTAAACACTTAATTAAGGGTGATGAAAAATGAGTGACTTACGATAAGAATGTGCGAAAAAGATTATAGTCGAAGCATGGACAAGCCCCACACACCGTGGCAAAGCCCGGCCTGACTCGGAACAAAGTGATGCAATGTGTATGGTGGGATTGAAAAGGAATCGTCCACTATGAGGTTTTGTCACCGGATAAAACTATCGATTCTGACGTGTACTGTCGGCATCTGAGGAATTTAAAAAAAGCTATTGAGAAAAACCGATCGGAGATGGTGAAGGGCGTGATGTTCCACCATGACAACGCCTGACTGCACTCATTCACGCAGCATCGCAGCTCTACTCAGCCACGCAGCAAATAATTAGAGAGCTTGGCTTGGATGAGTTAATGTATTCTCCGTATAGCCCTGACCTTGCTTCAACAAATTTCCACCTGTTTCTTCTTCTCGAACTCTTTAGGAAGCATAAAACATAAAACTAACTCACCGTTGTCTGTACATGGAAGATATATGAGATCTATTACCGGTGGCAACTTAAACAATGATTTTGAAAAATTTTGTCTCTTTATTTGGTTGTCTGGTTATCTCGTGCGTTTGTGCACGAAATATATATATACATATATATATATATATATATATAAATATATATATATATATATATATATATATATATATATATATAATATATATGTATATATATATTTCGTGCACAAACGCACGAAATAATATATATATATATATATATATATATATATATATGATTACAATTTAATTATTTTTTATTTGAAATTCTTTTTTTTTAAATATAAGTTTTATTCAATTGCCTGTAACTATAGTTTTCAATGTATGGGTATTGTCTTGATTTGTAAAATGATAATGTTATAAGATCACGAAAGTGATTTAGATGAGAAAATAAATAATTTTGTAGTACAAGCAGGTGAAGCCGCGAGTGGGTCGCTATTTATAAATATTTTCAATTGACCATTAAAAATTAAAGATCTGTTATATTTTATGAAAAACCACAATAACCCTGCTAAAGTACGAATGATAAGGAAATGTCACTGTATCAAAAGTTGCTCCGTTCAATTATACTGCATATTCAAGCCATCGTGGTGCAATGGGACAGCGTTTGATTGCCATTGCGATGATTAAAAGTTCGATCTCCTCCTCTCAGCTTGATAATTGTTTAAATTGCTTTTATTAAGACTACACGTGGCGTTGAGTTACCAACACTTTAAACAGACGTTCTTGACACTAGGTTCTTTGTGCCTGCTTGCTGTAAGATCCAATGACAGAGGATAGTAAATTAAATTAATGAGGCAACGGACATAAAGTCCGCGCAAATAGAGTTGCGGATGGCATTTAATAATAAATAAATCTTTTTTGATTTATCGTCTTCACACACATATTTTTAGGCTTCAAGCCTCAAAAGATAAAAACTTGTTGTTCTTCTGTCAAAAAAAGACTTATGAGATATTATTATTTTTATTACAAAAAAACTATTACTAACTTAATTATATTTGTAGTCCATTTCATACAAAAAGAGTCCATACGCTCGTAAACTTTAGTTTGTATATTTTTATAAGTTCATTTCTCGTTGGTATACAATCTTGAAATTGATACAGATTTTTTTATATTTAATAAAACCCATTAACATGAGGCGCATCGTTGCGTAGTGGCTCAACTTTGTGACTGTAAGCGTGACAGCTGTGCGTTCGATTCCCACTTGAGGGAATTATTATTTATTGATTGTTTAATTTTTTCGCTCTGGTAACAAGCAAAGCAAAGCGCGGCATTGAGTTCCGCCACTCAGCACGCAATGCCTCAAAAATTCGGAGGAAAGTGGGGAATGGAGTGTCTTAACATTAGGTTCTCTCTGCCTACCCTGCTAAATGCAGGATACAGCGAGCGAGCAGCAAGCTGAAAAAAAAACACGAAATTCGTTATTAAAATACTAATTTTGCAGGAGAATTCAATGTTCAATTTAATGTGAAAACAGATACGGTTTTGATCTTTGGTCTGTGTTTTGTCAGGTATAACTTATAAGTATGAAATATTTGCCTACTAGATGTATGTACCTTAGTGCTGCTTTATATATAGGTATTATTTTATTATGGAAATGAATACTTTTAATATTTCAACAATTTTCATATTCAATATTTATAAAATGTATATTCACGAACTATTTAAGTATTGCTAATTTCGACGTTAAAGCATAATTTCTACTTGAAATATATAGTGGGCATACAAATTAAGCAAATGTGTGCTTAAAAAAATAATAATATAAATGAGAAATATAAGTAGAGGTACGGCGCAGTGCATTAACATATCTAAATGCTCAGAAGAGTATTAATTTGATTTCAGTGCATTCTATTTTTTAGCTTTTCGCAAAGTATGCAGACAAAATGTTAAGACGTTCTCTAACTTTTGCAAAGTGTGGCGTTGAGTTTAAATGTACCAAACATTGAAACTTAACGCCGCTCTTTGTCTTATTATATTGGAAATAACAAACTTCGTTACACCGAAAGTGTTATATACATATATATAAAAACGACGAAATAATTGGTGAATGATTATAATAAGTTTTTATCACACGGGCATCCTGGGTAACGTCCTCATAGCCTCGGGTAGGAGGGCCAACATGCACGGAAGATAAATTCGTCGTTTTGGTGCGTGGTCGAGGCTGGAGCGGGCGCGGGCGGCGCGGGGAGCGGGCGGGCGCGGCGCCGGCGCGCGGAGGCTGTTGCGCTCAGAGCACCTGCGCCCGCGCTCCGTAGCGCCGCTCGCCGCGTGCTCGAGTACCCGCGCCCGCGCCCGGCCCGGCCGCCGTCGTGACGCCGCCCACGGCAAGTACGTACGGCCGCGACGTGGCGCGTCGGGGTCGGTCGGCTGCGCGCTCGTCACTGCGCCGCGCGCCGTTGCTCGGTGCCCGGTGCCCGGTGCCCCTGGCGCACTGCGGCGCGCGGCGGCTCGGGCTGCCCGGCCGGTTTTGTAATTTTGCCGGGCGGGCCGTGACGTCACGAGACTAGTTGGACGCGCGCCGCGCCGCCGCCGCCCCCGACCGCCGCTCCACCACAATGACGTGCTCGTTTACCTTTTTTCGGAAGTGATGAAAATAATATTAACGTATACGCTTTGACCGATTCGGGCGTATTTATTTCCTGTGTTGCATCAAAGTATCGCAAATATATACGAACGAACAAAGTGAATAATTGTTACAAACAAAGCCTTTAAAATAAATATGTATCTAACAATTCACTCATAGTAAGAGATAGTATACGATTCATATTTCTATTTACTGTGTGAGTGAATTACGTGTGTTACTTCTTGTGTTCTTGTATCGATATATTGAACGAGCTTCATGTGTCAATGTGTGTAAGTGTGTACACATTGACAACCCAGCTTCGCGGTGAAGCCTTTTTGTCATTTTATTTTTCCCTCTCCAACGCGGCAACAGAACTAAAAGATTATTGTTGTTAGACCTAACTTAAGTATTTTTCCATTATTATTCTACTTAATATAATATTTATCAGCTATAAAATAATTTTGCTTACTTCTACCTTCAATCTACTTTCATTGTTTCTTTTGTTGTTTATTCTTTATTTACCAGTCAAAATAAATAGTGAAGAAATACTGATATGATATCGGCCTTTTTATATAATAAGTTCCGATCCGGTAACTAATTGATTTCTATATTTTTGAAACAAAGAACAAGCATAAAATAAGTATCTCTTAAGATATCGAATTCTTGTATGATCTGAACAACTTTATATCGATCCTGCTTGCACTTATAAGATGATATGTCCAAAGAAGGCTTTCAATTTTCTGTCTCTTTTATACGATCCTCTCAGCCTCCACTACTTTAATGACTGCGTGAAAGCTTTAAAGTATGACAGGAAAACTTAAAATTACTTTGGTATTTTGACGATAAAATGAAATCGATTATATCATGCAAACATGGAGTTCGTATTGACGTTAACTTTTAATATTAAAATAAATTATTCAATAGTTTAGTTAAAATGTAACTATGACAACTGTAATTTGTTGAGATTTCGTTAAAAGGAGTATATTTCTTAATTACGTGTTTGTGATAATATTTTTGTCGAGCAACCTCAGCGGACACGTGAGTGTTACAATGTGTATCCAGTTTGTACCGTTCGGTGGTCTCCGGTGCTGTATACCCGCGTCTTAGCAGTGCAGTTCTTGAACAAGTTCGGGCACTTCTCGCCAATCAGGTGCCACTGGATACTTGTTCTGTTCTAACTGGACTTGAATCAGCTGATACTATTGTTAGCATCTTAGATATATTATTATATAATAGCTTACTAAATTCACCTAACACAATGCCATAAGAATAATATTTATATACGGAACATTCTTCATTGATTTTCTTATAAGAAATATTATTTCATCACTGTTTAACGAAGTTTATGAAAGAAATTTAAAAATTCAGTAAAACGAGCACGTCATTCAAATGGAGCAAACTTATTAGCTTATACATATATTCAAAATATGGAATGCTCTGAGGAATGTATATTTCAGTTAACAAAGTTGGAGTATTCAAGAGAAGAGCGGGGCGCTCTGTAGAGGCGCCTCCGCAACAATCCTGAAATCGTCACTGTGGGAGAGCAGTGCGGCGTCATGTCTGCGTCGCCTCAACCTACTGTATGCGAGGAGCGCCCGCGCACCCCCAGAGCTGCCGCGTCGCCGCCCTCTGCGCCACGTTCGCCTGCGCCCGCTCATGCTGTTCTTGCTACGATGACCCCAGTTCAACCTGCACATGATTATTATCCTCACAAGGTGGAGATGGATTCTGACGATGGATATCCACCTGAAGCGCACTCGTATCGCCACTCCCCTCATGAGCTTGCCGCTTATGCTCCCGATAACAAAGTCCCTGTACAACCAGATGTATACGACCAAGGAATGGAGTCTATTGATGAGAAAACTCCAATAGATCTTATTTATGAAGATGATAAAGAAACTGTCATATACACTACAACACCTGATCAGAAAAGAGTGGAGATGATAAGCGGTCAAATTGAAGATGGACAGTTAGTTAGTGGGGCGGGACAGTTAGTGGACGGAGGCGTTTCTGTGGTGGTGGGTGCCCCTGGACAGGGCACAGTTCTGGTGCTAGCTGATGAACTCGGACAAGTCATTACAATACCCAGGTAATAACTGTTTGTACATATTAATCTGACTTTATTTTTAATGATATGACAAAGAACCAATTCAAATTTTGACGAATTATTTAAGGGTTATTATTATTTTTTAAATTAATAAACATTTTAGACTATAAAAATCAAAAAACTTTGCATGTACAGTATCATTTTCTTTTAAACAGTGCTTACGTTTTGCGTGAAGTGCAATCGTATGTAGTGGTAGAGAGATCTAATTTTAAATAAACCATTCGATGATCTGAGAGATATTCTTATTAGCTATGTGTATATTTTATGATTCGTGTCGGAGGTCCATTCTGGCCGTGTTCGAAGTAACGGTTGCGGGCTCGCTAGGAGCGGCGCGTGTGGGTGGAGCGACGTGCTCACCTTGAACTTGCCGCGAGAGCGTGTCCGGCTAACTCCGGCAACTCTGCACTCTGTGGTTACCATAGCCACCTTCAAATCATCGTTTTCAGCCATCATATTTAATTACGCGTATATTTTAAAATTAAAATATGTTGTTTTAATAGTTCGTTCTCTTCATTAGAAAGACAATCTATAGCTATAGTTTAAAATCGTAACGATTTCTGTATATAGAAGATATATAAGAAGCTATTGGCGGCGGCATTTTATGACGCAATAGAACCAAAAAAAATGATTTTTAAAATTTGTCGGTTTGTCTATGGGTTTGTGCGTGCTAATTGTCAGTAACGGCTTAACCAATTTATTACAGTTTTCACTATTGTATTTTGGAAAGCTTCCCTTAACATTTAGTGTTTGTTTTCAATCGACTTATAAATAAACAAATATATTGTTTTAAACAATGTTTAACAAAATTGCATCACTTTTCAATATAGGTACAGATATTAATGCAAATTAGTAAATTAATAATTATGTTGTTCAGGAGGGCGAAGCCACGAGCGGGATGCTACTCAATAATAAAATTGCACAAGCATTAATAAAAGCAAAAAAATATTGAAATTAAATATTAAGAATAGGTATAACAATATTTATTTCAAAAATTATAACATTACCTACACAAGTGTAATTTTAATTTATTATAATTAAAATTACATAACTTTTTTTTATTATTTTTATCACAGTTATAATGGTAACATTCTAAAAATACTATAGATTTTTTTTATAATTATTACATGATGGAATTAAAAGAGGATATTATTTCATTTAATGTTTTATCGGAAATTCCGCTCTGTTGTTATTTGTGTTCTACGTTGTTTATACTCATAGAAATATAAACAACTCACTATGTAGTTGAGTAACTATTCATGTGAACTTAAATACATCTATTAAAAATATATATTAGGAACATTAAATTTTAAAGTGTTCATCGTGGCCCAGTGGCACAAGGGTGTGACTGTAACGCGACGGTTGTGGATTCGATCCCCACTCGAGGAAATGAATTATTATTTCTTAATATTTTCATTTCTTCGCTCTGGCACCAAGGCAAAAGTCCGGCGTTGAGTTCCACGCCTTAACACGTAATGCCTCGAAAAATTGGGCGGAAAGTGGGGAACGGAATGTCTTATCACTATGTTCCCTCTGCCTACCCTGCTGTGTGCGGGATACAGCGTGAAGCTGATTTGATTTAATTTTAAATGATGCTTTGACACTTTCACATTTATCACACTATTGTAGGATTGATTAGTAATCAAAGTAAAACTGATATTGAGACTTTTAAATTTATTGTTTATTCTTAACAGTGTGCAAATCACCAAATGAAATATAGTTATTTCAATAAACAATAATATATGAAATATAGTTATTTCATTTGGTGATTTGCACACTGTTAAGAATAAACAATAAATTTAAAAGTTACTACAAATGTTTTAAAAGTTATATAAATATCTATTATAAGAAACTTCAATATCAGTTTTACTTTACTGGAAAAAAAAAAATAAAATTGCGCAAATTACCTACTATCTGGTTATAGTTCACGTTCATAAAGAGTAATTGTTTATTGTATTCATTTATACCATCAATGAACGTGCAAAATCTTGTTTAATTAATATTTTAAATAATAAGTATAGTGTAGGGAACGGAGTGTCTTAACACTAGGTTCCCTCTGCCTATCCTGCTGTGTGCGGGATACAGTGTGAAGCTGATAAAAATAAATAAATAAATAAATAAATAACTATAGATAATTAATCAATGTCCTATTTGATAATATTTTTCAATTACGTCTTTTCATGGAATAGCTAATATTTCACATGTCACACGTACCATGTTTTAAACTAAAATTATCTAAATTCAAAATATCTACATTTAAATTGATTGTAATTATATTGATTACATCACTAAAAAAGTTACAGAACATTATTAATAAAATATACTTAACAGTTAAAGAACCAAGTTAATCCACGTAGTAGATTCCACGTGCTTGTCATTCATAATTTGAGGTTAATATCACTTACGACTACGCAAGGTAAATACAGAATGATGAACCACTCTTGACATTACTAAAAGGTTGTTATTGCATGGTAAATTTACATCGCTTGCAGATTTTTTAAGTTAAATAACTAAAAAATATATTTTATATATATATATATATATATATATATATATATATATATATACACAATTATATATGTTTATATAATTATTCATTTGTAACACAATTACTGATGAAAGAGGCCAGTCGTGGCGCAGGGGCACAAGGTGTGACTGTAAAATCGACTGGTTGTGGGTTTGATCAACGCTCGAGGAAATAATATATTTTCATTTCTTCCCTCTGGTGTCGAGGCAAAGCGCGACGTTGAGTTTCCAGAAATCGGCGGAAAGTGGGGAACGTCTTAACACTAGGTTCCCTCTGCCTACCCTGCTGTGTGCAGGATACAGCTTCACGTATGATTTCAACTACTGATTATAATCTACTCTACTAAATAATAATCGATGATTTGGGAAGATTTTGCTATCGTATCTTTATCATATCTTATTTATTCAGTGGTCATATTATATTTCAAATCTGTAAATATATATGTATGTAAGCGTAGAGCCTGAACAAAAGACCAATTTCATAAAATAACCAACAACTTATGTCAATATTTCTAAAAAACTGAACTCAGGTGAGGTTTCATTTACGTTAACGTGTCAGACATACGCCAGAAATTAATTATGACATTGGTGCTAACTAACGCTTGAGTTTCTAAGTCATAACGTACCTCCTTGGAGCCAAATTATTTTCTTTCTGCTTTTAGATGTTTATTGTTATTATAATATATAATAACGTATTAATATATAGACAATCGTCTAGGTTTCGATGTGGATCGGAACTTAGACCTTTGAGTAGAGAACTAGTACCTAAGCTATAGAATATTACTAAATAATTTTAATTAAATTCTAAAAGGAAGTAATATTATAATTTTTCATATTATTAATATTTCTGTTGATGTTTTTGACAATATGTGATATTGGGTTATATTATTTTAGTTAAAACTATAAAAGGAAGCCAAAATTCTCTTTGTGTTTTTTGGTGATATTTTTATACATATGATGTCGAAAGAGATAAAATTTTAACTTATATAAACAGTTAATTGTTTCATATTTTTGGTATAATTGGAATACCGTGTCGAAATTTATTCCATTAAGATAGAGTAGAGCTATAACTGAGGTAAACTTAGATTACTGAAGTCATAATTGGCATCCAACTAATAGTATTATACGGCGTGCAGGTATTAATGATAAGGATGTATAAAATAAAAAAAAGGTTCTAAGTAAAAATGTATAAATAAACTCGATATGGATTGGTAGGTAAGTGATAAAAAGTCGACTGAATCGTTTAGGACGCAGAGCGAGAGGCTGTGCTGCCTCACCCGCCGCGCCTCTGAGACTTTAATGATGAGTTTTTGTTGATCTGCGGTCCCGGTCAAGAGATGTAAGCGGATATGTAACACACGCAGCTTTGTTTTAATAATGAAATATATTTTAAAAAATAAAAAAGGTAAATATAAAATATTTATATTACATTAAGTACATTATTTTTTCATTAATAGATTTTTTCTATATTATTCTGGGTTTTAATATGAGACATCTATTTGCTTATAACTTGAGGCGTGGTCCAGCAACAGCCCCCCGCTTCTCAACGGAGTCTTATTTTATTGCTCCGCACTCGCCGCAGCGAGCCCTCGAATTGAGTTTACTATCGGTTGCCTTCTCGGCCAGATCATTATTTAATGTAATTATTTAGTCTGTAAACTGCTTTTTTAGAAATCATAAACGTTATATAAATTTTGGTTGTATAATTCGGTTTTCGAAAATTATAATCTATGGATAATAAGTTAGTTGTATATATGCCCAATGGGTACTAAAATCATTACTTATAAATATTGAATAATGCGAGGTGTAAAAAACTTGAACAAAAGACATCAACGCGCTCGATTTATTCCCGAAACTATCTGCAGGTTGCTAAATTCGTATTTTTTGGTTTAAGCTAATATTTACAATAAACATTGTATATTTATAAAACATATATTATATGACTCTATCATGCAAAATAAAAAAAAGAACCCATTTTAAAAGTATATGAGAGTTGATACTGACCGTGTGGGTAAACACAGAGTTCAGTGTGTCCTTTAAAAATTAACGATCATCCTTTCTACCTGATACCGCTGTCCGAGTGCAAATAAAAAAAACGGTTTCCCTCACGTAAAGGGTTCATTTCCCATCACATGCTTGTAGCTAAACACACATGCACGTACACACACACACACACGTACATACACACGCACACACTATTAAGCACATATTGTAGGCAGCGAAGCGGCAGCGTCCGACAGATATCTCTACGGGGGATAAAATTTCTTTGGAACGTTAGAATAGTATGGATTAGCTTTAAATATAATGTAGATTTATAATTTTATTTCGGTTTATTACTATAATTTTTAAGTAGTATAATGTACATATATCAAGAGAAATATTACAATTAATGTGCTATTTAATATACCTACAAATTGCTATTGCTACTTGTTACACATATTTTATATTTATTATATTAAAATATAATTAATTATTAGTATAGCATGTTACTTGACAAACAGAGCAAGCTTGTTAAATTATAAAGGAGTACTTACTTATAAATATATTAATATCATTATAACCATGTAGGTACTTACAAAAAATGATAAATATATAAATAAATATATATTCCCTTAAAACATTTTTAATTCTACATAATGAAAATCGTGTTTAATAAGAACCGCACAAGAACAACATATCCATTTTATTATCTTATATCGAAGCTTGGGATTGTAAGGCATCACCATTTTATAAAGGAGCCTCTTTTAAGAATACGTTTGAAATTCATTTTTATGTCATACAACACTACGTTTTAAATTGCGTGAGCTTCACCCAAACCTTATTAATTATTCATAGCGATATGCAACCTTTTTTATGTTTAGGTATCTCTCTGTGGTCAGAATCTCATGATAATCGGCGCCTTAGATTTTAATCCATTTGTCTATTATTTTATATGATGAACTGAACACATGAACTTATCATGCAATTTTTATTGAAAAAAAATATTTACACACTTGGTAGTTTAGCATTTAAAATATAACAGTTATTTAATTTTCATTAACGTTAATTAATCTCTCAGTTTTATTGAATTTCCCACACGATTAAAAAACAGAAACTTTCCTTGATAGTTGTAAAAATTGTAGGATTTCCTTTACCAAACATATTTTTTAATATTACGCAGTGGGTACTATCCTTATATTCACTATTTTATTGTGCTTTAAATGACAATGTGAGCTATTAAAGGAAAATATACTTAAGATATACATTAATTAAATGTATAAGCCCTGTTGTCATTATAATGTGCTGCGCTACGTTTGGTAGAAATAGTATGCTAGAGGTCCAGATAAAGTATCAATTTTTAGGCTTATGTGGTCTTCACAATGTTTAAAACGCTATAACAGCAATAAAGAATAAATAAGTTTACACTGTTAAAGATACATAAATTGCTATAATATTATTTCATAATTTTTTCATACCTTTAAGCAAATGATTGTTTTGCTTGAGCGAAAAGTGAATCTATTTTAAAGTATGCGTTTTAATATACTGTGCGAGATACTAATCCATATAAGAGATTAAATGCTCCAGGTATAATTAACGTATTTTTTGTATAAATAAATTTCTTAATAATAAATAAGTTATTTCAACTACATCCTACAAGGAATATTTCACTTTATTTAAAGCGTAACGCATACTTTGCAGAAGTGTGTTTTTTTCAATTATTATGTTTTACAAATATATAATAATATTATATAAAATATGTATATGCTATGTTAAACAACACTTTGTCAGATACTTTATAGCTTATTAAGAAAAATAATCTAACATAGGATATTTTGGTGTACGAGGAAGAGTACATTTTTTATTTACTGTAATTTTCTTATTTTGTAATATCACTTAATATTTCAAAATCATTAACCAACTTTGCATAGATAGGTATCTGTAATCATTGAATCGTAAAATCGGAGAAACTGTTTATTCATCGCATTGACATGACCGCACACTTATAAGCGTGTCAGAGTGTGCGTCTTGTGTATGTATATCGTGCTTATTAGTAAGAAAAAGACAGAGAATACGGACGTAACGTGTGCGACTGAGACAAACTGTCGTCAACAAGGCTAGCTTAGCCATGTACATAAGTTTATTATAAAATTATGAATGTTCAATTTTATAAATTGATTCGATATATTTACTGCACAACATTTTAATATTGAGTTCATTCGTTTTTACTCACATAATATGTTTATATATATAGGTATGAACCTTATGTTACTAAAACTAACTATCGATAAATATTATAATATCTCTTTTCTTTATTTTTTATAATTTTCCATAATGAAATAATGACGGATAGAAGTTATGGTATGTTTAAAATATTTTTTCCTTATTTTTTACTAAATTAAATTCCTTCCATGTTAATTTAACGATAACAAAATAAGGAATAGTGAGATAAGACACAAATGATTCATATTTAGTTTCTCACAAAAGATTGGTTTCTTAACGATTAAGCAATATTATTAGCATTTGGTTCGTGGTTTTTGTTAATATACTTTGAATTGATTATAGAATGATTTGAAATTCAAATTATAGTTAACTTCTTGATGAAGATAAATATTTTTATGTTATACAACGATGTAATCTATTATCGGTTTTTTATATTTTACCGGGGAGGGTAAAAAAGATTTTACTTTTAAAATAAACAATTTATTTTATTTTTTTAGTATTTGATATCGTCTATAATTGATTAATGACGTTTTACATTTTAAAAGTACGTATAGGTGTGTATGAAATTATTCATAATACATAAATATCTATGATAAATATGGTGTTTAATTTATACCAGAATTAACTTCTAGATTTATATTGATTCAATTAAGGATATTGCAAAATTACAGTACGAGTCTATGTACATGTACTTACTTCAAATGTCAAAATTTTACTTACGTATCTATATATACCTACCATTTAATGCGTTCATAAGGAAGCAAAATGCAAATGTTTACAAAAATATTTGTAAATAGTGTTCCTTTGTATGAAATAGTTCAGTTAAGATACTAAATTTCAATCGTTTTAATAATACAAATGTAACTAAATATACTTTAAATTTGTTCGTATATTTACCGCATACCTATCTATAATAAACTTTTTGTTTTTCAATAAAAAAAAATATGAATGTTCTTTTCCTCTTTGTAATACATATACATAGATAAAAAAAATACGGTTAATAATTTTCGTGCATAAGGAAAGACACGTTTTAATGTACGTTTCTTATGTGAACTGCGTAATTTATGCGATATCGAAGGCGGTCGCTGGTGTCGTTACTCTGCACATTCACCAGTCTCGGATTCGCAGGGTGCGTGGACGACTGGACGGGGGCCGAAAACGACGACATTGCGGCAAGGACTTACCGCCACAAGGGCGTGCCTCTCACTCACGTCGCACCGTGTTTTCGGATGCCAATGTAATTATTGCACTTAATCGAAACCAACAACCTACTGCAGTTGCAATAACAATACTTTAATTAATGCTTTAATTATTTTTAAATCGATAAACGCATACAAATTTAGTTTTTCAAGATGGCTAGGAGCGAATATATTTTTATTTACTTCATTAAGTATAATATCGTAGCCTTTTTAATTGGTCGACTCACCCAGATGGTCAGGTTTGCGCTTTATAAAAATAACTCTAACCTTTTATTGTTTCGAACGAAGGATTTCGGTGTACGTGGGATAAGTTATATCTCGGCATCTCATAATTATCTTACGTTTTTTTATCGAACGCACTGCAACAGAATAAACAGTTTCTTGTAGTGCTCACTGGAAGAATTTACTGCTTATACTCATATTAAGAAAAAGTTCGTACGATATGGTATGTTTTTTTCGTGTCACAATAAGTGCCGAGCGCGCCGCTGACTACATACAAGGAGTCGCAGTCCACCACGTCTGCTGGACTGCGATGTAAATGATCCCCTTGAATAATGTATCCCATTCTTGGTCAGCTCTTCTACTATCATATAAGGCACAATGCAATTAACCGTTATTTCAACTTCTTTCTATCTGCATAAACTTGCAATGAAACACGTTAATTACCAAAGCCGTTGTATGGCTAATTAATATTATTACCAGTATTAATACTCCATTAACAATTGTCGTTGTAAATAATTAATTAAATAATTATTAATATTAATAATCTGTGTACTAGTACACATATTTAAGCACAGTGGGTGATTTTCAATAATTTCTCTGAAAATAAATTAAGAAATGTAATAATTTTTCACAGTTTAAATACTTAGATATTAGTCATATATTATATGACTAATAAGTATTTCATCTGTGAAATATCATATGAGTAAAATATTAGCAAATTTAACAGTTATGCTTAAACAATGTATGTTCAAATAGATATTTATCATTTGATAGTTAATTTTAATACTTTTTTGATTATTTACTATTCATTTATTGTTTCAAAGGCGGCAACAAGAGAAAAAAAAAACAAATAAAAATAATACAAACAAGTAATACAAATAAAAATAATTAACTATGAATAGGATAAAAAATATTTTGTAAATTGCCGCCCATGTTGAGTGGTTAAACTGAATGTCGCACTTTGTTTATGTCTTCGAGTGGAAATCACACTTAAAACCCACCGAAATTATAGCTACAACGACGGCTTCAATTTTCAATAGTTTTTACTTGTCAAATGAGAACTTAACCATTTACAAATTACAAAATAACAAATTTGGCTAATTTGCCATTTCCTTAAGTCCCTTTCCTTAATTATTACTGTCTTATGTCTATCTGTTCCAGATATAAAATTTTTATATTTCTTATATTTAAGTTGCACTATTATGCTTTTTCTTCAGATGTTCTAGATATTTTTTTTATGTCCACGAAAGGCAACCACGCTGAACAACTTTTGTTTAGGCAGTATTTAATTTTTTCTTATAGGCTAAACTAATAGAGTACTTCATGAAATGTTCCAGGTCTACAATTTTTATGTATCAATGGAAAATGTTTATTATGCTTAACAACTTTCGTTAAAGATCGTTAAAGCAGTATTTCATTATTCCTCTTAATTTAACTGTACTACTATAAGGTGAACGAAACTTCAAAATTGCTCATAGTCTAGATGTTATACAGGCTTGTTTACAATACTATTATTTATAAGCAGCTACCTAAGACCGAACCTGATAACATGTGAAATTCTGTATATGATTGAAATAAACAACATTCTATCAACTGTGTTTGGAATTATTATATTTTAATGTTATATATTTAAATATTTCTTTTGGTACGGTACGTAAGGTTCAATAATATTATATAATACAATATTTTACTATCATGGAATTAGCATGAATTAAACTATATAAACGAACTATAAAATTTATATTTCTGCAAAGTTTCTATTTACAAGTCAACTATGATCTCAGAATATTGCTATTTGCAGTAAGCGTGCGGCGTAACAGTTTATATTTTATACTAAACTAGAGGTAGATACCCCACGAGCTCTTTATCGAAGCCATTGCAGTCCTGTGCTCGAATATAATCAAATCGCATCAAATAAATGAACGCCAAGACTTTGAACGACGTTATTACATAGTACATAGTACAAGACAGTTTGAAAAGAGGTTACAAATGATAATGAACTCTAGAATCACTTTGTGTGGTGTGAAATTTGCGTTATTGTGGTATTGTAGTACGCTAGCGGGTCACGACTGAGTCGCACGCGCGTTCGTGACCTTGCTTAGCGCGCCGAGGATAGGTCACACTCTTGTGGTGATGCGCATGCGCTCGCATATTAGACCAAACTTTAGACTTAGACTCTAATGTTTACTAAATACTTTTTTGCTCAATTTTTACCATGACGTTCACTTTATGTACACATATATACTTCAATTCTCTGTAAGTAGCATTTTTAAAAATATTGTTTTTAAATAAAACGTAAAAGAAAATAATTTCATATATAATAAATTTATACCTTAAAATTATATTTATAAGAATCACTTTTATTTGTATAATAAAGGGAAAAGTTTCTGAGGAATGAGAAACACCGCCATAACAGGGCGTTGCTGACTTTCTCTCGGAGACTCGCTCTTGGGCGCGGGCCTCAGTTACGAGTATCTTAGTCGAACCTTTAATAAAAGCATTTAATTAAAAATATAAGCTTGTCGTATTCACATTCTGTATATTTTATATTATTGTTAAAATTATTTTTAGCAGTGTTTCACTGACATCTTTTGAAAAAATATATATCATTTAATATAAAATGTATAATATATAAAACTGTATAACTTTAAAAGCTATAGGTACCTAGTTAATAAATTTTAACTCTTGATTACTGTAAAAGTTTGCGGCAACAATATAAATAGTATTCTAGATGATATTATTCTTGATTACTATGTATAATATGTACAACGAAATATTACAGTAGACGTAAACACTTATATTTTTTTTACTTTAAAATATTACTTACACATAAGTAGTTTGTGAAGGTCTTATATCAGACATATAGTAGGTACTTAGATATTATACATTTTAGATTGTATATCAGTTGACTTTTACTAATTAGGCCAGGATCCCTGCTTTTACCTTAAGGGCACATAGAACTAGTGCCCGGGGCCCCTGACCCCACCTGTGGCTGCCCTGGGCAAGGTTCATATTGTATTGTACGTAATATATGCAAAATTATAAGCATTTTTGATAAATAAGAACAAGTTTTAAGATTTCTAAAGTGTTATTCTACACTAAGATCAGAAAACTACTTTTAGAAAATGTATAAAATCTACTTAAAATAAAATAGTAGGGGAGTCAGTACATGCAAGATATATAAGGAAAAATGTTATTGGAGGCATTTAATAACGTAATAGAACCAAAAACAATCATTTTTTCTGTTTGTCTGTGCGTTTGTTTACGATAATCTCAGAAACGACCCAACGGATTTATATGATACCGAATATGTTATTATTGGAAGTAACGCAAAATAGTAAATTATTAATTATGTAGTTTAAGCAGGCGAAGCTGCGAACGGGTCGCTAGTTGAAAATAAATATGTATTAACAAACGTATAAGAATTTCGACGTAGCTTGCTATAAACGTACAGGTTAGTGGGTTCAAATTCCGCTTTACTACTCGTTCCAATTTTTTAAACTGTTTCTTAAAATTTAATATAATTCTAATAATAAAATATTCAGTATAAATATTTTTCTTTATCAATTACAACTGACAATCTAATTCTACCTATATATTATCTATACTATTATCTATTTATTACCATTATTTTGAAATGATTTTACTAATTAGAAATTTACTTCCTTAGTAATAATATTAACTATTGAGTTTAATTGATCAATTAAGGGAGTTGATTTTAATGTCACAATTTTTTAATACATTTAAATAGTATCACGTGAATTTTGTATGTATCATAAAATAAATGTTGTTGTTATTTTTAGCAAATACACAGTTTTTAATTTAAGATACTGCAAGAATTATTAATATTCCAAACCCAGTTATTTAGCGGCATTGGGGATTTTTACAAAATTTACCAGGAAGGGAAAAACAGAGTATTTTTTATTTATTAGGCTCCTTTTATCTGCCTTAGCGGGTGTGGCGCGTAATTGAGGGAAACAAAAAATATTTTAGTTCATATTTAGTAAGATATTTAAATTGATAAGATTGATTTGACACTGAATGGTTAGAAAAACAAAACTAATTCATCATCTGTCAGTGTGTAGATCTAAGATCTAACATTAAAGGTTATGTATGTCAAATGTGGTCATCTATTATGCTAATTCGTGTAGTAGGTATATACCTATGGTAAATCTCGATATAATCCATTCATTTTTTTTAATATTAAAAAGTTGTCCGTAAACAATGTAAGAGGCCAGCCGTGGCGCAGAGGTACAAGGGGTGACTGCAAAACGCGACTGGTTGTGGGTTCGACCCCCACTCAACGAAATGAAATATTTATTTCAATTTATATTTTCATTTCTTCGCTCTGGTGTCGAGGTCGTGGTAATATGTTTACGTTTAGCAATGAACTTTAGATGAAAAAAAAAACAGTGGTTAGGTTATTGCGTGCTGTTAATAACAGTCGGTATATTCTACATCAAAATTACATTGGGACTAAAAAGGTGCACATAATAAAAAAATCACGTAAATAGAGATCGTGGAAATTATGTAAATAACAAGATATAAAAATATATTTTGTTGTATGTTTCATAAATAGTATATTCTTACAATAACTTAGATGCTGAGAAGCAGTTGGAGACAGTTATTCCTTAGTAATTTTGATACCATTATATCCAGATTACATTTTGTTTAAAATAATAGACGACGTGCTTGGCATAAGGCTCCGTGGGCGGTTACGCCTGCTCCTGTGCCTGCGACAGTCCAGCTATACTATTCTTGGTGAACCTAAAAGATAATCATGTTAGTTATTTCTAGCTAACCCCTTTTATATATAACAATTTTCGTCAGTTCATATTTGTTGAACAATACGTTTTTTTAGAAGATCTACCTTATGAGAAAGACTTAAATCTTGTTAAGAAAAAAATATCAAGAGATGTCTCTGTCAAAATCACCAAGCAAGCAGGCGTTTGTCTTGGTCATTTCGTTTGTTGCTAACAGATGGCGTTAGCTTCTCTGCATAACTTCCTGCGTTTTATGTTGTAACTAAAGTTTTATAGGAAAAGAAATTAAACGCTATACAAATGAATACTGTACTTCGCAGTGTGTTTCAAAATTAAAAGAAGCTTTTTATTACTCTCCTTATTAACACGGAGGTCTGTTTACATTTTAATTGCTTTGCAAGTCTTAGTTACTAAAAACTCTGATATCAAGATCTTAAATTATCAAAATTCCTTTATATTTTTTTATAGTTTGCAGGCAAAATATAAAAAGACAAATGTATTAATTAGTATTTCTTTAATAAAAAAATTATTTAACGCAAAATAATACCATACTCTACATTAGCACAGTGCACAATGTAAGTATTAAAAACACCCAAAAATCAACAAATCACAACGCTTTACCAATATTTGTCATATTTTTTTTTATGAATGACATTTAAAAAGGTAATAATAACATTTTAGTTATATTCTTTACAATATATTTTTTGAGAAAGCGTACATTTCTTTCGGGACCAAAACAAGCTCTTTAGAATATATACTTATATTACTTAGGTAATTTGATAAGGGGCCGGCGCCGATGTAATAACGGCTGTAAATATACCTACTCAATTTTGCAGTCGAAGAATATTGGAAATTTTGTTATTTTTATAGAGCCTCATTGAAGACAATTTCAATTTGATAGTTGTTTTAAGATAATTTACATATGTATTGCATTGGCATTTACTTATCGTGTACGGCCGGCCGTAAAGATACGGGGAAGGCGATGTATTTGCTTCCTTTCTGAAAAGGGTAGTGGACAGTGGTGGACGCTCCTATAATAAAGCCAGTGAGATCGCTAGTACAGTCACGTTCCCATTGTTTCGAGCGGCTGATAAAAAGTTCACAGAGAACTAATAATTAGTTTCAGTGACTATAGAGTTGATTCGCGAAACAAGAAGTCTAATTAGGACTCATAAATTCTCATGGCATTGTTTTTACTGTAATAATAATGCGATACGATATTTGAGTTAAGTTTAATGTTTTAAAAAATCTAATAATATATATTTTTTTTAAATTACATTTAATTTAAAAGGCAAAAGTATGTAGGGATGCTATATTTCACATAGCATAGGTGGGCTGAGGGAACCTGGAAACCTAGTGTTAAGACACTCCGTTCCCATTCAGACACTTCTGAATTTTGGAGGCATTGCCACTCTGCCTCGTTACTAGAGCGAGGATAAATATTTCGTGTCTTCGAATTGAACCCACAACCGGTCGCGCTTACAATCACACGTTTGTGCGCTTGCTCCATGACTGGCTTCAAAATATACAATATATAACAATATAGGGCACACGAGCAAGCGTGTTATGTTTGGCTGCACGCTTAAAATACTTATAGATACCTACTAGCTCCGCCCTTCGCGCTAACTTACGTAGTAGATCGTAAATCTCGTTCACATGGTCGTACTCAGATGTTATTCGTCACCGTTGTCCAGCTGCCATCTGAAAAACGAACGTGATTCGGTTGTTATAGCGCACTAAACATAGTGTTTAGATGCTTCATTATTGTAAATGTGCTTCGCTTAGTTGTAATTCGATGCGATTGTAAATCTCGGACCTGAATTGATAGTCGCGGTATGTCGCAAGTCTTGATGAACAAATACTATGGACGATAAATTCACGATACTTTTTTCTGTTATAGATTCATTTTCTTGTATGATTTTTTTATCAGCTTCACGCTGTATCTCGCACACAGCAGGGTAGGCAGAGGGAACCTAGTGTTAAGACACTCCGTTCCCCACCGTTGTATGAAATTGGAAGAATAATGTAATGATTTCTATGTCGGTTGATACAATGGACTTCAAAATGAGGGCAAAGTAACTGTTGGGTTCAAGCGCCAAAAAAGTGCTCAGAAAATTATGAAATCGATCTCAAAAGACGCAGATAAATTCGCTGATTCCAAACATATAACTTAATATCGCAAAAAAAATGGAGTTTAGACCAATTAGCCTCTCAATCATCGATAATGATGTACTGGTATAATTTTATGCTTATATCGCGCGGTTAGAGCGCACAGCATCTAACTGATAGTGAGTTCTATCATTAAATAGATGGAAATAATTTTATTCAAATTATTCTCTCTTTCTCCCTTTGGGTGAGAATAAGTGTGGCGATGGAGTCTGCCTGCTATGGGAAAAAAAGCTGGAAGCTGTATTTGTTTAGGCACATCTCAGCAAGATACCTACACCATTTTCTTCTTAAATATTTAATTCTCAATTATATTAAAATATATTTCAAGAATCGATTAGTTCAATTATTGTTTAATTTAATGACTTCATATTATATTCTCAACTTTATTTAAGGCAATTAGAATAATAATATAGACACATAAAACTTTCTATATTTCCTATACAACACTTATTTATCTACTATAATATGGACAGTAACTGTAGATACCTTTAATTCGCTCACTATTTTAGTTTTATTACACTCTCACGGTAGAAATTTTTAATGATCATCACATTCTTAATTTAGTTTAAAATAGAGCCTTCATAAATTTTATAGCGATGTAGAGGAAATTGGTGTTAGGTATAGGTATAAATGAATTAGTTGCTAGGTTGTTGACATCGACAACTAATTTCTATATATTTTATTGGCCACTATATAAATTTATGTGCTTTGATTAGTTCTTAATTAATTTTAGAAGTAATTGAAAAAATATATATATTTTACTTATTGGGGTTATGAAAAACATATAAAAAATTAAATAATATTTCGATATATAAGTATATATAGATAAAAAAACGTCGCGTCGTCGTGGCGCAGGGACAAGCGTGTACAGTTAAAATGTTGTGGGTTCGACTCCCAGTCAACGGAATGAAATATATTCTCATTTCCTCGCCCTGGTAATGAGGCAAAGCGCGGCTTTAAGTTCTGCCACTCAGCACGCAATGCCTACAGAATTCGGCAGAAAGAGGAGAACCACTCCGTTCCCTATTTTCTTCTTCTTCTTCTTAACACCAGGTCCTCATGTTCCCTCTGCTTACCGTGTTATGTGCGGGTTACATAGCTTAATAATAAACAATAATAACGCTTAGCTCTCTATAAGTTCAATTTTAAACAAGTATCACTCTTTATTCAAATTTGGTTTAAATCTTTGTTTAATGAAGGCTGCCTGAAGCTATTAAAGGTATTTAAAATTATGTGAGTGTTTCTACTGTACGTACAGTGGCTTTATTCTAGATTTTTTTTTGCTAGCTAAAAACTATCTTAAATAGTAACTAGTTAAATATGCAAAATGACACAACTACTTTTGGTTGAACCATCAGCATTTTCGATTGAAGAAAGAGTTTAAGCTAAAACATTAAAGTGTTAATTTGGCTAGGGGCTTTAGTTAATCAATCTAAATAATTATATTAAATCTTGAATAGAATTCAGAAATGAAATTTCAATATTATAAATCATCAAAATAAAATAAATCAGCTTCACACTGTATCCGCACACAGCAGGGTAGGCAGAGGGAACCTAGTGTTAAGACGCTTCGTTCCCACACTTTCTGCGAATTCTGGAGGCATTGATTTTTGAGTGGCAGAACTCAACGCCGCGCTCAACCTCGAAACCAGAGCGAAGAAATGGAAATATAAATGTAAGTAAATATTTCATCACCTCGAGTGGGGATAGAACCCACAACCAGTCAGTTTTACAGTCACACTTTGTGCCCCTGCGCCACGACTGGCCTCAACTGACTATTATAAATCATATTATATATAATTGTTTGTTACACAATAAAGGATTGTTATTATTCTAATTAACATGTTAAGTATAAAATCTTTAATTCTTATTAACGACTTTATACTTCGTTAATGCTAATATAGATGATATTAGGTTAATTATTTTTTGCAACACAAATTGTTTTAAATGAGGCAAATTTTTCAGTATTCTGTACATCCAAGTTCCGAATATTATAATTATTGATTAATCGTTGTTTACCTTTGTACCTCCTTTTAGAATCCTATTGGAATTTAAGCATTTTTTTTATAAAACAACTACATTTTTTTTAATTTGATTATGAATGTTTGTATATTATAGGACAGAAATACCTACTAATTAATAATACAAAAGCTCTAATTACCAAATTTGAATATTGGATATGTTTTATAAAATTAACTAATTAAGAGGCCGTTGTAGCACAGGGGCATAAGCGTCCGACTGTAAACGTGACGGTTGTGGATTAGATTGCCACTCAGGGGAATGAAATATTTAATATTTACATATCCTTGCTCTGGTAAAGAGGCAAAAGCGCGGCGTTGAGTTCCCCTACTCAACACGCAAAGCCTAAAAAAATCGGCGAAAAGGGTTCCCTTCCGCCGAATCAGAAGAAGCAGAGTCTTAACACTAGGCTCCCGGGTGAACCTCAGGTGAAGCTAAAATAATAAATATTAATTAACTGAAGCATCCAGGTACCTGTTTATAGTACCTAAGTGCGTGCTTTAATTTCGTAATTTATTTTAACTACAAGTGTGTGAAAAGCATTGTAACCGATGCAACATTTTAGACGATGAAGGAGTGAAGAATGAAGAGAAAATATTACCGACGGACACCAAAACCAATCTATATTGATATCTCTTTATTGAAGAATACTATAAAAAATATAATAAAATATTTATTTAGTAACGATATATTGATACATTTTTTGTAGCAATCTTCGTTTTGTTTATCCACGTTTTTATTTCTTTAATTGGACTACATTTAGATAGTGTTTAGACATTCATAGTAATAATTTACCGCTTAGATAATGTACATTGAGTCATCGAAATTGACCAACTGGATCATTCGTGAGGTCGCTAACTGGAGCAATGTTTATATCTATCTACTTATTTATCATTATTAGGTACCTAAGGTAAGGTTAGCTTGAAATGTATCAACTACAAGCTTAAGCATAAACACTTAGTCTGTGCACTCAAGAGTTTCCTTTGTTTCTTAGAATACTTAGATCTGTGATATTATTCAAATGTTACATTCCTTAAGTGTATCACAGGCTATTTTCTTTGACCCCGGCCTCAGTATCTTTCACGGATATAAATTATGCAGTAAAAAATATGTTTATATCGTTCTCACATCTTACCATATAATCCTGTTGGAGCCAATTATGGATATACTATGCCATCTTCAAACTGCCTCGTAAACGTGTTACACGGCTACTAGAAACGTAATTTAGCGGTACTAGGAAAGAATGATGACTATCTTTAGATGAATGAGCTATATAGCATTGTTGTCTTACATTTTTTTTTTGTTAAAATGTGAAGAAAGTTTTCTTTTATATCCATAATTCTTATAAGATAAGAATATAGGCCTACTATTAGTTTTATAAGAAAATATACGAGTTAAATATAAAACTAGTCGTGGTGGTGTTGTAGCCACTGTATTTCACATTCCCTAAGTCTAGTAATGAAGTATAAGTACCTACATACAATATATTTATCACTACTAACTTATATATAATAATCCTAATATTTTAGATAATGTTTGTTATATAGATATATAGTCTGTAGATGTCTATTTTTTAAATATTTTCTCTTGTCGTTCCGCTGCGTGATACTTACAATTATAATATAATCAATCCATACTGATTTAATCTTGTACACTTAGGCAAAGCCAAAGCGAGCATCTAGTGAATAAGTGAATATAAACGTTACAAATGTATTTGTATACAAATAGCAAAGGTTACAAATGTATTTGTATAAAAAAAAGCTATAGCTTGAATTATCTCAATCAGAAGTAATAACGGCAATTTTATTTAATATCCTTTTAATATGTTTTTATTCCAATAACAAATAAATAATAATTAAAATACGCAATCCGTGATAAAAATAGTAAAATTAAAAATTTAATTGCTCCACACAAGAGTGACAA